>CM074187.1:37650368-39009118 GCA_037179385.1 Holothuria scabra | reverse complement strand
TAGAAAATGGTTCACTCAAAACAGACTTGTTCAACAAACCAACGGAAAAGCACAACTACCTTCTACCCAGCAGTTGTCATCCTCCGCACTGCACCAAAAACATTCCGTACAGTCAAGCACTCCGCATAAAACGCATCTGTTCCTCTGAAACAGATTTTGACACTCGGGCAAAGGAACTATCTCGTTACCTCCGTAACCGGCAGTATTTTCGGGGTTCAATTGAAAATGCCATCAAAAAGGTAAAAGAAACCCTCCGCTCGCAAACTCTGACGTACAAAACTCGTCAGCGCAATTCCGACAGAGTACCGTTGGTAACTGAGTACCATCCCGGTCTACCACCACTAGCCAAATTCATCAAAAAGCATATGCCCACACTTCAGAGCACCGATCGCCTAAGGTCTATCTTTCCCCCAACCCCCCGTTGTTGCCTTCAAGCGGCCCTCAAATTTACGGGAAATTTTGGTTCGGGCAAAATTCCAGGACAAAGCCTCAGTCGAGGAAAACAACGAAAAGTTTGGTTGTTCACCTTGCCCTTCCAACTGCAAGACGTGCGCCCTGGTTGATTCCACAAGAGGCTTCCAGAGCAATCAAAATGCACGCACCTTCCAAATTAGACAAGAAATTGATTGTCTTTCCAAAAATGTCATTTATCTCATATACTGCAATTTATGTGGTGTGCAGTATGTCGGAGAATCTAAAAATACTCTTCGAATGAGAATGACACAGCACAGGTCAGCAAATAAAACCAAAAAGGTTGAACAACCTGTTCCAAACGACTTCAATTTGCCTCATCATTCTTTCAAAAACTTTCGGGTCATTGCTATCGACCGAAACGATACATGGACCGACAAAGCTAGAAAAGCTAAAGAAAATTTTGGGGAACTCAATCTCAAAACCACATCGCCTTTCGGCTTGAACATCAGCAGCGATTTACCAGCTTGCTGATGATACAAACCCAAATAATCCGATCAGCCCATTCCGGCCTAACAATTTCTCTAATTGCTTTGAAGAGGATTTTCCTAGTGTTGATGGGTTACACCCGAGTAATCCGATCAGACCCTCTCGGTCAATCAACCTGATCAATTGCCTTAAGAAGGATTATCCTGTCACAATAGAGGTGAGACCATTGTCAACACCTTTAAAACTTTCCACAATTTCTCACTCCTTGTCATTCTCTGACCAAGTATTGATAAAGAGGTAGTATTCCTCGAAAGCTCTACTTCAAACCTTTTGGCTGTTTAACTTATCTAAATTCTAGCCTTCCGCTATTTGTATCTCCTCGGAGATCCAGCCTTTCAATTCTGTAGCACCGTTGTTTTACAGTTTCTCCGTCATGTTTATATATATATATATATACATATATATATATATATATATATATATATATATATATATATATATATATATATATATATATATATATATATAAGTGAACCAGTGCGGTATTGAAAAGTCGTATGAAGACCTTAGGCCTAAGGTCTTCATGCGACTTTTCAGTACTGCACTGGTTCACTTATTCATATAAGGTCGCTACGTCACTGACTTACTATATATATATATATATATATATATATATATATATATATATATATATATATATATATATATATATATATATATATATATGAATATATATATATATATATACATATATATATATATATATATAAATATATATATATATATATATATGTATATATATCACCGTAATAATAAAAATTAATTAATAATGTCAACCAGGCAATGGTAAAGTGCTCAACCCTGTGAAGGGAGCTGTAATATTGGAAAGGTTGCAATAAGTTCTTACAACATAGCTTTACAGAACTGTTTCGTAAGGGCCAATAATGTAGGTCCTCACTCCTCAGAAGCCTGAAGTAGAATTCTACTTCACGCTTCTGAGGAGTGAGGACCTACGTTATTGGCCCTCACGAAACAGTTCTGTAAAGCTATGTTATAAGAACTTATTGCAACCTTTCCAATATATATATATATATATATATAAATATATATATATATAAATATATATATATAAATATATATATATATAAATATATATATATATATATATATATATATATATATATATAGATATATATAGTAAGTCGAGTGACGTAGCGAGAATTTAACCCGACAGTATTTATAATTAGTTGACCGCGCTCAATCACATAGGCCTCAATGGCTCAGTGGTCAGAGCATCCGCCTTGTAAGCGGGGGGTCGCTGGTTCGAATCCTGCTTGAGGCTAAGTTTTCCATTTCAAAAAAATAAACCCTCTTTCACTATAACCCAATGCTAATGTTTGAGGAATAAATGACCTAAGGTCTTCATGCGACTTTTCAATACCGCACTGGTTCACTTATATATATATATATATATATATATATATATATATATATATATATATATATATATTTATATATATATACAGATATATATAGATAGATAAACATATATATATATATATACAGATATATATAGATAGATAAACATATATATATATATATATATATATATATATATATATATATATATATATATATATACGTATATATGCTCTACATTCCATGCTCTAAGAATCTGTATAAGGTATTCATTTAGGTCCTCATTCTTATGAAGACCCAAATAGTACCAATCGTAATGCCTTTCCAACGCCCTCTTTATAGTGTCTTTGTTTGGGGCTTGTACTTATAACATATTTTATAAGTATGTGAACGTGTAATTTGCTGTGTTACTCCAGCGTGCCCTAAAAATGTACCTTAAGGAGACGCGAAATTGTTGCGCAATACCTTATACTAAATTAAAACTTATACATACATCACACATACTAAGGATAGCCTACCTTATATTTTGTTGCGGGGGCATTTTAAGTTTATCATGATATTTTTTCCTGAATTTTCCAGTGGCTCTATGTAGAGCTACATGAAAATTTGTGACTGTCGACCTATATATATATATATAAATGTGTGTGGGTGACTGTGTGTTGAGTGAAATAATCCGGAACCAACAAAATTACTGGTATAGCAGGTAGGATCCACAAAGGATTCGAATACAACACCAAAGTCACGGATATTAAGTGAAGTTTAGGGTCGGTCATCTCCACGCTGATTTTGACAAGGTTAGCACGGTGCTTGGTAGTTTTCTGTTCTTAATTCAACTTCAACAACCAAATAAAATTAAGCATGCCAAAAGGCATTATTAATTATTACCCCTGTGAATCAGAATCACAAGGCAAAAGGTAAAAAGTTGAAAGCTCCCAGCAATTGACAACAAAAAGCTTTAAACGATACCAAGAAGTAACAGCCTTCTGCCGAACTCCGAAGAAAGGCAAAAAAGGGTAAAAAATAAATAAAAGAGATGTGCAAAAGCAATAAGAATTCAATAAGTGAAGGTAAAAGATAAAACCTTTACAAGAAAATTGAAACAGAACTACGGCCAAAATAAGCAAAACTAGAACAGGTAGTTGACACTTATACGGGAATTAAATTTTTTCTCTTGTTTAGACCTAAAAGGTTCAAAGTACACAGTTGTGTTTCTCCAATATACTTCCCTTTGCGTTAAAAATGTGTTTAGGTTAAAGATACTGCTAGTTTTTTCAATAATAACAAAACGAATCTGGTCGACATTATGGTTCTTTGATTTAAAGTGTACTGATAACTCACACCTCGATCTTTTCTTAACGACCTCCGATTTGTGGTCACAAAACCGAAACCTAAAGTGGGTAGCAGTAGTTTCCATACATTGTACGTTGCACAGTATATAGGTGTTCACGGTTTACACGATGTACTATTTACAGTTTTTTATTCAACCTTGCCATATTTGCATCGTTTGGTATTGTTCCCTAACCTTAAGCACTAATGGCAAATACTTCGTGTGCTACATGTAGATATATCTATCGAAAGAAAATTCAATTTTTTGTGTTTTGTTTCACAAAGGTAATTGCTTACATGGTCATGTCTATCATTGCTGCTGTATTAAGTGCTACCTGCTGTGGCTCAACTGCTTCCTTCATACCTTTACTTTCTTACTACAGACATACAGTAAGTATTGACAATCTTGCCATTTGAGTTACATTTCATGTGTTTGAAAACTAATGTTTCGTTTGTTTGTTTTTTTGAAAATATGGTAACTCATTCAAAAAACAAGAAAACTAAAAATAGATGCCACCGTTGCATCTTATTGATTCATGGTCCACATTTATTTAAGGCAGTGTTGCAGTAGAGACTAGCTTGGCCGAGACCGAAACCGGGACCGAAACCGAGACCGAAACCAAAGGCAGAACTTCGAGACCGAGACCAACAAGGTCTGAGACTGAGAACGAAATTACAAATTAAACTGTCCAAAACTCTGAATAATTTTTAATTTAATTTTATAACCTAAACCTCCACAAAACATAGCACCAAACTGCATCGTCATTCATTTCTACACTTTATTCTGTCATATGCCAAAAATAGAATTCATTACTTACCCTAATCCAAGTATTTCTCTAATGTAGCCCTTCTCATTATATTTCAGTAAGTCAGTGCAACAGGTGCTTAGTGTTGTGAATTTGATGCCAATTGATGCACGGAAGTGAGTTTGTCCAACCCATGGAAAAATGAGTCGCAGAACTTTGTACAACTAGGCTTAGTTTCCGCTGGACCAAATATGACATGGATTACTTGATGGTCATTCGTTGCACTTGAGGAACACAAGTGTGGAGACACGTCTGCAGGAAGACATTTCCCCAGTCAGAACTTACCCGGTGCCCCCCCCCCCTTCACCGCCCCTAAGGAACAGGGGCCTTGAAGGTTTTTCCTGGGCACAGTGATTCATATATCATCCCCCACACAGGTTGAACCATTCTAATGTTTTCAAAGTAAAACTATAACAGCCATATTTTCTCAGCTTTCTGTAATTTCAACTTTTAAATAGCAGAGCGAGCTTTTGGGGTGGCTATTTCTGCACTACCTACTAGAACACTAGCCTCAGACCTAAACTCCTACACTGGGGTGGCTATCACTCATATGCTTTTGATGTAGTTGTTTGCATACGCTATTCCTGCCTTCACAACCGTACCTGTTGAAGGAAGCAAGCAACGTTCACTCAGTCGCTGATTATTGCTTCCTTTTTACTATATAAAATTTCACTTCAATGATATTTGCAGTGACCAGTTACACTATTACATTTACATATATGGCGAATTAAAATCTTTTGAAATCATTGCATTGGATGATGGATTATGAACCAGAGTATACCTATCCTGAAGTTTAATATTCTACCCAGAAATATGCTAAAATTTTGCAGCTTTGGGATGCTTGGCCGCCTGGACCCCCAACTGGACTTTGCCCATGGGCCCAACTCAGGTTCCTGATGCGGCCCATGGACCCTAATAGCACAACCCGAGCTTCTTGCTTAATTTCGCGCTGCGCCCAGATTTTTTGCCCTTTCTAACAGTTTCCCATGCCCTCCACCTCTAATATGGAAATTTTGGTGTTGTCCCTGAACAACTAGAAAAAAATTAGATATGAAACCCGCATATTTGTTCGTCCTCTTTTCAACTTAACGGTCATTACTAGCCAAATTGAGTAAAATCTATAATACCCTGGCGTGGATAGCACTGGAAGAAGAATGAAAAAGTGAACGCGCAATGCAGTACACTACCGCACTGCAAAAACCGTTTGCGCAGAATGTGCTAACCTGTATGATAGTCAAATGCAGTGCTCTATTACATTATCCTCATTATCCAAGTTAAAGAACGACTCACCAATTATCCTACAGAAGGTGATGTTAAATTTATTGATATCCGTCATGCTGCAATGGACAGCAAGCACCGCACTTAAAAAATGAATAAATAAATAAAGTTATGTTCGCATCTTAAAATGTAACACTTAACTTTTGATTTTAAGACTTTATTCATTTTACTTAAGAAATAGAAACAAGAAACATTTGGCGGGTTTGGAAGCGGGACCAGAACAATTTCGCAATGGTCCAAGACCGCGACAACAGGGTGTCGAAATCGACACCAGACAAACCAGAACTACACTACTGAATTCCAATATTGATTTGAAAAAACTTTTTGTTTGGTTGATATCTTTAATGAAAACGTGTTCCCACTTTACAATTTCTCTTTTCAAAATAGAGCTCATACTACGACGATGGGTTTTATGACTACCGATCTTATTATGGTAACGAATATTTCCATGCAAACGCTCGCTTTGCCATCAGCATCATACTGGTGATTATATTCGCTCTAGAAATGCTGATATCCATCCTAGGAGCTTCCTTCACTTGTGGTGCACTTACGTCTCGGAACAACCATCAGCAAGTTGTAAGTATTGACAAAACGATTAATCGGCAATGCTAACACAACTCGAGAATATTTTTGTCTAGGCAGATAGACAGAGAAAAAAAGAGAGGCCCGTAGTCAGACAAGGTACTTGGAGGGGGCAAATAGTTTCAAGTGAAGTGATCTAATGTGTAAAAATATATTTCGTCAGTGCAGAGTTTTTAAGGGGTGAGAAGTTCAGCAGCACTTCCCCTCTTTTCTTCATGATGGTAGATGTACTTGTTTGCAATGAAGTGTAAGGGTGTGGAACTTAACATTCACTGCAAAAATATCATTTTCATCTATAAAAAAAGGCAATTCTACCTATTAAAATTCTGTTGTTGGTGTGGGTTAACCCACCATTTGATGCCACTTATCACTGAGGTACGAGCTACAACGAAATTCAAGTTTTCATCAAATTCTAATCAGAATTAAGTAGTTATATTAAACTCATTATGGATGTTCTACGTCCGCCCTAATCTCATTCGTGAAAAAATTTAGCATTCCACCCAACCTAGCTTTAGTACGTTGACAGCGGTGTAGCACAATCCTCAGGAGACCAAGGAAAGGGACAGAAAAGCCCCACATTACGCGTGCGGCTCGGTTACCTGCCGTTTGGTCTACCCCCCGGAAAATGAAACGGACTTCCCGGTGTCACGTGATCAACGAAGACACCAAATGTGCCATCGCTATCTCTGAAAACACAAAACCACGTGATTTGGTGTCTCGATTTTGTGTTTTCGGAGATAGCGAAGGCAGATTTGGTGTCTTCGTTGATCATGTGACACGCGGAATATCGTTTTATTTTCTGGGGGTAGACCAAACGGCAAGTAACCAAGCCGCACACGTCATGCACAAAACTATTGGCTAGCTAGAAGATTCCTCCATTGTCACTGGGAAAAGGGTACAACATATCACATTAAGAATATATCTCGTTGAACACGAGAATTTACATGCACCAGTTCCGGGTCGTTCGGGGGCTCCTGAACCCTCGAGGTCCCTTTACGTTATCCACTTGTCCCACCAATTCCCTGCTATCTTGATGCTTGCTGCACAGATTTTGGAAACGTTTAACTTGTAATCGTGCCCATGCTCTCATTAACACTCCTCTATAAATTAAGGCTCACCATTTATCTTCATTTTTATCTCGATGGTCTTTTTGACTGAATGTTAAATCAATCGCAACATCGTTCTTTTGAAGATAATTTAGTTTTTTGTCCTTGTTACCTACTAGAACTTCACTTGTTTAAAAAAAAATCATTTTTAAAAAGTTCTATTTTCAAAATGTATTTCCTTTATCTATCTGGACAGCTTCTTTTGCATAACTTATTGTTTTGTTTTGTTTTTTTTTTTGACAAAATTATAGCCCAATACAAGTTCAGTAAAAGGACCGACTCCTTATCACATGTGCGACAAGGAGTCTTAATTACTTTCAAATTGCCGTTTTATCAGGCAAGTACGAACTCCTTGTCACAGGTGCGACAAGTTATTGGAATGCGTGGACTAACTACTTGCCAAACGTGTGACAAAAAGTCAAGGATGTTGCCAAAGTGACCTTGCCTAGTATTTGTAAACATGAATCACAAAGAAAACAGACATATTTGATAAAAATGGTGAGAAGATGTGGATTTTAGAAATCCATTTTGAAATTAGAACTTGTTTTCATGTTTATTCATGAACATTCAATTCACTTGTAGAATCTTAAGGATGTTAATATTAAACGACACTTAAACGAAAAGCGCCATCATAACGTTCGTTTAAAGAAATAAGACAGTAGGAAAAATAATTTCCTAAAAATAATTCCTAACGATCAACGAAACCATCAATTTAATTTTATGGCATGTATACACACCAATCAATCTGCAAATGATTAATTTTAAACAATCTTTAAAAGGTTATACAACGACTTTATCCTTTTAGCATAAAACGTGCAGCGGTTCTTAATACTCAGCATAGAAAGCAATGAAGTAGAGAAAGCAAGCCAGCGGCTACGACTGTGAAAACTCGTTGGTTCGCGAAACTAAAACCCAACTGGGCAGAAAATCCTCACTACCTTTATCATTTTTTTACACTAAGTAACGTTTGAAAAATGCAATGTTTTATATGTGATATACGAAAATTAAAAAGCATTTAATCCTTAATTTAACCAATCATCACTTTGTCAAGAAAATAGAGGATACATAACTTTGCGAATTAAAAGAAGATGTTAGAAAACATTATCCACAATCCAATCCTTAAACAAAATGTTCAAAGGTATTTTGCAAAGCAACTATAGCCCAATCCATCACAATATCCTCTATCATCTTCTTGGATTGAAATGCATATATACTGGTCAGGTGTTTGAATCAGATAAGAACAATGCTATGAGTGCGAGAGAAAACATATAGGTCAAGAGCCATCGGGGAGACTTCACATGGCTCGAAATCATAGATCACAGTTAAGAGTTCAAAGTCGATTTTTAACTTAAAAGAATATTAGGTTAAAAACAATTGAAATACAAAATGAACAGGCAAATTTTTACATTCTCCAATATCCCACAATAAGTTAGTTCAAGCATATAAATAAATTTATTTCAAGCTTAGACGAAAGTGGTTGTCTTCATTAACACAAATAATGTGTACATGTTTCATTGTGATGTTTTTATCAATTATAAGAAGACATCATGAAGCCACTGCTAAGTATTGGTAGTTAGGAGTGTCAAATATTTTTCTTTGACGCATCCCTCCTCCATTACGATCGACCACAAATTTCAAAGATAACGCAAATTCTAGTAGAATTTTACGCATCTAATATAGTTATTAGATTGCCTTGACGAAACATTTGGGGAACTTTGACACACTCCCGGCCAGATTAGGTTACATGGAGTTTTACGGCCTAATTTCCAACAAATTGGTCCAAGTCACGCCGGTAAAGGCCTCCCTCTTTCCCAGTGGTGGCTCACTGACTTGTTTTCCCTACTCCATTGTTAATTCTTAGCACCAAGCACAATGACAGTAGGTTCCGTTTTTAACTCCCGTCCTACCGGCTGTAGGTCTGTTGCTCTAACCCCTTCATCATGCTGTCGGTGAGAAAGACAAATATTATAAACATTTGATAGGTGCGTAAGTAGAAGGATTAACTGTCAAATATATTTATCCCTTTTACAAAGAACGGTTTAATACTTCTGTACGACCAGATCTGGGGAAAATAACAGCAAGCTCAAAGTCAGCTCAAATTTAGGGACCGTATTTAAAACTTTTTTCACAGAATCTCTTTCAATACATGATCGATTTCATCTTTTAATATCTCTGTTGGCAACGAAGCAACGTATTTGTTACATTTCCTCTGTAAAAAATAAACATAGTTCTGTTTCCCTCGACCTCCCCTTACCCCTATCTTCATTCTTTGCCTGGATTCTTGCATTCTTTGCTGGATTATTATATTTTGTGTTTAATTTTAAAAACAATAATGATTGACATTAGACTACATATCAGTAGTAGAATCTTTCTCATCATTTCCCTTTTGCGACTTTCTGTTTTGAAAGGTGTACCAGATAAACGCTCAACCTCCTACCCAACCTCTTGGACCAGCTCCACCATACACCACCTTACAGACCCAGATTCAGCCGCAACCGTACAACTCAGCTGACTCCTGTAATTCTTCAGCCTATACACCTTTGAACTTGGGGCAGGGAGCGCAACAGCCTGGAAATGGTGCCAACACATCTGGACCTTACGCCTCTCATATCTCTCCGAAATGAAAGAGCAAACTAAGTAATGGAATTTTTGTTGTTGGTAATTTTTAAAGTTTTTTTTGACTATGTTATTGAGAAATCAAATTGTTTGTAGGGTTCACATTGTTTTTATTAGCATTGTAATGTAGTCACATGCTTAGGACTATAGCAATATTTGTTTTGAATCACATTCTCGGTTCACTGTAGCATGCTTGCTAACTGGACACGCTTAAAAGTTTAAAACATGCAACTGACATAATTCTTGAAGGGCGCTCTGAGTCACAAATCCCCTATCAGTGTTCTAGAATAATTTGCCAACTACAGCTGGTAGCCTAAATTGGAAGTTTGCGGCCATTAGTGTTCAAACTAATATCCAGACACTTTGTGTTGGTTGAATTAAAAGCTTAAATTTGAAGATAAGTTTTAGAGCCTACGTAAGGAAGTTACTAAGGTAAGGTTTTCCGTAAAGCATGATCACATGGAATGGGTTGCAAACCACCGGTGTACCGGTTGACAGGACTTCAATCAACCAATGAAGTTCTGTTACCACTGTATGTGGACCGCCCTTACTGTTTTATTACAGGTAACAAACTAAACGGTTTGTAATCGCAAGCAAGTATAAATCGAGACCACTGAAGACGGTATGGAGAGAAGTGGAAAAGCGCAAGAGTCTCGATAGAATACGTATTAAGTGCTGCACAAAAAGGGCGAAGGGCCTGCCATACTCTTTTTTTAATGTTCTACCTTCAATTCAACTTTATGCTTTGTGTAAGAATGCACCCGTCGAACGGGCAAGAGACTATTTCTGAGGCAGATCTGAGCATTCGCACATGCACAGTTGAAGCTGAATCATGGCAAGGAATTTAAGCGACTAATCAGTGTTTAAAAAAAGCATGGTCGTGGCTCCATGGTCAGCGTAAACCCTGGAAGTAGCTTTAAATTCGGGACATTTTTACGAGTGATCAAAATAAGTGTTTAAGGTTGCACACCGTCATTAGCTGCTTCATTGATTTACACAATATTCCCCATTCAGTACATGTTCCCGAAACCTAGTCAAAGTTCACATCCTACGAAAGTTACAACTCACATGAAAGCCAAACAGTTGGTCAATGATGGCATCACAAATTTATTAGAGCATGAACGTTTTGATTCTGAGCTACGGGGGGGGGGGGGCTTTGGTGCATAAGGGGGGAGACCTTGCACCCACCCCTATTAATCCGCAAGGTTACAGGAGTCATCCCTTTTCACCCCAGTATTACAATTGTCAAAAAAAAACTTCAATCGATCCCACTTTGGCAACACTCAAACATAAGCAGCTCCTCTTTCATATTCACGAAAAGCTGCAACTGATTATGCTAACACAGGCAGTTGTCACTCAAAGAGGCGCTAAAAGTGACGGTTTGCTTTGGACCGAACTTTTTTCCCAGGAGAGTTGGTGTGCTCCCTTAGAAAAGTAAGGTTAACTGTAGAACTGGTTTTTTGTCGAGAACAAGACTTTTTCTTTGTCTGAACTGAGTCTGATTAGTGGTATTGGAACATGGTTAAATAATGAAATTGGGGAATTTAGTGAAAACCCACTGGAAATGTAAAAATAACTGAGTAGCAGATGAGAAAAACTGGTATGTTCTAAAGAATGTGCAATTCGCCTGAAGAAGTGTGGCAAATTGAAATATGAAAAATTTATACGCCGAACCAGAAAAGAAGGCACAAATTACGTGAAATTTAAAAACTGAGTAAATCCAACCGTCCAGGTTTCGATAATGCGTAACCATTTAGTTGACCAAAAAGGTTTTCCCATGTGTTCATGTTGGTGTATTTGTCCTCTAAAAAGGGTGTACTTTTTGCTTTGTGACAATTGCATAACTTCTATAAAAAGAAGATGTACGATAGGTGGCGTGATATAAAGTGAAGTTAAAATATTATGGAGATGATTAATGACTAGATACAGGATCGTATTTTAGTTGTTGTGTATTCAATAGCAGCCAGATTGTTTAGTAATAGACGATTCCGATCAGTGCTTGTGTTTAGAGATTTGTAAGCAGTCATTAGTGGGGTACATCGACCTTAATCGTCTTTATTTATTGTCTGAACGTAATTTCAAAATAGGCTTTACAGTGAATGTGAGGAAATCAAGAGGCATTACAGTGTACTATCATCCATGGTTCTGGTAAGCAAAGAAATTAAAAGGGATAGACCCCAGTTATGGTCCTCTAAAATCAGAACATCACTTGCTTTCCGGATTCGTCCATAGAATTCATGCATTGACGACATGAAAAGTCATTTCACAATGACAAGCAGTAGAGGACTGCAAGATGTTCCTAAGAGGTCCTACCCCTTCATAATCCAGCTCCCTGCAATTGTGTCGGTGTAGCTTGAAACTATAAACACTTAACCAAATGAAGGCAAGGTTTGCTGTTCTCTATCTGTCATCATTATGTATGAGGTGTATTTTGTGATTTGATATTAACATGATGTTTATTTGCTCAGTGCTAAATGCCTTTCTTCTAAAATGCAGTACTGACACCATAGCAAGCAACTTTGAGACCCATTTCTTCAGGGGAAAAGATACGACACTTTTTGTCTCCTCCTCCTGCAGTGTAAGGAAGTGACCTTCCCAGAACAATCATTTACTTCAAGAGCTAAGGCAATTTTTACTTGACGGGTACTTCTTTCGAGGAAACACTGGACACCCGAATGTCATTCTACGCGACCGTTACATAGGATTCCGTGGAATTCAGCGTAAAACTCCTGGGGAAAATTCCCAAGGAATCGTGAACTGCATAGAGTGCTTCCCATGGGAGAAAACTCCTTATGAAATATGAACGCAACTCCTTGGGGCTTAAAATCTTAAACATGTGTTATGCTTCACACAAAGAAAACTTTCCATAGCAAGTGCAACCCAATCAATAAAGAAACCATGTTGCACCAGGAAGCTATTAACAGTTGCACTATACGTACAAATCAATACTGAACAAAAGAACGGCGATATTTTGGTCTTAACGTTTTAAGGAACTAATGTTTGGTTAAATGAAATCAAGTCTGTCTGTACTTAATTGCAGCTGTACAAACACTTCAAACATAAGACATTAGGAAGAGAGAATAACAGTTTTAAGTCCAATAAAAACATACGTAGAGGATGTGTAGGTCGGCATGTAAAATTGGTGATGTACTCAGAAACTTGAATACTTTCATACAAATTGCCCTTTAGTTCGATGAACAAACTATCTTTTTTAAGTTATGTGTAAACAGTAAAAAATCATTACACAAATCAGGCACCCTTCCTTTGTTAAAATATGGTAAGGTAAACAGAGATCGCCTTGTTTAATACCCTTGAAAAGTTTAATTCCAAACCTCGATTACGGGTCCTCTAAAATCAGCTTTCTCAATTCAATTTTAGAGCTTTCAACTTAAGAAGAGGCTGCGTCACAAACAAATAAGTCAGTAACTTAGTAATGTATAGTTTGAACTGCTTTAATGAATCAAGCATCAGATTAGTCAGTATTTCTGGTAAAACGTGAACTAAAACTAACAATTATGGAAAATTGTTCAAGTTTTCAAAACCTTTCTTTTATTCGTAGCAATCATAGGCGTAGGAAGCGGGAAGCTGGGGCGACAGCCCCCCTCCCTTGGAAAATGAGGAGGCGGAAGCAAGCCTCCCCCCCCCCCCCAACCCTACTTCCCGTGTCAGAAAACCCCCTATTTCATTTTTCCAAATTCCAAAGCAACAGAATTTCCGGCGCGCCGCAAAATGCAATGTATGATGCATTAGTCCTCGCTCATAAATCAGTTTGGTAAACTTTACAGAGCTGTGAAAATGACAAAATCGGCAATTTACCATGTGTGACAACACATCATCAAAAGTCACTGGCAGCTTTATTTCTTTTTTTTTAAACTGTCTTCCACAGAATTCTAAATTTTCTTCAGTGAAAGCTCTTCATTTTGAAATATTTTGTCTTAAAAAGGACAACAAAGTTTGGGAAACTTGATATGTCATCGGAGAGTGCTACTCAGTTCTATAGCCCTTAGATAACATTATGTGGCAACAACGGTTCAGCCGTTGTGCAATCTAGCTTCTTCGGAAAGCAATTTACACTTTGGTTTCGCCGAACGGATCTTTGCCAGAGAGTCGGGAGGACTTAAGAAAAAGCAGGGAGTTGATAGGGCCAGATTTGTCACAAATACATGAAGGAAGTGCATTTTCTTCAGTAACATGAAAACCAGAATCCAAACCTTTCTGCAATACAAATTCCATATCTACATATATATTTGTTTAAAGGAGACGTAAATTTCGGCGCGCTTCGCGCGCCGCACTTCTTCCCTGGTACAGTAATGCTCACACTTGAAAGAAAAATCGAAAAACTTAGCTACTGCTCACAAGTCCGAGACATGCTATTTCCGGCTGTCTGAATGGTCGCGATTTTTCAAAACTTTCTTTTCACTCCGCCCAAAGTGAAGATAGTCTATTGAGCCAGACTTCATATTCCAGACAGGGTACCGTTGGCATATACTAAAGAGCTCTGATTCATACATACCTATCATCAGATAAATTTTAACCCTGTCAGTTGAGTAGTCTTTGCAGGAGAATTCTTTAGTTACTGAAGTATCAAAATATTATCAATGACCAGTGTTGCAGAGCAGTGACGTAGCTACAGGAGGGAGGGAAGAGATTGCTCCTGGCTCGAAAAAGTGAAAAATTCGGAAGTTTGCCCTTTGAGGCACCAGTCAAACACAGTGCGGTTTTCTCAACGTTTCCTCCATAAAATTCCGAATTCTTTCTAATAAAAGCTCCAAATTTGTAATTATTATTAAAAAGGCGACATTTTCCACGCGCTAAAAGAAGTAACTGGTCGCTCGTAAAGCATTCAGTGGTAAACTTTCCCGGGCAGATACAGTGCTGTTACCCTAAAATGTTCAATATAGGCTTCAATGGTTTAAATATTCTGTTTCAAGGTAAAGAGCAGTCCCCCAACCTTATTTTGAAGAAAAAGCTTAATTACACAATTTTCATCTATGAAAGTATCTTTCATTATATTTTATGACTGTATGATTTCGTATTCAAGGTACACCAAGCAGTTATTTCTGGTAAATTTTACATTTGAAGGGAAAAAAGCATTGTCATAAGACTCCCAACAGCCAATCATGAAATTGGACAGTCTACTATACTTCTTCAATTTGGAATGACTGCTCCTGCCCTTTAAGAAGGCAACAAAGTTTCGAGAGTTTTTTGAATGTCGCCGAGAAGCCTCAGTCCACACTCCTTAGATAACATTATGCAACAACAACGGTCTTAAGTCGACATGCTATCTCAGATTTATGTTTATAGGAGACGCAGATTCTAAGATAGTCCCCCAAATAATCCAATTTCTTTACAGGAAACCCTGAATCTAAACTATTTCTTGCAAAACAAGCCCCATATTTTCAAATGTGTAAACGGACCAAAATTTTCGTTTTTTTTTTATTTTAAGAAATTTGTTTTGCTCGTAGAAAATGGAAAAAATTCAGCATCAAAAATGTACATTTTGGTCAACGGGGTTGGGTGAGGAGCATGGTCCAAGATTGTTACGCTCCCCCCCCCCCTCCTCTCGACTTTCATATCGCTTCCTACGCCATTGAACTAGCAATTGTTCGCCATATCACCTATCCCTAAACACAAAACAAGCAAAACAAAATTTTTTTAGTTTGTCAACAAAATAGCCTTGAACATTCACATTGAACCCTCTGTTTAAGAGTTGTTATGTGTCTGATGAACAAAATGTCAACGTTTGACGACCTTTTACTAATTTTAAATCGTTACTTTACTGAAAGGATATTTGTGTTTTCCAAAATATCAGCAATGAAAATTGTCACATTTTCAAGATGAAGTGGATTTGTAGCAAGCATTCATTATATCATGCCCTAACACTAATTATCAGACTTTTGCTGTTCTTTAAACTAAATGGCAAATTCCCTGTTCAACATTTACATGACATTTGAAAGTGATTGCATGAAAGACAGGAGTGCAGTATGACCTTCACATTTCTAGAGGAGAGCTCCTATCCAACATCAAGACCAACACAGAACACCAGAGAACGAAAAAAGTAGCAAAATATTCATTATCAACGTGAGGAAGTTGTAAAATCCCTGTCCAGAGCTAACGTGTGGTCACAAATGTAGCAACTTTATTTACTTATATCCAAAGAAGTACTTGTTCGTTCTGTATGCAAGTTTTACCATGTCACGCAGATTTAGCTTAATATTTTAACTATAAAACTTGTTTGTTTTTTTTTTTGTTATTCTTCCTTTTAAAGGTTCATAACATTTTTACATGAACAAATGTTTTTATGAAAGATTGTACTAAAAACCATAGGTAAATTTAACTGTTTTAGTACACCTTTTTCTACATTTATTACATAATTTGTTTGGAAGAAGTTTGTAAAAGTAAGTCGTTGTATTCATTTTTTTTTTGTTTAAAAGAATAGAAATGTACGGTATCACAATTGGAGCAGAAAAGTGCAGTTTTGTCTTTTTTGTTGTATTTGATATACCTTTCAATTTTTGTAATTTCGAAATATTTCCGAGATATACATTCAAATGACAACACATGATAACAGTAATACGGCTCTTAGACTGGACCCGACTTGACGTTCACTCTTAAATTCTTGAGGTAAGTTCTCACGAACCTTTTTAGCAAGTACACTTCTGAGTATAGGTATTTTTTGACCGTCCTTGAACTGTTTTTGGTTAGGCCTTGTTTGAAAAACGGGCGGGTCGTTTAATTTTACAAACCACTAGAAATTCAACCTCGTTAATATTGAAAGACATTTTTTTTTTTACTTTTTGGTTTTAATCTTAAAGGCACTTTCATGGAGGCAAGAATCATTTAGTGTAAAATCGTCGTGCAGAAACATTTCTCTTGTCAGAATGTAAACAATGTCAGCATATAGCTCTCCGAAGATGCTAAGTTTCAAAGTACTGCGATGTTTTCTTAAAATTTGGTGCATTTTAAGAAATTGGTGACACCATAGGGGCACATTAATTTGACAATGCATTCAATAAATTTTACCTTGATGCCTCTGCAAAGAATTTTAACAGACGTTGTTGGCAATATGTACGGAAACGTAGAAGGGACATGCAAAAGAAAAAAACTCTCACAGCAAAATGACATTTTTCGTAGAGTTGACATTTTGACGACTGAAACTAAGTCTTCAAAATGACAAAACGATATTTGGCGTAATAACTTGTCCAAACGTTAAAATTCCGAAAGTTGTCATTTTGCCGAGTTAAAAAGTCTCGACAAAATGACAAAATTGTCACTTTGCTGAGTAAGGACATCTCGTCAAAATAGCAAAATTAAGGGAATTGTCATTTTGCCGACTAAGATCATCTCATCAAAATGACAAAAATCAGAAGAATGTCAATTTGGCGAGTTAGATCCTTTCGTCAAAACGGTAATGTTCAGAAAAATGTCATTTTGACGGGTAAAAGCCTTTCCGTCAAAAAATGGCACGATTCAGAAAATTGTCATTTTGTCGAATTGGATCATCTTGTTTAAAGGGCGAAATTCTATGGAAGCATTAAGGTGCCATCAAGTTAAGAACTTAGCCACGGCGTTATTTTTACAATTTGTAACAAAAAGATGAAATCTTTACTTATAATCTTAACATTTTGCAGAAAATGATGAAATGCAAACTTACAATATTTCAACAATTCCAGATTTCACAGAAACTGATGAATTACGTTTTGCAGAAAATAAATGAAGTACTCAGATATACCAATTTTTTGTATCATATTTGTGTTCTTTCCCCAATTTGGTGAGTTTATGGTACAAACAGGAGTGCAGGCGCTTAATGAACAAAAAGAAGAAATATGTTAAAAGTGAAACCATTAGGTAATAAAATTATGCTAAAAAATATTCAGAATTTTGAACAGTTTATTTTTCTATGCAATATGTATATTCGGTCTCAGTCTCGATCTTGGACTCTGTCGGTCTCGGTCTTGAATTCTGCTGAATATGCTGGTCTCGACTAAAACTCTGGCTCAGATAACCTGTTTTTAATTAAATCCCAGTTGTTGTTTTTGTCTTAAACCAAGCCTGGATTTGTATATCATTCAAGTAAAAACCATGATAAACTTTAGATTTGTAGCTGTTGTGTCCAATTTTGAGGTCGTTTAGACTTTGCTGATATTAACGTCCCAGTAACAACGAAAACTTGAAAGTAATTATAGGGGTCCTTTTGAGAAGATAGCAGAGAATAGAAAGCAAGTGATTTAATTGTAGAGTCCCTTATCAATTTCGTTAATGAGACCCATATGGGCTTACCTATATGGGGCTCATATACTTTACTACTTAGGTTTGATAGAACGTTTTTAACATCGTATCTAATAGGTCCCACATTAAAAAAAAAAAATGGTTGCTAGTGGCCCCTAAACAGAGTAGCCCCTTAAAAAAGTTGCCCATAACAACACGGAATGGTTTTAACAAATTTTTAATACCCCATGCGATATATTGAATTGTTATTGCAGCATTTGTGCATTACCTTTCCGCTCTTTATTCATCATAAACAGTTGGGAAGCAGACCTCACATTTGTGACCGTTATTGCGAAATCTTTACACCCTTAACACTCGCGGTTAAATGCATTCTGGGAGACCGGGCTCAAGATTGACTATTTTTTGGTAATTGGAGAAAAATAAAAAAGTTAAATATTAAACAAAAAACACGTTATAGTAGATAGAGATTGCCAGCAAGTGAACTTTGGCTTTAGTCTTCGTCATAAGCTTTCCAAGAAAACCAAAAGAGCGAGAGCTCACTTGCGAAGTTTTAAACTGCACCTTTTCCGTCTTCAAGATGAGAATATGTTGAAATATCATTTGAAAGAAAGGGATCAAATGATATTTCCAAAATAAAGTGGTAACTTTCTTGTTATCCTGTTATCATCACTAAACATCTTCCTGCCGTAACGATTTAAAATAAGAATAATCGTGATGAAATCACTAATGATTTGTATGTTGCCGAGTGTTTCAGTAAATACTTTTCCAGCATTGGTGATACCTTGGCAAGGTATATCCTGCGGGTCGATACTACTTTTAGTCCAGTCAATCTAGATGAATATTCTGTTGAACCTGGAAAAAATTGCAACAGAAATGATTTCAACTGCATTGGATTCAGAAAAAACCCTTTTTATAACATATTCAAAATCCGCAAAAATTGTAGTAGAGGAAAATTGTCAAATTTGCATAATTGTGCAAATCAGTATCCGCCATTAGCCAAAATTTGAAAATTAAGGACAACTTTGCATCCAATGGTGCTATTGTATCAAAGGTGGTGTCTATGCCCATGTTTTGATGGTCAGGAAATTGGATGATGATACGGACTTGCCAGGGCTATTACGAAACACAGATTATGCAAATTAGCATCCGCCATAAGCTAAAAAAAGAAAATTAAGGATAACTTTGCATGAAATTGTCCTGTTGTGTCAAAAGTGATGTCTTTACCCATGTTTTGATGTTCAAGGAATTTAATGATGATAATATGACCTCACCATGGGTATTATGTAACATGGATTATGCAAATTAGTATCCGCCATTGGCGAAAAATACTGTAGAAAATTAAGGATAACTTAAAAAGTGGTGTCTATATCCTTGTTTTGATTGTCAGGAAATTAAAAAATTCAGTGATGATAATATGATGACAAAGGGTATTATGTAACATTGATTTATGCAAATAATTATCCGCCATAAGCCAAAAATTAGAAAATGTAAGGATAACTTCGAGTCAAATTGTGTTGCCATCTCAAGTGTTCATTCAATGAGCTGATGTGAACCTACCATTGGTATTATGTAACACAAATTATGCCGATTAGCAAACGCAATTGCCTGTAAGTTAAAATATTTTAATAACTTGGACTTGGTATATACCCAAGGGGACTTAATGTCTATCTTGCTCTTTGTATTGAAAGTCAAGAAATTCAATGCCCACTACATATCACTCATATCACCTAAGCCTGAAAAGGTTACACTGACCACATATTGTCTCGTTAGGCCAATCCACTCCTGACAGTTTAGTTCATGAAGCATGAAGGGAGGTGAATAACTGCAGCTCAGTCCTATACTGTCAAAGCAACTCATTGCAATCAAGTCAATGTTTGTAGAATGAGTATCTCATTGATTTGTGTCTTTGAAATAGGCAGAATGGATCATAATGGGCCCCTGACATGACCGTTCTCACTACGATGATCCCGTTTACAATGCAAAATACCGCTGTACCTTTTTGATGCACCTGTACATTTGATAGTAAACATGCAGAATGTTAATCTATGGTAAAGATGAAGGGTATGTTCAATACTTCCACGGGATTAGAGCTTCGAATGAGACATTCTGTGGATCGGTTGCACCGTAGCTTACCAAGATCACTGTTTGACTCTATCTCCATTATAAAGATAAGAGCCTCTTTAACAGCATGTAATGATGTCATATTTGGTAGCATTATTTTGCATGAAGACATTGGATGCATTTCCAGAACACAGAGGCTTTTATCACGTATCTTTGAAAGGCCTGGCGGTTTGCCTGGCACGCCGTAGGTCCATATCCCAGGTATAGTATCACCAATGGCAGCTTCCTGTTTTCACAACCTATGATGACACTTAAAAACAAACGGTTAGAGCAAGTCTCTTTGTCAAGTTTTTCAGTTGATATCTAAAGGATATTCCAAACATGTTTCTTCCTAGCAATTTGTTTCAGTTCCAGTCTAAAATATAGTCTTTGGCCTTTGTGTCTGCATAGTGAGGGTTCAAAAATATCAGATTTGTCTCATCACCAATGAGAAATAATACCTGACAAGACTGGGGAGATTCAATAGCAGTTTGAACGAGTTACTTGGCAGAGGAACACCCAACATTCTCGAAGTACTGTGGTCACCGAGGATGATGATGAAAAATATCTATTGGTATTTATTGTCCTAATTCTTGCACAGGAAGCTGAGCTCTTTCTTTAGAGTAAAAATGTTTTCTTTGGTCCACATCCCAGGGAATTAACGTCTGCAATTTGTAGCATGCTGTATAGTTAGACCATGAACATAGCTATAATCAGCCTACTTGTACTTATTGTTAACATATCCAACCAACTTTTTGAAAACAGAACCAGTGGCGTCTCCCTTCCCAGCTGGAAATTCCCATTAGAACCCTTGGGTTACAACCCTCGAATTCAAAAGGATTCAAATGGAGCTCTATGGGAAAACCCTTTGCGTAAAAAGGGTTTCCTTTGGTTGTTTCTAGAAACTGGACAAACCACAAAGGGAATTACAAAATTACCCTTTTTTTGGTATAAACCAAACCCTTTGAAATCCCTTTAGAACTTATTAAAACCACTTGAAACCTTTTTGTTAATGGAATATGGACGAGGGTTCTCAAAGGGAATTGCCCGCTGGGTTGGTTCTTGCATGGGCTACCATGATCCACTGAATGTGCTGCAAAGTGTTCCTTTATCAGGAACGCAAAGCACAGAGCCAGAAAGAATCTGGTATTTCTTTTCCAGCAATCTTACACAATGTATCTGCCGGCGTGGGTTTTCCATATCTCTTCGGTAGTCATGTCCTGTAGAGGAGTACAGGCAGATGGTATACAAGTACTTACAAGGGTTATCCTTTGAAACATTTGTGACTAGGACTAGGAATTGATGGTCCGAAATGTGCATCTTTTCATCGCTATAAACTGTGATAGACTGACAGATGACGCACAAGTTAGAGCCTGATTTGACTGCATGGCAAAGTGACTAGAGAATCCAACTTGTAGCCAGGGGGGTCTGGATCCCGACTATTGGTCATATCATTCCGAAGGCTTTCAAGAAGAAACCTATTTCTACTGTGTTCAGCCTGAGCAATGAAGTACTAGTTACCTAATGAAAAAGCCAGTGTGCCACAACTGAAAAAAAACACTAGATTGCAGCTTGTATTTCCTGTTGGAAATATACTGTGTGTCTGTTATTTTCTTGCCAAGAAGGGAATCTAAAATCCATTGACTAAAAACCTTTGTTTTACGTAGTTTTTATAACGCTCCCCCATCAGTATTTTTGATCACTTAGTCGGAAAAAAGTTCTGCCCACTGGTAATGCCTTTGACGAATGACATGATTTGCTGCCAAACAGTTCTTTAGATACTTCCGGATTTGTTTCAGGAAACTGAATCAGTTGAGATAAATGTAAGTGGATTTTGCATGCAGACTGTGTCCTGCAGCAAAACATGGTAACTTGGTACAACGAACAAATTAAAGGCGCAGTTTCCTGTCTCCCATTCTCTCGGTTTCGTGGATTTCCTCAAAATCTCAATCATCTTTTATTGGGGCAAAGTTGCACAGTCTTTCTTTCACTACTGCCCTTCTTAGAAGTGAATGCTCCAGTCACCGTGAGTTTTTCATGATGCTACATACAGACAAAAACTCGCACCGGCAGAAATTGTACTATGCGTTCCTAATGAAGGAACACTTTTGCAGAGCATGTCGTGGACAAGGGAAACCCAATTCGTCTACAAACAGTTTGTCGGATTGGGAGACTTTCCTCAACTAAACAGGCTGCTTGTTCATGTTATCTTAGGCCAGTGTGTGACAGTTGTACGACATGGACATTTCAAAGCGATGCTTGTGTATTAAAGACGTGCTGCTGTTTGTGGTGGCTGCAAATGACTTAACTGCAATAATTCTTTTAAGTGCCTTTTAGTCCCTCGATGAACAAGACTGTTGTAAGTGGTCGAACCACCTACTGTATTATCCACCTGGTAACATTTGGCCAATTTAGTATAAAGTTCTCATACTTGAGCTAGCTAAGGGATGTGAATATACTGTGAACATGAAAACCAACATTAACTTCACTTGGTTACCAATTAAGTACAGAAAATGTTTCGACGAAAAGACAACGGTATATCAGCATCTGTGTTCAGGCATGTAGTCATGTGGCGACTCGAGTCCCAACCCTCTGACTCTAGGTGACTTGAAAATTTTGGGGTAAATTTCTCCTATTGAAATAACACAGGGACCAAGTCGACTTGACTCGAGTCACTGAAATAGCAGCACTTGATTTGACTTGCCGAGGAAAGAGCGACTTGACTACATCTCTGTCTGAGTTAAGTAATACTCATGGTAATTTTATATCATTATTACTGAATTCCATGACAACCAAAGCATGGATGTAGGTACCACTTTTAATACGACCGCACAATTTAATGCAAATTTATGCATTGTTTTCAATTTTTGGCTTATGGCGGACACCAATTTGCATAAACTGTGTTACGTAATACCCATGGTGAGGTCCTATTATCATCACTGAATTACTTGACCATCAAAACATGGGTGTAGATATCATTTCTGACACACTGGCACAATTCGATGCAAAGTTATCCTTAATTTGCATTTTTAGCTTATGGCTGATACTAATTTGCATAATCCGTAATACTCATAGGAAGTTCGCATAATCATCATTGAATTCCCTGACCATCAAAATATGGGCGTAGACACAACTTTTGATTTAATAGCACTTTTTGATGCAAAGTTAGCCTTAATTTTAAATATTTGGCTAATGGCGAATACTAATATGCATATTTATGCAAATTTGCCAGTTTTCCCCTTTTACGATTTTTGTGGATTTTTAATATGTTATTAAGGGGTGTTTCATGAACACATTACAGTTGAAATCATTTCTGTTGCAATTTTTTCCAGGTCAAGTCACATATTGACTGGACTATTTCTACATTATTCTCAGTACCCCAGTACCCAATTCAATGTATCTTTCCCCAATCAATTGTTATGAAGCCTCATGTATATTAAATACTCCGCGGGTACGGATGGTATTTCTTTTAAGATACTCCAGGCTGCTTCCTCTAACCTAGTAGCTCCGCTAACTTTTATCTGTAATTTTTCCCTATCGAGCGGCATAGTACCCTTATATGTGAAACAAACTAGAGTTACACCTGTTTTTAAAGCCGGGAACCAGTCTTTTCTCTTCAACTACCGCCTAATATCCATCCTACCTAGTATCTCTAAGGTACTATATCGAATCAAGTGCGACAGACTACTGAGTTTTTTAAATAAGAATAATAAACTGTCATCTAACCAAATTGGGTTTCGTAAAAATCTTTCCATATACATGGCTGTGACCAATATTGTATATTACTGATGGGTTCAATAACAAGGAAATGAGCAAAGGCATTTCCTTAGATCTGTCAAAAGCATTTGATACCGTAGACCACAATATTTTACTAAGAAAACTATGCCACTATGGTATTCGGGGATTCACTTTAAATTGGTTTCATAGTTCCTTGTCTGACAGGAAACAACTTGTATGCATTTACAATAAGTCATCTAGCTTATGTGATATTAGCTGTGGTGTGCCAAAAGGCTCTATTTTCGGACCTCTGTTATTTCTCATCTATGTAAATGATTTATGCAACTGTTCTTCTGTATTCTCTTTTACACTATTTGCTGATGATAAAAACGTCCTCTATAAAAATAAAGATCTCACGATTGCAGTATCGTGAATACAGAGTTATAAATGGTTTCATTGTGATTTAAATGTAACAAATTATCCTTGAAATTGCTGAAACTAATTGCATGACCTTTCAATCAGTACAGCGTAAAATTGACACCATCGAAATATTTATTGACAGTAAAAAAATTTCCACAGTTAGTGAAGCTAAATGTCTTGGTATTTGTGCAGACCGTAATCTCAACTGGAAGCCTCACATTGACAAACTTTGTTTGAATATTTCAAAATTTATAGGAATTTTGTATAAAGTAAGCTGCTTTGTCCATCCTTATATCATTAAAACTTTATTCATTAATTCATTCTCGACTATCCTATTGTAATATTATTTGGGGAAACACTAACTCATCCTGTTTAAATCGTCTTCATATTTTGCATAAAAGAGGTGATCGGATTCTATCACATTCTGATTATCTTGCTCCTTCAAAATTACTCTTTTTCATTCATAGAATACTTAACATTTTTGACATATACAAAATTCACGATGCAGTTTTCATGTACAGGTGTGTAAAGGGCCTATTACCATTAGCTATTGTTGAGAATCTATATTACAGTAACGATTCTCATTCCTTTTATTCTATGTCTTCTGGTAATTTTTGTAAACATCTCTTTTACAATGATATTTCATATAGATTTTTTTCTTAATAGTCTAAACAATAACATTAAGTCCGCAAAGAATATTGTCACTTTTAAAAGAGGGTTTAATTAAAGATTATCTGCTAAATAGCTATAATAACTATAATTGCTCTTAAGTTTTTTTTACAGATTTGGTTTGTTTTCTTAGCTTCTTTGTCATTTATTTTGTTGTTGTATAGCTTTTACTTCTGTTAATTTGTCTGTTAAGGGGACTGCCAGTACGAGCTCTTGCTTTTTCAGTCCTCCCCCATCTCTTTGTTCAATCCTATTGTATGATCGTATTGTAATTGATGTGGAAAATAAACTGAAATTGAAACATATTACAAGAAAAAAAAACCCTTAGTGTTCATTTGCCAGTGGTTAGTTATGAAACGAGGAATATAAAGAGACAGAATAGGCATCGACGTTTTTTATCTAATTCCGTTTCGCAGACAGCTTACTGCCAAATTTCGTTTTCGTTTTTGGTTTGATTTATTACCTCGAGACACGAAGATTCATGTTGGAGCCGCTGTAAAAGTGATAAAAAAATATGTATTCGACATAATGTGACGAACATGCAATTTACACAACAGAATTTCATGCACAGAAAACCCGTGGAACTTTCACTTTTAATCCTTATATGTGAAACAAATAAGGGTACAGACGCTCATAGCCATCACTTATTTTTGTGCGAAAGCAACTTCTCAATTGGTGACTGTTCTTTTATTGACATCATATTCAAAGATGTGAGTTGCCTAGCTATATTATACAAGCATACAATGCCCATAAAGTGTTTTGAACACTCCCAATTACAGACCTGTAAATACCAACCAAGATACGCCATCAGGAAGAAGTGTTATTATGTTTGTGCCTGCACAGGCAGGGCAGCGTATAAGGAGCTAAAAGAGACTTAGCTGGCAGAAGCTGGTTAACGTCAGTCGCTTACTAGAGAAAAACCAAACTGCGTTCGGCTTCCTCATGTGGTTGAAACTGATATTAGAAACGATATTGGCCATTATTGTATTTCAACTTGTTGTTCAAGTCTCCTACTTTTCAAGGGTGTGGGCCATACCTCACTGAGCACAATACAGAAATCTTAATTATTGATTGAATACTCTGACCACTGAATGGCTGCCAAATAGGGCTTCCTGCTCGTACTATGTAAAGGCATTAGAGTGTGATTATCAATCAGCAATTTGAAGATTATTGCAATCCTCCGACCTGAGGCAACTTGGACAAGAACTGCTGAAGGGCAACAGCACATAGGCTACACTAACTAGAGTGTCCCTATCGATTTCATTTTCACATAAAATTATTACCGAAATCATGTCCAATGGCGGTTGGTCAATATTGTTCCTTGTGACAAGGCCTGAAAAATCTGTTAGTTTTAGAAATTTTATAGTTTTTGTAAGCCATACATGTGTTATCGACATTCGAACTTAAAGCAGCGACGTTTCTACACAATAGGTTAATGATGGAAGCATTAATATTTGTAAGTTATGCGGCGGATATTCGTATTCTTCAGGTTTAATAGTTATTGTTCATGAATTGTGAGTAAGAGGTAATGTCAGTTGGAATACTTTTGAAGTACGAAAGGCTTTTAATTTTACAGGTTCAGCTTATCAGGATTTAACCCGCAGTGTCTTAATGATATTGGAGTGCTTGACCATTAGAGCCAAAGTGGCAATATCCTTATAAGAGAGAGTATGGACATGCCTATCATTTTTAAGCTTTTTGATAAAAGGAATTGAGTTTTCTGCTAAAATCGTAAACATTAGCTAGCTAGCTAGCTAGCTTATTTCATTGTTGAAAGGCGTGATGATTTCGGCAGTCACGGTGCTGCGCTGGTTCAACGTACGTATACGGATAACATAGACCCGCGCACTGGGATTGTGTTGCCTGTGTGCCTGTTACTGTTAGAGTTTGAAATTGAAATGCTGTGAAAAAATTGTTACCATAAAAATGATCTTTTAATTCTAAATTATAATTTTAAATGTTTTCAGAAATTATATTCCACTTTAAAATATTTTATAAACTTAAAACATCTCTTTTAAATTTTTTATTATACGTATCAATTGTTTTACTTTTTTATACCTTTGCAGTAATCACTTCCTTGAACTTAAAACTACACAGAGGTGTGTAAAATTGACACAACGTTGTGCAAATTGGCAGTTGCACATGTGTTGTGTAGAAATTTTTACCCAACATTTTTTAGAGTGTATTGTGTCTTACATGTGACTTCGCGCGTTTAAACTTTACATTAGACATCTGTAATTCTGGCAAATTTTGCAATGGTGAACACTTAACAAAAGGTGGGCGTCTTCGTCGAACATTTCCTTTCACAACTCCTCTTCCAATTCGTTTTAATATGTCAGATAAACTTCCTGCATTTGATGGTACTTCATGTTCATAGTCACTATCAAAGTTGCACATCACATACTTGAGAACAAAATTTCTAGGTTACTATTCTAGCCAAAGCTAGAGAAACGAAAAAGTTACTTTACTCGTACCAAGAATTTCATTAAAATTTTAAATTACGCTTTTCTCGCTACGAAAATGTATAGTAGTAAAATCTTCATACAAGGTGACTTTCCCAATGCACCCAACAGTAAAACCAAACGCATACCTCAACAAGCCTGTCGTGCGGTACTCCCTGTTCTTTTAACAGTTGGCGAAGTAGGCTACCCACCATCTGCTTGCGTAGCTGGAGAAGCAGTACAATGATTGCAACCTTGTTCCGTTCTCTTTTGGAGATTTTGGACATCTTTGTATTGAGAAAGGAAGGGAAATTCCCAATAGAGGAGTGAAATGTTGGTAGGTTTCACCCGCCTATGTGCTGATACAGCCGACACAAATTACGTAAGCTTTATATATTGTAGGCTTGGAAATGTGTTTTTTTTTCTTTTGCCCCATGGGAGTAACCGATGTCCCCAATATCGAAATTCATTGCTTCAGGCCTGCTAGGATAATTCTTCTGTCCATGTCGTCATTGACAGTACCTTAAAAGAAGGGTTTAAGGTCCCAACAGAACTTGGTACGTTAGATGGGTGCTTATTCTAAGCATTTGCCGAAATTTGCATTAAAATCGGATGTGCAGTTCTCAAGATATGAACAGGTAAAGTTTTCACCTAACTTGAAGCAAGAACATATGACATCACATCCCCATATTAACAGGCAGTCTTTTGTTTTTGTTCAAATTTGTACTGAATTTTCTCCTCAACAATCCCATAATTTTAAAATGTGATTGCATAAATGGCATGGGAATTTTACAAACTTTTCATCCCCGACAGGGAGGTCATACCCCTATTTACTGCAAGATCAACACAACAGTCTGATAAAACAAAGGGAAGCAAAACAGCCCCTGTCAATGTGAGGAAGTGGTATAAGCTCTGTTACCCTCAAACTAGCTTTTGGACACAAATGTACTGACTTCATATACTGATATCTCAAGAAATGTCCGATTTGACCAATTTTACCATGATCTTCTGTCTGGGAAGTCCGTGGGCATAACATAAGCCCAAAGACCGACTGCTGTTTGTGTATATTATCATTCTCAAAATGGTGGTAATTCTCAGAATAAGCATAGGGGTCTAAGGGGAGGGTAGGGAGTTCATGTCTGGAAAAATACCCTTAGCACAATTTCGTCAGGAACTGTTCTCATTACTAATTATGCCCATTTAATCGTTTGAAAATGACCATGAAAGTTGACATTTGATAGCAGTTTATCTCAGGATAAACTGAAAGGGGATGTAGCCCTTCAGTGAACTTTAGGTAATTTAATTCCCTTTTGCCAGCACTTGTTTCAGGATTTGTTGTGAGTTGCTGTTGGGCTTCTATTGTACCAGAATGGTAATCAAATCTGCTGCTCATTGAAGCAGCTAATTGGAGTAATGAACCAGTGGTCGCGTAGTATTACTGGGAACCGCAGTTTCCCCTGCAAACTGTGGTAGCTATGACGGATCTCTTTAAAGGCTAATATCCCGTAAGGTTGAAAATTTGGTTGGGTTTTGATGGTGTCTAAATGCAAAATGGTGCAATATTTGTTGCTTTTACTAGAGTTTCTTCTAAATTGAAGCCTTATTAGGGAAAACCTGTCAGATAATATGAGAAAATTTTCTTCCACCTATCTGGACAGCTCATTTTACATAACTTTCTGCCTTTTCGACAAAATTATAGCCCAATACAAGGTAAGGAAAAGATCCGCCTCCTTGTCACATGTGCGACAAGTAGTCTTAAATATTTTTCAAATGCCATTTTCTCAGACAAGGACAGACTCCTTGTCACAGGTGCGACAAGTTGTTGGGATTTGTGGACTACCTAATTGCCCCACATGTGACAAAACGTCACAAGGTTATTGCCGAAGTAAACTTGAACGGTATTTGTCAATATGAATCACAAAGAAAACAGACACATTTGATAAACAAGACGAACGTCTAGACGGGTTGCGGTGCCGACAAACCAAGTCGTCTTATACTTTCAAGGTGATTTGACGACTGTTAGCTACTAATAGCTTTTGGACTTTGGGCATGGACTCTACTACTGTAACAAAGAAGTATATTTGCCTTTTTAAACAGGATATTCAAGGAGGTTTCTCTTCATGGGCTACTTCATTTTCTGTACAATTCGCGCCAACCTATGGTGACGCTCTGTTTAGAATAATCACCCTTCTTTCAGAGAGGTTGAATCCAACTCAATACCACAGAGTGCACTCTAAAAACACTGTGGTCAACTATGCACCGACTCAATGGTATGGTCAAAAAGTGACCAATTAATGGTTAGATCTTACCATAAATTAGTAAATTTTGACCAAAGTTGGAGGTCAATGGTTTGACCATTGTTTAGGTCGGTGCATAGTTAATTAAAATCAATGGTCAATTCGATGCAAAGAGATGAAATGAACGAACGATTTGGATAAAAATTTAGGAAAATCGGCCCATGTTTGTACAGGGTTTAGACTGTTGGCCCAATCAGCCTGGGGTCCAGGGGCCGCTTTAAGTCCAGTGCACGCCTGAGTGAAGTATTTCCAGGGGCGTAGGGGAGCCTTTCACTTTTGGGGCACAAGATTTTTGCCCGAGAAATGTAATTCTGCCCGTAGGACAGTCAAAGCGGAGCGCCACCACTGGTTGGCGCGGAGCGTCCAGAAAATTTGAAAATTCGTACCCCTCAGACAGTCAAAAATGACATTTCCCAGGCTTGAAAAAGGGATCCAAGCAGTCGCTTTTTTAAGTTTCAATTGCAGATAAACGTACGTTCGTTCCAAACTAAAATTCAGCCAGAAAGACTAAGCGGAGCGCCACCATTAGTTGGCGCGGAGCGTACAAAACATTTTCAAATATCCGACCGCTCAGACAGTTGAAAATGGCATTTCCCGGGCTGATGTGGGAATCTAAGCATTCGCTATTATGAGTTTCCTTTCGTAAAAAATGATCACTTGAAACTTAAATTCTGCTATGAAGCGGTGTAAATGGAGCACCACCATAAGTTGGAACGAAGCGTGCAGGAAATTTTGAAAAACCTGACCACTTCAGACAGTCAAAACCTTTGCTTATAGGGGTCTTAGAAATCACTAATTCGAGGGTCTGTTTGCACAAAAATTGTTCACTTGAAACTAAAATGCTGCTAGGAAGACTATCTGCGCGGAACTTCACCGCTGGTTGGCGCGAAGCGAACAGAAAATTTTGAAAAATCGGACCCCTGAGACAGTCGAAAATGACATTTCCCAGACTTATAGGGGATCTAAGCAGTCGCTATTTGATCAGAAAATTACCAGATAAAATGTATCACTGCCAATCGATGAATCCCGCATCATTTCGGGGAAACTACAAACCGGAATTGAAAACATGCTAATGAATTTTACTCCATTGCGACTCTTGGCTAAATTCAATATATATTGAAAAATTGTGTGCCCCAACTTCCTACTATATATGATTTTACTTTTGAAAAAAATGAGGCCTATGGGGATCGTATAGCAGCCGCTATTTTGATCAGAAGAATCAGATAAAATGTACCACTACCATTGGATGAAATGAAGTAGATGATTTTTCTTCTATTAGTAACACTTATTGACAGAATTGTCACGTTACACGGTGTGTTGAAATGAATTTTTAAGCAGAAAAATTTCGGGAAGACATTCTCACCCTACATCATTAAAGTATTGAAAATCAGATTACCCGATTCTCATAGCCATTGCCCGTATTTGACAATAGTTGCAATAGTTGAACAAATCACTTTAAAGAGAAAAATGGACTTTATGATGAATAAGTTAAACGTTTTCCTGATAACACCACAACTCCCTGACATAATTATAACAAACTAGAGAATAATTAGCTCATAAATATCTTGCGAACTTTCCATTTCCGAAAAGGGCAAAGAGATGAAACGAACGAGCCACTTAGCTAGAAATTTACAGTTACGAAATGTCTTGAAATGTTCAAATCTTCGTCCGTAAACCAACAATTTGACCCTCTGTGCACGGTCTAAATTTAGTGTCTACGTCACATAACATTAGCTGATAAGGGTCAACTTATAGTAAGCAGAAAGTTGCAACTTCCCGTATTAAAGGGCCAAAGTTTTCACCCCAAACTACAATTGTATTGCAGACGGGTTGTTGGAATGATGAAATTCGTCTTCTATGGAATCTTTTACTCGACAGTCTATTCGTATTCATAGAACTGTCTTACTTATTGCTTTCATTAGGTAATCGTTTCATCAATTGCGAGTCATGGCCATACGTATACAATGACAATATTTTCTTCCGTAGTAAAAGGACATCGTCAAAGAAGCGACAAAAATTCCTTGCTATAGAATGTAATAAGAAACGTGTCTGGTTAATAATGTGATGACAGACGAATCGCAGCGAATAGCTATAAATTATAAACATCGACATTTTGGTATTCACGTTTCATTATCGGACGTAAAAATGATGCAATGTATCTTTTTGATTGATTACTGGATGGTTCGACACTCTGATTTGTGTAAGACAATATCGTTCAAGTTTCATTAAATGCTGAACTTGGAAATAATTGGGGAAGGGATACTAGTGACGTATATGAACAGGACTAATACCAGGGAGCTGCTACTAAAGGCAGCTCCCTGCTGTGACCTTTTTGAATATAGTTCTTCTGTCATTGCAACCATGGGACGTCCCTCATGGTTCTTCACGGACACGTTCGAGTGATATGTATGACTTTGCAGTGAAGACAAAAGGTAGCACACCACCAATCCCGCCGAAGGAGGTTACCCTACGAATTTAACACCCTAGAAAAACTTTTTTTGGGGGGAGGGGGGGGGCAGATTAGACCATGTTCGTGAAGAGATGTGTTCAATTTGTGATGTCTGTGTGGTAGGAAAGTAGTTGAAGTAATCATTCAGAGAAAATTGAAGGTATTTCACGCATTTTTGCTATATCCTTCCTTCCGCGATGCAAAACGGCATTTTGAATGAGTCAAAAAACAGGAACCTGACTACTCTATTATACAGGCCCTCCTAGCGCGAACTCAACATCGTGTAAGAAAGTAATGGTGGTGTTAGTAAAAGAGGGGCCACAGACCCACTTACCAGAAGTTGTTCATCCTTTTCAAAACGTGTCTTCCTTTCCTAAGTCATTGTTGTGTATCTTGATATCCTCATTTTCTATCAGCCAGCGAGCAGCAAGAACAACACTTCTAGGCCTAACATTTTCAGAAAAAACAGCCGTTTTATAACTTAATTTCCTCTTAAATTTGACAGTAATTACTTGGCTCTCTTCAAGTCTTATAAGTAAAGTTTTAATTGTTGTCACCACATCAGACGGGACATTAACAACATTTAACTAAATTGCCCTCCTCGAGGAAGCTCATGCAACTGCATAAAAGGTGTTCGCAAAGCGACCAACCTTTCTTCAAGACGATGTAATTTCAATTCTTCTGGTATCTCATACATTTTCATATTATTATCTCGACTTAATAACGGAACTCTGCTTTCTTTTATATATTTTTAACAGGTTTTACAGACCCATCCTTTATCTATACCTTCTTCCTGCTTACAAATACTAGTATTTCCACTAAATCTAACTAAATTCACCCACAGGGCACATTCTTTATACCATAACTGCTCACAATAAAAGCAAACATATGCCCCTCCATAATTTTATTCCAAAAGCGATGTTGCAATTCTCTAATTGGACTCTCCTCTTCTTTTCTAAATTGACGCTTACGTATTTGTTCTCTAATCATCATTTTAGTACTATCACTTGCAATACCCACACTACGTTTTATCATAAAACCTTCATTTTCCCAACATTTATACCTATCTTCAGTCACTCCCATAGACTCTTTCACTAATATATGATTACTCCCCTCATTTACATAAACATCTGCTCTCTTCACATAACTTGCACTGACATTTGATTACGCTCCTCTTCAAATAAAATGTCTCCTCTTTTCAATATGTTACATTTAATACCGAAAAATTCTTCACTATGTTCATTAACACAACCCCTCTTCAACTAATTCTCTATAACGCTGCTCTCATGTAGAGACTCATTATCTTCTATTTCCAGCACTACGTCATAGTGTACTCCACCTGTATTGACTAAATAAATGGCACGTTTTTCCCGATTAACTACACAATGAACTTACAATGACTTGTCTTAAATAAAAATGATTATCTTCTACCCTTGTAACCAGTAATGCCAAACACCGAAAAAACAATTACCATTCCCACATACTTTTCTCACACGAATCGGCCTACTCTCAACTGAAACACATTTTCCTATTTCAATAGACGGCAAATCAAACCCCCCAGTTTTCACAAAACCATGTTTGAATCTATCAACGCAAGCTTCCTAAACATTTTTTCTCTCCAACAGCTATCAACAACGAAAAAATAAAATGTACATGTAGATCTTTCGGAACGTATAAATAATACCTCACGATCGTCATGTTCCCTACTTTCCCCATCCACACACCTCTGACTTTTTTCATATTCACTAGGACTTTTTTTTGGTTTGTTCCCAACTCCGATATCATCATTTTTCTCCGCTTCATAACTTTTATCTTGAAATTCACCCCCACACTTTCTTTTTCTTTGTTGCCAACCTTTCCTTTCTAAATTAAAAATCTTTGAACCGCCCTTCTTAGGCATTGTAATATTCTCCACATAATTTTAAACTTTAAAATAACAAATTTACCATAACCAGACACCTTGATATAACACAAATATTAATACTCGCCAACTCATACAAATAATATTTACCTACCAATAACAATGTTTCCCTCCAACAGAAACTTACTTTGTGAATATTGTCGTTAGTGTGAGAAATTCACACAGCCCTTTAAAGTCACAAAAACAGTGAAAAAACTCCTCTAAACTATCAAACTTTTTACCTCACCGCGATCCCGACCATGCCACTTGAAAAGAATAAATCCCTGCAAAGAAATCCTTATATAAACACTCAAAATTCACTAAACACCAATCTGTAATGAATTAAAAAAAAAAAAAAAAACAACCAAAATGATGGCGCTGTGTTAAATTAACAAACAACCTTTTCCCCAGAGTACATACGGACCTGGTTTTTCCGCAAGATTGTTACTAAAAATAGAACACGTTTCCAAATTTTACATGAAAAAACCCCAATTTTACACTCTCACGAAAGTCATATTTCCACCAAAACTTAAAAACACGAAAGAGAAGTATCATCCCTACAAATTGCAAAAAGCCGTATTTCGATACCACAAAGCATCTAAAAGAAGATAGAAATAAAGTGCCGGAAAAGTCAGAAATTGACATCGCGAGAGTAACTGCATTAGTTGCGGTGCTGCCTGCAAGGCAGGCACCGCAACTAAAAATGGTGAGAAGACATGGATTTCAGAAATCTATTTGGAAATAAGGACTTTTTCGTAAAGAATATCTCAAAAAACATGATCATGGATATGCGTAGTTATTTCTAAAGTGGCGGTCAAGGGCCATATGGGTTCAATATTGCCTGAGTTTTTATACTTGGCATGTGGATTCATCATAGGAAGAAAACAATCTGATAGTGAAGGATGATTACCTATGACGACCGCCATAGATGGAAGTACGAAAATGTAAAAAAAAAATCTTTTGAACAAAAAATATTTCAAAGATATAAGAAAGGTACCGCTAGTGTTTATCATGTGAAACCTCGCAGAGTGATTAATGCTGAGTGACGTTAATACCACAATTCGCCGTGTTTTGAACTTCACTGCAGGGAGGTGACAACAAAGCCGTTTTGAAAACTATTTAAATTTCAGTACAATGTGGGGTACAGTAAGACGATGACTTGAATATGTTTGGACACCCAGGCTGGGCCACAAAGTCAAATGAACCACCGCAACCGTTTTGCCTGTCACTTTACAAATAGCATTATACCGGCACTTACTTGACTGCATTGAGGTGTCTTCTCCAAGGGGGGTCGTGTACTCCTTCCCCCCCCCCCCCACTGAGCGTTGAAAAAAACGATATTTGTTTCGTAGTCAGACTGTGACCATGAACTTTTTTAAGATGTGGTTCTTCTTCTGAAAAGAAGCTGTAATAATTTCCGTGTCCTTTAAATGAAAATAACGCCCAAACACATGGAAAGTATCATTTCGGCTGTCTAAAGGTGGCGCACAGCTCAGGTAACCGTTAGGCATGGTGAGGCATATATCTTTCATGAAGAGGATCACATTTAACTGCACCGTCAACTGCCTTGTATCCTCTTTCCCGTTCGGTCTAGTTTAGCTCCCATTCATCAAAATATCAGCCTGATCCGCTCTTGGAAGTAGTTTCACTTTGTTACCAATATATTCCTACTTAAAGTTGACTTGGAAGTAATCCTTAGACCAGTGTAAAGACAATATAATTACCCTTACTCCAAATCCAGATATGGGCCAGATATGAAATTCCATATATGGGCCAGATATGGATTTCATGTTTGGTCCATTTCAGCTGCAGATTTGGGATTTATATCTGGGACAGATAAAAAATTGGGCAGATGTAACCTTGCTTTGTGCCAGAACCAGATCAAATCCATACATGGGCCACATAAAATTTTATCTGGATCAGGTCTTTGTCTGTAACAGATATGGGCTATATAATGCAATACCAGATATGGTTTATATAAAGGTGTGCGGTATTGATCCCATATGAAACAGTGCCATGTTTGGTTTACATAAAGATTAACTGTATTGATCCCATATAAAGTAGACAAGTGCGGTGCATATATGTCCCATATCTAGACCATATATGACTGGAACAAAACTTAATACTGTGTGAAAAGTGTATCAGAAGCCTTCTGGGCAAGCATAATGTTAAGGGCTATCGGAACATCTCTGACAAAAATTTAATACCCATTGAATAACATTGACTTAAGTATTCGAATTTACTTAAAAGTGAGGAAGAAAACTGCTTTGAAATTCCTACTTTTAAATTTTTACACTGCATTGTTGGCTTAAATTATGGTATGGGGCAATACTCCAACATGAATTTTGTTGACGGGTTTGTGTTTTCCTTTTTTACATTTTACTTCCTTTATTACAAAAAAAATCAGAGCCCTAAAATCCCGAAAGTGGAAAGTCATTTGCATATTTTACTAAAGTATAGCTGAATATGGTTTGAATGTTATGATTTTGGTTTGCTGATATTTGTTCAGCTTCCAGAGAAGGCCTTTATGTAGGAAAGGTACACAAATTAAACCAAAAAGTATTAATATGGCCATATAAAAGTTTATGTGTAATTCTGACATGGTATTTTAATCAGTTACATCTGGCTTGATATGGCCATATCCAACTTTATTTACACATCTGGGAAGGCATGTCATCTAGTTATATCTTGTTTGATATGGCCATATCCAACTTTATTTGCACATCTGGGAAGGCATTTCATCTAGTTATATCTGGCTTGATATGGCCATATCAAGCTTTATTTGCATATCTGGGAACAACGTTGTAGTTTCTTAATTAAATAGGAGGGGGAACCATACAAAAGACTATTACAATAATCAATCTGAGTGGTAGTAACAGCATGGACGAGATAACCAGTGGGGTAGCTAGATTTTTTTTCCAGGGGGGGAGCAAAGGTATGAAATTTCCCCAAAACTTTTCCCGGTCAATGTGTATGTATTTCATATAAAATATGCAAACTTACAAGTATAACAACAGTACCATGTCATTTTGTAATATTACCTGCATTTTATAACATAGAGCAATCGGAAATAACACAGTATATTATTTTGGTATACAATATCTGGTTTACTTGTATGTACAAACGCAGTGGCGTACGCAAGATTTCTCTGAAGGGGTAAGGGCATGCAGTATGGCCATGGGGAGGGGTGTCCGGAAATTTTTTGACGTATTCAAGGAGCCTACATGCAAAATGGTGCAAGATTTTCGACTTTGACAGGAACAGTGTTAAAACTTGAATCGTGGTGGTTCGTGAGGATAAAACTGAAACTTTTGTGCCTTGACATGCATTTCTTTTTATGCCATTTATGCTACCTTATGAAGAAAAACTTGCATTTAATTTGCAAACTTTTAGGAGTCAAAATAAAAGAGCATTGATCGGACGGGTACTGGTGGTTTTTCTTGGCCACAAAATGTTATTTTTCCATAAAGATTATCTAAGCGGAGCGCCACCATTGGTTGGCGCGGAGCGTAAAGAAAATTTCGAAAAATCAGACCCCTCAGATGTTCAAAATAGTGTATTTATGCTTGTAAAGAAAATCTAAGCATGTAGTCTTTTGATAGATGCCACCAGTATGAAACAGAGTCTACCTTTTTAAAGTAAAAATTGGAATTTGACAGAATTTGCCTAGGTCTATTTGTAGGAATAAAAAAAAAATGGCATCACTGAAAGACCTTGCCGGGACAATCCATCCCCTTTGAAAATGTTTGAAAAATTGGGTGTCCCTATAAGCAATCTGGTGCCACATATGCCACCTATCTTTTGAAGTAAAATCTGTGCTTATAAAATTAGACTACGTATTTTTAAGAACAAAGAAAAATGGCATCTGTGAGGGGGACATGGCCCAATGGTCTCCCCTTCTCACGCCACTAATTAAGGGGGCCTAATAGTGGCTCGATCACACAGGATATCCTGTGAGAAAAGCAGTCTGTTAAGTGTAGAAGGCTACAAGGTACTCATTGTCCATTTATTGTTACACTCAAAGTGAGCAGAAAGCTATTTTCCCGAACTAGCTTGTAAGCCTCCAAGGATTAGGCTAAGTAACAAAATTTAAGTGTGCCAACGGATCCCGTAAATTCTAATTTCTAGATTGACTTTAAGTTTACCGTTGACCATGGATTGTTTCAGCCCCATCCATCGTTATGCACACAGAGTAAAATCGTACAGCTACTGCTGGCTCGTAGAAGAACATAACAACTTCGGGGTTTATGGTAGTTACTTGTCAGTTTTCACATCCTTCTACTGAATTCCCAAAGAATCACCTGAATAACAGCTTCCTGTGCACTGAAATGCACTGATCATAACCCCCGTGCGTATACAAGTACAAGAGAACATTCAATCTGCTACGCAGCGAAGACATTTCGGTGGAACGCGAATTGTACCGGTTCATGCGACACTGACGACTGACGAGTTAATTTGTTGTATGAAAATACGAATTATGTACGAGAAATGTCTCACAATTTTTTTATTCTAACAAAAATTTTGAGAAATTTTTGTGAATTTTTTGTAATAATAAGAAGATTCATCAAATTTCCCCATTTTCATAAAATTTCCCCAAAAATTTTTCCAGGGGGGCAACTTGCCCCCCCCTGCCCCCCCCCCCCCCCCCCCAGTAGCTACGCCACTGGAGATAACATGCAGCATCATGAGTAAGATATTTACGAATACGAACAATATTATGGAGGTGAAAGTAAGCAGTTCTGCAAACCTTAGTGACATGATGGTCCATAGAAAGATGCTGATCAAAAATAAAAACTAAATTACGTACATTCGAACTGGGAGAAATAAGTGCATCACCAACCCTTAACCCCTGAATAGTTACTTTCTGCAATTGCCGGTTACCACCTTAAATAATAAATTTAGTTTTACTATCATTAATTTTCAACTTATTAGATAACATCCACAATCTTATTTCAGAAATGCAATCTTTCAAAGAGGATCATGCAAATTCCTCCCCGGGACCCGCATCAGGCTTGAAATTTATGTAGATCTGATGATCGTCTGTATAACCCTGAGAGTTAGGTAAATGACGCTCAATGATCTCAAGCACAGATGCAGCATAGATGGTAAAGAGGACAGGTCCCAAACACGAACCTTGTGGAACATCAAATTTAAGATGAAATATATTTGATAGCTCATTGAAAACCCGTACTTGTTGTGTACGACTTTCTAAGTATGATGCAAACCATCTAAGAGCAGTTGATGATACCCCAACCTGTAATTCAAGGACTTTTAGTAATTTCCATGGTCTATTGTATCAAAGGCAGAACTAACAGTACAAGAAGTGTAACATTCTGCTTATCAAGGCTAAGAAGAACATCAGACTGGACCTTAAGTAAAGTGGTTTCTGTACTATGAAACTGTCTGTAGCAGACTGATTGGCAGGAAGCACGTTGTTAATCGCCATATGGGCAGACAGCTGCTTTACAACAGCTCTTTCTACCAGCTTAGAGAGAAACGGTAAGTTACTCACAAGAAAAATAATATCTGCTCCTACTTTCTTCACAATGGGGGTTACAATTGCATTCTTCCATAAAAGTGGAAAATAGCCTTGCTGAAATGACATGTTTATTAACAATATTACAAACGGAAGGATCTCTTTAATGCAATCTATTAGCAGCCACGTTGGTAATGGGTCATTGACACAGTGCTTATTTGGAGACTGAAAAATCAGCTTTCTCACGTCGTCTTCACTCAATTTAGTGAATGACTCAAACGACTGTGCAGTAGATTGTGATGTGTATGTATTTCGATATGAGATTGTGGCATAGTTTTTAAACTTTACTTTTAATAGTTTTTGCAGGTCTTCAGCTTTACTTAACCAAGATGGCGGAAATAAAAAAAATTGCCCCCAGTATACAATCATAATAAAAATGATATGAAAAATAATCATTAAAAATAATTCGAACATAGCTGCCCTTAAAATCTGCCCATACTTTACAGCATGTAAATTGAAATTATATTTTTAAAGCAACTGTTTTCTCTTTGAGCCCATCCAAGATAGCGGAAAAGTAAAATGGCAGCCAATGCGGTAATTTTGCTAATTTACAATGAAATACAAAAAATAATCATTAAAAACATGTTTTAATCAAAACTACTAAACATTTTGATATGAGATTATAGCGTATTTTTTTAAAAAATCTGCTCAGAATAATAACGTAAAAATTGGAATTATATTTTGATAACAATTGGTTTCTTTTTTAGGTCAACCAAGATGACGGAAACGGAAAGTGGCGGCGATACGATAATTATGTCAATTTACAATTAAATACAAAAAATAATCATTAAAAACAATGTGACAATGTGACAATCATGTTTTTCTCCCTGAAGTGGGAAATTTATGAGAAGGTCATTGATTTACCTCGGACATGCTATTTTTTAAGCCCTGAACGACAAATCATCACACCTCAACCAAATTCAGTATTGATTTTGAGCACATTGATGTTCAATACTGAAGACTCCAATCTTTCAGTTCTCCTCTTCAAATAACTACATTTCTTCAAAATTTCTGCATAAAATTCTTCCAATATACTTAGGCGTTTGAGACGGGGAGGAGTCGCACTGAACAGACTCCCACCCCCTCCCCCACCAAATTTTGGCAAACTTTAAAATTCAGAAAGGAATGTGGGACAATTTCGGACAGACATTGAGTTATAAAAACTGAATTCTGATATTATTTTAGTTACAAGAATAACTCCGAAGCGTGCTCGAAATCGTAAAAAAGATATGCCCGAAAAGGGGGAAAACATATTCAGGGTAAAATTTTCATGAAAAGTTAGCATGATTGCAAGACTTCATTGGCTATACACAGTCGGCAGGCAAAGGAAAAGAGTTATTATTCGTGAGCTTTACTTCAGAGTCAACACAATGCCCAATATGGTCGATCCAAATCCTTTCAGACATATATTCAAATGAATTAAAAGTATTATAGTCTTTTTAACATTTTCATGAAAAACAGTAAAGATAACATAATAAAGCGACGTCCTAAAGAAGCCTATGGCCTAAAAGAAACAATGATTCCTCAGCCATCTCAGGCAGGCTTTCAGTCTTGCGCGACACTTTGCCCAAAGTGACCGTTAAATCTGAATTGCTTTAAGACTTGGCCCGAAAAATGCCCCCCCCCCCCCAAAAAAAAAAAAAAAAAACAGGGCTTTGCCCATGCCACCCTTGTGACGTTTGCCTTATATGGTTTACAGGTGTATTGATGGCTTGGCAAAGTTTCAAAAAAAATTAAATGATTACAAAGATTTGTGACAAATTCAGGCGGCTTACTCTAAAATCTTTCCTCAGTTCTACTTCATAAGTATTGAAAGCAGTCTTAAGAATCTTCGGCCGAAATTGTAAAATATTTCTCCGAAAACTCCTATACTCTAAAAACGTCCGGTTGAAATTGAACTGGACAAGGATCAAATGGGCACTGAACCTAAAAAGGTTTAAATATTTGACTATTTTGCAACCGAGCCTATACGAGTGCCTCAATCCTTTCAAAACATTGTCTGACACATAACAACGCATTGTTGTGAAATTTTCCTGGAAAATTAAAACGATTACAAAAACCGAGACTCGTTGGGGCAGCTTGTAAAACGGCTATTCGTCAGCCTCACTTCATAGTCTTGGTCAACACTTTGCCGGAAATGGTAGAAGATTTGGGCGACACTTGCAAACATGTTCTGAGATGATTTCAATTGTCAGATTGTACGGGAAGACGAGAGTGGACAGGTGTAGGCCTATACATGTACTAAACATTTTGCCCCCAAATATGGTAGTGGTACATTTTATGTGGTAATTTCCTACTTTGAAGGCTAATCTGCCCATTTTTGCAACAGAAAATTCAAAGAAAAAACTAATTACATCTATTCACAAGCCTGCAGGGAATGCCATTTCCAGCCATCTGAGGTGTCGCAATTTTTCAAAATTTTCTGTACACTTCACGCGAACCGATGGTGACGCTGTGGCCTAGCTTTACGCATGTTTCTTATAAAAAAAAATTAACCTTTGGCCTCTGATGTAACATGTGAAACCTTTGCGAACGGGAGTGGGGTGGGGAGAAAGGGAAATTTTCACTGAGTAAATGTAGTCATTTGCCCCCTCTCCCCGATAAGACTTGCCCCCAGATATTCGCCACTGATGAGGGCAGTACGTAGACTTACAATAAAATGAGTAACCCCAAACGAATTTCAGTATCCCATATAACATTTCTGATTTTGCTCATATGAACTGCAGATTCTTCAATAAACACAGAACTTACAATAAGCTAACGAATTTCTACCAAAATTCTCAAGTTTTCTTCAAAACAAGCCCCGGTTTGTTAAATATTTGTAGAAAAGAAGCCCAAAGTATCGGGGCGCTACGCGCGCTTCAAATTCTACCAGCCGCGTTCAACCTGGACTGTCTTATCACCTTTTCGGGGCTTCGAAATGCTGCCCCTCCCCCGTCGGGCAAACCTTGGCGCCACCCATGGCTTGTTGGACTCAACAACAGCACTGAATATGTAACAGAGTCATTACTATTTCAGCCTAGTATGGTATTACTTTTCACGCTGTTTATATGATATGCTGTTGGCCTGTTTTCAAATAATCACGACTTGCGTTATGTATGTTGAAATGTATATTGTAAATTGCAACAAATCGACATAAACATTCCGCTTTGCCATTCCTTAGCCCCTTCCCTTACCCTCATTCTTCTTTAGTCTTTCTTCTTTTTTTAATTTCCCGTCTTTTTACTGACTGACAGCTTTTCAACTCTACCTTCAGGACTGGAAATTATACATGGCTGCATGGTGAACCTCAGTCCCAACTCTGGTTCAAGTCCTTGAGTCTCCTGCAACCCATCGTCACACAGGCCTAACCTTACATAAATAAAAAGTCCGACTATTTGATTAGGTTTTGTTACTGCATCTATGTTTCAAAGCACGTGCTTGCACCCCCACCCACTAACCTAACCCTCATTCTAACACTTGTTCATTTGTTTAAAATATTCAGACCTCGAACAGAAAAGACGCCATCTCCCGTTTTCTTTTAGCTAATCATATATGTAGCTCAGACAGCCAGAGACTGATCAAATTTTCATAGTTTTATAGTTCTATGTGAATGGCTCCAACTCTCCCACCTTGTAGGGGATCTCTCGCTTTTTTCTCAGAAACAAAACAAATTAAGGAAACAATGACTTTAATGATGCCCGAAACGGCTAATTTCAACATTCTCCGGGACTCTTCGAACCCAGTAGCGTATTAAACATTGCAAAAACTTAAACTACTTAAACTCGCAATTAACTAGCATGTTTGAAATCGCTTCACGATTAATCAGTGGCGTCACTAAGGGACATAATGGACATTAGCAGATTTCCTTCAATCATAACCTTCCAATGCCCCCTTCCTAACCCCCTCCATCAGTTCTTAACCTTGCTTTTAAGTATGAAGCGTATGTGCCTCTTTCAACATGTTTAAGTCGCATAAGCATAAAACTATTCATAAAACGTTAGTTTCAAAGGTCTCGAGACTTGGGTCACCATAAGGAAGCTGGAACATTTGGAAATGGGTGCATAGACATAAAGCTGACAAAATAATTTTGGCAAGCAGGACTATATGAAATTGACTTATAGCCTATACCAAACACAGTACCAACCATGAATACATGTCAAGGACCCTCCCATCGTCATTGATATGGTTATGGACTACCACTTTGAGTGCTTAAAATTACTTCGAGCAGTGATCAGAACAAATCCCCAAAATGGTCTCGGTATTCTAGCTATCCACTATTAAAGTGAGAACGATATTTTCGTGAACTTGCAGACTACATGCTGATATAAATATGCACCACATGGGCTTCCTTAGAGCTACACTTTCTTTCATGAATATCTGAAAGTACTTTTCCACTAGCGAAGTGTTAGTAGCTAGCTCATTGCTGCCACAGGCATGCGTAGTAGGCTACGGAGCTTTTAAGGTGTCATGTAATAGACCTTATATCTGAACTAATTTGTCTATCTTGTGAAGTAACGTAGGTCTATGATCCTTTTTTAACACTGGCTTCCAGATACTTTATTGCATTACTTTAGTATATTAGAAGAACTGAACATTAAGTGTCTTTATATTTTAGTATTTTTCAAGAAGGATATTGAAATTTTAATAATAATAATAGCATGTTTGATATCTCAGCCAATATCTCGGTTAGAGAAAAATATCTAGAATTCCACTAGCAAATACATTATTTCGGTGTGTAAATACTGCCACTGCCACAATGAGCTGGGGGAGGGGGAAAATATTTTAAATGTGGTCCTGTGAGCATCCTGAGAAATCATTTTCTAAACCATAGTGCTTATTTGCAGCCCACGTCGATTAAAAACGTTGGGATGGAAACGAAAACGTTTGTATGTTTAAAAGCGTAAGCAATTAAGAGATAAGGTTTACACGAATTTGGCAAAAGGGATCACAGTGCTTGAGACCTCACATTTTTCATATACTTTGGGGAGGCTCTGTTATCACCTCCCTATTATGTTAGAACAGAATTCGCCTCAGCTGTTATTATTTTCCATGTTTAGGTAGACGCAGTGTAGTTCAAACGATTATTTTCAAACGGACAAGAAGTTGTGCTGAAGTCAGTCAATAATCTCAACAAGGAAAAGAAGAAAACGTTTCAAATATTTCTTTAAGCTAAACATTTTTCAACAGTACATAGCACGTCGTAATATGTTTTAGCATATTCAGTATAGTTTTGAAATATTTTAGTATTCAGTGATCAGCAAATATACTTCAGCAGGATAGGTTTCTACTTATGTTATCAATACAACCAATAACCATAGGTAACGTCTGAAAATACATTCCAATAATTGGGTGTTTGAAATACAACTTTGTAACAAGCTTAACTCCTTTAACTACATGCACTCTAAAAACAAGAAAGTGGGAGTGAATCTAGTCACTCTCTAATAGAGTGAAAAGTGTAATTTCACTATATTGGATTGTTAGTTCACTCCACGGGTAGTAAAATTCACTCCAAGAAGAGTGACATTTACTCTAAAAAGAAAGTTTCAAATTCTTTCACTCTTCTTGGAGTGAATTTCTGCTGTTTTGGCGTATTTTGGCGTGGGATTTTCATTTTTAGAGTTAGAGCAGAGTATGGGTCAAAGTGCTGCATGAATGCAGACCTGTGGACTGTCTAGGGCATAGACGACATGGCACCCCATGTTGAGCACCGTGTCCCCATTTACATGTGAACACTAATCCAAAAATAGCATGCATGCCGATGTTTTACCAAAATTAGGAAGTATTTAAAGGCACTTACTGATGAAAACGATTGGTTTCACATCTTTCATGGCTTCGGGTTCACTGTACAGTAAGTACAAATTAGCCAAGTGGTATATGAATTGACTAACCACTCTAGCCACTAATATTTGACTAATTTCTTTATTTCTTAGTAAAGGTCTAAAGGGTATCAGTCAAAACTTAGGCAAGGAGGCTTAATACTTGTCAGGGACTAATTGAATTGGGTCAAATATTAGTCGACCACGTGATTGGTCGATTCAGGCACTGTTATAGACCAATTTGTGTACAGTGTTCTACATGTCTCCACCGGGAAGCCAGCCCTCCAACCGAAATTCCAAATTCTCTCCAATAAAAGCTCCATATTCGACATGTTTTGCTTTAAAAAAGCAAAATTTTCCGCCCGTGCAAATTGCAATTCTTAAGCAGAGATGTTCGCTTATACCTTCAATTTGGTAAACTTATCCGAGCTCTGGAGGTGAGAAAATCGGAAACCAGATCATCAAGTAACACCAGTAACTACAGTGCTATTTTTATAAATTTTCTTCATAAAATCCCAAAATTTCTCCAATATACCCTCTTGACCTAACAAAATTCGTCAGAGAGCCTCATTTGGAAGTCTACCCACCCCTCCCTTCCCGTAAAAATGTGTGGCTACTCCGCTGTGGACACCTTACCAGGACAGGAGAAAAAATTTAGGCCAGATGTCTCCTATACTTCGAAAATCAATTCGTCGTTCCTACCTGCATGGGTAGAACCACACTGATATGCGAATAGGCCTATTTCGGATGTCAATATTTCACCTGAACAAAATTATTAGTAGTATTTGAATGCGATGCAAGAATGTCCATAACTTCATTCATCTCTTCATGACACCTTAAAAGCTCCGTAAAAGTCAAACGTACACTAATAACCTGCTTGTTTCATATCTCTTCACCCATGCTTATTGCCTGCTCAACCTTCTAGGGAAGCACAGTACAGTTGTTTGGCCATTTTGGAATTGGAGATAATGCTGACATTCATTTCAGTGATGCAGGATGGGACGGCGAGGACTACTAATGAGTGTTTGCGTGTATGGGTAAAAAATGCTTACTTATCATAGTAGCTGTAAATAAAAACTGCTCCCACATTGTCGCAAGCTTTTTACCAGAGGAGGGGACGAGAAATGTATGTCGGCGGGGGATTTTCTATTTTCTTGGAGAACAGGCTTTTATCGGTACGATAAAATATGTAATCCCTCGATGATGTGCTTGATCTGGCTTTCAGGAAAGAAATCATTTCAAAATTACCCAAAAGAATTCTTTCTCTCAATATAAACCCCCATTTTTTAAATCTCCTACAACAGAGTCTATCAGAATTTTTAGGTTTTCAATGAAGATCCAATATTTTCAACAATAACCGATAGTGTTCCCTGAAAACAAGTCAAAAACTTTCCATTACAAATTCCATTCGACATCCTTCGTCTTTATCAGGGCTTGTCTGCTCTGTCCCCGTCAAGGAACTTGGCCCCTGTCGGGCAAAGCCTGCTTTGCCATGCAAGGACTGCATGCACAACTTCGTTGTGTATTAATTTTACCAGGATGGTGAAGAAGGGGCTATGTCAATGTTCCCCAAGGTTCGCTGTTCCCGAGGTTCAGTGTTCCCGAGTCTTAGGAAAATCCTCACTTCTGGGAACATCGAACCTCGGGAATAACGAACCTCGTAATCATCTCCAAGTCATCGAGATATCATGAAAACGAACCTTGGGGAACATTGGACCCAGGGAACATCGGGTAGACCCCGGTGAAGAAGGCTGTTTTCGGTATTAACATGTTATGAAGTTATGATTGCAAAGTACTTTTTTCCAACTTGTAGTATTGCTCTGCTATTGCTGGACTGTCTTTCTATAACAGAGAAAAACTGAATGAAATCACCAAAAACTTGTTGGTAAACTAAAACGTTTTAAAGCAGAAAAACACGAAGAAAGCCTGTGAGAAATCCTTTGCTCTGTAACCCACCCCGTTCCATGCCATTGTTCCCTGGCAGATCAATAAATCCAGTTCTTCCCTTCCTTCATCCTTACGATAACATGTAAAATCACAACAACCCCCTGTCGTCAGTCGGCTATAATGCTTAATTTTTCTATTAAGAAAGAGATATTTTTGTAATAAAAGAAGCCACATTTTGCAGGCTAAAAGAATCCTTCATTTTTCGTCGGAAATTTTGCCTTCCTTACTCTTTAGGAACTCACCGCCTCTGTCAGAGGTTTTGTGTTATTACCCCCACCGGCTCCCCGTCGGGGAGCTTGGTCCACTGTCGGTAACTCTGGTCTTACAAGACTGTCTACAAGTCTAGACTATTTTTACTTGTATAGAAACGAATCGCAAATATGTCTACCATTAAGTAATGGTACATGTTCGAGAAAATTCTCATAGTCATATGCTCGGAGATGTGGTCAAAATAACTTATGCCTCTTAATCCAAATGGTAACCGACATAATCGCTCACTCTGCTCAATGAAGATACAAGCCTAAACAACTAGGACATGATTTTTTCTTCTGATGGAAACTGTAATGACTTATGTATGCCTCTTTTGAATGTGTTTTGTACATTAAAACTCAGTAAACGAGATTTCTGACATTTATGGGTATGTTGTAGCTTCTTCTCATCAAATTAATGAAACATTAACCATTGCCCCTGGAAAGCAAAATGATAAAAATTAACCTATTTCATGGCTGAGGGCACCACCAAAAAATGTGAAAGCCAACTGCTGTACAACGTCAAAGTAGGAAAAAATAAAAAAGAGCTTATGATCAATCTTTATTTTTCACTCTATCAATTGAACTTGAAAGTGCCTACTTTCACTAAGTTAATTAAAAGCTTGATTACAATATCACTGTAGAAGGTTTCAGTATCCAATAATTTGTCTGAAAAGGCATATTTCCCAAAAGAGAATAGCCTTCAAGTGCAGTGGACAGCACCCCCCAGTTTGAACCAACCAAAAAGGAAATCATATGGGACTTAAAAAGGGACTTGAGCAGTGTATAACTGCTTAGTTCAAAGTTGTCCCAAAGATTACACCATTTGGGGTTTTAACCAGGTTTGGAGAACGAGTAACCCTTTTCGGGGCATACCCATACAGGAGTTTCACCGGCCCAGGAAGGCTTTAAGGCAAATAAGGTGTCCAGTCCTCTTATCCCTTGAAAATTTTAAGCCTTTCTTAAGAGCCTAGATGCAAAATGGTGCGCAATTTTTGAGACTGGGAGAACTAATCTTGAACTCGACGGTTTAGTTGTGGTGCTTTTGGTGTAATATTTTTTATCCTTTAATGCAAAACATTTTTTACTGGATGACGGGGGGGGGGGCACGTTCCCACATTCCCCACTCCTAGTGGCTACAGGTCTGGTCTTAGCCATCACTAAGTGAGAAATCTTGATGAATAGCTGAGTAGAAAACTACTTTACAACTTCGCTTTTTCACTTCTTGGTGTTTCACCTATCAATGAGGCCCTGCATGGTTTCACAGAAAATTCTCTTCCAAGAAATTGGACAAATGTCATCAACCACGTGTTTGAAGTTTTATTCGTGGCGAAGATATTTTTGTACAGATGATATTTAATATATGATCAGACTGATGAAAATTCAGATTATAATAAAAAATGGGTTTGCTACTATTCGGAGTCAAAACACATCTTTTTATTATTACGGATGCTTATTTCTCCCAGGCTGTTCTTGGCCACCGAAACTTTTGAAAAGCCAATATCACACGTGTGCATCACGAGGGAGATTGTCCTTACATTGAAGTCGGCAGTGGCCGAGCTAGGGATTTCGGTCACAGGGGGCGAAAATGGTCTGCAGGGGCGCTTCGAAGGAGTAAATACCCTGAGCCGCAGCACGATCGAATCCACGGCTTTTCAGACTTTCCATTTGATTTGATTTGCCGCACCTGATAGAAGGCTACTTTGACATTTCTCCTCAGCAAGTTTTTCTATTAAAACATGTTTTAATTTTCTATACATGGGCCTCCGCGGAAGAAAATTCGGGGGAACTAAATTCTTTTAGGGGGAAAAGCTCCGAGTCCACCATCACTTGGCGCCGAGCTCAAGAAAAGTTTGGCCCAAATGCCTCTCAGATCGCTGGAAATGACATTTTTAAAGCTTACTTACCGCCTATAAAAAGGGAAAACACTAGAGTGAACTGATAAGAAAAATTGATGTTTTTTCTCCATCTTTTTCTTTAGGTTTTCTTTGTTTTTTTTTTCAGGTTTTGTTTTATTTTCCAGGGGAGGACAAGTTTTCCCCTTGCCCCTACTTGCAGACGCGCATTTTTCTATCCCTCTCTTTCACATTCTAGTATGAAGGCAGTCATTGTATTTTGTGTGTTATTATCAGGTCTCGATTTAAGATTTTAATGAAATAATGGGCTACTTTGTGAAGATAAAGATTGAACCTGCTAGAGCTAAATTACAAGCAATCTTTCGGAGGGAAAATGTAATGGAAATTAATCACCGTTAGGTGTACATTTTTGGCATCTGGATATCACGATAAGTACACGAAGAAACATTATTTGACGTAATTTACATCATGTGACCATTCTGAAACAGTCATTAATTAAGTTCCTTTAAAGAAATAGCCAAGACAAGAGGTCTGCTTGACTCTCTAGATACTGAATTCATAATGAATAAAAGTAGCCTAAACTTAAGCTTATCTGATGCAATTTTCTGGCTTTTTAGACCACGGAAGTACAGAAATAAGCATTTCCATGGAATTATTGTGCAGTGTCAGAAAAAGCCATTTATCAGGAGAATGGTCACTCGTGGAAAGCAAAATGGAAACTGCTCATTAAAACTATTAAGCCATTACCACAATGATAACAGTTTTATTTTAACCTGAATGTTCTATTCAAATGATTTTGAAAAATGTGGTGCAAGCAATTTTGGTATCTTTATAAACTCCTTTTTTGTCTATGTTGACAATTATCCTCGACAACAAGAGGGCTATTTACGCTAAAATTAAAGTTGCGCCCTTTGCAACATCTGTTATTGGCCGGTAGGATTAATTTAATGTCACTTTTTGTACTTTGTAATCTTTTATTATAATCACGCTTGGTGTGGAAGCAATGAACTCAGCACAACGACGACATTCGTTGGTGCGTATAAAGCATGCAGATACGTTTCGGCAAAACCTATCCCTAAATTACAGAAGATGACCCTTTTCATCACAATAAAGTACAGATAGTATAGTTACTGGGGGCTGTTTGAGCATTTCTTTTTTTATCTAGGCCTTAAAACAATGCTATTGAATTATGTCTTTTGCCAAAAATGGTGCGAGAGTAAAGTATGTTTAAAACCTAAAAAGGGCGCCGACGGACGATTTTGGTCCGTCGGGGGGGGGGGCGACCGCCCCCCTGACCATATGGCAGCTCCGCCACTGGAAGTCGGGTATGCCTTTTGATCCAATCCAATTAACTATAGCATGCAGCCGACCTCAAGAGTGTCTAAAGGTTTTTTTTTTTGTTTAATTCAAGATATACATGATGATCAAAGCTGCACAGGTTTATAGGGTCATTACTTTATCATCGCTGGTTACGGACACTATGAGTCGAGGTTGCTTATGTGGACAAAATTCTACCTTGAAGGCTTGACAGCCAAGACCTGCAGGGTCTTCGGTCGAGGAATGGCAGAGTGGTCTTTTCCAGTGACTGAGCCATAATGTGATCCACGTGTTCATTGGTTCAAATCCCGTAAGGATGTTCATGCAGGGGTTTCCTCAGGTTATCATGTCTTTCACTGGCAACCCACTTGGCATTATGCTTACCACTAAAAACGGTTGCCCACTTGACGAAGTTGTCGGACAAGAGCACCGTCGGGTGGAGCAGTTAACTACCCTACTTTTTCCTCCAGGGCTGTTTTGGCTCTAGCCATCCAGTGAAAATTATGGGGCGGAAGAAGTTAAATTCCTCAATACTCGGTTAAAAACCACTCTTTCATTTCTTGGTTAAATTTTCCTCAATTCCTTTGCATTTTCTTTGCAGAAAATTCCATATGCTAGAGTGCCCCAAATTGCATTTTACAATCTTTTGAAATTGCAAAAATATTACGGAGACACCACCCATTCCCCAGGCCAGCGATACCACTTCAGACCCTCTTCTGGAAAATCCTTGATCCGCCACTGCGATATGCTGTTTAAATTCTTCTACCACCCGTTAAAAATCCCGCCAAAGTGAACTTTTCAACCCAATTTTCCCTTGGCACCCTCCCATTCTTTTAGCGTCGTAGAAGTTGACCTTACAACCTTTCGTATTGGGATTTGTTCCTTCTGTTTATGCTTTCTGCTTGTGTATGGTGGTAAACCAGGGTTGTTACAGCTCCCTGGTAAAACGAACTAGAATATAGAGCTTATCTGGCTAGATGTGCCAAAATTGTTTTGTTCACCCACTTTTGACACGTACTGCAGTCCTTGATGGAAAATTGCTGAAATTACTGGACTCGCCTCTTTTGTCAGTTTAACAGTTGGTGCGCTATAATTAATTTAGACCTATAATCTCGTGGATAGAGTGGAATAGATGCATAGATACTGTAGCTAGCGAAACTTGCGTGACTCGATCTGACAAATTCTGACAAATAGTACAAATTCAACCCCAGAGAGTTAGTTGATGGATAGTGCAGTGGATTGTACGGAACAGTCCTCCAATATGGTTGCAAAATATGCAGACTAAACTCATAGTAGGCTACAAATCGATGTTACCAGGACGGGCACTATGGCTGGAAGATACTTTCTTTTTCAGTTTTAAAGAATTACAAAGGGGAGAAAAGGAAATTAGGCCTACAGTTTACTATAAATACCTGGTGGTTGGAAACATTTTACAAAGTGAAGCTAGGGTCATCCCCCCCTTAGGTCCCTCCTTATAGAAACAGCGATTCGCACTAATAATTGAAACAGTACTCCACTGACGAATTTTTGGAGATACATCCACGCCCATAAATAATGCACTCTCGTGAGTAAATGCTCACGACCTCGTTGCATTGACCCTCGATCGAGAGGTATCCTCCACTTTATGCTCTTTCCATGTTCAAGGCTGTGCAGTGTGACTCCAGGGGGAAGTAGGAAGTAATATCCCGGTGGGGATTGGTGCCCCCTTGAGTGGAGGAAATTTTTCGATTCCGTCGGGAGCCTAAATCCGTAGGATAACATATTATCGCAATCGTTAGTTGCCCAGACAATTATATGCATGATTTACTCAAAGAAAGGGCGACTCTTTCGATACAGGAGTCAAATCTTCCATTATAAATAGAACTGTTTCCCTCATTTTTGTCATAAAAGTTTATTTTTTCGAAGATTCATTCAATAAAACTCGAAATTGCATTTTTTTACATAAATTTGAAACAACCCAAAATTCTTCAAGGCTCATCTTTGTCACAGCTAAAAGCCTTGGTCGTGGCATTGGGTAATTGGTCCCCCGTAGTGCATTGGGAACTTTGCCCCCTGCTGTCGGGCCAAATCTTTACACCGCCCTTCTGTTTAACCTTCTGATATTTCAGTCACACACCTCCTTTCCTAGATGAACCCCCTTGAGGAATTAATGTTGCGGTCGGGATGGGGGTGGGAAGTAAGCTTTACTTCAAGAATGTTTAACTTTAAATGAGGAAAAACAAAAAAGGGAGAAACTCTATAACATAATAAAGCAAAACGTCTGTATTTGCATTGAAGTAGACCTATATGGAACATTTACTGACCGTCCTTGAGCATGTGCATAAAACTGCCAACAATTTTAAATAGACCAACTGGGGAAGGAGGAGGTAATTTCCTCTTTATAAGTGTACAAGGATTTAGGTTGTCTGATGTGATGGAAGGTGCAGCAGAAGGTGCAGTAGAAACAGGCAAATGGTAGGACTATAATACTGCGTTTGATACATAACCCACCGATTTACTGGATTTGGAGTACTCAAAATGACACAACTAAGTCAAACCATTACCTATATAGTAGTCCATAACAGCTCCCTAATCAAACATCATAGGTAAGCCTTATCTGTTGCACTGTAAAGACATCCCATCCTTATTCCTTTAATCTTTCTCTCTGACATGTTTCACTTTGTAAGGTCATCCGTGCTGAGTGACAAATTACTTTTTACACCAATGTTGATGCGTTAGTGGTGAGTTATGTCCAGGGATTTTCAAATTGGTGTAATTGTTTTACGATTTGACCCAGGGTTAAGTGGTTGGTGCATGCAGTTTGGGTGAGTGACAGGTTGATGTGTTGGTGTAAAAATGGTGTAAAAGTGAGTACTGGTTGACAGGTGACAGTAATTAGGTAGGCGGTGCTATGAATAAGTGTACTTTTGATGTACTTTTGGTGTACTTTTAGAGTAAAAAGGTGAACTACTACACCATATTTACACCATTTTTACACAAAATGGACCTTTCGTGTAAAAACGGCACTTTCTAGTGATGGTGAAGGATGGGTACCTAAGGTCGCCATATATAGAAGTACGAAAACTTTAAAAAATCGTTTGTAATTAACGATATCCCAAAGGAATAAAAAGATACCGCTATTCTTTGCCATGTGAAACCTTGCTGCGTGAAAAATGTTGAGTGACGTAAGTATCACATTTCGCTGTGTTTTGAACTTCACTACAGGGAGGTTATTCATTTGGAAACTATATAAATTTGGGTAAAATGTGAGGTACAGTACCACGATGGCTTCAACAGATATGTTTGGAAATTCGACACCCTGGCAGGGTCACAAGGTCAAATGTACCTTGGCAACCGTTTCGCCTGCAGGGATGCGCATACTTGGCAAGGAGTATTATTCCGGCACTTAGTTTGACTGCATTGCAGTGGCTCCACCAAGTTGGCCCATGTGCCCCCCCCCCCCCCCCCCCCGCTAAGTTTTGAGATTTTCAAGAGCGATATTTGTTCTGTATAGTCAGAGTGTGACCATGAAATTTTTTAAGATGTGATTCTTCTTCTTACAAGAATTTGCAATAATTTTCATGTCCCTCAAATGAAAATAATTACCGTCAAAACACACCGTTTGGACATGATTAGGCCTCTATCTTTCCTTAAGAGGATCACTTTTAACTGCCCCATCAACTGCCTTGTTTCCCCTTTCCCGTTCTAGTTTAGCTCCCATTCTTAAAAATATCAGCCTAATCCTCTCTTGGAAGTAGTTTCACTAGATTTGTTACCCATTGTATTTTTAATTGCTGTTGCCTTGGAGGTAATTCTTAGACCAGCGTAAAGACAATATATACCCTTAAATTACGTCCTAAATACCTCACAAAACATGAAAACCCAGGAGCTTGAGGGGACTTCGCCCCTGGAAACCCCCACTGGGACTTATATTGAACTGCCCATCAACTTCTTACTCTAAAGTTTAACTCCCCCTCCGCCTCTTCCAAAATGTCAGCCGGATCCGCTCTTGTTAGTAGTTCCACTAGTGTTTTTACTGAAACTCTTACTTGAAGTTACTTCTGGAAGTAATTTTTAGACCAGTGTTAAGTCAATACAATTACCCCTAAATAACGACTTTAATACTTCACAAGCACCCTAAAACCCAGGCGCTGCAGGGGGGAAGACCCCTTTGACCCCACCCGATGAGTCTCACGCTTTGCACCCGATGGCGCCTCATGCTATGACTGTAGCCTAAGAGTGCACCCGTTGCAAAATTGTTGTACCCCCAGTGCTCCTTAAAACGAAAAATCTGGTTGCCCCAGTCCATTGTGAATAACCATTAACGAGTCTGCAAGGGGACAATTACCGCGGAGATGAAGTACCAACTTCCCCTTCACCAAATTTCCAAGAATGATTCACCGCCACTGTTTCTCAAGTAGAAAATTGTGTTCATATATAATTTTGTTCGTTTTGCCAAGATTATGTTGGTAATTTCCATTTTCGTTTTGTCCTTCTGAGAAGTAAGGTAAGTGTTAGTATGACATTCCAAACAAAAAAAGGAGAAATTTTCAGGCTGGTACAAGAAATCGTTACTTCATTTGATCGCTCTCTCTGGCTCTTCCCCTCACTCCCTCTCTCCCTAGCATTTTTTTGACACATTGCTGCATTTATTTAGTTTATTAACATCAATTTAATGTATCTTCTATCTCGAGAGACTTCCTAAGGTTGGTGAGAAATGGAGCACAGTGAACAAATAATCAACGGAATCCTGAATAAAATAAATTTATGTTGTAAGCCAAACCAGTTGCCCACCCCCCCCCCCACCAGATCAGAATGTGTACGCACAGTTTGGTCAAACATAGTGCTTATAAACCCCCTCGAGGTCCATCAAGGTCTGAAAAACCTATTTTCATTGCATTCAGGATTGCATTCAGGAAAGCACGAAACTCCACAGAGTTTAAACAGATGAATTATTATATCCCGTATTCGATCCTCAAGGTAAAAGCTGTACCCGTATAGTTATAAAAGTTAGTATAACATATGCAAATACTTATAGCATTCACTCATGCGCACAAAAGCAACGGCAGGAATGACGCATTCGTAAATTCATAATTACACTAGCTCGTCAGTCTCATTTCCTGAATATTCAACTTGTCATAGGCTAGCATACAACCAAAGCGTGAAGTCTTCGAACACATCCTGTACATTCAGTTATCAGTTTAAGTTGTGTTTTTTGTTCAATTTTATGCAAGGAACTGGTCATCAAAAGAGGTACTGGATTTTATTATTTTACTTAATTTGATGTTATTAAAGGCTCTATAGACCTATATATAATTGTACATATGAAACACTTCCTTAAAAAGCTTTACAATTGGTACTATTGACAAAGTCGTTGCCGTTGTGGTGTAGAAGGGTGAATACAAATGAGAATCCAGAGGGGTTTATGCTCCCCTCAAGGAGCTACGTCTCAAAAGCAAGGGCGGCGATCCCGTAGGGGAAAGGATATAAAGGTCCCCCAATATATGCGAATTCGTCTACTGCATTAAATCTTGCACTGCACTAAATTTGGAACAGTATTATCTTTAAATGGTGTAACCTCTCCCGCCCCCGCCTCCCCCCCCCCTCCAAAAAAAATTAAAAAAAAAAGGATTGAGAATAATTCACAGCAATTCCCAGGAAGAACAACAAACTTAACTGACCAACCTCTCTAGAAAACGTTTACACACGTCATGGATCAGTCGTGCTTGGCTTCATAAATTCTGATGAGTTTGTATAGAGCAGAAAATATTCTAAACATGCATCCCACTGGGGAACATCCTATTCAATTAGTTTTTTTTTTTTTTTTTTTTTTTTTGCTTAGTACGCACGAAGTATCCCCCACTATTATATCTTTTATAATTCGTTTTGAAACATGTTTGAAGAAGTCACACATTACTTACAGTAACTTAAGGTTAGCATATACGTAAAATTCAAATGTGTATATACTCCACTGCATGCAAGTAATAACATTGTAGTTGTAGCATTAGGTAGCTTTCATTGTAAACCGTGTCGTGGAACGTATACGTTGTACTAAGTAAACATGTTCCATACAAATTATAATATAGTGTAAGTCTGTTATTTTAAAACGCATCGGTTCACCTAGCTCCAAGAATAGCATAGTCGCTTCCATGGTTTTGAACAGTGGTGCTTTTGTTCGCGGAAGGTCAATTTCTTGTTGACTTGCTTGGTTCAAAAATAGACTATTACAAGCGAAGCATATCATCCCAGTTCCTACACCCAAGAGATCCAAGAGAATCTACTGCGATTCCTTTGCCCCTCCCTTTTCACCTGCTCCAAATCCAGATATGGGGCCAGATATGGAGTCTCATCCATGCGACTAGATATGGATTTAATATCTGGGCCATATTTGATGCAGATATGGGGGTTATATCTGGGACGAATAATAATTAGGCCTAAAAATATAATTATGGAAAGAATACTATCTGGATATCTCTATATGGTCCATAAATAGATATGAAAAAATGGTATTTAGCAGGATAAATCCAGATATCAACCCATTACATGGATGAAGAGTAAGGGTTTCGTGGCCACAAATCCTTTATTCTTTTGTTTTTGAGCGTCCGAGAAGTGAACAAATATTTTTGGTGTACTTTCAGGGATGTAGTTTCCTTAAAAAGAGACTGACTCCTTCAAGGCTAATTTGCTTCACTTCTTGGCTGTTTGCCATAGCTTTCTCTTGAAGAAGGTTTATCTTTCTTAAGCGTTATAAACACGCATTCTATCACTCATATATGTATTGTACAGCTGTCAAGAAATTGACGGGACACGCATTAAGGTCTTCGACTTTGAGCGCGGTCGTCAAACCCCTAGTCATGAAGTGAGGGGGAAAAGGGATGCCGCAAAACTTTTCTTTTCAGTACCGTAGCTTATGCTTTATTCGGTCGGTGTGTAATGGTTGTCGATTTACATTATTTTGTGAAGCATTCCATGACAGCTCTTTGCTCATCATCGATAAATGGTCGATATGAACTTACGTATTTCTTAGTTCACACGCCTGTCTGGTATGTCTTCTCATTCTCCCAGATCATTTACCATTTACAATGAATATAAAAAGAGTAATATGGATCTTGTTTTACAACTCATGTCTCGGGTTTCATGTTTAAACCAATTTCTCGGGTATTCATGTTCAAACCCATCCTTGGGGAGACAGAAAATCGTCCGGAAGGCTGCCAGCAATACCACGGTACACTGGGGCTCATAAACAGCGGAATATAATTTTTTCACACCCCCACCCATGAAGTTCCATTCACTGAGCCGGTCAGTACACATTTTAAACGTTTGTCTTACGGAATCCCTCCCCCACGAATTCTTGCAGCCTTCAGTAGGTTACCTTGCCAGGCTACAAACGCGGCATAGCACTGAATTTCGATGAAAATCGAACAATGGACCACATAACAACCAATTTGAAATTCGGTTCAGGCCCTGCCCTAGCAAGACAAAGTATTTGAGATGGACAAAAAAGTTTTCAGGAGATGGAATATTTGAAAGGGTAAGAGAGAAATAGTAAAATGCATTTTCGAAATGGTTGAGGAGTTTATTTTGAACCACAAGTTCAATGAGATCGCAACTCTGTCTGTTACACCTCCCTGGTTAAATTTGCTCTTGTTTATGTTTTGTTATCACTTACTATATATTTCATTATTCAGAAGCAACTTTTGTTGTTTCCTCTACAGATGCAAGCTCCAAATCAACAACAGCAGGTCATATGGGGACACCAAGCCTACCCGGTGGTGACACCTGGTTCTGGTGCGTCCCAGAATTCCCATTCTAATGAAAAGTTGTGGGGATCTAGTGTTCGACCGGCCATGGGATTTATTCAAATCATTTGCGGTATTATTGAATTTGCTTTCGGAGTCACTCTGATTTGTCTGCCACTGAGTCGGTACTGGGTGTACCCCTTTTATGGTTGGGGAATTTGGAACGGAGTGGTAATTTTTCTTTACAAACCCCTTTTCACTCTTTGCAGAAAGTACACCCTGTAATATTTAGCTAGTAAACTTAGATTAGCCGGTCATTAGCAATGATAATTCACCTCTTTACTTGGTTTTTAGCGATAACCAACGTTACCAATTTTTGTTTCATTTAACTTATAATACGTATACGTATTCTCCGCCGGGGAATGTCGGCGATGTCGTAGGGAAGACCTAAAAATAATAATAAAAAACATATTAATAAAAAAGAGTGACGTTACTGGATGGGTGATCTTGAACATATTATTTTTTGAAATGCTATTTTAATACATATTCGGAATCGATTTTCAATCACTTTTGCTTAGCTCCGTTATACCTCATCCCATGCACCGTATTGTATCTCCTCCGACGTTGGGGTCGGAAAATGAACTGTTACTTCCTTCGGGGAGGCCTGAAAATGAACGTGCCTAAAAGACTGGAGTTAATGGATGGATGATCATGAACTGTTTTTTTCTTTATGAAATATTTTTTTTCTTTTGTAACATTAATTTAACGCATATCTGGATCTGTTTACTAGTTGTGCTTTCCCTCAACCCATTTTAAACAGTAAGGTCATGTTCCCGTTGGGGAGGGCGCTGACCTTCCCTTATTGTTGAGAAAATCCGATTTTGTCGGGAAGCTTTCATCTTCGTGCCCACGATAAACTACTAAAAGATGCCTGGCTGATAAACTTCAGCCACCCGATCTTATCGATTTTGCTCTTTAGAAGACGATATTCTTCTAGGAAACTCACAGTTCCGAATTTTCCTTATAAAGGCTGGCGAGAGGTTTTTCATGTACCTGCAGTGACCAATGGTCTGCCATCTAGTCTGCCTCTACAACCAATCCTTGCAACGGTAATAAAAATCGGACAGGCCGTTTCAGCTATACACATAATGATAGACAGGAGTCTGAGAATGTCTCCCAAGGAATCTGACGGGAAATTCTTTTGAAGACACCTTGTAACGTGACATATTTTCAAAAATTCAAATACGGTGGAAGTCAGTCATTTATAGTCGGGTGTTCGGGCAGTAACTTATAAAATCTCATCCATTTGTCCGACCTTTGCAATGGAATACAACAAAGATTCCTAATAGAGGCAAAAACACTAGACTGTTTTAATTCCTCTACTTTTCTCCCGAAAAGAGACAAGAAAGTTACACCTAATTGTAGCTGTACCTTTTATCTGGTAATCTTATGATCATGCAAGTTGTTTTTTTTTCTATTGAAGTGAAACTGTCGTATCAAAGCTGAAAATAATAACTGCTACATTTCTAGTCTGGGAAATGCCATTTCCGGCTGTCTGAGGGGTTACATTTGTAATAATTTTCTGTACGTTCTGCGCCAAGTGATGGTGGCGCTCCGTTTAGTGTTTTGGTCGAACAAATAACTGAACAAAGCAATGCATGATTGCAAATTGTTCTTTGACTTGAGGGCAATACTTTGAAGTGAATATTTTATTGCGAAATAAAGCTCAAAATAATGATTGCTTTGTTTTCAGGTGCGAGCCGGGGAAATGTCATTTCCTGCTGTCTGGGGGTTCTCAATTTTTCGAAAATTTCTGGGGACAAAAAAACAATCCTGCCCCCTCCCAAAATGAAAAGCTCCGTACGTCTATGTCAGTGCATAAAATATCAAACTTCAAATATATGGGAAGCCAAACTTTTCCGCCTGAACATTTTCCCAATAAGGTCCGAGAACCTTAATCTGCATGATGATGTTCAGTTACCCCTACAAAACTACAGATCACCCCCTACTTGATTTTTTGTTCTTTTAAGAAGATGGCTAGATTTTTCTAATAAACCTCAATAAAATCACAATCTTACACCAATATAAACTTCAGATTGTTAAAAGTGGCAAAGTTTTACAATTCCCTAGGATACGGTACTCCGTACAATAAATAACCAGAGCAAATTCTGGTAACCACCTCAACATTCTATCTAATTTTGCTCTTGAAAGGCATATCACTTAATTAAAACCCAAATTAACCATAATGACCGCACCAAAGTATCAAATTTTCTTCCATTAAATTCCAAATTTCTCCTATAAAATAACCTATTAATTTTTAAATATTCGTTCAAAAGGGTAAAACATTTTCAGGGAACTTTCTAGTCTCGTGCTGTAGCCTAAGTACTTAGGCCAAGTACGATTAAATGCGTAACCCCAAATCATTTTAAACTGTCGCCTGTATAGAAGAATCCGATTAGCGCTTGTTTTTAGTGACTGTAGGCCGCCATTAGTGGGGTCCATCAACCTAAAACCGTCTTTATTTATTGTTAACATGAATTGCAAACCCTCATATTTAGTAAACTTGGAGAATGTAAGATACAAATTGTGTACAACCATCCATGATAGAGGTAAGCAAGGAAATCGAAAGATTTAAAGGTGATTGGACCCCAGTTATGGCTGACTGGAATCAGACCAACACGGTTTCGTGTATACAACGTTTTTGATTCTGCCCATAAGATGAAACAGATTCTTTAACAAACACCCCAACTTTTCAATGGTCCTTACAAAAAACAAATTCCTTCCAAAAATTTTAAGGGTTATTTTCAAAATGTACTCCAGATTTTTAAGTATTCGTTGAAAAGAAAGTCAAAATTTTCGCGTGCTACGCGCGCCTAAAAGCCTGCTAAGTCTCGTCCCACCAGGACTAACTGAAAGCCTTTCTCTGGGCCTTGAAATGCTGCCCCCCCCCTCCCCCAGTCGGGGAGCTTGTCACCCCTAGGAATAATATTGATTAAGTATTATTCCTCTCGAGGCTTACAAGATACATTTTGTCTTTCATCTCCAATGATTTTAAGCAGGGCCCATTTAACGTCAATTCCACCTAAAATTTCACAAGGTTTTTCCACTGTCTTAGATCGGACCCTTTTCCTACCTATTTCTACATTACGTTGTAGTGTTTGTTGATTATTCAGATCGCCGCCTTTAAATGTTTAAATATTGCAGAAAACTTCTTAGCTGCAGAATTCTTCAAAAGCTTTGCCCGAAAAGTACAAAGCCACATAGTCAAGGATAAATTCTCATGGAATATTACACTGATTTATAACAAAATGCCGCAGCATATCTGACAGCTTATGGAAAGATAATTTTCCGTAGTCCTGCATCATAGCTTTGCACAGCACTCTCAGACTTTGTCCGAATTTGTAGAACATTCAGACAAAAGAGCTCTAGGCTGTTTCTACTCATTGTCAGATTATACGAGAAGACGGTAATATTTCTTATTGTTTACATAATATTGTTATTAAAATGGCCTATTACCAACATTTCCCTAGAACAATGAAATTCGGAAAGACTATGTTACTACTACTTTGCATCTTTAACGTAAGGAAGATTGTTCGAAAAATACCAAAAATTATTTTGTTGAATTTATCAGTGCCAATCAGGGGCATTTTATCTCTCGCTTGGGTAAATTCGGGCATGTAAAAATATATGAGGCCGAGTTATGCGGGCCTCTCAAACACATAGGGTGCTTGTTAAATCAAAGTTGTCACCCTCCTGGGAATGTGAGGAGTCTTAAAAAATAGTGCCAGACACTTGGTTTGCCCGACTTTTAAAATATGCAGTCATCATAATTACATGCTGCAAGTTATTAAAATAGTTTGCAGAAGTGGGCACACAAGCTAATTTTGCCATAAATACCTTTTATGACGAGTGCATGCAACGAAATATTTTATCTCGTTCTTTGTTTGTGTTTTGTAATTTTTTAATCTATTATTGACAGTATGCATTCGTTACTTGAAGCTTAAAATAACAACCACTCAGACTCTATTAACAAGTCTTAGAAACGTCATAACGGACTGTTTAAGAGGTAACTATTTAAAAAAAATGTCGGCTTGGCTTCAACTGATGGGATGTTGATGTTCGGCTTAGGTTGCCTTCAGGGTCTTTTGTAAAGACGTAGAACCAATGGTTGCACTCCTAGAGAAAATTGCCGAATAACCATCAGTTCCCCCCCCCTCCCCCCACGAAAAGTTCCACCACCCCCCTCTCCGCGTGCAAAATATTTTCGATGTATTTTCTTTTCAATTTCTCCTAGTTTTCTGTGATAACTGGGTTTTTAGGAGTGTATAGCAAACGCAGCAAATGTATGGTAAGTATAAATGTTCATGATTCAAAAAAGCAATTCTTCTTTAATAAGCGAGTTCGGTAATTAGTCTAAGGCCTACATGGACTTACCTACATCCTCCAAATCGTCGGAATGGAGAAACTGTCCCCGCAACATTCAATCGAATATTGTTTTTATGCATCCGTAGTATAAGGAGAGGTCCTCCAAGTGGTGTCTGTAATGCAGTGACTACATCGAATGTACTTGTCCTGTAAAATTTGCATTTTTAAACGCCTTGAGGGAGGAGTGGGAATTGGATCTTCGTTCAGTTAAGTTGGGAAAGAAGTTTGTGCTAAGTATTGTATACACCCACTCCACGGAGAAAATGAGTGAAAGCTTCAAATGTCGCTCAGTTTGCTTATCTCGGGTTGTGCCCAGTAATTCCATGCGGTAAGGAATTACGTACTTAAAGAGCCCATGAAATGACTCAATGACAACGATTTGGAGTCATTCTCTGATACTATTTATTAACAAAAAAGCATTTTTTTTTTAAAAATTCTGCCTCACAAAAGAGAAATGCTCAAGTGAATCGGTAACCCTCTCAGCAAAACAGCCGAAAAGTGTAAAAAATGTAAAAGTGCATTTAACCAAGAATGACATCATCACAGGAACCAAACTTTTGTAGCATGAGACTGGCCAAATAACTTCTGAATTATATCTGAAGAATGTCCCAGTATAAAGCCAAAAATATATCGATCAAAATTTGAAATTCTCACTCCCAATTCCTCAAAAGAGGAATTTTGTCATTATTCACTCAAGCTGCCCCATTCCATCATGTTAGGCCTATCAGTTTGAATTTTTGGTTCCAGCAACCTAGTGGATCTATGACTAGACAGGAATTCTTTCAACCAGGAAAGAGAAAATATTCCAACTCACATTCAGTCAGATTGTTGAATAAGATGACTGATATCTCATCCGGATTCCTTTGAAAGACATCCCTTCCAAGTAAATTGGTCACAAACATCAATGTGGAAATCATACAATGGATCTTGTACTGGCATAGACTTCAAAATGCATGGAGTTGAAAAAGTAACTTCATGCCAACTTTTGATAAAAATACAGAATACTTCCTTAAATAACCAAAATATCAGCTAGTCTCCTTTCCCACTATAATCACTGTTCCTTTTCTTTGAAACAAGTCAAACTACAGCATTAGCACATGCATCCAAAACAACACAGAACTTGTTTGTAGTATCTAAGCACTGCTTCCTCCCCAATAAAAATAATCGTTACATAACACTGGAGGACAAATGGATGCAGTTACATCCCCCAGGAGCCTGAGGGTAGTTTTTTGTGTGTATAACCTCTTTCCAGGGAACTTCCAAACACTTGTATGATGTATACCAAACAATTTTCCCTGCAAGTTTGCTCAAGGAATATTGAGAATTCACAAAACTCCATCTGCTGAACAGGGGTATTCCTAGGAGTTCAAGGCCCCCCCCCCCTTTTTTCACTAGTTTTGTGAAGCAAACAAAGGTTTAGGTTTCGTAATGATAATTTGTTGATTATATCAGTCATTTTAGGCCATATATACATGGTAAGATTCTGTAACATCTACAGAGCAGGGTCTACTCCAAGTACACTACAGTACACACAATGAGAATTTGGGTTCCTGTGATGATGTCATTCTTGTTTCAATGCACTTTTACATTTTTCAGCTGTTGTGCTGGAAGAGATACCATTTCACTTGAGCATTTTTCTTTCGTGGGGTGGGATTTTTTAAAATAAATGCTATTTTTGTTGATAGATAGTGTAAGAGAATGACCCAAACCATTGTTTCCTAGTCATTTCATGGGCTCTTTAACTCCGTTATCACTGTTATCAAGCAAGCTCAAGAGTATAACTGAACCTTTATATGAGGCAAACATATGGAGAAGCTACACCAACAAATGAGACCCCGATTTATGTGTAGTAAGACAGGTACGCTAATCCACTACGTAAGTGGGAAGTCCTTTGATCGTATTTGCAATGTTTCTGTATTTCTGAGTTCTGCATCAACAAAGACGTTAGGCCTGAAGGTTTGTTTCTTTTAATCTCTGCAGAGGGAAATTGTTATGTCTGCTTGTACATAGGGCGATAAAATAATAATATAATTAATAAGAAAAATAATTCGCCCTAATGTCTAAACATATAACTAACGTTATTTCAATGGTCAGCCATCAGTCCCTGTTAACAACTAGGTGTCCGTAAATTTAACAACTTTAAAGCAATTGTATCTAGTTTTTGAATGTTAGAGGGCGCCGTTGTCCGTTCACGCATTCCTATAGAAAAAGTGTGTGGAAAAGTACGTTAAGGCGCAAAAATATTTCGCCCGAAAAGTTTCTTCCCCGTAAGATCGGAAACTTGCAGGATCCTTAAAGGTTCAAAAAACTCAACTTTTTAAGCAATTATTTACGAAAGAGCAAACGATAAAACTGAGTCAACTGTAGGTTAAAAAGATGTTAAAAATAGCATCTCACCACGGAGCTTTCGTCTATTTATTCAGACTTCTTCAACGCTTTAACAATCAGGAGAAGGAATAAAAAAAATGATAAATATGAAATAGATAATTCGGAACCAACAAAATTATTTAATTAGCAGGTAATGTCCACAAAAGATTCACATACCCCCCCCCCCCCAAATAACGCATATTAAGAAAAGTAAATAACGCATATTAAGAAAAGTAAAGTGGTGGTCTACGACATGCTTACGTTGATAAGAAGAGCAAAAGGTTAAAGTGAAAAGTGAAAAGGTTAAAATTAGAAAAGCACCCAGCAATGGACCATATCAGACTCTATTCCGAGAATTATCAGCTTACTGCCATACTCCGAAGAAAAATCATTAAAGCGTGAACAATAAATAAAATAGATGTTTAAAAGCAGTAAGACTTCAATAGGTAAAGGTACAAGAAAGTTAGAAGCTAATGGAAACACAATGCACACGGACCTGCCTCTCTTACTGGAATTAAATTCTTTTCTTTTGTTTAGACCACAAAGTTGCATAATACATAATACATTACAGTGCACTGATAATTCACACTTCGATTAACGAGGTCCGATTTGTGGTTACAATACCGAATCCTAATTTGGGAAAGAGTAGATCCAAAATAATGTACGTTACAAAGCATTTAGGTCGCCAGGATGCCCACGATTCTTTACTTACAATTTTTTACATAAGCTTAAAATGTTTGAATCGTTAGGTATTGTTGCCTCAGTTTAAGCAATTATAGGAATAATCCGTGTCCTACATATAGATATCTCTGTCGAAAGAAATTTTAATTTTAATTTTGTGTGTTTCATGTTTCATAAAGGTAATCTCTTACATGGTCATGTCTATCATTGCTGCTGTATTAAGTGCAACATGCTGTGGATTTACTGCTGCCGTCATTCCTTCACTTTCCTACTTCAAGTATAGCGTAAGTATTACGATCTCTGTTACAGTGAGATTATGTGTTTTTTTTTATCAAAATGATGTAGCTTTGTAGAAAAATAAGAAAACTAAGACCATATGCCACTATTGCATCTTATTTACTTCATGGTCCAGTTGTAGTCAAGACTAGCATATCCGAGGCCGAAACCGAGACCGAGAACAAGACCAGACCGAAAGCGAGACAAACTAAGACCGAGACTGAATGTACAAAATTAATTATACTGTCCAAAGTTCTGAATATTTTAGCCTAAATTTATAACCTTAAAATCAAAATACGACATGGAGCACCAAGAGTGCGTCGTCATTCATTTTTTCAGGTTTTGTTTTATAATAGGCTAAACAAAGAATGAATTACTAACCCTTATCCAAGTATTTATCTTATGTAGCCCTTCTCATTAAATCGGAGAACGTCAGTGCTACAGGTACTTAGTGTTGTGAATTTGATGCCGATTAATTCACGAAAGCTAGTTTGTCCAACCCACAAAAAAATGAGTCGCAGGACTCTTTATAGCTAGGCATAGTTTCCGCTGGACCAAATATGACATGGACTACTCGATGGCCATTCCTTGCACTTGAAGAACACGCATGATGAAAGCATGTGCCCTAAGTCAGAACCTTTGCCCCCGGTGCCCCCTCCTCCATGACTGTCCCCAAGGTACATGGGCCGGGCAGGTGTTTCCTGGGCAAGGTGATTCACCTATAATTCTACAAACAGGTTGAACCATTCTAAATTTTTCAAAGTAAAACTATGAAAGTCATAATTTTAATTTGCTGTAATTGCACCCTTTCAATAGTACAGCAAGCTTTTAAAGTAACTATTTCTGCACTACCCACTGGACCACTAGCCTCGGACCAAAACTGCTGCACTGTGCGGTTATGACTTATAGGCTTTTGATTTAGCTATTTGCATACGCTATTCCTGCCTTCATAACCGTACCTGTTGAAGGAAGCAAGCAACATTCACGCAGTCTCTGATTATTGCTTAATCTTTACTATATAAAATTTCACTTCGACGATTTGCAGTGACCAGTTACACAATCACAATTACACATATGGCGAATTAAATTCATTTGAAATCTTTGCATTGGATGATGGATTTTGAACGAGAGCTCACCTATCCTGAGCCTTAACATTTAGCCCAGAAATATGCTAAAACCTTGCAGCTTCGGAATGCTTCGCCGCCTGGGTCACAGTTGGATTTTGCCCCTGGATCTAACTCAGGTTTCTAAGGTGGGCCCTGGACGACTCTACCGAACTTCGCTCTTAATTTTTCGCTTCGCCAAGATTTTTTCCCCTTCCCAACAGTTTCTCATGCCCTCCATTTGCACATCTACTATGGAAATTTTGGTGCTGCCCCTGAACAATTTGTGAAATTTTGATATGGAACTCGTACATTTGTTTGTCCTCTTTTCAATTTAACCGTCATTACTAGCCAAATTAATTAAAATCTACAATAACCTGGCGGGAATAACACTGGAAGAAGAATGAAAAAAGTAAACACGCAATTCAGTACATTACCGGACTGCCACAACAGTTCACACTGAATGGTCCAACTTCGCAACTTGTTTGATAGTCAAATGCAGTGCCTTGTTAAATTATCTTCACTACCCAAGTTAAAGAACCGCTCACCAATTTACCCACGGGAGAAAGTTTAACCCTTATAGATGGAGTGTCTGGACTTAATGGATGTATATTTTTTCTCAGTTATTAGCCTATTTTTCTAAGAAATCGACCTTTTTGAAAAATAAGCTATGAGTCAAAAAGTTAAGGTATATAAAGTTAAGGTAATGTTAAATTTATTGAAATCCATCATAAAATAGCAATGGACATCAAGCACCTCACTTAAAAATGAATAAATAATTCTATGCATCTTACAATGTAACACTTAACGTTTTATTTTAAAACTTAATTCATTGAACTTAAAAAATAGAAACAAGAAAATGTTGGCGGTTCTGAAGCGAGACGGTCACCATAATAATTTCCGAGACCGCAAGGGTCCGAGACAAAGACAACACGGTGTCGATACCGACACTAGGAAAAACCAGTCTCGAGACCGGTCTCGAGAACTACAACACTGATTAGAGATATGAAATGGATTAAATTTTGAAAGCTTATCAAATGTAACACACTTAAATTTGGTAGGGTTTAAACACATTTCAGAGTAAAATGTCATACGATCTCCATGCGAAAATATACCGTAGTAAAAGGTAATTGAATTCAGGACTTTGGTGAATGTATTATATAAATGATTAAACACGAACTTCTTAGATATACTATCTCCACTTTATCTTTTGAGCCTATTGGTATTCACGTGATTTGGGCACGTGAATACGTTTAATAACATAAGAATTCGCAGGGGCTTTCCAATACTGATTTAAAAAATCTGTTTGGTTGATATTTTGATGAAAACTTGTCCCCTTTTACAATTTCTCTATTCAATATAGAGCTCATACAACGATGAATATTTCCATGCAAATGCTCACTTTGCTATCAACATCACCCTGATGATAATATTTGCTCTACAAATGCTGATATCCATCCTAGGAGCTTCCTTCACTTGTGGTGCCCTCACGTCTGGGAACAACCCTCAGCAAATTGTAAGTATTGACAAAACGATTAATCGGCGATGCTAACACAACTCGAGAATATTTTTGTCCCCGTAGACACACAGAGAAAAAAGGCAGGCCCGTTGTTTGACAAGGTACTTAGAGGGGACAGATAGTTTCAATTGATCAGATGTGTAAAAATATATTCCGTCAATGGCAAATTTTAAGGTTTTAAGGGGTGAGAAGTTCAGCAGCACTTCCCCTCCCCTCTTCGTGATGTTGAAGCATTAGAGCTAATAATTGGAACTGCTCTTTAATGAAGAAATTTTTTTACATTGTTTACATTGTGAAATCGGTACTCTCGTGCACACATGATAGCAGAAGATCGCCTACATCACCAGTGCCTGACATTAAGTAGAAATGGCTTAATCCCTAATCTCTATAACAGAGTGCGTCAGGTAAAATGGTTTTATAAATTGACTTTTTGTGAGAAAATGTACTATTTAAGCCATTTTTGTCAAAATGCATTCGTAAAAATATTGACATGACATGTTAGCGGTATTCAAAGGAAGAAAATAGTTGGTAAAATCAATACTCGAAAGGAAAAACGTCTTGTTTCAACTAAACATATAAAGTCAGCTTGTATGTAATTGAGATTGAGGCATACGTAATGAGTCTGCATACGTAGTGTCTACTACCTGTTTACAATGAAGTGTAAGGGTGTGGAACTTAACATTTACTGCAAAAATATCATTGTCAGCTATTACAAAGGGCAATTCTACCTATCATAATTCTGTTGTTGGTGTGGGTACGACCTACAATGAAATTCGAGTTTTCGTCAAATTCTAATCAGAAGTAAGTATTTATATAAAACTCAAAATGGAAGTTCTACTTTTGTGCTAATCTCATTCGTAAAGAGGTTTAACATTCCATCCAACTGAACCCAATCCTAAGGAGACCAAGGAAAGGGGACAGAAAAGACCCAAAACCCATTGACTAGCTAGAAGATTCCTCCATTGTCACCGGGAAAAGGGTACAACATATCACGTTAAGAACATATCGCATTAACATGAAACTTTGCATGCACCAGTTCAGGGTCGTTCGGGTGCTCCTGAACCCTCGAGGTTCGTTTTCATTATCCACTTGTCCTACCAGTTCCCCGCTACCTTGATGATTGTTTTTCAGAATTTGGAAACGTTTTACATGTAATAGTGTACATGATCTCATGAACACTCGTCTATAAATTAAAGCTCATTTTTCTTCATTTTTATCGTCATGGTCTTTCTGATTGACTGTTAAATCAATCGCAACATCGTTCTTTTCAATATAGTTTAGTTTTTTGTCCTTTTTACGTACCACAACTTCACTTTTTATTTTTCGTTTTATGTTTATTCATGAACATTCAATTCACTTGTAGAATCTTAACGATATTAATATTGAACGACACTGAAGCGAAAAGAGCCATCATACCGTTCTTTTAAACAACATCGTTCTTTAAACAACATCGTTCTTTTCAATATAGTTTAGTTTTTTGTCCTTTTTACGTACCACAACTTCACTTTTTATTTTTCGTTTTATGTTTATTCATGAACATTCAATTAACTTGTAGAATCTTAACGATATTAATATTGAACGACACTGAAGCGAAAAGAGCCATCATACCGTTCTTTTAAAGAAATGAGACATAGTAAAAAAAAATAATTTCCTAAAAGTAATTCCTAAAGATCAACGAAACCATCAATTTAATTTGTGGCATGTAGACACACGAATCAATCTGCAAATGATTAATTTTGAACAATCTTAAAAAGGTTACACAACGACTTTATCTTTTTAGCATCCAACCTGCACTCGTTCTTAACACTTAGCATCGTAAGCAATGAAGTAGAGAAAGCAAGCCAGCTGGCTACACCTGTAACCTTTAACCATTTTTTTACACCAAGTATCGTTTGAAAAATTAAATGTTTTATATTCGGTATACGAAAATTAGAAAAGCACTTAATTCTTTAAATAACCAACCATTACTTTGTCAACAAAATGGAGCATACATAATTTCGCGAATTAAAACAAGATATTAGAAGGCATTATCCACAATCCAATCCTCAAACATAATGTTCAAAAGTATTTTGCAAAGCAAATAGAGCCCAATTAACCACAGTATCCTCTATAATTTTCTAGGATTGATGTGCAATATATACTGTTCAGGGGCCCATTCGGCAAAGAGTTACGCACAATCTTAAGTATGATTTACTGTTGACTTAAGTATGGGGAATTAAACCTAAGATTGTGCGTAACTCTTTTTGGAATGGGCCCCAGGTGTTTGAATCAGATAAGAACAATGTGCTTATCGCCAAGAACAATTGCAGTAGGTTCCGTTTGTAACTCCTAACCTACCGGCTGTAAGTCTGATGCTCTAACCACTTCATCATACAGTCGGTGAGAAAGACAAACATGATAAACATTTGATGAGTGCATAAGTAGAAGGATTAACTGTCAAATATATTTACCCTTTTGTACAAAAAGCGGTCAAATATTTCTGTACGAACAGATCTGGGATCAATAATAGCATAATAATTTCTCGGTTGGCAACGTAACAACGTATTTGTATTTTCCTCTGTATATTTTTTTGTTTCTCAATGTAAGTTCTATTTTAAAAACAACAAGGATCGACATACAACTACAATGAAGTTTTTAATGTCGATCCTTGTTGTTTTTAAAATAGAACTACATATTAGTAGTAGAACTTTCTCATCATTTCTCTTTTGCGACTCTCTGTTTTGAAAGGTGTACCAGATAAACGCTCAACCTCCTACCCAACCTCTTGGACCAGCCCCACCATACACCACCTTACAGACGCAGATTCAGCCCCAGCCATATAACACAGCTGACTTCAGTAATTCTTCAGTCTATACAACTTTGAACATTGGGCAGGGAGCTCAGCAACCTGGAAATAGTGCCAACACACCTGGACTTTACGCCTCTCACATCTCTCCGACATGAAAAAGCAAACTAACTTGTGGAATTTTTGTTGTTGGTAATTTTTAAAGTATTTTTCATTATGTTATTGGGAAATTAAATTTTTTGTAGAGTTCAAATTGTTTTTATTGGTATTGTTATTTAGTCACATGCTTAGGCCTATAGAAATATTTGTTTTGAATCACATTCTCCGTTCACTGAAGCATGCTTGCTAACTGGACACGCTTAAAAATTCAAAACATGCAACTGACATAATTTTTGAAGGGCTCTCTGAGTCACAAATCCCCTATCAGTGTTCTAGAATAATTTGCCAACTACAGCTGGTGGCCTAAATTGGAAATTTGCGGCCATGAGTGTTCAAACTAATATCCAGACACTTTGTGTTGGTTGAAATAAAAGCTAAAATATGAAGATAAGTAATAGAGCCTACGTAAGGAAGTTATTAAGGTAAGGTTTCCGGTAAAGCATGGTCACATGGAATGGGTTGCAAATCACCGGTGTATCGGTTGACAGGACTTCAATCAACCAATATAGTCCTGTTATCACTGTATGTGGACCACCTTTACTGTGTCATAAGGTAACAACCTAAACGGTTTATGATTGCGAGCAAGTATAAATCGAGACAACTGAAGACGATATTGAGAGAAACGGAAAAGCGCAAGAGTCTCGATAGAATACGTATTAAATGCTGCACAAATAGGACGAATGGCCTGCCATACTCTTTTTTAATGTATACGTGTTATACCTTCAATTCAATTTCATGCATTGTGTAAGAATACACCTGTCGAGCAGGCAAAATAGTGTTTCTGGGGCAGATCTAAGCATTCGCACATGCACAGTTGAAGCTGAATCGTGTCAATGGATCTAAACGACTGATCAGTGTTTAACAAGCGGATATTTCTGAGGGCATGGTCGTGGCTTCATGGCCAGCGTACACCCTGGATGTGGCTTAAATTCGGGACATTTTTATGAGTGATCAAAATAAGTGTCTAAGGTTGCACACCGCCATTAGCTGCTTCATTGACTTACACGACAATATTCCCCCTTAGGTACATGTTCCCGCAACCTAGTCAAAGTTCACAGCATAAGAAAGTTACACCTCACATAAAATTTAAACAGTAAGTCAATTGTGGCATCACAAATTTATTGAATCATGAACGTTTTGATTCGGGGGGGGGGGGGTTGGTGCATAAAGGGGACACCTTGCACCCAACCATAGTAATTCTCAAGGTGATAGGAATCACCCCTTTTCACTCCAGTACTAAAATGGTCTAAGAAAGCTTCAATCGATCCCACTTTGGTAATACTCAAACATAAGCAGCTGATCTTTCATATTCACGAAAAACAAGCTGCAACTGATTATGCTAATACAGGTAGTTCACACTCAAAGAGGCGCTTAAAGTAACTGTTCTCTTTGGACCGAACTATTTTTTTCCATGAGGGTTGTTTCGATAAATGTGGTGTGCTCCCTTAGGAAAGTAAGTTTAACTGTGTAACTGGTTTTTTCGTCAAGAGCAAGACTTTCTCTTTGTCTGAACTGAGTGTGATTATTGGTATTGGAACATGGTTAAGTGGTGAAATCGGGGAATTTGGTGAAATCCCACTTTGGTTTATGAAGTTGTCAATATAACTGCATAGCAGATGAGAAATGCTGGTATGATCTAAAGAATATGCAATCCGCCTGAAGAAGTATAACACTGAAAAATTCATACGCGGAACCAGGGAAGAAGGCACAAATTACGTGAAACAGAGAAACTGAGTAAATCCAACCGTCTAGGCTTCGATAATGCGTATCCATTTAGTTGACCAAAAAGCTGTTCTCATTTGTTGATGCAGGTTGATTTTTCGTCTTAAAAGGGTGTACACTTTGCTTTGTGACATATGCATAACGTCTATAAAAAGTTGATATACGATAGGTGGCGTTATATAAAGTGAGGTTAAAATATTATGGAAATGATTAATGACTACATACAGGATCGTATTATAGTTGTTGTGTATTCAATAGCAGCCAGATAATTTAGTATTAGACGAATCCGATCAGTGCTTGTGTTTAGTGACTGCAAGCATCCATCAGTGGGGTCCATCAGCCTTAATCGTCTTCATATATTGTCTAAACGTAATTTCAAACCTCCTTTACAGTGAAAGTGAAGGAATCACGGAACATTTCAGTGAACTTTCATCCATGGTACCGGTAAGCAAAGATATTGAAACATTAAAAGGTGATAGACCCCAGTTATGGCCGACTAAAATCCGACCATCACTTGCTTTCCGGCTTCGTCCATAGAATTCATGCATTGACGGCATGAAAAGTCATTCCACAATGACAAGCAGTGGAGGACTGCAAGATGTTCTTATGACGCCCTACCCTTTCATAATCCAGCTCCCTGTAATCGTGTCGGTGTAGCTTGAATGGATAAACACTTAACCAAATGAGGGCAAGGTTTGCTGTTCTCTGTCATCATAATGTAGGAGGTGTATTTTGTGATTTGATATTAACATAATGTTAATTCGCTCAGTGCTTATTGCCTTTCTTCTAAAATGCAGTACTGACACCATAGTAAGCGACTTTAGAACCCATCCCTACAGGAGAAAAGAAACGTCACTTTCGTCCTCTCCTCCTGCAGATTAAAAAAGTGACCTCCAAGAGCTAAAGCAATTTTTACTTGATGGGTACTTCTTTCGAGGAAACGCTGGACACCCGAATGTCATTCTACACAACTCTTACACAGAATTCAGCTTAAAGACCCTGCGGAAAATTCCCAAGGAATCGTGACCTGCAGAGAGCGCTTTCATGGGAGAAAATTCCTTATGAAATATGACTGCAACTCCTTGGTATTCAAACTCTTAAACACGTACAATGCTTCACACAAAGAACACTTTCCATGGCAAGTGCTACCCAATCAATAAAGAAACCTTGTTACACCATGAAGATAATAACAGTTCCCTGATTATACGTACAAATTAATACTGAAAAAAAGACTGGCGATACTTGGGTTATATGTTTGGTTAAATGAAATCAAGTCTGTCTGTGCTTAATTGCAGCTGTACGAACACCTCAAACATAAGAAATTAGGAAGACAGAATAACAGTTTAAAGTCCAATAAACACATACGCAGAGAATGTGTAAGTTGGTATGTATAATTGCTGATATACTCAGAAACTTGAATACTTCCTTACATATTTCCCTTGAGTTCGATGAACAAACTTTCATTTGTAAGTTGTGTGTAAACAATAAAAAATCATTACAAAAGTCAGACACCCTTATTTTGTTAAAATATGGTAAGGTAAACAGAGATCGCCTTGTTTAATACCCTTGAAAAGTTAAATTACAAACCTCGTTTACTGGTCCTCTAAAATCGCCTTTCCCAATTCAGTTTTAGAGCTTTCAACTTAAGAAGGGGTTACGTCACAAACAAATAATTCAGTAAATTAGTAGTAATAGTTTGAACTGGTTTAATGAATCAAGCATTAGATAAGTCAGTATTTCTGGTAAACGTGAACTAAAACTAACAATTATGGAAAATCGTTAAGTTTTCAAAACCTTTTTTTTATTCGTAGCAATCATAGGCGTAGGAGGGGGAAGCTGGGGACGACAACCCCCCCCCCCTTGAAAACTAAGGAGGTGGAAGCAACCCTTCGCCCCCGCCCCCCACCCCACTTCCCGTGTCAGAAAACCACCTCTTTATTTTTCCAAAGTCCAAAGCAACAGAATTTCCGGCGCGCCGCAAAATGAAATGAACGATGCATAAGTCCTCGCTCATAAATCAGTGTGGTAAACTTTACCGAGCTCTGAAAATGACAAAATCGTCAATTTACCATATGTGACGCCACATCATCAAGAGTCACTGGCAGCTTTTTTCTTTTTTTTTTTTTTCTTTTTTTTGTAAACTGTCTTTCACAGAATTGTAAATTTTCTTCAGTGAAAGCTTTTCATTTTGAAATACTTTGTCTAAAAAGGACAACAAAATTTGGGGAACTTGAAATGTCATCTGAGAATGCTACCTAGTTCTATAGGCCGCCTTAGATTACATCATGTGGCAACAACGGTTCGGTCGTTGTGCGATCTAGCTTCTTCGGGAAGCAATTTATACTTTGGTTTCGCCGAACGGAGCTTTGCCAGAGAGTGGGGAGGACTTTAGAAAAAGCAGGGAGTTGATAGGGCTAGATTTAGATACACTTTCTTCAGTAGTCCCACAACGCTTTAAGTTTCCTAACAGGAAAATCAGAATCCAAACCTTTCTGCAATACAAGATCCATATCTACATATATATTTGTTTAGAGGAGACGAAAATTTCGGCGCGCTTCGCGCGCCGCAATACGTCCCTATTACAGCGGTGTTCACACTTGAGAGAAAAATCGAAAAACTTAGCTACTGCTTAAAAGCCCGAGACATGCCATTTTCGGCTGTCTGAAGGGTGGCGACTTTTCAAAACTTTCTGTACACTCCGCGCCAAGTGAAGATAGTCTATTGAGCAAGACTTCATATTCCAACAGGATACCGTTGGCCTATATTAACGATCACTCATATATACCTACCATCAGATAAATATTAATCGTGTCAAGTGAGTAGTCTTTGTAGGAGGATTCTTTAGTTACTGAGGTATCAAAATATTATGAATGTTCGGTGTTGCAGAGCAGTGACGTAGCTACAGGAGGGAGGGAAGAGAATGCCCCTGGCTCGAATAAGTGAAAAATTCGGAGGTTTGCCCTTTGAGACACCAGTCAAAAACAGTGCGGTTTTCTAAACTTTTCCTTCATAAAGTTCCGAATTCTTTTAAATAAGAGCTCCAAATTTGTAATAACTATTAAAAAAGGCGACATTTTCCGCTTTATGAAGTAAGTGGTAAACTTTTCCGAGCCGACACAGTGCCGTTTCCCTCAATTTTTCAATATAGGCGTCAAAACAAGCTCCATATTTACAAATGTGTAAAAGGACCGAAATTTTCGATTTTTTTTATTTAAAAAAATTGCTTTTGCTCGTAGAACAGGAAAATTTCAGCATTCAAAAATGTACATTTTGGTCAATAGGCTGGGGTGAGGAGCATGGTCCGAGAATGTTCCGCCCCCCCCCCCTCCACTTTCATATCGCTTCCTACGCCATTCGACTAACAATTGTTCACCATAACACGCATCCCTAAACACAAAACAAGCTAAACAAAATGGAGGGGTTTTTTTAGTTACTCAACAAAATAGCCTTGAACATTCACAGTGCACTCTCTGTTTAAGAGTTGTTATGTGTCTGGTAAACAAAATGTTAACGTTTGACGTCCTTTTTCTAATTTTAAATCGTAACTTTACTGGAAGGATATTTGTGTTTTCCAAAATATCAGCAGTTAATATTGTCACCTTTTCAAGAAGAAGTGGATTTGTAGCAAGCGTTTATTATATCATGTCCTAAAACTAATGATCAGACTTTTTTTGTTCTTTAAACTAAATGGCAAATTACCTGCTCAACATTTACAAAGACTTTGCAAAGTCTCTCCTGGCGATATAATTCTCCCAGCAATGTTTAAAATGTTTTATCCAAGCCGATTAGCCATTACAACTCTTTAAAATCTTACGCCCTCTATTTTTGGCCGCCCTGTATCCACGTCCGCCGGAGAGACTTTGGACACTCGCGATAATTATGTTCACATACATTATTCACGTTTGACGTAACGAGCTACTAATATTGAAAATGAACCAATACAAGCATTCGAACAGTAAACGAGAATAATCATTATGGTACATTCCAGTCCAGACTGATGAGTCCAGACAGATCTGAAGATTCGACCTAACCTAACTGAGCTTAAACTAAACAATTTAGGTAAATTCTTTCGTTGTTGAAGGAGAAATATAAGCACAATATTTGTCGAATTACATCACCTTACTAATCACGCATCTTCCAGCCTGTTCCATTTTGCTACGATGTAAACAAATTCAAATTGCCAAACTAAATTGCTAACGTTAGGCTACACAACACGCGGTAAGTACATATAGTTGTTGTTCTGAACATAGATACCGCACGTGTGTAAGCCTAGTCTATGTATACTCACCGAAATCACATTCAAGCACGCACGGTAACAACGACTGATACAAAATTCCACCTCCAATTTTAGTTAAAAAGGCTTACAAAGATATCTTCTCTGCCCAAAATATAAACATCAGCTCGCTTCTGTTCTCCTTTTAAACGTTCGGCTTCTATTCCTAGTGAAACGACGTCACCAATATTTTACATCAAGGTTCACTCTCGTTAGAGCTCATGCTGGGCCACTTTCAGTAGGTGATGAATATTCAACATTATTTTTGTAACATTCGTTGTAATTGGTTTCTACCGATTTTGGTAGCAAAATATAAAGGTGTTAGTTAAAAACCTTGTGCATAATTAAAACCAGTGTCCAGAGTCTGTGAAAATGAACGCAGAAAGGGGGAGTAAACGAGAAGAGAAATTATTACGGGTCTTATTAAAGAGGGAGTGAAGTTTGATTTTGTAAAGATGATTTGAGCAGACCCTGCAGAGTCTAACATTTACATGACATTTGAAAGTGATTGCATGAAAGACAGAAGTGCAGTACCACCTTCTCATTCCTAGAGGAGAGGTCCTATTCAACACCAAGATCAACACAGCACACTAGAGAACGAAAAAAGTAGCAAAATATTCATTATCAACACGAGGAAGTTATAAAATCCCTGTCCAGAGCTAACGTTTGGTCACAAATGTAGCAACTTTATTTACTTTTATCCAAAGAAGTACTTGTTCGTTCTGTATGCAAGTTTTACCACGCCAGGCAGATCTGGCTTAATATATTAACTATGAAAGTTTCTTTTTTTTTTTTTTTTTTTCTTTTTTATGAATGATTGTCCAAAAAAACATATAACAATTTAACTGTTTTAGTACACTTTTTTCTACATTTATTACATAATTTGTTTGGAAGAAGATTGTAAAAGGAAGTCGTTGTATTCATTTTTTTTTTTTTTTTTTTTTTTTGTTAAAAAATAGAAATGTACGGTATCACAATAGAAGCAGAAAAAGTGCAGTTTTGTATTTTTTGTTGTGTATGATGTACCTTTCAATTTTTGTATTTTCGAAACATTTTCAAGATATATATTCAAATGACAATGCATGATAACAGTAATACGGGTCTCGGCTTGACGTTCACTCTTAAATTCTTGGTAAGGTAAGTTTAGTTATCAAGAACTTTTCTAGCAAGTTCACTTCTAAGTATAGGTATTCCTTTTTTCAAGTTACCGTCCTTGAGTTGTTTTTGGATAGGCCATGTTTGAAAAACGGGCGAGTCGTTTTATTTAGCAAACCACTAGAAATTCAACTTCGTTAATATTGAACGACATCTTTTTATTTCCTTTTTGGTTTTAATCTTATGGGCACTTTCATTGGGGCAAAAATCATTGAGTGTAGTACCGTCGTACAAAAACATTTCTGTTGTCAGAATGTCAAAACTGCATCTCAGTAGCATATAGCTCTCCGAAGATGCTAAGTTTCAAAGTACTGCGACATTTCCTTGAAATGTGGTGCATTGTAGGAAATTGGTGACATAATCGTGGAACATTAATTTGACAATGCGTCCAATCAATTTAACCTTGATGCGTCTGCAAAGAATATTAACAGACATTGTTGGCAATGTCTACGGAAACGTAGAAGGGACATGCAAAAGAAAAAAACTCTCTCAGCAAAATCACATCTTTCGTATAATTGACACTTTGATGACTAAAACTAAGTATTCAAAATGAAAAAAAAAACAAATTGGCGTTTAAATTAACTTGTCGAAACGTTAAAATTCCGAAAGTTGTCATTTTGCCGAGTTAAAAAGTCTCGACAAAATAACAAAATTGTCATTTGGTGAGTTAGAACACCTCGTGAAAATAGCAAAATTCAGAGAATTGTAGTTTTGCCGACTAAGATCTTCTTGTCAAAATGGCAAAATTCAGAAAAATGACATTTTGACAAGTTTAAACATTTCGGTCAAAATCAAAAAAAAAAATTATGGAAGCGTTAAGGGGACATCAAGTTATTGAACTTAGTCACGGCGTTATCTTTACATGTTGTAACAAAATGATAAAATGCTTACTCTTATCATCTTAACATTTTCCAGAAAATGATGAAATGTAAACTTACAATATTTCAACAATTCCAGATTTCACAGAAATTGATGAATTACGTTTTGCAAAAAATTAATGAAGTACTCAAATGTATACCAAATTTTTGTATCATAGTTGTGCTCTTTCCCCAATTTGGTGAGTTTATGGTACAAACAGGAGTGCAAGCGCTTTACGAACAAAAAGAAGAAATATGTTCAAAGTAAAACCATTAGGTAATAAAATTATGCTAAAAAGTATTCAAAATTTTGGGCAGTTTATTTTTCTATGCAATATGTATATTCGGTATCAGTCTCGATCTTGGACTCTGTCGGTCTCGATCTTGAATTCTGCTGAATATGCTGGTCTCGACTTAATCCCTGGTTCAGATAACCTGCTTCTAATTAAATCCCAGTTGTTGTTTTTGTCTTAAACCAAGCCTGGATTTGTATATCATTCAAGTAAAAACTATGACAAACTTTAGATTTGTAGCTGTTGTGTTCAATTTTAAGGGCGCTTAGACTTTGACAGCACTTTATCTCAGGGAAAGCTGAAAGGGGATGTAGGCCTTCAGTGCACTTTAAGTAATTTTATTCCCTTTTTGCTAGCACTTATTTCAGGATTTATTGTAAGTTGTTATTGGAACCTCAAAGTTGTTGGGCTTCTATTGTATCAGAATGGTAATCAAATCTGCTGCTCACTGAAGCAGCTAATAGGAGTAATGAACCAGTGGTCGGGTACTATAATTAGGAACCGCAGTTTTTCCCTAAAAACTGTGGTAGTCATGACGGATCTCCTTAAAGGCTTATATCCCGTGATGGTTAATTACTTAATAGTGAAGAAAAATCTGCTTTGAAGATTTTTTCTGGCACATTGCTGCATGCGTTCGTTGAAACAAGTTTCATTTTCAGGATGGATTTTCTATCTCTATCTGGGCAGCTCCTCTTTTTACAATATTGTGGCCCAATATTCTCATTCGTTATTCCACTGGCAAAGGACCGACTTCTTGTCAAACTTGCGACTAGGAGTTGCAAAAATGGCATTGCCAGTGACAACGATGGACTCCTTGTGGAACGTGTAGCGAGTAGTTAGGATGAAAGTACTAAATACTTGTCGCACGTTCAACATATAGTGACGGATAATTGCCAAAAGTGATACTTTTCTGACTGTTGTCAAAGTGAATCCTAAAGAAAACAGACAAATTTGATAAAAATGTGAGAAAACATAGATTTTGGAAATGCATTTGGAAATTGGAACCTGTTTCAACGTCATTATGTAATAATGTCATAATGTACGTTGTATCTCAAGGGCCTGCCTAAGGTAGATGAGAAATGAAGCACAGCGCAAAAATAATCAATGGAATCCTGAAAAGAATAAATTTATGTAATAAACCATACCAGTTCCTCTAGTTTAGATTTGTAGGCTACCCCTTTGCTAATATTTTTTAACCCAAAAACATCATGAAATGAATAAAGAGTTGTAGCAATGCAAGCAAGTACACCAGATCACAAAAACACCCACAGTTTGGTCAAATATATTTGCTTATGAACCCCCTCGAGGTCCATCAAGCTGACAGTGTACGCTTATGCAAAGAAGAAAACATATGCAAATACTTATAGCATTCACTCATGCGCACAGAAGCAACGGCAGGAATGACGCATTTGTATATTCATAATTGCACTAGCTCGTCAGTCCCATTTCCTGAATATCCAAGTTGTCTATAGGCTAGCAAACAACCAAAGCGTACGGTCGTCAAACACATCTTGTTCCTTCAGTTACCAGTTTAAGCTCTGTATTTTGTTCACTCTTATACAAGGAACTGGTCATCAATAGAGGTATTTGATTTATTGTTTTATTTAACTTAAGCTGATGTTACTTTAGGCTCTATAGGACAATTTATTTTACTCACCAGAAAAACTTCCTTAAAAAGCTTTTCATTTGATACGATTAACAAAGTCTTTGCCACTCTGGTGAAGAAGGATGGATACAAAAGGGAGTCCAGAGGGGTTTATGCTCCCCTAAAAGAGGCACGTCTTAAAAGCAAGGTTCGCGATCCCATAGGGGACAGAACATAAATGTCCCTCAATATATGCGAATTCGCATGTAGCATTTAATTTTTCGCACAGTATTTCCTTTAAATGGGGTGGCTTCATACATTCTGATGACTTTGTATAGAGCAGAAATGGTCTAAACATGATCCCACTAGGGAGCATTCTATTCAATTAGCAGTTCGGCTTTCACAAAGTATACAAACATTTTTGAAGAAGTCAAACTTACGGTAACGTATGATAAGAATTTATGTAAATTCAAATGTATATACTCCACTGCATGCAAGTAATAACAGTGTAGTTGTAACAACAGGTATCTTTTACTGTATACCGTGTCCTGGAACGTATACGTTGTGCTAAGGGAGCATGCTCAATACAAGTGATATTATAGTATAAGTCTGCCATTTTAAAACTAGTCAATTCACCTTGTTCGAAGAATAGCATAGTTGCTTCCATGGTTTTTAAGGTCAAAATGTTCAAGATGGCATTAAACAAGCCTTAGGGAAGCATATCTTCCAAATCCTACACCCAACAGATCTATGAAGGGTTTTTGCGGTTCCTTCCCCCCCCCCCCCTATTTTACTCCAAATCCAGATATGGGGCCAGATAAGAAGTGTATGGATCTAATATTTGGGCCATATTTGATTCAGATATGGGAGATATATCTGAGACAGAGAATAATTAGGGATAAAAAACAAATGTGGATAGAATACTATCTGGGGTTTTTTGTGATCCAGAAAAGATTATAGAAAAGTTGTATTTAGCCAGATCAACCCGGACATCAATCAGTTATCTGGATAAAGAGTAACGGTCTCGTAGCCACAAATCTTTATCCTTTTTTTTTGGGGGGGGGGGTCCAAGATCATGCATAATATTTACAAATGGGTTCCAACATTCCAACATCTTGTAAGGCGGATTTTCTTAACCCTTCCTCCACCCTAATCGAATATGCGAAACACAAAACAAAATGCTAATATTACGTTTCTTCTCCCCCACTCCTTTGATTAAATCGGGAAATCTTGAATCGGTTCCTCTAAACTTACGCCAACAAGGAAGGTAACTTCACACTGGCCTCAATATTAAACACTTTTTCGGAGATAATAGAATATCGGTCGTTTTTAAATAATTCACATTTTTTAAAGGAAATAACAGCTTCACCCTTAGCTAAGGTCATACGTAGAACATATTTTTCGACGTAAGATATCTTGAAGAAGAGGTCTGGAGGAGGTAATTAAATAGGTCAGATGACAGGATGAGTTTGGTATACTTCCGGGAAAGTCGTTTACTTAGAGGCAGACTGACTCCTTCAGAAGCCTTAGGGGCTATTTTGCTTCGTCCCTTGACTGTTCGCTGCCTGAGATTTATCATAGCAAGGTTTATCTTTGGTAAGGGTCATTAATACACATTTTAAACTGTATATTTGTCAAGTACCCCTGTCAAGAGATAAACCGGACACGCCGTTGCCCTTTGCCGAACTCTTAACCACCAACTCAGAAATATTAGCCGTATAAGGAAGTACCTTGGTTAGCATTCCTGTAACCATATAGTCAGGGCTTATAGTCAGGGCTTGCTTACTTTACGCCTTGATTAAGGCAACTCACTACTTCTTGGAATAACATAGGTTCAGTTAAATAATCTATAACCTATCCAAAATAGGACTGCACGCTTGATATTTGCGGTTGGAAGTAGTGAGCATTTAACCCTTTACCCGGCTAACTAACACTGGCTACCTGTCAATCACCGCATTGAGTTTATGTTATTTGTACTTGTCTATAAAAATGTCACTAGCACATCACCATTAATTATCTCGTCTCTGATTTTGTACTACATAGTACTTAAAACACTCATAACCGGTCCCTTAGGTACTCTTCAGACCAATACCGAGACAAATAGAAGTGATTCTGCCTTTCGCGTAGCGAAGTGCCCCAAAATTTCTGCCCTTATTCGGCAAAGTTTTGAAAATGTGGATCTTGTATTTGAGGAAGTTTTGGATTCTGGAAAAGAATTGTGAAAAGCTCGGGACACCTAAAGGATCTGTGTTCCTTTTTGGCAAGTATTAGATTGCACAGCTACCAAAAATCGTTGTTGCTACACAGTGTAATCAAAGCCCGACAGATTGAGGCTATTTGGCGGCATTTTACTGTTCGGTTAGATGGAGTTTTACGACCCAGTTACCAACCAACTGGTTCAAGTCGGGCCGCGACAACGGCATTTTATCATTCCCAGTGTTTACCAAAGTTGAATAGCCACGTGCGATAATTACGTCAATTTACAATAAATTACGAAAAATAATCATCAAAAATACATTTCAATCAAAACGACTAAGTATTTCGATATGAGATTGTGGCATAGTTTTAAACTTTATTTTTGATATTTTTTGCTGGACCTCAACTTAACCAAGATGGCGGAAATAACAAAATGGCCCCCAATATACAATCATAATAAAAATGATATGAAAAATAATCATTAAAGTTAATTTGAACATAGCTGCCTTTAAAATCTGCCCATACTTTATAACTGTAAATTGAAATTATATTTTGATAGCAACTGTCTCCTTTTTGAGCTCATCCAAGGTAGCGTAAAGGTAAAATGGTAAAATTATAATAATAGAGATAATAATCCGTAAAAAATGTTTTTTTTTTCTAACGGTTGCTCTTTTTAAATGTCCTGTTTTATGCCAAATAATTGAAACGTGTTTTTAAACTTTTTTAGATGCAATTCAGGTCAATCAAGATGGTGAAAGAAGTAAAATAGCCGTCAGTGATATAATTACCGTATTTTTTAATATTAAAGAAAACAATCACTAAAGATATTTCTAACACATTAAAACCTAAATTCTGACCATAATCTTTAATAGCCATTGAAAATGAATTGCTAGGTTGAATATTTAACATGAAATATGGCCATGTAAAAAGACCAACTGTCAGAAAAAAGTAATTTTGACTGATTATTTTCTCTATTATTACAATTCATTGAAATTTTAATATTAGCGACCATTCTGCTATATTCACATCTTGGTTGACCTGGATCCTAAAAGAAATGTCCAGAGAAATACTTTGAGAATATTTACAACAGAAAATGGACACAGGTTAGGTTTTCCTGTGCCAAAAGTACTTTAAATGATTATTTTCCTATCGTCATGATATATCAACAAAATTAGTGCATCGGCGGCCATTTTGCTTTTCCGCCATTTTGGTTGATCAGAGTTCCATAAGAAGTATTTTAAAAAGTAAATTTGGATTATTTGTCATAAAATCTGGCCAGAAATTAAGGGCAACTGTGTCAAAAGTATTTTAATGAACATTTTTCTTATTATTTTTAATTCATTATGGTCGTTTTATTGGCGGCCATATTGTTGTTTCCGCCATCTTGGTTAGTATGGGGTCCTGCATAAAATATCAGACATCATGTTTTGAGAATTATGAACAATTTTCTATAAAGATATTAGAAATTTTAGTCGAAGTAAATTTTTAGTGATTATTTTCTGACATTTATTTGCATATTTTTAATTATTTTCTTATTTTTGTGGGGAATTAATTCTGGAATACTTGTTGTAAAATATGACTAAGTTTTAAAAGTCGATACCTCAAAAAAAATTTTTTTAAGAATATTTTCTTTATTAGTATTCAATACAAATTATGCAAAATGTTTGCCACCATTTTGTTTTTGGCAGCCATTTTGAACTGGCGAGACCCAAAATATTTACTAATACAACTTGTTTTAGTGTTCAGTGGACCGTAACGTTTCCAAATAATATTGCGACTGAGAGTTGTAGGGTCGCCTGTGAGATGCCTGTGGGCCATAGCCTACAATGACCACTCCAGATGGCACTTACCTCAATCTCCTGCCCAATTTGAAGCTATTAGTACTGATATTTCATTGTATTGTTTTGCACCTTTTTAGGTATTAAGAAGGGTCAGGGGTATCGATATGGACATGTAGATATGCAAATAATAAATTTGCTATAACAAGGAATGCTTAAATAGATGTAAAAGTGATTTCGAGATGGTGAATAGCTTGTGAAGCTCATTAACCATAAATAGATTGTAATTTCCGAGTTGGAAAACTATGTTCTTCTAACAGATTTTTTACTAGTTAACATTTCGTTCGACGCTGGTGCTTCCTAAGTACAAACCCTGGAACATTAGTAGCCTTAAATTGTCTGAAGACCTGTAATATAATCATTTCACATCAAGCTAGGACAAATGAATCGATTCACTGTACAAAATTACATTTTAAAATAGCATAGTCAAGACTTAGGTCATAGGTCGAATTTCGTACCTTTTTGACTCTTAATGACCTCAAAAGTCACGTAATTCTCAAAATCTGTATATCAATTAAAAGACAATTCCTTTGCAAGTATTTTGAGGGGTATTTTGCAAATGTCGAGTTTATAGATGATAAATAATAGCCATTTTACTTTGCCCTACCCCTTAATTTTTTTATTTTTCAGCACCCTGACTCTTGGCAGATACCCCGCTATATTTCCCCAACCCACCCGAAGATACCCATATACCTGAATTTTTCTATTTATAGACTTGTCAGGAAATCGAGAAAACATGGTGGTATTAATGACCATTCCAGGTGGCACTTGCCTCAATCTGAAGCCGGGTTAATTGGGATTGTGGGAAAACAAAATGGCTCCTAATGCCAAAACTGCTTGAAAATGCTTTGAAAATAGTTTTGTCACAGATGATTTGCATGTCTGGCCAAAATTGATACCGAAAAGCAAACACATGTATCTTAAAACATTTTCGTTGGAATTCAGGTCAAAGATGGTAGAAAAGGCAAATTGGTTGCATAAAATGTGATAATAATATGAAAAATTATCCATTTTGAAGATTTCAGATGATAGATAGTAGAAACTTCATATCCAAAAATATTTTCCAGGTACATCCTTGAATTTCCTGATCCAGGTCAAGCAAGACACCAAAAAAAAGCAAAATGACCACCTATGTTGAAATAACAGTATTAGAGGAAGTAATCCTTAAAAATACACACGTCACAGTTCTACTTAATAAAGTGACAATGTGTTATGCCAAGTAATGAAGTCTTCAGTGTTAGAATGTTCTGATTAGAATTCAGGGAAACCAAGATGGTAGAAATAGCAAAATGGCTGCATCAGGCTGAAACATAGGTCCAATAAAAATTAATATGAAACATAGATTTTACTCGTCTTAACCTAAAATATATCCATATTCTGAACAAAATTATCACAAAGTATTTTGTAAACATGTTTTTCTTTTACAGGTCAACCAAGATGGAAAGTAATAGCATAATGGTTCCCCATTTTTACTTCAAAATATTTGTTGTAATGATTACAGTGATGATAATATTCAGAAAAAACTTAATGAAAACAGATGCTCCTAAACTCTAACGTCTGGAAAACTTTTATTGAAAATGAACTTGGTAAAATCTAGTCCCATATCAAAATATTTAGGGGTTTGGATTACAATATATTTTTAAGGATAATTTTTGCATTTTAATTGTAAATTGACATAATTATCACATTGGCTGTCATTTTCCTTTACTGCCAAAAATATGCTCTAATCTCATATCAAAATATTACGAAGTTGTGATTGAAAAATATTTTTATTAATTATATTTTTGTATTTTATTGTAAATTAAGAAAATTATCACATTCCCGCCGTATTGGTTGACCTCTAAATTGAAAAAATGTTATCAAAATATAATTTCAATTGTATGTCGTAGAATATGGCCAGATTGTAGGTGCAGCTATGGTCAAAATATTTTTGTTGGTTATTTTTCATATTATTTTTAAAAACCATGATTGTCATTTTGGGAGCCATTTTGGGATTTCCGCCATCTTAGTTAGGTTGAGGTTGGGCAAAAAAAAGTCAAAAATAAATTTATCAAAATATTTTTCAATATGTCAAAATGTCAAAATATTTAGAATTTTTGACTGAAATATATTTTAAATGATTATTTTTTTATATTTTATTGTAAATAAAATAAATTGGCATAAATTATGGCATCGGCATCCATTTTACTTTTCCGCCATCTTAGTTGACTTAAAAAAGAAAAAAATAGTTATCAAAATATAATTTCAATTTATACGTAATAAACTTTGGGCAGATTTTAGGGGCAGCTATGTTTTAAATAATTTTTAATGCTAATTTTTCATATTTATTTTTATAAATTATTAGGGTTATTTTGGTGGCCATTTTGTTATTTCCGCCATCTTGGTTAAGTTGAGGTATTGCAAACACTATCAAAAGTTAAGTTTAAAAAATATGCTATAATTCCATAGCAAGATATTTTGGAATTTTTGATTGAAATGTACTTTTGATGATTATTGTTTTGCATTTTTTTGTAAAATGACATAATTATAGCATTCGCGGCGATGATTCTACTTTTCCGAAAACTTGGTTAATCTCGAAAAAGATTGAAATCAAAATATAATTTCACTTTATTTGTAATAAGAAATGGCCATATTTTAAGGGCAGTTATGTTAAAATAATGTTTTATAATGATTGCTTTTAATACTTTTTTCATTAATTATGATTGTCATTTTGGCGGCCATTTTGTTATTTCCGCCATCTTGGTTAAGTTGAGGTACTGCAAAAACTATCAAAAGTTAAGTTTAAAAAAAATATGCTATAATTCCATAGCAAAATATTCGGAATTTTTTGATTGAATTGTATTTTTTTAATTGTATTTTTTTTATATATTTGTTTCTCAATTTTCCAACTCTTTGACCATTGACCAACTTTCCTTTGTCACAAAAAATAAATGTTTAGAAAATAATTGAGCAACAGGTGTTTAAATATGCAAGCGGATGTCCTAACAACACGTTCGATGTTGTAAACAATGTTTTGTACAAATCCAGGATAGAAATGGCCCAGTCAAAAGGGTGTACTAAATTTTGGGCATTGTTCAAAATTCATGACCTTTTGACCTTTGGTGACCTCATATTGCACATAATTTGCTGTCTACTCTTTTGTTTGGTATAGTTCATCAAGACAAACATTTGATGGGTCATTTATAAAAAAAAAAAAAGTAACAATTCTTCCCAGAGTTATTGTTAATTTTAATTTTCCCTACGCCCAAAATATAATCACTCAGCTGTTTTGCACTATCAACATTAACACCTATAGAAACCATAGCTCATCCCTAAAAAGTCAATATTAACATAAAAATTCTAAAAATATACACTTCAAACTAATTGACATTCCCATCCCTATTTAATCAATTCTAGGGGGTTGCTAGGTAAGTACCAGCAGTCCACGCACTATTAAAGAGATGTACTCAAATGCATTACTGCAATGATTATTTTCGAGTGGATTGAAGAGTTTACTAACTGGAAACACGACTTGAACGAAATTGCATTAAGATAAGTTGTACCCACCCCCCACCCCCGGGTGAAATTGCTGTAGCTCCGCTTTTGTTATAACTTACTGGGATTTTAAACTGTTTTAATAAGTTTTGGTACATATTTTGTAGATGCAAGCCTCAAAACAACAACAGCAATTCATGTGGGGAAACCAAGCTTGACCTGTGGTAACTCCTGTTCCTGGTGCGTCCCAGAATTCTCAGTCCATTGGAAAGTTGTGGGGTTCCAGTGTTCGATCGGCCAGCGGATTTATTTAAATCATTTGCGGTATCACTGAATTTGCTTTTGGCGTCACCCTCATTTGTCTGCCGGTGAATTGGTTCTTGGTTCACCCGTATTTAGCTTGGGGAATTTGGAACGGAATGGTAATTTTACTTTAAAACTCCCTTTTCATTGTTGCAGGAAAATACAGTCTTTGAGATATTCAGCTAGTAACCTTGAATTAGCCGGTCATTAGGCATGATAATGCATATTTCTCTAGCCAACGTCGTTTTTAGGGATAACCCAACGGTACCAATTTGCACCACTTCCTTATATTACATATTCTAATTAAGAAATGATATTTTATTAAATATTGTTCTTCTCCACTCCCGTACGGAACACTTGGTCTTCCATCACTGATGAAAAGGAACACCTGACGTCCCTGTGCCTAAAATTACACCAGGTCTATCTACAGCCGTAGATTTAAAAATTTTCCCTGCCTTTTTCTACATTACTTCGTATTGTTTGTTAATATTCCGAAATAGCAGCCCATTTCAAAGTAGGTCTTTGTACAGTAGCAGGTTTTCAAATACCATTTCAATGAGAGTGATGTTAAAGATCTCAGCCAACTGCATGGTTCAGTGGCAAGTCGGGAGGCTTGGAATTTGAAATTCTGGCCTGGTTACATTAAAAAGGAACCAGCTACCATTGCGCTTGGAACTCACCATAAGAAGAGAGTATGGAAAATCTTCCGGCCCGACTTGAACAAATTGGTTAGAAACTGAGCCATACAACCCCATTTAAGTAAGGCCACCGTGGTATTAGGAGAAGGGAACACTCTGCAGACCTTCTAGGCAGGTTTTAATTATACATAAAACTCCTACGCTTTCAGAATTCTTTCAAGCTTTGTCCGAGAAAAACAAAGCCACATAGTCAAAGATAAATTCTCTTGAAAAATCACACTGATTTATTCCAAAATGTCGCAGCACATTCGAAAAGCTTATGGAAAGAAAACCTTTTCATTGTTTCACATCACCTATCAGTCTGGCGCAACACATCCAGACTTTGTTAGATTATTAGAGCATTCGGGCAAAAGATTTCTGAAGGTTTCATTTACTGTAGGATTATACATATTTATTTGATTTTTAAACTAAAATGGCCTACCAACAGTACTCACCTTTATTGATGAAAGTCGAGAAGTATTCGGGAACCTATGTGCACAATCTGTTGTATCTTTTAGTATGTTTCCAACAATTACTTTGTTCGATTTATCAGTGACAATCAGGCGCATTTCTTCCCACAACCGGGTGAATTGGACTACATAAGAACATATGAAGAATTATGCAGGCTGCTCAAACCATGGAACTACTAGGTCCTTATAATGTTCGATGAAACTTACAACATGGAAGTGTTTATAGTAGTAGGCCAGTGAGTGAAGAGTTTTCACCCTCCATGGAAGTTGAGAGGTCTTTAAAAATTATGCCAGGCACTGGGTTTGCTCGGAAGTTTAAAGTTACATCCATCATAACCTTCTGCTGCAGGTTGGTAAAAAAGTTGGTAGAATGGGCACGCAAGCGGATTTACCAATGTTTATTTTTTTCAGTGCTTGTAATGATTGTGATACATTTATCCCGTTATTTTTATTGTCTTGCATTATTCATTTATTATTGAAGGGAGCAATTTCTCAAAATGAAAGTTCAAAATAACAACAACTTAGATTATATTTAACTGTTCTGAGAAATGTCATGATTACCGGCTATGAGAGGTATGAGACGTTTTCTGTTGGCATAGCGTCAACTGATGAGATGGTGGTGTTCGGCTAAGTTTGCCTTTAGGCCTAGAATACATGCAAAAATTCTGGTAAGATTTCTCTATCTCCCAAAGTAGACTGTTACCGATGTGATCGATTCTATGACCACAAGGGCAGGAATTGGCTATATTTTGCATTCTGTGCGGAAAATTTTGCTAAAAAGCCCCCTTCCCCTAAACCAAAATCCCAAATCCACCTCGGCACAAATCTGGAAAAACACTGTTACCAAAAGTAGAGTTTTATTGTATCCTTTCATGTTGCTTTATGGCTAGTAGGCTTAGACAAAACTGTCGGAATTGTGATCTTGCAATTTTAAGAAGTTACTGACTTTCCGTATTTTTTTTCAATTTATCCTAGTTTGCTGTGATAACGGGTTTTTTAGGAGTGTATAGCAAGCGCAACAAATGTATGGTAAGTATGGATGCTCAGAACCACAAAAATAAAGTAATCTTCAATAAGCGAGTTCGTTCATTCGTTTTGCGGTGGCGCACATGCGTGCATGCTTAAAGTCTTCAGGATAAGCCAAACGTTTCCCGCATCTTTAATCGAACATTGTTTTATTCGTGCATATTGTAAGGAGAGGTCCGAAATGCGGTGTCCATGATGCAGTGGATTATATGTAACTTAGTTTTGCTGTAAAAAAATTGCATTAGTTTAATACGCCGTTAGAAAGGTCTTAGACCCTATTATCGCTTGGTTCGGGTAGAAATGAAATTTGTGCTAAGTATTGTTCACTCCCATTGCTCAGAAAAAAGAAAAAAACGCTTCAACTGTGCTGAACTCAGTTGCTTATCCCGCGTTGTGCCCCATAATTCTATGCCGATGCCGTAACGAATGACTGAACTCGTTAATAAGGCAAGCTCATCAAGCAAAGATAACTAGCAAATGAAAAGTAGATTTAATATTCAAATTCAGACAGGTATGATAAACAACTAGATGGGTGAAAAATATAATATCGCATTTACAGAGCACTACACTCTAAAACATCTAGTCAAATGCGGCACGAACCGGAATCTTGTTAAATATTTGATGAGATTCGTTTCAAAATTGACTAGAAATGGTTAACAGATGCAGCTATTCATTCCATGGCCCTAATTAATAAGATTCTATTTAAGTCTGAATAGAAGTTGTATGGAGTGTCATTTTTCGTTATCCAAATGACGTTCAAAGGTTTTCATTGGTCCTTTTTATTTAAAGAGTCTCAGGGCGTTGAAATCAATAATTTTAGCACACCTTGGGAGATATCATTGCATGAAAATATTTTCATTGGCCTCATTACTCCTATATATTTACATACACACTTAAATTTATATATACATATATATATATATATATATATATATATATATATATATATATATATATATATATATATATATATACATATATATATATATATATATATATATATATATTCACATAGAGATATAAACGATAACAAGAAACATACACAAAACATACGGCATACTGTTAAAACTATCTGAAATTTTAATAAAATATTGTAGACAAAGATCGTGTCAAATCTTCTGAGGCAACAAGATGTAAAAAAGCGGTAAAGAAATCAAAACCTTAAAGTTTTAAAATGGCCAAACTCAGTTGTTAAACAAAGCACTACGTTTCGGGGAGATACACTCCCCTTGCTCACGTGCTAAGAAATAAAATTAGTGGAAAATATACTAGCTACCAGGCAATGCTCTATTTAGGCTTACATCTTTTACGTTTATACCTATAGGGGCAAGAGTATTCAACCGGTAAATCCATTTCAATTCAACCTTCTCCCTAGGTTTCTTGTTATTGTTACGTAGCCTTTCAATACCAATCAATTCGAAATTTCTGCACACCTTAAAATGCTTACCAATGGGAGTTTGACCTTTTCTTAACTCCTGTTGATGACCCCTATGTCTATTTCTAAGCTCTAATCCCGTTTCACCCACATACTGCTTATGGCAATCCAAACAATTAATCAAGTAGATTACCCCTCACCTGGAAATTATGACCTGTATTAAAACTTTGTACAACAGAAGATTCACGTAGGACACTACAGGTGACACACCTTGTATCGTCTGTCTTGAAACAACCTATATTCTCTGTATGATGACGTATTGTAGCTCTTACCAGTAAAGATTTTAAATTAGGTGGTTGTCTGTAAACTACTAGGGGCGGGTTGGAAAAACTTTTATTAAAGGTGGGGTGCGATTTAAGAATATGGAAATGATTCTTAATAACATCGTTTAGGGGAGGTAACCTTCGGTTAAAGGTAACAACCGGGGGGGGGGGGCATTAAAACTCCTTTTAGCACAATTGGAACTGTCCCGACTGAGAACCGCCCTTCTCGATGGTACGGAGAGCATGGCCGTAAGCAATATTATCAAGAACATGTTTGCTATTACAGAATTACATTTGAGATAAACGTGTTGGAACGTAGGTTTAACAAAAAGGCGGGTATTGAGAAAACCCTCAGAATTGCGAAAAATATGCAGATCAAGGAATGGAAGGGAATCATAAATAAAACAAGAAGTAAACTCAAGCTCATCAGGGTAAATATTACTAAGAGTTTTCATAAACTCTTTGAAAAGATCCGGTCCATGGGGCCAGAGACCCCAGATATCGTCAATGTAACGAGACCACAAAGTGGAAGAATGAGAATTTTTTCATTAAATTCATAATGGTTCTCTGTGGGACAAAGCTTTAAACAATCAATCAAATTATTGTTAGAGGGTTTTTTAATTTTACGAGAAACCAAGGCTTTTGTAACTCCTTTAATACCTAAATGCAGCCATACTGGGGTACATGGCTCTAACATCTTTTTCGTAAACATGGCCGTTGATTGTGGCAGGAGTCAATGAGTCCAGTTTTTGGACCTCTGGGTTAATGAAAAAGTCTAAAAATTTAAAAAGATGGAGGGATGGATGGATGGACAGACGGACGGACGGACGGATGGATGGATGGATGGTTGCCTTCCAATTGGCACTCGCTACGAAAGAAATTCTTTAGCCTCTTGGACAGCTATTTCCAACCTGGGCACAAACTACATACTCTACTCAACAGAAACACGGTGAAACTGAGTTACAGCTGCATGGCAAACATAGACAAAATTATATCAGCGCCCAACAAATACATACTGGCGAAACAGGAAGTGCAACCAGCAACGCGAGGCAACTGCAATTACAAAAAGCCAAGTGAGTGCCCATTGGAAGGCAACTGCCTCACGAACAACAATGTGTACCAAGCAACTGTAACACGCCACGATAACCACAACGAAGAAACATGCATTGGTCTAACAGAGAACACATTCAAAACAAGATACACCGCCCACAAGTCTAGCTTTAAACACAAAGATAAACGAAACGCAACTGCACTCAGTGAACACATCTGGACACTTAAGGATTCAAATGTAGAACACTCCGTAAAATGGAAACTCATGAACAAAGCTCGAGCATACTCCACATCATCTAAAACTTGAAATCTCTGTCTGGAAGAAAAGTTCTTCAATATACTCAAACCTTCCTTAGCAACTCTGAATAAAAGAAACGAACTGATAAGCTATTGTAGACACAGGAACAAACATCTACTGTGTAATTATTCTAATAGGTAATGTTTCTTGGCTCGCTGTACGCCGTTCTTGCCTGTTTACAACGAACACGGAACGACCACGTGCTTTAAAACAGACACGTTCAAAAGCAGCGAACACATACGTATCCAACGTTATTGACATCATTCTACTTTATGCTTCTGAGGAGTGAGCACCTACGTTATTGGCCCTTACGAAACAGTTCTGGTAAAACTATGTTGTAAGAACTTATTGCAACCTTTTCAATACACACACACACACACACACACACATATATATATATATATATATATATTTCACTAATTCGGCACTTAGGGGGAAAGTTGTTGTTGAAAAGTCGACCTTAAGGGCAAAAATTTTGGGGGGCGAAATATAAGTTACGCCGTAACGTTTCTACACACTTTTCTATGGGAATACGTAAACGGATAAGGGCGCCCTCCTGAATTTACAAAGTAGATACAACTACTTCAAAGTTTTCAAATATACGGACACCTAGCTGTTAACACGGACGGATGGCTGGCCATTGAAATAACGTTGTTTATTTTTTTTTTTGATGTTAGGGCGAATACTTTTCCTTATGTATTTCATTGTTCATTTTTCGCCCTATGTACGCGCAGATATAACAATTTCCCCCTAAGGTGGGAATTAGCGTTAAATGTATATATATATATATATATATATATATATATATATATATATATATATATATATATATATATATATATATATACCACTAGATTGAACATTAGGGGGAAATTTGTATATCTTGATACGTTTAGGCGAAATGAAAAACAATAAAATACATTGCTGTATATTTCACCTTTAAGGAAAAACATATACATGTACGTAAATTCAATAGTCCATAAGTTGTACGTGTTAACAGAAAGGCGTCCGTAATCTGGTCAACATTGAAGTAATTAGGTATATTACGTACCCCAACATGTATTTTACTATACACTAACGTATTCCCATTAAAACAGTGTGTGAAAACGTAAAGGGGAACGTAGATTTTCCCCCTAACGGTAATTTCCCCCTAACGTTGATATTTTGCCCAAAAATTTACCCTTATTCCACAATAAGGTATATAAATATATATATGTGTGTGTGTGTGTGTGTGTGTAGAGTGAGAGAGAGATGCAATAGGGAAGCGAAACAAAAAAAATTTGAACTCTCATTCCCAACAAAAATATTACGATCAAAAATACTATTTCGAGCGTGACACCACTGCTTTTCCTCATTCGAAAACAAAAACTGGTAAATAACCTGACACAGTGTTAGGAGTACCCTCGCTTAGTTGCTCATGGAAGAAAGTTGCATGTGAGGCCCTGTTTTATGGGTATTAAGTCGAAAGATTGACTTAACCTCTTGCTTGATCCTTTTTTCGGTACTCTTAAAGCCGTAAAGTATAATGCATACATACGAGGTCTGATATCTGGTGGTTTTGAAGCTAAAATGTTTGGCAACTGGAAAACCTGGACTGTTAGAGCGAATGGTGCCTTTTATATTAAATAGTGTGGGGTAATGATAATACTCCATTAGAATTTGACCTCACGTTTAAGTGGCACCAAGCCTCAGACATCATCTTGATGTCTGGCTGTTTCAAGTGCGATTCGGACAATGTTATTTACCTCTTGTATTGTGCCAAATGTCCAAGGGCCACGCACATCGGTGAAATAGGTACCTAATTTAGACTACGGTTTAATGGCCATTAGCATAAACTTCCCCTCTAACAGTCCAGGTTTACCAGTTTTTCAGCAATATCAAACCTCAAGTCGTCAATTGTGTGACCCCTACCATTGAATGTTGACCCAACGAAAATCCAGTGAGGTTCGTACTGCGGATGCTGTGTTAACTTTATGATTATTGAACCGCATTCAAAATTTCGTTTCTCCTACGTAGCAGACATTCGGGAATAATATAGACTACGTTGGATGAATGACAGTTGTGATGTCCAGCGTGAGCCTTTACTTCATTGAGAGTAAGGGAAACGTCAGTCAACATGTGTTGGCCAACCTGATAACGCGGCATTTTGCATGGACTATTTCCCCGCTTTGTGTTAGCAGGTCTTGGTTTTGAACCTGGGGGCAAGGGGTTGCTTGAGAGCAGTGCAGAAAGTTAAGTATTTTCATTAAGTATTTTCCAAGAGGATTTTATTTGCTTGGATAGTTTCCTAGTGGCAGGTTGATGCTTCACCAAGAAAGGGAAGTGATTGTCACTTTTCATTTGCGATTGTACGCCAGGAGTGATTCACGTGGACGGAGAAAATCTTGTATTTAAAATGAGGATACCGATATGTGCCTCTTTAAAATTTAAGACAGCTGTGACAAAAAATATGAGCTAGTGAACAGAACATAACCTAGTTTTCCAGTGTTCCTTTCGGCTAACCTTAGTTTTTTCACCAACATACAGAATATTTGGCCGTTTACAACTTTCAATGTGTGTTGATGTAATAGAAGTGGTTTACAATATATATGTGGGTCAGACTGGATCGAATGGCATACAGTAGAGAACGTATAACCACCGTTCCACAGTAAAATACTTTAGTAGGCTTACCGACAACCTGTCCACACGCACACAGTTAAATACACGAAAGAAAAATATAAAGAGATGTAGCAAAATTTGAAGCAAACTAAAAGTGTTCAAGTTTGAAGTGGGCAATGAGTCAAAAATTTCCACAGCGCAAGATTGTCAGTAACAGAGCATAAATCATATTTGTTTTCGACGATTTCGTTTGATTTTTATTTCCGTCTACTGTCCCATTTAAACAATTCTGGAAATAAAATTGTTTTCTCCACACAGATAATTCTATCGAAACAAATTTCAGTTCTGTCTTTTATGTTTCACAAAGGTAATCTCTTACATGGTCATGTCTATCATTGCTGCTGTATTAAGTGCAACATGTTGTGGTTGTACTGCTGTCGTCATACCTTCACTTTCTTACTTCAGGCAAAGAGTAAGTATGCATTTTTACATTGTATGTAATTTTCAACTAATCCTGTTTTGCACAAAATGGTTTAATTTAGAAAACCAGACAACTGACAACGTACGCTATTACTGCATCTTATTTAATTTATTGTCGAGTATAATTTATTGATATAAGATGGGTTTTGACTTTGAAAGCACAGGAGTTATTAGTTAATTAAAGTTGGTTCAAGTACGCTGCAGAGGGAAAAGTCATCAGGTCTCCATGATAAGACATACTGCCCTTAAATTTTGGTTAAGGCCAGGACTTTGGTGAATATGTGATAAAAGTGATTGTTTCAAAATCAACCCAAATCTTTATTTATTTATTTTTTTAATTTTTTTTTTGGGGGGGGTCTCCTCTTTCTCCCCTTTGCCTTTTAGAATTCAAGTGCCTTCGGCACGTACCATGGTAAAAACATATATGACTACGTATATAAAGGCCCACTTTGCTACATACGTGAAGGAGCATTTGAATTCTCAGAGGCTCTCAAAATTTGTTTCAAAAGAATACTTGTTTGGTTGATATCTTTGATAAAAATGTTAAGTATACCCCTTACCACTTCACTTTCTCTTTTCAATACAGAACTCATGCCATGACTACCGATCTTATTATAGTGAAGAATATTTCCATGCAAATGCCATTTTTGCCATCAACATCACCCTGACGATAACATTCGCTCTACAAATGCTGATATCCATTCTTGGAGCTTCCTTCACTTGTGATGCACTTTCGTGTCCGAACAACCATCAGCAAACGGTAAGCATTGATAAAAAAAAATATTACTTTGCAATTCTAACACAATTCGAGGATATCTTTTCCTCCGCAAAAAGAAAGTGAGATAAGACAGGCCCGGAGTCAGACAAAGTACTGAGAGGGGGGGAAATTTTCAGGTTATTAAATGTGTTAAATGTAGTGCGTCAACGGCAAAGTTAAAAGTTGTAATGTTGTTGTTAAAAATTGTTGGTTAAAGTTGTACAGGGTGAAAAATTCAGCAGCACTGCCCCTCGCTCCTATTATTACCGTCCTGAGATCAGATGTTCATTAAGTAGCATGTTAGCTCAAACTTAGTTTTGATTGAAGGAATTCATTTTTTATTATTTACATTGGAAAATCGGTGGTCGGGTGCACAAAACTATGATAGCAGACAGTCGCTAATACCACCAGTGCCTAATCCATCCTCAATTAGCACATTGAGGATCTGCGATTTACTCAAAAGCGATAGCATTCTGGATGGTTTTACATAAGACAGTGCTTCATGTAAAATGGCTTCCTAAAGTTGCATTTTGTGAGAAACATGTCCTATTATGCCATTCTTAGTCAAAATGGATACTCAAAAATATTGCAAGTTACACATTAGAATGGAACTTATTTCAATAACTGTACAAATGTAGTCAGCATGTAAACGGCTAAAAGAAAGAAGCATACGTATATAGTCCGCATACTTAGCATCACTACCTGTTTACAAAGAAGTGTTTGGATGTGAAATTCAAATCCGCTGCAGAGATTATCATTGTCAGCTCCTAAAAAGGAACTTCTAGCAGTTGTTATTCCGTTATCACATTCCATGAAATATTCGACACAAAACCTCAGTTGTTGATCAGTAAAACCTCATTTAATTTACTTAAACCTTTTTTGTTAACGTTTGGAAAAATGAAATTTTTATTAATGCGAAATTTAGAAAAACGCTAAATTTTGTAATCGCCAAAATTTCTCACTTTGCAAAAGAAAAGTGTGAATACAAGAAAATATAAAAGTACTCCTCCCCAATTCCTCCAACAAAAGGTTCCAATGTCTTTCTCGTAACGTATAGATCCCGTTCCATCATAGCCCCTTCTATTATTCACTACAACTGAATGCACATGTGCTGTTAAAAGACAAGTTATGCTCGAAAATACGCCGTATAGTCCAAGAGCAATCAAGAAGGCATGACATGGCTCGATACCATAGATGACCGTTCAAAGTTCAATGTCGATTTTAACTATATAACTGAATAGAAGGTGAAAAACAATTGAATTACAAAATTTATAGACAAGTTTCACAGTTTTAACAACAACGGAAAGCAAACTGCTAAATTTATTTCTAGTTTAGACGAAACTCGTTGTCTTTTAAAAACAGAAAGAGAAATTTGTATAAAGTGCGCAAGTGTCATTGTTTTGCATAAATCAATTATAAGACTCACCCTATAAAGTCGATCAGCATTTGTAATTACCAGAGTCAAACATTTTGCCCATTGCTGCATCCTTCCTCTACTATAATTGACCACATATTTCATAAATTCTGGTGCAAACTGAAGTACAGTTTGACGCATCTAAGCCGCATCTAGAAGGATGCTTTGACGCAACATTTGGAAAAGTTTAACACATTTCTGAGTCATAACATGGAAAACATGACGACCATTTGACACACCATTGCCCTGATGTCAGAGACCGTATCTCGTACGAACTGTAGATGCGTAAGTAGAAGGAACAACTGTCAAATGTATTTAAAACGACTTTAAAAATGGTCGAATAGTTCTGTACGAACAGATCTGAAAATAATATGCTCAGTATAAGCTCAGAGGTTGTGTTTAAAAAAATTATTTTCTCAGAATCTCTTTAAATACATGACGTTTGTGTAATTTTTCGTTCTTAAACGTTGAACATTGTTTCCTATCAAACCCTTCCCTTCGGCTTTTCTGATGAATTAAACAACATTATTGCCCCACAAAAATGTGGTGCTTTGTCTAGAATATTACATTTTTTGTTTCTCATTACAAGTTTCGTTTTAAAAACAATAAACGTTTTTCTCATGGTTCACTGTTGGGACTTTGTTTTTTGCAAGGTGTCCCAAGTCAACGCGCAACCTCCCATCCAACCTCTTGGACCAGCTCCACCATTAACCAGCTTACATACCCAGATCCAGCCCCAGCCTTACAACCCAACTTCTTCAAGTTACTCTTCAATTTATACACCTTTGAACTTGGGAAAGGAACCGCAGCAATCCGGAAGAGGTGCAAACACACCTGGACTTTACGTCTCTCACATCTATTCGGAATGAAAAAGCAAAATAAGTTGCAGAATTTGTGGTGTGTTTAATTTTAAAAAGTATTTTCGACTATGTCATTGTGAAGTAAGAGTGTTTTTTATAGAATTCACAAAGTGGCGGAGCTAGGGATTTCGGTCAGAGGGGGCGAAAATGGTGTGCATGGCGCTTCGAAGGAGTAACTTCCCTGAGCCTCAGCACGATCGAAGCCACGGCTTTTCAGGCTTTCCATTTGATTTGCTGCACCTGGTAGAAGACTACTTTGCCATTCCTCCTCAGCAAGTTTTACTATTAAAACACGTTTAAATTTTCTATCCATGGGTCTTCGCAGAAGAAAATTGTGGGGGGATGTTTTAAGGAGGAAAAGTTCCGCTACACCATGAGTTGGCCCGGAGCGTAAGAAACTTTTAGCCCAAAATGCCTGTCAGATCTCGAGAAATGCCATTTCTGAAGCTTATTAACCCCACATAAATGGGGGAAACACTGAGTGAACTGTTTTTAATTATCATAGTTGGAAGTTAAAGGTTAAAGTTCAAACAAATATCCAGAAACGTTGTGTTATTTGAAAGTTAAAATCAATTTTGAAAACTTTTTTAACCATTTCTTAGGTACGATTTTCCATTATGCATGATCACTGTGAATGGATTGCAAACCCCCTGTGTATCAGGTGACCGGACTCAACCAACCACTGTAAGTGGACCGCCTTAACTGTTTTATTGCATGTAACAAACTAAACGGTTTGTTCTTGCAAGCAAGAATAAATCGAGACCACTGAAGATGGTAATGCAGAAAAGTGCAAAAGCGCAAGTTTCGATCAAATACTTATTAAGCACAAAAAAGGTCAGGACCCTGAAAAACTTTTATTTCAATTTAAAAATGTGCTGCCTCAAATCAATTTTATGCATTGTGTAAGGAATACACCTGTCAAGCAGACAAAAGACTATTTCTGGGGCAGAATCACGGACTGATATACATGGACACAGCGTGTAACGTATACGTCCTCTCCCGTAGCTGGTCGCCACCGACTGGGACAAAAAACGCACCAAGATGGCCGCCGTGAACCAATAAATCGTCTGATTTGACGACGACTCTGTAATATTTTAAGCAAAAGTTAAACTTGAATGGGGAACAATATCATATTCCTGCAATATGTGAAGTGATTTTGTCCTTACTTTGCCACATTTCAAAAATATTTCAACTTTTTTGCAAAATGTGGTAATATAGTTGAGCAAGTCCAAACTTTCACATAAAACCGTAGCAGACGGCCATCTTGGTGCGCTTTTTCTCACACGTACGGTAGCGACATTTATACCGTGCGGTATGCCCTGTCCATGTACAGGAAGTCCGCAGGCAGAATTGAGTATTCCCACATGCGCAGTTTGGGCTGAATGGTGTCCTATGGATTTTAACAACTGATCATCGGTGTGTTAAACAAGCAGAGATTTGCGAGGGCATGGTTGTGGCGGCATCGCCAGTGTAAACCATGGAAGAGGCCTTAAATTCTGTGACAATTTTATGAGCGACCAAAGTAAGTGTTTAAGGAAGCATAAAATCATTCGCCGCTCTATTGACTTATACAATATTTCCCTTTTAATACATGTTCCCCATAACCTAGTCAAAATTCACAAACCGTTAAAGATACACCTCAAATGAAAGCTAAGTTGCAGGAGGAAAAGGTTTATAGCCTTTTAGCCTTTGCACCCAGCCTTACTAATCCGTAAGGTGGCGAAAATCACCCCTTTTCATAACAGTACTAAAATGGTCCAAATAGCCTTCAGTCTATATCACTTTGGCAATATTTATACATAGGAAGCTCCTCTTTCTTACTCACCAAAAATTAATGGCGGTTGGGTATGCTAACAAGAGCAGGCCATAAAAATGACGGTTCACTTTGGAACTCCTTTTTTTTCAGGAGAGGGGGCTGTTGCTCTTATTTCGGTGTGCTTTTTAAGAAAGTTAATGTTACTGCGGAACAGGCTTTTTCGTCGAGAACAAGGGCCTCTGCTGTTCTGAACTGAGTATGATTATTGTTATTGGAACACGCTAAAGTTGGTGAAATTCCACTTTATGAAATTGCCAAAATAATTGCGTAGTAGATTAAAAATGGTGGCATGTTGGCAAACAGTGTTTAATTCGCTTTAAGAAGTATCGCACTAAAAATTCATACGCCGAACCAGAAAAGAAGGCGCGATTTACGTAACAAACTGAGTAAATCCAGCAAGCCAGGCTTTAGGCTTCGATTATGAGTATTCATTTATTTGACCAAATAGCTATTTCGATATGTTTATGTTGGTTTATTTATCCGCTACAAAGGGTGTACACTTTGCTTTATGAAATTTTCATAACGTCTATAAAAAGTTAATGGGCGATGCGTAGTGTGATGTAAAGTGAAGTTAAAATATATTATGGACATGATTAGTGACTATACGCAGGATTGTTTTTAAATTGTTGTGTATTTAATAACAGTTGTTTACTAAAAGAACTTGTGCACCGACGGCAAGAAAAGACATTTCACAATAACAAGCAGTGAAGGACTGCAAGATGTTCTCATGAGGTGCTATAACCCTTTTATAAATCTGCTCACTGCAATTCTGTCGGTTTAACTTAAAACGACAGACACCTAATTAAATGGGTATGGTTTGATGTTCTTTGTCATCAAAATGTATGAGGTGTATTTTGTGATTGGATACAAATATAATGTCTATTCACCTAGTGCTTTTGGCTATATATCTTAAAAATTCAGTATTGACAGAAAAACAAGCAATTTTGACATCCACCTCTTTAGCGGAAAGATATGACACTTGTGTGTCCTCCTTTAGTTTACAGGCAAACTCCCCAAACAATCATTTACTTCAAGAGCTAAAGTATTTTGCACATGATGGGTACTTCTTTCCATGAAACGCAGGTCACATGAATGTCATTCTGAATAACCCTTACAGAGAATCCCGTGGAATTCAGCTTAAAAATCTGTGGAAAATTTCCAAGGGATCGTGACCTGTATCAGAACTTCCCCTCGGAGAAAACTCCTTATGAAATGTTAATGCAACTCATGTGGCCTCAAACTCTGAAAAATGTTCAATATTTCTCACAAAGAATATTTGAAATATCAAGTGCTTCCCAATTAATAAAGAGACCTCGTTATACATACAGGTCAATACTGAAAAAAGCTGGTGATAATTTGGATTTTGAACGTTTTGAGGAAATAAAATGTTTGGTTAAATGAAATCCAGTTTGTCCGTACATCGCAGCCGTACAAACACCGCAAACATTAGATATTTGGTAGAGAGAAAACTTGCAATAACAATATAAAGTCAAATGAAAACATATGTAGCGGATGTATGTCGCAAGCACGTAAAAACTACTGTTTACTCAAAAACTTGAAACAATAGGTTCAACTTGGAAATTCAATTCAATTCACTGGGCCGTAAAACTCTATCTGACTAACTAAGTAACAGTAACCTGAATACTTTCCATACAAAATGCCAATGAGTTCGGTAAACGAACTATTATTTCTTACTTTTTATGTAAAAAGGAAAACTAAATACACGACTCAGACAAGCTTACTTTGTTAAAATAGGGTAAGGGAAACAGAGAAAAATATGTGATTCCAGCATGTCTTATTTTGAGCGATCCCTTCTAGCCTAGCATGCGTAGCTGCCCGCTCTGGCAACCCCTCGTGGGATGCTACCGTTGGTGTGTTCGCTCGACGAACTGAACGTAAAAATCTTTGCCTGCTCCGCGAGGTGTTGCTATCAACAGCGTTTTGTAAGTGATCATGGAAACGAATTATGAAAATGTTTGCTTAATGCACTTTAAATCAGTCGAAGAAGAACACTTACAGCCATTCTCCAAAACTTCATGGTGTAAATTTACTGAATGTGTGAAATTTTGGAAAAATCACGACACAGAACATGGCGAAATCGCCAACAGATTTCTCATTACGCGACCTGAGTTGCTGAGGCCTAGCCTAGGCCTAACAGTGCGGGGAATGTCGATGATATACTTGTGTCAGAACCGCCAAATTATGATGGATTTCACAGTCAGTGCTATCAAAAATTCACAAATGTTTCTAGGATGGAACGTTATAAGAAGAAAATGCTGTCTACGGCCATTAAAGGTAAGTTGTAGTGTTTATCAGGCACGTGTGGTAATAAACGAAGCATGTGTCTTAAATGTCGACCTACAGTTGTCAATATACATGGTTCAGTTTTGCGAAATCACATCGTTACATTTGGGGTAGCTAGGCCTATAGGTTACTATCAATCGTATTGCAAGTTCTCATTAATTTTAAGGCAGGTAGGGGTAGTTCAATCAGATTTACTTGGCCTTGCTAGTGAGTGTTTACTGACATAGCCTACAGCAAATGTAATAAAAGAACACTGATCCACAATTTACGGTACTGTCGTACACATAGGCCCAGGCCTAGGCTAGCAGTAGGACAAACATTACCAACACTGGCCAGGCCCTACACTGTTTCTAAGTTAGGTTCTAGGTCTACCCCTATTCTACTTACTAGGTTTAGGCCTAAGTTAAATACTAGCTTAACCTAAGCGTAGGCCTGACCATTCAACCATTGTACTGAAATGCATGAGTCAGAATGTAATCGCCAAACGCCAAACACTGGGTAAAGATCGAGTTCTCACTCATATGATATTCCTATCATTAATGCTTTGGAGACTGAAGAGGCCACAAAAAAGGGAACAACGGGTAGAATCCCCGACACGAAACAACAATAGGGTGAAGTTAAGTTCTCTTGCTAGTCGCATCTTGCTCATGCTGAAAATGTGACATAGGCTACCCCATCCACTTATGTCAAAACTAAAGGTAAGTATGAAAGTTTAAAAGATACGAGGTTTAATGTAATCTCTGCTATAAACTTAAAGTTAGTCCAGTTTAAGTGTCAGGAATGTAAATAATCATTTCAGGCAAAGGCCATTTTTTCAGTATTTGTGTTTTAAAAGGTATCTGCATGAATAAGCGTTGCAGGGATGCTTGTTTTTTGTACATCCACTGTAATTTTAGTGACCCAATGACCTTTCCAAGGGGGTATAATGGGACATGCAGGGGACATTACCGTTTGCCAAGCTATATCAAAAATTGCTGCATTCAGTTTGCCTCCAGAGGGAGATAAGGCACAGAGATTTTTCATAACAGAAATTCCACCTGTCCAGCCTGCGTGGATCTGCACTTAACTTACAGCTACTTTAATATTTAAAAGACCACTTTCCTATGGTATTGACCTCAGAGTTCAACAGTGTGAAGCTATCTCACAGGGATGGAAAACACATGCCTTGTCCCTGCTAAAATTTTATTTTCATAAGCTGTTTTCAGAGTGACACTTGCCTAGGTTGTACAGTACAGTGTGTTTTATTACATTAGTCTGGTCATGCTGAGTGTAAGTAAATATCCATTTTGTCAGAAGAAGTCGTGAGCCTGTTAAAAACTTCTTTTGTCATAAGGTTATAGATGTAATGCATTTTGAGACCAGTAATGTGGAATTGCATTTACGAAGGGAAGTTAAAACTTTGAGAATTTTACTTTTTCATGAATTGTTCCTGGAGAGACTGTCAAGATGCACATAAATTGTTTCTGGTAAAGTTTTATTTCTCAGTAGTTCATAAAAAGTCATTTTGAGGGTGACACTTGCAAAACTTGTATGGTACCATGGAAGTAGCTTACTGTTACCAATATATGAGGTAGTACTTCCATGGTTCAGTTGTACAATACATGTGTGCCATGTATACTTTGAAGTCTAGTCATGTAATTCAGATTGAAAATATATATCCAAGATTCTTTTTGCAAATTCATGATTTCGGGTACTTCAAAAATTACACATATGTCGAACATACAGTGAACTTTTTATTTCTGGCTGAAGGCACTGAGGCAAGAAATCTATGCAGTAGTGATTTGTGGTGTGTGTGTTTGTGTGTGTGTATGTGTTTGCGCTGTTTATCAAAATTCAATATATATCCCACCGTAGCTAAAGTCATGACACCGCGACTAGTCGACGCGTGTCTTGTTTATTTACAGAAAGCAAGACAAGTGGGTCTTCACAAGAGAAGAAAGCGGACGAACGAGACCGTAAAAGACCATGCAGACGGCAGCGGTCAGAGGCTTCAGGTAGTACACCGCAGTCGAGATCAGTGCATGTTCTCCCCCCAAGTTGTCTTGTCTGTAGCAAAGTTCCTTACATAAAATTACTGGCTGTGACTCTGTGAGTTCCCTGTATGGTAAGCAGAAGGCTTTCAAACTTCTCCAGAAAAAATTTACATGGGCTTAGGGATTAAAAGCACTTGGAAATGAATTTGACTTAACATGCTGAATGCATTAGAAGAATTTATTTGTCAGCTGTATGGACATAAAAATGGAAAATCTGTAAATGAAGTCAGATATATAATGCTAAAAGATGGCAACCAGAGTTGAAAATGTTATGCCCCCGAACCGCGATTCCCTTGTTAAACATATCTTGAGGGCCAACTATCAGTCAGCTGTTTACAAACAGAGTTTGACCCAGTTTCAAGTTTTGCCATCTCCTGTTGGAAATGGGTGGAAGATGAATGACAATGCCCTGGCCATTGACTGGATGGATTTAGCACCAGCACCTGAAAGTGTCTTGGAACTGGCCTTTTGTTCCTGTACGAAATCCAGGTGCCAACCATCTACAGCTGATGTTACCTGTTGTGTAGCTCTTGGCCTGCGGTGCACTGACCTGTGCCGGTGCAATAAATGTGACAACATTGCTCTGGATGGAGAGGAGGAGTACATCTCAGAAGATGATGATGATGATGATGATGAGGGGACTGTTCATTCTGATGATGATGACCCTGCTCAGGGTTCTAGCCAGGAAAAATGTCAAACCGGTGGAAGTTAATCGACATTGCATCGTTTTCACATAATGTTGGCCATATCTCAACATATAAATGACATTGTCTGTAGTCGGTTGCCTGATTTTTTTTTTTTCCCAATGTCACTACAATGATTCCTTTGAAAGTTTATATTGCTGATACTAAGCAGTGTATCCTATGTTTAGAGTATGAGTGTGATGATATTCTAAGCTTCAAACTGGGCAGTGAGATTGAAACTGGGTGGTGAAATTTCAAACTGGGTGCTTGCTTAAAAAAGTAAATTCATACTGGGTGCAGCACCCAGTTTGAATGGCCTGGGTAAAACCCTGCCTGCTGTTGGCAGTAATATCATCCTTTATAGGTATGTCGTGAAACTTACTTTGAGAACAATGTTATGTAAAGCAAATTATTACTTTATTGTAGCTCTGGAGTAAAATAATATCAGTGAGAACATGTGGGGGAGGGGGAAGGGGTAATTATAAGGGCAGGGCCTCCTTTTGACTCCTGGTGGTGGGCTGCTATCATAATTTTAAAATATATATTGTTACATGTAATATGAAAACATATATTGCAATGAACTAACATTTACTGTAACATGCTAACTAAATGTCGAAGGAAGGGGAAGTAGCTGGTGTGTGGGGGGACTAAAAGTGAGGGAAGGCCCTCCCCATGATGCCTGGTGGTGGGCAGCTATCTTACTTTAAAATGTGTATGATAATATGAAACAGGTTATATGAAAAAATACATTGAGATAGACAAATGTTTACTGTGAAAGTGCTAAATATTGCATCGAGGGGAAAGGGCATGGTGTGTGTGTGGGAGGGAAAGACTAAAATTGAGGATAGTCCCTCCCCATGACTTCTGGTGATGACCTGCTATCTTAGTTTTAAATATATGTCATAAAAATTTGACGTGTAATTTGAAAATGAAAGATGTTACAGTAGACTCATTATCCGTGACATACTATTCTTAGGGAAACCTTACATTTTCTTGGCATTTTCCTTCTCCTTTGTTTTTGCAACATTCTGATACCAAATTCATGGAAACATTTTTTGTCCTTGTAAGAAACGCATTGACCTTACAGTCTATGATGGTTTCAACTAATACGCAAATATGGACTACGGAACCTAAAAAATAGAGCCTTTTTAAACCTTCGGCCCACAGTCTAAACCTCGATTAAGGGTCCTTTGGCTTCCCCAATTCTGTGTCAGTTCTTTTAACTTAAGAATGGGGTTACATCACAAACACAAAAGTCACTAAGTTATTAGCAAACAGTGTGGAATGCGTTCAAGAATCAAGCGTTAAATTAGTCATTATTGCTGGTTAAATGTGCATTTGCTATTCTCGCGTTTTAATGGTTATAATATTTATACTAGGAACAATTATTTTAATATTAATTGTACTTACGAACATATATAAAATTACTTGGTTTACAACACTTAATTTTCTAAATTTTTTACAAAAATTGTTTGGCAAAAGTTTGATAAAGTTAGTCTTCGTATACATACTTTAAAAAATAAAAGTAATGTACGGCACCACACTGGGGGCAGAAATATGCTGTCTTGTCTTTTGAGTTGTGTGTGATGAACCGTTTTAATTTTGAATTTTCAAAATAAACTGCACTGAATCGTATTTACAATATTTCCAAAATGTATTCAAATGGCAATACATGATTAAAGTAATATGGCTCTAAAACGGGACTCGGCTCGACGTTCATTCTTCAACTCTTGAGGTAAGTTCTCAAGAAATTTTCTAGCAGGTACACTTGTGAGTATAGGTATTACTCTTTTACCGTCCTTGAGTTGCTCTTGGCTAGGCCTTGTTTGAAGTACTGAGGAGTCGTTGTATTTTACAAACTAATAGAATATCAACTTCGTTAATATAGGCAAATTTTTTTCACTTTTTGGGTTTTAATCTTAAAGGCATTTTCATGGAGGCAAGAATCATTGAGTTTAATACCTGCAATAACTTTCTCTTTTCTGAAAGTAAAAACTGCATCTCAGTAGCATATACCTCTCCCAAGATACTAAGTTTTAAAGTAATGCAATGTTTTCTTGTAATCTGGTCCATTTGGAGAAATTTGCGACGTTACCGTGGCACACTAATTTGACAATGCATCCAATTAATTTAACCTTGATGCCTCTGCAAAGGATATTAACAGACATTGTTTGGAATACCCCCATATATGATCTGGAGTAATGCTAGACCTCCAAAAAAAATATTCAAATATTTCAACAATATCAAATATCATGAGTAACCAGGACATTCAATAATAAAAAAAAAATCCGACACAACATGCCCCACTGATCTACATATATGTAAGGTGTGCATGTAACTGCCTATTCACCAGTTTCAGTATTCAACAACCGGAAGAGCTGAGGTGGCAATTTTCAGCTGGTAGCAAAAACATTCAGCCCAGTCACAAAATTTACTGATTCGTGTAGTCTAATGTATACTGGGTGACCAAAAAATTAACCCAGCGAAATATCTTGATTTTCTGCCTGAAACGTACTCACTGTATGCAACCTAAATTTAAATTAACAGAAATGCCGAGATCATGTTCTGCTTTTGGTTTCAATTATACACCAACAGATTGCAGATATATGAGGTTAGATACATAGCGTCTGTGCTGGATTCACTGTAGGCCCAATAAGTCAAGTTCATGCTTTCAAATTGCGCCCCAGCAAAGTCTTCTCCTTAAAGTCCCCCACTCCCTACAAAGGCTGCGTAGTAGCAAATCAAGACACCCCCTGAGTTACAAAGTTACCCCTGAAAACCTCTCCGCCTTACGAAGTCTGACCATTAAAAAGACAGGGGATCTTGAAAAAATCCCTTGCAGGAAACGCCAGGTTTCCTCTAAGAAAGCCCGTCGCGTCCGAGAGGATTAAACTGATCCATGACCCCCCCCCTTCTCACCCCAACAAAAGGCCAGTTAACAGGTAGGCCCAAATTAATATAAGAGACTCATTTCATGGCCCTTAAATGCCCCTATGGTTTTGCATCCGGGAATAATAAGGGACCGTTGAGCCCCTTAAGTTAATCCAAATGCCCATATATGAAACTAAGGCTAACGACTAATAATATGTGTGAGAATATGGGTTAACTTCCACTCTAATATCGCTCCTGCATGTGGGCTACCCATATGGGTCCCTTATCAATTTCGCAAATGGACCCCATATGGGCTTACCTGTATGGGGCTCATATACTTTACTACTTGGGTATGATAGCATTTTTTTTTACATCGTATCATATAGGTCCCAAATTTATAAAAAGGTTGCTAGTGGCCCCTCAAAAAAGTCGCCCCCTGAACAAGTTGCCCATAACAAAATGGCATGCCTTTAACAAACTATAATTACCTCATGTGATGTATTGAATTTTCATTGCAGCATTTGCGCATTAGCTTTCCACCCTTTATTTATCATAAAACAGTTGGGAAGCAGACCTAAGATTTGTTACCGTTATTGCGCAATCTTTACACCCTCAGCACTCACGCTGAAATGCATTTTGTGAGACCGTACTCGAGCTAGCCTACATAGAGCGTTATCGGTCACCCGTTAAAAACGTCAATTCTTCTTCAAGGTCTTACGTAAATGAGTATTTTTTTGGCAATGGAAGAAAAATAGAAAGTTAAATATATAAAAGAAACTCGTTATAGTAGATAGCGGTTGTCAGCAACTGAACTTTGGCTAGAGTTTTCCTAATAATGTTTTCGAGAAAACAGAAAGATCGAGAGCTCACTTGCAAAGTTTAAAACTGCACATTTCAAGATGAAAATATGTTGAAATATCATTTGAAAGAGAGGGGAAAAATATTATTTCCAAAATGAAGTGCTAAATTTCTTGTTATCCTTTCATCCTCACTAAAAATCTTCTTGTCGTAACGATATTGCAAGAACAAACCTTGGTGTTCATTTGCCATGGGGTTAGCAGTGAAACGAGGAATATAAAGAGACAATACCAATGCCGTTCCGCCGACAGGTTACTGCCAAATCAGGTTTTAATGTGGAGTTAGCAATACGGACTTTCGTTTTGGTTTATTATGGACACATCCTATTTACTCTTTTATGTTTGAGTATCTCGAGGCACGAGGATTCAAGTTGGCGCCGCTGAAAAATTTAGCAAAATGTGTGTATTCCACATGGTGTGACGTACCAGGGGCGTAGCCAGGATTTTCATGTGGGGGGGGGGCAAAGTCGACTCATCGTCCCCAATCTTGACCGACAGGACTATCTAAGCGGAGCGCCACCATCAGTTGGCGCGGAGCGTACAAGAAAATTTTCGGTTTTAGAAACCCCGCAGATGGCCGGAAACGGCACTTCCCGAGTGTTCTAAGCAAGAATATGTTCAGCCAGACTTCCACATTCTCCCCGCTTCTTAATTGGAGCACTTGACAAATATTAAGGGTCTGAACTTACCTTTAGCCCCCACTTTTTTATTTTTCATCGCCGCCAGTGGGGTGCGGCATTTTCTTGAGGGAGCGAAGAGCCCAAGTGAGAAGCCGAGCGAAGGGACGGGGAGCGGGCATGGTTCTCCCCCTCCTTCCCCAAGGAGATTTTGCAATTTTACATCAAAATTGAGCGATCTGGTGAACACCTAAGCTGGAATTTTTTGACATTTTCAATCTTGTATCAATGTTTTCCTTATTCCCTCGAGAGTAAGCGTGTGACTGTAAGAGGGTTACTGTACGAGTCAATGGGGCCCCAGGGAATTGTGTTAAGGTCTTGGCGGGAGTAAGTGCGCACTATAAAAAGAATTTGTACTTATTGAAAGATTATGTAGGTCAATTGTTCCGGCATTTGGGCCCTATCGGGCACAACTTATATTGTACTTCCTTCTTCGAGTCGGTACCGCACGACTGACACAAGAGATTATTAACTAAGTTTAGCGAAATGAGATGAAATTTCCGACATGTACATTAATCTATTTATTCTACTTATTAATTTACTTGAAAAGATGGGAAGGGTTTAAACTTTATTAGCTCTAGGAAACGGAACTGAGGAAGAGTGTGCAAAGCGTACCGAACATTTCGGGTTTTATCGCAGAAATAACTCTTTTGAAAGCCAGAATAACTAAACCGACTATGGGAAGGCGACAGATTATTCCCGACAGAGGGGCGGGCCATGCCAGCGACCAGAACAGCCGACAGCCTCTATGTCAGAGGGGTGATGAGAAGGGGATAGGAAGGAGCCTAACTATACCATGTCATTGCAGCCTGGAGCACATTTTGCACCATATCCCTTAATATTTTAAAAGCCGAGTTGCACACTGATAGTGTTCTTTTGGGTCTGAATCGTGAAATTGCAAAGCGCGCGAAAATTTTCGGTAGTCTTACAAAAATAATATAGCCTATGTAATCATTAAGAAAAAAAAGAAAAAAAAATAGAAACTGTAGTTGTTGTAGACCGTATCGGGGAAAACTTAAATTGTGTCGAAACCACCTGGAATACCCGATAAAATATCCAAACTATGCTCCGTGAGTCGCTCACCAACTGACCTATCGCAGACACACACAAGAGAACAGCAACTATGCTTTGTGATATAGGATGAAATTTACGACCTCTGCAAAACCTGTGTACTCTGCCTACCCGTTACTTGGTAAATTGGCAGGACTAACAGTCCCTAGATATGTGGAACGGAAGTATTGAAAAAACTGGAGGGAATCTACAGCGCCCGTAGCGCGCCGAAAATTTGGGGTCCTTATTAGGGAAATTGTCCCTTGAGAGCAAAAAAAACGTAAACCATCGAAGAGACTATTCGCCGTCGGGGACTGCATACTTTATCGTAACGACTTAGAGCCATTTATCCTTTTTTTTTCATTTACTTTTTTGGGGGGCTCTCCTTCATTTTTTCAACATCGCTCATCGCGTCCCCAAAATTTCTGTGGGGGGGGCACTCTGACCCCTTGCCCCCCCCCCCGATGGCTACGCTACTGCTTATAACCATCACTTATATTTTGTGCGAAAGCAACTTCTCAATTGGTGACTGTTCTTTGACTGACATCATATTCAAAAGCTGTGAGCTTGGCCTAGCTATATTATACAGCAAGCATGCAATTCGCGGAAAGCGTTTTTTTTCGAACACTCCCGATTACAGACCAATAAAATACCAATGGTCCCTCATGCTATGACAGTAGCCTAAGAGTGTATCCGTTGCAAAATTGTTGTACCCCCAGTGCTCCCTAGAATGAAAACTCTGGTTGCGCCTCTCCATTTTGAATAACCATTCACGAGTCTCCAGGCGGACAACTACCGCGGAGATGTAAAACAAACTTCCCCTTTAACCGATTCCCAAGACTGATTCACCGCCAACGTTTCTCAAGTAGAAAATTGTGTTTAGATATAATTTTGTTCGCTTTGCTAAGATTATGTTGGTTTTTTCCATTTTCGTCTTGTCCTTCTGATAAGTGAGGTAAGTGTTAGTAGGATATTGTAGGACATTAATTTAATGTATATTGTATCTCGAGGAACTTCCTAAGGTTGGTGAGAAATGGAGCACAGTGCACAAACAATCAATAGAATCCTGAATAGAATAAATTTATGCTGTAACCCAACCCAGTTGCTCCCCCACCAGATCAGAATGTGTACGCACAGTTTGGTCAGATATAGTAATATAGTGCTTATGAGCCCCCTCGAGGTCCATCAAGGTCCGAAAAACCTATTTTTATTGCAAATGTCATTCAGAAAAGCACGAAACCTCACATAATTTAAAAAGATGAATTATTATATCCCGCATTCGATCCTCAAGGTAAAAGCTGTACCCGTATAGTTATAAAAGTATAACATATGCAAATACTTATAGCATTCACTCATGCGCACAAAAGCAACGGCAGGAATGACGCATTTGCAAATTCATAATTCCACTAGCTCGTCAGTCTCTTTTCCTGAATATTCAACTTGTCATAGGCTAGCACACAACCAAAGCGTGCAGTCTTCAAACACATCCTGTTCATTCAATTATCAGTTTAAGTTGTGTTTTTTGTTCACTTTTATGCAAGGTACTGGTCATCAATAGAGGTATTTGATTTTGTTATTTTACTTAATTTGATGTTATTAAAGGCTCTATAGGCCTACATATAATTGTACTAATGAAACACTTCCTTAAAAAGCTTTACAATTGATACGATTGACAAAGTCTTTGCCGCTGTGGTGTAGAAGGGTGGATAAAAATGAGAATCCAGAGGGGTTTATGCTCCCCTAAAGGAGCTACGTCTCAAAAGCAAGGGCGGCGATCCCGTAGAGGACAGGATATAAATGTCCCCCAATAAATGCGACTTCGTCTATTGCATTAAATTTTTCGCACAGTATTTTCTTTAAATGGGGTAAACCCTTCCGCCCCCCCCCCCCCAAAAAAAAAAAAAAAAAATTTAAAAAAAAGTATTGAGAATAAGTCACAGCAATTCCCACGAAGGACAACAAACTTAAATGACCAACCTTTTGAGAAAACCTTTACACACGTCATGGATCTGTCGTGCGCGGCTTCATAAATTCTGATGAGTTTGTATAGAGCAGAAAATAGTCTCAACATGTTCCCACTAGGGAGCATTCTATTCAATTAGCAGTTTGGCTTACACAAAGTATGCCCCGCTGTTATGTTTTTAATACATTACTCATCGTTTTCAAACATTTTTGAAGAAGTCAAACTTACAGTAACGTATGATAAGAATATATGTAAAATTCAAATGTATATACTCCACTGCATGCAAGTAATAACAGTGTAGTCTGTTGTAGAAATAGGTAGCTTTTACTGTATACCGTGTCGTGGAACGTATACGTTGTACTAAGTGAACATGTTTCATAAAAATTACAATATAGTATAAGTCTGTCATTTTAAAACGCATCAATTCACCTTGCTCGAAGAATAGCATAGTCGCTTCCATGGTTTTGAACAGTGGTGCTTTTATTCGAGGAAGGTCAATTTCTTGTTGACTTCCTTTGTTCAAAAATAGACTATTACAAGCGAAGCATATCTTCCGAGTTCCTACACCCAACAGATCCAAGAGGGGTTATTACGGTTCCTTTGCCCCTCCCTTTTCACCTGCACCAAATCCAGACTTAGGCTAGATATGGAGTCTCATATACATGGGACTAGGTCTTGATTTAATATCTGGGCCATATTTGATGCAGATATTGGAGTAATATCTGGGACAGATAATAGTTAGGCCTAGAAATATAAATATGGAAAGAATACTACCTGGATATCTCTATACGGTCCATAAATGGATATAAAAAAGTTGTATTTAGCCAAATCCAGATATCAACCCATTATATGGATGAAGAGTAAGGGGTTTGTGGCCACAAATCCTGTATTCTTTTGTTTTTGAGAGTCCGAGATGCTGCATAATATTTACACATGAGTTCCAACTTTCCAATATCTTTCATGCAAGATTTTCCTTACTCCCCCTCCACTAATCCAACATGTCAAGCGCAAAACTAGATGCCTATTTTACAATTTTGCCCTCCCCACTCCTTGATTGAATCGACAAATTTTCCATCCGTCCCACCACACTTATAATCACAAAGGTAAGGTCACTTCACACTGGACCTCAGTGTGGGATATAGAAGGGGTGTGGAAGAATTGATCAAAATGGTCAGATAATTTGGGTGTACTTTCAGGGATGTCGTTTCCTTTAAAAGAGACTGACTCCTTCAGGGCTAATTTGCTGGCTGTTTGCCAGGGCTTTATTATGAAGACGGTTTAGCTTTCTTAAGCGTCATAAACACGCATTCTATCAAACATACATGTATTGTACGTACAGCTGTCAAGAAATTAGCGGAACACGCCGTAAGGTATCCGACTTTGATAGCAGTCGTCAAGCCCCTAGTCATGGAGTGAGAGGGAAAGGGGATGCCGCAAAATTTTTCTTTTTATAGTAAGGGAGCTACCCCCTAATCATTTACACTATCGGGAACGAAAGGTTTGAAGGTCTCATTGTATTGAGGATATACCGTGACAAAGAAAGAAACCCGTTCCTTAAGTTTCGCATTCGGGCCCATAAGAACATGCAGGTGGGACCTTAAAAGGCCTCCCAAATGACAATCAATTACACTTTTGAGAACATCAATAAAATTAAAATACACTGCAAGTACCAAAACCAGTTAATTCAAGTACACCATTCACCACTTAAGAAGGGCTCAAAGTAGGGCCCAAGTAGGGTCTCAATTACACTTTTGAGAACAAAGTTGAAACTGATACCGTTTAGTCTCCATCCATCACTGATTATAAAAATATAACTTAGGAAAAGATTTTCAGGGGCATTTTCGTTTAAGGAGGGCCAAAATGGACCACAAAGGGCCCAAGTAGGGTCTCAGTTACACTTTTGAGAACAAAAACGAAATTGATTTTTATTATCCTCACACATCACTTGATACAAAAGCATTACTTAAGAGGGGAGGGTCCTGGGCATTCTAGCTTAAGATGGGCTAAAGCGGACCATATTGCCCTAGGCAGCACGCGATTACTCTTGCCAGGAAAACGCCTATATTTAACACCCTTCACACACTTACATCTCAAGTTTCAAAAGAACTGGATCAATAGGTCCCCGCGACAGGTATTCGGGTCACACTCAGCTATAAACTTCATCGCGAACGGTGCACTATAGGGGCTGGGCATAGCTGAAGTGGGTTTGTCATGTATCCAATGTCACAAGAGTTCAAGTGTAACAGAGTTTCTTTCGTGTAACTTCTAGTTCCATTTCGCATGCATGTAAATCATACCAAATACGGTTTAATCATTCATTTCAGTACAAGGAAGAGCAAGCAAAGCCAACCAACTATTGGTGTAATTAACTTCGTTAGCCAAGCCCTCCAACTGCCCAAGTCTATGAAATTTTGTATCAACATAGTAAGATATCCATTGTTGTTATAGGTCCATGAAACTTGTGAGTTGCGACCCAAGTTACATTTGCTGCTCCAATGGCAATGTACATCAAAGTTACACTCTTTCTACAGTTTGACATCGAAAATTAAGTCCCTTGAAAGAGCAACATTAACAGGAAAAGGTCTTTAAGCTTCGAAGTTTCCAAGCTAATGGCATCTCTGTTGAAAATACACCGCCACTTAAAATTTGTGAAATTGAAAAGTGCTTAAAGAACAGCGACAGCTGTGTCTTTACAAGAATGTGCCAAAGAATGAAAAGAAGTCAGACATGTTCCTTTGTAACCAAGTGTAACGTAAAACGGGTGTGAAACGGAACGGAACTTAAATGTTTAGGACATTTTGCAAACCCAATGGAAGGAAATAAATTATTTCAGATTACAGTTTTTATCAACAAAAAAAGGATATTTTTATCGTATAACGTATTTTTTTTTTAATATTGAGTGCATCTTGCAAACACCACGAGCGGACAAATATTCCAGATTACAGTTTTTTCTTCAAACAAACAGAAAACGGTATTTTAACTCATCGTGTTATGTACTCTTTAAATGTTTGGTGCGTCTTTAAACACAATGAGCGGAAATACATTATTTCTCATAACAGTGCTTTTTTTTTTCAAATAAACAGAAAACGAATTGTAATTTCACTTACACGTGAAATAAAATAGTACCGTATTCTTGCAATGAATCGGTTATCGGTTATGTAGAACCGATGCTGATTATTTTAGGCTCTGATACAATCAGTGGTGTAGCTAGCTATTTCTCCAGGGAAAACACCCAAATTTTCTCAACATTTCTTTAAATGTGAAAACCATTTCTCTAGGGACGTAATATGCGGCACGCGGAGGTAGTCGAAATGTTTGCCCTTTCAACAAATATTTGAGAATATAGAAGTTGTAGTGGACAAACATGTTCGATTCCTGGTTCCTACGTATGAAAATATGAAAAGTTCAGGATTTGCCGAAGAATTTGTATTTCTTACTGACAAGTCTGCGACAACACGGCGACCTAAGACCGTTGTTGCTACAAAATTTTATCTAAGTCCTACAAATTTAGGCTCTCCAATGACATTTTAAAAGCCAAGAGCTTGCATTGAGGAAAATTTAGAATTTATGAAAGAAAATTTCATGAAATTTGCACCGCAAGTACCAAATTGAATGTAAGTTGATGATCTAGTGATTTTGTCATTTCCGAAGTTGGGAAAAGCTTACCCAACTTACTTATGAGAAATCACAACTTCATTAGGACTTGCAATTTGCGCCCATGACGCCCTTCCTGTAGCTACGCCACTGTTCACTGGTTACAAAACATCTCAGTCTTCCTCTTCATCAAATGTGCATGCTGTGTCACTATCCTCGGTGTCACAGTACCCTATACTGGATAGTCCTCGTTTTGGGGGTCCAATGAATCACACAGAATGATAGTATTTATCCGCAAGTCCCCATCCCACATGAAGTACTATTGAAATGATGTTCTTGTATGCTGCGTGCCATGTCTTGGCAAAAATAGTCGCTGCTATGGTTTTTTGATGGAGTTCATTCTCGCATGGTGGGATGACACAAACGTCTGCAACTTTGAGTTTTGCAAAACGATGCTTCACACGTTTTGGTCCATATGACTTCACAAAATCTTTAAGCTAAGACCACAAAGCATTCCTGTTATCTCCTGAATTAAAAGTCCAATGTAGTTTGCTATTGAGAGAATATTACAGTTTTGTGTTCAGCTTTTGTCTTCTGTCTGCCTCGTGCCGATTATAGCATATGATATCAATCGGACCAGTTAAGAAGTCTCGGTAATTGCAGGACTTCGGAAAAAATACGATTTCGTCCTGTTTAAAGTGTACCTCTAGTTATGAGAGAAGACTTGATTTTGAGGGAACAATCAATGGCGATCTGTGAAAAGTACATGCTGTGACGTCGCTTCTTGAAAAGGGAACGTAAACACCCCAGTACATCAAAGGCGGTATGGGGTGTAATTAATATCTTAGTTTGTTACATGATCTGTGGCCTCAAATGAGCTATGCTTTCATTGTGTTCGCACTGCGTGAAAAGCAATTAACACATGCTGACTGAACTGTTAGCTAACCCCAAATGTTACGTAACTTTTTGTGTATTGGAACACATCTTTTACTGTCAATCAATAAATCAGATATGAAACTTGACTTAATCAAGTCTGCATGTAGTGGGCTTTTTTTCCTCCCTGAAGCGATAAGAGTTAATCAGGCAGAAATGAAAGATGTAACAAAAAGTAAGAGGGAACGTTTCATCATGTAGGAGACTATCCTTTCTAAAGTGATGTTTTGCGTACAAGTAAAGTGCTGGAAGACATATTTAGCTTTGCCCTCAAAAACGTAATGCTCTTGTTTGTATAGTACATGTCTTGAGGGCCCATCGACCTACTTCTTAAAATGAAATTCTGAAAATTGAGTTGTTAAAAATGAATAATCTTAAATATCGGCATTTTCCTGGAAAGGGTAATCGCATACTGTGTTGGGCCATGTGGTCCATTTGAGCCCATCTTAAGCTAGAATGCCCAGGAAACCCTCCTCGTAAGTAATGTTTCTGTGTCAAGTGATGTTTCCGGATAATAAAAAATCAATTTCTGTTTTGTTTTCAAAAATGTAATTGAGACCATATTTAGGCCCATAGTTTGGCCCTCCTTATAGGACCATCTCCCAAGTCATTATGATCTGAAGTTCAATTTTTTGGAAACCTTCGATGTAAGTGGATCGATTTTACACTAACTAATATTACTTTCGTTGGGACAAGTTAAAATGCGTCCATTTGGGTCCCTTGTGGTCCATTTGGGCCATTCTTAAGTGAAAATACCCCGGAAAATCGTTTCTTAAATTACATTTTTATGACAAGTGACGAGTGGAGACTAAACGGTATCAGTTTCAGCTTTGTTCTCAAAAGTGTAATTGAGACCCTTTTGGGCCCCCAGGTTGGGACCCTCTTATAGGACCACCCTCCCAATCATTTCGATCTTAAGTACCATTTTTGGAAACCTGCAATGTAAGTGTATAGATTGTTATTAATATTGACTTTGTTCTGACAAGTTAAAATGGGCACATTTGGGCCCTTTGTGGTCCATTTGGGCCGTTCTTAAACGAATAATGCCCCGGAAAATCTTTTCCTAAGTTATATTTTTATAATCAGTGATGGATGGAGACTAAACGGTATCAGTTTCAACTTTGTTCTCAAAAGTGTAATTGAGACCCTACTTGGGCCCTACTTTGAGCCCTTCTTAAGTGGTGAATGGTGTACTTGAATTAACTGGTTTTGGTACTTGCAGTGTATTTTAATTTTATTGATGTTCTCAAAAGTGTAATTGATTGTCATTTGGGAGGCCTTTTAGGATCTCACCTGTTCTTATGGCCCGAATGCGAAACTTAAGAAACGGGTTTCTTTCTTTGTCACGGTATCCTCAATACAATGAGACCTTCAAACCTTTCGTTCCCGATAGTGTAAATGATAAGCGGGGTAGCTCCCTAACTATTAGTACCGTAGCTTAAGCCTTATTTGATCGGTGTGTAATGGTTGTCGATTTACATTATTTTGTGAAGCATTCCATGACAGCCCTAAGTTCATTATTGACAAATGGTCAATAGAAACTTACATATTTCTTATTTCACACGTCTGTCTGGTATGTCTTCTCATTCTCCCCGATCATTTACCATTTACAATGAATATAAAAAGAGTAATATGGATTTTGCTTTACAACCCATGTCTCGGGTTACATGTTTAAACCAATTTCTGGGGGACTCATGTTAAAGAGCCCATGAAGTGACTCAATGACAACGGTTTGGAGTTATTCTCTGACACTATCTATCACCAAAAAAGCATTTATTTTAAAAAGTACTGCCCCAAAAAAGAGAAATGCCTAAGTAAAATGGTACCCCTTTCAGCACAACTGCTGAAAAATGTAAAAGATGTAAAAGTGCATTGAACCAAAAATGACATCATCACAGGAAGCCAACTTCACATTGTGTGTATTATAATGCTACACTCTACAAAATATTTAAACGATTTTGTTTAAAAATTAGGATACTCACGAAAATGAGTATTTCTACTCGAAATAAGTGAGTACTTCAACTCAATTTGTGTAAAATTTTGCACGAATTCAGCAATTTGTGTAAAATTTTGCACAAATTGCGTTGAAGTACTCACTTATTTCGAGTAGAAATACTCATTTTCGCGAGTATCCTAATTTTTAAACAAAATCGTTAAAATATTTTTTAGAGTGTATGTTTAAGTAACATTGTGCTCACAGATTGCGTAGCATGAGACCGGGACTGGTCAAATAATTCCTGAATTATAGCAGAAGAATGTTCCAGTATAAAGCCAAAAATATATCAACCAAAATTTGAAATTCTCACTCCCAATTCTTCAAAAGAGGAATTTTATCATTATTCACTAAAGCTGTCCCATTCATCGTGTTAGGCCTATCAGTTTGAATTTTTGGTTCCAGCAATGTAGTCGATCTATTACTAGACAGCAATTCTTCCAACCAGAAAAAGAAAATATTTCAACTCACATTCATTCAGATTGTTGAATAAGAAGACTGATATCTCACCCGGATTCCTTTGAAAGACATACCTTCCAAGTAAAATTTGTCACAAACATTAATGTAGAAATCAACCAATGGATCTTGTACTAGCATAGACTCCAAAATGCATGAAGTTGAAATAGTAACTTCATGCCAACTTTTGATAAAAATATGGAATGCTTCCTTAAATAACCAAAAAATCAGCTAGTCTCCTTTCCCACTATATTTACTGTTCCTTTTCTTTGAACCAAGTCAAATTGCAGCATTAGCACATGCATCCAAAACAACAAAGAACCTGTTGGTAGTATTTAAGCCACTGTGCAGAATGGTATACAGTATTGCATATGGGCCTGTGTAACAAGAGAATCACTGCTTCCTCCCTAATGAAAATAATAGTTACATAACACTGGAAGACAAATGGATGCAGTTACATCCCCCAGGAGCCTGAGGAATTTTTCTGTGTGTATAACCTCTTACCACAGAACTTCTAAACACTTGTACCATGTATTATATACCAAACAATTTTCCCTGCTAGTTGACTCAAGGAATATTGAGAAGTCACAAAACTCCATCTGTTGAACAGGGGTATTCCTAGGTGTTAAAACCCCCTTTTTCACTGGTTTTGAGAAGCAAACAAAGGTTTAGGTTTTGTAATGAAAATTTGTTGATTATATCAATCATTTTAGGCCATCAACACATGGAAGATCGCGTAACATCAACAGAGCAGGGTGTACTGCTAGTGCACTATAGTACACACACTGTGAAGATAGGTTCCTGTGATGATGACATTCTTGGTTCAATGCACTTTTACATTTTTCGGTTGTTGTGATGGAAGGGATACCATTCCACTTGAGCATTTCTCTTTTGTGGGGTGGGATTTTTTAAAATAAATGCTATTTTTGTTGATAGATAGTGTCAGAGATGACCCCAAATCATTGTTACTAAGTAATTTCATGGGCTCTTCAAATAGACCGGGAGCATATACCTGTGAAAAATGTGGTCGTTCATCCGGCACTACATCCAAGGTCTGATACCACAGCAAGTTAGTATGGACCCCCTAAAACATCACCAGGTAGGTAGTACAATCAAATTGTGGTATCACTCTTTTGCTACAGCATGTTATATACATGCATACCACTTTCGCGTACAATCTCATAATTAAGGGGTAGGGGTAGTTCCCTAAGAGATTTTTCTACCATAATTTGTTTACTGATCAATATTATCGCATCGATCCACTGCTTATGAATATCTCCAACAGAATAAGTAACTTAAACCACCGTCTGACTCTGCCCTGATGTGACATGAGGTCAAGGGTGAAATGTCTTTGGCAAAAAGGCACGTAATGTAACAAAAATTATCAACTTTTGAAATTTATAAGTCTTATTCTTGACACAAGTTATGTGCCAAACAAAGGTATAACGTGTCACCCAATTTTGTAGTAGAGTTAAGTAATTCCCTACTTTTAATATAACTTGAGTCCAGTCAGTGACTGGAGTCACTGTGCTATTTCTATGACGAAAATCACGATGTACTTTTTCGAGAGCTTTTCCTTAAAAATTGGGTGACTCTATTCATAAATAGTCGTAAATCTGGTAGCAGTATAATAACTCATTCATCTGGAAGGAAATGTTTAGGCAAGGACGGCAACAGGGTATTTTGATAGGGGTCAAAGGATGATTTGAATGCTTCTTTTGTTATTTTCCCCTTCCCCCCTTCCTTTTCACATTTACTTGCTATGTCCTATGTCTCTGAAATTTTCCTTGTATGCAGGCACAACACTATTTCACATGAATACCAATATTTATTTGCTTTGCTGAAATGGCAATGTCACATATGTCTACCAGTAAACATATAACAATTTCATATTTCAGCACTTTAGATGCATATAACACATTGTGAACCATCATTATGCCCGCAGAAAATACCGGAAAGGGTCATTAATGGTTTCATCATGGAAAAGTAGACTGCTTTCCCATTGTATATCATGGGAGAGCATGGCATATTGCTGAGCTAGACCTAATGTCATGTACATCAATAGTGTTCCATTTTGAAGTCCAACCCTAACGATGTCCAGTAGTGGACCATTCTAATCATCTTCATCCGACTGATTTATTAAGTCTTTGGTGTGGGTTCTAACAGCCTTTGCCTATTTGATGCACCGGCAAGGTTCTGCACATCCCATATAATACACTTTGCATAAACAGTATACGGAAGCGTCCAAAATACACCAACAGTAGGCAAGTTTTGCTGGGTAATTCGTGGTGTGACCTTTAGTTTCCCATTCATGATTATTTCGTGAAGGTAAATTTTATTCTGATTGGAGTGACTGTCTCCATATGTACGTTTGTTAGCCTCTCTCTGTACGTATGTTTGTTAGCTGGGGTCGGACCATCATTTTTCGCTTCTCAAAGGATAACCAGGATTCCCATATCGTCTGCTTAAGACCCAACTCTTTCATAGGTGCTGTAAAGTTCACAAGTGAATTACTCGCATTTGATGAGTTGTTGCATCATTCAAACGTAGTTCCATTCCAAGGTTTATTAGTTGTTCCCCATATGCTTTGCTCACTAGCAAAACCTTTCGATGCCTTCGTCTTACTAGTGATCTTGTCCCCAAGCAAATCCACATCAGTTTGTGCTCGGGAGATCGAGGCACGCTTTTGACTCTACAAGAGTAGGGTACCTGCTTCTTCATGGTCAGACGCTAGTGTTTTATTGCAAGTAACAGCATCATCTGATACTGAGTGTTTATTATTTGTAATACCCACACCTCTCACTAATTTTTCTCCTTGCCTTTAAGGGCCAGTCCACTCACCCCAAACTACACTTCTTGTATGGGGTAACAGAAACTCTCAATTGGCTCAGCTTTTTGTTGGCTTCTAGTTCAAGCAATGCAGAGTACCAAAGCTTATATTACACAGCATTAACTGTGCTGTGAGTGGTTTGGTTATGCATACTGAGCTTTTCGTTACTCACCCTGAAACAATATAAACTGAGATTATGTCTGGATGAGGGTGAATTTCAGACAATTGTGGGAGGGCCTTAAGTAAGAAGGTTAGGAGAATTGGTACTGTTTGGGGTAAGTGAAATGGCCTTTAAGTTTTCCTGGCCTTTTTTTTTTCAAAGAATAGGCAAAGAAAGTAGTCAAGCTGGACTGATTTGTCCTTTAAGGCAAGGGAAAGATTCAACGGGTGTTCCCGAAATTCCTAAACAGTTTATATAAGAGGTCTAACTATACCAATTTTTAAACAATGTCAAAGATTCAAAGATGATCAAGTTAGATGTATTCCATCTCGAAGGGTCTCGCGGGGCAAGCTAAACGCCCAAATCAATCCATGTGGAATATAGCTGATGGAATGTTCTTAATTGCAAGTGAACCATTCTTGCCTGCATCTTTCGGACAAAATTTGTAACGGTTCTTCTTTCTTTAAGCGATTTTCTCTAGCAGGGTTTGGCTGATACCCCATGTATTCAGAGATATTATTCTCTGTAAATGATCTAAAGACATTTTTGGACCGAATGTCTTGTTTGATAAGGCTATTGTTGTGATAATGTTTTATATGTTGTTGCTTTTCTGTCGATTGTCTCTTCATTGATATCATTATAATCTGCAACTGCTTGTGCAACGGTGTCAATCTTGATAATTGTTGCTAGGCAGCAAAAACCCTCCCCCAAAAGTCCGTAGCATTTGATTTCATTTACTTATTTTTCCACAATATGTGATAACGATTGGTACAATTTACAGAAATAAAAGTAGAATGATATCAAAATATTGTGAGGGAAGCACTTTAAAATGATCCCCATAGAATTTGTCGTGTATAGGTGCACCCACGAAAGAGAAAAAGAAAAAAGAATAGGATAGTACACACTGAGAAAGTACATGAAGGCAGGTGATATCAAAAAGAAAAGAAAACACATTCTATCATGAATTTTCAGTCAGTATATCCAGTATAGTGTCTCTGGAACAACAGCATCTACGCTGGTAGGCCTGGTAAGAATTCCTGGACAACTACTGATCTCTGACTTGATCAAGTTTGCTGTGGGTGCAGTAGTCTGGTTTGTTTGTTCCCGGGATGGACTTTTGGTTCTTTAATTTCTTGCCCTGGTGGGACAGCGGATGCATGTCGTTGATGATACGCTGCTCTGAAAATATCTTAAAGGGAGAAGTTGAATACACCAACCCATCCTTGCTACGATCATATGGTGTATGAAACACAATATCATCACATAGGTGCCTCTTCATGTTTTAGTTTTTTGTGTATTGTAACTCATGTTTACAATGCTCTTATTCTCCAGCAAGGTTGCTATTCAATTGGACCGTCAGCCGCAAGAGTGTGAACCTCTTTCATCTTGGCCGACTGCATGGTCAAGTGGTTAGAGCATCAGACCTGCAGTCGGGATGGAGGTCGGGAGTTCGAGTCCAGGCCGGGTTATACCGACTACTTAAAAAACGGAACCTAGTGCCATTGTACTTGTTGCTCAGGATAAGCGATGATAGTAGGGAAAACAATTGTGCCAGCGAGCCACAACTGGAAAAAGACCGTTGCCGGCTCTACTTAAACCAATTGGTTGGAATCTGGGCCGTAAAACTCCATCTAACTAACTCTTTTACCTTGGCACTTTCCTGTCCTTTCCTTGACGAACTGCGCGTTATCTCGCAAAACCCATCTACTGTGAAAAAGATCCTAGTAAATGAGTCGAATGGAACCATACATGACGGACCAATGGTGTTAATGGTCTGAGGACCGTGACGTTGGTCAGATGTTGTCCGTCCTTCAGTGGACGTAATAGCTCTTTTGAGAAGCGGTTTATAGTTTGGTTTCGCCAAATGACTCTTTGCTAGAATGTTAGGAAGACATTAGAAAAAGTTAATGAGTCGATGACGCTATTTCAGTTTCTGATACTTTTAAAATAGCATCTACGAGTATTTCTCTTGTAGTCTAGTAGTAACTTATTAGTCAATTTAGTGATGAAAGAATGGGTTAGTTCATAGAAAATCAGAACAAAACCCTTTGTGTAATATCGAACACACAAAGAAATGTTTTTGTAAACAAATCTTTCAGCTAAAATCCATTGAAAAAATAATGTCGAAATTTAATGAAAATTATGGCAATTAGTTACAACGTCATGGCCTTTTGACCAAATACCACCTCAGTGTGACGATAAAAAAAAAGAAAAGCAAAAAAAGCAAAAAAGTGATACCACAATTTGATTGTACTACCTACCTGGCGATGTTGTAGGGGCTCCATATTAACTTGCTGTGGTGTCAAACCTTGGATGTAGTGCCGGTTGTATAAACTCCACTTTTAGAGCCCCTACAGAATTTAGCTCCCGGTCTAAAAAATTTAACCCATTCTTGGGGAGACAGAAAATCGTCCGGAAGGCTGCCAACAATCTACGGTACATTAAGGCTCGTAAACAGCACTAGTCAATTTTTTCAAAGCCCCATCAATGAAGTTCCATTCACTGAACTGGTCAATACACATTTTAAACTTTTGTCTCCGGACTTCCTCCCCCACAAATTCTTGCAACCTTCGGTAGGCTACCTTGCCAGGCTACATAAACGGCATAGCACTGAATTTCGATGGCCCTAGCGAGACAAAGTACTAGAGATGGGCAATTAAGCTTTCAGGAGATGGAGTATTTGTGAGGGTAAGAGAGACATAGTAAAATGCATTTTCGAAATCGTTGAGGAGTTTACTTTGGACCACAAGTTGAATGAGATCGCAACTCTGTCTGTTACACCTCTCTGGTTAAATTTGCTCTTGTTTCTGTATTTTTATCACTTACTATATATATTTCATTATTCAGATGCAACTTTTTTTTTCCTCTACAGATGCAAGCTCCAAATCAACAACAGCAGGTCATATGGGGAAACCAAGCTTACCCGGTGGTGACACCTGGTTCTGGTGCGTCCCAGAATTCCCATTCTAATGGAAAGTTGTGGGGATCTAGTGTTCGACCGGCCATGGGATTTATTCAAATCATTTGCGGTATTATTGAATTTGCTTTCGGAGTAACTCTGATTTGTCTGCCGCTGAGTCGGTACTGGGTGTACTCCTTCTTTGGTTGGGGGATTTGGAACGGAGTGGTAATTTTTCTTTATAACTCACTTTTCATTTTTTGCAGAAAGTACACTCTGTAATATTTAGCTAGTAAACTTAGATTAGCCCGTCATTAGCAATGATAATTCATATCTCTACTCTACTTTGCTTTTAGCGATAACCGACGTTACGAATTTGTTTCATTAACTTAAAATACGTATACTTATTCCCCCTCGGGGAAGGTCGGCGATGTCGTAGGGGAGACCTTAAAATAATAATAAAAATAAAATTATTAATAAAAAAGAGTGACGTTACTGGATGGGTGATCTTGAACATATTTATTTTGGGAAATGCTATTTTAATACATATCGGAATCTATTTTCTATCACTTCTTCTTAGCTCCGTTATACCTCGTTCCATGCACCTTATAGTATCTCCTCCCCCGTCGGGGCCGGAAGAGGACGGTAACTTCCTTCGGTGAGGCCTGAAAATGAACGTAAAAGACTGAAGTTAATGGATGGATGATCATGAACTGTTTTTTTTTTCTTGAAGAACTTTTTTTTTTCTTTTGTAACACTAATTTAACGCATATAGCTGAATCTGTTTTAATCACTTCTTACTAGCTGTGCTTTTCCTCATCCCATCTTTAATCCGCAAGGTCATGCCCCCGTCGGGGAAGGCTGCCCTTCCCCTATTGTTGAGAAAATCCAATTTCGTCGGGGAGCCTTCATCTTCATGCACAATAAACTAATAAAGATGACTGTATGATAAATTTCAATCACCCCGACAATCGTCTTGATGTTCTTGCTCACTAGAAGACCATATTCTTTAAGGAAACTCCCAGTTCCGATTTTTCCTTATAAAAGCTGACGAGAGATTTTTCTTGTACCTGCAGTGACCAATGGTTTGCCATCTAGCCTGCCCCGACAACCAAATCCTAGCAACGGTCATAAAAATCGGACAGGCCGTTTCAGCTATACACATAATGATAAACAGGAGTCTGAGAATGTCTCCCAATAAGTCTGACTGAAAATTCTTTTAAAGACACCTTGTAACGTGACATATTTTCAAAAATTCAAATACGTTGGAAGTAAGTCATTTATAGTCGGGAGTTCGGGCAGTCACGTAGAAAATCTTTGCAATGGAATGCAACGAAGATTCCTAATGGAAGCAAAAACACTAATATGTTTTTAATTCCGTTACTTTTCCCCCGAAAAGAGACAAGAAAATTACCTCTAATTGCAGCAGTATTTTTTATCTGGTAATTTCCTGATCATGCAACTTGTTTTTTTTTCTATTGAAGTGAAACTTCCATATCAAAGGAAAACTCAAAATAAGACTGTTTCATTTCTAGTAACAAGTCTGGGAGATGCCATTTGGGGCTGTCTGAGGGATTACATTTGTACCACTTTTCTGTACGCTCTGCGCCAACTGATGGTGACTCTCCGTTTAGTTTTGGTCTAACAGATAGCTTAACAAAGCAATGCATGATTGCAAATTGTTCTTCGACTTGAGGGCAATATTATGAAGTGAAAATTTTATTCCGAAAGCAAGCTCAAAATAATGACTGTTTTGTTTTTATGTGCGAGCCCTGGAAATGTCATATCCTGCTTTATGGGGGTTCTCAATTTTTCAAAAATTACTGTGTTCTACACTTTGGTAGTCTTTCGGTCAGAATTATATTTTTGGGACAAAAAAGACAATTCTGCCCCTCCCAAAATGAATAGCTCCGTACGTCTTTGTCAGTATAAAACTTCAAATATATAGGAAGCCAAACTTTTTCCTCCTGAACATTTTTCCAATAAGGTCCGAGGGCCTTAATCTGCATGATGATATTCAGTTACCCCAACAAAACTACAGACCACCCCCTACTTGATTTTTCTTATAAGAAGATGGTTAGATTTTTCCATAAAACCCTCAAATATGTCATAAAACTTCAATCCTATACCAATATAAACTTCAGATTGTTGAAAGTGGCAAAATTTTACAATTTCGTAGGATACGGTACTCCGTACAATAAATAACTAGAGCAAACTCTGGTAATCATCCCAACATTTTACCTTATTTGTTTTTGAAAGGCATATCACTCATAAAAACCCAAATTTACCATAATGACAGTACCAAAAAATCAAATTTTCTTCCATTAAATTCCCAAATTTCACCGATAAAATAAGCTCTTAATTTTCAAATCTTCGTTCAAAAAAGGGAAAACATTTTCAGGCAATTTTCTAGTCTCGTGCTGAAGCCTAAGTACTTAGGCCAAGTACGATTAAATGAGTAACCCCAAATTATTTTAAACTGTCGCCTATATAACGTTTTTGATTTTGCCCATAAGAAGGACAGATTCTTTAGCAAACCCCCAACTTTTCAATTGTCCTTACAAAAGACAAATTTCTTCCAAAAATTTTAAATGTTGTTTTCAAAATATACTCCAGATCTTTAAGTATTCGTTGAAAAGAAAGCCAAAATATTTCACGCGGTACGCGCGCCTAAAAGCCTGCTAAGTCACGTCCCACCAGGACTAACTGAAAGCCTTTGTCGGGGCGTTGAAATGCTGCCGCCCCCCCTCTCGGGGAGCTTGCCACCCCTGGGAATAATATTGATTAAGTATTATTCCTCTCGAGGATTACAAGATACATTTCGTCTTCCATCTCCAATGAATTTAGGCAGGGCCCACTTGACGTCAATCCCACCTAAAATTTCACAAGGTTTATCTACCGTCTTAGAATGAACCATTTTCCTACCTATTTCTACATTACGTTGTAGTGTCTGTTGATTTCCGAAATAATAGCACATCTCAGTTGTAGGCCTATCTGCAGTTGCAAGTTTTGCAATAACATTGCGATAGGGTGATATGAAAGACCTCAGCCGACTGCACGGTCACGACCTGCAGCCGAGAATTGTCAAACTTGACTTCTGGCGGGATCAATTTAAAAAGGAACCTGCTGTCATTGTGCCTGGAACTCACCATAATAAGCATGAGAGTATAGGGAAAAGATTGCGGCCCGGTTTGAACCAATTGGTTAGAAACTGAGCCATGAAACCCCATTTAAATAACCACACCGTGGATGTAAGATGCAGGAGTTCACTGCAGATCACCGCCCTTAAAGGTTTTAATTATGCAGAAAACTTCTTAGCTACAGAATTCTTTAACAGCTTTGCCCGAAAAGTAAAAAGCCACATAGTCAAGGATAAATTCTCATGGAATATACACTGATTTATTACAAAATGCCGCCGCGCAGCATATCTGACAGCTTATGGAAAGATATTTCCCGTAGTCCTGCATCATTGTCTTGCACAGCACTTTCAGACTTTGTCCGAATTGGTAGAACATTCGGACAAAAGAGTTCTAGGCTGTTTCACTTCATTGTCAGATTATACGAGAAGACGGTAATATTTCTTATTATTTACATAATATTGTTATTAAAATGGCCTATTACCAATACTCACCTAAAACGATGTAATTCGGAAAGACTATGTGCACACTACTTTGCATCTTTAACGTGAGCCACGGTAGATTGTTCGGAAGTTACTTAAAATTATATTGTTGAATTTATCAGTGCCAATCAGGGGCATTTTATCTTTCACTTGGGTAAATTCTGGCATGTAAAAATATATGAGGCCGAGCTATGCGGGCCTCTCTAACACATAGAGTGCTTGTTAAATCAAAGTGATGCGTTGTCACCCTCCCGGGAAGGTGAGGAGTCCTTAGAAATTGTGCCAGACACTTGGTTTGCCCAACTTTCAAAAGTTACATTCATCATAATTACATGCTGCAAGTTAGTAAAATAGTTTCCGGAAGCGGGCACAGAAGCTAATTTTGCTATAAATATAGCATACGGTACCTTTAATGACCAGTGCATGCAACGACTGTGAAATATTTTATTTCGGTATTTGTTTTTGTTTTGTAATTTGTTAATTGATTATTGAAATGTATGCATTCATCAATTGAAGCTTAAAATAACAACCACTCAGACTCTATTAACAAGTCTGAGAAACGTCATAACGGACTGTTCAAGAGACCACAACTATTTAAAAAAAAATGTAGGCTTAGCGTCAACTGATGGGATGTTGATGTTCGGCTTAGGTTGCCTCAAGGGCTAAATAAATTTAAATTGAGGTAAAGGATTCTTTCAGACTGAAACAAGACAAGAGCAGGGAATGGCTATTGCATGCATTCCCTGTGAAGGACATTTTGTAAAGACGTAGAACTAATGGTTGTACTACTAGTAAAAATTGCCAAATCACCATCAGTCCCCCCCCCCCGAAGAAAAACTCCAAATCCCCCCCCCCCCCCCCCCGTGCATGTCTAGAAAAACACTGTTACCAAAAGTGGAATTTCATGGTGTCGTTTCATCTTGCTGTATGGCCATTGGGACACATAAGACTTAATTTTTATTTTGACATCGTTGGGAAATTGCAAACATAAAAATATTTTCGATATGTTTTCTTTTCAATTTCTCCTAGTTTTCTGTGATAACTGGGTTTTTAGGAGTGTATAGCAAACGCAGCAAATGTATGGTAAGTATAAATGTTCATGACACAAAAAATTAATTCTTCTTTAATAAGCGAGTTCGGTTATTAGTCTAAGGAATTCTAAATGCACACACCCACATCCTTCAAATCGTCGGAATGGAGAAACTGTCCCCGCAACATTCAATCGAATATTGTTTTAGTACAGCCATGGTATAAGGGGAGGTCCTCTATGTGGTGTCTGTAATGCAGTGACTTCATTGAATGTTCTTGTCCTGTAAAATTTGCATTTTTAAACGCCGTGAGGGAGGAGTAGGAATTGGATTTTCGTTCAGTTAAGTTGGGAAAGAAGTTTGTGCTAAGTATTGTATACACCCACTCCTCGGAGTAAATGAGTGAAAGCTTCAAATGTCGTGAGCTCAGTTTGCTTATCTCGGGTTGTGCCCAGTAATTCCATGCGGCAACGAATTACTTAACTCTGTTATCACTGTTATCAAGCAAGCTTAAGAGTATCATTAATTGACCTTTATATAAGGCAAACATATGGAGAAACTACACCAACAAATGAGAACTAGCTTTATGTGTAGTAAGACAGGTACGCTAGTCCACTACGTAAGTAAGAAGTCCATTGATCGTATTTGCAAAGTTTCTGTATTTCTGAGTTCTGCATCAAAAAGACGTTAGGCCTGAAGGTTTGTTTCTCTTAATCTCTGCAGAGGGAAATTATTATATCTGCTTGTACATAGGGCGATAAAATAATAACAAAATTCATAAGAAAAAGAATTCGCCCTAACGTCTAAACATACAAATAACGTTATTTTAATGGCTAGCCATCCGTTCCTGTAAACAGCTAGGTGTCCATAAATTCAACAACTTTAGAGCAATTGTATCTAGTTTTTGAATTTTAGAGGGCGCCGTTGTCCGTTCATGTATTCCTATAGAAAAAGTGTGTGGAAACGTACGTTACGGCGCAAAAATATTTCGCCCGAAAAGTTTTTTCCCCCTAAGGTCGGAAACTTGCAGGATCCTTAAGGGTTCAAAAGACTCAACCTTTTGAGAAATTATATACGAAAAGAAAACGATAAAACTGAGTCAACTGTAGGTTAAAAAGATGTTGAAAAGCGCATCTCACCACGGAGCTTTCGTCTATTTATTCAGACTTCTTCAACGTGTCTTTAACAGCCACGAGAAGAAATAAAAAAAATAATAAATATGAAACGGGAAACCCCCAAAATAACGCATATTAAGAAAAGTAAAGTGGTGGTCTACGACATGCTAATGTTGATAAGAAGAGCAAAAGGTTAAAAGTAAAAACTAAAAAGGAAAAAGGTTAAAAGTAAAAAAGCACCCAGCAATGGACCATATCAGACTCTACACCGAGAATTATCAGCCTACTACCATACTCCGAAGAAAAATCATTAAACCGTGAACAATAAATAAAATAGGGATTTATACGACCACAACGAACAAATTCTAGCACGCGGACCTGACTCTCTTACTGGAATTAAATTCTTTTCTTTTGTTTAGACCACAAAGGTGCATAATACATAATACATTATAGTACACCGATAATTCACACTTCGTTTAACGAGGTCCGATTTGTGGTTACAATACCGAATCCTTATTTGGGAAAGAGTTGATCCAAAATAATGTACGTTACAAAGTATTCAGGTAACCACGATGCTCACGATTCTTTACTTACAGTTTTTGACTTAAGCTTGCGATTTTCGAATCGTAGGTATTGTTCCCTTAGTTTAAGCAATTATAGGAATAATCCGTGTCCTACATATAGATATTTCTGTCGAAAGAAATTTAAATTTTGTGTATTTCATGTTTCATAAAGGTAATCTCTTACATGGTCATGTCTATCATTGCTGTTGTATTAAGTGCAACATGCTGTGGATTTACTGCTGCCGTCATTCCTTCACTTTCTTACATCAGGCATAGAGTAAGTATTAACGATCTCTGTTACAGTTTAATATGTGTTTACAGATTGTTTTTATCAAACTGATGTAACGTAGTACAAAAAACAAGAAAATTAAGATGCCACCATTGCATCTTATTTACTTCATGGTCCAGTTTTATTTAAGGCAGTGTTGTAGTCAAGACTAGCATATCCGAGGCCAAAACCGAGACCGAGACCAAGAGCAGACCAAAACCGAGACCAACTAGGTCCGAGACCAAATGTGCAAACTAAATGGTCCAAAGTTCTGAATATTTTTAGTCTAACTTTACTACCTTAAAATCAAAATAGGACATATAGCATCAAGAGTGCGTCGTCATTCGTTTGTTCAGGTTTTGTTTTATATGCTAAATATGCTAAACATAGAATTAATTACTAACCCTAATCCAAGTATTTCTCTAAGGTAGTCCTTCTCATTAAATCGGAGTACGTCAGTGCTACAAGTACTTAGTGTTGTGAATTTGTTGCCGATTAATTCACGAAAGTGAGTTTGTCCAACCCACAAAAAATGAGTCGCAGAACTCTATATAGCTAGGCATAGTTTTCGCTGGACCAAATATGACATGGACTACTCGATGGCCATTCATGGCACTTGAGAAACATGAATGATGAAAGCATGGCCCCCAAGTCAGAACCTTTGCCCCTGTGCCCCATCCCCCATAACTGTCCCCAAGGTCATGGAGACTTAATATTTAACCTACAAATATGTTAAAACCTTGCAGCTTCCGGATGCTTCCCCGCCTGGACCCAGAATTGGACTTTGCCCCTGGACCCAATTCAGGTTTCTAGGGCGGGCCCCTGGACTCTACCAGCAAAACCCGAGCTTCGCGCTTAATTTCGCGCTTCGGCAAGATTTTTCCCCTTCCCAACAGTTCCTCATGCCCTCCATTTGCACCTCTACTATGGAAATTTTGGTGCAGCCCCTAAACAACTTGAAAAACTTTGATATGGAACTTGTATATTTGTTCGTCCTCTTTTCAATTTAACGGTAATTTCATGCCAAAATGAGTAAAATCTACAATACTCTGGCATGATAAGCACTTGAAAAAGAATGAAAAGGTGAACACGCTATGCAGTACAGTACCGGACTGCCACGACCGTTTACACTGAATGATCCAGCCTGTATGATAGTCAAATGTAGTACCTTCTTACATTATCTTCACTACCCAAGTTAAAGAACCGCTCACCAATTAACCCACGGAAGAAAGTTTAACCCTTATAGATGGAGTTTCTGGACTTATTGGATGAATATTTTTTCTCTGTGATTAGCCTCCTTTACTAAGCAATTGACCTTTTTGAAAAATAAGCTATGAGTTATAAAGGTAAGGTGATTTTAAATTTATTGATATCCATCATAAAATAGCAATGGACAGCAAGCACCTCACCAAAAACATGAATAAATAAATCTATGCATCTTACAATGTAACAATTTACTTTTTATTTCAAAACTTTATCTATTTTACTTAAAAATAGAAACAAAATTTTTGCCGGTTTTGAAGCGATACCAAAACAATTTCCGAGACCGCAAGGGTCCGAGACAACAGGGTGTCGATACCGACACCAGGAAAAACCGGTTTCGAGAACTACAACATTGAATTAAAGATGTGAAATGGATTTAATTTTGAAAGCATATCAAATATAACACACTTAAATTTGGTAAGGTTGAAACACATTTCAGAGAAAAAAGTCATACGATCTCCATGCGAAAACATATCGTTGTAAAAGGTAATTGAATTCAGGACTTTGGTGAATATATTATATAAGTGATTGCTTTAAAAAAGAACTTCTTTAATGTGTTATATCCTCTTTCTCTTTTGAGCCTATAAAAATTCAAGTGATTTGGGAACGTATAAACGTTTAATAACATAAGAATTGTCAGGGAATTTCCAATATTGATTTAAAAGATATTTGTTTGATTGATATTTTTCATGAAAACTTGTCCCCCTTTACAATTTCTCTATTCAATATAGAGCTCATACTACGACGATCGGCTTTATGACTACCGATTTTATTATCGTGAAGAGTATTTCCATGTTAATGCTCACTTTGCTATCAACATCACCCTGATGATAATATTCGCTCTACAAATGCTGATATCCATCCTAGGAGCTTCTTTCACTTGTGGTGCACTTACGTCTCCGAACAACCGTCAGCAAGTTGTAAGTATTGACAAAAAGATTAATAGGCAATGCTAACACAACTCGTGAATATTTGTGTCTCCGTAGACAGACAGAGAAAAAAAGCAGGCCCTTTGTCAGACAAGGTACTTGGAGGGGGAAAATAGTTTCAAGTGATCAAATGTGTAAAAATATATTCCGTCAATGGTAAATTTTAAGGTTTTAAGGGGTTTAAGAGGTTTTTGAGGGGAAGTTCAGCAGCACTTCCCCTCTCCTCTTCGTGATGTTGAAGCATGAGAGCTGATACGTGGATCTGTTCTTTAATGAAGAAATTTATTTCCATTATTTACATTGGGAAATCGGTACTCACATGCACACATGATAGCAGAAAGTCGCTAACATCACCAGTGCCTGATAGTAAGTAGAAATGGCTTAACCCATAATCTTTTAGAATTTGCACTACATCCACTTGCGATAGCATACAGGGTAGTTTTTTATTAGAGAGTACGTCAGGTAAAATGGCTTAATAAATTGACTTTTTGTGAGAAAATAAACTATTTAAGCCATTTTTGTCAAAATGCTTACGCAAAAATATTGATATGACATGTTAGAGGTAGGCCTATTCAAGGGAAGAAAATAGTTGGTAAAATCAATGCTCGAAAACAAAAACGTCTTGTTTCAACTAAACATATAAAGTCAGCTTGTGTGTAATTGAGATTGAGGCATACGTAATGAGTCTGCATACGTAGCGTCTACTACCTGTTTACAATGAAGTGTAAGGGTGTGGACCTTAACATTTACTGCAAAAATATCATTGTCAACTATTACAAAGGGCAATTCTACCTATTATAATTTTGTTGTTGGTGTGGGTTAAGCCACGAGTTGATGCCAGCCATCATTAAGGTACGACCTACAATGAAATTCAAGTTTTCGTCAAATTCTAATCAGAAGTAAGTATTTATATAAAACTCATAATGGATGTTCTACTTTTGTGCTAATCTCATTCGTAAAGAGGTTTAACATTCCATCAAACTGAACCCAATCCTCAGGAGACCAAGGGAAGGGGACAGAAAAGACCCCATAACCCATTGACTAGTTAGAAGATTCCTCCATTGTCACCGGGAGAAGGGTACAATATCACGTTAAGAGCATATCGCGTTGAGCATGGGACTTTACATGCACCAGTTCAGGGTCGTTCGGGTGCTCCTGAACCCTCGAGGTTCGTTTTCATTATCCACTTGTCCTACAAATCCCCTGCTACCTTGATAATTGTTGTACAGAATTTGGAAAGTACGTTTTACATGTAATAGTGTACATGATCTCATGAAAACTCGTCTACAAATTAAAGCTCACCATTTTTCTTCATTTTTATCTTAATGGCCTTTCTGATTGCATGTTAAATCAATCGCAACATCGTTCTTTTCAATATATTTTAGTTTCTGTCCTTATTTCATACTAGAACTTCCCTTTTTATTTTTCGTTTAATGTTTATTCATGAGCATTCAATTCACTTGTAGAATCTTAAGGATATTAATATTAAACGACACTTCCGCGAAAACAGCCATCATAACGTTCTTTTAAAGAAATGACACGTAGTAAAAAAATAATTTCCTAAAAGTAATTGCTAAAAACCAACGAAGCCACCAATTTAATTTGTGGCATGTAGACACACGAATCAATCTGCAAATGATTAATTTTAAACAGCCTTAAAAAGGTTATTTAAAGACTTTATCCTTTTAGCAACCAACTTGCACTCGTTCTTACCACTTTGCATAGTAAGCAATGAAGTAGAGAAAGCAAGCCAGCTGGTTACAACTGTAAAAGCGCGAGGTTCAGCGAAACTTAAGCCAAACTGGACAGTAAATCCTTACTACCTTTACCATTTTTTATACACTAAGTATCGTTTGAAAAATTAAATGTTTTATATTCGATTTACGAAAATTAAAAATTCCCTTAATTCTTTTATGAAACCAACCATTACTTTTTCAAGAAAATAGAGAATACATAATTTTGCGAATTGAAAGAAGATATTAGAAGACATTATCCACAATCCAATCCTTAAAACAAAATGTTCAAAGGCATTTTGCAAAATATAGCCCAATCAACCACAGTATCCTCTATAATTTTCTGGGATTGATATGCATACATACTCTTCGGGTGTTTGAATCAGATAAGAACAATATGCTTATCATCAAGAACAATGGCAGTAGGTTCCGTTTGTAACTCCTAACCTACCGGCTGTAAGTCTGATGCTCTAATCAATTCATCATACAGTCGGTGAGAAAGACAAACATGATAAACATTTGATGAGTGCGTAAGTCGAGGGATTAACTGTCAAATATATTTACCCCTTTTACAGAATACGGTTGAATACTTCTGTACGAACGGATCTTGGATCAACAATAGCATAATAATTTCTCGGTTGGCAACGTAACAACGTAGGCCTATTTGTACTTTTTCCTTTGTATATTTTTTCTCAATATAAGCTCTATTTTAAAAACAACAAGGATCGACATTTAACTTCAATGTATTTTAATGTCCGTCCTTGATGTTTTTAAAGTAGAACTTCATATTAGTAGTAGAACTTTCTCATCATTTCTCTTTTGCGACTCTCTGTTTTGAAAGGTGTACCAGATAAACGCTCAACCTCCTACCCAACCTCTTGGACCAGCCCCACCATACACCACCTTACAGACGCAGATTCAGCCCCAGCCATATAACACAGCTGACTTCAGTAATTCTTCAGTCTATACACCTTTGGACTTGGGGCAGGGAGCTCAACAACCTGGAAATAGTGCCAACACACCTGGACTTTACGCCTCTCACATCTCCCCGAAATGAAAAAGCAAACTAAGTTGTGGAATTTTTGTTGTTGTTAATTTTAAAGTATTTTTGATTATTTTATTGGGAAATTAAATTGTTTGTAGTGTTCAAATTGTTTTTATTGGTATTGTAATTTAGTCACATGCTTAGGCCTATAGAAATATTTGTTTTGAATCACATTCTCGGTTCACTGAAGCATGCTTGCTAACTGGACACGCTTAAAAGTCCCCTGACGGACCGAAATCGTCTGTAGGCGCCCTTTTTAGGTTTTTAACATACTTTAATCTTGCACCATTATTGGCAAAAAACATAATTTAATAGCGTTGTTTTAAGGCCCAGATAACAAAATGCTCAAACAGCCACCAGCAACTGTACTATCTGAACTTTATTCTGATGAAAAGGGTCATCTTTTGTAATAGGAATAGGTTTTGCTTAGACGTATCTTCATGCTTTATACGCACTAATGAATGTTATCATGGTCGTAATGGTTTAAGAATTTTAATGAGCAGTTTCCATTTTGCTTTTCTTCAAGTGACCATTCTCATGATAAATGGCTATTTCTGATGCTCCACGATAATCAAATTAAAATGCTGTACTTCTTTACTTTCGTGGTCTCAAAAGTTAAAAAATTTCATCTAATAAGTCCAGGTTTAGCTACTTTAATGTATTATAAATTCGGTATCTAGAGAGCCAAGCAGACCCTTTGTCTTGGCTATTTCTTGCGATGTACTTAATGGCTATGCCAGAATGAGTGATCAATAATGTAAATAACGTCAATTAATGTTTCTACGTGTACTTATCTCAAGATTTCCAGAAACCATATTTAGACCTTAAGGTGATTAATTTCTATAATTCACCCCCCCCCCCCTCTCCCCGTAAGATTGCTTGCTATTTGGCTCTAGCAGGTTTAATCTTTATCTTCACAAAGTAGCCCATTACTACATTAGAATCGGAAATTGAGACCTGACAATAGCGCAAAAAAGAATGAGCGCCTTCATACTGGAATGCGAAAGTGCGAAAGAAAGGGATGGAAACATTGGCGTCCACAGGTAGGGGCATGGGGGAACTTGTCCTCCCCTGGAAAATAAAAAACCTGTAAACACGAAGAAAAGATAAAGAAAAAGACGAAGAAAAATTAACATAAACGTTTCTTAAAAGTTTACTCAGTGTTTTCCCTATTTATATGCTGTAAATAAGCTTTAGAAATGCCATTTCCAGCGATCTGAGAGGCAATTTGGGTCAAAATTTTCTTGCGCTCCGCTCCAACTTATGGTGGCGAGGAGCTTTAGCCCCCTAAAAAGCATTTTACGTAAAAGAATTTTGTCAACCCCCCGAAAAATTCTTCTGCGGAGGCCCATTGACGGAAAATTAAAACATGTATTATTATTATAAAAACTTGCTGAGGAGATATGGCAGAGTAGACTCCTACCAGATGCGGAAAATCAAATGGAAAGTCTAAAAAGCCGTGGCTTCTATCATGCTGAGGCTCAGGGTATTTACTCCTTCGAAGCGCCCCTGCAGACAATTTTTGCCCCCTCTGACCGAAATCCCTAGCTCCGCCACTGAGTTACACCTCACATGAAAGCCAAATAGTTGGTCAATGGTGGCATCACAAATTTATTGAAGCGTGTACATTTTGATTCTGAGCTAAGGGGGGGGGGGCTTTGGTGTACAAGGGGGACACCTTGCACCCAACCATAGTAATCCGCAAGGTGACAGGAATCACCCCTTTTCACCCAGTACTAGAATGGTCTAAGAAAGCTTCAATCGATCGCACTTTAGCAACACTCAAACGTAAGCAGCTCCTCTTTCATATTTACGAAAAACAAGCTGCAACTGATTATGCTAATACAGGTAGTTCACACTCAAAGAAACCCTAAAACTGACGGTTCGCTTCGGACCGAACTAATTTTTCACCAGGAGAGTTGTTTCGATAAATGTCGTGTGCTCCCTTAGGAAAGTAAGTTTAACTGTGTAACTGGTTTTTTTCATCGAGAACAAGACTTTCTCTTTGTCTGAGCTGCGTGTGATTATTGGTATTGGAACATGGTTAAGTGGTGAAATCGGGGAATTTAGTGAAATCCCACTTTATGAAATTGTCAAAATAACTGCGTAGCAGATGAGAAATGCTGTTATGTTCGCCTGAAGAAGTATGGCACTGAAAAATTCATACGCCGAACCAGAAAAGAAGGCACAAATTACGTGAAATTGAGAAACTGAGTAAATCCAACCCTCTAGGCTTCGATAGTTCGCATCCATTTAGTGGACCAAAAAGCTGTTCCCATGTGATGATGTTGGTTTATTTGTCCTCTAAAAAGGGTGCATACTTTGCTTTGTGACATTTGTATAACGTCTATAAAAAGTCAATGAACGATGGGTGGTGTGATATAAAGTGAAGTTGAAATATTACCGAGATGATTAATGACTAGATACAGGATCGTATTATAATTCTTGTGTATTAAGAAGCAGCCAGATTGTTTAGAAATAGACGCATCCGATCAGTGCTTGTGTTTAGTGATTGTAAGCAGCTATATAGTTGGGTCCATCAGCCTTAATCGTCTTCATAACGGAACATTTTGGCCCAAAACGATCGTTGCTTTTTCACTGCATGCCGCATCACGACAACCTTTTTTGTGGTTTTTACGCTTGACCGCACACACCAAAGCAGCACCGTATTTTCCATTGTTATAAAACCGGAAGAGTCAATTTAGGTGCAGTATGAGAATGTCTAGTTTTTGCTCAATATTTGATGTAAGACGTTTTAAAATATTCGTTTTTAAGCATATTGTACAACATTGTGTGTCTTTCATAAAAGTGGTTGTTTATATATTTGGAACCTCAATGCATCAAACCCAAGATATTTTAGGTCTATATTTAAGCCCCTAAATTTTGTAATGGTAAGTGTCAAATACCCACGCTTTAACTGACATTTAATGCATTTTGAGGAGACCTAAATTTCCCCCGATTTTTCAACTGTCAATCCAGTTTTTCGAATCAAGAATTTAACGATTCCATTAAGGACAAATTCACCAATCTGATGACTTTTTTCTTAAGGAAAATGATTAAGCTAAAGTGGGAAAAGGGCAATGAAAATGTACAGCATTTTTCTAGGTCAGTGCAAGAGAAACGGCGTCTCTTTGAATGCCAGCCTGTGACGTCACAGGAGCTTTGACCAGTTCGGGCAGAGAACAAAGCAACGGCTCAATCCCCAAACAGTTTTTTTTTTTTACTTTTGAAAAAAGCGTAAGTATCCCGTTGGTCAAAGTGAATGAAACTTGCTAACGAAAGTTAGGTGAATGTAAGTGAAGGAAAACCGTTCAAAAGCGTGCCCTTTGGAAGAATCTCCATTGAAAAACATTGAGAATTACATTTTTCATTGAAAATTGGGGTACCCTTTAAGCCATTGTATCAAGATAATAGTTGGTAGTGTTCACACTTACTTTTTTTTAATTTTTTTTATTTAAAAAAATGTAGCATCTAAAATGTACATTTTGGTCAATGGGGTAGGGTGAGGAGCATGATACGAGATTGTTCCCCCTCCCCCCCACACACTTTCATATCGCTTCCTACGCCAGTGGACTAGCAGTACTTCACCACATCACCCATCCCTACACCCAAAACAAACCAAACAAAATTGAGTTTTTTTAAGTTAGTCAACAAAGTAGCCTTGAAAATTCACAATGCACCCTCTGTTTGAGAGTTGTTATGTGTCTGATGAACAAAATGTCAACGTTTGACGTCCTTTTTCTAATTTGAAATCCTAACTTAAAGATTGTAACTACCAAGGAAAGAAATATACTTGTTAAAAGATCGTAACATTTTGTCGATCAGGATACTACAGACTAGGGCTCTGATTCCATGTTCCCACGAAAAGTCCTCAGCTGTTTCCATGTGTCCGTAATACGTAAACGTATGGCGCAATGCATAATGCGAAAACAACACTTATTGTGTATTTCGATGGGAACGTTTCCATGTGTCCGCAGAGTGTAGTGGTTAAAGCGCGTTGCGCAATGACCCAAACGCTACATGTAATGTCCTAATCCTCAAGGGGAGCTATACGGAGACAAAAGGGGAGGGGGCTCTCGATTTTTTTTTTTTTTTCTTTTGCATGTACAATATGATTTTATAATTGGTAAACCCATGTTATCCATATTGAAACAAAATGGCACATGAACAAAAATTGTCTCCGGCGTTTCGTTGAAAAAACTGATTAAACTTGTAAAGAAAACCCGTCAGCTTATTACAAGTCCAGACTGGGCTTCTTCAAGTAACAATATACAAGTACAACTGCTATCAAAAAGTTGCATCTCCTTCCAATTGTCTCCTACACTTGGATGGCCTGCGTAGCGCCTCTATAGCTGCAGCCCACTTTAGGCTAACCGCCCTCAGTTGATTTTTTCGTAGCGATGAGCTGGACGAAAAAAATCGTCCGCCCGCGGGCTAACACTTGGACCACATTTTGTCTTTTTGGACGCTGACTTTGTTTACGGACTGATTATTTCCCAACACGAACGTCTATTACGCATGTTTATTACGCCTACATAGACACGAGCAGTACGCAGGCCTGGTACAATACGCTTTGCCCATTGCGCATTACTTAAAGCACATTCAATAAGGACACATGGAAACAGGGATGAGGCACTTTCTTATCTCTCACACTTCTCTCAATTTTTTTTCTTTTCACATAACGTCAGCGAAAAAATGCAGAAGCACAAAAATGTTTTCATATAACACAGAGGTACTTACTGTTAGTAATCTGGTGAACTTTTAACTGAAAGGAGATTTGTGTTTTTCAAAATATCAGCAGTTAAAGTTGTCACATTTCAAGATCAAGTGGACTTGTAGCAAGCATTTATTAAATCATGTCTAAGCTTACACTAATGAGCAGACTTTTGTTGTCCTTTTAACTTAATGGCAAATTCCCTGTTCAACATTTACATGACATTGAAAGTGATTGCATGAAAGACAGGAGTGCAGTATGACCTTCACATTCCTAGAGGAGAGGTCCTATAATTCAACACCAAGATCAACACAACACACTAGAAAACGAAAAAGGGAGCAAAATGTTTATTATCAACTTGAGGAATTGATGTAGTCCCTGTCCAAAGCTAAATTTGGGTCACAAATGTAGGAATTTTATTTGCCTATATGCCAAGAAGTACTTGTCCGATTTTAATGCAAGTTTTACCAAATTGCGCAGATTTAGCTTAATCCTTAAACTATGAAAGTTGTTCTTTTTTGTTATTCTTTCTTTTAAGGTTTATAACATTTTTACACGGACAAATGTTTTTATGGATGCTTCTACTAACAAACATATATAAATTTAATTGTTTTATTACACTTTTTTCTAAATTTATTACATAATTGGTTTGGAAGAAGTCTGTTAAATTAAGCCTTTGTATTCATTTTTTTAAAAAGTAATATACGGCATCACAATGGAAGCAGAAAAAGTGCAGTTTTGTCCTTTTAGTTGTGTGGGTAATACCTTTCAAATTTTGAATTTTCGAAATAAACTGCAAATATTTCAAAGATAGATATATTCAAATGGCAATACATGATAACAGTAATGCGGTTCTAAGATGGGACACGGGCTTGACGTTCACTCTTCAGTTCTTGAGGTTAGTTCTCACGAACTTGTCTAGCAAGCACACTCCTGAGTTGGTATTATACTTTAACTGTCCTTGAGTTGTTCTTAGCTATACCCTGTTTGTAATAGGGGCTAGTCGTTGTATATTACAGCCTACTACAATTTCAGCTTAGTTCAAATTAGAAAACAGTTTTTTTTTTTTTGTCTTTAATCTAAAAGGCATTTTTCGGAGGGAAAATAACTGAGTTTAATAGATGCAACAAAAAAATGTTTCCTTTTCAGAATGTTAAAACTGCATCTCAGTAGCATAAAAAAAACTGAAGAGATACTGAATTTCAAAGTGATTAAATGTTTTTCTGAGATTTGGTGCTTTTTTGGAAATTTGTGATGTCATCCGGTCACATTAATTTGACATTGCATTCAATTCATTCATGGCCTTGGGGCCTCTCGAAGGAATATTAACCAACATTGTTTGCAATATGCCACTTATGATTTGGAATAATGTAAAATCTACAAATAAGGTATTCAAACATTCCAAAAGTTTCAAATTTCATCAGTGATATCTGTTTCTACAAATATTGTTCAAATTTTTCGTATTTCAAACCTTGAAGACCTTAGATTATCTTTGACCACTAACAAATTCATTAATTTTTTTCGCATTCTTGCAACAGCGCATCCACTTCCCAAAAATTTACCTTTTTGGTGTTTATAAGTTTCTCAGGTTTTAACCTTAGTGGTGACGTCACATGACCCTTGACCCCCACTCTCCCTCAAAATATGATAAAATGATGAACTATAAACACGAGTAGTATCAATCGTTTCAGGCTATACGCCAAGCAATAGACGTACAACATAAACATTCATATTTACGAACATACAACCTCAATTCTTAATTTTTTAGATCAATTCTTATTTTTCTCTTTTGCCTTAATGGGACCAGGCCTTTACACTTTGGTGTCAAAATAGGCACAAAACTATTCCACACCATGTCCCAGTGGCGTAGCCAGGGGGCTGGGGGGTCTAGGCCCACACATTTTTGCGTCCTGGTAAAGCGATTGAGAAAAAATAAAATATTTGAACAGAAATAAGCTTTGAAGTATTTTCTTCAAAAACAGTAAATAATGAAAATGTGTTACAATTAAGAAAACATGCATGAATGTTTTTGAAACACATTTTGTGTGCACTTATGAAATCAAGTAATAACTTCATAATGCCTACTTTCACTAAATTAGATACCGTATATAATCTGCACTGTCGTTTATTGCATTTCACATCGAAGATGAAACCATTGTTATTTTACCTTTTCCTGGTTGGGAAACTCCGCGAACTGACTGCTTATGTTGAGATTCCGGTTTTCGTCAGTCACGTGACGTTGATAGTACACGAGGGCCTTGTTGTTGGACTTTACATACGTACTGTATTTATGCAGACAGGGTAAACTGATTTCTTCGAGAGTCCCTTGCGAACAATTATCAAAATGTAATGACTTCAATTGGGGCGTTTATTATTGCGAAAGGTTTGATTAAGATTTCTGTCTTAAATTAGAACGGCCGTAAAGCGAGAATAAATGTGCGCAAATTAAAATAGCCGGACAATGAAAGGCTGGGCTAGAAACAGTAACTTGGCCCAGCACACTCAACAATTTCGCAAAATTGCAAAGCACATAGCAATTACACTCTATAACGTTAGACTGGTTGGATTAAACCATTTTAACAAACGAGTGTAGCGGTTCATTAGTCGATGTATTATACAATATTTATCAGTAACTATGGTCATATAAAATTTTATGAAGCCCACCTAGCGTAATGAAGTAGGTCTACTTCGCCGCTACCGCACACTGACTGCGGTATGATAAGTCTGTAGGGCCTACTGGATGTCCTCAGTGAAGGTCTCCAAACGCCAGGCCTCGGGACCAGCATTTTACGCTTTAAAAGAGAAAATGAAACCCGAGAATACAGGATTTCTTCCTTTATTAAAAATCTTAAAAACGTACTGATTATGAGGCCTTTTGCAGTTCCCTTTTAGCCCTTGGGTAATTTTAATTTCACTTCCCAGAAGAAACAGTTCATCACTCAATGAAGACATATCGCTACCGATCGATCGTGTGCATCTTCAAAGTCATGTGATGAACTTTTATGAAGAGCTCAACATGCTCAAAACTTTTACGGACAGTTACGGACACACCTTACAAAAACTATGAACGTACATTAAGCCTTAATGAGTTGGGAAACTCCTTACGTACACTGTGCATACACAGTGCACGTAAGGAGTTTCCCAACCAGGGAAAGGTATAATAACTATGATGAAACGAACGTCTCAACGACAAACTTGAATCTGAAATTATTAGGTTGAGACCCTTTCTGTCTTTCGAATGGATGTTTGATTAACTGAAACAAGCCAGTCCATTCTTACACGACCATTTCTGTACTTTATCATTCACAAAATATGCCGTAAGGGTAAGTTACTGCCTTCCGAAAATTTATTCCCTTCCATCTGAAACAGGTAGACCTATGTCGTGCCTCACTCCTGCCCATGACAAGTGCCGCTGTAGAACGATTTTTTCGACAAGTCCTCTTTTTACTTGTTGGCACTTGCGTCCACGCGGATTTGTAAAATGTCCACAAGGTCCGGATTTCGTGTGTTTCCCACATGATCCCCAGACTACTTCTGCTTTGCGGTTGAAATATTTTGAGAGATTTACTCGTAGTATTTTAATTTTGACAACGTAAGATACCGATGACTGAACAAATACTGCACCATTTTGCATCTAGACAAAACTGAAAACAGGAAAAATTGTTTCTTTCGTAGTATGCATGTCACTTGTAAAATCTCCACAATTACTTTAAATGACTACTTCGAAACGTAGGTCTATAATCAGTTCAAAGTATTACCAAACATAGCACATTTTTACATCTAAGGAATCTAACGCAAAGAAAGTTTCTAAGACGGCGACAAAACTACTTTTGGTTTTCCTATGACAATCCATTCAAATATTGCCGCATTTGCGATCTACGTCCCCCTGAAGTTTACATTTTTTCCCCAACTGAAAGGGGAAAACCGGGTCGCTTTAGTCTCATCCCCCAGGCCACAGATCAGAAATGCCCAAAATGCCTAAAAAGTGTATGTATTATCATTTTTCATGGATTATTTTTTTTTTTCCATTATTAGAGAAGTGGCAGACATGAGATTTGTATTTCAAGGCTGGGTATATGCAGCTTAAAACGCGTAGGAAGTGCCGTTTCCGGCCATCTGAAGGGTTTATAAGGCCCAAAATTTTCCTCGCTCCGCGCCAACTGATGGTGGCGCTCCGATTAGCTAGTCTTCCGCGTCTGACCCCCGGAGATACAAGCCCCCAAGCCCCCCACTTGTCACATAGGCTCCATTAAAAATTCAATCCTGGCTACCCACTGCAATGGCCTTCAAAATCCGTTTTCCTAACTCAAGATGTGTCACTTTAAAGACTGCTTAGTTAAGTTTTTTTTTATTTAACCAACAGAAGTTAATGTCATGTGGACACACCACCGATCTACATCTCTGGATGTTAGGTAAAAATTGAAGCATCTGAGCCGCCATATTGTGTGCTGCAAAAGCTTCATGCACCATCGTCACTCTCCATACAGTTTAATAGGCAATTTGATATGATGGTTTGATAATTTTATGTCATGGCTTGAAATAGGAACAAATATGTGGATTGTGCTCATTTTAAACAGAAAATGTCGATTACTTTAAAAAAGGAACAAAATCACGTTACATTGAGCGCAAAAGTGTCACTTAGTGCAGTGGTGGACTGAAGGTCAACTTGACAAATTGGCTGGGGCGTCGTCTCCGTCCCCTTTTTACAATGGCAACTAAGTTCAAGTTCAACAAAAAGGGAGGGGAGTCAAGTCGAACCCTGAAGAAAGGGAGCCCCCAAAGCTGCCTCTCACCGGCTCTGATTCGAAATGCTTAATATTGGCTTCAAATGTTCCTTTTTTTGGATGAAAAGTGAATTAAGCTATACCTGTTCGGTATGATTGTTAAATTATGAAGTCCATTAACCATGCGACGTAATTTACTATTACTTAAAAACAGGCTGTACTGTTGAACATTTTATTGTCCAAGTGAAGAATAGGGCCTGTAGTTATTTAATAGAGTAAGCCGAATGGCGATTCTCCATACTTTTGTCGATAAACCACATATGGCGGAGTGGGGATTAGTCATTCAAGAAGCCCCCTGGAAAGTCAACCCCTGACAAATTCGCCTGCTGTCCCAACAAAGTCTTCCCTTTCATAACATACAGGCACTTGATTCAAGACATCAGTTATTACCGGTTAGTGCTGCATGTATTGAAAAATTTTCTCGGGATCGAAATAGTAGGGTCTATGTTCATGTGGTCATGTACCCACTACTGGATAACTAATGTTACGTTACCATAAAAACCAGTTTAACAGAAGAAAACGTTATATAACGCCTCATGACTGTGCTTACGGCATTCCCCGTCTGCCGGTCTTTAGGGAACAAAAGGAGAGGAATGGTTATTTGTTCGAACGGTATTTATAGTCAACCTTAAACTTGAACCGTATTCGAATTTTACTTTTTAATCTGGCTGATACGATATGACGTCAGTTCTGGCGTTTCGTTAATATGAATGGTTGGATAATGGACGGACTAAAAACAAGAATAGATTTATTTGAACCAACTAGGTCACAAGAATTTGACCGGTCAAGGTCAAAAAGTGATCTCCCAGCATTCGTCAGAAATTATCATTTAAAACAAAAGTGAGAAAGTTACCAATACACCACAAAGTAACCAGACAAAACGTACCACTGCTATTTTGCCAAAAAAAACTTTGTTCACTGTGTTACAATGAGAGCGGCCAGGATGTAATTATAGTAAGAGCATAGTACCATTCAGTTTATGATATTGCATGTAGTTTAAAAGTCGATCGCCACCGGCAGTTCATGCGGAGCGCACCAAAGAATTTTTTAATCGAAAATAACTCTCAGATCTCCAAATCAACTTGACATGACTTTGTTTAATTATATTTTAAGCCCCAACCTACACCAATGTATGTCGCTTAAATATGCATGGAATCTATTTTGGTGTAAAAATATAATTCGGCGGAAACAAAATGCCCCTCCCCGTTTCTTTGTACACCACTCTACTCTCTCCCGTTTGCAGGTGAAATATAGCTTTGGAAACAGCCCAAAACGTTTTGAATATGAATTTCCAGTCTATTTCTTGAAACGAGATAAGCGAGACTATAAGGGACGCTGATGACGAACCTTATAGCTTTTAAAAACTGTACGGATGTTTAGAGAGACTTTTTTTTGAAGAGAAGTCGTTGTTCAACAACTATTAAGGTAACTGAAATCTCCTATCATTATGAGAGTTACTTTAACTAACAATTAGAAAGATGCAAGGAATTAATCATCAGCATCAGCACCAGATCGTTCTAGCTGCATGGTAGTGGACCGTAGTTACAGTTCAAATATTTCAACTGGTGCCGAGATATCTCAAACGCCGAGATGCTCTAGGGTCGACTCGTTTCAGGGATCTCTTGTTCAGTTTGACCAGTATGTTAAGTAAAGCATTAAACAAAACACGAATCAAAACACTGTACATTAGTTCGCTTACATGGAAAAGTATATTTCATTATACTTGCTTCTATTGCATCATTTTCATTACTTCATTCTAGAAAGATTTATTTACGTGTTTGGTTTATAATTATTGTAAGAATATGTTACCCCAAGCTTTATCTGATGCTGTGTGCCCCACCTTGTTTCTAGTTATCGTATCATCACCCGAAATAATGCCTTTTTTAATGTAACTCGTCATAACTCCTATCATGGTAAATTTCTCCTTAACAATTACTGTTTTTCTATGTGGCAGTCTCTGCCTACATCAATCACAAATTCAGTGTCTCTTAGATCCTTTCAATCGAAGCTCAAAATGTATGTCTTGAACATGTATTATTAATTATCCTCTAGCTTGGTTATCTTGCTCCCTTTCATGTTTTTATTTTTTCTTCTTCTTCTCCCTCTCTTCTTTCCTCCCTTCCTTTTTCTCTTCTTCTCCCCTTTCCATCTGTTATGCTTAGTTTGTTTATGTTTACTGTGTATTATGTTTGTTAGTGTTATAAGTTGGGTCACTAGCTTAGATAACAGGTCTTTTCGGTTTTCTAGTGTCCTTCATATGTTTGCTTTTATATATGTTTGTTTCAACTTGTTATTTTTGAAAATTATATGAAAAATAAATTTGAATTGAATTGAATTGGTTGCTGACATCTCTGTTACTTCAAATACATAATCAGCTAAAGTGAATGCGGCAGGTTTTAGACAATGAAGCAAGGGAGGTTTATGCCTTATAGCAAGGTAATAAGTCCGAAATCTTCAAAGGACATACAAGGAAAAGATTGAATTATCATTTTCAGATAGAACAAGTAATTTGTCGTATCGAAATAAGTTACTGACTTGCAATTCCATTTCCATTTTAAAGTAAATCAATTATGTTGTCTGATTTTGTCCACGTAGACGTTTCATTTCATTTAAGATGTTTAGTATGAATGTCACTCAGAGATTGAAACTTTACAGAATGTTGACAAAATATGTGATATCAAGGTGCTCTTTCGCAAGGGGAAAGCTGAAAGACGACCCATGGGGAAAGCTGGAAGACCATGGTTATACTGTAAAACTGAATAATACATGTGCATCACAGATTTGAGAACCTATAATTCATAGCTAACGAAAAAGGGGTCATTGGACAGCTCCCCCTCCCTCAAGGATGTCATTTCCTTTTCTTTTTTTAGATCCTAAAATTCATAGCTACTTTAATAACACAGATTTTACTTCAAAAGGCCGCCAGCTTATGTGTCACCAAATTTCATGTAAGGACACCCAATTTCTCACAACTTTTCAAAAGGGAAGGATTTTCTCTGGCATTTGAAACAATTAATGATGAATATGGAGCTCTTTTTGAAGAGAATATGGAATTCGGAATTTCATGAGTTATCAAGGCCAAAGGTCAAATTGTAGACTAGTGTGCACAAATGGCAAATTTCTGAATTCTTCATTTCTTCAGAGCCACCTGCCCCCTGTAGCTGCGCCACTGGGCGCCTAAAAAAGGGGGGAGCCCAGATGCAAAATGGTGCTAAATGTTTAAATATTTTGAGTTACTAGGAAACTCCAAAGTTTTTCAAACATGATCTTGAAAGTGTGAATAATTACTTCAACGGACTAAACGGCCAATGTGAATTTAAATACCGGGTGTACTCTGTAAGTAAATAGAATCACAACGAAATTGTGGAAGTTTACGAAGGATTTGATCAAAAGTTCTGATAGTAAGGAAACATTTTTGATGACATAAGGTAAAATCCATAAACTATATCAAAACACACTTCAATCTACTGCAGGAAAATCACAGATCGAGGCGGGAGGCTGTGGTATCCACTGGTGTTACTGAGACACCGTTGCATAGGGCTACCCGTGTAAGATTGATGATACAAAAAACATTAAAATATTTCCTTTCGAAGTTTAGAACAACATTCATCATTCACTCTCTGCAGACAAAGGATGGAGGTGTACCTCTAATTCCAGATTGAAGTCTCTAATGTAGCAAAATTCAGTGTGGTTTTACTTCTCTAATGATGATCTAAATACAAAATGGTCGAATTGCTACACGAATGTGTGATGTGCTCTTGTCGAAATTTTGCATTTGAAATCATTTATTTTTCTGAAAAACTTGGATGCAGCCTGTGCATCTGAGACATTTTCCAAAAAATGAACAATCGACATAATTATAGAGATAGATAAATAATGTATGTTTGATATGCAAGTGAGAAAAGGACATCAATGAGACTGAAATCGTGCGGGCGAGCAAAAATTTGGGGGATTTGCAAAGTATAAACGTGTATTTTGTGATTCGAAAATCGATTGTAACCGGTAGTGCACATCTTTCATAACTTACATGTATATATAAAGTGTTTTTGGTAGTACCTAATTTTTTAGTTTCAGGTCACAAAAAGTGGGGAGATTTTTCCGTTAGTTTCCCCTCCACTCAAACAGTGGGGAGGACATGTTCCCCCCTGTCCCCCCCCCCCCCCCACCTGATCTTGAGAGAAGAATTAAAATATAATGAAGCATTTTCACCTAGCTTACTTTTTTAGATGAAACTACATTGTACTAGGCTGCTTCGTTTGGGTGCTATTTGCCTCCTAGAACAGGACGTAAGACAGTTCTAGGTTTTTGATTGGAGTGATTGGCATATGCATCTCTTTATAGTAGAATATTCACTCATGCGCACAACAGCAACCTAATGAATTATGAATTAGAATACTCTTGATTGCACTGGTCAGTTTTATTTTTCTGTTGTCATACGTTGTAGCCGACGGGATACACAAATACGTGTTACACTGATTCAACAAATTTTGATCCTTCGATTTCAGTTTAATTTGTGTCTTTTTTATTACCTCTGATGAGAGATCCTGATCCTCAATAAAGGTATGCTTCATGTTCTTCGTTAAAATCTTTTATCACATTTATTGGTGTTTAAGAAGACTCTTATGTATAATTTAACATACCCGGAACACTTTAACAAGCCTACTCATTTTTTGAGATTGAAAGAAAACTGTTCATGGGACTAGACATTTAGTTCGAAATCCTGGATTCTATTGCGAAAAGCTTTGTGAAATCAAATGGCACCCTGTTAAGGGGATTTCACAATTCGTCTATTTTGAATGATGATGAGCTGTTGCTCTTTTACAGGGAATTTATTGATGGTAGATATACCTGTTTGAGTGATATTTTTTTTTGAAATAGTTCCAAGCTGTCTTCCTGCCCTGCAAGTCTACGACAACATTGTAACTTTAAATCCTCAGGCTGATATAAGAGTCACTTTTGTTGATATTTGTAAGCACTTGAGTCATTGTATTCCTCAAGAGGGTGCAGTAAGATTTTTTCAGAGGACAAAATTGTCAGTACCCAAGTCACCGAAAATTTGTCTCTGAGAATCCAAGTGGTGATACCTGGGAAGATGCTGGAGGTCTGACGGCAAAGTGTGCCTCTCTTTCGTTAAGTCTGGCTGGCGCAACAACCTCTAAGGGTCAGCAGTTCTGGCAGAATTACTTTAATCCCCAAATTGGTTTCAAGAGTAGGTGACCGAGAGTGTATGGTGGTATTATAGACAATCTCGATGCTGATCTCGATTTTAAGTCTCTTCATAACATTCTGACGACCATCTTTATAGGTATGAAATGATATGATCAGTTCACCATTATGTTCTTTATGTAATTCGGAAGAGGAAAAGGTGCACCACCTTTTTATTCAATGTCCAGTCATTCATAGTTTTTGGTCAACGCTTACATCAAAAGTTTGTACCATTATTTCTGTTTCGTGTTGGGAGGAAGCCACACTTTTTGGTCTTGATTTACCAAAGAAAAACTCTGAGGGTGTCCTTAATAATTAATTTTCTTCTGAATATTTACAAAAAACAATCTGGAATACTAGCACTGCTATAGTGAAAAGCGACAACAGCCATTGTAATATTGATATTCCATTGTTCTTTCTCAATAGCCTGAAAAAGAGACTCAGCCTGATTTACCATTATTTAAAGAAGATTCATAAACTCCACAAATTTTGGGGTGTATTCGACCAAGATGAAGTTTCCATAATCCTCACACGACATGAAGATTGAAGTTATGAGTATATATTTGACAAGCAATGTGCTATGTACTAGTAGGGTTTCTTCTTTCCTTTCGTTTTTAAGTTTAACACACATCACGTGATGTTTTGATTGGGTTAATATTTCTTCATTTGTGAAGTGATCATGATGTATTGTTTAATTGTGTATATATTGTATAAACGATTTCAAAACGGGTGAGCCAGTGGGCTAGCCTTCCAATAAAAGAGAGAAAAAAAGGGGGGGTTAGTCCTCAAAACCAAGAATGGCGATCCCGGAGGAAACAGAAGGTGCATGACATTGTCCTTTTTTATCTAACAATTCGTCCATTGCCTATGATTTTTCTCCTTTTTTTTTTTTTTTTTTTTGGTTTTTGAAAATGATAGCGAAACCTTTTTGGCGTAGATGTAATTTAAAACCACGGGCAGCTACTGAGCCATTAGTTTTTATGACCTCAAGTAAAAGATGTTGCTTTCAGCGGAAGGTTTAAACAACACTGACTCATTTGCAGCCGTCGAACAGGATTTGGGGACTGACTACATATTACAATCCCTTTTGTGAAGATATAGTTCAAACCCAAATTCAAGCGAGTTAGCTTTTTTATCCCTCACGTTCAATCACATACATATTTTGCCTCATCCATTCAATGGGTCAACAACGAACAATCAATTTTCTAAAGCGGAGTTTAAATGCGTGAAGGTGAGTCGACATCAAAGAATGACTAACCAGAACAAACATGTAGCCTGGCATGAATTTATATTTATTGTAGTATTGCAAATTTACCGTTTAAAGCGTAACAAAGCCAATGTTATTGTGTAAGTTTTAACAACACCATGTATACATACGCATTACCAAATAGAACATGGCAAGATATCTTGACTCGAAATGAGTCAATAAAAACGATTTGCCCGTTTTGACTAGGGAACCTATTGTCCAGTCAGCTTCATTTTTGCTAAGAGGGCGAAGAGACGCAGTGTCTGCCCCTTTCCGTTTTAAATAACTGGTGTGACTTTGAACAAACAGTGGATGGCGCAATGGGCTTACTGACTGTCTTTGCATACTTTTGTTTTGTTTTCCCTTTTCTTTTCTTTCCTTTATTTGAGAGAGGTGAACGTAATAATATCAAATTTGATAAATAGAAGGGAAGAAAACAAATTTCCTTTCTGACCGTTTGAAGCTTATTCTCTCTAGATAACGAGGCAAAACAGTGCAATGAAAAACATTGCAGAAAAGGGATTGAGTTGAACAGAATTTGACCCTACGAATGATTTAATAAGTTTGAACGTGAACAAAGATCTCAGTATCCCTCCACATAATTAAGAATAAAACGCTGCACTTGTTCGAAAGGACCACATACCAGCCTTTTGAGCATACCTCTACATACATCATGAGTCTGTAGTCAGTATCTAGGTTTCTTCCAACGGTCCGAAGTGTGATCTCCGTCATAGGTGAGGAGTGGGCTTCCCCTCTTCTCCACCTTTTTAAAAACTTTCACAATTTCAAAGGACTGGAAATGCAATTTGCTGCCATCTACAATGTGTAAAGACAAAACGTTCTGCAAATAAAATGGATGAGAATTAAGCAACATATAGCCGGGAAATAAAAACCTCAGCAGACCTGCAGGGTAAAGTCAACTACCCATCCGACTTGTTGTTGAGCCCTTGCTAAAAGTCGACAAAATTCGGGAATGGTTTTATCTACCAAAATGGCGGAAAATCCAATAGGGCGACTAACACCTAATTTCGGTAGTCAGGTAGTTTTTGGTGCTCATACGAGAATACAATTGTAACTGTTGGGATGTAATCGTGTTAAAATTTAGAACAAATATTAATTTATATGATAAGAAGGTTTTAGTAAAAAACAACAACAATATTCAAGAAAAATATGCAAATTACAAAGAGCCGCTCTTACTTAATTTATGTAATATTAACCTTTCGTGGCGTTAGGAGAAGTGTAAACTGGGCATTCATTTTATTAAGGTAAGCAAAAGCCCAAGAATGAAAAAGATGATTCAAGTTCAATATTATACAATATATACAATAATCTGTTCAGCAATATGTTTGAAAAAAGAACTATCGAAGCGGATCGCTATCGTCTGTTGGCGCGGACCGTACGCACATTTTGAAAACCGGATCCCTCAGACATCCGAAAATGAAAGTTCCCAGGCTTGCAACTATGGAAATGAAGCAGTTATCCTTTTGAGCTTTCTTTGGCAAAAAAAAAAAGAAAAAAGTCAGTTGCTTGCTGGGTTGAAAAAATTAATTTTCAGACAAACCAATGTAAATAAATTTTTCACAGGGTATTATTATGAAACTAAAAAAGAACCAACCGGATTTTTATAACAGTTACCCAAATCTTGGCTGTAGGACCATGAAAAATGGAAAACTATTAAACACTTTGGCAATTGCAAACATCCAAGAACTCTATTTGAGACGTCGCCAGAATATATTACCATTTAGGGCTAAGTTCTTGAATGATTACATAATGAAGTAGAGCCGAGTGAAAATGTTCCCATAGCTGGCCATGTGATAATTTTTACATTCCATAAAATTTTTTCTTCGAACATTTTTCTTTTTTATTTCAGGCAAAGTTTTGAACTAATTCACGTAATCGGCCGTTTCGATACATGTATTTTGAGTGTTTTAAAACAGGAAGGGGAATTTCAGTTTAAAAGAACGACATATCTGAAACTGCTGTAAGCCTTTCATCAAAGCGTAAATAAAGGTAAATGGGGTAGCGAAGAATAGGCTAAGATTTTCCTTTGACGACCGTTAAAAGTGTGACTAATAGAACTTTTTCACAGTCTACTCTGTAACAGGATGAATAGTTGTTTCTCACAAATGATGGGCTTTCCAAATGTGTCGCGATTTGTTTTTTGTTTTTTGGTTTTTTTTTTTTTTTTCGTTTTTGATTGTTCGTACATATGTTACACAAAATATGAAACTTCTCCTATCTTTATGTGTGAAAAAATAAATATTCGACCATTTCGGGCATTTGTTGCAAAAGACTATGAAGTAAAGCTCACGAATTAAACCCTTTTTGTGCTGCCAGAATATTTAGCGAATTTTTTAAACTTATTAACTTTCCATGAAACTTTTAGCGCGACTTTAATATTTGTTTTTCTTTTTTCAAACAACCTACACTCTTAAAACGTTGGGTAAAATATCCGTTGGTTAAAGAAGTTTATGAAATGTGTTGGTTAAACTTTGCCCAACTTTGGGGCTAATTGGTGCAATGTTTAAACGCTGGGCAAAGTTTTTGTTGAGTAAAAGTAATTGCTTAAGTGTTGGTCAATCTTTGCTGAAATAATGGTTAAATTTCCCCTTCCATGCACGCGTATACTGTTATACCCAACTGACTGGTCAAAATGACGATAAGATTTTATTCTGCAGTTGAGCATATTTTCCCTTTACCCACTTGTTGGGTAACTTTTTGCCAATTTGTTGGGTATATTGTTGGTTGCAGTGTTGTCACCAAACAACAGTGCACTTGACCCGATTTGTTTCACAATTCTTCTCATAATCAGACCATGGTACCATAATCTGAAAATTCTCTTTGGCATCTTTTATATTGGCCAAACAGCTAAACTCGTACATTACTTTAGACCATGAAATCGATCTCTATTTCCATAAAATTCTTTAAACAGTACTACGAACTAGAACACATTTGTATGAGATTCCATGATTCGTATTTGGCGCAAAACTGCTATCCAATGAGAGGTCAGGATCTGGGATATTCTCTTTCACGTCCAAATGAGCGTTTATATATTATTATTTGAAACCTTTCGGCATAACAAGAAACCTGTCTCATAACCATGATATCAGTGTATGAGAGCTACGGACCAGCTAATTCTCATGCAGCCCTTGTGTTCACATTTATGCATTGATGAAACTACAATACTTCATCACATCATTAACACACATCATTTTACAGTGCCTTTTAAAAATGATAGTTTTGGACGTACCTATACGAAACTCAGTGACAAACCAAATAGGTTATTAAGCCAGGGTTTTTTAACCGGGACCGATGGGTTGCCATAACCAGGGAGCTGCAGTGGCAGCTCCCTGCCATAACCTACAACCTAACATTTAAGAGAGCACCAATGTTTAAGGAAAAGATGATTAACATATAACCAACATTTGGTTAATCCATTTGCCCAACAGTTTAATAAAAGAAGTGCCCAACAAGTGGGTATGTTTTAAAATGCTAATTTACCAAACAGTTGGGTAATCTCTTGCCCAACAGTTGGGTTCAAACTTTACCCAATTTGGTTGGTTAAAGTTTTGCCCAACTGTTTAGGTTGTTGAATAGATGCCCAGTGTTGGTCAAAAAGTTGGGCAAAATTTGCCCAATTTTTTTAAGAGTGTAGTATTTGTAAGATTTCTGGCATTTTGGGGATTTTTCTGAGTAATTCATACCATACCAATTTTTCAAACTCAAGTGGCTGCTCGATTCCTTTCCAAATTCCTAGTAAAGTATGTCTTTCAAGAACAGTGAAATGAATAAAATGTATAACAATTAAGAAAACATAGATGAATGTGTGTAAAACACATTTTGTGCGCACGTATGAAATCAAGTTATAACTTCAAAATGCCTACTTTCACAAGGGAGTTGCTAGAGAAGGAGATAAAACCAAACAAATTTTTCCAGAAATTATGTACTTGAAAAAGATTTTATCTTTTGAGACGGCAGCTTTTTGATTGACAGGTCCCTTTGTTTCTATTGTTAAATCCCTTGTGACTAAGTCCTTTTAATAATCATTTCTTCCATTCTCCTTCGAGTAATTTCTTAACAATGGTAACAATCGTCTGTATATCCTTTGATATAGAAGTTTGTTTCCGCCAATGGCGAAGGTTAAACTGTTATAATAACAATTTCTATAGAACGACTGGAACCAAAAGGTTAAACTAGGTGCTTCAATTCCTCCCCTTTCGTCATTAGATGGAAGCATTGTTCAGGTCTGTACCTTTACCTTAGTTTAAAAAAATTTTGCCATAATTAAGAAACAATAAAATTAAAGTAATTTTCAGCGAAATTGTTGCTGTCTTCAAATGAAACAACAGGTCGCGTCTCGGATAGCGTCAAGTGAAATAAATTTCACAATTTTCGATGGCGGCTGGCCGCAAAATGTTAATGAGTAGAGTGTAAGGGATACGTCTCTTCATTGGAATGTCGATAATGCGTCACTTATCTTTGTTTATCGAAGTATTGAGGTAAGAATTTGGCGGATAAAAGCAAGATTGTTGTCGGAAACGAACATTGTCGCAAAGAGACTATAGAACGTTGTTTCTCCTTCTATAGCAACTCCCTGCTTTCATTAAATTAAATACCGTTTTTAATCTGCACTGTCATTTATTGCACTTCACTTCGAAGATGAAACGAAAGTTTCGACGACAAACGTGAATGTGACTTTGTTAGAATAAGACCCTTTTTGTCTTTCGGATGGCTGTTTTATTTTATTACTGAAAACAAGGCAATCATACAGTGGGTACCATTCTAACACGACCATTCCTATACTTTATCATACACAAAATATGCCATACGTGTAAGGTACTGCCTTCGAATAATTCTTCCCTTCCATCCTTAACAAGTAGGCCTGCGTCGTACCTCACTCCTGCCGATGACAAGTGCCACTGTAGAACGATTTTTTCGACAAGTCCTCTTTTTACTAGTTGGCACTGGCGTCCGGGCAGATCTGTAAAATGTCCACAAGGTCTGAATTATATGTGTTTCTCACATGATCCCTTCGTCTGCTTTGCGCTTTAATATTTTGAGAGATTTACTCGTAGTATTTTAATTTTGACCACATAATTTGCCGATGATTGAATAAATACTGCACCATTTTGCATCTAAACACCACTGAAAACCAGAAAACGTTGTTTCTTTGGTAGTATGTATGTCACTTATAATATCTCTATAAAGACTAAAAATGGGTGTTTTGAAATTTTCCATGCTCCCAAAAAAGGAAAATCTTAAAACGCAAGCCTATAATCAGTTCAAGGTTTTGCCAAACATGGCACCATTTTGCATCAAGGAAATCTAACGCAAAGAAAGTTTCTCAGAGGGGGACACAACTACTTTTGGTTTTCCTATTAATGCTGAAATCCATTCAAATATTACGCAGCTGCGATCTACGTCCTTCCGAAGTTTACACTTTATCCCCAAGAGAAAGGGATATACCGGTTCCATTTTGTCCCATTCCCCAGGCCACAGATCAGAAATGCCCAGTTTTTGGTCTCTAAAAATGGTTGTATTACCATTTTTTATAGATTGATTTTTTATTCTCATTATTTGAGAAGTGGCAGACATGAGATTCGTACTCCAAGGCTGGGTACATACAGCTTTAAACACGTGGGAAGTGCCGTTTCCGGTCGTCTGGAGGGATTGTAAAGCCCAAAATTTTCTTGTGCGCTCCGCGTCCACTGATGGTGGCGCTCCGCTTTGATAGTCTTACCATGCCTGGCCCTCGCAGGTATCAGGTCCCCTCACTTGTTGCCTAGGCTCCCTAAAATTCCATCCTGGCTACGTCACTGCGTTATGGAAACTTATTACCAGAATTTTTCGGTGAAGTTCCTCTCTATTTTTGTTCTAAAAATTTACATCGTTTGTGTGACGATAGGTTGTAACTAATACAGTGCTGTTCGTACTAAAAAACAGAAAATTCGGGTGCTTTTCCTCTAGAAATAGGGTAGCAACTCCACTGTTCCAAATGTTTCCTAAGAAACACGCCTATATGGAAGAACAATATCCTTATCGTGAAAGTTCAATTTAATAGAACCACATATCTGAAAACTGATGTAAACCTTTCATCAAAGGGTAACCAAAAGTAAATGGGCTAGCGAAGAACAGGCTAAGATTTTCCTTTGACGGCCGTAAAAAGTGTATCTGTTAGCATTTTTCCAAAGTCTACCCTGGACGGACGTACAAGAAAAATCAGCCGACGGTACGAACCGCCATTTCAGGACCGTTCATAAGGTACTCTTGGAAGATTCGGCGTTTTGCATAGGGCTAAGTACAAAAAAGTGTGCTTAGAAATTAAGTAACAGAAAAATTTTGCCACGAGAACTAACCGTGCCAGACCGATAGCCTTTCCTCGATCTATCCTCATGCAATATATTGCGATAAGGAAACAGGAACCGTGTAGCATGACTTTGCTTAATTGTTGGTCTGAAGAAGTGTATGCAGATTCCAGACCTCGGTGTATTCAGGGAGTTTGAAGAAAGGAGAAATAAATTGTATAGACTCTTTGGAGCAATGTCTTTGATGGGAAGTAAACCTGCTCCTATGCTCAAATTCCTATCTCAGTGCTTGAATAAATTAGTATCACAAAGGCACTCAAACACGATGATATTTTTCAATTAATTATGATCGTACTGGACTCTTCCTGTTAGGGGTCCGACCGGTGACTTTTTGCCCGACTTCAGATCCACCCAAGGGCATAACCTCTGCCCGACTTAGGCAACGAAGTTTTCCCCCATTCATCAAGGTTTCTTTTTTCCAATGGGTGAGCTGCAGCCCTCGTCCTCCCCTCGTTTTTTCAACTAAAGTGTCAATTTTCATTCTGATCAAAATCGTTGATACGAAAGGATCTATCGAAATTTAGTTTTTGCCGTAGCCCATACCCCAAACCGTAAAATGAATAGGGAGTGGTCGAGAAATTGACGATTCGTCAATAAACATCAAAGGAACTCCGTCAAAGGATCCGTCAATAGTTGCTCCAATGTAATTGATTCAATTAAGAACCGTCAAATCCCCCTCGCACGATCATTTTTCGTCTATTGTTTGATATGAATTTATTTACATCAATTGAAAAAGTGATTGCCTATGGGTTGCGTTAGATAGAGGGCGTTTTACAGCCCAACCAATTAGTTCAAGTCGAGCCGGGCACAGCCTTTTTTCCAGTTGCGGCTCACTGTCTTGTTTTCCCTATACTCCATTGCTTATGTCGAGCACCAAGCACAACCGAAGTAGGTTCCGTTTCTGAAGTCTTAATTATAAGCCGTTCAACACAACTCAAGTCTGATGCACTAACCACCTGCCCATGCAGTTAGTCTGTCCTTACCATGGAAGTAAGGTAGAGCTTCTATGATCCTAACATAGTAATTCAATCTTCATGTAGAGTTCCAATGTTTTGAATCGTCTGGGGTCCTTAGTTCCTTTCAAGCTCACAAAAGAAGCAATTTCCCTTGATACAAACTGTTCGGTAAACTATAAGTAGCTGTTGTAAGAATTTGAAACTCTACCTCCAAAAAGGGGGGAGGCAGAATTTATTCGCGGATTTTTAGTCACGTTTGTTAATGAATTAATAGTGGTGGTACTTTGAAGCATGCGTAGATGTTTGCTTTTAGCATGCCCGGTTCAGCGTTGCGTATTTTTCTTCATGTATGTCCTTATTTCATTTCATATCCTCCAACATGTAGAATGGAAAAGGTGCAAATTTCTTTCACGAGCTCCAAAACACTGCTGGATGAAATCCAATGTTTTTTTTTTTCAATTGGGTCCTTCGTCAAACGTTACGATAATAGCCTAATGTTCACGACATAGCCTACGCTTATCTAGGCTCTCCAGTTCTTGGTGGGATAGTTAGCAGAAAGGCGATTGCAATAAATACTTTAGATACATACAACTTAAACGGGAACCGAGCACAGCTATGCCGAAGATGTTAAGGCTTCTTCGGGAAGTTCGGCCTTTTGGCTAAGATCATGTGTAGTATCTCTTCTTTTCAACCAATGAAGCCATGAATGACAAACCGGTAATGTAAGTGGTCTGAAGGCCTTAAGGTTGGTCAAGTGTTGTCCTTAAGTGGACGTATAGCTTCTTCGGGAAGCAGTTTCAAGTTTGGTTTCGGCAAACGGCCCTTTTCCAGAGGGTCGGGAGGACTTTGGAAAAAGTACTCTAACGGGAACACGCACGGCACGCAGAGCTTGCATCTCACATTTTAGTAATTCCCCATAGAAACGCAGTGTCAAGATTTTACGGAAATCGATACATAACGTTTGCTCATGAATCTAATAGATCAGTTTTTTGCCTTAAAAATTTGGCCAAATTGCAAATGCCGATTTATGTCAATTTTTTGTATGTTAATAAGGTTACTTTATTCCACCGATTTCTGTTTGAACAACTTTTGTTGCAATTTGTTTTTGATCAAATCTTAAATTGACTGGACTATATGGCACTCTTATATGTAAATTTCAAATATATACATTGCACAGTACTTTCACGGTTACATCATTATAGTTATAATGAGGGAAATATTCAATAATTATTGTCTGATCGTGTCGTGGATCACATACGCATGCCCTCAGCCATCAAGAAAATCCTGGTTACGACAGAGTTGCACATTGCATGGGTTTGCTGGATTTCTGCAGCAACTAGGCCTCAGACAAACGAAAACGGCATTTCGCGGGTGTTTGAGTAGAATCTAAACAGTAATTATTTTGTGGATTTCATGCAATAAAATGTTTACTTCAAATGTTCAATACCAAATGGTGACCCAAGGAAAAATCGATACAAATCTACCAGATTCAATTTAGCAATAGTATTTCAAGGCAAAATTTTAAATGTCTATGCAATCTTTGGTCTACTCGTCTTATCAGGCACTCGAAAACATCCTAAGACATTTGGAAACTTTGTTTTTCTTTTAATTTTGGGAACGTCTGCAAGACGCTGGCTGTGCAAAACTAACACTTACCTAAATTGCCAGACACCAAAGGAAATGTCCTTGCAATGTCTAAATTTAAGATTTCCCTAGACCCCCCCATCCACTCATGTCGAACAAGTGAAGCCAGGTGCTCATTTTTACTCTCACTGATTTTGCTCTCCCACTCCTGTGATTTGGGAAATCTGGCATCCTACGTCCCTGAAAACTTAGACCAATCAGTTAGGTAACTAACTACACATGGTATCACAATGTTGGAACAAGTCTAAGTTTTGGGGGAACCAGAATACAGGCCGCTAAGTGTGGTATTTAAACAATGTAAATGTAGTCACTTCATTTTTGACTAATATAGAGTGTATTGTATATTTTTTTGCTATCGTAATCATTACACTTCTGAAGGGGTAAAATTGGTCAGGTGAGTTTGTTGTCCTTCATTTCGGGAGAGGTTTCTGACGACTTTGCCGGTCTAAGCGATTATTTTGTTTCTCCCCTTGGCTGTTCTCCGGGACTATTCGTAAGCGCCTTATATACACATCTCATCTGGAATATGTGCTTTGCTTATCCCGAGCTCACCCGACACCCCCTCCCCCCGTAGCCAGGCGAGGTACTGAAGATGAACAAAAAAGCTTTCAGAAGATTTTTTAGCAATATGGCTGGTAATTTTCGAGGCGAGTACACAGATAACTTGCAACCACATGCTGAATGAGGAAGCTACTCGGTCTGTCGAAGTTCCCTGGTGGATTTTTTTTTTGTTTTTTTTTTTTTTTTGTTCTGGGCTTGTTATCACTTAATAGATTTTATCCCGTATAAGCAACTTTTAATGTTTTTTGTTACTATTATTTCTTTTTCTTTCCTTTTTTGTAGATGCAAGCCCCAAATCAACAACAGCAGCAAGTCATATGGGGAAACCAGGCTTATCCTGTAGTGAGTCCTGGTCCGTCCAAGAATTCCCAGTCCAATGGAAAGTTGTGGGGATCTAGCGTTCGATCGACCTTGGGATTTATTCAAATCATTTGTGGTATTATTGAATTTGCTTTCGGAGTCACTCTGATTTGTCTACCGCTGAGTTGGTACTGGGTATACTCCCTCTTTGGTTGGGGAATTTGGAACGGAGTGGTAATTTTACTTCAAAACTCACTCTTGATTTTTTGCAGAAAATACACTCGGTAACAATTAGATAGCAGCCTTAAATTACCCGGTCATTAATAATGATAATCTATGTATTATCATTGCTAATTGAATCTAATTGCATTACGAATTTGCATCGTTGCCTTCTAGTACATATGCTGATTTAGAAATAATATTTTTGATTACATATTATCCTTCTCGACGCCCGTGAGGTACGTTTTGTATTCATTTACTGCTGACTTTAGGCGGGACACATTTAGCGTTCCTCCGACTAAAACTCCACAAGGCCTGTCTAGGTTTGTAGACAGAATCATTTCCTACCCTTTTCTGCATTATCCTATATTTTCTGTACATTTTTCTTACAAATTAATAGCATCTTGGCTTTCTTAAATAATAGCACCTCATCAAACTGGCCATGTACAGTTTTAGGTTTTCCAATGACATTGCAATAGGGTGATATTGAGACTTTTTGAGGACGGGCTTCATTTTTGAAGGCTTGAAGCATTTAAGCTCTGCAGTTGCACCTACGGAACTTCCACTTACTAGGTATGACCTGCTAGTTGACTGTCACCATTTCTAGAATTGAGGCAAACAAACACGAAAGGAGGCGCTCTTTTGTTTCAGATACAGGTATATTAAATATGTAATCTGGAGAGCGCCCTCAAAAGATATCAGGCCTCCAGCATGATAAGAGTTAAAGATCTCAGCTCACTGCATGGTCAAGTGGTTAGAGCATATATTGCAAACAGAAGTTGTAGAGCTTGGTCTCTGGCCGGATCGGTTAAAGAAAGGAATCTTTTGCCATCGGTTGAGAAGCTGCCCTCAGGATCATCGAAATATATTGAGCTCTAATGTCTTCACATAATTTTGAATTCTGGCAGCCTATGAAAATATAACCTTTTTTTATTCTGTATAGTTACAATTATGATCAAGAAAACTATGAAACTTACCAGACTTCGCAAGTTACCATGTAACTAGTTCCAGGCAAAATTGTCGGCCAAAAGGCTAAAGAATTACCGGGTGATTTTAGGTCATCCTTTCTGAACGTTGGGCGAATGGTCACAAATTTTTCGCGAAATCATCCTAGAAGCTGCCCAACAATTACCCAAGGATTAAATTTAGTCACGAAATATACCTTCCCACATAGGTTCGTTAATAAATTATTCCATTTATCCTGAACATGGTCAATCCCCCTTTGTTTTTGCTACGAACCTATTTTGAAGTTACCCCTGTAATCAGTCAGCCATCTTGAAACTCAATGCATGATCAGAACTAGCATGCAGCCCTGGGATATACGAGGTCCAACACATTGCAACGCAATGGATGTGCATAATCATAAGTGATGCTAACAGTGTGTACATATATAATGCAAAGATAAACAGAATAAAGACACTGTGTTTTTAGCATTTTTAGTAAAGATAGAAGGATAACAAGATAGGTATCACTATATTTTGAAAATATTATTTGTTCTCGCTTTTTCAAATGAGATTTCAACATATTCTCACATTGAAGATAGGAAATGTGCAGTTTGAAATTTCGTAGGTGAGCTGTCACTCTTTCGGTTTTCTCGAAAAGATTATGAAGAAGGCTATAGCCAAAGTTCAGTTAGGGGGAGTCCGTTTTCCCCGTGCGTAGGATCGGTCGGTTATGGTCCATCAGAATGCATTTTCCCGGGCGTTCTAAGTGTGTAAAATTTGTGCAATAACGGCCACAAATGTGAGGTTTGCTTCTCAACTGCTTTGTGCTTGAGCTTAACAGAAATAAGGAAGAGAGCAAGAGAAAAAAGCGGACCCGACTTTAAGGGTGGCACCGAAGGGACATGCTTGTTCTCCCTCTTCAAACACCACAACGTGACGAAATCGACTTAATTGCCCTACCTTTAAAGCCTGGCGCACACTATACGACTTTTCACATCGCAACTCAACTAAACCGGCGTGACCTAGTTTTGAATCGTCGTCACCATATGGCTATCGCGCATCGTCAGTCGAACGATTACACGTGCACACTGCTGCTATTCATATTACGGTACAACAGCACAGAATAGCATACAGTTTGCAATCGTACTATACTTTCAGTGTGTAGCTAGCGTACTAGGCCTATGCAAGTTTACAGCTCACCAGTGATGTCGACTGCCTCGGCAATCTTCTCAACGGTTTTTCCGAGCATCCCTATAGGAACAGCTTTTGCTTACACGGTTATAAAGGAAGGGTCGTTGCTCTCACATTTCTAAGAGTTTGTCTTATCTTTACTAGCCGCACTCGGTCCATATACCCACCTTTTCAACTTACTGAGTATTCACACAAAGTTACGTGAAACGTTGTCACCGGAACAAGCATCAGACAACTTTCAACTTTTGTATCAGGTGCATATAAATCAGCAATTTTGATTGGTCAGATTTTCAGTCACTTGCGACTGTCGTCGTACAGAGTCGGGAAGAACCAACATGTTCGTTCTTCCAGACCGAAGGCGTTGCGACTTAAAACTGGTCCTAAAACTGCCAGTCGCAGTCACAAACTCACGCACACGACAGTTGGAGATCCAATGATCGACTTGATTTGCAAAAGTCACAAAGTCGAACAGTGTGCGGCCAATTTCGTCGTGATCTTTCGTTACTCCACGCAAAAAACGCGACATGTTAGCTTGTTTGTTGTGATACGCGGAGCGCAACCATTGGTTCGCGCGGAGCGTCCCGCCAGGAGGAATTTCGCTAAAAACACCCCTAAGATTGCAGGAAACGACACTCCCTGTGCCTCATTCCTGCATGCTTAGAGTGCCATATTTTTCTTATCATGAAAACATGTAAGGAGACAATTTGTTCACAATATATATAAAAAAGAAAAATTGGAAACTATGAGGCATACCGGTATGTATTTCTGACAGCCTTGTATCGAATATAAATATAATGGTTGTGGAACAAAAACAAACGGAAATTGTGATAATTAAACGAGTGAATATTTCGTTCACGAGGCTATTATTACGTTACAGCTTAATTGGCAACATATTATCCAATAGTGCATCAAGTTGATGAACATAACATTCAATCAACAATACGAAGGGAACTATCTTGATGATGGTATTCTATGCTCCGGTCCTATAGCCTGTCAGTGTTGCGCAGTATACGTTGAACTGATCAAAATACCCTGCACGTGTACCAGAGAACATTCACGCTGCTGCAGAGAGGGCATTTCTGCGGAACGCCAGTCAAGGGCGCTGCATGCCGCAGTGACACAGATGAGATCTGGGAAATACGTTGCATGGAAATAGGAGTTAAACATGAGAAATTTTTTTACGATTACTTATACTGAGAAAAATTTAAATAAATAGGAAAAGGAAATATTATTTCGTCAACTTGAAATTTCCCTAAATTCCACAAATTTCCCCAAAACATTTTCCAGGGTGGGCAACTTCCCTCCTTCCCCCATTGATTACGCCACTGACACTTGTATAGTTATATACAGACGTACAGGACTCGAATTCTACTCAGCCGGCGACTCTAGTCCTTTACACCGGAATCCAGGCATTTTGATGTTGCAATCTGTTTACATTTAATAACGTTCATAACGTGATGATAATGTAGCTAAATTTGGGTAGTACAAATGAAATTAAGGATCAACTTTTCTTCTTTATTCAAAAATTCAAAAATTCACAAAACTGAAAAGCTAACTGTGAAGAGCTTTTTTGTACTTTGCAATTTGAGTTACCGTGGAAAGTTCCATGGTTGTGCTACCATTTTGTTAATTCTTGCACCAAGCATGCCACATGACAGTAACTCCCTCTTTTTTTCTGCTTGCAAAGGACACAGTTCTTAAATTCCGCTTGCAGAGCTTTCCAATTATTGTCGTTTTCATAGTTGTAGTAGTGTTTTCGTCACTTTCGGTTGCCTCCCACTCCTGCAGAGGAATTCCTATCAAGAACTTTCGCTCGCCTCGCGCCAATGTTTACACTTTAAGCATATGAAGCATGCCTGAGGTATCAAACCCTGTGGGTAATATCTGCAAACTCATGGTGTCACTATACTGACAAACTTATTGACAATCTCCCGTGGTGTCTGCTGTGTAGTTTTTTCTTTCCCTCCAATGTATTTCGTTTAGTTCGAGGAACTTTTCTGCGTTCTGCGTTCAAATTGTTAAATTGCCCATTGAGGATCTGCAACCTGAATGGACCCTGCCAAGAGCCCTTAAACGGGCTTCTGTATCCGATGTTGTGAAACTTGCTCTTCCGGCTGGTGCACATCTTCGGTGCACATCGATGCCCCCCCCTTACTTACAGCAATTCCTGTATCCGCCTTTAAGAAATGTCATTACCGGCTGTTTGAGAGGTCGCGATATTTCACACTTTTCTTAAGACTCCGCGTCAACTGATTGGATGGTGGTGTTTGGCTTAGATTGTCCTAAAGGCAAGAGTACATGCGAAATTCTGGTAGAGGATTCTCTGTCTCTCAACCAGCCCGTGAGCCACCACTGGAACAAAGGTCGTGAACGACTCTCGCATTTAGACAAATTTGTCAGAAACTGGGCCATGAGAGTCGTAACTTAACTTCAATTGAAATGCTACCATACGCATATGATGTTGACTCTACATGTAAAAGTGCTAGGAAGGGCTATTTCTTGCATTTTGTGAGGGACGCCCCCCACCCCCTCCCCCAACCCACCAAAAAAAATTAGCGAAACAATGGTTGCACTTTAGGAACACAGTCATACTTAACAAATCAAGTACCAACCAAATCATGCTGATTATCGCCATTAGCTCCTCCACCCCAAGAAAAATAAAAAATCCACCTCTGTGTCTATGTAGGAAGAAATTGTTGCCAAACGTGGAATTTCATGGTAGTTTCATGTCGCTGCATGGCTAGTGAAAAAACAATATCCTTAAGTGTGATTACATAGGGAAATTACTTACCAACTTCAAGTAAATTTTCCTTCTCATCTAATTTCTTCTAGTTTGCTGTGATAACGGGGTTTATAGGAGTGTATAGCACACGCAGCAAATGTTTGGTAATTATCGATGTTCATGACACAGAAATAAGGCGAGTGCGTTAATTTGTTTTGGGGCTATACGCATTCGCACATCCTCAAAATTGTTTTGATATACAAACTTTTCCTCACCTTTAATCAAGCATGGTTTTGATACATCGATAGCATAAGGACGGATTCTAAGTGGCGATTTTCTTCGACTTTGCCTTTTTGACCCTTACAGGTAATTTCAATGACCTAAGCATACTTTTGTGCAGGTAAAGTGGTGTACAAAGCAGCAAATTTCAAGTAACTTGTACGCACAAAAAGACTTACGTATACATTAACGTATTCCTAAAATTTAACAGAATTTACAACGCTGCGGCGAAACGAACTTCTTCAATATGTGCAATTATTCTTTCCCTTACGTGAAAATCAGGCATCTAAACTGGATCTTGCCTTAGGTCGCCAAGTGGCGCCTTAGGTCGACAGCCACATTTTAAATGTATCTCTACATGGCGCCATTGTAAAATTATGAAAATATACCGCAACAAATTTGAGGAGAGCCAGCAACAATATGTATGGTATCTTTTCCTTGTATGACGTATGCACAAGTTGTTATTAAACATATCATGTATTTTAAGGTATTGCGCAACGATTTCGTGACGACCAAAAGTACATTTTTGAAGCATGCCCATATAACCATGGAAGTACTTCCCTGATATAACACCGACTTTTCCATATACAAATACGTGTGTTAACATGTTGAAAATACGATCCCCAAAGAAAGACACACAAAAGGGGGAGCCAAAAAAGTATAAAAACTGGCCGTAAGTCACTTAAAATTTTCGCAGAAAGAGATGCAATAGGTACTATAGTGATAGGTCTTCATCAAAATAAAGAACTATCGAAAATCAGGACTAACGTACATTTTTTGAAGTTATATGTAACGATTATATTACTCTTACATGCCTGAATGGTGCATAATACATCTACCACAGTACCATAATAATATGTCCACCAAAGTACCCTTTTTAAAGCATGTCCACCTTAGCCCGCATTTAGCAGTATATATACATAAATAAATGAATGAATAAATAAATAAATATATATATATATGTATATATATATATACACATATACATATACATATATATATATATATATATATATTGGTCGAAAGGAGTGTAAAAGTTCGATTTTGAAATTGAAATTAGTCCCAAGCATTGGCATTAGCCCTAATGAACAAGGGAAATAAGAAATAAATTCAAAGAGAAAATTAAGTCACGACCAGGACTTGTACCCGGGTCTGTCGCGTACATGTCAACTGCCTTAGCCACTCGGCCATCGTGACACTTGTGATTTTTGACGTAGACTAGGGTTCTTACACCTGCCGCCTTCAATTTTCTCTCCTGTTACCATGGTAAGTCCCCAACCGGGGTAATTGAATATTCAGTAGGTCGAAGTATGGTAAATCGAACGTTGAATGAATAGATCGAAAGGAGTGTTAAAGTTCGATTTTGAAATTGAAATTAGTCCCAAGCATTGGCGTTAGCCCTAATGAACAAATAAGAAATAAATTCAGAGAGAAAGTTAAGTAATAGCAGTAGTTAACTAAAGTTAAGTTATAGCAGTATATATACATAAATTTATATATATATATATATATATATATATATATATATATATATATATATATATATATATATATATATATATATATATATATATATATATATATATATATATATATATATATATATATATATATATATATATATATATATATATATATATATATATATATATATATATATATATATATATAGGTCGAAAGTGTTATAGTAATGAATTCGATCATGAATTTTATACCGATCCAAGATAGAGTATAAACTCTTATCAAAGAAGGAACGGTTGAAGAGAAACACCAGAGAGAAAAATTGAGCCGCACGGGGGACCGAACCCACCATCCTCCGCTTTCCGGGCAGAGTCTATGACCACTACGCTAGAACAGCTCGTGGTTCACAGAAGCGACAACAGGCTATAAATACCCCGCGAGAATCAATTTTCTCTCCTTGTTACCATGGTACTCCCAAGCGGAATGAATAATCGGTAGGTCGAAGTTGGTAGATCGAAGTTACAATGTGTAGGTCGAAAGTGTTATAGTAATGAATTCGATCATGAATTTTTTACCGATCGAAGATAGAGTATAAACTCTTATCAAAGAAGGAACGGTTGAAGAAAAACACCAGAGAGAAAAATTGAGCCGTTGAGTGTTATAGTAATGAATTCGATCATGAATTTTATACCGATCCAAGATAGAGTATTAACTCTTATCAAAGAAGGAACGGTTGAAGAAAAACACCAGAGAGAAAAATTGAGCCGCACGGGGGACCGAACCCACCATCCTCCGCTTTCCGGGCAGAGTCTATGACCACTACGCTAGAACAGCTCGTGGTTCACAGAAGCGACAACAGGCTATAAATACCCCGCGAGAATCAATTTTCTCTCCTTGTTACCATGGTACTCCCAAGCGGGATAAATAATCGGTAGGTCAAAGTTGGTTGATCGAAGTTACAATGTGTAGGTCGAAAGTGTTATAGTAATGAATTCGATCATGAATTTTTTACCGATCGAAGATAGAGTATAAACTCTTATCAAAGAAGGAACGGTTGAAGAAAAACGTTAGAGAGAAAAATTGAGTTCTCTTGAGAGCTAGACGCATTTGTTCCGATAATAGGGATTTTAAACAGGTCTCTCAAGATATGATCTCCTTTTTCGAGAAACGTCAGTACCCACGTAAGGTACTCATGAAGGCACTAGGGAGGGTTCAAGGGATGGACTGAGCAACTATCATGGCCCCCAAGACTAATATCGTCAAATCCACTTCCAGAATACCCTTCGTGGTGTCTTATCATCCTTCAGTTCGCCCCATTGTTGAGTCAATTCACAGAAACGCTAAACTTCTAGGAAGAGAACCCTCTACCCGTGAGTATTTTTCTGAACCGCCTATTACGGCCTTTAGAAGTGAGAAAAACATCTCAAGTTACTTGGTTCGGGCCTCACATCCCCAACCCTTTATGTTACATCCGGCAGGGACGTTTCCTTGTAACCGTAGTAGATTTAATACCTGTAAACTTGTTAGCAAAGACAGGCTTCTGTCTGTTGTAGGTCCCAACAACAACTCCTTCGACGTCAAACATCATTTTACATGTACGTCTACTGATATAGTGTATATCCTAGTTTGTAAGCGCTGTGCCATGATGTATGTGGGTGAAACTAAACGTCGATTAGCTGATCGGGTTACTGAACACTTGAGATCCATTAGGCAAAACCTTCCAGGCTACCCGGTTGCCAACCATTTTAACCCCCCATCGGCCTGTTCTATACAGGATCTGATGGTCACGGCGGCCATCTCATGCAGAGGTTCCGACCGTGATCGTCTTACTGCCGAAAATCGACTGATAGTAAGGCTAGGAACTCTAGCTCCTAACGGGCTGAACGTCAAACTTGAACTGTTATAGACTGTGTTTATTTTTTTACAACGGACTGTTTGCCGAACTTGGACTTAAATTGATCGTGTTCAATTTTCCTTGCAAAGTCCGTTCATAATGACATCATATTCGCCTAGCGTGTATTTATTATTACTTTTAATTTTTATCGCGTCATCACTATTAACTTGTTTTGCACGGTTGCGTCGTTTAGCTGTGTTTAAAGTTGCGGCGCGGAGTAGGCAAACATTTGTAAAGAGGTTGTACGCTTGACGTCGGCGCATTTTGGTTTGGCTTGCTGGATGGATGTTGTCATGGGTAGTGCGTGTGTTACCAGTGCGTCCGCACTACAGGGACTTAGAAACGATTGTAAGGAGTTGATGGGGACATAACAAGACACACAGCGCGTTGACGTAGGTGCTTGGCCTTTTGTACGCGCGCCGATCGAGTTGTATCGGCACGCGTTTGTTGTTTCTTTTGAATATCGTTTTTTGATCAGTTATTATTTTGCCGCCTGATGAAGGGTACATACGTTGAAAAGCTTTCTTCCGAATTTTAGCACTTTTTATCATTCCAATCTGTTTACATATATATATATATATATATATATATATATATATATATATATATATATATATATATATATATATATATATATATATATATATATATATATTTATATATATATATATATATGTATATATATATATATAAAGTAAGTGGATTATGAAGCTTTAAACCCATATCAATGGTTTAAACTTGGATTTGCGTGTTTTGTGTGTGTGTGTGTGTGTATAAATATATTTCTTCATTTTCTATATATATATATATTTACTACTGCGATAAACTTGCTGGACATTGGTTGAGAAATGTTTTAGATTTGCGGACAGAGGTAAACTGTTCTGTTGTGTTATTCATTTCAAATCCTGCAGGATGCTTTCGTCACCTTCTTTATCAAAATGACTCAGAACTGGAGCAAGTTGCCTTCGAACATGTGTCGCCTATAATTTGCCTTCTTGATTGTAACCCTCAACCCCAACCCCCCCCCCCCCCCGCTCATTCCAATCACCAATCACAGTGACAAAGTTGTGGTACGTAAGAAATATAACGTTCTTTCCACGGAAGAAAGACGTAGATAATTTATAATCAAAGTTGGAAGAACTCGTCATTTGGTTAATTACTGGGCCGTCTCTCCAAACTTTCCACAAGCGCAAGATTTCCTTCACAAATAGAGAAGTCACTACATAGTGCATATAGATCATGATTGTTTTCCACTGTTTTGTCTTTTAAGCTTTGTATCTATTAACCTCATTAGCGGCTCGCCATAGGGGCACGGGGGGCCCTTGTCCCCCCCCCCCCCCCAAACATTTCCAAAGCATGGTCTTCAATTTTCCAAAAATAACGTTATTCGATATCATGACATAAATAAGAAGTAGCCTTTTTCCTAATCTGGGCAAAGTATCTCAGCCTTCTCTTTGATACAAATGCCATATATTATGTATAAAGTAAAAACTAATGCGTAATTGTCAAGGATATAGTTCGTAATTGTATCAAAATTTTAGCCCAGTACCGGCCGCCCAGAAGCAGTGAGAGCGCTATCAGCACCAATAGCAGTAATGAATCAGTACTGTTATTGGTCCTGATAGCGCTACCAATGCTTCTGTGTGGCCGGTTCAGGTTTACAGGCTCATTCGACCACTAGTCATATATGAATTAATATGATTCGAAAAGTTATGATTTCAATTTATTTCCAACGGTGTGCAGCTCCTTGAAACGAAAAAGTGCAGAACAAATTTATGTTTGATATTTTGAAGAGGAACATATTCTATAGGCATAGCCTCCTGGGGAAATTTTTACTCATTTCCCATGTTTGGTTCTCGAGATATTAGAATTGCAGTTGACATATTTTCTACAAAGAGTGAACTTGCAACAAGTAGACGTGATGTCATGTCTTCACATTGATGGAAATGTTTAGTTGTTTTTCTCTAAAATTTAACACCATATTTATACAATTTAACTGTGATATGTTGTAACCGTACGAAAGTGCATCCCTAGCAATGGAAGTTTAAAAACTTAATATGCCTTAAGGGCAAGATAGCATCCCTAATCAATTCAAGATCAAACAGCAAGATCAAAAACAAATAAAAAACAAAACCAGACATTGACCATCAATATGAATACATGACATAGCACCTGCTTGGTTCAAGTTTACCTTTTGTAGAAAATGTGTCAACTTCAGTTGCTAATACTTCGAAAACCGAAAATGAGAAAGGAATGAAAACTTCACCAGAGTGCTTAGAATATGTTCATCTTTAACATATTAAACAAAAATTTGGTTCTGGTCTATTCTTTTTAATGGAGATTTTACTTTGCGACAAAGAAAATGATAAAATGTCACATCGTCCTGTAAAGGAGCCAGTACATTTTATCTGGTAATTTTCTGATCATTTTGCAATTTGATTTTCTTTTTCTTTTTATTGAAATGAAGATTTTATTGCAAAGGAAAGCTCAAAATAACGACTGCTTAAATTCTACTTACAAGCCTGGCAAATGCAAGTTCCGGCTATCTGAGAGGGCGCGATTTTGCAAAATTTTTTGTACGCTCCGCGCCAACTGATGGTGGCGCTCCGCTTAGATAGTCTTTCGAGCAGTCGGTCACCACTCCTCATGCCTTCCCCCCTCCCAAAAAAATAAATTTTTGAACGACATCCCCTGATGGTGTTTAAGACGTCTTGGGTCTCAAGTTGAGTTTGCCCCCCCCCCTCCCAAACAAATTTCCTTACATCCGCCCTTGATTAACCTTGTAACTTTTTAATTCACCTGGTGTTGTTCCCTTTTACAATTCTTGGTAATAAATCCAGTCCTCCATATAGATATTCCTATCAACAGAAATTAAAATTAAAAAAAATTTTAACCTTGTAACTTTTGAATTCGCTTGGTTTTTTTCCCATTTTACAATTTTTGGTAATAATTCGACCCCATAAAGATATTTTTATCAAAAGAAATTTCAGTCTCGTGTCTTTTATGTTTCACAAAGGTAATCACTTACATGGTCATGTCTATCATTGCTGCTGTATTAAGTGCAACATGCTGTGGATTTACTGCTGCCGTCATACCTTCTATTGCTTACTCCAGGCAAAGAGTAAGTATACACAATCTTGCCGTTATGAGGTACATTTTACGTAATTATTGACTAATTTTATTTTACACAACATGGTTTAATGCAGTAATAAAACTAGAAAACTAATGTCGTGAGACACAAATCTTCGTGCGCATACCAGACCAGTTGTGAACAAGTAGCAAATCCCCGGTGGTGCCCATGTTGAAAAAGCCCCGAAGAGCTCCAAGGTTTCAGCATTTCTCTCGAAGAGAAGAAAGTCTCAGGGGAAGTTTACATTTTTTCAAAATGACCTAATTTTGGTGCAACTGGGGGAAAGGAGGAACTCTGAAGGTGCCACCACTGCCCATTACTTGATACCTAATATTGTGCGGAAACTTTGCGAAATATAATGAATGTTTACAGTGTACAAAAGGGTATTGTAGATGAAATGCTTATCCGATAGATTTTGCAAGCTGCGATTGGTTTAAAGACCAGCAGTTTATCATTAATGTTCAGCGTGAGATCGATGTGGTCAGTGGCCCTTTCCCACGTTACATCAAGTTTCTGGCGCTATCACACAAGTTGGGAAAGAACCAAAATCAAAATCCATAATTTCATGCAAAAGACTTAATAGTTGTTCAAGTTGTTGGGCATAAACTTTCAATCAAGGTTGGTTCTTATGACCAAACTAGATCGATATCAGGTGCTTTGCTCATAAAAATGATCTAGCCTCATCCGTATCAACATTTGTAATTGATTCTAATAGGGCTTAAGTGAAATGGGCCTGTAGTATCATTTCAGGTGTTTTTTTTTTCACCCATACCACTGTGCCAATCGATAAAAAAGGGAACCTATCAGATGTTTTAACATTTTGTACGCACTGATAGGTTATTAATTGGGAGACAAACACGTAGCCAAGGAGGCTCCATCTCTCCTTAGACCCTCCTTATGTCACGTCACAAGCCTTTTCCATTACATTATTTTGGTCACATACCTGTTGAGAATACTTGCGGGTTTTAACAAAAAAAAGTGTTAAGCCGTTCTCACTTGCCAGAGAGAGGCTCTTGGCGTATTTATTGGGTACGTCATTTTTGGTATTTCCTTTTTAATCGTGGAGAACACTATAACTTAGTAAACTCATCAAACTTCTTTGGAATTAACAGTTCGGGAGATAACCACTTTCGGGGGAAAATGGTTTTTCACCCGATCGGGGGAAAATGCGGCCATGGGTGGCGCCATTTTCAAATTTCTCCCCTGATGCTTTGCGATCCTACCGCGCAATTTAAACGGAAACAAACGTTCAAAACACCTGGAAAATTTAATCGGTCTTAGGACAGAGAAATTTTGGAATATTTAGAAACTTTGTTGCTATGGGAACAAAAAAGCCGGATCATGTTTGGTAGTTCACCGCGCAAATTTTGAGATATCGAGCAATTTTGCCACGTTCTGTGTCCTAAGCTTAAATTATAGACATGACACAGCCGCAAGATTTGTTCAATTTTTTTCTGCAGAAAGTTGTGTAAGTTACTCGTGCTAGCAATTGAACCCATTAGTACGTTCTTGAAAGTTACTTTAGATTTCTCTCTGTGGTGGTGAACAATAACCTTGTATTTGAACATATCGACATTTATAAAACAAAGCAACGACTGTGATGAGGTACACACTAAGTGCTCATGAATATTCATGCTGCAAATTTTCTCCCGATCGGGTGAATTCTCATTTTCACCCGAAAACGGTTATCTCTCGAACTGATTAACGTCTTTGGTGGTAGTCACTTAAACTGGTTTCTCTGACTTCCGTTGTGACAAGTTTTACCGACAGGTTATATCCGATTTTCTTTTTATAGTACGGAAGACGAAGGAATATCGGTAAAAGGCTATCGATCAAAAGTTATTTGGTCATATAAACCAACTTCCAAAAAATATTCACACCAGCAAGTTACAAAATCCATTATATCTTTCGCTTGAATGCACAAATGATTACTTCGAGCCTTTCTTAAAAGATATGTTGAGCTCTCCAACAGATAGTAGCACCCCCTACCCTTCTCACACTCTCAATGTAGCAAATGGGTGCAAGTGTAGAAATCATAATATAAGAAACAACATTTTTCATACATACATTTTCCATAAGAAGGATTTATCAGAGTATGGTTTTTTGCAATATGCATTTCGCTGAATAAAATGACAGTTCCTCGTAGTGGCTAAGGTAAATGAGAGAGTGATCATCTAAGCAAATTGATAGTTAGAATTTTGCAGTGCCTTACATGACTACGTACTATACTACCTTTCGGGCTTTTCAAAGTAACAGACAAGCGCCATCTTGAATGCAGGAAAATAAACCATACGTAAACTGTGTCAGGCCCACTTAAATGGATAGGCCACGAAATACTCAGAATGGATACTGCACTCATTTCCAGTAAGTAAATTTGACACGGGTATATATGACAGCCGTCACCTTGTAGGCCTGAATACCGGAAGATATGATGCCAAAAAATCAAGTTCACGTAAACACTAAGAATCAATCCAGTGCATTCGGCTCCAGTTTTAAGAAATGTTATCTCTTTCAAAATGGTGAAAGGCAGACAGCCGCCATTTTGGATGAAGGGAAAGAAACGATACTAAAAACTATTTCAAGGTCACTACAATGAATTTGCCACATTAGAGATAGTCAGTCTGGATAGTAATTCATCACTCCATTGTATATTTGGTGCCAATTATATGAGACTTCACGTTTCAAAATGAAAAGACGGCGATCAATTTGAATTTCCTTTTAAACCATCTTTCCCTTCGTCCTATTTCAGTCGATTATTTCCTGTTATTCCCTGCATTCAAAGAGAAAGAACACCACTTGAGGATCTTTCATTGTAATTTTGGCGGGTTCATTGTAATTTTACCAGTCTAAAAAGCATGTGTTCACATGTTATATTGTTCAAAATTGCCACAGCGTTCAAACCTTTTTTCTGTTGGAAACAGTCAAGTCTGTCAATCTGTTCACTACCATCCTTAAAACATTTTCCTACCGCCAATATGGGGTTTCATAAACTGGGAAAGTAGAATTATTTAAAGGCTGAAGACTTTCATTGAAGTTGAAGACGACCTTAACATTTAGTCTACAATATGGAGGAAAGTAAGTGTTCCAGGGGTTCGTGGTAATTATTAAAGAAAAGTATTATGTAAGTAGTAACCAGACTTTGTTTTGATTTTGGTAAGACCAGAGAGTTGTAAGGGATGGAGAATCGTCAACCAAATTTACAATCTCTCTCCCTTTCAAAGCGCACTAATCCTGTAAGAAAGAACATTGCAAAGACCTTGCTTTGACTACTATCTGCGCAGCCTATAAATGTGAGACGTATACATCGTTTTTATCAAAACGACAGTTCATTCACTCTTAAGTTGTTGCAATTCCAGTTCTTTTCTAGTATATACTCATTAAGAAAGGAATAAACCTGTTTGAACACCAATGGGAGTCTAAACTTTGATGTTGATTTTCAAACAATTTCGGATTGTTTTTGCGAAAACGGAGATTGCAATTATGCTCAACAAGTATTAAAAACTTACATGGTAGTCGCTAAAATTGGGGCACCTGGCCGCACAAGGTCAAATAAATTTTGTTTTACTTGACGGCTGGCAATGCGATACCAATAGGTGAAATCATTTCTAGACCTCTCTCAGTTGAAGCAGACGACAGGGATCGGAATTCAAGTGGGGACTCCACTCCACTAATCCTCTTTGTGATAGAGGAGTACTTCGAAAAAGACAATTAACACGGAACTTTACTTTTTGGCAGAACACCTAGTCTCGAAGTGTTATCTCTCCTTCCCTTACAACTCCCTGGAAGGACATGGTCCACATCGGGTTCACTAAATTAAGAGAAATAATTTCTGCTCACATTGTCGGGTCAGTTGTTCGGAAAGTTGTAAAATATGTCCAAATTTGGTCAAAAATGGTTCTCTAACTGTTAGCAAGGAGTTATAACTAATAATTGAAATAAGTTGCAAGAAAAAGCCATCAGGTCATCAAGGGAGAATGTACTACCGTCAAAAGGTAATTGAGGTGAGAACTTTGGTAAAAAGAAGTAATGAATTGTTCCAAAACCCCAATTTTAAGTTTTTTGTCTTCTTCCTCCACTCAGCCTATCATTTTCGGCACCCACTGCGATTAAATCGTATACAAATACAAACAGAAGGCTTGTTCCTCTTCAAAAGTGAAGAAATATGAGAATAAACCGTTTCAAAATTTCTTTTAAAAGAATATTTGTTTGGTTGATATCTTTGTAGAAAACGTTTGCTCCTTTACAATTTTTCTGTACAGAACTCAAATTACAACGATGGGTCTTATGGCTACAGATCTTACTCCCTCGCAGAATATGCCCATGCAAATGCTCATTTTGCAATCAACATCACTCTGACAATAATATTCGCTCTACAAATGCTCATATCCATCCTAGGAGCTTCCTTCACTTGTGGGGCCCTCACGTCTGGGAACAACCCTCAGCAAATTGTAAGTATTAACGAAAATATATTTGTAATACATTAATGGGCAATGCAAATAACCGGAGAAAAAAACCTTCTCCTTTTGGTGGGGTACAGCCATTCATGTAGCCGTACAAGGTATTAAAAATGTATAACGCCGATGCAAACGCTAAATTTTTCGTGGGGGAATTCCGGGGGAGCGGGTCCCTTCCTTGCCTATACGAGCCTGAAATAAGATGTATTTGTTGCAGCATGGAGCTTTTAATTGTATAAACTCTTTATTAAAATTATCCATCTACAGTGGAAAACAGGTGGTCACACACCAAGGATGATTCCGTACCAAAAACTCACAGTCGTTTGCGTGTGTAGATTAATCCATCGTGGTCGTGAGCGCAAAAAACTTTTCGATGAAATCAATTCGGATGTTGGCAGTTGTATAACCTTATAACGAATTTTCCCCCTTTCTACAATTATATGAATGTTTCTGTCTTTGGAATAATTTAACATCGAGTCCAGCTTGGTTTTGCTTCGTTGACAGCAACATAGCAAGACGCCCCACGGACAAGTGACAGTTTTCTTGGTGTAAGGCTTACCCAATATCCAAATTACGGGGTTAAAGTGAGACTTTACATGCACCGCGGTTTAGAATTTCTGAACCCTCGGGACTCCTGGACATCTTCAACTTGTCCCGAGCAGTTCACCCAGTGAAAATAAGAGCTAAAGGCATGTTCAGTTCCCCCACCCTCCCCCATTTTTTGAAGTGCGGCTTCAAGAAGTGGCGACCACGGGGAGAATTTTGAAGTGGATTAAGATGAGAAAATACAAATAGGGGATCCATATTTTAAGGCTAGGAATTAGCAGCCTACAACAGTCGGGAAGTGCGGTTCCAGGACACTTGGGTGGTTTGTAAATTAAAGCAATCTTGTGCGCTCCGCACCAGCTACATGTGGCGCTCCGTCGCCCAGGTTAAATGTGGAATTTACAGCTCATGCATGATAACAATGAAACCAAAGATTAAGACTGTATCCAAGAGAATGTGACTTTATATCCTTACGATTCTTCGGGATGAAAATATCCATGAATGCCTCGAAACACCTCCGTCTTAAATGACGGTTTTCTGCAGCGTCACACAATATTGAAATGTGTGTTTATGATGAGACTCATGAACACTTACTCTGGGAAAGCCTTTATGGTTTCTTCCTTTTTACTTGAAGTCGGAAAATATTTATTAAAACTTTCTATTCCAAGAAAGACATCTATTTTGGCTTCAGGTTATCAAGCAGACATCCTTAAATTTTCTAACTTTAACCGTTAAGTATTTTATGTATCAGTCAAAACAAAACTGTTCTTACAATACAATCGAAAATTTCATGTACAAATTTAATTTTGCAATTGAAACATCTCCAGAATCAAACTAACCAAATGTTATGCATTGTAAGAAGAATCCAGAGAAACCTTTGCCCCCTGTAAATTGTTGTTTGAAGAAGATGGGTAGGTTCTATGTGTTTAATATTGTAACGCTCGGGCGGCCTCTGGACAAGGTCGTGCGGAGTGTTTGAGGAGCGCAGTAACCTGCGGGCGACTCTCCCGGCTTATTCATTGGCTTAGGGATTTTCTTAGTTACGGTAGTAATAGTAGGATTAGCCGCATGCTGCATAGACCATTGTTTGCCGTTACGGGGATGATCTCCCGTCACATTTGTCATGTTAATTTTCATTACGTAACATCAGTTCGAACGATCGTAAACTCATTCATGGGGAATGGGCGCAGATGTTTCTAAGTCATGTTTTATAAAGGTTTAAAATGTATTCCGTTCCCCGGGGTTTATAAGCGCAAAGAATGCCGTGCCGTTTTTGTGTTTTTTCAAGAGTCATTGTAAAGCTTATGCAAAGTAAGTCCGGTACATAAGAATGTTCACGAAGACGAAAGGACATACCTTAGTCTAGTTTTTCAGCAGCAAGGTTGTGAGCATTTTGGTATTTCGGCAGGCTCAAGCCCTGAAGCCAGTTCCATTCAGAAAAGACCTCTGAAGCTGTATTCATCGTTTTTGTTTTGTAGCTTCTCACCGAATTTTGATAGTCGATTGATTTTATCATTTTTCAGGACGAGGAAGACCGTTTTTACATTTTCTTAAAATTCGGTACCTGAAATACAACGTAATTTATACTTTAACTTGGACTGTTTGGTTTATTTTTACTCTCGTGTCGACTTCATGCTATTTCACCAATCCTTGTGGCAAGTCATAAAACCACACCTTAGGCCAAGAACCCCACCCTATAGGCCCAGGCGTTACCCACGAAGCAACCACAACCCCCAAATTGTTACAATATTTATAATTGTTGTAATTTAAAATCATTAATTATTGATGCAATAAGCGTTTTCTTGTTAAGTCGAACTGCCTATGTGCAATTAAATGACACGTCGATCGAGAGAAATAAATGATATGGAAAGATGGATGTTTAGATACTATCATTCTGTGCATAGTAGAGACTGGAAGGGAAACTTTGAGGCCCTATAGGTCAACAGTCTAATCGTCAGGATTTGTGCGGAAATTTTCACATTTTCGAATACTTTCCGAATAGGTTAAATTCTTCAGTTCGAATACTTTACGAATAGTTTAAGTTCATAAATTCCTTTCACGTTTAGTCTATTTAAACAGAGGGAGAAATGTGTACAACATGAGCGTTTATCATTGAAACGCAATAATACAATATTCATAAGACATACCCTTTGATCACTGGGTGAGTTCGGACAATGTTTGTGAAGAGCACTAAATACTTTTGTTCATTGACGCATTCCTCCCCCAAGAAAAGGAATCAAATTCATGCAAAATAAGAACTATCAATGCCTCACCTATTAAGTTGACCTAACGAAACATATGGGGAACGTTGATTGCACCCCGTAGTCACACCTCGGATGACCGTGACAGCCATTTGCCTGCTGCTCGGAGATCAAAGGGGAGGTGAGTCTTACACAATTTATAAGTGCACACGTAGAAGGAGCATCTGTCAAAAATATATATATTTTTTTTTTACAAAAAAAATGGCTGAATACTTCTGTAAGAAGAGAAATGAAACTACAAATATTAGGCTTAGTGTGAGTACAATGACTGTGTTTTAGTACTTATTTCCATAGAATCTCTATACATGTATGGTCAATTTTATTTTTTTTTTAACTTCTGTGCTGATTACGTTACTACATAGGTTTTACCTTTTCCTGCATAAAAATTAAACATAGTTCCCTGTAGCTAACCCTACTCTTTGCTTCTTCTTTATCTGTCCTTTCGAAAGAAAGGTGAACACCTTTGCCACGATCAGTAGTTAATCTTTGTCTGGATTTTTTCTATAATATCTTGCGGTCTTTCATTGTTGTTGAGTTTTGAAATAATATGCGATAAAACATTTCCTATCAGTGGTAAATACTACTGCAGTTTTCTGCATTTCATTTATAATATACATAAATGTGTTTGTTTTTCTAAGGCGTACCAAATCAACGCCCATCCTCGTTGTCAACCTCTAGCAATTGGACCCGCACCACCATACAACTCTTTGCAGACTGAGATCCAGTCCCAGCCTTACAACAAAGATGACTCTATTGACTACTCAGTTTATACACCTATGAACTTAGGTCAGGAACAACAGAGACCTGGAAAGAGTGCCAACAAAACTGCAGTTTATGCCTCTCGCATCAATCAGGAATAAAATTCAAAATGATTTGTGGAATTTGTGATCTTGGTAATGTAGAAAGACTTTTTGACTATGGAATAGGGAAATTAGATTGCTCTGTATAAACCCTGTTGTTTTATTAGAAATGTAATGTTGTGCATGCTTAGACCTTCATATATGTTTGCTTTTAATCACATTCTAGGTTCACTTAAATATGCTTGCTTACTAGACACTTGCTTAAAAGTTCAACAAATGTAACGCACTGGAAAATTCTAGAAGGACGCAATGAGTTAAAAAAAACTTCTATGACAGTTTGCAAATTGCGGCTGGTAAATTATGATAGTTGGTGGTTTACTGGCAATGGGAGTTCATACGAAAATCCCACTGACACTTTGTCTTGTTTGAATTGATCAGTTAAAAGCTGGAGACAAATGTCAAAAACCATGTTAAGGATTTTCAAAGGAACAATCTTCCATAAAGCATGATCACAATGATTTACAAACTTTCGTAACATTTCAAACACAGGATATTTGCAACAATGAAATCTTACAATAACAATGAAACTTTACGTTTTAGTTTATTAATTAGCTGAGTAGTTTGTTATGTCACAAGCATGTAAAAATTGTTGTTTTATTTAGAAAGGTGGGTACAATAAAAATACTCTCGAGTTCCCTAAACAAGCTGTCCTTTTTAAATGCTGCAATTAAAAAATAACTTTAGACTATTGGGAAGTCATTACTCTGTAGAAATATAAACAGGCAAACGAAGATGTCCAGTTTTACACCTCGAAAATTGATGAGTTAAACCTCCGAACGAATTGATTGACAGTGGTCTGGGCTTCTTCATTTTGTTTAAAAAATTTTTATTTCAAAGATGGAATGACGTCACAAAGTCAATAACGTGCTAATGAACAATGAACTTTTGTCATGAAGAAAGCATTAGATAAGTCATCATATCTGGTGAAACGTGACCTGAAAAGGACATTGCTGGAAAATGGCTTTAGGTTCAAAACTTCGTACATGTTGATGACAATAATTAACAACACAACCCGCTACTACACGCAAACAAAAAATACCATCACCTGAGGTTTTCTCGCATGGTCAGCAAAACAGCTTTAAACATTCAAAGTATAGGTCGACACTTTCTTTTTTAGTGTGATGTATCTAATGATGAAAATGTCAATCTTCCTCTTATATAAGTTCCCTCTAACTTAAAGATGGCAACGTCTAGCGAAAGGATTACACTTGTAAAAAGACCGTCACATGATCAGGAAGCTACAGACAGAAAAAAACGAATACTTTCTTCTCTCTCAAAAATAAAGCAGAGCTTTTATTTCTCTCTGTATCCTTCGCGAAGCGTCGGCTAAAAAGGAATTTCAGCAAAAAAATAAAACAAAGGTACTCATCGTATGCAAAATGGTTCAATCTCAATTGAAACCCACGGGTGTCTTGCAAAATTTCAGCAGTTAAAAATGTCACATTTGCAAGACAAAGTGGAGTGGTAGCAAAATTATATTACGTCATATCGTCACACTACTGGGCAGTCTTTTGCTGTTCTTTAAACTTCAAGGCAAATTTTCTGTTCAACATTCACATGAAATTTGAAAGTCTTTTTATGAGAAAAATGAGAGCACTATGAACGTCATGTATGTGGAGGAAAGTTCCTATCCCTATTTACCCTAAGATCAACACAACAGACTCAAGAAAAATAAGAAGGAAAATGTTCTTTATCGATTTAAGGAAGTGATTTAACCCGTGTTTGCCTCAAGCTCTTTTGGGGTCACAAATTTAGCAACTTTATTTGTCGATATCCCAAGAAATACTTGTCGGGTTTGAGCTTCATGTTATTGTGCAGATTGGCTAAACGCTGTAAATATGATAGTTGATTTCTTTTTGTTATTTTCCCCGCTGAATACTTTTCACATTTCTCACTTGGACAAATGTTTTTATAATTAATTGTAATAGCATAACATTAAACATGAAATTGTTTTATTGCACGAAATTTCCTGAGTCTATACAAAATATATTACATAAAATGTATTGGCAAAAGTCTCTCAACGTGATCATACTTACTAAAAAAACATAAGAATCACCGTGACAGCAGAAATGTGCAGTCTTCACTTTGATGTGAGTGTAAATTTAAGTGAATTTGTTAGTGTCAAAGACTAAGACCTTGCTATCACAGATTGTATAAACGATATTCAAAGGAATGATAAAGACACGGCACTATCTTTATCATGCGAAACCTTTCTGTGTGATAGATATTTTGTAATTTAAATATCACAAGTCGTGTTTTGAATTGGAAGATGATTTCAAAGTCTTTCTTTATTTCGGAAACTATATAAATTTCACACAGAACAATGTGACAGACTGAAAATTGATCGTGTAGTACATAGGGTGGATGTTGGATTTTCAACTCTTTGTAGAAATATTATTTCTCCTGCTTGCTTTTTTTAAGTTGGTCTGGTTAGTTCTTTTTTCCTTAGATTAGTCTAGGATTTTCTACTTCCGTCAAACGGTCATGGCGTCCGGACAAGTTGCCTAAAGGACAACTCGGTCCGAACATCTTGGCCACCGCGGCATGTAGGCCCCAAAACACCTTTTCCACTGTGATATCTCGGCTTGCTGCCTCCCCGCCTTAAGACATTTCGGCATCCTGAAATAACTTGGCCCCCACTGAAACAATCTCAAAAACTTTTGCATCACAGTGTGTTGATAATAATTTTCTTCCTCTTTTGAATTCGTCAACTTTCAAAACATACAAGTACTTGATTCAAGACGACGGAAATTATTTTAAAACCTCAAGCTGTCAAGCATAGAAAAATTTCCTCGGAGTCTGGACTGTAGGGACTACGTTCGTGAGACAATTACTGGATTACTGGCGTCACGTTACCAAGATGGACCGATTATTAGAAATCTAACGTCCTATAAGCTGAGTTAGACAATATGCCTATGTTATTCGCCATCTGCCGGGAACGAAAGGGGAGGACTGGGTAGCTGTTTCAGCGGTTTTCAGCGGTTTTTAAAGTTAACCACTTGAACCGTATTTGAACTTTACTTTTTTATCTAGCTGACACGGTTTGACACATCCGTATTGACGTTTGGTTTCAGAAATCCATGACTGGTTGGATGAGGGACTAGTTAGATTAAAAATCAAGAATACGTTAATTTGAATTAGGCTCCAAGAGTTTGATTGATCTGGTGCAGAAAAGGATTTTCATACTTGAAAGCATTCGGACAGTGATCGTCATTTTCATGGTCGTCACCAAGGACGGGGTCGGGGTGAAAACGATCCCCTTTTGAGATTTTGGTTTTACAGAAACGTTTAAGGGATGTACCGAAACTCGGAAAAGTATAAATTTCTGTAACATGCCGAATGCCTTATCTCGCTGCAATTTCAGATCGAGTCCCCAAAATTACTATTTCACCCCTTACTATTTTTAAAGTGCCGCCGCTAGCAAGTCCATTTGGTTGTATGTAGCTACACCTTTCTATAGTATATATTTAATAGTACTTTACTTGAAATACCTTTAAATGGTATCTTTTAAACGGAAAAATTATTTTTATGAAACTCTTTTAGAAAGATATGTTAATCTCTTGAATTCTGTTCATTTTAGTGGGTAAACTGCTTCATGTCAGTATAGGCTATGCTATACCTTGATATTTAAACGGAAGTGCACCTGTGGGATATTTCAAGTTGACTTAAAATTTCAATGAAAAAATAGTTCCAAGGATTTTGATATTGTTGTAGCAGTCGACTTCTCTGAGGTTTTTAACAATAGTACACACAAAAACCTGTAAAGCAGGATACCTTCTCTATATTACGACTCCTAGCTCACTGGAAGCATACCATGTGCTTGTCTGTGTTTAATGTCCACAATGTCAGTAATAAGTTGTTTTTACTTGATCGGATAATACTATGGTAGTATTCCCACCAAAATCTGCCGAGTCAAAGGCCCTTCAAGTTTACGAAAAGATGGTACCGATATTTAAGGAATAGATCGCATTTGGCTGACTATCATGGTGAATAAACCGTCGAGACTCCAAATTGGCAAAATAACGGACCAGGCGAAGCCGAGTCCGTTATGTTGTTAATTTGGAGTCGAGACGGTTTGTGAGACAGTAGTGGTCAGACAAATATGGTTAATTCCTATCCTACCACCGAAAATGTGTGATAACTTCATCCTCATCACTATTGTGACATTTAGTTTTATTGTGTAGTGTAATAACAGGTCAGTGTTCAACCAATCAGAATGCAGGATTCTCAACAACGGATGGTAGAGGTGGTCGTAGAATTGAAACTTAATTTGCTTTTTTCTATGCAAACGTATCAAACTGAGTCATGGGTCAATCAGTACACTTAATCTTAACTAACTTCTTTTGTTCTTCCTCCAATTTTGTCTCGGTGTTTTCAGTTTTTACCTTTGCAGTACCTCTTTAATGGAATAAATGACACTATTTTCTAGGTCTTGAAGGAGAAAGGTTGAAAGTAAAAAACAAAGTCCATTGGTAAAATCACATTGTGCACAAATTACTGTTCTGTTCTATGGAGCCATCTGAAGTAGTTCAATAGACGCTGTTTATTGCAGATTTGAATTATTCTCTTAAATTTCTTTGCATTGAAGAGTTCAATTCGCTTAAAATTTTGTCATGATTTGTTTATTTGAGGTTCGCTAAAATAAGCCAGTGAGCCAAAACTGCAAAAAAAAGCCTTGGCTGGCTCGACAGGAACCAATTGGTTGGAAACTGGGCCGTAAAACTCTATCGAGCTAACTAACTAACTAAACCCACGATAACACCCCAATTTAAAAAGAAAAACGTTCTGGTGTCATTGTCATTTAAAGATTTAAAGCATTCTCTTTGATACACATCCATGGTTTCACGTTTTGCTCTGAACCTTTATAAAATTTTAATTTCGGCATTACCAAACTAGCAATATTAACGACATTTCACCGCGTTATAGGGATGATTTGATATGTTTAACCCCTCAGAGCTTCCGGAGCTTCGCCCCCTAGACCCCACCAAGATCCCTAGAGCCGGCACTTGGATCCCACACTGTAGTACTCGCGCTATGGTGCGAGCATTGCCTCTAAGGCGGCAATAACTCCCTTCTTGGTGCAAAATACGGCCCCCGTAAAAATGTCTAGCGACGCCCATAATTTTAAGCTTTTTTGAAAAGTCTAAGAAAGATAGAAGATTTCCAGTTGATTGTAAAGTTCCAATTTGAAATGGCTTTCTTCTAATTATTTAAACCTCATCCCACTCTCTACAAATGTATGTCGCTTGAATGTGCCGATGAATATATTTTAGGGGTAAAATGTGACTCTAAAGAAACAAATAACCCCCTGAATATCCTCTGCACCATAGATGAAAATTGGCTTAAGAAACATCCCAAAAGGTTTGAATACAAATATTCCCACTATCTCATGAAAGGTGATGCGTAAAAGTATAAGCGATGTTGAGGACCAGCTCAACTGCTTTTATAAGCCAATCGGATGTTTTGTGAAACTTTGTAAAATTTTATTATTTTTGAAAAGATATGTCCATGTTCAGCACCTGCTATTAGGGTGACTTACACCTCCTGTCATTGAACTAGCTACTTTAGTTAATAAGTACAAAAATTAAAAATACATTTACCTCAATATCCCAGCAGGCCGTCAATAAGATGCGTAAATACTTTGCCAGTTAGTAGACCATACATACTACAAACGTTTTGACTGGGGCCCAGATGTCTCATGAACCAAGATGCCATGTGGCCGACTTGTCTCAGAGACTGAGTTGTCCTTGAATCCTTTTGACCAGTTTAACCTTGGTAGGTTAAATTCAACAGAAGACCAAACAGAAACTGTTTTTCTCTTTAAGAAAAAATATACTTTACTTCATTCCAGAAGGAATTCTTCACGTTATTGAAAAAAAACATTTTAAAAATGTAATTATCTTAAGTGAGTATAGTTATGATTAACATGATGTTCCCGAGACAAGAGGCCACAACAAAATTTCAAAAAAGAAAACCAACAATATCATTTTACTAGGTGACAATGTCATCGGGGTCTTTACGAACAAAATGGATTATTTTCTGGCTAGCCTTACGGCCTTCCTACCTAAACAGGGAGACGGAGGGCTTTTCACCATTCTCTAAACACTTGATTCTGGATCTTATAAGGGCGCCTCAAACTTCCCATCGTGACTGGTCATCCATATCCTCCGGGCTTAAGTTAGAAAACATTGCCTGTCGTGTCTCGAACTTATTACGTTTCTATTGGCAATGCGAATACCATGTCGACTACAAAGTTCCCTGATATTCAATTTTGCGTTCTCCCACCAATCAATGACAGAGCTAAGAGCAGCCAATCACATTTTATTATGGTACAAAAAGTCTTTTCAGAACTTGCCGTCTAAATTTAAAGAAACATTTTACTACCAATAATTCCTTTTTCTTAAGGTATTGGAAGGAAACTGAAATTCGAAACAAACTGAAATGTGCGCAGGGAAAGGAATATGTACAGTTTCTGCTTTGACAGCTGTAAAGGTATCGGCTATATAAATCCTGTCAATTCTTGAACTTTGACCAGAGTTCTGACGAAACCACGTATGGCCGGGGGTCGGGTGCAAAGACTAACTACCATCTTTCAAGTTGAATGTGAAAATAAGCTCATGAATTTCACTTGAACCCCAAAACAAATTTGAATTATATGAGGGACTAATAAGATCGAATTCGTTCAAAATACAATTGAAACCACCACCTAAGAAGATCACTACCTCTAGTGTAAAGGTATAAGTCATTTAAAAACTCTTCCTTCCATTTGGAACATTTGGAGCGTGAAAGTTACAAAGTCTAAATGAAAATTTTGAATTGTGCATGACACTGAAAAACATCTACCAAAAGCATCAAGTGTAAAATCTTTGATGTTGATGGGATATCTTCTACCCAAAGCAATACAAACTCCTTCAGAGGGGGTACTTGCACTAGGCGAAAAGATAACCTGCCCATCCCATTGGTCGTTAAATTGTTGGTAATCGCTCATTGTCGAAAGGAAGGTTTCTTGCAGGAGTAGAATGTCAGTACTGGCTTGTTTTCCCTACTTCACCTCTTACTCTGAGCACCAAGCACAATGGCATTAGGTTCCGTTTTTAAAGACTTCGGTATGACCCGGACAGTACTTGAACTCCCCACTTCCCGACTGCAAGTCTGATGCCCTAACCAAAACATGCCCCTCCTTTTGTAGAATAACAAACGAACACAAAAACGTGTAGACTGCTGAAAGGTCAACAGTTCGCAGACGTGCGTTTGTCTACATGTAGGAATATTTCTACTGCGTTCTGCCTACCGACTACTATATATGTCCTACACAAAGGTCACTGGTGCAATCACATGTAGATAATTTTGCCCCCAAAATGACGTCAGTAGTGACTTCAATGTTTAAGGTCTATTTCGAAACATGTCTCGTACTGAATTCTGCCCTCCGATTAACTCAAACGGTAACTACAAACGCCTTTCTCAGGTTACACCTTTTACAGTTTAAGTAAAGAAAAGAAAAGCGAAAACAAAAGAAGAACAAGGAGCTTTGTGGGCTTCTGTGTACTCGCGATGACATCAGCAACTCCGCGCATTGCCCTCTCTTTCTTTCTTCTTTTTTCATGAAAAATTTAATTTTGTTTACACTTGGGTTTTTATTCTTTTCGGTTCAGTTTTATCGACTTTTGTCAATCTCATTTTAACAAAAATTTTACAACTTTTTACTTCAAAATATGACTGATGATTGTAATAAATTGATTAATATTTAGGCCATCATGAAGAAAACTAAAAGAGGCGTGATTATAAACAGTGTGTAATCAAAAATATAAATTGATTTATTATATACAATTTTACAGCCCGAGGAGTGTCGACAAGACACTTATAATGCTCTGATATGCACCGTAAAGCCTTTAAATAACTAAACCTTACTATGAAAATGGTAGATATACAAATATAAGAAATCAATGATACTCAATTAACGATTTTCTTTTCATTCGATTCGGAAATTTTATCCCCCTTGTAAAGCAATTAGACAACTTTTACTTTTTCTATACCTTTAGCGATAGGCTATTTTTTCTTTTTAATGAAATAAGCTTCTGAAAGTGACTATAATATCACGTTAGATAGCCCGGAAACGGCCATCCTGGTGATTCCTCGTATATGTTTTTCTTTTTATGCTTCAAGCCAACCGATGGTGCCGACTATATCCCCCGCACTTTCAAAGACGGATCATCTCCCATGATGTGGTACGGTTTAGCTAAGACTATGTGAGAATCACTGTTCCTTTCGAATATTACCCAAAAAAGGCAGGTTCTCAATCTCGTTTCTTCAAAATAGCTCTCTCACCGTATAGTCATTCAATTATCCTTTTCATAAGCATCACTTTTGTTTATATCTCATCGCTCCGTGAGGAGGATGAGATATTGTAATCACTTTGCCCGTTGAGCTATAAATGGGAATGCCAGCTGAAATTGGCACTGTTGCCATGGTAATGGTTGGTGCCCCCAAGTTACTAGTCAGGGTCTAACCTAAGGTGGGGTCCCCCAAGGTAACCAAAACTCCAATTCTGTTTGAGGGGTCAAAACGTGTCCGTGTGTGTGTGTTTGCGCGCGTGTGTGTGTGTGTGTGTGTGTGTGTGAATTTTTGTTTTGCTTATATCTCCTAAACGGCTCAGCGGTTTTTTTGTTTTTTTTTTTCAAATTTGTAGGAAGGTACCCTAGGTGGAACCATTGTACATATTGCATAGCCGGAAGTAAAGGTCAAAGTTCAGAGGTCAAAGGTCAAATTTGATGAAAATCACATATTTTACTATATTTCTGTAATGGAACATCGCACTGACATGAAACTTTGCACGTGACATGAGGATATATAGAATTATCAAAATATATGGTTACCATGGCAACAGGTATCAAAGGTCACATGATGGAAGGGGAAGTGTCTATTTTTAAGGGAAACTGAAAAGGAAATTTGTGACTCTAACTCCTCCTAGTGGGCTGGACCGATCTTTGTCAAACTTGGTGGGAAGGTACTCCAATGTTAGAACTTGTGTCTCCCAGATTTCCGGAAGTAAAGGTCAAAAGTCAAAGGCCAGAGGTCATATTTTGATAGTTATCATTTTCGGGGGATTTTTGGCTGTATTTCTGGTCTTTTACCCTATATCTGTAAAGAAAGATTGCATTGACGTGAACCTTTGCACGTGTCATGAGGATATCTAGAACTACCAAAATGCATGGCTACCATGGCAACAGACATTTAAAGTCATGTGATGGAAGTGAAGTGTCTATTTCCAAGTGAAAAAACAGAAACTTTTAACTCGAACTCCTCCTAGTGGGCTTGACCGATCCTTTTCAAACTTGGTGGGCAGATACCCCAGGGTCGGAACTTGTGATTCCCGGAAGTGAAGGACAAAGGTCAGTGGTCAAAGGTCAAATTTAGGTAAAATCATACTTTTGTCCTTATTTCGGTAATGAAACATCTAAGTGACATGAAACTTCGCACATGTCATGAGGATCACTTGAACTACCCAAATATATGGTTACCATGACTCTGGAAGTGACGGTCTAGGGTCAAAGGTCAAATTGAGTCAAAATCGTTTTTGTACATAATTCCAGGGGAAAACATTTCACCGATATGAAACAAGAAATGTATAACACGAGTGACATGTTCTGCCAAAATATTTCGTTGCCATGGCAACTCAGGTTTGAAGTCGCGTAACAGGAGGTTAAATGTACGGTTTTACTTCAAAAAGTGCTGGTTGCTGGCTTTTGTTTAAAGGTGGTGAAGATGTGCCCCAAACTGAGAAAATGTGTCTCGTAGAGCCCGGTCCAAGGTGTGGCTAACCTTTTCCATAATTGTCTTGCGTTGAGAAATCTTCTTCTTTAATTGTATGGGGTTTGAAAATATTGTGAGTCAATATTTGTTACCGTTTCATAACACGGAAAATAACGCCTCGTGTATTCACAAAAATCGTTGCACGCGGAAGTTACAATTTGACTTGCGCATCGTTCTTTTCGGCAATGTGCTTATACTAAAAACGCACTACATCAAATGCTGTTAATAGCTGAAATTCATAAATTCATCGTCGTCCATGAATATCAGTTCAATAACCACTGCAATTGCTTCACGAACTCGATGGTTTTCCACTCTCCAACGTAGGCCTACATAATTAGTTAGTTTGACTTACTTATTTCCGCTAAATACTGTTAAAATTAACAGCTCGGTTTGCGCGTCTGCTACTCAAACGAAGTTCGAATATCACCACGCGACTTTCATGCCACATCGTAGAAATCTAAAGCGCAATATTTTTAGGGCGCGGACGTCAGCTCGAAGACGTGAAGTGTGGGCTAAAACGCCGCGTCGCCCTGGCCACGTCGTCTAATCTAAAGCTCCCTAATGACGCGTGTGGCCGCACGCAGTAGACTTCGTTATGCGCGTGTGGTAGGCTAAGCGCGCGTATCTGATTGGTTCATCAGCTGTCCGAATTTGTTGGTGTAACATGCAATGGTATGCGTTTTGTTCGTCTCCCCCCTTACTGTACAAGAATCCGGACAGCAGCTGATGGTGTGATTTCAGTCGGCCATAACTGGGGTCCATTACCTTTAAATCTTTTGACTTCCTTGCTTACCTCTATCATGGATGGTTGTACACTAATTTGTATCTTAAATGCTCCAAGTTCACTAAATATGAGTGTTTGAAATTCATGTTAACAATAAATAAAGATGGTTTTAGGCTGATGGCCCCCACTAAAGGCGGCCTACAGTCACTAAAAACAAGTGCTTATCGGATTCGTCCACCTTTTGGAGGACAAATAACACACATGGAAGCTAAGTAAAGGAATGTGGTGCGTGGCGGGATGTCTTTTAGAACAAAGAGTGCGTCCGCTGAATTTTTTCTTTCGACCTTTGGTGCAAGCACTTCACGGAGGTGTACCGACGTCACTGCGTTGCGCTTTTCTCTATTTTTTTATCCAGGAGTACATTGTGCAACAATTGTTGCTAAGGTTCTATCGTGCGCTCGTTTCGGTAACACACATACTGCGTATGATCAGTAACATCCTGTAAGCCAAATTAAAACACGCTGACGTCATTATTTTTACTTGTGGAACGCGTTTCTAGCACGTCAAATTTGGCATGAGGTTTTTGTTAGTAAAATCCTCACAGGAGCTTGATAGAATTAAGTCCCACGTTTACTAGCGATGAGATCAGCGCGGATTGCCCTCTTGTTTATTCTGCATTTAATATTCCATACGTTCTGGCATTACAAAACTACTGTTTGTCAACCTGTTAAAATACTCATTGAGAAGTTGCCGCCCCTGATTAATCAAGAAATTATATAAATCGTCATAAAGAGGGCAGCATATAAATATCTCAGCGTGGTATGAAGGATGGAGCAAGGAGAGATCATGGATTGGAGATGCCAAGCAGGTGTGAAAATATTAAAAAGGCCCTAACCCAACGCTACCGACAGAAAAATAACATTGCTCTGCTTAAACAGAACTGAAGGACTTTAATTTTAAACCTTTCGGAATATTTTATATTATTATGTATTGAAATCTTCAACAGGTCAAATTTTAAATCGGGCAATAAATGCCTGTAATTAAAAACCACATGATTGGTTGAAAAGTATCTTAATAAGCTTTGAAATGGTTTTAGATTTTTATGAAAGTATTGTAAATGCGATCACTTACAAGTCAGGTTTAAGTGGAAACTGGTGCGCTATATTTATTACAATGCCATAAAGGGTATATAGTAAAATCAGAGGCTGTTAGGAAGGAAAGACACAACAGTCATGGCTGTTTCATCTATTAGATCTATTTTCCCATTCAAATATCAAACTTTGATTGATAGGTTTCTTTGTGAGCATTGTAGGTACTCTTGATTTTTCCCTTACTAAACAGGATCTGACTGCTTCACACCCAAGTAATCCGAGAACAGTTACCTTTCATGCTTAAACGAGCCCACCTTGAGATTTGAACGTTACATCCTGGGGCAGCGTCACATTCTGGAACTGGCAAACAAAGTGACCAAAACGGCATTGCAGGGATTAGGCTGTTTGCTTGAAATGTCCTCCCTTTGTGTTTGAGTGTTTTTGTACGGCCAGACTCTCCATAACACATGAACAACGTGACACGTGACACGTGATTAGGTCTCTCTGTAATCCAGGGGAATACAGGATGTTACAGAGAACAGCATCTACCTAATCTTATGCAACGGCCGTTGTATTGAATCATCACTTGAGAGTGTAATGGTTCGTCAAATGACATTTTCACTCAGGCATCTGAGTCGTTTTTTCACGTTGTTTAAACATGCTCTGATCTAAGGTTTGTCATGAAAGGGCTTCAGCTATCTTCAAAACGTTTCATGAAGTGACTGGTAATGGCAGTTTGATTAGTTCCTTTATATACACACCAATTTGAGACTAAGTTTGCTAAAAGAATTGTTAATAGTCTAAATTATTTTGTCATTTTTGCAAATTTCCCGGAGACTTTTTAACAAACCTGAATTGTACGTTTGTGATTTAACTGTCCACAGAAATTAAGAGAAATTATTTTGACTTGTGACATATATTTGCATGAAGGCTGACAAGAAAAGAAAATAAAGATAAGGTTAAAGGGTGTGTCTTCGCATTGGCAGTTCGCATTTTATCGTTGATACTAATTTATTTAGTCATTATATTTGGGAAGAAAAGCGGCAGGATTACCGCCCGTAACACATGTTGCTCCAAAGAGTCTAGTTGTGGCTCCTTTCTAACAGCTTCCACTTAAATACTGCAAGGCTAATGCTATCACTTGTAATAACCTGCACATGAATAGCCTAAGGCTGTAATGACAGAAGAGGAAAATTTTATTTATTGTTATTTGTTATGGATGTCGTCGTTTTCTTGATTTTCTTGAATATGTTCTCTTTAAAAGATTCAAGGATTATTTGAGTGTTTTTAATTACGTTCGTTTTGCGCTTACACTTGTGTACCTTAGGTCCCTGGAGATTCAATGCATACTACCAAGTTTAATTTCGGTTACAATTTATGCCCTTGTGTTTTACATTATGCAGTACACTACTTTTGTTCTCTCCGAGTCGACAATACCGGTAGGTTAAGAAGAGCTTTTATTTGGAAGATAAATTTTACGGCTTCGCATTTTCTGTAAAAATAATCGATTGTGTTTGTTTATCACGTCGCATATTAAAATCCATGATGAAACAGTATTACTTCCTGATAACCCATTATTGACATGTGCCATGTAAGCGGATGCTCAAAATGGATTTATGAGGCAGGTTTCAAAGAAGGTTTAATTTTCATGTCTAAATTTACTTCTCTATTATAAAAGAAAGAAGAAAAAGAACAAATGATGGGTTGCGCTAGAAAAATGATTTTCTACCCCTATAAGTTTTTATTCCTTACAGTTGTTTGTCAGCCTTAGGTGTGCTGTTCATTTCATAAATTATGAAATGCTGGATGTTTAAATTTGTGTCTTCTTTACTCAGTAGTGAAGCTTTTGTGTTTTTTATTTATATTGTTACCGCAATGTCAATTTATATTTCATTTGTACTAGTGTACATCTGCCACAACACTGTCCGATAAGACTGAATACAAATTTCAATAAAGCTTGTAGTGATACCATGGACCTAATCACAACATATTTTATCATCATTAATAGCAATCGCAATTTTTAAAACGTGCGTTGGACATCCTCGATTGTTGTAACTATAATGAATCATGAACTGAAAATTTATGTGGCTTTTAACAAGGACAGGTTTCTAAATTTGTAGGAACCAGTCGATGAGCTCATCCCCTGGTTTGATACAAATGTAACTTCAGTAATGAATCTCATGAATTTAATGTCCATATTTTATCCACCTACTTTCCCTTAGCCTTCCGTTAACTCGAAGCGTATTTTACACACAAAAATGATATTAAGACAGTGGGGAAGAAGAAGGGGAGAGGGATTTCAAGGCGTTAGTTTTTCAACCGTTCCGAGTAGCGATTGCGTGATTTTACCTTACCGCATCATGTTGAGTAAAAAATCAGGGACTATTTTTTTTTTTTTGCAGAATCAGTTTTAAAACGGACCCCAACCATATGCTACTAAATGATAAGCCAAGTTGATACTTTTAATGACATTTATAACACTTCTTTTATCAATTCCATCGTAGGAACTGATTTCGTCATTAACTGTATAAGCATTTGGCATAGGTACAAACAAATCGCTGGAACAAATTTATACATTAGTTCTATTTAACTGGTTTACTGGAAATCATTTCATGCTGCTTACGTTCCATCAACTTACTAGCCTCACCGTTTACCTCGAGATCAGTAGATTTTATTTTCTCTTAATGTATTTCAGTAGGGGCCTATCACTTTCACACTTAAACACTCTCTATTGTATCTGTTACGGATCGATATAAAAGTTGGAAGAACATTTGATCGATAAGATGACAAGCTGTCTCCGTATAGGAGGTCAGTTCTGCCTGTACAAACTACTACTTTCTGCACAAACTGCTTCTTTGTCAACACATTTTATCGAGACTCTTCTAAAGTGTGCCTTAAAAATTAAAACCTTAACTTGTAAAACCAACAGTCCTAATTCAGTGGGAAGGGGCACTGCAATAAATGAATGACGGTCGGCTGAACTTTTTCTTTGGAAAGTATGCCTTGAAGATAATTCAAATGTTTTGACATCTTTTTCAATTGCAAAATATAATGCTGAAAATATGAAACGGCTGTCAGGGTTAACTACTTGCGACTAAAACAAAACATTATTCTAATAGTTGTTATTTCATATTGTCCGCAACTTAACGAAGCATAGTTTTTTCTTAATATAGGTTTTATTGTCAACATTAAAACGCAATATTATTCTGATTATATTTGCACCAGTCCAATTTGTCTGATTTGTTTTTCCTTTCCGAAACATTATTTAATGGGAGGAGCCAGGGTGAATATACACTTTAAAGCGCTACAAAACCATTTCTATTAATTTATGACAATCGTTCGTTCCACCCTTGATTCAAATTAGTATTTTGTTTTTGTGTGATAAACCTATGTACTGGTTCCTCATCAGTTGAGTTTCTCCCCTGCCTGCTAACGACAAGCTTACCTTGAATTATTTCTGTTCGCTCTCACAGGTAAAGGAAATTAGGATAAAAATACCCAAATGGTGTTGTATCAGTAATGATCCACGGACTGCTAAAATTTTATCACAAACCAACCAAGACCTGCCATGTTTTTTTACCTGACTATCTTCGTTTAAAAGGGACAAAACTGGGACTTTTATTAACTTACCCAGCTCAGTATAATGTTAATTTGACAACACATAATTCTACAAAAAGCAAAAAAAACTTCTTGATATTAGTCCCGGGATGAATAAATTGTCTCCGTCAAAGCAGCAACATAGAGTACTTACAGGTAACGTTACAATTGGTAAGCCGCGCCCACTGCCGGGCAAAAATCAACAGTGTTTCAGTGCAACTGTCACAAGTAGGTCGTCAGCTGCTTCTGAGATACACTAAATGCATTTGCCCCTTAAAAGGTGGGGCTTGTGACGTACGTTAAAGCACTCTACAGCTAGGAAGGATGGAGAAACATCAACTTATCTTGTCAGATAATATGTGTCTAAGACTTTTCAAATACTTTTCAGATACAAAAATTTGATTGGTAAGTCCAGTCCTGGTCAAAGGGTCTTAAACTTAAAATATGAATTGGTATCTTTATTACACCGAGAAAATAAGAGGTAAAAAAGAGGTACTAAGCTCCAGAATACTTTAATATAACAGAAGACTTTCAAGCTCATTCCATTAAAAGAATAAAAAAAAATATGTTTAATTGTTTAAGGGATAGAAACGCACGTTATCACTTTTGTTACAATCTCATAGCTTACATTTTTCCGCTAAGCGAAAGGACAGGCACGAATTCAAGTCGAGTGGCTTTCCTGGACCCCTTTCCTGGCCTCACCTTCAACTTATTTCGGCAACCTAAAAATAAGGAATACATGGAAAATACGGTTTCGTTAATCTAGAAGAATACGCAAGGGGACCTCACCCCCTTTTCGAAATGCCTTAATTTCGCGTCCAAAGATAGGCAAGGAAAATATTTCTAGAAAAAATTGGCGCATGAGGTCCAATTTCACCTTTTCCATGAAAGGTATCCTAAAACCTAGCAGTTACATTTATCAAAACATTCAAATTAATGTAATAGAGGTCGTCTTCTCCACGGCGTCTTCAAATTCGTTAAACAGACTGAAGTGTCTTTTCAATATGAAACATGTGCAAAACACGCTAGATGGTCTTTAAATTACGCTCGCATCTCATTTAGGTCATAAATTATGTAACTGTAAACCATGTGTAAGCAATAGTGTGAATTGCCATGACAAGCTTTCTACGAGGGCGATTTTTTTATTTGAGGATTCGCGTTTTGAGTTTCATGTATTTGAAAAAAAATGGTGTGGTTCGCTGCTAGTTTTTTGTTATCTTTGTATTGTAAAACCTTTGCCAGTAGCAATGAAAGCTTGCTTTTACAATTGTCAAAATGAATACTTTAAATCATGTTTGCACAGCATATGGCTTATCGTGTGTTGCCAAAAGGATTTAGCTGGCAAAATGCTTCCTAGTGGGTGGCCCTTCATTATAAAGTTCATTATAATAGAAAGAGGAAAACTAGTGAAGGTCAAAGCAAACAAAAGGAAACAACGAAGCAAATATTACTGCTGGTGATATGAATGTACTGAAGTAAGCGGTGCGACACTTTTAATTATCTGATATGATTTTAACATAAAATTTTTTGTGTGTTGTCGTCAAGTGATCAACATAGACAACCTGATGAGAGCCCGGTATAAAAAAGAAGCAGCAACCGAGGAAAATTATGATTCAAAAGAGGGAACTAGACTTAGTAGAAGCTTTAAAGTATCATTAACAAAAAATTCAATATTATGAAAATTCAAGTTAATACTACAATTTTAACGTAAATCACTTTTGCTTTACAAGCTCAGATATTTATTTACTTTTTTACTCTTTATTTATTTATTTATATATATATTTATTTATTTATTTATTCATTCATTCATTCATTCATTCATTCGTTCATTCGTTCGTTCGTTCGTTCGTTCGTTCATTCATTCATTCATTCATTTATTTATTTATTTATTCATTCATTCATTAATCCCCAAACCGAACAAATGTCCTACTTTAGTGAAAAACTATCGCCCTATATCTTTATGAAATGTTGATTACAAAATTGCAGCTAAGGCTCTGGCTTCCAGGACGAAAAATGTTTTATCCACGATAATCAACCCAAATCAAACAGGCTTTACTAAAAACAGATTTATTCGTGAAAACATCCGATTCATATTAGACTGTATTAATTAGTGTCAAGATTATGAAAAACCTGGTTTTCTCCTCCTTGTAGATTTGGAAAAGGCGTTTGATCGTCTAGAATGGAATTTTATTTTTGATTGTTTACATTTTTTCAAGTTTAATGATGATTTTATAAGATGGGTTCGTGCACTTTATTCAAATGCCTCTGCTTGTGTCCAAAACAATGGTTTTTCTTCTGCCTTCTTTACAATATCAAGAGGAGTTAGACAGGGCTGTCCTCTCAGCCCGTACATTTTTATAATTTGTCCTGAAATTTTAGCCATTCGTATCAATAGTTGTCCTTCAATTCGGGAAATCACTGTCCTAGAAAGAGAGATAAAAATCCTACAGTACGCTGATGACACTACTATTTGTTAAGATGGGTCAGAAGAAAGTCTTCGTCAGACTGTTGCCGTTTTCCACTCACTGCATATGTCCTCGGGATTGAAAGTTAACAATGATAAAACCAGTATCTTCCCATTGGGCCCATTAGCTAGCCGAAAACCACAGTTTCTATTAAATTTTCACTTTGCCTGGACAATGGGGCCAGTTACCGTTTTGGGAATTACTTTCGATAATCAAAGAGACCACCTTTTTCATCTGAATTATACCCCAAATTTGTCCCGTCTTAAAAGTAGGTTAAATTTATGGTCCACTAGAGAGTTGCTACCAATAGGGCGGATCACTATTGTGAAAACTTTAGCTATCTCACAGTTGGTGTTTTTTATTTCAGATTTTGCCTGACCCTCCACGAACTTTTATTAAAGAGCTCGAGACTATCATATTCCGTTTTATCTGGGCAGGCCGTCGAGATAAAGTTAAACGTAGTACCTTAATTGGTTCATTTGAGCAGGGAGGTTTAAAGGCACCGGATATCAATTTTTTTTTTTAAAAGTCTCAAATGCACCTGGGTTAATCGTTACACTAATGATACCCCTGCTGACTGGAAATTATTTTTCGATTTTTATCTCCAAGCTTATGGAAAGCGTTTTCTTTTTAATTGTAATTTCCATATTAATGATATTTTACTCGACAATTTATTTTTGAAGGATGTGTGAGGCTTGGTCTACTTATTCTTACAGGTATCCGACTGATAATTTTGAGAATGAAATTATATGGAATAATTCCTCAATTAAAATAAATGGTAAACTGTTGTTTTATAATTTTATGTATGAAAAGGGGGTAGTAAAGGTTGCTGATTTAATGGATAATGTTAACCATCCTTTATCACTAATCAATTTCAGGAGGAAATTTTCGCTTCATACGATTCCCTGTACTTTGTATTACGGTATTATCTCAGCAATTCCTAGACATTGGAAAGAAAACTTTTTTATTCAGAATGTTAATCTTGCTGAGGATGATGTTTCAGTTAATGTTGATGAAGTTACGCTTCCTTCTCGGTATATTTACAAATCACTAATAAATAGTATCATTGTGCCCCCGGTTGCAATTAATAAATGGAATAATGAGTTTCAGCTCGATGATGCACAATGGCAGACAATATTCCTTATTCCGTTTGCTTCATGTGCTGAGAGCAAGTTACGCTACTTTCAGTTTCGCTTCCTTCACCGCATTTTAGGGGCTAATTATTTACTTGCTAGAATGAATATTACTGAAAATCCACGGTGTACTTTTTGCGGTGCTTATGATGAGACTATTGAACATCTGTTTTGTGAATGTATGCATACTTCTTCTTTTATTTTAGATGTAGAGCAATCGATTCTAGGTAGGCAGTTTATTCTAAGTAAACATGCCCTTTTTTGGGGATACAATCTTATCTTACGCCACCCTTTCAATTTTCTTATCCTCCACTTGATATACTATGTATTTAGTCAGAAACTATGAAACGATATCCCAAGAGTAAATCACTTATGAACAAATTTAAGTTTGCCTTGCAAGCGGAAAATTATCTTCAAAGAACAAAGGGTAATCGAAAAATTCCAAATGAAAATTTTTGTGCTGTATTTATCCATAGTTAGTACTTATTTGATTGATTTATCACCCTATGTCTACATCTTAGTTAGGTTTTTGCGAGAGGGAGGTTGTCTATTAACTTGATTGTGATGTGAGTGATTATATTACTTAATAGAAAAGTGTTTTGTAAGGAAAATTGTGACAAGGTAGTCTACGATTTCATGTTGTATATAGTTATTAGTTTGTTAAGAACCCAGTGCACAATGCAGAAAGATGATAGATAGAAAAAACAATGGATGATTGTTTGAATGAAGTAGAGTATTATTATGTTAATAAAATGGTAATACATTTACAAATTGATTTCAAAATTACAAAAGAGAAAGAACAATAAAGATGGAGTATAAAAAAACATATATTCATTCATTCATTCATTCTTTCACTCATTCAGTCATTTATTTATTTATATATTTATTTATTTTTGAAGACTTAACACAGGTTGAGCTGCTATAAAAAGCAGCTCCCACGACCCAGTACATGAAATGCAGAATTAAATTGGCAAAACATTTACGTATTTACTAGTTCAGGAGATAAATGGTTTTTCACCCTATTGGGGGAAAATACGGCAATGGGTGGCACCATTTTCAAATTTCTCCCTTACTGCTGGGCGATCCTTCCGCGCAAATTCAACGGACACGAACGTTCAAAACACCTGGAAAATTTCATCGAACTTAGGAAAGAGAATATTTGAAATATTTAGAAACATTGTTGCTTGGAGAACAAAGAAGCCAGATCAAATCTGGTTGTTCAAGGCGCAATTTTTGAGATATCGAGCAATTTTGCAACGTTCTCTGTCCTAAACTTTAACTACAGACCCGACAAAGCCACAAGATTTCGGCAATTTTTCCTGCAGAAAGTTGTGTAAGTAACTCCTGCTTGCATTGTGCTCATTAATACGTTGTTGAAAGTATCCACATTCATAAAAACAAAGCGACAACTGGGAAGAGGCACACACTAAGTGCTCATGAATATTCATGCTGCAAATTTTTCCCCAATCGAATGAATTATCAGTTTCACCCGAAAACGGTTATCGCTCGAACTGTTAACGTTGATATTTGAGCTGATATTCGTGCATAATATTGCCTTCATATGCACATGTATTTACTTGAAGGGCTAGGTTTGTTGATCTTATGTTACCTGTCGAAATACCTTTTGTTACGATGAGGAGACCACGAAATGCCGGAAACACTTTCCAGTAATGTTTAAATAAGCTACATCTTAAACGACCATTGGAAACTATTTTGAAGTTCATACATTAGACCATTGTTTTCTTGAGTACGGTTATACAGTACTTACAGATTGGAGGTCTCATGAGTTGGTTTCACTGAGACGCTCCTTCTTGGGAAGCATTCTTTCATTAAGCTTCAAATGAATAGTATGAATTGCTTTAAATTGAAGTTTTATAAACACGCTTAAAATCTAGAGCAACTCCAAAAAATCGGGCTGATTCATTTCATAACCTAGATAAACATACATAGCATCTTTCAAAAGATGACACAACTCTTCTCATCACCGATTTCTAATTTGAGAATAATAAACGGTGCATGCGCATGTCATATAAGGTGAAATACTCGAAATTCAGTTTATATTAAGAAATTCGCGACCGCCCACAAGCACATCAGCATTCGAAATGATTGCGAGTTAATAGCATTGCTTTAATTAATATCTACTTCAACGTTTGGAACCAGGCAAGAGGACGTGAAAGACTCACTACAAAGTTAAAAAAATGTGGACTTTTTCGGTTTTGCTTGCCTCATATTTCCTTGGAATTACCATTTCTCAAGGTAAGAGTTAGCTTCATAAATATCGCATGAAAATATTTATATTCTTTTCACGTCGACTGTGTGGAATGAAGGGAAGGGCATGTATACATTTATGAAGCCAGCATTGCCTTGGTAAAGTAAAAATTTTCTCTATTGGACTTGCGTAACCGGAAATAGGTAACATATACATTTTTTAACCATAAGTGGTTGAAGATATAAAATACTTTGGTAAGAATCCCTTTTGCTTTTAACTTTCGACATCTGCTGAGGCGACATTTTCAGAGTCCTCCCCCATAATAAGTGACATTATTTTTACGCTTTTAATGAAACTAGAAACTGACATTTTTGTGAAAGAGAAGTTCTAGCACCAGCCCTCCTACGCAAACAGTCTCAAGTACTCGTCCGACTAGAAGTAATCGACTATTGAGCAAATGCTCTTTAGCTCCTTTAGCTATGTAGTATTTTTTATGCTTAATCTAATAAATTTAACCACAGTTCTCATGTGGCATAATGTCTGCATTCATTGTTTACTCTTTGATATTTTTTTAATACATTTTTTCATTCATCTGAATAGACAAGATATTTTGAGCAATTTCATCAGACAAATCTGCCTTTTTAGACAGGACGTCATGAATTGGCCGAAACCCTCTTGACTTGCCTTTTTAACGGTAGAAAAACGAAAAAAACTGACCTTGAACTTGGTATTGGACAAAGGCTAGGTTGTACCCCATTGCTTAAGTTATTATGAAATAATTCTCGTTAGAAATGCCAAGCAGGAGACTGGGAGTGCGTAATACTTTTGTCTCAAAAGTATGTTTTAACAGAATCATAATTTCATTTAACGAAAGGCTGATTTTGAAGTGCTTCCCTAAGTTTCCTAAATCTAAGCACTGAAATCTAAGAAACTGAATCCAATTATGGTCGGATTATGCGTAGAAATACAAATCGGTCCTTCAAATTATGTTGAAGGGTAATTCCAGTGTCTTATAGTTCAAACAAAAAAATGTCAGTACACCTCTTGATTCAGAAATCATTCTAAAATTGTACACGTCAAAAGTGCGTTGCTTTCAATGTGAGTTAAACTGACTAGCTTGTTCTAATATAGAGATTGATAAGACGTTTTCTGAGTGGAAGAAACAATTATACGACTGTTGAGATTGAAAACTATTTCCACGTTTTAAGTAATTAAAGTTCCTTTCGCCTAAAAACAACGGCACTTCCCTGAGTGCTTCCAGGTCGGCTAACGAAACATGAGACGAGAGGGGAAAGTTGTATTTAGTCCCTTATGCTATTTTTCAGAATTTGCAAAATCCTTTCTCACGTTATTCGCCGTAATATGAAGGTGGACCTTACATGAACAGCTGTTAGCTTATCGAATGTGGTATAATAGAATCAATAAACATTTATATTCTGATTCAGAATTTTGATTCTGGAAGCACAATGCACGGAATCAACGTTTGGAATGTTCTATCCTCAATCAAAAAATTAAGTATGAGTTTTTTGGTTTTTTTTCTAATCAGCGGCATCAGAACGATTGAACGCAGGAAAAGCATACTATAACAAGTCATTTTCGACGGGAGTCCCAAAAGCGAAAACCAAGATTGAAACTTTCCAAAAGACTTTTGGGGCCGGGCTACGTCTCTTCATGCTTTGACTCTAGACCATTTTCATGTAAGAGGTCACGTAATCCAGGTGCTGACAAAATACATTCATTTTATTGATCAAAGAAGCTGGATGCTTCCGGCAGAGTGACGCAACGAAAAGACGTATCATGCCCAGACAGCAAAGATCATTTTTAATAACTTACCCATTCTGGGCACGTAACAGCTCACTAACTAAATTTAACACCCACGTGTTTGAACAGTGCAGTAGCTAGTGATTTCGGTCATAGGGGGCGAAAATGGTTTTCAGGGTGCTGCTTTATGAAAGATAGATACTGAGTGAGACTGACCTATAGGCCAACATATAAGCCAATTTCATAGATTGTCCAAAATGTCTCGCGATACAGAGCTTGCAAAGTTGCAAAAAGAGAATCGAAAAATTTAAGATGTAGTGATCCAAAGCTGCAGTTCAGGTAACCCACCTCAGTTGTAGGTGTTGTGTAACGTGTTGCATGTGGGTTATAGCAGTATCTCCATAATATCACAAACCTAACTCTGTAATGTAAAAATTTCTTAGGTGCCCATGTTAAGAATCGTTGCATTTCTTAGTGGCCGGTTCGTTAAGGTTATAGCATTCCACAGATGCATTATAGTATCACATTGTGTCGACGGTTCTTCTCTGTTGTATTTCGATGAATAGGTTTAGAGGCTTGTATGTGAAAAAAAGCATACCCAAGCTCAAGTCTGTTCAAATACTACTTCACTTAATACATTACATGTCTTACCTTCAATTTCAGTGAAATGAGGGGGGGGGGGGTAGGCGGTTCACTTTCGACGTTACCTAGTCGGTGAAATGCTTTCTGTTTCGGAAATAGCACCCATCATGTTAATACATGCATGATTTAAACAAAAGCTTTTAATTTCACCCTTTTGGAGGAACGTGAGTCGTTCTCAAAATGACAATTTAGCGGCTTTTTATCAACAAACCAGACCGGTTTCTATTCTTGGCTCTAAACGGCAAAACGTCATCAGTGCTAGTCTTTTCACAATGGCATCTTACAAAATATCGTTGTGACGTTCTTCTGTTTCTACCAACTCCGGAGGTCGTTCCACAAAGAGTTACGCACAATCTTAAGTTTGATTCACCATATCTAAACCAACAGTAAACCACACTTAAGATCGTGCGTAACTCTTTGTGGAACGGGCCCCGGGTCTGGGGGACCCTTTATTTAGAAAGTAAATCTTTCAGATGTGGAGCCATTTTATTGGCAACAGTCGGATAATCGGGAGACAGGCGGAGTACTTGCTGGTCACTATGCAGTTAGAATTCAGAAGTCTATTAAAGCTTTATGGTGCCATATTTGGATGACGATTGTTTGAAAACGAGTGGTTGTGGTGATGCTTTAATTTTCTCAAAAATGAAGAGGTACACCTTGTGTTTAGCGGCAATGCCGCTGGGGGCTGATGCGATCTCTTCAGACAAGTATAGTTTCTAGTGAGAAGTTTCTCTGTAACGGAATTCCCCTTTTCTAGGAAATCAATTTCTGTGCTGCATATAGTTTAGCGCATTTACGGAAATCCTTTTTACCCACTACCCAGCCCAAAGTTTTCCCATTATTTATTCTCTTGCCATGATGAGTTTTCCATACGCAGAGACGTATCGTCTTTCTGCAGGAAACTCCGCCTTCGCTACCATTTCGGGATAACAGACCATCAGAGGAAGTTCCAAACCCCGCCAACCCTGTCCGTTCCTCCTGGACGCCCAAGCCAGGAGAAAATCCCACCCATGATAATGTAATTAATACCATTAACAACGATGTGAACAATATCCTTCCCCCTAAAATGACCTTACTGCGTAACCTTTGTCCTGAAAAGTAACAGGGACATTATCATCAAACCAGCCGACAAGGGTGGAGCTGTTGTAGTTTGGCGGAAGGACCTGTATATTACTGAGACCAACAAACGCTATCCGACCAAAGTGCTTATTTAGAACTTCCCGCTGACCGTACTCCTGATTGCCAAAAGTTAATTAAGAACACATTATCCCAACTCATGGACAATCACCAACTACCCCAAAACGTTACTTCTGTACTACAACCATACCCACAGATTACTAATTTCTACCTACTTCCCAAAATCCACAAAGCCAACAACCCTGGTAGACCTATCGTCTCTTCATACAGCTGCCCCACTGTACTCATCTCTGAGTATGTAGATTCCGTGCTCTCCCCTTTAGTTTCAGCCTTGCCGTCGATGGTTCAAGAAAACCTTGCCGTCGTTTGTTCAAGACACGCCACATTTCTTGAGACTTATTCGTGACTTTGAGTTTCCTGAAAATTGCGGTGAACGTCTTTTATTCACCATGGATGAGTCCAGCCTCTACACGTCCATTCCTCATGATGCTGCCTTAACAGCTATCCGTTACTACCTAGACAAACGACGTGATCCCCTAATACTGACTGACACCTTCCTACGTTTAACAAAACTTGTTCTCACACAAAATTATTGTCAGTTTAATAAGCGTTTTTTCCGTCAAGTTAAAAGAGTGGCTATGGGAACCAAAAAAGGGTCCTTCTGTTGACTGTTTGACAATGGGTCACTTTGAAGAACAACTATTTTCTCACTATAATGGGTCCCTACCTATACTTTACAAAAGGTATATTGATAATATTGTAGGAGTTGCCACTGGATCCCACCATAATTTAGAAACTTTTATCGACTTTGTTAATTCCTTTTGCCCCTTTTTTAAATTTACCCATTTCTTGGACTCATCCGTTGTATTTCTCGACCTTAAACTGTCCATAAACAACCGTACAATTACCTCGGACCTACACTTTGAGCCAACAGACCCGTACAACTACCTATTCTACCCTTCCAACCATCCCAAATCCTGCACTAAATCTATCCCTTATTCCAAGCTCTCGCGAACCAGGCGAATATGTTCGGAGGATTCTGACTTCTCCACTGCCTCTGAAGAAACTTTATCCTATTTTGAAAAACGCCAGTATCCTGCCAAAATTCTTTTTAATGCCCTACGCAGAATTCAAGGAACCAGCAGAGAAAAGCCTTGGAGAGAAAGAACAAATTTAATACCAATCTACGTATTCCTTTGGTTATTTCATATCACCCTTCGGTCCGTCCTATTTTACGCCCAATCTACAAAAATGTAGAGGCGCTCCGACAAGACCCCTCAACTCGTGATGTTTTCCCGGAACCCCCATCACTGCTTTTAGAGTTGAGAAAAATTTAGCAAACCATTTAGTTCGGGATTCCCACCCACAAACTTCTTTCAACGACACCCCTGGTACCTTTCCATGTAACAGTCCGCGGTGTTATACATGCCCCTTTGTTGGCAAACACGGACCGAGTCACCGAGCACCTAAAGTCCATCAAACAGAATCTCCATGGATACCCGGTGGCTGCACATTTTAATCCCGTACATCTTGTTCAATACAGCACTTAACCGTTACCGCAGCTGTAATGTGCCCATGCTGCGATCGCCTTAGTGCTAAAAACCGACTTATCATGAGGCTAAGTACTCTCGCTCCTCAAGGCCTTAACGTTAGAATTGACCTTTTGTAATATTCACCCTCCTTTGAGCCAGTTTTTACTCCTTTCACACCTATCCGTTCGTGCTCGTTTTTTACCTTTTTTTCCGGGATTGGTTTTTGTCTCCTTTTTTTTTCCAACCATGTTCGAATTTTACGTGTACTTTTTCATTCAGGACCCTCTCTTACTTTTGTGGTTTTGTGTTTGATCCTTCGCAAGTCATGTTTTCTGACAATCACTTTTATCCGGTTCTGTATTTACATTGACCGCTTCGGATTTGATGTTTGTGGTGTCAAATTGAAACTGTTGGTTGTTGAGTTTGGTTTTTGCCACCTGATGAAGGGTATTTACACGAAACGATGTGGATTTTTCCGCAAACTTTTGAGCACTTTTTATTACCTCTTTCCGACGTATATATATATATATATATATATATATATATATATATATATATATATATATATATATATATATATATATATATATATATATATATATATATATATATATATATATATATATATATATATATATATATATATATACAGAAAAATCATAAAAAAAAAAAAAGAAAAAGAGCGTCCTGGATGAAAAAGTGCACGTACAAATCGAACATGGTCGGAAAAAGGGAAAAAGTAGACAAAAACCAGGTTCCGAAAAAAAAAAAATTAGGCCTACACAATAAAAAACGAGCGCGAACTTGTAAGAGTAAAAGGAGTAAAAACTGGCTCAAAAAGGGGGAGGGGAGAATATTTCAAAAGGTCAATTCTAACGTTAAGACCGTGTGGAGCGAGAGTACCTAGCCTCATGATCAGTAGGTTTTCAGCACTAAGGCGGTCACGATCGGAGCCTCGGCACATTACAGCTGCCGTAACGGTTAAATGCTGTATAGAACAAGGTGAAGGGGGATTAAAATGTGCAGCCACCGGGTATTCATGGAGATTCTGTTTGATGGACCTAAGGTGCTCAGTGACTCGATCCGCGAGGCGGCGCTTGGTCTCTCCTACATACAACGAGTTACATCTCCCACAAACTAAAAATATAAACTACATTAGAGGAAATACATGAGAATCTTTGTTTGATAATTAAGCTTGTGCCGCTTGGGCCTGAAATGTTGACGAGGTCGTTTTTGCCAAAACCTGGCCATGTATTACACCTCGGACTGTTACATAGAAAGGTAACAGCCTTGTCGTTGAAAGAAGTTTGCGAGTGGGAAGCCCGAACTAAATGGTTGGCTAAATTTTTTTCAACTATGAAAGCAGTGATGGGGGGTTCCGGGAAAACATCACGGGTTGATGGGTCTTGTCCGAGCAACTCTACATTTTTGAAGATAACGCGTTAAATAGGACGTACCGAAGGGTGGTATGAAATAACTAAAGGAATACGATTGGTACCAGATTTGTTCTTTCTCTCCGAGGCTTTCTCTCTGCTGGTTTCTTGGATTCTGCGTAGGGCATTAGAGAGGACTTTGACAGGGTCATATCACGCTTCAGTCACTTTCGTCCGGTTCTGTTTTTACAGCGATCGCTTCGGATTTGATGTGAGTCGTGTCCAATTGTTACTGTTGGTTGTTCAGTTTGGTTTTTTGCCACCTGATGAATGGTTTTTACCCGAAACGTCGTGGAGTTTTTTGCACTTTTTCTACCTCTTTTCGACCTACACATTTCAACAGTGCTCCTTATATAAATATATAATAATATAATATATATAATATATATATATATATATATATATATATATATATATATATATATATATATATATATATAGTTTGTATATATATATATATATATATATATATATATATCTAAATATATTAGGCTTAACTTACAGACAGTACTGTTTCCATCTTGTCAGATGTCGTCAGTGCTGCTCAGAGTAGGTTCCAAGTCTGGATGGCACGACTAAAAGAAGCATAGTTTGCACCAGCCAAGCCCTTCGCGGTACACTGCCTTTGAATACCAGAGTGCACAGTACGTAGGAAGTATATACAGAGAACACAGTATGCATGCATGCATGTTTACAATTTGAGAAATCTTGGTCCCTGTATCTTGGTTGGTTATGTAAGGAAGCGATTAAATTGTTTAATGTAAATTATAATGAAAAACGGTTCAACCAAAAGATGCCCTGAACAGGTTTTCATGAACAAAAGTGTGAAGTGTAGCAGATATAACATTTTCTGCTTCAATAAAAATAATTTCACAAATTTCATCAAGTTAATCATCTTTTCTTTTATTTTGCACTCACTCCTATAGAAACACCGTGTTACCTTGTCAGTTTAACTTTCCATGGACGAATGCTATGGGCTTTAGATTCAGCAAATAGTTCAGAATGCACGCAAGTTGTGTTTGGAGGACATTCGTCTTTTGAACTACTTCCGAAGAAGTTACTTTTGTTTGAAAACCCGGACATATTGTTATCCTCAAGAGAAACCCTGCAAGACGTGTTTAAGAGGAAACGTAAGGATTCAAACGTTTTAGCTGCCTTTGCTATCTTATTGTAAAAACTTTTCCATGGTATCGTTTCTTTGGCTGCAATTATGCATTGTTTTCTCATTCATGCGTAAAAGCAACGGATTACTGTTCGGAACTGATTGATTCACGTTTTGCATTTTGCAGTACATTAATGCATTTAGCAGCTATGCCTAAACAGCAGAAATGAATTGTGATATTAGTTTCGTTAGTCTTATAGGGGACTTGAGAAGGAGAAAACTGAATTAAAACTGAAAACTGAATATTGTATTTAGGAAACCATAAACCTCTAACGTACTACTAATACATTAACATTTTTTACAAAATATAGTACTTTGAAAACCGTAACTTTTGTAATGCTTTAAGTGTACTTAAACTAGTGAACAATTCCAAAAATACATAACATAAAACTTGAAAACGCATTCACATTGTTCAAGTCCATCTTCGCAGGGCCTGCCAGGCTGAGCTGAAGTGTTAAGTGATGACGATCATCATTTACTAAATTCGAAATACCAGTTTGCGCATTAACCTGTGATGTCATTCTTTTACTCCGATTTCCGTCTTTGTTTTCTTTGTTCTTTTTTGGGGGGTGTTTTGTATTTCTTTTGAGAGCAACGCACCTTCCAATATTTTATAATCATCCTATTGGTAAAGAAGTCGGTAATATTAGCGCTCACCGTAAGACACACTCAGCAAACAGGGATTGTAACAAGGTTAGAATAACTTTTTCATTTGAAAGAAATAAAGGCATGTACCTTTTGTGATTTGTGGCAGAAGGACATCACACACAATTGCGCAATCGACTATTTCAAATAGAGTGGATTAATTTTAGCGTTTTATATGAAATTGGCTTAGCAAAATGCAATAATTCCAATATATCTTTCACTGAAATGTCAGACTTTAAGTCCACCTTAGTCCTAAGGGTGAGATAGACCCCATGTGAACCTAACTCTGATGAAGTTCTTAAGTATCCAAGATATAATTAAGATATATCACAATTTTAGTATTACCTTGAAAATATCATGCAATAATTTAATTCAATTTCACTTTTTTGGAGAATTAAATAGCAAGATACATGTGTATCCAAATATTAAGTCAACTAAGTGGCCATATACATGTTGGTAAAAGTGTAGATCTTTTACATGCTGTTCTGTTCTGTTCTCTTTATTCTTTTTTCACCAGTCAATATCAAAATCAAGAAAAATATGCAAATGAAGTGGAAAGCGAAACAAAAAAGGAAAGAAAAAAGTATGGGTATCAGCCCACAGTAGTGAAAACAATCCATAAAAAGAAGAAGCAATGATTTTACTTTTAAATTTTCAGTTCACTTACGTTCAATTGAGGGAAGAGTACTTGCTTTAACACAAATTCATTATTTCTCTACAAAATTGGAGAGGTTCTTGAGTTTTACTTTTACTTTTAAATATTTGGTTAATTAATCCTGTTGACCAGTCTGTGAGAAAAATACCGGGTTCAAGAACGAGATTAAATCCAGTCAGGTGATGAAGCATTCCCATGGGACTATGTTTCATTGGTTCATTGATGACTTAATCAACACCAGGAGATTTATTAATGCAAAGTTTTCTGACATGCCGCAACTTCAGAGGCTGAGATTGGTCTATTCAAGTCATCGTTGATTGAAACCAAAATATTATGAACTTCATGTGTATAATGTAAACGGTTATATAAGGCTTCAATTGAAGTACTATTTCCACAACTCACATTTCCTGAGGCCTTATAATTAGCTCGCCAATATTGTTTAGGATTAGAGATTTTAGTTCTTTTTGAATATTCCCAAAATATGTATGTTTCGACATTTTAAAAATAAGAACAGGGATATTTTTTGCAGATATGCTTTTTTCATATTTATATAACAGCTAACACTTCATATACTCAGATCTGGCCCCCTGCAATCTCTGTCAAACTATTTTTGGAACGATATTGGACAGCTGGTGGTTGATTCATTTAACTGTGAATTCGACAAAGGTTATTTATCAGACGAACAGGGTAGAGCTATAATTTCCTTGATTTCTAAAACCGGGAAAGGACAGTAGATATCTTAAGAATTGGCGCACTATTGCATTTTTAAAATGTTTGATTACAAAATTGCAGCTGAATTTATAGCTTCCCGTGTAAAAAAGTTTTACATTCAATCATTGGTATAATGAGCAAACAGGTTTTTTTAAAAGGAAGATCCATAGGTGAAAATATAAGATTAATACAAGACCTTACAGATTTTGACGAAAAATCTGTACAAAGAGGGTTATTATTTTTAGACTTCCAAAAAGCTTTTGATCGTTTGGACTGGGGCTATATTCAACATACTCTAACAAATTTTAACTTTTAACAGCAGTTTAAGAAATGGATTGATGTATTTCATAGCAATGCTACATCATGTGTTTCAAATAATGGTAATCTGTGTGATTATTTTAGAATATCACGTTGTGTTCGACGGGGTTGCACATTGAGCCCTTACCTTCTTATTATTTGTACCGAAATACTCTGCTCTTGGATCAATCTCAATCAGTTAATCCAAGGCATCATAATTTCTGGAGTATCACTTAAGATATCTCAGTATGCTGATGATACTGTTATTATTACTGACAGGTCTGAAATGTCACTTTTTGAGGTGAACAAGGTTTTGCAAAGGTTTTGTGATAATTGTGATTTGAAGATTGATTTATATTAATCACATTTATTCCTACTTGGGCCATTGTCCAGGTGTTATCCTAATTATCTGCACCGCTTTAATTTCGAATTCAATACCATCGTTATTGAGTATCTGGAAATTTCTTTGTCACATCATAAAGATGATTTCATTCGTTTAAATTAAGCTTTCTCGGTTAAAAAATACTCTTCGACTTTGGTCAGTAAGAGATGTAACTCCTATTAGGAAGGCTCTTTTAATAACAAGCTTTACTCTCTCTCCCTCTTTTTCTCTCTCGCAACTGGTTTTCCTATTTATGGTACTTCCTAATCCACCCGATTATTATTTTGATGAACTCAATGAGTTATTTTTCAATTTATGTGGAACCATAAACCTGAGAAGGTGAAGAGAACAGTGTTCTGTAATACAAAAAAAGATATAGGTTTAAATATGATAAATGTTCGCATATTTGCTAAGTAAAAAACAAAATGGGTTAAAATGTACGTTTATGATTGTAATAGACCTTTGAAAGTATTTTTCACGTATGGCTTACGTAATTATGGAGGTGATTTTCTTTTCACCTGCAATTTTAAGGGAGGTGATATATTTTTACCAAACAACTTTATCCTTGATGTTTGTGACGCTTGGGCAAGTTTTAGCTTTTCTACTCCTCAAAATGATTTTGCAAGCCACGTGGTATTAAACAATACCTTCATCAAAATCAATGATTGTCGTTAATTTCGATGTATTATAACAAAATAAGGTTTACAAAGTAGAGGACTTTTAACAAGAGATGGTGGTGTCCTATTGTATCAAAACTTTGTTGATAAGCATGACATTAGATACTTCCCATTTACCCATTATTATGGTACAATTTTAGCAATCCCGTCTCATTGGAAAACAAGTTTAGGTCATGGCAGTTATGTTAATTTGAATTATTGTCAACTAGTATAAAACGTTCTTTAAAGCAACGTGCCACCAACTATGTGTTTAGATCTGTTCTTTCGAATAATATCTCTTCTCCAAGAGCCATAAGTTAATGGGAAGCATTGTTCCCTGATTATGATTTTTACTGGAAACTTATATTTATGTTACCTCATACTGCTGTAAAGTAGGCAAATATCTAGTACTTAAAATTTAGATACCTTCACAGGATTGTCGCAACTAATGATTGTTTATGTAGGATGAAATTTAAAGAGTCCCAATTACGTACTTTTTGCTACGCAGACAAAGAAACAATTGAACATATTTTCTGGAATTGTCCCATCACAAAAACGTTCTGGGAAGAAATTTGTTCAAGTTGCTTGAAGGATGAATTAGAATTAGATGAGTTGACTGTTCATTTTGGGTATTTAGAAAAAAGCAAAAGCATTATAATTTTTTTTTCTTCTCTATGGAAAGTATTTGTTAAATTCCTGTAAGCAAAACTGTTCAAGACCAACTGCCATTGCATTCTACGATAAGTTTAAATTTAGCACCGAGGTTGAATTATATATTTTAATGAAACAAAATCAGTTTGACGTTGCGAGCAAGTACTGATCGGATGTAACTTTCCTTTAGATGTTGTTTTCATTCATATTAAAATTTAATATTTTAGCTTACATAGAACATGATGTTCCACGATTTTATTGATGGGTCAGGAACTTTGTCAGTTTTTCCTGTTGGAAAGTATTTTCATAATATCAAATATATTCTGCAGTAAGATTCGATGTAAATAATGTAACCTGAATGTTAAGGTAAATATGTTGTTCATATCACTGTATTATATATAATGTCAGCAAGAATAAAGAGATGCAAAAACTCTCTGTCAAACTATTTATAACTAAAGATTATTACTATCGAAATTTCCTCTTACAGGAATATTTTTTGAAAAACCAACATCATCAGCTACGAAATAGTAAACTTGGTTTACTTCTGCTAAGAGTTTGTCAACTCAATCTTGTGGAATAGATCCTCTATTACATTGTTCATCTTAATAATAATACTCCTAAAACCTTCAGAAAATTTTCCCGTTTTACCTGGATCCTATAACATCTTTTGTGCAACAGTGGTTTCTTCTAAAACGTGCCTTTTCTTCTTATAAGCAATTAGGTTTATAGTCGAAATAATAGGGTTATGCTTGTCTGATTAGAAAGGGTCGAACTCATCAACTTGAAAATTCGCAATCCTTGGAAATGGCTCAGGTGAGGAGGTCGCCACACGTCAAATTTCATACTAATAGATCTTCACCAAAGCGGCCATTCAGGATATGCACATCACACGCTGTGCATAGTTTCATAAGATGAAAGCGATTGTTATTTGTTATGAGTTTAACGATACGTTTTAAGGAGATTGGACAATACATTTTATATTTCCATGGTTCTTCGATAGGGCTCCTGTAAATGCGAATTTCAAAACTTTCTTCATATTAACTCTTCATTGTCCTTGGTTATATGGTAGTTATATTTTTTCCAAAGGTAAACACATCTTCAAGAATTACAAGTCCCGACGACACCTCATGATGGCAACTCAGTATGACAGAAGTCTCCTAAAAACCACTTCCTTCAATACCTCTACTACTACCACGCCTTTATATGGTATTGTACAATACTTGCAATCTCTATGACCAATACATTGCATTACAGCATTTCGTTAAAAGTTGCATGTGTTAAGATGCTGACGTATCCCCGTGTCATGAACTTAGTAGATATTAATTTCATCACTTTGCTCAAAGTACTGAACAATGCCATTAGGTTTTGAAAGTTTTGGGGGGATATTTCAGAATTAATGTTACCAATTTACCGAAGCAGTTTTCCGTTACTCATAATGTCAGGGAATTAGTTACTGTTTGTCTGAAAAAGTACTTAAGCCCCATTTTGAATAACGGTAGTTGTGGTTCACATAAGCCTCTGTTTAGAACATTTATAATGTGTTGCGTGATTAAACCTCATGTGGACTTCACCGCCTTGGTACGTCAATGAATTGGTTTATTACTTCATGAACAGCAGTGTTGTTCTCAAAGTGCAAAACGTCATTCCAGATCGCACCTTTCGATACCCCTCGCAAAAGTTGAAAACAGAAATGTGTATGATAGTTTCTTACTGGACCAATAAATGACACCAGTCAACATGTTGTTCCCGCTAGTTTTATTGAAAATTAAAAGTTCCCTAGCTTTGAGGCCTTCCTCTTTTGGATGTGCCAATATCAGCCTATTTTTTCTTATCTTTCAGTTTATTTGTTACATACTCTTCTCGTCAATTTAGAAAGAGTTTCCAATTGCATTTGTGACTGAAAGAGTGGTTTTTGTAAGAATAACTTTGCTTTAGATATCCTGGTTGAATGCCAAAAAGCAACAAAAGCTTTCACTTTTGAGTTTAAACATATTTCCATCTCCGATTTCAAATGCTCTAATCTCTAACGCTCGTGTGTGGAGTTTCCAATTTCCAACTTTTTACTAAAAAATTAACAACTGAACACATCCAGTAATTCCTCTTGAAGTATTGAAGATTTGTATACCGCCTACATTTGTACGTGAAAATGCAAGAGTTGTGTTGTTTGCAAATTATTTTTTTTTTTGATCTGTTCAAAGATTTGGAAATTTCGAAAGTGAATCTGAAGACTCCTACAATAGTTTTCACAGAACACAATCCTTCGTTCTGTGTAAGAGTGAATATCACTTTAGACACACATTTCCGCGGAGCAGATATTTCTGGAACGTTTGGTTGGAAATTTGCTGCATTTTTTGACCCTCAAGAGGATTGTACGGAAAACTCGCTTGGTGAGGAGACCAGGACACGGTCCATTCAAGATGTAAATATATCTTTAACTGCTGGTTCATCTACATTTTCACTGGAAAATATTCAATTTTCAAACATGAACCTTTCAAAGGTTAACTGTTCAAATGTAAGTAAAACCCTCTCTTTCACAATATTTACATTTCTTCATGTGACGAAAGGTGATATGTGGTTTTAAAAACCCACCAAAAGTGCCTGAAGCAATGAATATAGATGATAACTAAATTCCTTTTTCGGAAAAGATTTATGTAGATTAATATCATCACAGTATTTGTTACTTGAGTAATCGTTTTTATGAACCTAGGTGATTATGTTTGATTTAAAACCTTTGAGTAGCTACAGAGGGCGGTATAACCTTCTTGGGGCGTTTGTGTCAGTCAGGGGAGACATCAGGGCCAAGTGAAGTCCAGGGTTATGTTTGAATTATGAGTGATATACAACTCAATCGAAGCTTAAAGGCAATAAAAATTTTTCTTAAGTCTTGGGCTGAAGTACGAAATGACAGCGGCATACTATTGAACCAACTAGTCAAGTATCTATAACTTTAGCAATATCTGCATAAGTTGCTTTAAACGAAGTTGAGTTATTCTACGAGATGTAAGAGAATTGCAACTAACAATGTTCAAATTTCAAACAGTTCCTCACAAAAGCTTTAATTATTAACAGTACCATACTGCCATTACCGACCTAACCGATCAGGAGGATCCTCGCCTGAGCTACACGGAAATCGCTTCACTAAATAATAAGAGATGATGCAAAAGTCAATCGTGTATTCAAAAACACTGTTGGTTTACGTACATAGAGGTTCTTTGTATTTCTATATAAACATGCTTGACGAATGATGTTTAAAAACTTTACATGTCGTAATTTCTGCTAGGAGTGAATATGACATCAACATTTAACTGTTCAAGAAAATGCTTTTAATTGATGGGGTGAATTAATTGATATAAGTTTAGTCAAATTAGATGATGAACACACAAGTTTTCCCTTGTTTTCTTTTTTTTTTAAGTTGCCTTTACATCTTTGTATCAAGATTGATAAACGATCTAATAAAAATTTGACTTTCGACGTCAAGTTAACTCTGAATGGAAACAGTGAATATGCATCAGTCAATGCAACTTGTCAAGGTAAGGAGTGGCAAGCTTCTAGAGATATAAAACCATTTCACAACTAAAGTATCCTTTCCAGTTGATATCCTAAGATTTATAGAAAAATAGTTGGATAAGTAGTTGGATAAATTACTAGGTATTCCCATTAAGTGATAATCCGGGAGGGTAAAGAGACCATAAAATTCTATCAATTAAGTCCCTCAGTGTCACCAAGGTTTACACGTGGGGAAAAGATGTTGACGTAATACATATCGAGTAGTGAACAACAAATTCATTTGTATTTGGTGAGGAAATGTACGTTTGGGTATATTCTATTCTAGGTTAACAGCGTAGAGATTATAGGTTTAAAGATTAGATATCAAAAAGGGGTGAAGCGTCCAAGGAAAATTTAGGCCGAAATTATGCCCCGGATGGCCGAAAATAGTTCTTTGGGGAATGTGTGACGTAAAACTCTGAGTATTGTTAGGAGCGTATCTCTAAAAGATGAAAAAGGGCCTAATTATAGAAAAAAGTCTAGATAAGTCATGATTGCCATGCCAGGCGGGGGATGTGAATATTTTGAATCTAGAGGTAAGAATTATATCATTGAGTGAATTTTAATTTTCTTTAATTTCTATATCTTCCCTTTTCATTAAGTATTAGTTATTACAGTTATTAGTTATTTTCAAGGATTGCAGACGTATATAAGCACAATTTTAACCGTTTGTCGACACTTTTCAGCCCCGTCATAGTTGTATGAATCAATTTATATTTGAGAACACACTTTATAATTGCGTGTTTTTAAATTTACTCAGGAAAGTTCTAAATGGAAGCAAAATGTTTTATAGTCTACACTGGCGGATCTAGGCCCTTGTTTTAGGTGGGTAAAACCGGTGGTGCATGTATGACTAAATTCCCAAAGAAAAGAGAGTGTCCCTTCCCGTTAAGATAATTTGTTAATATAGGAATGCACTCAGCTGAGAATTAGTGCAATAAAATTGTTCAACAGTGAAAATCATCCTTAGTTTATTTCCTGATTGTTCAGGGAGCTTTTGAAGAAATATCAACCGTTGGGATGAGCAATGTTCTCCGCTACCTCATACCCCTTCAATCTTACAGTGATATACACCAATAAGTTAAAGAATTAAACACTGAATGCTTTTTATAAAATAAAGCTGAAAGAAAGTTGATGAAACTAACCCAAAAGTAGAGAAAAACACAACGATGCTTTTCAAGTGCGTTCAACATATTAGAACCCTCCTTGAATGCTATCTTTCAAAAATCCATTTTTTAATGACGGTATGGTATAGGTATGCTTACACTGTGCATGACCCGTTTTTCAGGAGACCTGTGTATAACATGAATATCAATCTTCTATGATGGTTTGAGCAGAAAAGTCTACTAAAGATGACGTATACTACTTTCAAAGGTGATCGGCCTATGTGTAACATATCTGTTTTAGTTACAGAAAGGGGATGTCCTAAACTATAATGTCACATTTGTACGGTCCTTCTACTTTTATTTTTGTTTTCCTGTCCTATTGAAGATTTCCCTTGATAACTTACCTTTTCACATGATCACCGAATCTGTAGGGCTAATCTCTTGTATACACTATCCTCGTCCAGTTTCATGATGGACGAACTACTCCATTCAATTCTCACTTCATTCCGGTCTGGCCGTCCATAAAAACCACAATATCGTTGGTGTAATTTTCTCTATAACATATGATGCTATAATTCGTACTTGGTTAATGCAGTTCTATCACATTTTAACCTATAAGTTTCAATCTATTTTATGAAAACAGAAAGCGTATTATCACCGTGTGCTCTTACAAACGTGTCGTCTGACTGCTATTGCGAGTCATGTCGTTATTCGGCTGTAACAGTTAATGATCAAAATTTAAACCAATGTTACTGTGACTATGGATCTGGTGAAAGGTGTTTGTGGCTACCTCAAGACTGTCATGAACTTTATTCAAATGGTATTCGTAAAAGTGGTGTGTACACCATCCAGACAACAACTTTCAATAAGTTAACCTTCAATGTGTATTGTGGAATGACAAATAGAACTGGACGGACTGTAAGTACATTTTCAATAAAACTTTTCGTTTGGCAGATCACTATTTGGTTTCTTCCTTTCATTCTGTTTGTCTGTTATGCTTTCTGCATGGCTTTATTTTTTTTTTTCTTTTCTTTTTTTTTTTTTTGAACATTGTGAACAATTTTTTCAGTTAATCAAAGCCCAGCATTCACCCAACGTTAGGGAAGAAAAGCACGGTACCTTGTAACTTTTGGATGTAAAATTTAGATATACCGAACAATATATAACCGTAGTATACCATCAGCCAACGAACATAAGGCTGCTAACAAATTATTTGAGTTGCATCCCCATTCGTATAAAATTGGTATTATTCGTACTCAAAAACAACTCAAATTCGTCTACAAAAACAACAATTCATGGTAGCGTTTTGAATCACCCTTTGCAAAAAGGTTTCCATCTGAGAAAAATGATTAAGTTTAGAAATTTTGTTTACATAAAAGGTCTTCCCTAGTTTGTGGACCCTGACTGGCACTTAAGGGAAAAGTTGCTTTTGAAACGTCGTCCACGGGAAGAATATTTTAGGGCAAAAATTCCATTTCGTCTTTTCGTGTCCACACACTTTTAAGATAGAAATACATAAACATGCGCTAACCTCCGTTGAAATTGATAAGTTAAATGCCATAACTTCAGATGGTGAAATCTCGTTTCCCATTTATTACCGTTACATATATATATATATATATATATATATATATATATATATATATATATATATATATATATATATATATATCTAAATATATATCTATATATATATATATATATATATATACATATATATATATACATATATATATATATATATATAAGGTAGAAATGCTGCCGGGCACTTTGGAAATGTGTAGGTCGAAGAGACTAAGTAGAAAGTTCTTAAAAGTTTGCCGAAAACTCCATGACGTTTCGGGAATGAAAGTTTCATCAGGTGACCAAAAAACAAATTGAACAATCAACAGTTAACCCATCAGTGACAGAATAATCCTTTTGAACCAATAAGGTGAATTGCTGGACCGGGAGGGCCTAATCGAATAATTAATTACTAGCAGCAGTTACTGACGTGCCTTTTTTCACTGGTGCAACGTAATTTAAATTAAATTGAACTACTAGAAAGACTCACCGACATTACGGAACAAAATGGACACACACCGCTTCTGTAGAGATAATTGTCGTTTATTTCATTTCATTTATTCTTTAAATTGAAATGCATGAACATATTTACATAAAACGAATTACAGATAAATTAATTTAAGCGTATCAAAAGAAAAAAATTGAACCAGATGAAGCTAAAAGCTTTTCCAGTCTGGTCCGGCAAAGCAGAGCTTTTAGTTTCAAAAAATAATAAAACAATTCAACAAGCATCTATGCAAGCATGAAGAAAGTGTATATATTAAACGTTTAAGGAGTTTAAGCCTCATAATAATAATAATAATAATAATAATAATAATAATAATAATAATAATAATAATAATAATAATAATAATAATAATAATAATAATAATAATAATAATAATAATAATAATAATAATAATAATAATAATAATAATAATAATAATAATAATAATAATAATAATAATAATAATAATAATAATAATAATAATAATAATAATAATAATAATAATAATAATAATAATAATAATAATAATAATAATAATAATAATAATAATAATAATAATAATAATAATAATAATAATAATAATAAAAATAAATAATATTTTTTTTTTTTTTTTTTTGACCATCTCATTTATTGAAAACATTTGATATAGAGCAGGTGTTATATACAACATTGCAATAGGATACTTACAAGTTTATACAAACTCTCAACTTACACAATTACATAAATAGCGATCGATAAACATATATACATTTAACATGCTTATTGAACATTATATACAATATACATATATACATTATATACATTCATATTCCCCGGATACGTTATGTAAATTTGAAAATATTTCATGATTTGGACAAGGCCAACTATAATAATAGCATACAATTAGGATGCATTTATAGATGTATGACGTTGACCTATATAATAAACATATTAAACGAGGAATTTACATACACGGGGTTTACCTAATAAACGTATTCTAGTTTAAAAAAGAGGTTCAATGAATATAACTTTTAATATTAATTGAATAGATGTGGGTACTCATTATAAAACTTTAATACAGCAGCAGTCCGGTTTGCGAGTGAGTGAGTGAGGATGGGGGGGGGGGGTCAGTCCAAGGTTAGTTTACAGCGACCACCCATGGAACCAAGACTATTTTTTTTTGCACATCAAAACAAATGTGGTGCCTTAAGAACTTTCCAGTTCATCGATACAATATGATAGACAGCGTTGAATGGCTTTAAATTTATTCCTCCTTAACTTTGCAGCATTCTTCTTAAGAGATATATATTTTTCAACTTTAATTATGAATTTCATTTTATGGAAAAAGGTGCCGCAGTCAGGCAGGGTATTGTTAAGCCTACAGTTATAAATGTAATATTTGCAATGCAAAATAAAGTAGTTAATAGGATCATATTCATCATAAATTCGACCAAAGAACATGTCCTTTCTAGAAAATAAAAATTGCCGTCCAAAAAATTTTAACTCGCAATCTAAAAGGAAACTAGAGGTTACATGACAAGACCAAAAGAGATGCTCCAGGGACTCGGTTTCAATATGACAAAAAGTACAATGATCGGTATCCGTCTTGCCCATTAAATACAACAGCTTATTAGTTCCTAAGATACGATGAATGAATCTGAATTGAAAGTATTTTACCTTCGCTTCAGATACAGTACAAAAGGGCATCTTAAAGATAGTAACCCAATCATCGGGTGAGAGGTTAAATTGATTATTCCATTTTACACAAGCTTTAGGCGGACTGGTAATCTTATCTATCAACAAAGGGTACACTATTTGAGAAGTTTTAGAATTACTATTGAGAGAGGTGATTATATGATCATTGACGTTGTGATCAGCCTGGTGAATAAGGTGAATCCAGTTACTAGGAATGGCTGATAGCAATCCAAAGTACTTAGTAAATGGATAACTCAAAATATTATATTTATTCCTAAATACATCATAAGGCATTTTGCTACCATCAGTACAGAACAAATCCTTAACAAAAGTGACACCGGCCAAATGAAGTTTTTTATCATAGACAATAGAATTATCAATTTTTATGTACGAGTTATTCCAAAGTATTTCTGTGCCATAATTATCACTAGGGGTGGTAAAAGAAGCGTCACTCCAACCTTTACAGATATCAAAAATAAAGTCATTAGCAATACAATCTACATCTTTTGCGAGAAAATTACATTTAAATAAGAATTCTTTACCAAAAGGATAAAGAAAATGATCAAAAAATAATTTCCAGTAACCAGTATTACTAGGGTCTTTGTACCTCTTAACCCAAGTGGCTTTCAATGCAAAGGCAAAACTCTGAATATGAATGACCTTTATACCCCCATTACTAATGCTATTATACATTGTGCTTCTTTTAATTTTGTCGGGGTTACCGCTCCAAATAAAGTCAAAGACAATGCTTTGTAAATCCTTGAAAAACTCTGTCGAGGGGTTAGGAAGCACTTGGAAAAGAAATACGAGTTGACTTAAACCATAAGCTTTAACAATCGTGTTCCTACCAAGTGGAGTGAGATCCCTGCCACTCCAAATTTTAAGTTGATTCTTTAGCCTAGAAAGCTTTTTCAGATAATTTAAACGAAATAAATCATCTCCATCGTGGGTAAAAAGAATTCCTAAAAATTTTATTGGGCCCTCAGTTAAAGTAATGCCAAAATCCTGACTGTAAGCTGGACGATTATTAATAAAGGAGCCAAGCGGAAAAAGATGGGATTTACCGTAATTAATTTTAAGACCCGAGTCGGAAGCAAAATTATCAAGAACGGTAATTATACTAACAAGGGAATCACGAGTACCATTCAAAAAAGTGTAGTATCATCGGCATATTGTAAAATTTTAACTTCTTTTCCTAAGACGTTAAGACCACTAAGAGTATTATCATAAATTATTTTCCTAGCTAATATTTCGGCAACCAGAATAAAAAGGTAAGGACTAAGTGGACACCCTTGTCTAACTCCTCTCTCAATAGGGAAAAAACCAGTTGAATGGCCATTGTTCACAACACAAGCAGTACTACCATAATAAAGGGTCCTAACCCACGAACGAAAGCTATCTCTAAATTTAAAATATCTTAACGTACGGTCAATAAATCCCCAATCTACACGATCAAAAGCCTTCTCAAAATCAATAAGAAAAAGAAAACCAGGTATATTTTGTTTACTTGTATAGTTGATTACATCTAATACAAAACGAATATTCTCTCCTATAAAACGGTTCTTAATAAAACCAGTTTGATTTTCGCCAATAATGTAGGTGATAACATTTTTTAATCTATTAGCGAGAGACTTGGCGCATATTTTATAATCAGTATTGAGAAGACTTATAGGTCTGTAGTTACCCAAGAGATCATGATTTTTATCAGGTTTACGAATGAGAGTAATTATACCCCTGGTTTGCTCGGAGGATAAATAATGACGGTTGTAAGCATGATTTAAGGAATTAACAACATACCGACCAATGACAGGCCAAAAATACTTATAAAAGTCGGTAGATAACCCATCCGTACCCGGGGACTTCCCATTTGGCATGGTAGATAAGGCCTGAAAACACTCCTCCAAGGAGAGGGGTCCATTTAAAGTATCAAGATTACAGTCTGGTTCAACAAAATCTTCAAGGTCTGAAATGAAATCATAATCATGATTTAAAGAGCGACTATACAATGAACCATAGAATTTACGAATTTCCTGTAGAATGTCCTTACTCTTGTGAATACAAACATCATTATCTACTTGCAAGCGAAAAATGTTATTGTTGTTTCTGTTTCTCTTTTCCAAATTCAAAAAGTACTTAGAACTCTTCTCACCAGATTCGACCCATCTAGCCCTTGACCTTACAATAATGCCTTGTAGTTTACTATTATAAATAGACATGAGCTTTTCCCGAGCTTCCGAAAGTTTATTACGAATCTCATCAGAGTCATTTTCATAGGAAAGTCGCTCAAGGGTAGAGATATTACACAAAACTTCATTTTCATACTTGCGGGAATTTGTTGCTTTATTAATGGAAAACTTGATTGTAACCTTGCGGATAATATATTTAATTCTTTCCCATTGGGTGGAAGGGTCTAGGTCATGTAGGAGGGGAAAATCGGACGAGAAGAGATTTTGAATAATATTAACATAGTCGGTATCATTAAGGAGAGAATTATTAAATTTCCAATATCCCCGACCTCTGCGCTCTTCATGTGTACGGATAGTAAGTACGACAATAGAATGATCAGACTGAAGGGGTGGGTGAAACTTTACATCAATAACATTAGCCATCAGGTTACGTGAAATAAGGAAGAAGTCTAAGCGACAATGAATATCGCTAATATTGGAATGCCAAGTAAAGTCTTTAAGTAGGGGATTTCTCTCCCTCCACACATCAACTAAATCGTGAACACTAATCGCCGAGATACACTCATCCCGAGCTTTAAAATTAGTTCGAAGATTACCCCCAAGTTTATCTAAGTCCAAATTGAAAACAAAGTTGAAGTCCCCTCCCCAAACAATAGTATTACAATCAAAGGTTCCAATAAGATTAGAGACTTCACTGTAAAAAACAGGATCATCTAGATTAGGGCCATAAGTGCAAACAAAAGTAAAGCTACGGCAATCAATGAGCACATCGGCGATTAGACATCTGCCAAAACGATCATAATGAACTTTTTCAATGGTAACACCAAGACTAGGCTTAAAGAAAATGGCAACTCCTTTGCTTAAAGTAGTACCATGGGAAAAGAGTATGCTACCTCCCCACTCGTTTGTCCAGAAATTGACATCACTTACAGTACTATGGGTTTCTTGAACAAACACAATGTCAAAACCGTGTCTGTGAAAATAAGTAAATTGCGATCTACGTTTTTTGGGTTGCCTAAGTCCTCGCACATTATAGGTACAAATCTTAAGGTCACTCATCTGTTACAATAGGTTGGTACTTTCATTGCAAGCTTGTGTGTAAACAAAGATAAACATGTAACGAAATTAACATACCAGTAGAACGATGAAGACTGAGATGGTCGAACAGCAAACACGAAACAAAAAACACCAAAACAACAACACAAAACAAAAACGAATCAACAAGAGCGAAAATCATCGGGCATCCGCAGAAACGGAGGTCAAGCTCAAGGATTCTCCTCTGAAAAGTTCCCAACGCGGGATAAAGACGGGTCCCTGTAAAGATCTGCATAGTAGAACGGGTTGTGGGCATTGATGAAACTTTCAGAACGTTAATCCCTGCATTTTATACAATGGCATGATTTTAATCAAACTTGAATGGCCTTCCATTGCTATCCCTCCAGAGGCCACCAGAGAAGCGAAGCCGGGTTCCGTTTTGAAAAAGACTCTGCACTTTTGTGCTCCATTTTCTCTTCTCTCTTAGATCGGCCTGGGTCAGATCATCAATTATGAAGTAAGGTTTACCTTCAAGTGCATTCCTAGCGTTGCGCACGATCGTCAATTTGTCCTGATAAAATGAGCATTTGACAAGAATATGTCGGCTCCTACCTGGAACAGGTTTTCCATCTCGGTGTGCTCTCTCAAGTTTACATTGCCGAACACCGACCTCCTCAAAAATTTTCGATGCAATCTGCAAACAGTCCTCGCCATCCTGAGACTCTACACCAACAATTCTGAGATTACTCCTCCTCGAGAACCTTTCTTGTTTGTTGATTTGTTCATCCTGTACCTTAGATGCCTCTTCCAGATCATTCACTTTCCCTTCTAAAAGGGTACACTTCTCCTTTAATGCATCATTCTCGGTTGTAAGGTCTTCTATTGTCTGTCTTAAATCCAAAATAGCCTTGTTAAAGTCTTCTTGGAGGGTTTTAATTTCCCTCAATAAGGTTCTCCGGAGTCTGTCCACGCTTTGGTTAACTTCTATGGCAAAGTCTTGTTCAGCTTCATTTTCCGTATCCTCTTCTTGCGTAATTTGTGCACGGTGTCTGGTGGTTAGGCCTGTTAGGCTGGAAGTAAGCCTTCGTTGTGAGGCTGAGTCATCAAAGTTTCTTCGAGTTGTACTGCCTCTAGGTCTTCCTCTATTCCCCATTTTTGGTCAGAATGCACGAAGAGAGAAGCAAAATAAGGTAGAAGGCACAGCCAAGTATATGCAAAACAGGAAAGCAGGATTCTTAAGCACTTTTTTAGAGCCCAATCAACTACTGGACTTGTCACCACGACATCACAGGCTCGTCCAAATAAATAATAATTATAATAATAATAATCATAATAATAATAATAATATTTTTTTTTTTTTTTTTTTGAAATTTATTTTCTTCATCTCAATCTTTGCAATAACATAATTCAACAATGACATATATACATAAATCAGAAAAAATGATGCACATCATCTCCCGATAATAGAAGAAACTAAGGAAAAAGCAAGATTTTTTACTATTTACATGATTCCAAAATCACTTTCTATATTATAGTACAATTGCTCACATTACTTTTTCTTTCTTGATAACTCAGAATGCCCAGTCATTACAGGCATAGTTACAATCAAAAAGTTACAGGCAAGCATTACCTGGAAAAAACATGACCACGGGATTTAAGTTAAGAGTGGTTTATGCGGTATACACAAATTAATTTATTAACCTAGCATTCCACACTGATGAAACACTTTTGTAAAAGCTCGCATTTATATGGATTTTCATTAATGACCATAATTAAAAAGACGAGGGAGGGGGCTCTTTATAAAGTAACACAGTACATCACTTCAGTCAGTATACAAACAAGAAATACTCGAACTTGGAGGGACATAGTAACCTTAACAATGTAAACAACATCTTAATAGCGCAATATCGTCATGATGTTTTCCTTTTGTCAAGATATACGTTTCAACCTTTATAAGAAATTTTAGTTTATACTTGAAGGTGTCATAGTCTGGATGTTTCATATTCATTCTACAGGTATAAATATATTGCTTTGCATAAAAGATTGCCATACTAAACCACTGCCAACTTTTTCCGTGAGGTTAACCGAAACATATATTTTCATACTCAATTTTGACTTTTGAACGAAAAATTTCAAGATACAGTTCGTTCCAAATGTTCCCCACTTTGCGGCATCGCCAAAAAAAGGTGATCCAAGGTTTCGTCAGATTCGCCACAAAACGTGCAGCTAGGGCTATCGATAATATTTCTTCTGTGAAGAAAGTAACTAGTAGCAAGTATGCGATGAATAAATTTAAACTAGAAGTTTCGTAACTTGGTATCCCTTATCGTATGACAAGTCATAAAAATATCATTCCAATTAACATCATGATTTTTAAATACAGTGACCCACTTTAAGCAGCAACGTGGTTGATTATCCAAGCTTTTAATAAAATTATTATAAGCAAATCGACAAACCTTCAGGGTGCAAGAAAAGCTAGCAAGCATAACCTGCTGACTTGACGGTTGTCTTGGCAATGATAACATACGTGTAGATGGCACCCATGAGCGAGGAATAGCATGCAAAATTCCACTTAATTTTGTAAAGGGAAAGTTGGGACAGTTATACTTAGCGAGAAATTCAGGGAAGGAGAGAGGTCTCCCTAACACATCATAAAAATCTCGAACATTAATTACATTTGATTCATAACAATTCTTGTATAAAACAATACTGTTATCAATCTTAATAAAGCTGTTATTCCACACAATCTGATCACCATAGTTGGATATTGGAGTTTCAAAGGTGAGATCACTCCAAGCCTTACAACAATCAACAATGAAATCATTCTTAACCTTTTTTATAATGTCCTTACCACAAAAATTGCAACTGAAGAGAAAACTTTTACCGACAGCTTTTAAAAAATGGTCAAAAAGGGTTTTCCAATGACCTGTTGTATGATCTGTATACCTTTTTACCCAAGTAAGTTTCAAAATTTTCATAAAGTCATTAATCATATTTAAACCACCATTGACATAGGGTTGCATTAATACCTTCCTGTTAATCTTCTCCCCCTTTCCACCCCACAGAAAGTTAAAAATGACACTATTCAAGTCTTTGAGAAAGGATTCAGGGGGGTTAGGCAGCATCGTTAACAGGAAAACAATTTTTGGGAGGGCCAAGCTTTTTAAAATAGTTATCTTTCCATAAAAAGTAAGATCTCTTGACGACCACATGTTCAAAATACATTTAAGGCGAGACAACTTGGGTTGATAATTCAATGGAAAGAGTTCATCACCGTCATTCGATATTATAATGCCGAGTACTTTGATAGGGCCATGGGTTACGGGAATATTATGGATATTTCGAGTTTGATCTGCAGTGTTATTCGCCTCGCCCAAGGGAAAAATTTTAGATTTATCAAAATTTACTTGGAGTCCTGAAACATCCTTAAAATCTGTAAAAATCTTAACGACTCTATTAAGTGAGTTGACCTTATCGTCTAAGAAAATTGTAGTGTCATCGGCATACATGGACACTTTTATGCTTATATTTCCTACTTTATAGCCTACGAAAGTACGGTCGGCACGTAATTTTAAAGCTAAAATTTCAGCACACAGAAGAAATAGGTAGGGGCTAAACGGATACCCTTGGCGAACCCCCCTTTTAACCGGAAAGTAAGATGTAGAAACCCCGTGGTTCAGAACACAAGCAGAACAATTACTGTATAATGTCTTTACCCAACGAACAATGCTGTCACCAAAGTTAAAAACATTAAGAGTATAATAGATAAAATTCCAACAAACACTATCGAAAGCCTTCTCAAAATCAACAAACATAATATGACCGGGCCTTTTTTCTTCTTTAACATACTTCATGATATCTAAAATTAAACGAATATTTTCCCTATGAAACGGCCTTTAAGAAATCCAGTTTGGTCCGTGTGAACTACATTTGGCAGGAATACCTTTAGACGAGCAGAGATACAAGCAGCTGCAATTTTATAATCTACATTTAGCAATGAGATTGGTCGCCAGTTTTTGATATACCTAGTATCTTTTCCATCCTTAGGATGTAAAGTTATAACTGCCCTACCTTGCTCATGAGACAACTTTCCAACTACATAGCCGGAGTTAAGGGACATCAGAAAGAATGATTTTATTTCTGGCCAAAAACACCTGTAAAATTCAACTGTTAAACCATCACTACCCGGCACCTTGCCATTAGGCAATAATAATAATAATAATAATAATAATAATAATAATAATAATAATAATAATAATAATAATAATAATAATAATAATAATAATAATAATAATAATAATAATAATAATAATAATAATAATAATAATAATAATAATAATAATAATAATAATAATAATAATAATAATAATAATAATAATAATAATAATAATAATAATAATAATAATAATAATAATAATAATAATAATAATAATAATAATAATAATAATAATAATAATAATAATAATAATAATAATAATAATAATAATAATAATAATAATAATAATAATAATAATAATAATAATAATAATAATAATAGTTTTCAGTTTAGATTCCTCCATAGAGTGCTTCCCACTAATAGACTTCTCTTGCTAATGAATAAAACTGATAACTCTCTTTGTACATTTTGTGAGTCGGAAGTTGAAACCATTGACCATCTATTTTGGGATTGTAGCTTCACGTCTACATTTATTTTGGATGTTGAAAACCTGTTTTTGAGAAAACAATTTGTTTTTTCAAAGCGAGATTACTATTTTTGTTGTACTCAACCGTGTCATCCTTTCAATTTCTTAACCATGCATATGAAGAAATTTATTTTTGATTGTAAATTAAGAAAAGAAAAACCGTTAATCAATGACTTCTTTCATAAATTTAAATTCGCTTTAAAAGTTGAGCAACGGAAAAGGAATAAGGTTAAAACGAATGTAAATTTTAGTGATCTTGAGCGAGCTTTTGCTTCATGTCCCAGCCTTTTTAGTTCACACTGATCCACATTTTTTTTTTGACTTTGTAATAAAGCTGCCTCTTCGGCGGAGCTTTTTTCGTATTGCCCTTTTGCTATTGTTTACCAACAGCACCTTACGATCAATTGAAGATTTACTATACATGTTTTATAATGGAACAGCGGTGAAGATGTTCATCAATAAGTAAGGCATGATTTTAAGACCTAGAGTCTGCAGTGTATAATTGTTATATTTCGTACAAGTAACAAGGCAGTGTCTTTCATTAGTTTCAATCATTTAAAATGTATTTCGCTTATGCTTTCATATGTGAACAGAGGAAAGAACTTTCGGCTAAGAAAGAAAGCCTACTTCAAAGATCATGTGTTACAGTGTATCATAGAGAAGCTTTTTGCTTATGTGTACATATTATCTGTTATATATATTTGTCGACTCTCTGGTGTTGTACAATCCTGATTGTTTTTCATCTATTGTGTACCTAATGTTGCTTATCATCAAGTTGTATAAATGTGATTACTTACCGCTAGAGAGACGAAATGTAACAAAGGAGAAAAAAAAAAATAATAATAATAATAATAATAATAATAATAATAATAATAATAATAATAATAATAATAATAACAATAACAATAACAATAACAATAACAATAACAATAACAATAATAATAATAATAATAATAATAAATAATAATAATTTTTTTTTTTTTTTCTTCCATCTTTATTTCCTTTTTGAATCTGTTTTCACAGCAATATTTTAATCAACAGAATAATAACATGACAAAGCAATTCTCATACTTTCAAAACTTTTATAAGAAAAGGAGGATAATTTCGTTACGAAAATCAAATGAATTAAGAATCAATTGGGTCAAATAGACCCGCACAAACTGAAAAGGCGTCTTTTAAATTTAAATAATGAACTTTACCTTTTGATTTTTGTTTCCTCTTAAAAAATATATATTCCTCAGTTTGAATAGCAAACTTAAACTTGTAATAAAAACTATTTACATTTGGTTTTATCGATTGAAGTTTACATGAAAACAAATAATACTTTAAATGCAAAATCAAAAAATTGTATGGATGACAAATACTATACTGGTACCCAAAGAAAATATCATTCTTAGAAAACACAAACTGATTACCAAGAAACCTTGATTCAACGTCAAGAATAAAAGTAGAACTGATTGTACAAGCCCAAAAAGGTGCTCAATAGATTCAATCTCTCTTTGACAGAATGTGCAGAGTTGGGAGTCTGTTTTCCCCATTAAATAAAGTAGCCTGTTTGTGGGTAAGATTCTATGTAAGAATTTGAACTGAAAAAACACAATTTTGGTTTCTGTTGTAGTAGCCCAAGGGCTCCTAAAATATTCTCCCAGGCATCGGTAGAAATACCTGGAAAGTCTTTAACCCATTTTTCCATAGCTGTAGGGGGACTCACTACCTTTACAATGAGACGACGATAAACCAATTGAGACACTGAAAGAGAATGCATGACTTTATGGTAAAACAACTGGTTCGAATTTTGGGTATTTGCATGTCTACTTGAAAGAATATCTGCTCGCCAAGCATTTGGAATACTAGAAAACAATCCCCAATAAAAAACGAAGGTAATACCTGGGGCTGGGAAAGTATTTCGGAAAGTGTCCCAAACCAACGGCCTCCCATTTTGATCAAAAATATCCCTTAAATACACCAAACCAAAATGAAGTAGTTGATCGTTAAATACAACTTTACTATTTATTTTAATGTAAGAGTTATTCCACAGTATTTGATCGCTAAAATTACTTTGGGGTTCCACAAAGGAGGCATCGCACCAAGCATGAACAACATTTTTAATGAAAGTGTTTGAAATAGGCACATCAGATTTTTTACAGTTACAAGAAAACAAAAACTTATTGCCATACGTCTTTAAGGCTAAATCAAAGAAAAGTTTCCATGGCCTCTGCGAATCGTCGTCACAATATCTACGTACCCAAGTACATTTTAAGCTCTTGACAAAAGTTTCAACATGAACTACTTTCAATCCCCCTTTACATACGTCATCAAACATAGAAACACGTTTAACTTTGTCAGGGTTGCCAGCCCAAATGAAATCAAAAATAAGATTCTGTATCTCCTTAATAAACTTTTCAGGTGGATTGGGAAGGGTAAGAAAAAGAAACACTAATTGGGACAAAGCAAAGGATTTTACAAGAATGTTTCGTCCAATAGGGGTGAGGTCACGGGAAGACCACAGGCGAAGGCAATTTTTTAAACGAGAAAGCTTAGGCACAAAGTTTAAACGAAACAAGTCATTACCATTGTGGGTGAAGAACACCCCCAAAATACAAACAGGCCCGTAATTCAATTTAAGATTAAACTCTTTGAGGAAAGATGGGGTCGTATTGCGTGATGGTCCTAAAGGGAAAAGAGTAGACTTGTCAACATTAATGGAAAGTCCAGAAGCACGCTTAAAAAGGTTTAATGTACGAAAAGCTTCCAGAAGAGAATCTTTAGTACCGTCAAGAAATAATTGAGTATCATCAGCATACTGGAGGACTTTTATCATAGAATTATGTACAGATATTCCTTTAATATTATTGTTTAAATTAACTTTTAAAGCTAGCATTTCAGCGCAAAGAATAAACAGATATGGGCTAAGAGGACATCCCTGCCTGACCCCTCTTTCAACAGGAAAGAAACCAGAGGCAAACCCATTATTACACACACACGCAGAGATATTTTTATAAAAAACTTTGACCCAATTTATGAAACTCAAACCAAAGCCAAAACGTGACAAAACCGAAATGAGAAAATTCCATTCTACTTTATCAAAGGCCTTTTCAAAGTCAAGTAGGAAAATATACCCAGGGATGTTCAGCTCAGAGGTATAATTTACAAGATCTAACACAAAGCGAATGTTTTCCCCAATAAACCTCCCCTTCAGAAACCCAGTCTGATTTGGTCCTATAATGCTATTGATAACTGACTTAAGTCTTGTAGCTATTGCTTTGGCACCAATCTTGTAGTCGCAATTAAGAAGAGTTATTGGGCGATAATTAGATAGAAAAAGAGGATCTTTATTCGGCTTAAGCAATAAAGTAATAATACCTCTGGATTGTTCTGACGAAAGCTGACCTTTATGGTAACCAGAATTAATGGAATCAACTACCAAATCCCCAATAATAGGCCAAAACTTTTTGTAAAAATTGACCGTAAGTCCATCACTGCCTGGAGATTTATTAGTAGCCATCGAAAGTAATGCATTAAATATAAATATAAATTAAATATAAATAAAAAAATAAATAAATAATAATAATAATAATAATAATAATAAATAATAATAATAATTATTATTATTATTATTTTTTTTTTTTTTTTTGTGACCATCCCATTTATTGAAAACATTTCATATAGTGCAGGTGTTATATACAACATTATAATAAAATACATACACAGTTTATACATACTCTCAACTTACATAATTACATAAATAACGATCGATTAACATATAAACATTTACCACGCTTATTAAACATTATATACACCATACATATGTAGATTATATACATTCAAGACATATTCCCTGGATACGTTATGTAAATTTCAGAAGTTTCCTGATCTGGACAAGGCCAAGTGTAATATTAACATATATTTAGGATACATTTATAAATGCATGACGTTGACCTATATAATACACATGTTAAACAAGGAATTTAAATACACGGGGTATACCTAATAAACGCATTCTAGTTAAAAAAAAACAGAATCAATGAACATAGATTTTACTATTAATTGAATAGATGTGGGTACTTATTATAAAACTTGAATACAGCCAGCAATCCGGTTTGTGAGTGAGTGAGTGAGTGAGTGAGTGAGTGAGAGAGAGTGGGGGAGGGGGGTTCATTCCAAAGGTTAAATTACAGTGACCGCCCATGGAACCAATAGACTTTATAGGTGCATCCTGCTTGCACATGAAAACAAGAATGGAGCCTTAAGAACTTTCCAGTTCATCGATACAATATGATAGACAACGTTGAATAGCTTTAAATTTATTTCTTCTCGACTTTGCAGCATTCTTCTTAAGAGCTATATATTTTTCAACTTTAATTATGGATTTCATTTTTTGGAAAAAGGTGCCGCAGTCAGGCAGGGTATTGTTAAGCCTACAGTTATAAATATAATATTTGCATTGCAAAATAAAGTAGTTAATAGGATCATACTCATCATATATTCGACCAAAGAACAGGTCCGTTCTAGAAAAAATAAATTGCCGTCCAAAAAATTTTGACTCGCAATCTAAAAGGAAACTAAAGGTTACATGACATGACCAAAAGAGATGCTCTAAGGATTCAGTTTCAATATGACAAAAAGTGCAGCGATCGGTATCCGTCTTGCCCATTAAACACAACAGTCTATTTGTTCGTAAGATACGATGAATGAATCTGAATTGAAAGTATTTTACCTTCGCTTCAGATACGGTACAAAAGGGCATCTTAAAGATAGTAACCCAATCATCGGGTGAGAGGTTAAATTGATTATTCCATTTTACACAAGCTTTCGGCGGGCTAATAATCTTATCTATCAACAAAGGGTACACTACTTGTGAAGTTTTAGAATTACTACTGATAGAAGTGATAACATGATCATTGACGTTGTGGTCAGCTTGATGAATAAGGTGAATCCAGTTGCCAGGAATGGCTGATAGTAATCCAAAAAACCTAGTAAATGGATAACTCAAAATATTATATTTATTTTTAAATACATGGTATGGCATTTTATTACCTTCATTCAAAAACAGATCCTTAACAAAAGTGACACCGGCCAAATGAAGTTTTTTATCATAAACAATAGAATTATCAATTTTTATGTAGGAGTTGTTCCAAAGTATTTGCGTTCCATAATTATTTTCATCCGGGGTGGTAAAGGAAGCGTCACTCCAACCTTTACAGATATCAAAAATAAAGTCATTAGCGATACAATATACATCTTTTGCGAGAAAATTACATTCAAATAAGAAATCTTTACCAAAAGGAGAAATAAAATGATCAAAAAATAATTTCCAATAACCAGTATTACTAGGGTCCTTATACCTTCTAACCCAAGAGGCTTTCAATGCAAAGGCAAAACTCTGGATATGGATTACCTTTATACCTCCATTACTTATGCTGTTATATATTGTACTTCTTTTAATTTTGTCGGGGTTACCGCTCCAAATAAAATCAAAAACAATGCTTTGTAAATTCTTAAAAAAAACTCTGTCGGAGGGTTAGGAAGTACTTGGAAAAGAAATACAAGTTGACTTAGACCAAACGCTTTAACAATCGTATTCCTACCAAGTGGAGTGAGATCCCTGCCACTCCAAATTTTAAGTTGATTCTTCAACCTGGAAAGCTTCTTAAGATAGTTTAAGCGGAATAAATCATCTCCATCGTGGGTAAAAAGAATTCCTAAAAATTTTATTGGACCCTCAGTCAAAGTTATTCCAAAATCCTGACTGTAAACTGGACGGTTATTAATAAAGGACCCAAGCGGGAAAAGATGGGATTTACTGTAATTGATTTTAAGCCCCGAGTCGGAAGCGAAATTATCAAGAACGTTAATGATATTGACAAGGGATTCACGAGTACCATTCAAAAAAAGTGTAGTGTCATCGGCATATTGTAAAATTTTTACTTCTTTTCCTAAAACGTTAAGACCACTAAGTGTATTGTCATAAATTATTTTCCTTGCTAATATTTCCCCAACCAGAATAAAAAGGTAGGGACTAAGAGGACATCCCTGTCTAACTCCTCTCTCAATAGGGAAAAACCCAGTTGAATGGCCATTGTTCACCACACAAGCAGTACTACCATAGTAAAGAGTCCTAACCCACGAACGAAAGCTGTCCCTAAATTTAAAATATCTCAATGTACGGTCAATAAATCCCCAATCTACACGATCAAAAGCCTTCTCAAAATCAATAAGGAAAAGAAACCCAGGCATATTTTGTTTACTAGTATAGTTGATTACATCTAATACAAAACGAATATTTTCTCCTATAAAACGATTCTTAATAAAACCAGTTTGATTTTCACCAATAATGCAAGTGATAACATTCTTTAGTCTATTAGCATGAGACTTAGCACATAATTTATAATCGGTATTTAGAAGACTTATGGGTCTGTAATTTCTCAAGTGATCATGATTTTTATCAGGTTTACGAATGAGAGTAATTATACCCCTGGTTTGCTCAGGGGATAAATAGGAACGGTTGTAAGCATAATTTAGAGAGTTCACCACATACCCACCAATGACAGGCCAGAAAAACTTATAGAAGTCAGTAGATAACCCATCAGTCCCCGGGGACTTCCCATTTGGCATAGAACATAAAGCCTGAAAACACTCCTCGGCAGAGAGATGTCCATTTAAAGTATCAAGATTACAGTCTGGTTCATTAAAATCTTCAAGGTCAGAAATAAAATCACAATGGTGATTAAAAGAGCGACTATACAATGAACTGTAGAATTTACGGATTTCTTGTAGAATGTCCTTACTCTTATAAATACAAACATCATTATCTAATTGCAAACGAAAAATGTTATTGTTATTTCTGTTCCTCTTCTCCAAATTTAAAAAGTACTTAGAACCCTTCTCACCGAATTCGACCCACCTTGCCCTTGACCTTACAATAATACCTTGTAGTTTACTATTATAAATAGACATGAGCTTTTCCCGGGCCTCAGAAAGTTTGTTACGAATCTCGTCGGAGTCAGTCTCATAGGAAAGTCGCTCAAGGGTAGAGATATTACACAACACCTCATTCTCATACTTACGGGAATGTTTTGCTTTATCAATGGAAAACTTGATTGTAACTTTTCGGATAATGTATTTAATTCTTTCCCATTGGGAAGAGGGGTCTAGGCTATGTAGAAGGGGAAAATCGGATGAGAAGAGATCGTGAATAATATTAACATAATCAACATGGTTAAGAAGAGAGTTATTAAACTTCCAATATCCCCGACCTCTGCGTTCATCATGAGTACGGACAGTTAGTACAACAATTGAATGATCAGATTGAAGTGGAGGGTGAAATTTTACATCGATAACATTAGCAACCAGACTACGAGAAATAAGGAAAACATCCATGCGACAATGAATATCGCTGATATTGGAATGCCAAGTAAAGTCTTTTGCGAGGGGGTTTCGCTCTCTCCATACATCAATTAAGTCGTGAACACAAATAGCTGAAATGCATTCATCCCGGGCTTTAAAATTGGTTCGAAGATCAACCCCAAGTTTATCCAAGGCCAAATTGAAAACAAAGTTGAAATCCCCTCCCCAAATGATGGTCGAACAATCAAAAGTCTCAATGAGATGAGAGACTTCGCTGTAAAAAGCAGGATTATCTAGATTAGGGCCATAAGTACAAACCAATGTAAAGATACGAGAATCAATAAAAACATCAGCTATAGAGGCTTTTCACATGACGTCATAATACTCTCCGGCGGCCATGTTGGAGTACATGTACCTACGTAGTAAACCATACGGGACGCGCTTGCTCGTTGAATTTGTATACACCGCGCATGTCACAGTGCACACTGTGCAGTGCGCTCGGCACAAAACCACGTGTATTTGGCATGAATGTCCTCCAGCATGGCGGTTGCGTGACGTAATTGCAAAGCCTCAATTAAACATCTGCCTAAACGATCGGTGTGGACTTTTTCAATGCTAACAGAAAGACTAGGTTTAAAGAGAATAGCAACGCCTTTACTTAAAGTAGTGCCATGGGAGAAAATTATGTTACCTCCCCATTCATTTCTCCAAAAACTAATATCATTATTAGAACTATGGGTTTCCTGAATGAATACAATATCAAAATTATGTCTGTGAAAGTAGGTAAATTGAGACCTTCGTTTATTGGCTTGCCTAAGTCCTCGCACATTATAAGTGCAGATTTTAATGTCACTCATTAGTTACAATGAGGAGGAAGGACATTACAAAATTGTGTAAGATAATAAATAACAAAGGTAACATACGTAATCCAACAGAGACTGAGATGGTCGAACAGCAAACACGAAACAAAAAAGGGAAGAAAAAAAAACACGAACAAACAAACACAACAAAATCAACAAGAGCGAAATTCTTCGGGCATCCACAATTCCGGAAAACAAGCTCGAGGATTCTCCCTTGAAAAGCCATTACTGGGCTATCGACGGGTCCCTGTGATGAACGGCACAGAAAAGTGAGAACGGGCAATCAAGAGTTTTCCAAAATAACAATCACTGCATGGCGTATTGAAAGCTTCTAATCAAACTTGAATGGCCTTCCACTGCTATTTCTCCAAAGACCACCAGAGAAACGAAGCCGGGTCCCGTTTTGAAAAAGGTCTTGTACTTTGGCGCTCCATTTTCTCTTCTCTTTCAGATCGGCCTGGGTTAGGTCATCAATAATGAAGTAGGGTTTACCTTCGAGTTCTTTTCTGGCATTTCGCATGATCTTCATTTTGTCCTGGTAGAATGAGCATTTAACGAGAATATTATTATTATTATTATTATTATTATTATTATTATTATTATTATTATTATTATTATTATTATTATTATTATTATTATTATTATTATTATTATTATTATTATTATTATTATTATTATTATTATTATTATTATTATTATTATTATTATTATTATTATTATTATTATTATTATTATTATTATTATTATTATTATTATTATTATTATTATTATTATTATTGTTATTATTACTATTATTATTATTATTATTATTATTATTATTATTATTATTATTATTATTATTATTATTATTATTATTATTATTATTATTATTATTATTATTATTATTATTATTATTATTATTAATATTTTTATTATTATTATTATTTTCTCCTTTTTATTCATATGCTGTACATATAGACGGTAAATTATAAAGAAGAGAAATCATATAAACAAGTATGACAGGCATGAATTTACAATTAGAAGAAACACAAAAACTATGCATACTTTGACATAAGCAATTATGTATCAATTAAGTCAGAAAACACATCACATAAATCACAGTAACTGATCTGTGTTCTTGATCTGCTTGTTCTTCTTTTTGAATTGAACCTTACTACCTTAATAGCAAACTTAAACTTGTAAAGGAATTCTTGAATTGAAAGTTGCGCCTTTTTACACTTGCATTGATAAATATAGTTTTTCATATGTAAAATTAAAAAGTTATATGGGTGTTTTTTACCCTGGTTAAAACCAAAAAATATATCTTGTTTGGAAAAGAAAAACTGTTTCTTAAGGATGACTTCTTCTACATCCAAAATAAAACCTGAAACCAAACGACAATCCCAAAATAAATGTTCTAAACTTTCTGTTTCTGAGTAACAAAAAGAGCAAAGGTCACTTTCTTCTTTCCGCATAGTAAAAAGTAATTTATTAGTAACTATAATTCTATGTAAAAATCTGAACTGTAAGTAATGCAGTTTCGTTTCAGTTGTATTAACCCGGGCCATTTCAAAAAAATTTTGCCGGTCTTGATTTGTGAGGTCAGCGAAATCTTGTTCCCATTTAAACATTGCAGTTGGGCGACATGTAATTTGCTCAATAAGATTATTATAAATGAACTGTGAAGTAGAGGAAGCGTTCATAACCCTTTCATACCAACAACTGCCATTATTAGCCCTACCTTCTGCCCCTTCTCTAGGTCTCCACCCTCTTGGAATGCTGTTAATCAAACCAAAGTATAGTGAAAAGGGGAATCTATTGATACCAAAACGAGTCATAAAATCACCATATGTCAATGGCATACCTCTATCATCGAAAAAATCTCTTACATATATGACATTTTTGTGAAATAAATTATAATACATAACAGGTTTATTATCTATGCGAATAAAAGAATTGTTCCAGATAACTTGATAATCAAAATATTCCGTCGGAGAACAAAAGGTCAGTATACACCATGCATTAACAACCTCTTTAATAAAAGTATTTTTAATAATTGGGGCATCGCTGGTTTTGCAATTGCAATGGCAGAAAAACTTTTTTCCTACATTCGCCAAAGAAATATCAAAAAAAGTTTTCCAGGGATTATTACTATTGTTACAGTAGCGCTTGACCCATGTACACTTTAAGCTTTTCATAAAGCTGGGTATATGTGTGACTTTCAGTCCTCCGTCCCTTACTGAGTTAACCATTACAGAACGTTTTACTTTGTCAGGATTTTCACCCCAAATAAAATCAAAAATGACACTTTCTAACTCTTTAATAAATTTTTTTGGTGGATCCGGAAGTACAAGGAATAGAAAAACGAGCTGTGATAATGCAAAACTTTTCACAATTGTAATTCTACCAATTGGTGTTAAGTCTCTTGATGCCCAAAGTCTTAAATTTGTTTTTAGTCTTGAAAGCTTAGGCTGGTAATTAAGCCGAAAAAGATCATCCCTATTTGAAGTAAAAACAACACCAAGCATCTGAATCGGTCCAGAGGTAACATTGACATCAATATTGGAGACAAAATTAGGTACATGTGAAGAAAATGGACCCAACGGAAGCAGAGTACATTTGTGTAAATTAATAACTAGACCGGAAGAGACTTTCAACATATGGAGAATACGAATGACCTCCGTAAGAGACTGCTCAGAACCATCTAAAAAGAAATTAGTGTCGTCTGCATATTGCAAGATCTTGACTTCGTTTTCATTTATTGAGATTCCTTTAATAATGTTATTGTGCAAAACTTTCAAAGCTAATGTTTCGACTGCTAATATGAAAAGATAGGGACTTAATGGACATCCCTGCCTAACTCCACGCTGCAGAGAAAAATAACTCGATGCATGACCATTGTTCATTATACAAGTACTACTACCATTATAAAACACCTTAACCCACTTTTGGATGCTCTCACCGAACTGAAAATAACGAAGGCATTTGTGTATAAAATCCCACTCAAGCTTGTTAAAGGCTTTTTCAAAATCAACACTAAAAAATAAAACCAGGAATCCCCTCGTCAATCGTGTAATCAATTACATCTAAAACATACCGAATATTTTCCCCAATAAATCGATCTTTTAAGAACCCAGTTTGTTGCGGACCAATTAAATTTTGTAAAACAGGTTTCAAGCGTGCGGCAATAGCCTTAGACCCAATTTTGTAATCAATGTTTAAAAGCGTTATGGGCCTATAATTGGATATACAGGTACGGTCTTTATTAGGTTTCGGGATCAAAGTTATGACACCCCTACTCTGTTCAGAGGCTAGATGTCCACAGAAATAACCATAATTTAACGATTCTACAACCAAATTACAAATTACTGGCCAAAACACTTTATAAAAATTTACGGACAACCCATCACTTCCAGGGGATTTATCATTCTTCATAGAGGATAACGATTTAAAACATTCAGCAACTGTAATTTCGCCTTCACATGCTAGCATAACTTCATTGTCATCATAATGCACTGGAAGATCTTCAAAAAAGCTGTCTGGGGAACAAGAGCCAGATGTATAAAGGGATTTATAATAATCTTTGATATAATCAAGTAATTCTGTTTCATCTGTTATCATAATACCCTGGTCATTCACAAGTTTTGAAATAAAAAAACGTCCCACATCCTCTGGACTTCGAGTCTCAGATCCTGGTACTTCTCGATCTTTTCCCGTTCCTTTCTCTCTATGTTTGTGTCTGACGGGACGGCCACATCGACAATCGTAGCTGTCTTGTTAGCTTTGTCGATGATCACCAGGTCTGGTCTTCGAGCTGTTATTATTATTATTATTATTATTATTGTTATTGTTATTGTTATTGTTATTGTTATTGTTATTGTTATTGTTATTGTTATTGTTATTGTTATTGTTATTGTTATTGTTATTATTATTATTTTTTTTTTTTTTTGCCATCATTTATTGAGCTACAATTAATTTTGTACAATCGCATCATTATCTCCAGTTACAAACAATTTACATATGTACAGAGTTCAATATATGAAACACCACTACTACAATACTGTCAGACTTCAAAAACGGTTACAATTCACCAACTTTAATGTAGATACAAATATATCAATATATATATATATATAAATACGGAAGTGTAAAGACGTCAGTGAATGTAGGCTATTACAAAAACATTTCAAGAAAGGAAAATAACATAAACAACAGCCATTGTTTCCCATTATAAAACAGATAGGTGCATAACAAAGAGTGGGCAAACTAGTATAACTACCCATAAGGGTATCGAAGGCAGTCCATAAAGCAGAATACCAATCTGAGTGGCTGTATACTACTGCAGCCCTGACGAGTATACCGCAATATAACTGGTATTTGGGAACATTTAAAATAAACCTACCCTCCAGCAGCAGTAGCAAAGATCAAATCTTACTCAAAAAGAAAATTGTTGGTGATGAAAGCATTTTTCAAAGAGTCAAAAGAAATTGGTTGCCGAGACTTAATTTTATGTAAATGATTTTGCACTTGCAAAGAAAACTTAAATTTATACATGAAGTCGTTCACAGATGGAATCCTTTCAAGGAGTTTTTGTTGGAAAATAAAGTACTTAGCATGCAAAATGAGGAAGTTATAAGGATGCTTAAGAATTAATTTATAGCCAAAAAAGAAATCAGCCCTAGAGAAACAAAATTGCCTTCCTAATACAGCCTGCTCAACATCTAAAATAAAATTGGAGGTATATTTGCAATCCCAGAACAGATGTCTGATAGTTTCATCCCTTTCCCCACAAAAAGTGCATCTTGGATTTTCCATCATGTTGATTTTGTATAAATAATAGTTTGTACCCAGTATCCTATGAATAAAGCGAAATTGGAAATATTGTAATTTACTCTCTTTAACAGACTTGAAAGGTATCAGGTGAATTTTTTGCCATTGCTCATCCTCGAAATCAAAATCAGTTTGCCACTTTAGGATTGCCTTTGGAGGCAGTGAAATACGTTTAATTAAAATATTGTAAATATACCTAGAGAGCAAAGGCGTACCCTGTATTCCATCGAATAAAGAGTCCTCATCATATGGCGTTTGCGAAACAACATTGAAGTTTCGTTTCCACTCGGATGGAATAGCATGCATAATACTATAATATAACAAGAACGAACATTGTAGGTTAAACTTGTTTACAAAGTGCTGAAAAGTTAAAAAATTATCGTTTTCATCGAGAAGGTCCTTGACAAAAATAATTCCATTATAATACCATTGTTTGTATAATACCACGGAACCATTCATCTTTATATCGGAGTTATTCCATAAGATTTGCCTTTTAAAATCTGATAATGGAACCTTATAGTTACACAAAGCCCAGGCATGACAAATATCGTCGATAAAATTATTACCAGTTTTTACATCAGAGCTCTTATAATTGCACCTAAACAGAAAGGAACCACCAAAATGATTTAAGTAATAATCAAAAAACTTTGCCCAATGGGCATCGCTTTCATTAACGTAACGTTTAACCCATGTACACTTTAAACCTCGAATAAAACTACTTATATGAGTGACACTTAATCCCCCCTCCTTTATAGGATTTATCATTGTGCTTGACGAACTTTGTCCGGCTTCCAGGACCAAATAAACTTATACAAAATCGACTCTAATGTTTTTACAAAATGAGAGGGTGGACTTGGCAAAACCTGAAAGAGGTAAACTAGCTGAGATAAAGCAAACGTTTTAACCAAAGTAATTCTGCCAAGTGGAGTGAGGTCTCGCTGTGACCACAAGTTAAGGATGGATTTAAGGCGTGAAAGTTTTGGAATAAAATTGAGACGAAATAAGTTATCATCCCCCCCCCCCTCTTGATGGTTATTCCCAAAACGGTGATTGGACCAGTAGTCCAGTTGAATAAATAGTTATCCATAAAACGAGGTTTACTATCCTTTAATGGCCCAAGAGGAAACACACTAGTTTTATCATAATTAACATTTAAGCCAGAGCTACGCTCAAGAAGCTGGAAAATGTTACAAATTTCAATCAAATTATTTTCACCACCTTCTAGGAAAAGAGTTGTATCATCAGCGTACTGAACCAAACGCAATTCATGATTATTCAGTCTTATACCTCTTATGTTGTTACTACATCTAATTTTAAGGGCTAAAATTTCAGCACACAGAATAAAAATGTAAGGACTTACGGGACAACCTTGTCTTACGCCTCTAGAAATTGGAAGATAATGAGATGAAAAACCATTATTGCAAACACATGCAGATGAGTTAATGTATAATGTTCGTACCCAACGTATGAAATCATTATTGAAATTGAAAAAGCGGAGAGTTCTAAATACAAAATCCCACTCTAATTTATCGAATGCCTTTTCAAAGTCAACAAACACCATCAGGCCGGGAATAGACTTTGCATCACAGTGATCGATTACATCTAAAATACAGCGAATATTCTCGCCAATAAATCTCCCTTTTATAAAACCAGTCTGGTTTGGATTAATTAAATTACTTACAACATGCTTAATTCGTGAGGCTAATGCTTTTGAACAAATTTTATAGTCTACGTTTAAAAGACTTATAAGACGAAAATTTTTAACTAAAGTGAGGTCTTTGTCCGGCTTTGGTAACAGAGTGATAATACTACGAGCCTGCTCGGGGGATAAGTTACCCGAGGTGAAGGCAAAGTTCAGAGAATTTACTACTAAAGTGGAAATATCCGGCCAAAAGAATTTGTAGAACTCGGCCGTTAAGCCATCGCTTCCAGGACTTTTGTTGTCATTGAAAGAAAATAGGGAAGATCTGCACTCTGCGATAGTTAACTGACCTTCACAAATGTTGGCGTTGTCCTCCGTGAGGTAATTCAAACACTGAAGATTATCAAAAATGAGGGAAGGAGAACAACCGACACCATGATAGAGCTTCTTATAAAAATTACTTAACTCATCTAGAATATCCTTATCATTAAAAACCCCTTGACCAGAGGAATTCGTAAGCTTCCGGATAACACTTAAAGATTTATGACGATTCTCTAAATTAAGGAAATATTTAGTACTTTTCTCTCCGTTTTCGACCCATCGAGCCCTGGAACGAACAATTATTCCCTGTAGTTTGAAATTATACAACTGATCAATTTTACTCCGAGCATCATTTAATTTATCTAAATTTTCAGGAGTCTGCAAACTATAATAAGTTCTTTCTAATCTCGAAATTTCCTTTATTAAATCATTTTCATGCTTTTTACGGGGAGCAGCTTTCTCCTTGCTGTACCTAATGCTGAACTCCCGAATTTTATATTTAACATATTCCCAAAGCTGGGAAGGATTCATATCGTTGCTATCATTAATGATTCCCGTGATAATATCTTTTACTTTAATTGTGTACTCTGAATCAACCAATAAGGAATTGTTCAATTTCCAAAAGCCAGGGCCTCTTCTGTTTTTGTAAACCTCTAACTCTAAATTAATAATGCAATGGTCAGACTGAATACTGGGAGAAAAATTACACTTTGAAACCAAATTACGAAAATGCCGCGAGATAAGGAAAAAATCCAGCCTACATCTAATACCAGGGGTTATATTCGAATTCCATGAGTATTCCGTTAAACTCGGATTCCTTTCCCGCCAAATGTCAATCAAGTCAAAAGTAGACATTAAACTTATACATTCATCCCTTGCCCTAAAATTGGTCATCGGGTTTCCCCCCTGTTTTTTCCAAGTTTAAATTAAAAACAAAGTTTAAATCGCCTCCCAAAATAACATCACTAGTACTAAATTCAAGCAAAGTGGATGATAACAGGTGAAAAAAATTTGGGTCATCAGTGTTGGGTCCGTAAACATTTACTAGGGTGAAAGCCTTATCAAAGAGTTTAACTTCAGCAATGATAAATCTGCCTGTAATTGAATGCCTGGATTTACAGACATTGACTTCTAAGAGAGGATTAAAAGGAATGCAAACACCCCGGCTTTGAGATGAACCATGGCAAAAGATAGCTTGACCTCCCCATTCATTCTTCCAGAAAGAGGCATCCCTTTCTAAGCTGTGGGTTTCTTGTAAAAAGAATATGTCACCTGGGAGAGAATGAAGAAACGCAAATATTTTTCTTCTTTTTTTTGGCCTGTCTAATTCCCCTGACATTATAAGAACAAAGCTTTATACAATACATTGGGACAGGGAAAACTTACATACGCTAAACACTGTACACGGACCTGTACCTAATGCAATTGATTGTACACTAATACAAGTAGAATGTTTAAGGGCAAACGATGTAAAGCATAGAATATTGATGGCAAAGAAAAAAAGAAGTAAACAAAAAAACAAACACAAAAATAAAGTCAACAGCAGGCGACCTACTGGGCTCCTGGCCAAAAAGCGGCGTCCGCGAAACGTCTCCAAAATAAGACAAACAAGTGATCCCATCATGAGAGCAAAGAGATTGGGCATAACTCCATAATAGAAATGATTTTATCGAGAAGATAAATACTGAGTAAGCTTGTCACAAGAGATCGCTAAAGGGTTGATAAAACAGAATTTCTTGGAGATGAATGATTAATGCTGGAAGTCATAAGGCTTTCCTGCTAAACCTCTCCATGCACCATTGTAAAAACGAAGTTTGGTACCGTTTCGATAGAGCTCTTGAACTTGCAAGCGCCATTTTCGTTTTTCCTTCAGATCCTGTTTCGTTAGGTCCTCCACTATGTAATAATCTTTATCCGCAAGGGCTCTTCTGGCATTTTTTAAGATCTGCACCTTATCCTGAAAGAAGGATACTTTGACAAGAAGGTGTCTCTCTTTTCCTTCCACAAATCTACCGTCTCGGTGGGCCCTTTCAATTTTTTCAGGAAGGGATGCCTACCTCTTCTAAAACTGAGGATGCTAAATCTAAGCAATTCTCCTCCACGTTTGATTTCAAGTTGACAATTCTGATATTATTACGACGTGAAAACCTTTCTTGTTTGTTAATCATGGCGTCATGTAGCCTTTTTTCTTCTTCTAATTTCTCAACTCGTCTCTCCATGGCAATGCAACGTTCATTTAAACGGTTATTCTCTCCCTTCAGTTCCTCGACAGTTTTTCTCAAATCTTCTACCGCTTGTCCAAATTCTGCCTTAATCTTTTTGAGTTCTTTTGAAATGTTTTTCATTGCTGTGTCCACCGTTTTGTTAAATTCTTCTGATATTGTTGCAAGGTCCTCGGCTTCGTCAGCGTAGTCGGAATCATGGCTTAGGCTGCGTTGACTAACACTACGTTGAGAGAAGGTCGATGGCGAGGCCTGAGCAGCAAGTTGTGACCTTTTTTTCCTTCCATAACTCCCAACTGGACGTCCTCGTTTTGACATTTTGTCACAATTACAAAAAAATCATATATCGAACAACACCGAAGGACAGTTTCTGGTCCAAATAGGCACGATGGCACGTATCTGAAAGGCAATTTTACTCTAGCCCTTAAAAGTACGTCCTTACGCCGTCATGACAGGCTCGAACTCATTATTATTATTATTATTGTTATTGTTATTGTTATTGTTATTGTTATTGTTATTGTTATTGTTGTTGTTGTTGTTGTTGTTGTTGTTGTTGTTGTTGTTGTTGTTATTGTTATTGTTATTGTTATTGTTATTGTTATTGTTATTGTTATTGTTATTGTTATTGTTATTGTTATTGTTATGGTTGTTGTTGTTGTTGTTGTTATTGTTATTGTTATTGTTATTGTTATTGTTATTGTTATTGTTATTATTGTTATTGTTATTGTTATTGTTATTGTTATTGTTATTGTTATTGTTATTGTTATTGTTATCGTTATCGTTATCGTTATCGTTATCGTTATCGTTATCGTTATCGTTATCGTTATCGTTATCGTTATCGTTATCGTTATCGTTATCGTTATCGTTATCGTTATCGTTATCATTATCATTATCATTATCATTATCATTATCATTATTATTATTATTATTATTATTATTATTGTTATTATTATTATTATTACAGCTTCTTCATGATTTTCGTCGAGCCTCTGGGTTAAAAGTAAACCTTCAGAAATCTCATCTATTTCCATTAGGTCCCTATGTAACAAACCACCCAACTTTTGTGTTATGTTTTAATTTGTCACTCCATCTTGATCCTATCAAATTTCTTGGAGTTACTTTTTCTCATAATGGTAACGACCTGTATCGACTAAACTATGTTACAAAATTATCTCGCCTAAAAACCATTTTGAATATATGGTCTTCTCGAGATCTTACCCCAATTGGCAGAAATATCATTGTAAAATCTTTTGCCCTTTCCCAACTAGTTTATCTATTTCAAGTTCTTCCTGATCCACCGGACTCTTTCATAAACGATTTACAATCCGCTATTTTTGATTTTATATGGTCAAAAAACCCTGACAAGATCAGAAGAAGGACAATGTATGACAATTACAATAATGGCGGACTAAAAATTACTAATGTAAGAAGTTTTATTTATGCCTTAAAAATCTCTTGGGTGAAAAGATATCTTGATGGAAGTAACGCTGTTTGGAAATTATTCTTTGATCACTATTTAAATTCGTTCGGTAAAGGCCTTATCTTTCAGTGTAATTTCACCCCCAAGGACATTTGTCCAGTTCACAATGTTTTTATTAGACAAGTATGCAATGCATGGAGTTCTTTGCATTTCCATACACCTGTAAATAACTATGGTAGTCAAGTTCTCTGGAACAATCACTTTATGAAAGTTGATGGTAAAATTTTGTATGATAAAAAACTTCACAGTTCTGGTGTGTTATATGTCAAGGACCTATATGATGGTAACCACAACTTGATCTCATATGTCGATTTTTGTAACAAATTTAATATAACACGTTATCCTTTTACTAGTTTTTTCGGACTGTTAGCTTCAATCCCAGTGGAGTGGAAAGAAAACCCCTTTAACAACGATAATCCTGATTCTATGTTTAGAGCTACGCTTAATCATCCCCGGGTCACGTATTTCTCTTATTGTAAGCTTATTGATAAAATCGTTTTACCTCCTAGATGTATTGTTCATTGGAATGATACGTTCAACTTCACAGAGGATGATTGGCAAACAATTTTTACTATCCCCGCGCTTCTCTTTCTGATAGCAAGCTTATTTATTTCCAATTCCGCTTTTTGCATAGAATCCTTGCCACCAACAAGCTGCTGTTTGCTATGAAAAAAATTGATTCCCCTCACTGTTCATTTTGCAAAACCGAAATCGAAACTTTGGAGCACCTATTTTGGAGTTGCCCGTTCACTTCCTCCTTTCTGTTAGACACCGAACAGCATCTCTTTGGCAGGCAATTTATTTTAAGTAAATCCGATTTTTTCTTTGGTTATAAGCTCCTTCTACAGCACCCATACAATTTTGTTTTTTTGTATTGTAAACATTTTATTTATTGCTGCAAACTTAACTCCGTAATTCCTGAGTTTAAGAGTTTCTACCATAAACTGTTATTTATACTTAAAGTAGAAAACCATATTTGTTCCAAACCCAGCTGTTCTCCGAAAAGAGTCAAAAGGTATCATGAACTTGTTAATGCCCTCTCATTCCGACGAAATTCTCCCTAAATTTTTTCTTTTTCCCCTTTTGCCATATTTTTCCTCTATTAAATGAAATTTATTTGATCAATTACTGGTGTTCTCTGATATATGATTTATGCTTCATTGAGAATGTCTTCATGTCTTCATGTATGTGCGATGTCATGTTCTCTGCCTTTTGTTAAATTTATCTTACTTATCTAAAACATTGAGGACAAATGGTGTTTGCTGGTATTCTCATAAACGAGTGTTATATAAAACGTAACTATAGGTCGATGTAAAGATAATCTGACTTTAAACTGTATTTATGCTGATCTGTTTATGTTATGTTAACTATGTTTATATTGTAACTGTCTAGAAAAGATTGTTTGAAAGCGTTCGATTGTTGGTTTATATGAACACCGAGTCTCGAAATAAACGGAGGAAAAAAAAATTATTATTATTATTATTATTATTATTATTATTATTATTATTATTATTATTATTATTATTATTATTATTATTATTATTATTATTATTATTATTATTATTATTATTATTATTATTATTATTATTATTATTATTATTATTATTATTATTATTATTATTATTATTATTATTATTATTATTATTATTATTATTACTATTACTATTATTATTATTATTATTATTATTATTATTATTATTATTATTTCCCACAACCTATTTTGGTTGGTTCATATTCTCATTTCTGCATTTCTGCATTCGTTCCCGATCTCGGACTCCTACCTGGAGCCTGGGAGGTCGAGGAATCGTCTAAGTATGTGAGCGGTCCCTAGAAGTGCAGCTTTCAGGAGGTCGGGAGCTGTGTGTGTACCTGGTATTTCCTCTAGATATTTGTCCAGGTTTTGTGTAGTGGCTCCTAGTGCCCCGACAACCACTGGTATGACTTTAGCCTTTACGTCCCACATCCTCTGGACTTCGAGTCTCAGATCCTGGTACTTCTCGATCTTTTCCCGTTCCTTTCTCTCTATGTTTGTGTCTGACGGGACGGCCACATCGACAATCGTAGCTGTCTTGTTAGCTTTGTCGATGACCACCAGGTCTGGTCTTCGAGCTGTTATTATTATTATTATTATTATTATTATTATTATTATTATTATTATTATTATTATTATTATTATTATTATTATTATTATTATTATTATTATTATTATTATTATTATTATTATTATTTTTTTTTCTTCCATCTTTATTCCCTTTTTGAATTTGTTTTCACAGCAATATTTTAATCAACAGAATAATAACATGACAAAGCAATTCTCATACTTTCAAAACTTTTATAAGAAAAGGAGGATAATTTCGTTGCGAAAATCAAATGAATTAAGAATCAATTGGGTCAAATAGACCCGCACAAACTGAAAAGGCGTCTTTTAAATTTAAATAATGAACTTTACCTTTTGATTTTTGTTTCCTCTTAAAAAATATATATTCCTCAGTTTGAATAGCAAACTTAAACTTGTAATAAAAACTATTTACATTTGGTTTTATCGATTGAAGTTTACATGAAAACAAATAATACTTTAAATGCAAAATCAAAAAATTGTATGGATGACAAATACTATACTGGTACCCAAAGAAAATATCATTCTTAGAAAACACAAACTGATTACCAAGAAACCTTGATTCAACGTCAAGAATAAAAGTAGAACTGATTGTACAAGCCCAAAAAAAGGGCTCAATAGATTCAATCTCTCTTTGACAGAATGTGCAGAGTTGGGAGTCTGTTTTCCCCATTAAATAAAGTAGCCTGTTTGTGGGTAAGATTCTATGTAAGAATTTGAACTGAAAAAACACAATTTTGGTTTCTGTTGTAGTAGCCCAAGGGCTCCTAAAAATATTCTCCCAGGCATCGGTAGAAATACCTGGAAAGTCTTTAACCCATTTTTCCATAGCTGTAGGGGGACTCACTACCTTTACAATGAGACGACGATAAACCAATTGAGACACTGAAAGAGAATGCATGACTTTATGGTAAAACAACTGGTTCGAATTTTGGGTATTTGCATGTCTACTTGAAAGAATATCTGCTCGCCAAGCATTTGGAATACTAGAAAACAATCCCCAATAAAAAACGAAGGTAATACCTGGGGCTGGGAAAGTATTTCGGAAAGTGTCCCAAACCAACGGCCTCCCATTTTGATCAAAAATATCCCTTAAATACACCAAACCAAAATGAAGTAGTTGATCGTTAAATACAACTTTACTATTTATTTTAATGTAAGAGTTATTCCACAGTATTTGATCGCTAAAATTACTTTGGGGTTCCACAAAGGAGGCATCGCACCAAGCATGAACAACATTTTTAATGAAAGTGTTTGAAATAGGCACATCAGATTTTTTACAGTTACAAGAAAACAAAAACTTATTGCCATACGTCTTTAAGGCTAAATCAAAGAAAAGTTTCCATGGCCTCTGCGAATCGTCGTCACAATATCTACGTACCCAAGTACATTTTAAGCTCTTGACAAAAGTTTCAACATGAACTACTTTCAATCCCCTTTACATACGTCATCAAACATAGAAACACGTTTAACTTTGTCAGGGTTGCCAGCCCAAATGAAATCAAAAATAAGATTCTGTATCTCCTTAATAAACTTTTCAGGGGGATTGGGAAGGGTAAGAAAAAGAAACACTAATTGGGACAAAGCAAAGGATTTTACAAGAATGTTTCGTCCAATAGGGGTGAGGTCACGGGAAGACCACAGGCGAAGGCAATTTTTTAAACGAGAAAGCTTAGGCACAAAGTTTAAACGAAACAAGTCATTACCATTGTGGGTGAAGATTATTATTATTATTATTATTATTATTATTATTATTATTATTATTATTATTATTATTATTATTATTATTATTATTATTATTATTATTATTATTATTATTATTATTATTATTATTATTATTATTATTATTATTATTATTATTATTATTATTATTATTATTATTATTATTATTATTATTATTATTATTATTATTATTATTATTATTATTATTATTATTATTATTATTATTATTATTATTATTCTCTCCTATAAAACGGTTCTTAATAAAACCAGTTTGATTTTCGCCAATAATGTAGGTGATAACATTTTTTAATCTATTAGCGAGAGACTTGGCGCATATTTTATAATCAGTATTGAGAAGACTTATAGGTCTGTAGTTACCCAAGAGATCATGATTTTTATCAGGTTTACGAATGAGAGTAATTATACCCCTGGTTTGCTCGGAGGATAAATAATGACGGTTGTAAGCATGATTTAAGGAATTAACAACATACCGACCAATGACAGGCCAAAAATACTTATAAAGGTCGGTAGATAACCCATCCGTACCCGGGGACTTCCCATTTGGCATGGTAGATAAGGCCTGAAAACACTCCTCCAAGGAGAGGGGTCCATTTAAAGTATCAAGATTACAGTCTGGTTCAACAAAATCTTCAAGGTCTGAAATGAAATCATAATCATGATTTAAAGAGCGACTATACAATGAACCATAGAATTTACGGATTTCCTGTAGAATGTCCTTACTCTTGTGAATACAAACATCATTATCTACTTGCAAGCGAAAAATGTTATTGTTGTTTCTGTTTCTCTTTTCCAAATTCAAAAAGTACTTAGAACTCTTCTCACCAGATTCGACCCATCTAGCCCTTGACCTTACAATAATGCCTTGTAGTTTACTATTATAAATAGACATGAGCTTTTCCCGAGCTTCCGAAAGTTTATTACGAATCTCATCAGAGTCATTTTCATAGGAAAGTCGCTCAAGGGTAGAGATATTACACAAAACTTCATTTTCATACTTGCGGGAATTCTTTGCTTTATTAATGGAAAACTTGATTGTAACCTTGCGGATAATATATTTAATTCTTTCCCATTGGGTGGAAGGGTCTAGGTCATGTAGGAGGGGAAAATCGGACGAGAAGAGATTTTGAATAATATTAACATAGTCGGTATCATTAAGGAAAGGATTATTAAATTTCCAATATCCCCGACCTCTACACTCTTCATGTGTACGGATAGTAAGTACGACAATAGAATGATCAGACTGAAGGGGTGGGTGGAACTTTACATCAATAACATTAGCCATCAGGTTACGTGAAATAAGGAAGAAGTCTAAGCGACAATGAATATCGCTGATATTGGAATGCCAAGTAAAGTCTTTAAGTAGGGGATTTCTCTCCCTCCACACATCAACTAAATCGTGAACACTAATCGCCGAGATACACTCATCCCGAGCTTTAAAATTAGTTCGAAGATCACCCCCAAGTTTATCTAAGTCCAAATTGAAAACAAAGTTGAAGTCCCCTCCCCAAACAATAGTATTACAATCAAAGGTCCCAATAAGATTAGAGACTTCACTGTAAAAAAACAGGATCATCTAGATTAGGGCCATAAGTGCAAACAAAAGTAAAGCTACGGCAATCAATGAGCACATCGGCGATTAGGCATCTGCCAAAACGATCTTAATGAACTTTTTCAATGGTAACACCAAGACTAGGCTTAAAGAAAATGGCAACTCCTTTGCTTAAAGTAGTACCATGGGAAAAGAGTATGCTACCTTTCCACTCGTTTGTCCAGAAATTGACATCACTTACAGTACTATGGGTTTCTTGAACAAACACAATGTCAAAACCGTGTCTGTGAAAATAAGTAAATTGCGATCTACGTTTTGGGGGTTGCCTAAGTCCTCGCACATTATAGGTACAAATCTTAAGGTCACTCATCTGTAACAATAGGTTGGCACTTTCATTGCAAGCTTGTGTGTAAACAAAGATAAACATGTAAAGAAATTAACATACCAGTAGAACGATGAAGACTGAGATGGTCGAACAGCAAACACGGAACAAAAAACACCAAAACAACAACACAAAACAAAAAGGAATCAACAAGAGCGAAAATCATCGGGCATCCGCAGAAACGGAGATCAAGCTCAAGGATTCTCCTCTGAAAAGTTCCCAACGCGGGATAAAGACGGGTCCCTGTAAAGATCTGCATAGTAGAACGGGTTGTGGGCAGTAATGAAACTTTCAGAATGTTAATCACTGCATTTTATACAATGGCATGATTTTAATCAAACTTGAATGGCCTTCCATTGCTATCCCTCCAGAGGCCACCAGAGAAGCGAAGCCGGGTTCCGTTTTGAAAAAGACTCTGTACTTTTGTGCTCCATTTTCTCTTCTCTCTTAGATCGTCCTGGGTCAGATCATCAATTTTGAAGTAAGGTTTACCTTCAAGTGCATTCCTAGCGTTGCGCATGATCGTCAATTTGTCCTGATAAAACGAGCATTTGACGAGAATATGTCGGCTCCTACCTGGAACAGGTTTTCCATCTCGGTGTGCTCTCTCAAGTTTACATTGCCGAACACCGACCTCCTCAAAAATTTTCGATGCAATCTGCAAACAGTCCTCGCCATCCTGAGACTCTACACCAACAATTCTGAGATTACTCCTCCTCGAGAACCTTTCTTGTTTGTTAATTTGTTCATCCTGTACCTTAGATGCCTCTTCCAGATCATTCACTTTCCCTTCTAAAAGGGTACACTTCTCCTTTAATGCATCATTCTCGGTTGTAAGGTCTTCTATTGTCTGTCTTAAATCCAAAATAGCCTTGTTAAAGTCTTCTTGGAGGGTTTTAATTTCCCTCAATAAGGTTCTCCGGAGTCTGTCCACGCTTTGGTTAACTTCTATGGCAAAGTCTTGTTCAGCTTCATTTTCCGTATCCTCTTCTTGCGTAATTTGTGCACGGCGTCTGGTGGTTAGGCCTGTTAGGCTGGAAGTAAGCCTTCGTTGTGAGGCTGAGTCATCAAAGTTTCTTCGAGTTGTACTGCCTCTAGGTCTTCCTCTATTCCCCATTTTGGTCAGAATGCACGAAGAGAGAAGCAAAATAAGGTAGAAGGCACAGCCAAGTATATGCAAAACAGGAAAGCAGGACTCTTAAGCACTTTTTTAGAGCCCAATCAACTACTGGACTTGTCACCACGACATCACAGGCTCGTTTTGTATTAGATGTAATCAACTATACAAGTAAACAAAATATACCTGGTTTTCTTTTTTCTTATTGATTTTGAGAAGGCTTTTGATCGTGTTGATTGGGGATTTATTGACCGTACGTTAAGATATTTTAAATTTAGAGATAGCTTTCGTTCGTGGGTTAGGACCCTTTATTATGGTAGTACTGCTTGTGTTGTGAACAATGGCCATTCAACTGGTTTTTTCCCTATTGAGAGAGGAGTTAGACAAGGGTGTCCACTTAGTCCTTACCTTTTTATTCTGGTTGCCGAAATATTAGCTAGGAAAGTAATTTATGATAATACTCTTAGTGGTCTTAACGTCTTAGGAAAAGAAGTTAAAATTTTACAATATGCCGATGATACTACACTTTTTTTAAATGGTACTCGTGATTCCCTTGTTAGTATAATTACCGTTCTTGATAATTTTGCTTCCGACTCGGGTCTTAAAATTAATTACGGTAAATCCCATCTTTTCCCGCTTGGCTCCTTTTTTAATAATCGTCCAGCTTACAGTCAGGACTTTGGCATTACTTTAACTGAGGGCCCAATAAAATTTTTAGGAATTCTTTTTACCCACGATGGAGATGATTTATTTCGCTTAAATTATCTCAAGAAGCTTTCTAGGCTTAAGAATCAACTTAAAATTTGGAGTGGCAGGGATCTCACTCCACTTGGTAGGAACACGATCGCTAAAGCTTATGGTTTAAGTCAACTCGTATTTCCTTTCCAAGTGCTCCCTAACCCCTCGACAGAGTTTTTCAAGAATTTATAAAGCATTGTTTTTGATTTTATTTGGAGCGGTAACCCCGACAAAATTAAAAGAAGCACAATGTATAATAACATTAGTAATGGGGGTATAAGGGTAATCCATATCCAGAGTTTTGCCTCTGCATTGAAAGTCTCTTGGGTAAGGAGGTACAAGGACCCTAGTAATACTGGTTATTGGAAACTATTTTTTGATCATTTTCTTTCTCCTTTTGGTAAACATTTCTTATTTCAATGTAATTTTCTTGCAAAGGATGTAGATTGTATTGCTAATGACTTTATTTTTGATATTTGTAAAGGTTGGAGTAATGCTTCTTTTACCACCCCTAGTGATAATTATGGCAGAGAAATACTTTGGAACAACTCGTACATAAAAATTGATAATTCTATTGTCTATGATAAAAAACTTCATTTGGCCGGTGTCACTTTTGTTAAGGATTTGTTTTGTACTGATGGTAGCAAAATGCCTAATGATGTATTTAGGAATAAATATAATATTTTGAGTTATCCATTTACTAAGTACTTTGGATTGCTATCAGCCATTCCTAGTAACTGGGCTCACATTCATATTTATCAAACGGACAATAATACCAATGATCATATTATTACCTCTATCGATAGTAACTGTAAACTTTCTCAAGTAGTATATCCTTTGTTGATAGATAAGATAACCAGTCCTCCCAAAGCCTGTGTAAAGTGGAATGTTCAATTTAACCTTTCACCTGATGATTGGGGAACTATCTTTAGGATGCCCTTTTGTACTGTTTCTGAAGCGAAGGTTAAATACTTTCAATTCAGATTCATCCACCGTATCTTAGGAACAAATAAGCTGTTGCGTTTAATGGGAAAGACTGATACTGATCATTGTACTTTTTGTCATATTGAAACCGAGTCTTTAGAGCATCTGTTTTGGTCATGCCATGCAACCTCTAGTTTTCTTTTGGATTGTGAATTAAAATTTTTTGGAAGGCAGTTTATATTTTCTAGGAGGGATCTGTTTTTTGGTCGAATTTATGATGAATATGACCCTATCAACTACTTCATTTTGCAATGCAAATATTATATTTATAACTGTAGGCTTAATAATACTCTACCCGACTGCAACACTTTTTTCCATAAAATGAAGTTCATTATTAAAGTTGAAAAATATATATCTCTTAAGAAGAATGCTCCAAAGTCTAGAAGGAACAAATTTAAAGCCTTACAACGCTGTCTTTCACATTGTTTTGATGAACTGGACAATTAATTAGTACTTTTTTTTCATTTGTAAACTTAATTCATTTAAATAGTGGGTGATTATAGGTCAGTGGGCGCTCGCACCAGACAGTCCCTCGGACTGCACCCCTAACAAGCCCGACTGTAGGATCCTTAGAAGTTGAATGTACCCGTAAATATTCAATCATAATTAACTGCTACAATTATTGACCCTTTTGATTATTATCTATGTTATGTTTACAAAGTATACTCCGTGTATGCAAATTCCTTGTGTAATATGTTTATGGGTCAACGCTATTCCTTTTATGCATCAGTTTTGTCCTTGTACAGTACCCTGTGAAGATAGGTATTATCATGGAATCGTCATAACGTATACAGTGTTTGTGTGGTCATAAATGTACAAAATGTGCATATAATGTGTATATAATGCGTATATAATGTGTATAGTGTATATATTATGCATAAAGGTATAATGTACAAAATGTATATAAAGCGTGCAATATGTAGATATGTAATGATAGCTATTCATGTAATTGTGTGTAAGTGAGAATTCATATCGACCTTGTACGTATACTGTTGCACCGTTGTAACTTTTGTACCCTAAAAGAACGGTTTTACAATAAATGAGATGGTCAAAAAAAATATATATATATTATTATTATTATTATTATTATTATTATTATTATTATTATTATTATTATTATTATTATTATTATTATTATTATTATTATTATTATTATTATTATTATTATTATTATTATTATTATTATTATTATTATTATTATTATTATTATTATTATTATTATTATTATTATTATTATTATTATTATTATTATTATAATAATAATAATAATAATAATAATAATAATAATAATAATAATAATAATAATAATAATAATAATAATAATAATAATAATAATAATAATAATAATAATAATAATAATACTAATAATAATAATAAATACATACATACATACATACATACATACATACATACATACATACATACATACATACATACATACATACATACATACATACATACATACATACATACAACAAGACGATTAGGAAAGATAACAGGAAAAAAGATATCTTGTAAAGTACTTCTTAAACAAATTATTTTAGGGGAATTTTGTAATTTAGTGTCAAGGGAATTCCAAGGGTGCACACCATGACTTCTCACTTGAGAGTGTTCGAGTGAAAGGTTGTACCAGATTATCTCTTCCCCTTGTGGGATAATTATGATGGGTACTGTTGGGGAGGAAAAAAGAATTCAAATCATGGGGAAGTTGGTCATTGTGGTGTCTTTATAGGAAGATGCCTACTTGGTATTTATGGTGGTCCTTTAAAGTGGGAATATTAAGGTTATAAAAATACGGAAGGGCCTGGGTGTAAGGTGGAACATATGATATTAAACGGACAGCCCGATTTTGGAAAACAAAGAGTTTGTCAATGTAGCTTTGGGAGGAATCACCCCAGAGTAAAATACTGTAAGTAAGATGAGGGACGATTAAAGAATTATAGATAGATAACAAAATTTTACTGGGAAGAAGATATCTTAATTTATTCATAACCCCAACCATTCTGGAAACAGATTTTGCGACATTGTCTATGTGACTTTTCCAAGAAAGCTTACTGTCAATCGTAGTAACTAAAAATTTTGCTAAATTACTATTCTCTATAATTGTACCTTTAAAATTTAAGAAAAACTCATGATTATCCCCTAAAAAGGAACCAAAACACTCTAGTAGCTGCATGTGACTTCTTTTCTCTTTCTTCTTGAGTTTTAGCATAAACCACGTGAGGACAGTAATTAAAAAATCATACGAATTGAGTCTAGCGTAGTTTAGTCTTGTCTAGAGCAAGAAAGGTATTGCTGTGCAAAGTGTTTTCAATGAAGTTATTTACAATTTACATCTATATCAAAAGTTTTATGTTATGTTAAAACACAGGTATTCCAGAGATACAAGGGAACTTATTATGAATTCAATCGAACATGGACTGATTATGAGAATGGATTTGGAAGTTTAAGAAATAGTTTCTGGCTCGGGAATGAGAGACTATATTCCTTGACTCAGCAAAGAAATTATTCACTCCGTGTCATGTATATGATCGAGGACGGAGAAAGATCTTACGTCAAATATGACAACTTCGTAATTGATTGTGCAGGCAATAACTACACCCTTCTTAGCCTTGACCCACCGAGAGGTATGTATTTGCACTTCATATATGATATATGGCTCACCACATAGCAACTGGTTTTATTTTTATTCAGATTGAAGCTTTCAAAATATGTCAAAAACTTTATTTCATTTTCACTAACAAAACAACCGTTTTATGTACCCTTTTCGGATTGCGAGTTAGCACATTGATGTATATGTTGCTTGCCAAAAACGGAAGCTTCTATGTTGATATCTAACTTTATGTCACCCACGAATAATACATTGTAATTAATTTGATGTATCAGTGTCAGTTCAAGATGTATCTATACGTTTCATTTCGTCACCTCAAATGATGCCAGCCAGCAGTGCAGTACGAGATTAAAGTGTACCTCAAGTCAATAAATTCAAGAATGCATATATTGTTGAACACCATGAAAAACGAATTTACTTATTTTACTCCCACTTTATAGGACGTTCTTGGGCCTATATATAAAACGTTGGAATTTGTTTACATACAACAAATTAGTCCAATGCGCAATAATATCTTGTTGTTCACTTGATGCTACCTGCCTTATGTCACTTTAAAATTGAAAAAAATCGGGTTTTTTTACCTTTAATACTGCCTATTTGCTTGCATACCGAGACGAACGGCAGCATCGCAAACATGTAGATATGCCCGAGAGACTATCTTAGTGGGGCGACACCATTGGTTGGCGCTTAGCGTACAGAAAATTTTGAAAAATTCCAACCACCTCAGACAGTCAAATTTAGCATTTCCGAGGATTATAAAGGGGGATCTAAGCAGTCGTTATTTTGTGATTTCGTGTAAAAAAAAGGTAACTTGGATCTAAAACTGCTAGGAAAATTATTGCACTTGTTGGCGTGCAACGTACAGACAGTTTTGGAAAATTTGGACCATCTCAGACGGTCGGAAATGGCATTTTTCGCGGATTATGGAGGGAGATAAAAGCAGTCGCTATTTTGTCTTTTCCTGTGCAAAAATGTTCACTTGAAAGTTAAATTGTGCTATGGCAACTATCTAAGCGGAGCTACACCATTACTTGGCCCGGAGCGTCCAGAAATTTTTGAAATATTGTCTGATGAACAACGTATTGATAAAATGACAAGGCAAACAGGCCTCCCAATTGGTAAAAGTCAACCATGCATGGCCACATCCTGCAAAGAACTTATCGGGGTAAAACTCTACAACATCTTGTCTCTGTGGCCTTTTTGACCCATTTTCTCTGCTTTTTTGCATTGTTTCTTACTTTGCAATTTGTACTTGTGCAATGATATCTGTGTTATATGTTTAAGCTGTTTTCATTTTTTTCTATGCGAGCACTCAGTTACCCCTGTGGGGTTCAATAAAGTTGATGTTATCTTATCTTAAATATAGGACCCCTCAGACAGCCGGATATGGCATTTTCAGGGCTTGAAAGAAGGATCTAAGCAGTCACAACTTTGAGCAGAAAGTTACTAGATGAAATGTACCAATACCAGTGGATGTTTATTTTTCGAGAAACTATAAAACGAAAACATGCAAATGTATTTTATTCTTTTTAGGGTCTTGGTTAAATTGAATACATATTATATTGATGAAAATTATATAAAATAATATAATATAATAAAAAAAATATAACTATAAAGTTACAAAGTGGGTTTGAATTAATATTGAGATAAATATTTCCCATTTCGGACACTCATGTGCCTTTCAACTGCTTTATAACGCAGTTGAAGGGCACAGGGGTGTGATAAATCTAGCAAACCATTTAGTTCGGACTTCCCACTCACTCAATTCTTTCAATGACACCCTGGTACCTTTCCCTGTAATCGTCCGAGGTGTAATACATACCAATTTGTTGGAAAACCCACATTTCGTCAACATTGCAGACCCAAACGGCAATAGCTTCATTGTCAGACAAAAATTGTCCTGCGTTTCGTCTAATACTTTTTTTACTATGTACCTTTTTTCGAGCCTGTTTTTGTCTATTTTTTCTTTATTCCGACCATGTTCCTTTAAAACGTGTACTTTTAAGTCAAGTACCCTCTTTTTCTTTTTTAGTTTTGTGTTTCATCCTTCGCACTCTTGTTTTTTGACCATCCCTTTCGTCCGGTTCTGTTTTAACACTGATCGCTTCGGATTGCATGTTTGTCGTGTCCAATTGTTACTGTTAGTTGTTCAGTTTGGTGTTTGCCACCCGATGAAGGGTTTATACCCAAAACGTCGTGGAGTTTTCCGCAAACTTTTAAGCACTTTTTACTACCTCTTTTCGACCTATATATATATATATATATATATATATATATATATATATATATATATATATATATATATATATATATATATATATATATATATATATATATATATATATATATATATATATATATATAAACTACGACCAACGCAGCATTTCGACCATATGTATATATATATATATATATATAGGTGGAAAAGAGGTAGTAAAAAGTGTTAAATATATATATATATATATATATATATATATTTCACTAATTCGGCACTTCGGGGAAAAGTTGTGAAAAGTCGACCTTAAGGGGAAAAATTTTTTGGGGCGAAAAATAAGTTTCGCCGTAACGTTTCTACACACTTTTTCTATAGGAATACGTAAACGGACAAGATTAGATTTTCAAAGTAGATACAATTACTTCAAAGTTGTCAAATTTACGGACACCTAGCCGTTAACACGAACGGGTGGCTGGCCATTGAAATAACGTTGTTTATATTTTTAGACGTTAGGGCGAAGACTTTTCCTTATGTATTTCATTGTTATTTTTTCGCCCTATGTACGAGCAGATATAACAATTTCCCCCTAAAGTGGGTATTAGCGTTATATATATATATACATATATATATATATATATATATATATATATATATATATATATATATATATATATATATATATACATATATATATATATATATATTTGAGGTAGTATTCCTCGAAAGCTCTACTTCAAACCTTTTGGCTGTTTAATTTATCTAAATTCTAGCCTTCCGCTATTTGTATCTCCTCGGAGATCCAGCCTTTCAATTCTGTAGCACCGTTGTTTTACAGTTTCTCCGTCATGTTTATATATATATATATATATATATATATATATATATATATATATATATATATAAAAAGATGCATATATAAATTAGGAATATTGACTTAGGGTACACTTGAGCACAATTGAAAAGTAACATTTCAGTAGAGAATTGAAACTTTACTTCTGATATTATCAACCAGCATCGAGTAGCATCTTAATTAACCGCGATTGTTGTGGCCTTTGAGATAACTAGCCTTATCGTAGTGCCATTCCTACCAAATAGAAGCCTTCGCGTTCCATTACTGAAATACTGAGTGTTTTACAGTTTTATTACACATTAAATTGTCCAGACTTGAATACCGCTAAGCAGGGTTACTCTGACAATGAGTTTTTGCTTACACACAACGCTCTGATATGTAATACAATATTTAAACTTTTCCTTTTTCTGGGAGGGGGTAACGTGTTCGGCAGCTTTGATCCTTACTTGCCTGCAGGTGCATGTCATCCAATTTCATTTTAAATATTCAATACAGTCGTGTGCCGTTAATTAGTTGACTCTTTCTTGCTATCTTCAATAGCAAACAATGGAGAAGCCAATGACGGAATGAGTTTATACAAAGGGATGCAATTCAACACGTGTGACCGTCGAGAAGATTGTGAGTGTGGCTGGTGGTGCTGTCCAGAGTGCTCAAACAAAACGAACCTGAATGCTGGCAAAAGGAAATGGAAGGGTCAAGATATACCCTATAGAACACGTATGTCGTTAGTGCCTTCAGAAAATGCTACTTAGTATCGTTTTAAAAGACAAATATTTCAGAAAATCTTTGTTTTGTTTCTTCAAGAATTTTGTTTTCTAAAGACCAAAATAGGAATGATAAACTCAATTGTTAGAAAATTCAAGAAAAAGTGCTGACTCTTGTAAGTAGCAAAATAAAATGGTACATGCCTTTCTAATAAATAGAGGTGTTTGTTTTGTTTTTAATTTTTCTTCATCTAAGGGATAAGCATTATTTTTTGATATTGTTGTAACATGGGACTTCTACGAAGCTCCACGATTTTCCATTAATGGTGTTCATCAAAGATGACGTTATTAAACTCTCTTGATTTAAAGTGTAGGGATGTGTGGGACATAAGCTTCATTGAAAAAAATTATGTACAGTTTAGGTTTAACATATTCTACTGAGACGTTTAAAACAATTGCTAAAATTAACCTTTGCAGAGACCATATCACTTACTGTGGAGAGAAAATAACTGTTATTGTTATATACAATTATCTTTGGAATGTACCAGTGATGTAAAAGATGACTGCTAAGTTATTTGTAGAAGTCGAGGTATTTAGCTTTGATATTTAAAGGTATTAATTAAGGTACCAACTGTATTTGTTGGATTATTGTTGTTGAATAAACAGTTGAACTCCAAATTTGGAAAATGACGGACGAGGCGAAATTCCTTTTCTACTTTTAGAAAATTTTCTAGTGGCTTCTGAAAATCGTTTTTACGGTCGGTTTGCTGGAGAATAACTTGTCAGTGTTTGACCAACCAGAAAGCAGGATTCTAAATAGCCAGTCAGTAGAGGTGGTAGAAATTTAAAATACAGTGTCATCACTTCGAGATAGCAGGATTTCTCTGTCGGCCAATGTTAAGTATGCAATGGTGTTCCACAGGGAACACAAGCAGCTTGATTTAACTGAACAAAATCTTAATAAAAAATACATTTAAATTCCATTTCGTTACATTTATTGTTTCTTTTGACAACAATACGTGGCACTGTACATTTGAAAAAGATCATTTGCATCATATTAGTTTAACATGTCTACATGACTACATATATTACAGAATTTTTTGTCGCATCCTGAAAGCTGCCTCTAGAATGTTAAAGATTAAATTTATGTATAAGTGTATATCGTATAACTAAGGTCACAGCAACGGTTTTGAAATTACGAAAAAATGTATTTATTCTGTATCTATATATCATACATGGCACATTTTGTAAATATAAAACCATGGTCACTAACAGTGAATTGTATATATGTATTCTTAGTGTACTTTAAAGTGTACCTGAAGTGAAAAAAATCAAAAATGTATATTGAAAAGCACAAAAAGTGAATTCTTATAGTCCAACGCCAATCTTCCTAGGACATTCCTAAGCTGAGATATAAAATGTTGAAATTTATTCACTTAAAACAAATTGGTCCATTGCGTAACAATTTGTGACTTTCCTGTTGTACAACTCAAATTTTCTACTTTGTTTCCCTTTTAAATTAAAAAAAAATAATGACCTTGAAGACTTCCTGTTTGCTTGCAAAGTATGTTGCACAGAGAGGGTGTAATTAATTACATCACCCTATGAGAGTAAGAGTGCTACCACACCTTGGTACAAGGTGCAGTGACGTTCAGAAAAACAAGGAAATACAAAGATTACAATTTGAGAAGTATAACAATGACATTACAAATTATTGAGCACTGTACCATTTTTAGTTGACTGAATTAATTTCAACAATTTAAATCTTAGCTCAGGAATGTCATTTAAAAATGGGAGTTGGTCTGTTAGAATTCAATTTTTCATGGTCTTTAACATATAATTTTGAAATTTTTGACTTGAGGTACACTTAAATGTGATCATAGTGCCCAAGGACATTAACGCTGTAAAACTACACCGTTCTTAAATTATTTACTGTAAAAGGTATGATTCAGAGTTATCGTAAAAGGGATTTATGTAATTTTTGCGAGATTATTGTACTTTTTACTTTTTTTTACTTTTTTTTAACACAGACAACGAAATACAAGGAGAATAATACATAAATGAATAAATATCAGGAGACGTTTTTGTGTTGTATTAATATCTGAACTAAATGAAAGGTGGATGTTTTTTATTTATTTTTTTTTTTTTTTTGAAAAAATAAATGAAATCAGCTTTTTCATACGCAAACATCTTTAAAAATTTGAGTAGTGTGTAATCACCACCTAGACTCGCTGAACATAGTAAAAGTTGATGTTATAAGTGAAATATCAAAATAAGTAGGTTTTTATCTTGGGCTGCTTCCCCAACTACATGAACGGTGGATTTAATTTCGTTTTTTCAATGCCAATTAATGCCAAACAGAGGATATTTAATATATCGAAGTATTTGTATTGTATTATTTAGACGGTTAATTGTACTTTTTACACAGAACACCCTACATATCAACTTGGCTGTTTATTGAAAATCAAAGGTAAAATATGCCCTTGAGAGGTTTTGAAAATGTAGGTAACTCTTCATACTCTTCATAGATTCATAATATTACTAGAATTAAACAGGAAGCCTCAAAACAAGAAATGGAGAGGCAGCACGGTAGCGTCAGCAGGATTTTTCTAAACGGGACCCTCTAGTAAGCTGAGGATGACTGGTCTGGGTGAGGGTCTGAAGGGAAAGGTCAGTTCCTTCTCCCCCCCCCCCCCCCCTTAAGTGCTCTTCACCTTTGAACATTTTTGCGTCCTTACATCCAGTCCAGTGCTATGTATGGTACCATTTGAAAAATTTGTCCGTTACTTTTTGATTACTTGCCATAGGCAGGCAAGGAATCTGTACGAAGGTGATGTCGTGTGTGTGTGTATATGTGTGTGTTTGTGACACTTGCTTGTAAACACTATATCTCAAGGTGGGAATGTCCGATGTTTTTCATATTTGGTATATAGATTTGTCATATTGAGAGGAAAAAGCCTACTGTTTTTGGTAGAAGTCAAAGGTCATTTGAGGTCACCTGCTGTAAAATTGCGAAAACGTATAAAATTGCTTGCAAACACGACATCTCAAGATAGAAGCAACCGGTATTTGTCAAATTTGATATATAGATTCGTGATGTTGAGAGGCAAAAGCCGATTGTTTTGTTATAGGTTAAAGATAATTTGAAGTCACGTGCTGTAAAATTGCGAAAAAAATCCGAAAAAGCTTGTAAACACGATATCTCAAGATAGAGGCAACCGAGAATTTTCATATTTGGTATATAGATTCGTGATGTTGAGAGGAAAAAGCCTACTGTTTTTGGTAGAGGTCAAATGTCATTTGAGGTCACCTGTGGTAAAATTTTCGAAAACGTCGAAGATTGATTGTAAACACGATATCTCAAGATAGGAGTGACCAACACTTTTCATATTTGGTGTACGGATTCGTTATGTTGAGAGAAAGGAGCCTATGTGTTTTTGGTAAAGGTCATTTGATGTCACCCGCTGCAAAATTGCGAAAACGTCTAAAATAGCTTGTCGACACGATATCTCAGGATAGAACCAACCGATACTTTTCATATTTCGTATATAGATTTTGATGTTGAGAGGAAGAAGCCTATTCTTTTTGGTAGAGGTCAAAGGTCATTTGAAGTCCCCTACTGTAAAATTGCGAAAAACATCAGAGATATCTTGTAAACACGATATGTCAAGATCGAGGCATCCGATACTTTCCATATTTGGTATATAGATTCGTGATGTTGAGAGGAAGAAGAGGTCAAAGGTCATTTGAGGTCACCTGTTGGAAAAGTGCCAAAACGTCGAAAATGGCTTGTAAACACGATATCTCAAGATGGGAGTAACCGACACTTTTCTTATTTGGTATAAAGATTTGTTATGTTGAGCGGAAGAGCCCTATTGTTTTTGGTAGAGGTGAAAGGTCATTTGTGATCCCTGGTGGTTACATTGGGAAACGCCTAATGTAGCTTGTAAACACGATGTCTCAAGATAGGAGTGACCGACACTTTTTATATTTAGTATATAGATTTTCAATATTGAGAGGGAGAACCTTACTGTTTTTGGTGCAGGTCAAAGGTCATTTGAGATCACCAGAGGCTTAACTACAAAAACCTCTCAAATACCTGGTTAACACCATAAGAGCCTCCTTGTTTTTGGTACAGACCAGAGTTCACGTCAGGTATTCAGAGATCGTGAGTGAATCGAAGAACCCTTTTGATTTTGGTTGAGGTCAAAGGTTATCTGGGGTCACTGGGGATCAGTGCTTGTTGGGATCTGTAGGTTAACAACATGATACAAGGTATTTTGATCTTTGTTTAATAAACCCTTGACATTTGGTTCCTCAATTGAAAGTACAAATCTGTCAAGCACTGTCAATTTGAAGGAAAAAGGTATTTCAGCGGCAAGGAATCACTAAGCCTTTTGGCTTTCTGGGTCTATTTATTTTTAAGAACTAAAATAAAAGGGTATTTTGTGAGTCGGGGTCTAAGGGCATGGGAAAATCCCCCTTTAGAAATTTTTGAAAAATTGGGTGTCCTAACATGCAGCTGATGCCATGTATGCTACCTTTGAAAATAAAAAAATGGAGTATAACAAAGTGTGCGTATTTTCAGAACTATAACAATTGTCATCAGTAATGGGGCCTTTGAAAGACAATCCCTCAGCTTTCAAAATTTTTAAGAACTTAGGTGTCCATGCAATCTGGTGTCACGTATGCTATTTTGAAGTAAAATTTGCGTTACACAATGAACTATTTTTTATGACGTCCAAGAGATGGGTCATGGCTCATCCTCGCCCCCCACCCCGCCCTTGCGTACGCCACTGAAGTGAGGAAAAAGAAGAGCAACAGCACTGTTTAGTTGCTATATCGTTTACTTTTGATAGTATTAACTTGGTATCCCTGACAAAGCACAGCAAAGTCTCTTAAAGTAACTGTTGCATGACCTTAAAAATTATTCATTCATATGACCGAACCTGACATGTGCAAAGATTTGAAAGTACCATTGTATACGGAAGCTCTAAAGAAAATTGGAAAATGCATTGATGAACCAAATTGCAAACAGCGTCATAGCATAAATACCAAACTTTATAAATAGGATTCTTGACATAAATAAAATTTCCCCATTGTATTCCTCTCAGAGTGATCTCGGTATTAAATTTTTATGCTTTTGTTCCTTTTTGTGCATTTGTGTAATATATATTACTCAAATAATATTTCACCACTTTAAGACGAACTTGATGCATATGAAGTAAAAGTTTTAACAGATAAAAACGATGCTTTGCTTGTACCTTTTTTCAGTTTCCCTTTGCTTGTAAGAATACGGTTAATTTAATTAAAATCACGAGTTTACACAACCTATCGACCTACTGACGGCAAGAAACTTCACATTAGGAAAGCATTTCCATCTTGGAAGAAGCAATTTCAAAGTTTCTTTTAAAATTGGATATTTCATTGTCCACTAGTTGAATGTGTAACCACTTCCAGCTTGTTTACATGAAATGTTCCTAAAAAGGATCGTAATTCTAAAGGCAACTCGGCTGTTCATGAGCCCTTAAAAAGTCGAAAGGAGGTTTCACAATATAGAAATATGATCTTTATAGTTGACATGTCAAACTGGTTGTCAAAAAATCAATGCCACGACTAAACTTCACGAATTCAAAGTTAGAAACCGTATCTTGAATGTCGGACCATAGTCGGACCCCAGAAAATCGAAAGTTCAAAAAAGTTCTTTACAATGTACTATAAAATAAAGAAATTTAGACAAAATGTGAATCGTTCCATGCTCCTTTTTCGGGTTACTTCTTAATAGTGGCGTAGCTAGGATTTTTTCGTGGGGGCTATGGGGGCTGGACACTTTTGTAGGGGGCTGGAGTTTACTATCCAAGTGTAGCGCCACCATAGGTTAGCGCGGAGCATACAAAGAAAGTTTTGGAATTTAGCAGCTCCCAGATTGCTGGAAATGGCATTTGTCAGGTTTAGTTGTCCTTAATTCGGGTGAGAGAAATTTGTGATTTTTCTAAGATTCAAACACACTCTTGAGAAACTGATTAGCTCGGTTCATTACTCCACTGGACTGTGTATCCTAGGATTGCAAATCCGGAATTCTGCTGTATGTTGCAAGCAGCTGATCCATTGCACGCCTGAGCAAGGTATTACCATAGACGTAGGTTAGCATTTCACTTTGGAGGTAGAGGCTTTTTGCACGAAAATTTAAATATCTGCCCGTAAGGCACCACTGGTTGGCGAAGAGCTTCCAGAAAATTTGAAAATTCGTACCTCTCCGAAAATCGAAAGTGAAATTTCCCAGGCTTATAAAGGGGATCCAAGCAGTCGCTATTTTAAGTTTCAATTGCATATAAACGTTCACTCTAAACTAAAATTAAGCAAGAAAGACTAAGCGGGGCGACACCCTTGGTTGGGTGAAGCGTACAGAAAAATTTGGAAATATCCGACCCCTCAGACAATTGAAAATTGCATTTCCCGGGATTATAAGGGGATCCAAGCAGTCCCTATTTTCAGATTCCTTTTGCTAAAAATATTCACTTAAAACTCGAATTCTGCTATGTATTGCTATGTATCTATTCTGCTAAGTGGTGCATCACCAAAAGTTGGGGTGAAACGGACAAGACATTTTGAAAAATCTGACCCTTCAAACAGTCAAAAATGTCATTTCATATGCTTATGCGGGGTCTAGGCAGTCGCTATTTCGAGGTTCCGTTTTCAAAAACTGTTCACTTGAAACTGATATTCTGCTGGGAAGCTATTTACTCGGAGGGCCGCCACTGGTTGGCGCGAACAGGAAATTTGAAAAACAGACCCCTGAGACAATCGAAACTGACATTTTCCAGGCTTATAGGGGGATCCAAGCAGTCGCTTATTGATCAGAAAAATACAAGATAAAATGTATTACTCCCGATTGATGAAATGGTCCTTCATATTTTTGGGTGGAAACCATAAAATGGAATTGAAAACATGCTAAAAAATTATACTCTATTGTGGATCTTGGCTAAATTCAATATATTGATAAAATTCCGTGACTGCCGAACTTCCAACTATATATGATTTTACTTTTTAAAAAATGTAACATTACAAGGCGTGTTTTAATGAATTTTCAAGCAGACTTATTGAAAGACATTCTCACACTGCATCATTAAAGTATCGAAAAACAAATTACCCGATTTTCATAGCCATTGTCCGTATTTAACTCTAGAGCAGGATAGATGGCAAACTTTTGGCCACCTGAGCATCCTCCTGTCTGCCCGTGGAATTAATTTGGCAATTGAGAACGTTCCATCCTTTTGTAACCTTTCCTCGAATATTTGGCCATTTCGGGCAATTTTTGCAAGACTACAGTAAGATTGTGGGGATGATGAAAACCCTTTTTCACATTTTACCCGAATGGGTCGCAGATCTTTGTTATTTTCCATAGAAATTTTAAATCAAGCGTTTTCTGTTTTTCGGCAAAGATTTGAAGCTATCAAAATAATCGGCCATTTCGGAAATTGTGTTACACAATATTTTAAAAAATGATCAGGAATGATTGTTTCTTTTAAGCCACAGGCTTCCCAAATGTGTCAGGATTTTTTAATCTGTTTAATTTTTCGTAAGTTTGCTACCCTTTCAATGATATTTTTCCATTTTCGGACAAATGCTTGGCAGAATTTGTATATTCGACTACTTCGGGCATTGGGTTGTGATTATCTGTGAAGTAAAAGTCACGACAAATACCTTTTTGCGCTGCCTGAAGGTGTAGCGAATTTTTAGAACCTTGACTTGGTTTTTCATGAAAATTTTATTGCCACTATATGACGTTTCTTTCCTTTTTTGGGCATATCTATTTTAAGATTTCGGCCACATACAGGAGTTTTTGTAGAAACCACCCCATTTTTCAAAATTTAAAGGTTGTCCGATTTTGTTAACGAAATCCTGCCCGAATTTTTTCCAAACTCCTGACCGAATTTAGATTTTTCGAAAATTTGGGGCAGGATTCGGGTACGCCACTGAGAAAGTCCACTCCACCCAAGAGCTAAGTGGGGTACTATGAGGTAATAGTGGTAAGGTTGCGACACTCTTGAGACTTCATTGACCCAACATGGGTTTGGTTGTTGCAATGGCAAATGAATGGCAACAATGGCCGTGCAAATTGCAAATTCCTTCCAACCATATTTGACTCAAATATTCTACCCGCAACATAAAGTATAATTTTGGAACAAATTTGTGCATCCCCAGGAACTGAAAAAAAGATCCCTACGGGACATCACTAGCGTAGCCAGCGGGGGGAGGGGGACAGGGGGGAAGAGTGCCCCCCCCCCCACACACACACACAAAGAAATTTTGGGGACGCGATGGGCGATGTTGAAAAAATGAAGTAGAGCCAAAAAATAAAAAATAAAAAAAATGATAAACGGCAAGGGGATGGAGGGAATTGGGGGCATTTTTTACAGTTTTTCGGGTGGGGGGGCTCTTAGTCGCTACGATGAAGTATGCAGACCCAGACGACGACTAGTCTCCCCGATGGTTCACCTGTTTTTTGCTCTCAAGGGACAATTTCCCGAATGAGAAACCCAAATTTTCGGCGCGCTACGCGCGCTGTAGATCACTCCATTTTTTCAATACTTCCATTCCACATTTCTAGAGGGTGTTAGTCCTGTCAACCTTACCAAGTAAGAGGTAGGCAGAGTACACAGGTTATGTAGAGGTCGTAAATTTCATCCCATATCAAAAAGTCTAGTTGCTGTTCTCTTGTGTGTGTCATGCGATATGTCACTTGGTATGCAACTCACGGAGCATAGTTTGGCTATTATATCGGGTATTCCAGGTGGTTTCGACACAATGTATGTTATCCCCGATACGGTCTACAACCCCAACAGTTTCTATTTTTTTCCTTTTTGTTCTTAATGATTACATAGGCTATGTTATTTTGTGACAATATGTAAGCCTACCAAACTTTTCACGCGCTCCGCGCTTTGCAATTCCACGATTCAGACTCAGAGAGATTCAGACAGATTAAGTGATATTGTGCAAAATGTGCCCAAAGTTGCAATGACATGGGATAATTATGGTTCCTTCATATGCCCTTCTCACCACCCTCTCGACATAAGGGCTGTCAGAACTTGTGGTCGCTGACATGTCCCACCCCCTGTTGGGAATGATCCGTCGCCTTCCCATGGTCGGTTTAGTTATTTTGGCTTCCCAAAAAGTTATTTCTGCGATGAAACCCAAAATGTTCGGTACGCTTTGCACACTCTTCCTTAGTTCCGTTACCTAGAGTTAATTAACTACAAACCCTTCAAATCTTTTTCAATTAATTAATAAGTAGAATAAATGGATTAATGTACATATCGGGAATTCCATCTCATTTCGCTTAACTTAGTTAATAATCTCTTGTGTCAGTCGTGCGGTGCGGAGTCGAAGAAGGAAGTACAATAAAAGTTGTGCCCGACAGGGCCCAATTGCCGGGACGATTGATCTATATAAGCTTTAAATAAGTACAGGTTCTTTTAAGTGTAGGCTAACCCCAAAAATGTGTACGGATAAATCAGTGCGGAAATATCTTCCTCCGGCATATACAAATTTTGCGTCGTATGTGACTCGCAATGGCAGGTATAGTGCACAGGTTTTCTTCAAACCTCCCTCATCAACTCATCGACGGCATCCTGGCTGTCGGGGCTTGGGGTCACTACCCACCCTACCCCTCCCCCGTTCGGAGAGTGGCTCCTCTTCGGGAAAATCCTAGCGCCACTCCCGGAAGGAAGACACTTTTTAACAATTATGACTTGTATATGTGTAATGAAGCAATGAACTAAAAATGGAAGCTCCATTTTTTGGAGAGTGGCAACTATTTTGGAGGTGCGGCCAATTTCACTAGGAGGGCGTTTCGCCCCTCTAAACCCCCTGTGGAGAACACTGGAATCTAGTATCAAAAGAACAAAATACAGTGCCATATTGCATCTAAGCTATTCGAGACAGCAAAAAATTCGAAAGGGGGAGGGGGGCACCCAGGGATACAGGCTCGTAACCAGGGGTTCGTACTTACTCCCGCCCAGACCTAAATTTTTTATTATTTTTTTATTTTAATGGAGTTTTGGCGTTTTCAGGGCAAAATGTCAATTTCCGCTGATTTAGCCAATGTAAGCCTTATGAGTAGCTGTTTTGTTTCAGTACAACACAATTCCCTAGGGCCCCATTGATTCGTACAGTAACCCTCTAACAGCCACACACTAACTCTCGAGGGAATAAGGAAAACATTTTGCAAGATTGAAAATGTTCAGAAATTCCAGCTTAGGTGTTCACCAGATCGCTCAATTTTGATGTAAAATTGCAAAATCTCCTTGGGGTAGAGGGGAAAAACCACACCCTCTCCCCGGTCGGTCGCTCGGCTCCTTACTTGGAAGCTTTGCTCCCTCAAGAAAATGCCGCACACCAGTGGCAGCGATGAAAAATGAAAAAGTGGGGGCTAAAGGTATGTTTAGCCCCTCAATATTTGTCAAGTGCTCCAATTGAGAAGCGGGGAGAATTTCGAAGTTGAGCTGAACATATTCTTGCATAGAACACTGGGGAAGTGCCGTTTCCGGCCATCTGAGGGGTTTGTAAAGCAAAAAATTTCCTGGTACGCTCCGTGCCAATCGATGGTAGAGCTCCGCTTGGAAACATGAAGTAACATTTTTCATAGATTTCTTTCTTTTTTTTTTTTTGCATTACTTGAGAAATTTTTAGAAAATAGATCCATATTTCCAGGTTGGGAACATGCAGCATAAAACACTCGGGAAGTACCCTTTCCTGCCGTCTGAGGGGTTTCTTAAACCATAAATTTTCCTGTACGCTTCGCGCCAACCGATGGTGGCCCGCCGCTTAGATAGTCCTGTCGGTCAAGTTAAGGGACGATGAGTCGAATTTGCCCCCCCCCCCACAAGAAAACCCTGGCTACGCCCCTGCGGGACATAGAAACAGGCCAGATGATACGAACGGACTTTTAAACACACCAAGGTTATCAATTTAAGCCACTCTTAATCTGCTAGAAAATTATTCATCCAGAAACCCGACGAGTAAAAAGTCAAGAGATTCCGAAGATATGAAGCATGTCACAGTCTATTGCTTTTGTCACGCCATTGCTTTTCAATTCTTGGATTATTTGGAATAGTTTCAGGGAAATAACCCTTTCAAAGTCCCATAAGACCGATGACATTCTTCATTTAAATCAGAAGACCCTTTGTTTACATCATCAAACAGCAGATTTCTATTCAGCTAGTAACGTTTTAAAATGTACTGTGTTGCTCGAGACTAATTTCGGACCGAGGCCGTTCTCGAGTTACAATTCTGAAAACATGGACCCGCAACTCTGGCTCCTCGAGAGGAAAGGACTTTCACTCATGGTTTGTCTGGTTGATTCGGGACTCGTGACTCCACAACCAATTATCCAAGACCTGCTTTAATACCGGCAGAATTTGGGAAACACTATTTGCGATTAATATGCCGCTTATAGCTCAATTTTGTATTCTACAAATTCCGTACAGTTAATTAGCTACTTAAATGGAGTTTTACGGCAATTCCTTTACAACAGTACAAAAACCTTCATTTGTAAAAAGCGAGGTAAACGGATAAAGATGACTTGATATTCATGAAAAAAACCTACGGTAAAACGCCCATGACGAGTCTTTCATTGTTTTGTAAAGATGTCAGCGTGTTTCATTCTGAAGATTTTACTGGCTACAGCCAAGCGATTGTCAACGAAGGTAGGCTTAGACGTCATTTTAAAATGGGTAAAGAGATCTCTCTGTCTAATCGACCCTAAGTGTCTAGTCCCGGGTTAAGAGTAACATCGGATGAAATACAAATGTTTGTCTCTTGAAGTCCTTAAGTTCAGGCACGTCGATCATGTTGGGCAGGGGACAATCGTTTCACCAGTGAAAATATTGGGGTTATCACATTATTTTGCCCCCATGATTCAGGCAAATTGAAAACCAAAACAGGCAGAATTAAACAAATATAACATTGTGGTATGCAGGTGACTTAAAGACTTCTAGAAAACGTCCATTTGACCCTATTGTAAAGTAAAAAGGTAAAAATACTTCATTTATAATGCCCCATCTATCTATATTTTGTGTATATGCGTTTCAATGTAAGTGTACATGCATGTTTGTTTGTTGGTGTATGTATATGTGTGCGCTCATGTGGGTAAACTGCTTATAGGATTTTTCCGTCATTGACACGACCTGAGGTTCTTGCTGTTCTGATCTATGCCCCTTCTTAAGTTATAAAATAGTACTGGACATGAATTTTAACAGTTTCCTAGGCTGTTTGTAGAAATGACAAATCGCAGCTTACAATTTTGATCACTGGATTTGCTCAGTTTGTCGGTTGAATGTGTGCCTTCTTTTGCTGTTAGAGTGGATGAATTTCTTCAGTAATGTAGATTGAAAGTTGAACACGATTATTAGCATCAATATCAGCATGTTTTATCTGCCAGGCAGTAAGTTTAACTACTTTATTAAGTGGTTATTTTCACCATATCACCAGTTTTACCAACAAAACGTCTTAATTCCAATGTAAATAAAAGATAGGTCAATTAACGTTTTGACTCCAAAAAAATTGAAGCAAATGATCCGTCAGCAATTTTCTATCTCTTTAAATGTGGTGAATGAGAGAAACATTTCTGTCAAAATCTCACATGGGAATAGGTGAACTGAGGGAAAAAGTCAAAATGGCCGCCACCTTCCATTTTGTAAATGACAAAATGTCATATACGTGGCACTAAATATACTGGAGTGCTATATTAATGTCCCTTTTCACTATTTCTAATGTAAAAAATCCAGTGGAGTGAGCTTGACATATTTCATTTCATTTTTATTTTATTTCATTTATTTTTGTTTCTTCACAGTGAATCAATGACATGGTTATTTCTATAAAAAATTAAATTTTCAATAGCAATGTGAAAGGAAGAGCTTTAAGAAACCTTTATAGGCTTAACACTCCCATTTGTATCATTTCTGTCCCTACATCCAAGATAAAGCTATCTGTCTTTCGCCATTTTAAAAATTATAAAATGTCATAAAATACTGGCCCTGAATGTACTGGTGTGATAAAGAAAGTGGTCATAACTACCATTTCAAATGTGGAAAGTCCACTGGAGTGAGCTTGACATAGCGATTTAGTATCGGTTCTTTCCTACATCCAAGATGTTGGCTGTCTGATGGCCGCCACTCCCCCCCCCCCCCAAAGAAAAATAAAAATGTCAAGTATAATTAGACTAAATGTACTTGATTTAACATAATGTCCATTTTTTATGTCGTAATTCATAGTGAGCATGGCAGAGGTAACTGGGTATCGTTTATTTTCCTACATCCAAGATGGTGGCTGTCTGTCATTTTGAAAAACATTAGAGGCAGTCAACTCTCACCAGAAATGCAATTTGTAGTATACCACAGACGTTTGCAATTGGCACAACTCTTTGGTTGACAGCAAGCTTAAACAATGAAGAACAGTCTATTTCAGCTCAAATTACACAGCATGTAGCCTATATTACTAACTGCTTTGTGATTACACATTAAGGTCTTTCATACTTTCCCTGAAGCAATATACTGAGATTGTGTCTGGATGAGGATGAGTTTTAGATAGTTGTGAGAGGGGCTTAAGTAAGTAGGTTCAGAGAAGTGGAACTGTCTATGGTGAGAGGATTGGGCTTTTAGGTGTATTATCTACAGTCAGTAAGGTAAAATTGCCAAATTAACACTGCCAATTTTTAACTAACAATTTGCTTAACTAGTTTAAGAAAGATTAGGCCTCTCAGTTGCCTTGGCCACTTCGTATAACTGTCATTTTATAAAACAAAATGCAAAAACCAGAAACAAATACTGTAATAAATCCTTCTCATGCAAAATGCCATAAAAGTGCCAAAATGCTGGAGTGATACAATCTAGCAGTATATTCCTTAAAAGTTGGGAAGCTGACCTCGGGGTCACCGAAATATATGAAGCTCTAATGACGTCACACAATTTTGAACTTAAGCCGCTTGGAAAAAGAATGGCTTTTCATCTGTTTACTTTCAATAGCGATCAGGATAACTATTAAACTTACCAGACTAACTTCGCAAGTTATCATTTAACCAATGTCAGGAGTAATTGTCGGCCAAAAGGCCCAAGAATCAACGAGATATTTTATATCACCCTTTCTGAGCGTTCGGCGAATGGTTACAAATTTGTCCAGAAATCACCCTATTCAACAATTCCGAATACACACATTAAGCCGGGAAATATACCTCCTAACATAGGTTCCGATCGGTGATAAATTATTCGGAAACACCTGAAGACTGTCGATCCCGCTTTGTTTGTGCCTACGACCAACTTTGAAGTACACCTGTCAGTCAGCCACCCATCTTGAAACGACATGAATTATGGTACCTATCATATCACAGCACTGCGATACAAGATCCATCACAATGCCATGCATCGGGCGTGCAAATACGTAAGTGATGCAAAAGTATATACATATAATAAATAGATACGCAGAAGAAGGACACAGTGTTCTGTCAAGCATTTTTGGTGAATATAAAAGGATAACAAGAAAGGTACCACCAAATTTTGAAAAAGTATTTGTTCTCTCTCTTTCTCACAATTTCAACTAATTCTCACCTTGAAGACGGAAAATGTGCAGTTTTAAACTTTGCAAGTGAGCTCTCGCTCCCAATGTTGTAATGACTCGGGTCAAAGATGTGACTCGAGTCTGACTTGAGTCCCAAACTCACGAAACTCGACTCGACTCGAGTCACCACTTGCCAAAGACTCGACGTGACTCGAGTCACCATAAAATAAAATCTGAAAGACTCGACATGACTTGAGTCACAGAAGTGAATGACTCGACGTACTCGAGTCTTTGTTCACAATGACTCGAGTCACGCCCTAGAGTAATAAAACAAAAACTAAAATCTCTTTTCGTCATCGGACGTGACCCAAGGCCGTTTATTACTTCTTTATCCAGTTCTGTATGCTCTCCTTTCTGTATCTTGGTGATCCTAACATAAAGCTCTGCATAACATGTGTGGAGCCGTCAATTTCACGGGATAACTCGTACAACAAACTTCTCGAAGCTGGATGCCCAGCTGAGTGCAGTGTAGTACTATTTATGGTACGGTGCAAGTGTAAATATTAAGATTTCCCTAGACGTCATCTCAGTGCCTAGCGCAGTATACCACGCTCCGTAGATAGATGACCGATTTCCCTCGTTTCTTTACTAGTAAGTGGGATTTTGACTTTGAAGTAACTGAAGATATGACGGACAAAATTATACTCATGTAGGCCCAAATTCAGTGGGTAATACCTGTTATTGATATCAAAGATTTAGATTTACGAAATCAGTTTCTTTACGGGAAGACCTGTGAATGTCGATGAGCCACAGCTAAGATCTATTATAATTATGACATGTTTACGTAACATTGGGGCCTTAGTGTCATGTAACTGGTAGCAATGGTGTTTATATTTTCGTAGAAAGAGCAACTAATACGTCGGTCCGTCGGTTGGTTTAATTGGTTAATTAATTCGGGTTTACATCCCAGATTCCAACCTGTTGGTTCAATTCGAGCCGGCTACGGCCTTTTTTCCAGTTGTAGTTCAATGCCTTGTTTTTCCTTCATCATTGCTTATGCGGAGCATCACACACAACGGCAGCAGGGTGTATCGTAGATCTATATGATAAGGTTACGTACGGAAGCATACTGCCTTGTTTGTGTTATACATGTATGGCTTGAGACTCACTGAAGGATTTATAGTGTTGTCTGGTAGTGTAGAAGTTAAGGTACTTGATTATATCTGAGTGTTCTATGACAAACATGTTAATAGATGAATGACAGTATATCACTGTTCAATGTGTAAAGTTTAACATATAACTACTAATAAGTTAATCTGTGTATTCCAATCTTCATATTTAGGGTTGTGAAGTCACACTTCACTTGAAAGTACAAGTCTGGACATCAGTCACCTTCTTAATCACCCCCATAAGCGTGTGAGGCGGGATGCAGAGGGCACTTGCCCTCCCAAAAGCAGTTGGTCAATTCGGGAAAAAACATGCCCTTTCCCCCTCATGGAACATTACCCCCGAACACCTATGCCCCTCCTCCGTGTGTAGTCACTTAGCAAACGACTGCATTTGCGAACGATCAACCTATAACACCATGGACTTGAGGTTACTCAACATGTAAGAGATCAAGTGACTTGGAGTGACTGAAGGAAAATTAACACATTCTGACTGAGGTTACTCGAGTCCCAAGACCACTTGAAGTTTTCGAAAGACTCGACGTGATTCAACTCGAGTTGAGGGAAGACACAACATGACTGGACTCGACTAGAATTGCTAAAGACTCGATATGACTCGAGACTCGACACCTTATGACTCGAGGTGACTTGTGACTCGACTCGAAGTGACTCAATTACAATACTGCTCGCTCCTTCGGTTTTCTCTGAAAGCTTATGACGAAGACTCTAGCCAAAGTCAGAATGCATTTCAACGCGAGTGCTGAGGGTGTTAAGATTGCGTTATAACGGTTACAAGTGTGAGGTCTGCTTCCTAACAGTAAAACAGTTATAGCGATGCTTCGCTAAGGAATAGCGGACCGATCAAGTCAGAGATTCAAGCATCCCCCCCCCACCACCACACACACCCACAGATATATTCAGCGTAAGGTCCCAGCATAATATCAGACCGCGTGCTTGGTCTTACGGTAAGAGCATCCGTCTCTTACACGTTCTATTTCCAGGTCAAGTCTTACCAAAAAACTCTAACCAGAAAGCCGAAAGACTTAGTGATTACTTGCCGAAAAGGGGTGCTTTGTTGTCCTCATAAACCACTGAACACGGTGACCTCAAATGACCTTTCACCTCCACCAAAAACAATAGGGTTCTTCCTCTCAACATGAAAAATCTATATGCTAAATATGAAAAGTGTCGGTCATTCCTATCTCAAGATATCGCAATTACAATGTTTTCGGTATTTGATTTCTCGTGACCTCAAATGACCTTTGAACTTCACCAAAAACAATAGGGTTCTCTCTTCTAACATGGCACATCTATGTGCCAAATATGAAAAGTGTCGGTTATTCCTATCTCAAGATATCGCGATTACAAGTTTCGGTCTTTGACCTCTGGTGACCTCAAATGACCTTTGACCTCCATCAAAAACAATAGGGTTCTTCCTCTTACCATGGCAAATCTACATACCAAATATGAAAAGTGTCAGTCATTCATATCTCAAGATATTCCGATTACAAGAAGCGTCACAAACAAACATACATACATACACACACACACATACACCCGTATGTGTGTGTGTGTGCACATACACCCGAAATGGAACACATTGCCGTTGTGGGTGATGCTCCGCATAAGCAATGGAGTGGGGAAATGAGCCAGTGAGAAAAAGACCTCGGCCGGAAAAAGACCGCGGCCGGCTCGACTTGAACCAACAGGTTGGAAACTGGAACTGAAACTAGACCTCCATCTAACTAACTTAGACGGTGAATGTTTGTTTATCCCTAAAAGCAGTACTCGCACAACTGATCAGCTCACATTCCATGTGGAGTACACCGCCACTTTTTGGAAGTTGTTTTTACAAGTTACGTGCTTTGAGTCAACATAAGGCCTTAACTTTTGGAATTGTTACATAACAACTAATTGCTGCTCAACAGCATGCTTAAGGTTCCCCAATTATTTTTGCACTAACGTCAATGTGTTAAAACTTCATTTTCAGTACTAATAAACAACATGAAAGCACGCTCTTATCTGCAATAACCAAGAGCTTGTTTCCCTCAAGGTCGAAGACCCTCTGTTGTAAACGCCTAGGTCACTGCTTAAAAAGATTCTGAATGGTAAAATGACGAAGTCATGCGGGCACTTCATCTAGTATCTCCACTATCGCCTAAAGTGTTACTTCAAGCTTACTTTTCCCAGTTTTTCGGGGGCAAATGTGAGTGGGGGCACGGAGAAAGGGGTATATTCTAGTTGTCGGGGAGCTTCAAAGGGTAAAATATTCCTATTGAATATCGTTCGTGACCAGCCACCTGTTTCAGCTTTCTATTTGGGAGTGTACGCTATTCGGTAACGCCTCAAATATTCCAATTTTTCCCTATCAATGGTCAAATTTACTTTAATCAAGTTTGGATTTTTGAAAAATTCCATCAGAAAAACAACTTTCAAATTTTCAAAATTTAGCGAATACTTTGTGACTAAACAGTTTCCTGTACCCACACGTTTGGCCTATGTCAGACCAGTCCTGGGCTCGTTTCGTCTGATTTGTAATGGGACATCTGTCATTGTGGAAACACGGGAGTAAAATGAGTCTTGATAAGGCTCTTTTTTCATTCACATGATTGGTTTGCTTATTGTTTTTATTATTGTATGATATTTGATTTATTGTCTTTTCCCCGTTCTTTGCCAATTTTCCTTTAGGAAGTTTTTTTAAAAGGTTCAAATTTCCATGAAATTTATCTTACTTAATGCATCAAACACCATCTCTATGTTTCAAGAAGTAAAATACTTCAATAACCATGTACCTCCTGGCAAAAGGTATTCCCTCTAGTGAAATGTGTATATTGTCTAATATCATATTTTTTATACAATATTGTACTCGGTATGTAAGCTGTTTATTTACTTATCCTATAGCTGAATAAAGCATGTCAATCAGAATAATGCAACTGATTAGATTCGCGTTAACACTTAACCAAAAGTTCATGGGTTCAAGGGTTTCGTGTTTATTGCTCTTTCAACCAAGTTGCTGTAAAACTCTCAAAAGTCCAGTGCTTATTTTTATGATTTTATGAAACGATGTGCAGTATCACATCTCTATACCAAATATGAAAGCGAATATCACTGCTTTGAAATGTGGCTTTCTTCAGGTTTTTCTTTTTTTTTGTGACTCCTGATGACAACATACCGTCATTAAAGCAATAGTTTTACAATATGACAAAACTAATTACTAAATTTGAAAAAGCATCCTTCTTATCGGGAAAATTAGATTTAAACCTCTTTTCACAATCTCCCATTAACCAACGAAAACCAAAATCTTTGTAAAAGATATTTCGTGGACACAAGTAAAAATTGAAATGAACTTTAACTTATTCTATTCCTATTGTATTTCTGTATTAACGAAATTTTCGAGAAAATTTTCAAATAAAGTATGTATCACGTGCAGTGTTACCCAAACAATTCATTTCCACTAAATTCCACGAAAAATGGTGGGAAGACATTTTAGTTTTTAAGTATGCATAATTGAATGACTTAAAGTGGAAGAAAGGGACGCTTTGACAAAAATTTATACTGCACACCATTCTTTATTGTAATAGTTATTTCATGGATCATATTTCGTTAACCATAATAGAAATACTGTCTACATTAGTTATTCTTGAAATATTTTTGAGCATGGAAAAAGACATTTTTACGCATGCCTATAAGGAAGTGGTCGGTTGTCTCTCTCTATGCAACGGGTTACTGAATGATTTAACCATTATTAAAATTTCTTTTTGACAATTTACTGCTTTATTGGCAAAATTGCACCAGCTCGTCAGTCGTTAAGTTTCCTGTGTGATCAATCAAAAATTCCTCCGCCATTTTTCTGATAGAGTCAACTGGCTGAACTCGAACTGGTGGGTTTTCTTGATATATACAGTTCTTAATGATTTCTGCAACCAGCAGCTTTGATTTTTCATGACTCGCAAAGATGGAGAAGTATTTTTCCAAGACCGTCTTCAGCAAGACGTCTGTTTCATCTTCTGTGGACCTTGATTCAGCAATTTGTGCAGGGCTCAGCCCTAGTCCGTTTATCTCTATGTTGGTAGCCATGGAAGTGTGTCACTGCGTTTAAAAGTAAAGTTAAGGTAAAATTTGCAAACATACATTACGACGAAACACATTCGCTGACGCTTTACAAAGAACAAAAACTTAAGAAAAACATTTCCTGAAATAAAGATTTTTTCAAAAAGAATTATTGAGGAACGACAGCCTATATTGACCGTTAAGGTAATGTAAACCTTCGGACCAGCGACGCTAAAGGAACAATCCGCAAAGACACTGCTTTGAGCAGCCTTGAGAAGTAAACCCTTGTAAGATGTCGTAGGATAGTCAAAGGTTTTAAATTAAAGCAACCCGAATAGATATGTTGTTGCTCAATGGAACAAATTTAGACCCTAGAGGAATAATCGTTTGCATAATACGATCTTTGAATGAAGAATTTTGCAGCTCTTAAATAACGGCAGAGGCGCTTTCTAATTTGAATCTATCGAAAATCAGTCATTAGCGAAAGCGTTTTGGGTTCTGTGGAGATAAAGAAGATGGAATTAGACTAGGAAACGTTGTTTCAGTGATGAATATTGTAAGGGATCAATATATACAGCATATTAAGAACAACTTTTTGTGTCAAGATTATGACGGATCTTCTCAGGTAGAAATAGCAACGACGGGGCCCTCCTTACATAAATGTGTATATCTATAACAATGGGTACATTAATAACAATGTTCCTTCGTAGTTTATATGAGAATGTATTCTTGAAGACACCTAGTATAATGTAACCCCGCCACTCAACTATTATGAATGTGTTTCGTTTGCAATTACTTGCAGCAATACAGATCTGTTAAGAATATTGGGATGGCGCAGATATGTTCAGTCATAGATAACAACATAGGTAACAATTAACCCAGTGGACACAATGACTTCAAACCAAAAAGAAACTGAATATTGCTAATAGCCTTTTCCACAAACATTTTTTAAATTGCCCGTCCTCTATGTCATTGACGACGCAGGCTGGAATTTATCTATATATCAAAGACCCTTTCGCAATAGCAGTTACGATGAATTGCTCAATCGAATTTTGGATCTCGTCGCTGATATTTTACTACGGTGTAATAAAAACAACTCAAACCACAATTCCATCACACAATCTTCTCAGATAGGTATTTGGAAAAGAATATTGTCATCATCCGAATCGTTATGAAGGCAGTCTTTGTTAATATGGTACTGTTGTTAATAGTCATTAGTAAGAATGCCCTTCCTACATTACAAATACCTTCAAATGACCCACTGCTCAAGATTACCACTGGATCACTTTAGTATTAAAAGGGTTGCATTTGAAAGGGGAAAACGTTGTTCACGGTTCTAATACTGTGCCTTAGTTGACTTGGAGTACACTGTTTAATGTTGCAATTAAGAAGCGCTCAACATGACATATGCAAGGAATTAAAAAGTGCATTTAGATTACTTTCACATTCAAATCCCCTTATTGCAATAAATAATATCGTTTCAAAATGATATATCACAACTAAAGAGGAAGGACATTTCACTCTTTCCCTATACCCATACTCACTTAAATAAAGTTGGAATTTGCCTGACGTTAAAACATCGCAAAACTGGTGCAAGGCTACCCACAAAACCCTCTACTTCAAACTTCGTTGCGACGTAAAAGTCCGCAAATGGAGTGCTTGACAAATTAAAAAGAACGTTTACATGAAAGATGTTAGGTTCACGACACGGCTTTGAATTTTAAGATAATATCAACTATTGTTATCACAATTGTTACAATAAAATACTTCTGTTAAAATGATGATACATGAAGCTTATCGATGACATCACTTTAAGGCTTATCAAAGCTGCTACGGTGCCTACGTCTAAGTCATAGTATCGATGATATAAAGATAATGCGGCCAGACTTTCTTTTGTTCATGTGTATGACCACCTCCTGTGTTATCAATGCGGTGCCGAAGAAATTGGTTTGAAAAATAGCCTGCATTTGCCTCATAAGAAAGGATTCGAACTTCCTCAACTCCAACATGACGGCGTTGTTCACTGAAATATAACAGAAAGGAAGCATTATCTTTAGTGGGTAGATCAACACTGTCTTCTGTTTAAAGGCAGAGTTATAATGTTAAAGTTATAAAACATTTTTCCTATATTTTCTGACAGAGTTACATTATAAAGAATTGCACTTACCGAGAACATCAATTTTACCTTCATCGGCGATGGAATTCTCAACGAATTTGATAATAAAACTTTCTTTGGAGATATCAAGCCATGTAACATGAAGAGAATTGTTCATCATTTTACCAGCCGCCTTTTCAAGAGGACCTCTCTTCGCCAAATTCCTCATACTTGCTATCACCTATTCACAGAAAGAAAGTATTTATTTATGTATATATATATATATATAAGTGAGGAGTGAGGACCTACATTATTGGCCCTTACGAAACAGTTCTGTAAAGCTATGTTGTAAGAACTTATTGCAACCTTTTCAATATATATATATATACATATAAGTATATATATATGTATATGTATATGGTGGTATGTGGGTGGGTTGGTGGGTGGATGGGTTGGTGGGTGGGTGGGTGGGTCGGTGGATGGGTGGATGGGTGTATGGGTGGATGGGTGGATGGGTGGATGGGTGGATGGATGGATGGATGGATGGAGGGAGGGATGGTTGGGTGGATGGATGGATGGATGGATGGATGGATGGATGGATGGATGGATGGATGTGTGGATGGTTGGATGGATGGATGTATGGATGGATGTATGTATGTATGTATGTATGTATATATATATATCTATATATATATGTATATATATATATATATATATATATATATATATATATATATATACATCACTAATTCCGCACTTAGGGGGAAAGTTATTGTTGAAAAGTCGACCTCAAGGGGAAAAAATTTTTGGGGCGAAATATAAGTTTCGCCGTAACGTTTCTACACACTTTTTCTATAGGAATACGTAAGCGGACAAGGGCGCCCTCCTAGATTTACAAAGTAGATGCAATTACTTCAAAGTTGTCAAATTTACGGACACCTAGCTGTTAACACGAACGGATGGCTGGCCATTGAAATAACGTTGTTTATATTTTTGGACGTTAGGGCGAACACTTTTTCTTATGTATTTCATTGTTATTTTTTCGCCCTTAGTACGCGCAGATATAACAATTTCCCCCTAACTTGGGAATTAGCGTTATATATATAAATAAATATATATATATATATATATATATATACATATATATATATATATATATATATATATATATATATATATATATATATATATATATATATATATATATATATATATATATATATATATATATATATAGGTCGTAAAGAGGTAGTAAAATGTGCTTAAAAGTTTGCGGAAAACTCCACGACGATACGGGTATAAACCCTACATCAGGTGGCAAAAACCAAACTGAACTACCAACAGTAACGATTGGACACGACAATCATCAAATTCGAAGCGATCGCTGTAAAAACAGAACCCGACGAAAGTGACTGTCAAAAAAGATGAGTGCGAGAGGTGAAACACAAATAAAAAAGAGGAAAAGGAGCGTCCAAAAGCTAGGTTCGGAAAAAAATTAGGCCTTCACAGAAAAAAACGAGCAACTTTCGGTAACTTTGAAACAACCCAAGAGAGAAGCGTGAATAAAGACCATCCTCCAACTGAAAACCCACACCACTGGCCCCAACAGAGCACCAAGGCATTAACTTTCTTAGATGTACATAGCCTCTAATAGTTTCTCATAACTCCAGTCAGAATCTCCAACCGAGGAAGAGCTTTCAATCGCTCGAAATATTTTTTTTTCTTTTTGTTGACCTTTTGCCGTTGTTTGGGTCCTTTTGGACCCATGCGGAGAGCGCGTCTGTCACCCATCTTAACTATTCCACGCGGAGCACGAAATTGCGAGTAGCTACCCGAAAACTCGGCCGCAACAACGAGAGAGACAATAGTTTAAGGTCAAGAGGTCAATAGCCTACGGAAGCTGATGCCGGGCGTGCTACATTCGCTTTTACGCCCACTCCCGATTGGAGCACAACGGTAAAGGGTTAATACAGTTAGAAGATGGCATGAATGCGCGTTTTTTTCCTCTGTTTCTTGCTTATATACAAATTCCATTTTGCCTCGGCCGTTCCTGGAACAAACTTTTAAAAAAGGAAAACGTCAACGTATGGAAAAGTCTTTTTAATTTACATTTCATACAAAATTGTTTTTTGCTGTGGCATTCATTTTAAAATTTAAAATCGCTGACAAGAAAAGTAAGTTTCGCTTATATCCCATGAACCAGAGCTACTCTAAGGGCATCCAACCCTCGAAATCCTCTAACCAAACATTTTGGGGTTACTTTGCGGTTTACTGAAAAGTGACGTAGAGTGACGTATGCGAAAAGAAATTTTTAAGAAAATGTCACTCTAGGACAAATTCATATTCATTCGCGCTCTGCATCAGCTGTCAATGTTTACTCTCCTAAAACCTGTAAATTTGTTTAAAAAAATGGATCTTCGTTCCTTGACTGACGCCATCGCCACCCCCAGCCCACCCTACCCTACCCACCGCCAGCAGTGCCGTCGAAATTTATTGATAATTTGCACAATACTGACGGAAGGCTTGAAACGCGTGAAAATTTTAATACTTGCTATGCATTTGACAGCTTGGCATAAATTTGTGATTTGAAATGGTTATAAAATAGTTTCACCAATCAAAAGAAAATATAAAATATGCATATCGAGTATTTTCCACAGCAACTAAACATCCCAGGGGGTCAGGTAGGGGAGAGACCACATCATCCGTCTGTCCGCCCCATTCAATTATACGGCACTAGCCTCTACCTAATTACTGTGGTCAGATAAGTAAATAAGTGGTCTAATTAAATATAATTTACACCTGTATAATGCAAGATTTACAATGTTCAGACGAAAAGGCTATTTCGTCTAAATTCTAGTTTCCCTTGGTTTGATAATTCAATATTTCACCTAAATTGTGTCATATAAAACGTTTGTTTTCTCGAATGTACATTTCCCTTGTTGAACAAACGGCAGTGTGACCTTCGGATCATTAGGAAGATAATCCTGTGAGTGAAGATACCTACCTACGCGAGGAGCACGGCAGTTTCTAAGCCTATACCTGACAAACAACCGGTAATAACGACTATTTTTTTTATCTGTTATGATGTTATCCAAACCTCTGTTCCTTAAGAGTGAATTTATCGCTTAAAATCTTAAAAAGAGGAATGTTGTTATTTTCTACTATACACAGAAATAGCTGCTTTGCGAGCCTGCACATCAGCATACAGTTGTAGAGTCGAGTAGAGACATTTAAGCCTTTAACAGCAGATGAAAAGTTCCTTAATACGTTGACTATGTACACTGTGAAAGTTTAAATTCCGATTAGGTAATGGTCATGCAGGCGATCTTTGTTTAAGTATCACCAACCAGGGTTGGAAAAGACATTCAGGTTTTGTTTATTTCAATCCACAAGACATCTAGATGTCAATACCTGTTATGCAAGTTATACAAATGTTTCAGCATTACGACAGGATAGCTCAAAGAATCAATAACTGTGAAATTCTTTGTTATCGATTGCCAAGAATCAAAGTTTTAGTTGATGAAGCTCTTAAAGTCCACAATACCCATTTGACTCTTTGGGGATAGTTCATGTCCATGTTCAGGTCCATGAAAACCACTAATATGTGGGGTAAATATGGCTCTGCCCTAAACTACCCCTCATGCATATCGGCTACCTACATGGGACCCTTACTGGTCTTGGCTTCAAAATGAAATCGACCCCATATGGGTTAACTCATGTGGGATCCATCTCGCTTTGCGGAGTGTTGAGATAAGATATGGTGAATCTTTAACCCATAATTAACAAAGGCTTGATTGCTTCATTGCTGACTGGAAGAGACACGTGCTTTTGGCCTTAAGCAAAGCCGCCAGTCGCTCACTACGTTACAAACCGTTCGTCCAAGTGTCTTTTACTGGGCCATGGATAACGCCCAAAAGAGAAAATGCGGTACGGCCCTCTAGCCTTGTGACATTTAAGATCTTATTTATGCAAGAATGAGGCATTTTCAGACATGTTTTAGCTTGGTTCCAATTAAATAATACTAAAAGTAAATAAAGGTTTTAACAAAGCTATTTCTTACAGTGAAAAGTAGGTTCTTTTGAAACGACAAAGGGAGGGGCTGTCCTGTTAGTGGAAGTAAGAGAGATGATGTATGTCTTTGAAGGGTTCATGTCCATAAAGCTCTCCTACAGAATGATGATTTAAGGCATTGAAAATGCATTTTGTAAACATTTTAAAACACTTTTCTGAAGCGTGATTGTATTATTGTTTTAAAGCACAATGAAATCAACATGGCTCGGCATCTCCACTCCGTCCTTCTTCCGAAACACTGAGCCGCTGGTAACCATGGTTTACAAATACGGTTACTCAACTTTCCAACGATTAATACTTCTCAATCATATTGAATGCAACAACGTTATGGTTTCTGGTGGAGTTCAAAGGCCAGATGAGTTCAACAGAGTTTATAAACAGTGGAGGTAAGGGGTTATTTGAGGCCATCAAAAGTTAAAAAAATATTTCACTGGAAAACCACGACATTTCAAAAGCTTTATGAGAATATTTTTCATACTAGCTGTATAGATTAGCAAGAAATAACAACACTTGTGGGTTTATAGTCCCTGAAACTTCGTTATTACCTTTCACCTCACCCTGAGTCTTTGCATTGGGCTGCTGGACTTGAACATCCACAAAGGAGCCTTTCGTGTCACCAAATCTCGTTCAAATGGGTCCTTCCTCTGAATAATGGTTCTCCAATGTTCTCCGTTTGGATCCACTGGTTTGTTCCTTTCCAATAACACGATTGTAAGATAGGCTTTGGTCGACGAGCTCAAATTTCTCGTAAACATTTATAAGAGTTATCGGCCTATAATTTGAGAGCAGATTAGAATCTTTACTCGTTATAAAAATTCACCTAATAATGCTTTCCTCATCTTAAATTTACTAGCTGTTAATGATGTATGACTTATACATTTCGTGTTAATTGTAAATAGTGATGTACGCAGCGATGTTCTGAGCAACAAGATAATCATTCGTTTATTTTGTTGTTTCTTGCAAATTTTAATGCCTTAAAGGATTTAATATCGCCAAGGTTCTTACATGTTTGGATGTTCAGTTAATTTTTTTGTACCATTAAATTCCTGTCGAATATTTTCATTGATTGTAATTGCTTTTAAAAATGGCTTACAATTGGTTGAAAAAAAAGTCGATGACGACAATACATTAAAATATCTATTAGTAATGTTAATTATTTTTAAAATTTTGTCTACTTCTTTTAGGTCCTTTCACTTTCCTGTTGTGATCGGGTACTTCTCAAAGTTGCAAGCACTTTGAAAGTGCTGTTCAGGTAATACTATAAAGGGTCTAAAACAATAATTTGGCTCCTGATTAGACTCCAGCACCTTGAAAATGCTGTCGAATCAGCACTTTAACTTTTATATACTACAGAAAGAGACTACGTCAAATTTTTAAGCATTACGAGACAGACGATGTTGCAGGGAAACCAAGCATCACTGTTTCCAGTTTAAATTCCTTCATAATTTATCCCTTCAAATAAATTGCTGAATGATATGGGTAAGTAGGATTCCGACTCGTGTTTTTTTTTGAGATTGATATCACCAGTGTTGAGGATTTGTCCTGGGAATGCAATTTGTTGATGATTTCATTCCAGATGTGGAAACAAAATCTTAGGAAAACAATTCATTTTGCGAGGTAAAGTTCTTTTATTTTGGGGTCACTTGTTCGAAAACCCGCAACAGAGGAATCTTCAAATTGAAGGTCACTTTCAGCATTGAATGATAATCAGTTTAAGATAAGTCTCCCCGCCTAATAGGAGCAAAACTAATTATATCGATCTTCATCAAATCGTCAGTGGTTACCGGGAGTAATTTCATTGATGTTTATGTATCCTATATGTTTGGTTATTGTTATTCTCATTCTTGGTACGATTTCAAAGTCAGTAATTGCATGATGTTTTCTTTCACTGTGCGTTTCGGTTGCATTTTGTAGAAATGTTAGCAACTTATGACCCGATGATTAACGTGTGTGGAGATTTTTAGGTTGTAAATTATTATTACTTTAAAGTGGATATTTGTGCAAAAAAAAATCAATTTTCACATGAACAAGAGGAACCAAATCTTCGTTGTGTGATGAAACTTCCATTCAAATCAGATATGTATTTATCAAGAAATTTATTCACTAGACTTTTGTTCCAAATTTAGAGAGCCTGTGGACATTATAATAAATCACTTCCTCACATGGAGAAGAATTGCTTTGTTTCCTTTTTTCAAACTATTGTGTTGACCTTAAAGATAATAGGAATAGGACTTTCCTCCGAGGAATGCAAACGTTGAAAAAAAGCTTTCGTGCCACTTGTGCAATCACATTAGGATAATATGTGATCGTTGAGGAGCAAGTTAACCGTATAGTTAAAAAAAATAATACTAAAGACTGTTCATTAATGTGAGGATATGATGTCACATGTTCCTGCTTCAAGTTCACTTTTTGTTGAAAAGGTAACAACTTTGCCTGCGCACATCTGTGTGTGTATGTATGTATTCAAAACTTGATGTGACCTAGAAGCCTTCTTCATAGGATAAAATAATACTGAAATACTATTTTGTATAGAGTGAAAATGTAAAATCATCATGAATGTGAAAAACAAAGTAAACGGAGGAAAGAGAGATAAAGACAAAGCAATTATTAACCAAATTCTTTATAAAGAAGGCCTTAGCACTTTCAAAGTGCCAGCAAAGATAACACTTATGCAAGTTCTGTTTTAGAACAAGATAGCTCTGTAAGTGTAGAAATCAGCAATTAAGTTTTGCGAGTGAATGGTTTCAAAATCTCTCAAAATAATATTGATTTTTTAACATGCCATTTAGAAACCGAAACTTCACAGAATATTGACAGATGATGTCTGATATCAAGGTGTTTCCTTCGCCAGGGAAAAGTTATAAGACTATACAGTTGGATAATACATTGGCATATATGCAACTCTTTTTAATATTCACTCATGAGCCCAAAAGCAATCACTTGGATTACAAATTTGTAAATTATTATTGAATTCGTCAGTCTCATGCGTTCCAATTGACGTACGTTATCCGTTAAACTTGCACATTCAATTAGTTTAAATTGTGTGCTTTTTTATTTCCTGCTCAACAACCTGGTCATCAATAAAGGTATGTTTAATGTGTTTTGTTTTCTTTTGACACATGTGTTGATATTCAAGACTTCGAGCCTTTGAAAAATTAAACATACCAGAAATAATTCCTCAAGAGGACTGCACATTTTATGCAAGAAAGACAGTTCCGGTATAAGACTAGGCATTAAGTAAAAATTCTTTGATTCAGTGGTAAAGAGCCTACAACGATGAACCCAAATGAGAGTCCCGAAAGGCTTAAGCCCCTAAAAGGAGCTGCATCCTATACCCCCACCCCCCACCACTACCACCACCACCACCATTTAAAGCATGAGCGGTAAAAACTTGAGTGTGTGATGAGAAATGCGCGAAGCGTGCAAAAATGAGTTCTCTTTTATTGATTAGAATATTTTGTGCCTCAAGTTATTTCTGATTCTTTGTGTTATTACTTTGTTTCTAACGATCGTACCACCACCCATAATGTTTTTAATCTCTTCATGGTAGATTGCTTGTTGTTATTGATTTAATTATCTTCTTCTGACAAATTTATAAACACTAAGAAGTTAAAGATGCAAAGTGTTTTGAAACGTGTCTTACCAGAATTTATTTTCTTTTGACCGTAATTCAACCATTTTTTTTTTATTTTAATTAGAACGGGAATTTAAAAACCTGTGTTTTTAATACATCGGTAACTCGATTGACTTCTCAAGTTTCGGTAATATTAGTGCCCGTGAAAACAAGTTTTGAAAATTAACATTAAATGGTTCATTACAGAATTCCCCGTCTTGAACGGTGGACATTTATTCCGTGACCTTAATTCCCGAATCCAGCAGTGAAATGACGTATTTTTGCGGTTAAGATATTTCGCATTCACCTTCAAAAGATTCTTAAGGATTGATTTGTTTTTCAACTTATAACATGAAAAGGATCGGATTCAGTGGCTAAATTAATTACCAAATGAAGCTCTAACGATGAAAATCCGCCCATATTTAGTAAAATTACGGACAAAAATGAAATTAAAAAATGAGGGAATAAAATTAAAACTTTCCTGGCAAATCTGTCAATTTTTTTTATATTTGGAACAAAAAAACATATGAAGTAGGTATTACAGGATCTCAATTAATGATAAACTTGTTATCAATTAGGAATGAGCATTATTTCTTGACATTTTCAGCAGTGAAGTACACCCCTGGTCATTGTTTAGACTGTAAACACCTGATAGCAATTTCAAGGTCAATTGATTACTTGCGGTTTCCTATCGTAAAAATATCAAATAAGTCCTGACGCTGTCAGTCAAGTCATGACGCCCAGATTCAAGGGACGAATTTTCTCATGCTGCTGCACTTTACAGACTGGAGCATGTAACTTCGCACCCTAAATCTCTCTTGTTACCAATTATTTCAACTTCCATGTTGACGCCATAACATGCTGTTACTAGCTAGTTGCAGTTCGTTATATGACTTAAATGGAAATCTGAGAATGGATAGCCACTACATCATAAACGTTTCGCGCCTTCATTTCTTTGAGCAAAAATTGGGAATGAATTTTAATTCCTTTTGCATCAATGTACAATTGTAACCATTGGAAATCATCCTGTTATCAAACGCAAAGCGTTTAAGAAACACTGTAGTGTAATCGTGTTGTCCGAGATGCTTGCCACGGAATGAAGGAATTCAAGGTACTTTGAATAATGTCCCACCTTCTTTTATATTCCAGCCATATCAGCGGCCCTCGGCCCTCATCCAACATTTGAAGTCATAACTAGATGCTAACTTTAAGTTCGTAGAGTTTGTCCTCCCCACTTATTGGTTTGGGAAATCTTGCATTTGTCCCTCTAGACTAAACGTCAATATGTAAAGTGACTACAAAACTACACGCCGAATTCTATTGTTGGATAACTAAATTCTATGTCGCTCGGTATGGTATTAATATTATTTAACGGTGGCAGCTTTCCTTTTCAGCCAGACCATGTGTAGGTAATCTTTTTCAACCAGCCTAGAAATGACAGACCATGATTTAGAGGTCTGAAGGTGGTCAAAAAGTAGTCAGATGAGTTCGTTTTCCTTGCGGTGACGTCGTTTCCTCTAGAGGTAGATTAACTATTTCGACATCCTCAGGAAACATCTTGTTTCTTCCCTTGGCTGTTCACCAGAACATAACAAGGTTTAACTTTCGTAAGATTAGTTTAAACAGATGCTACCCAGAATAATGTAGTGCACTTTTGAATGCAAAGAAAACAGACACGCCTTCGAAAGGGTGGTTTAAGCACAACTTCAATTTTCATATTTGAAGAGAAACTAAGTCTACACAGTGTGCTAAAACTCCCATCTGTTTTTCAGACCGTTTTGCTGACCTTGAGTTAATAGCAATAAGACCCCTTTTTGTGATATGCAAAGTTTGTAAAATTCTCATGCAACTAATGCATTCATTTTCTGATAATATCAGATTGTTAAGGAGAAATTGGCCGTAAATTGTAAAGAAAAACTGAAAAAGGGTCTATTAATGTGGGGAAATAATGTCATATGTGCTTGCTTCAAGTTACTTTTTGCTGAAAATGTGACAACTTTACCTGCTCATATCCTGAAAATGTGCATATTTTTTCACTGAAATGCTTAAAATGAGTACCTCCCCAACATCAAAACTTGATGTGACCTTAAACCCTTCTTTTTAAGTCCCCTAGAACAATAACGGTCATCTAAGTCGTAGTCATACAGTGAGGGGACAAGGGGACGCCCCTTGGATTTTTTCAATGACTAATTACACATTAACACATTTGGTCTTCCCTGAAAAAGAGTCCCTTCTCCTGCAGTACCTTGGTCTGGTTACCGGCCATGTGGTCGTGTTTTCGGAAATCAATGCAGTTATCAAACTGTGTTATTAGAAGATAAAGTTCGTGATAAATAGAATCCCTCATTAAAAATGCAAATTTTAGATTTTTTCAATACCGGTAACTGTTTATTTTTTATCAATTGACTAAAACGACTGAACAGAAATAATTGTTTGTCCTGGAGAGTTTGGGGTCTTGCAAAAAGTAAGTTTATTATCTACTCCACACTTTACCGAGTTTAAATGACTACAATTTTGTAAAAACCCTATCGTTGCCAGCGGCTCTTTCCCCTCCACCATTGGCCTTAGGGCCGGAGCTCCTGAACCCCATGCCTGTCAGTGGACTTCACCAACGCCGTTTGGTTGAAGTTAGTTAGATGGAGTTTTGCGGTCCAGTTTGCAACTGATTGGTTCAATTCTAACCGGTCACGGCCTTTTTTTCCAGTTGTGGCTCACTGGCTTGTTTTACCTAATCCATTCCTTATGCGGAACATTACGCACGCAGTAGGTTCCTTTTTTAGGGTCTTTGATATGACTCGACCTGGGAATCGAACCCGGGCCTTCCTCGTGAGAGGCGGATGCTCTACTGCTAGACCAAACACATTTACATTTGGGAAGTTTATAGAAGCACTCCGCTGCACTCATCATTGATAAATGCTGAATGTGTTTTCATATTTTCAGCCATTAATTCCATACATATATGTACACATTTCCCCCAGAATTCCCCCTCCTCCCCAAGAAAAAGAAAATGAAAAAATCTACAGCTCTCAGTAGGCTTCCTTGTTAGGCTACGGGCCTACACGCTAGTTACATGGCAATCTAAAAATGTACCGCCGTTAAGCCAATCTTCAATTTGAGCCAACCCCGACCGTAGCAGAGACCTGTAAGAGCTCCCCAGTCGTAGCTAGACAAGGTAATGCAAATGGACGAAATGGTTCCAGAAGTTAAAATATTTGTCGGGATGGACGAGACATATTAAAAGGCATTAAACAATGACAATATTCCCGACGGTGTAAGAGTTAACTTAAAGTCATATGTTAAATGAGATCGCAACTCGGTCTGTTGCAGCTTTCTGTTGAAATTTGCCCTTTTTCAAGTTTAAACTCATTTTCGATGTTCTATTTATTTGTAGATGCACGCGTCAAATCAACAACAGCAAGTCGTATTGGGAAACCAGACTTATCCCGTCGTGACTCCTGGTTCCGGTGCGTCCCAGAATTCTCAGTCCAATGGAATCTTGTGGGGATCTAGTGTTCGACCCGCCATGGGATTTACTCAAATCATTTGCGGTATTATTGAATTCGCTTTGGGTATCACTCTGGTCTGTCTGTCGCTAGATTGGAGTCACCCGAAAATTGCTTGGGGAATTTGGAACGGATGGGTAATTTTATTTCACAATGCAACTCATTTCTTATGCAGGGGTTTATATACTCTGTAATATTAAGCTAGTTACCATGAATAAGACGGTTATTACCGATAACGATGCGACTCCCTATTTCGATTTTTGGGATAAAACAAAAGTTATTAATTTACACCATCTCTTTCTAATAAAATTTTCGTTTATAAATGGAATTTTTTAATATATTTTCATCGATCTCTATGAGGTACGGCTGTATTCCATCGCTCGTGGATTTAGGCGGTTTTTTTAATTTCGTAGTCTGAATCATTTTGCCGGTTTCTGCATCGTTGCCTCATTATTAATTTGAAATAAATGGAATAATAGCAATTTCAAAATAGACGTATACAGTTTCTCGTTTTTCGATGAAATTGCAATAGGGGGACAAGGAAGGTCTGAGCCATGGATGTGGGAGATGACGGTGAACACTGCAGATCGCTCTTTTGCCCAGGGCATGCTTTTCAGCTGCCATATTTTCTTTCAAAACTTTTGCCCCCAAAATGAAACGTTACATGGTCAAGGTACGTAAAAAATTCAAAACTGATTCATTACAAAAGGGAAGGATTCAAAAAAAGAAAACTTTTCCATAGCTTCAATTCATAGTCTTACGAAACTCTTCCAGACTTTGTCCAAAATGGTAACACATGTAAAAGAGACCCAGTTCTTCTGGAATGCTTCAATTGTCCGATTATACGAGTAGATGCATTATTTCCTCAAGGACAATGTACCTACTACCGATAGTCACCACAACGATGGAACGATGGAGGTTGGGACGAATTTGGACAGCCTAAATGTAGCCACTATTTTGCATTTTCTTCCCATATGGGCCACCGCATATTGTGCGAAAGTTTCCACAAATTACTTAGTCGGTTTTTTCAGAACAAATCAGGAACATTCAGTTCCTATACTCAGGTAAAGTCGGGGACATAAGCCTCTTTATCTGAAGCCGAGCTAATCAGGGTCCTCAAAAACGTGGGGTCTATGTAAAATGCGATGATGTTAATTGATAGTTGGAGGCCTGTAAGTGATGCAATGTTACCCCCCCCCCCCTAGAAATTGAGAAATCTTTAGGTTTTGCCATCCCCTAATGTTGCATTCATCAAATCTGATGTTTCAAGTAAGTAATGTGTGAATGCTCACACAAGCTTTTTTCCCAATGATTATACCTTCAAATTACATGTCTATTCCTTGCAATGATTGTGGCACATTCTAACTACTAAAGTAATTTTTGATCATTTTGTAATTTGCTTATTTATTATGAGGTGGATATCTATTTCAAATGAAAGCTCAAAATACCAACTGCTTAGACTACATTTTCAAGCCTGGGAATGCCTTCCAGGTCTGTCTTCATGGTCGCTATTTTTCGAAATTTTCTTCAGGCCCCATGACAACTGATGGTCGCGTTCGATTTAAATTGACTCAAGGGCAATAATTACATGCATAGCTGGTAAGAGACGGGGAAGGTTCATTCTCTGCATTCTTGAACGATCATTTTGCAAAAGGAAAAACAATGGTCGCACTCTGCCTACGTGATACTGTGAAATGGGAAAAGTGAGCTTCCAGGTCGTGCTAGTCAGCTCCCTCCCCCCCCCCCAACAAAAATCCGACAAACACAAACCCTCATATCTTGGAACACACTTCTTTACCAAACAGGAATTCTATGGTATTCTTTAATATCGCGGCTGTATGACAAGTTTAACACAACAGTCTTAACATTGATGTATGACTAGTGAGACGCAACCGTCTGAGTTGTGGTTTGCTATCCTTGGGAAATTACAAAACGTTTTTCATGTTTTTCTCTCTTTTTTTATCATCTAATTAACCATACTAGTTTGCTGTGATAACGGGGTTTCTAGGCGTGAAAAGCAAACGCAGTAAATGCATGGTAAGTTTAAATATTTCTGTCAATTTCGAATATGACGTCTCATAAAGTGGGTTTAAATAGGCTAACAAGACAAGCTCATCACGGCAACTTAACGAACAAATTAAAGTAGGCCTGCCGAAGAGTTTTAAACCAGTCAGATAGATGCGTTCGTACGTAACTAAGAAATCTATAGTGTGCAGATTGCCACATTATTTTGCACCAAAAATCATGTGGAAAGGTGTTCTCTTTTTTCTAAGAGACCCATTGAGTTGATATCGATTATTGTGTGAACAAAGTTGGAGGAAATCATTGCATGACCATGTTTCTAATTAGCCTCCTTACTAATGTATGTCACTGCCAAGGGTTAACTGAAAACTGAAAAAACTGTAGTCTTGTAGACAGAGGTTGTGTAACTAATATACAAAGATAAAAAGTGTGTGGTAAAAAATCGTGATAAATGATTTTAATCGTTAATTACATCATCATTGTCATTTCAGTAGTGGACCAGATCGCTTCAAATTCAACAGGTGTGAAAATACTATGAATTTTGTAAATCAACAAAATTTTAAACAGGAAGCGGATGCAAATCAGATTCATCTGCATTCAAAAATTCGGTGCTTTTAATTTTTTCGAATTTGTTTAAGGTTACAATCAAAACTGGAGCCGGGCAATCTTCCAACGCTAATAATGGGTTGCCTCTTGATAATTTGTAGACCGCGACCCCACAGTCACAGTCGAGGTATTCAAGAAACCTATCGTTCTTTCCTCATTCAGTTGTGAATTTAATGCCAGGCTTCAATGTAATGAAATGGTTGGTGAATTCCCGTATGTTTGCCATATGGGTCGCCTTGGGTTTTCACTGAGTGTCTTCCACGTACATTTAGGCCTATTATTAGAAAGGTGCCCTTTGATCCGTCTAAATGGCCACCATTTTGAAATATGGCACGCTACGATCACAATTGTCTAAAAGCCAAAATTTATTGAAAGACAACCTACACCAATCAGTATTTGAACTTATATTCCAATCATCAACTACAACATATACCAAGGGGTCGCTCAGAAAAGTCATACCGCCGATAGTACTGATATCCGAGGAAGGGAAAAAGTGCCACATTAATTGACGCCTCGAAAACACTGTTATCTTAATTAAACAGGCAGTAAAATAAGTACTTATGAAACTAGCTATGGAAGGCGACTGCTGTGTATCTTACTGTAAGGTGTCATTCATAGAGAATTTCATTTTCCTTCATATGGCATCTTACAGGTAAAGACTCAGTTAGTGCCGACAAACAAATGCCGTCTTGGCTTCGTTGCTAGCCAGTTGTTCAGTTATTGAGCTCTTCAGTTATTGAGTTATTCAGTTATTCAGTTATTCAGTTATTCAGTTATTCAGTTATTCAGTTATTCAGTTATTCAGTTATTCAGTTATTCAGTTATTCAGTTATTCAGTTATTCAGTTATTCAGTTAGTCAGTTATTCAGTTATTCAGTTATTCAGTTATTCAGTTATTGAGTCACTGAGTTATTCAGTTATTCAGTTATTCGGTTATTCAGTTATTCAGTTATTCAGTTATTCAGTTATTCAGTTATTCAGTTAGTTATTCAGTTATTGAGTCACTGAGTTATTCAGTTATTCAGTTATTCAGTTATTGAGTCATTGAATCACTCAGTTATTCAGTTATTCAGTGATTCAGTCAGTTAGTGAATTAGTCAGTTAGTCGGCCAGTCAGTTCGTTGGTAAGTTGATTAGCTGGTAAGTTGGTTAATTAGTAAGTAAGTCAGTTATTCAGTTAGTCGGTTGGTCGGTTGGTCGGCCGGTCAGCCGATTAATGGAATACCAGTCTCCATTTTGAATGCAGACATATTGTATCTTGGTTACTTATGTACTGATGTCATTTATCAATGCTTCATTTCAGTGGGCTTCAGTTTATAAACATATGTAAATGAGTTATCATGCAAAATATAAATGGATAGTTAAGTAGTTATTGTAACACTACATCAAACGACCGAAAGGTGTAATGAAAATTAGGACAAGGGTGTTAAAGTCGCTCATGATCAATTACTCACTTTAGAAAATGCCGTTATCATTTTTAAAGAGCAAATTCCTCGGCTACTTTGAGAAAATATAAACACAAAACAGGACACAATAATAGTTGACTTCAAATATTGAGAAATTTAATTCAGAATTTTCGTTGTGTAGTAACCTTGATCAACAATTAAAGTAGTCTTAGCTCCCAGCTATGAAAGTAGCTGGCAGGCAGCTGTTGTGTCTCTCGTTAAAACTAGAGAGGAGACGCCGTTTTGGAACAATTAGTACAGTTAACCTTCGACTCACTATATGGCGCACGTTAAGAGTAAGTTGTTTTGGTTGGACACCTCGGGCTAAGCTTCCAATGCCATGTACTCCAGTATACGACGGAAATCTAAGGAATGGATTATGTTAGGTAAGGTGGAGTTTAAGAGCCCAGTTTCCAACCAATTGGTTCAAGTCGAGTCCAATCTACGGTGTTTGAGTAAAATATACGGCTTCTACGCCCCCACTTTAATATACTCTTTTTGATGCTACCATCATAGCCAAAAATCGCTGTGTCGGAACAAAATTAATGAAGATAATTTGTATGCAACGTTTGAAGCACACTAAAAATGGTCAATTTCTAGACCATTACTTCAAACTTTACGCATGCCCAGGAGCGGCTTTAATATATACTCTGAGTGTACTATGTACATGGTAGTGCTTTTATTATTATCATAGTCTTCAGCCTGGAATTGCCGATTCTTATACTTAGAAAAATTACATCCTGCCGTTGGCAAGGCGATTTCTCCCACCCCCCCCCCCCCAAAAAAATCCCGAACTAGAACCCCCCCCCATGACAACAGAAAACCTTATCAAGAACGTTGCTAACAGTGCACAATGCACAAATCATGCTTTCCACGATTTTGTCCTTCAAGTTTTTCACTTAACCTTGCAGTGTTTGTCAGTTTGTATTCGCATTCATGGGCGTCACCAGACATTTTAAAGTGGGTCGTATTTTGCGCGAAAAAAGAAGTTATTGTCGCGTTAGCGTCAATGCTCGAGCGACAGCGCGACCACTACGGAGCGGGATCCTGGTGGGGTCCAGGAGCGAAGCCCAGTCGGGGTCCAGCCCGGAAGCTCTGATGAGTTAGACATTTCAAATGCCTATAATGCGGTGAAATATCGTTAATATAGCTAGTTTGGTAATGCCAAAATAATGATTTCATAAAGGTTCGGAGTAAAACGTGAACCTATGGATGGGGATCAAAGAGAGCTTTAAATCTTAAAATGACAATGGCACCAGAACGTTTTTCTTTTAAAGTTGAGGTGCTATCGTTGGATACATGGGTTCGATAAGAGAATGTCATTTATCCCATTAAAAAGGTAATGGAAAGGTAAAAATGTAAACGCCGAGCAAAATTGGAGTAAGAACAGAAAAAGTTAGTTGAGATTTAAAGTAATGATTGACCCACCACTCAGTTTGATACATATGCATAGATAAACTGATAAAAGGAATTTTTCAGTTCTACCACCTCTACCATATGTTGTCGGTTAAGAATCCTGCTTTCTGATTGGTTGAACACTGACCTGTTATTACACTACACAATAAAACTAAACGTCAAAATAGTGATAAGGATGAAGTTCTCACACATTTTCGGCTGTAGAATATGAATAAACCACATTTGTCTGACCATTAGTGTCTCATAAGCCGCCTCGACTCCAAATTAGCAACATAACGGACTACGCTTCGCCTCCTCCGTAATTTTGCCAATTTGGAGTGTTGACGGTGTATTCACCATTATAGTCAGCCAGATGCGATTTATTCCTTAAGTATCGGTACCATCATTTCCTCAACTTAAAGGGCCTTTGACTCGGCACATTTTGGTGGGATACTGTTACCTCTTCATAGTACCATCCGATTAAGTAAAAACAACCTATTACTGACATATAACACTGTTGAGTCAAATGTGGATATAAAACACAGCCAGCATGTGGTATGCATTCAGTTATCTATCAGTCGAAGTTGAGAGAGGGCATCCTATTTTACAGGTTTTCTGTGTAGTAATGTTAATAGCCTCAGGAGAGTCGACTACTGCAACAATATTATCATCCTTGGAACTATTTTTTCATTGAGATTTTAAGTCAATTTGAAATATTCCGCAGGTGAACTTCCTTTTTATTATGAAGGTATACTGAGCCTGTACTGACATGAAGCAGTTTACCAACCAAAGTGAACAGAATTCAAGTGATGAACTTTTCGTTGTAATATAGTTTCCGTTGTTCCGTGTTACGTTCAAAAAGATTTCATTTAAAGTATTTCATGGAAAATAATATTAGATATATGAATATAATACCATGGAGAGGTGTAGTTACATATAGCCAATAGGACTTACCAGTGGACGGGGCTTTAAAAAGTAAGGGGTGAAATAGTAATTTTGGGGACTCGATCTGTAATTGCAGCCAGATTAGACATTCAACATATTAAAAGGAAATTATACTTTGCAAAGGCAGAAGAAATCCTTTTTTGACTTTTGGTACATCCTTTAAACGTTTCTGTAAAATGAAAAATATGAGAGGGGTTCGTTCTCACCCGACCCCCCCCCGAACCCCCCCCCCCCCCCCGGTGATATCAATGGCATTGAATTTTCCCCTTAAAAGAATTCTGGGCAATAAATCGTGCTCCGTATAGATAAGTCCAATTAACTAAGTCCATTGAAGGAAACTTCAATTTGTTTGTTTTGTGTTTCACAAAGGTAATCACCTACATGGTCCTGACTATCATTGCTGCTGTATTAAGCGCCGTATGTTGCTGTTCTGCTGCTATCTTCGCATCTACTTTTACTCGGGTGACTCGGGTGAGAGCATACGTAAGTATCAGTGATGGTTTACATTTTATGTACCGTACAGGTTACTGTTGTGTTATGTAAGTGTTATATGGCCCAAAATGAAAATATCTTCAAAATTGCCTAGAATTAACGCCTTGTGAAACTTCATAGCACAGGTATGCCAAAATAAGAGTTGTCCTTCCTTTCCTATTCACCCCTCTTCGCCCTTTTTTTACCGTCTGGCTTACACATCTGACAGTTTTTCGTCACGTTAGAATCGTGTTTACTAGTTCAACTTTCCATCTATTCACTTTAACCCGTTTTCGACGTCAAGGAAGGCATTGGGATGAATATCCTCTATTTTAAGAGGTGTTTTGAGAGTGGAAAGCTTATTTTCCTCTTCTGGGTTCGTTTTACTGGCTTTATTGTGAAGCACTTGGCTAGGATCTTCGCCTGCCGTTATTGTCGGTCAGGTCCGGACGTCTTTTGCATGTACGTTATGCAAGGCCATCGAGAGATTATTCGATCGTTATTTTTCACGTACATACGTTTCAGCCTCGATGTTTTAAGTGTTTTGGTCCTCTTGGTCTGGCACGAGGTTCGACGTAGTTTGAAGATTTCTTGTGAGGGTGGAATGGGTCTTGTGCCCCCCCCCCCCCATTATCCCCTTTGTCTAGGCTAATAACTCGGCCTTTTGTTGATTTGTGCTTCCGTTAAGGTGGGTAGGGCTGGTCGGTCGGTCGGTCGGTCGGTCGGTCGGTCGGTCGGTCGGTCGGTCGGTCGGTCGGTCGGTCGGTCGGTCGGTCGGTCGGTCGGTCGGTCGGTTGGTTGGTTTTAAAGTCGGTATGACTCGACCTGGGAATCGAACCCGGGCCTTCCGCATGAGAGGCGGATGCTCCACCGCTAGACCAAATGCAGCGGACTTGTAGGTAAGTTGGTGATGCATGGGCGTCGTGCAAAAATAATTTTGGGAGGTCCGTGGAAACAGGGAGGGACAACTTTCTGGTGGAAAGAGATGATTTCCCAGAAGACTATCTTAGGGAATCGTGACCCAGGATAGCGGAAACTGGCTTTTGCAAGCAGAAGCTTGTGAGAAGAATTGAAACGTTCTTTTTTTAGCTCAATTTCATATGCAACTGTCCGTCGGGGACATACTTTAAACTTCAAAGATACCCTGTATAACTCGGGTGAAAACAGAGTTCTCCGACTCAGATCAGGAGGAGTTCATTCCATTGTTTGGCACGGTTGTAGAGGAAGCGTTAGACAGTTGGGGTTTGACGCCTCTCTGAGACCCCTGCGGACCCTTCAAAAAATAAGTCAAAACTACATCTGAATTCCTGAACCATCTCTACGGAGACGCAAAGACCAGTCCTCCTGTTAATGCAGAAGATGTGGAAGAACTTCCAACGGAACCACGTAGCTTTCAGATTGAATGAAAAATCGTGGAATAAGGGACTCCTGTGTCGCACCGTTTTTGCCGCAGCCCGGTTCCAGTCGTTGAAGGAGACCAACTGACTCGAAGAATGATGGGGCTATGAACAGTAAAGTAATACGTAATACTTATAACGTATGTAATAAGCAATTATTACTATTAGTTTTACTACAAGTAATAACTAGTAATAACAAAAATCAACAACTTCCAGGAAGTCAGAGAGAGAGAGCCTTTTCTGGTATGGACAATGGTGCTAAAACTGGAATCAACTTTTCTTTAGCCTTATTACGGATCGCAACGTTACTGATCAAGTCCTTTCGTCTTGTTGGAGATGGAGAGGTCTCTCTCAAAGATCATTGTATTCTAGTTAATTTTGGGGGTCACCTGTGGAGGCTTTTTTATCAGGTTCAGAGCCGTGGTTCTCTTGTACAGGAAAGAAGAGACTTTATTGGTAATGGTGCGGTTCTTGTCTGGTCAAACCAGAATATCAAACGTGTGTTCCAAAAGATACCCCTTACTGGGCCAGATATTTTGGGGGCAGTTTCAAGAACGCCTCCGAAAAAAGGTGGGACACTTTAAGAACCCGAGGAATGCTAAGATCTTTACACCCAGCAGTCCGGATCATTTGAGATGTTTACGCCCACGCCCCACAAATTGGATCTAGTTCAACACGCAAACCTGACCTTCTGCGACCGCCCCACATCAGTGGGACAAGGAGGTACTGTACATACCGATTTGATGCTTCGTGCTGGCAGGCTTCCTCGTTAGCATCTGGACACTAAGAGAAGGCTAACCTCGCCGGTGTTCATATACAGTCAGTGTGGTGTAGGGCTCTTAATGATTCAATATGTTTCCTGGTGCTCAAACATGTCTCTAACGCAAATTTTTTTCCACAAGGCGGAAGTCGCAATCATATGCCAAGGCTAAAGACTTTAATAATACAATATTGAAAAATGTTAGCAAGTGATGAAGAGATTCAGGAAAACAGAACCCATGTATGGTTTTGAGTACGTAGAAAGTAGACAAATATGTAACTAAATTTTCTCCAAATTTTGTTTTAAGTCTGGACGTTCATAACCAAACCCGAGCTCACTAAACTAAGGAAAATAATATCGGTTCATGCAGTGTCTCTTCAGTGAAAGAGAGAGTGGTAAAACATGACCTATAGTGATATGGTGTTGAAAATTATATCTATATGAGGTGAATTTCTCAACATAGCATAACCTCTAACTAAGTAGACTTAGCGATATAAAATGGGTTTAATGTTGAAAGCATGTGGGTTATTACTTATTACACACTTAAATTTGGCCAAAAAAACTTGCAGAAAAAAACCATCGGTCTCCATTGGAAAGCATACTGCCGTCAAAAGGTAATTGGGGCCAGACCTTTGGTAACCATATGATATGAAGAATTGTATTTATTGATGTTTTCATAAACAACTGCGTTCTTTGTTTTCTCTTTTGAGCCTTATTCGAATACAGGTAGTGTTTTCGGCGTTAACAACCTATATGGCTATAATGGAGGTCTCATATTCTTGTACATACATTAAGGACCATACGAATATGTTTAGTTAATGTCTCTAAAAACGGCTGTCCTTTACATGTTCTCCGTCTACTACAGAATTTTAACTATCAATACCACTATGTAAATTCTCATTTTGCAATCATCGTCATATACATACATTCAGGCCCGTAACCAGACGTGCAGAGCAGGGGGCCAAACCATTTCCAGGGGGCACTAAATTTTGCTAAACGCAGACTTTCCAACTTTTTGGGAAATTTATGTGTGTGAGTATTTAAGCGGAACGCAAACATCAGTTGGCGCGGAGCGTGCAAGAAAATTTTTGTTTTTACAAACCTCCCAGATGGCCTGAACGGCACTTCCTGAGTGCTCTTAGCTACATGTACCCAGCCATGACATAGGGATTTCATGTCTACAATTTCTCATTTATTGATAAAAACTCAATGTATGAAAAATGGTAATGCATATCAGATGGGTTTTGAGACAGTGTGCAAATCCCCACTGGGGGGAGCTCGGAGGGGAGGGGGTTCACCCCTTTGCACCCCCAATTATTTTCCCAATTTCTCTCTTTCTAAAAGATTGAAACCATTCACACTCTGTATCGCAAGAACACAGAAAAGATGAGCAGAGTGTGAATTCGGTGCAAGTCTTAAAAGCTACATTCTTAACCCTTGAATGTTCACAAGAGAGACCTCGAAGCGCCACCCCTCGAATGGCCAGCGCTAATTAAACCCTGGTTAAGCACTCAAAATAGTTGGCAAAATTTAATATGCCTCCTACAGCCCTGGTCCCACTGTTCTGATCCATGGCGCTGCAATCAGTGGGGATTGAGACTTGAAACTAAGGGCAAATTTTGGCACTTTGTGAAGTTTGTGTGTATTGAGAGACTGAAGAAAATATCAAAATTTAAAATTATACTAGTAGTATAACTATTGCACAGTGGTTTTACCGTATAAGACCACAGAGCAGGTGGTCAAGGTAAGGAGCAGGAGACCTTTCCCCCAGCCCCCCCCCCCCCCCACCTTGGTTACGGACCTGCATACATTAAGGATCATACGAATATCGGTCCGATTAATGTCTTTGAAAACGTTTGTCCTTCACATGTTCTCTATGAAATACAGGATATCGACTACAGATACCAATACGAAGGTGCTCATTTTGTAATCAACGTCACGCTGGCAATAATATTCGCTCTACAAATGCTGATATCCATCCTAGGAGCTTCCTTCACTTGTGGTGCCCTTACTTCTAGAAACAACCATCAAAAGATTGTAAGCATTAATCAAAAATTATTTCTAAAGTATTATTAGGCAAAACTAACACACACACAGGAAACTTTTCTCCTTTGAGAGCGATAAACAGACCCGTAGGCAAACAAGGTAGGTTTTTCAGGAGGTCAAATGTGTAAAAATGTATTTCTTCAATGGTAGCAAGCATTTAATTTATAAGGGACAAAAATGTTCAGTGGGGCTTGAGCTCTCTCTCTCTCTCTTTGGCTGCAGTCCTGAAATAACATGTACTTAATGCAGCGTGGCCGTCACGCTTAAAGGGCAGGAACAGTCGTCCCAAACCGAAGTAGTGTAGTAGACTGTCCAGTTTCATGATTGGCTGTTGGGAGTCACGTGACAATGTTTTTTGCTTCAAATGTGAAATTTACTAGAAAAAAACTGCTTGGTTTACCTTGAATATGTAATAGTTAAATCAAAAAATGTAATGAAAGATACTTTGAAGAAAAAAGGGACAAAAAATGTACTATTCAGCTTTTTCTTCAAAATAAGTCAGGGGGACTGCTCCTTACCTTTAAACTTGGATCTATACTTCAACTTGAAGTAATTCATATACAATGGAAAATCGGTGGTCACGCGCGATGATTCATTCAGCACTAACTCGGTCTCTGTCATGTGTAGGATAGAAGTTATATAACACAAATAATGAATAATATTCGTACAATGGCATGATAGTAAATAATAATAATAATATAATAGATGAAAATTATGAAGCGCCTTAACCAATTTTGTACAGAGGTAAGAAAATAAAACTGTAAACTGAAAAAATCAAAACAGATCAGAACAAGAAAATAAAGCCTGACAAAGAAAAAAAATAAAATAGAATAAAAATAAAAAGAATAATTTTATTTCTTGAAAGATTTGACATTCTTTTTAAATTTTTCTTAATTCATTGACAGCGGGGTAGAACGGTCCCTGTGGGGGGGGGGGCGTTGCACCGTGAGGGGCATTCATAAGGGAAAGAAAGGGAACGCAGACCCGGTTTTCTACCGTAAGGCTCCTCCAATCTGCAAAGCGTAAGGGTACCCCGTATCAATCTCCATAGTAACGTGCCCAGTAAGAATGAGACCTATTGAACTTTTGAGGCCCCTGAGAATTTACCACTTGTCCCAGCCAATTCATCCGCTTGCTACTAGATCGAAAAACCAGGACCTTGGGCTAGACGAACTAGGTACCAATATCGAAGTATATCAGCATGAAGTGAGTGACCTGGAATGTTGAGCTATGGTAGTAGCCTATGCCGTAAACCACGTAGGCCATTTTTCAAATTGGCGACCATGTTTTAGTAGGCTTCTTTAGTGCTGAAACTTTCATACAACCCCTTATAAACCGTACAAGGTGTTTAATGGAATTTTCTTTCAAATGGTGTCATATATAAGATGGGTTTGGTGGTGAAGTATAAATTACATTTTGGGACAAAAAGTGTTGATTTTTGCCAATGTTTCCCGAAATTTAAGTCAAATCAATATACATATTTGCCATATATTTTATAAATCTCAAGACTGCATTATACCTTTCAAAAACTTTTTCATTAGATAGGTACTGTTTTGTAAAAGATCAAAGTTACCCCAAAGTTAACAATTTAAAACCAGAGGAAATTGTGTTTTGTACCTAAGATAGTATACCTCGCCCTATTATCATTTTACATCTGTCAAAATAGTACCATTACTGATTACGCCAGATACGACCAACATGGTACACTTTGGGCTCTAAACGTAACATTCAGGATCGTTATTACGACTTACATTCTTGTGTTGATTTTCAGACATCATGTTTCAAATCCAAGATGGCCGCCATTGTTCAATGCAATTTTGGTCCTTTTTCTTCCAATTTTATCATTGAATGCTCATTTTTTATGAGAAAAACTACATTCATTTTAAAGACAACAAGAGATGCAAACCAGGACAAGACAACGATATTTTATACACATTGCTTGCAAATCCAGCCAGGGGCAATGAGCCAATGAACTACTTGTCATATTGTCGTATATATTTCTATCTAAATTTGATGGAGAATTTTCGATAAAGAAAGTAACGGTTACCCGGATGCAATCATCAGCAGTTCAAAATATGGTTAACTACATTTCGCATATTCTAAGTTTGTATTGAAAGGTCAATTAATTTTCTGTAAAAAGGTTTATTGATGATATTGTAGGAATTGCCAACAGTGGCGGAGCTGCCATATGGTCAGGGGGGCGGTCGCCCCCCCCCCCCGACGGACCAAAATCGTCTGTCGGCGGTTTGAGGTTTTTAACATACTTTACTCTTGCACCATTATTGGCAAAAGACATAATTTTATAGCGTTGTTTTAAGGTCCAGATAGCAAAATGCTCAAACAGCCACCAGTAGTGTACTATCTGCACTTTATTCTGATGAAAAGGGTCATCTTCTGTGATATAGGGATAGGTTTTGCCGAAACGTATCTTCATGCTTTATACGCACTAATAAATGCTGTCGCTGCGCTAAGTTAATTGCTTCCACACCAAGCGTGATTATAAGCTTAAAAAATACAGACTGTAATTAAATTCACCCTTCCGGCCAATAAAAGATGTTGTAAAGGGCGCAACAATAATTGTAGAGCAAATAACCCTCTTGTTGTCGGGGATAATTGTCAACATAGACAATAAAAAGAGTTTATAAAGATACCAAAATGGCTTCCGCAACATTTTTCAAAATCATTTGAAGAGAACGTTCAGCTTAAAATAAAATAAAACTGTTATTATACTGGTGATGGTTTAACAGTTTTAATGAGCAGTTTCCATTTTGCTTTTCTTCAAGTGACCATTATCATGATAAATGGCTATTTCTGACACTGCACGAAATTCCCATGAAAATGCTTATCTCTGTACTTTCGTGGCCTAAAAAGCCAGAAAATTGCATCTAATAAGCCAAGGTTTAGGCTACTTTTATTTGGTATGAATTCGGTATCTAGAGAGCCAAGCAAACCTTTGGTCTTGGATACGGTACTTCTGTCAATGTACTTACTTAATAGCTATTTCAGATTGGTCACATGATGTAAATTACGTTAGTTAATGTTTCTTCGTGTACTTATCTTGATTTCCTGATGCCAAAAATGTACATCTAACGGTGATTAGTTTCCAAAACTTTCCCCCCTGCAAGATTGCTTGCTATTTACTAGGAATGTGAAAGAGAGGAAGAAACATGGGCGTCCGCAGGCAGGGCAAGGGGGGAACTTGCCCTCAATTGGAAAATAAAAAAAACTGAAAAAACGAAGGAAACATAAAGACAAAGACGAAGAAAAATTAACATCAACATTCCTTAACAGTTCACTCAGTGTTTTCCCCTATTTATATGCGGTAAATAGGCTTTAGAAATGTCATTTCGAGCGATCTGATAGGCATTTTGGGCCAAAATTTTCTTGCGCTCCGCGCCAACGCAAGGTGGCGCGGAGCTTTTCCCCCCTTAAAGAATTTTGCCTCCCGAATTTTCTTCTGCAGAGGCCCATGAATAGAAAATTTAAACATGTTTTAGTAGAAAACTTGATGAGGAGAAATGGCAAAGTAGTCTTCTACCAGGTGCGGAAAATCAAATGGAAAGTCTGAAAACCTGGCTTCGATGGTGCTGAGGCTCAGGGTATTTACTTCTTCGAAGCGCCCCTGCAGACCATTTTCGCCCCCTGTGACCGAAATCCCTAGCTCCTCCACTGATTGCCAAGAAGAGGGAGAGCATTTGGAATTTGAATAAAAAAAATTTTGGTAAAAATTTAAAATAAGTTACCGCACATTCTGTCCCCAAATGTAATTCCATGTACCCCCAAACCCATCGTACAAGAAAGACACTTTGTGACACAAAAGCTTGTTGTCTTTCATATGACACCCTTTACCTTTGTATGTTTGAAAGGAGGTTTTATTAAAGTTTTGTTATCAAAAGTAATAATGCCCAATAAAAAAAGATCCTCATTTTGAAAAAAATTACCGCTAGATTCACAAGCAACGGATGGTTCAAGGCAGCTAGACTATCATATCTGAACATCGCAGGTGAATCGTGTAATGGTGATATAAATAAAACGAGAAACCTTTTTACTCGTGAAAGTGTTCAAACTTTTGTACTATTAAAAATCCGTTAATGAATAAAAGCACAACATGTTTTTCTTTTCATTTTTTGTTCTTCAGTTGCTGACTGAACGACAAATTAATTACAACAATTGAAGGAATGCGAATAGGTCAAAAGAGATTGGGAATAAACATGACATGGCTCGACATCATAGATGACCGTTTAGAGTTCAAAGTGAACTTCTAACTTTAAAAAATATTAGGGAAAGTCAATAAATTAAAAAAAATGAAAGTCCAATAATGATTTACATGAGGACTTTTTGAGGTCAACTGTGGCAAGTTAAAGCTCAAAAATGTCAAAAATATCTTCCGATTCGTCGGAGTGCACATCCATGGATGTCTCATAAATCCTCCCGAGGTTTGATTTCCTGAAACGTAACAAAATATTTAAAGTGGGTGTTGAGCTATTATCCACTTGTCCCTTAATTGTGAGAAATACTGGAAAGTAATATTTCACAATTAATATCATAGGTTGGAATGGAAATGCTGAGACCCTTAAGATCAAAGCCAAAGTGGACAGAATTTGTGACACGCTTTTCAAATTTTCGAATATCTTCCAGATAGATTAATCATATTCATAGATTTGTTTCCAGTTTGACCAAAATTAGTAGTCTTCCTAAACACAAGTGTGTATAATTTACACAAGTTTTATTGTCATGAATTTCAGCATTTGTAATTTATTTGTTACACGCACCCTCTGGTCCCTGGCTGAAAGGTCGGTCATCGTTTGTCTGGAGCGTCGAACATTTTTGGGCATTGGCGCCTCCTTGCTTCACATCATTGATCACACGTTTTATGTAGACAATGACTCATCTAGGCCTATTAGACTGCTTTGACACAAGGTTTGGGGAATTTGACACAACACTGAGTTACACTCAGAAGAACTTGACGCACATTCAACTCACCACTGTCCGAAGACCAGAGGGTGCGTCTTGTATAATCATTACTGCTGCCTAGGTAGAAGAAGAAACATTTGCCAAATGTAAATTAAAAATTTGTACAAAAATGGTTGAATTCTTTTGTTTGGACGGATCTGAAATTACTTATAATATGCTCAATTTTAATACTTATTTTCACGCAATCTCTTGACATGCCTTATTGATTGTATCTGTAATTACGCTAACAACGTAACGATGTAGGTTTTAACATTAACTGCATAAAAATTGAACATCATTTCCATCCTCTCAACCGCCCCTTTGCCTGATCTTCTTGCTATTGAAAGATATGTATGAAAATCGAACTGTGAAAGATAAACATTCTTGAGATGAACAATGTTTTATCCTTGTGTGGCTTTTTCCCATTATATCTTGTTTCCTCATTAATTTGCGTTTTAGAAACAATAAGAGCCGGTGTTACACTTCGTATTAGAGGTATAAATTGTTTTTTTTTTATTTCGTGATATCACTCTTGAGACTTTCTCTTTTGCAAGGTGTACCATATCAACGCTCAACCTCCTATTCAACCTCTTGGACCAGTTCCACCACACACCATCTTACAAACCCAGATCCAGCCAAATCTTCCCGACGAGTCTGACCCCACTTACTATTCAATATATACACCTTTGAACTTAAGACAGGATTCGAAGCAATCTGGCAATGGTGCCAAAATCCCCCGAACTTATTCCTCTTACATCTTTCCGGAGTAAAAAAGGCAAAATAAACTGTGAAATTTCTGATGTTGGCAATTTAAAAAAATTACCGTTTTGTTGTTTTCAGCAATGTAATGTTTTGCATGCCCTAGGCCTACAGATGTGTTTTTTGAATCACATTTACTATGAACACTTAAACTTACTTACCAGTAACCTAACCAGCCTGAGAATTTTCTTAATAGAGACTGAGAAAGGGCCGCATATGTTTGTGGAGGGACTTGAATTTCTGATGCACAGCGTTTCACTTTCAATTGGCGTGGGGCGTACAGAAATTTTGGAAAATCGTGACCCCTGTAATTACGAAATATTATTTCCTGGTTAGTTTCAAACGAAGGCAACCAAAAATATCCTAGAAATTTTTGCAACGCTTGCCCAAGCTGAATATTCTACCATTTTGGGAAAAGTGTTGAACAGGACTATAAAGCGGTGGGCGGGGTGTCGCAAATTTTTGTAACTTTTCGATTTACCCTAACTTGATGAAGCATATCATCATGCTCGTCATTTGACCCTTCTGCGATTTTACATGAAGTTATTGTTGTCCCTTCATATTAAGCTGAGGTCACGATCCTCCATTGATTATGCTCATACAGCCCACAAGTTCCAAGGAATAAAATGCGCCGAAGTCTACCTAAGACCTGTCATCTTAGAGAGGGGTTGATCCATCCCTTTCAAAACTATTTTGAATTATAGAAGTGCGTATACGCAAAATAGTAGCACTTGCTTAGAAAATTATTCAACATAATTTCTTAAAGTCACCTCCAAAAATTTAATGCACTAGTACTAACAAACTCGCAAAATTTGAATTTCTTCAAATGATAGTGATCATTTATTGTTTTTAACGTAATTTCTGATGCAGCACAAATTGGGTGCGTCGTAGAGCACATTGCATTTTACTAAGTGTTTTATTAACTGTATTACGTTTTAAGTGGTCATCCATGGGATTTTCTGCCTATGAATTGTAATACAGTGAGATGATCTCTCTATGGTGCAATTCGTAAGCAAAAGAAGGGTTTTGGTTTTGATGTTTTATGCATCTTTACACCTTAAATGCAGAAGTATCAAAACGAAACGCGAAAAGTAGGGGGGAGCTTATTATCCAGCATTAATATGCCACTATCCACACTTCGTTCGTTAAATTTCAGTAAGCTATTTTGAACACTTGGGCGTGTGCTAAAAATTAGTGTCGGTCATACCAATTTATTGAATAAAGTCGAAAGATTATGTCATTGCCACACTAAGTGGTCGGTAAACATGACCTTAAATTAAATAGCATTCAAATCAAGGTTGTTAACTGATCTCTGTTTTCAGGTGCCATCCTTTGTCTTTCGTTTTGTTCGAAAGTCATTTTATCCCTACTTTTTTCTTGCCTATAGTCTTTATTGATTGCACTTTGATCTAAAGAATTTCTCCACGATAAACCTATTGGTTTATTTCAACATCAGTGACTTCAACTTAACGTTTCTAATTGCTGCATTTTCAGGTGGATTGCTTTTTATCTCAAGATTTATCTAATAGCTTTAACTCTCTCGATATTAAGCTGATGGTTACTTTGTCACTTTGATCTGTAAATCTCGTTTCTTTCTGTCATAAAGTAATAAATGAAGTTCAGCTTATTTTAATTGTAGTAAACATTGCTTCGGGTTTTTCGGTTGGTTTTCAATAATCTGAATTTAGTGATTTAATCGGTTTGAACGTTTGTACTATGCGAAAACCGACATCGGTTTGGTCTCGGTTGGTCTGAGCAGGAATTAATCGTAGACGGTTTCGGTGGTTTTGAAAGGTCCAAAAGAACAACTGGGAGGTCCAAACATGGAAACCCCAGAAAGACGCACCCCTCCATTGCAAACTACCTGCAAACGTTGTGCCGGGACTTCAACGAACCGCTGTAATATTATGTGGCCACCACTTCTGACAGGTTAACGGTAAAAAGCCATGTTTCCAAAAAAAGAAATCTAATTAGAGAATTACACAGACAATTCATTGCAAAATTCTGACAATATAGTTTTTGCAAGGTTTGAAGGAACCTAAATGTTTGGATGAATGAAACCTATCTGTAGCTTTCCCAACACATTTAAATTGAAAAGTTTTCACACTTGAAGCAGAGGAATCTTGCAATAGGACAGGGACCGCGGAGACGGGGGGGGGGGGGCTAGTTGGGCTTTAGCCCAGCACTTTTTTTGCTGTGGGCATTTTGGGCCGCCTCAAACTGCATTTTGGGCCGCCTTAAACTGCATTTATTGTATTGGAAATATTGGGCCGCTTTGATGATTAGCCCCTGCACTTCAAAATTGGCTCCGCGGCCTCTGTAGGACGTGGATGTGTTGGTTAGTTAGTTATTTAGATGAAATTTTACGGTCCAGTTTGTTTCTAACCAATTGGTTTAAATCTTAACAGCCACTGCCTTTATTGCAGCTGTGGCTCGCTGGTTGTTTTCCCTAATCTACAACATGCTTTTCTTCTGAACACCGAGTAGAATGGCAGTAGGGTCCACATTTAAAGTCTTCAGTATGATCCATCCAGGAGTCGAACCCCAGACCTCCCAGCTGCAAGTCGGATTCTCTACTTGACTATATGCATCCAGTCAGACTGGATGTGTTGTAATATTAATGTAGCCAGTATGTGAAACTACTTCTGTTCTTAGAGAAGTTTATATCGTAGTCCAGTCCATAAAGGCGTTGGTATTTTAAGTGATGAAACTTAGCAATCGGGTGGCCTGGAGCTCGATCCCTGACCAGGTCAAACTAAGGTGGGTTTCACGCAAGAGCAATCTATAATGGTGTCTGCCATGTGAATTGGCCTTTCAAAATTTAAATTATTGAGTTGGTTCCCATCCGAGGTGAAGTTGTAGGCCTAATTCATAAGCCACAGACCTCTCCCACATTCATGAAACAATTGCCCTTTAAGGTCTGATCAAAATTACTTCTTTAAAAAATTCCCTGAAGTTCCCTTAACAATCATTTCTGAAAACAAGTCGGATGTCACGGCTTTTATCAACACGGTAATAAGTTAAACAGAGATCTCGCTGGTTTTACAACCTTGAAAATACGTTGTACATATCTCCGAAGACTCGTAGCTCTGATCTTAGATTCTTCAATTTGTGTTAACTTCCTTCATCATAAAGACGGCATGACGTCACAGAGAAAATTCAGCCAATTTTAATGAATAGTTTAAATTTAGGTGCCATGAGTTCTGAGGCAATACATCAACCAGTGGACGAATCCGAGCACGCGGCCATTAGTGGGTTCTTTCAGCCTTTAATCGTCTTAATTTTATTGTCTATGTAACGTTCTAAGCTCTCATAATTAGTGACTTTGAGGGAATCAAGGAATGTGTTAGTGTACAATTATCAATGATACAGTGAAGCAAAGACTAATCTGAAAGGTGAAGTAATGGACCGCAGTTATGGTTGACTCAATCAGATCATCACTTGACTATTCTGTTTCTTCTGTTGCTCGTGATATGATAACTAAGAAGGTCGATGCTAAATATTGTTTCAGTTTTCGAATTGTTTCACATGTTTGTAACAGTACTTTACCATTCCACTTCCATTCCCCCACACAAAAAAGAAACAAACAAACAAGCAAAAACAGTGCCATCATTTGACATTTCACAAATCTTCAACAAAACATGCAGCCTTAAATATTGCTAGTCTACCCCTTATTTTGAAATCCTGATGTTTCTGAAAAGGACGTCGATTTCAAATCCCCCTCTCTTTACTCTTTGTATGAATTAAGTAAACCTCATACCGATGAAAAGGATCCATGTCAGTTTTTAACATCCTTTTTCTAATTTGAAGCTCTCACTTGCTTCAAGATTGTTAGAAACGAAAAAAATGTATTTGTGTATTTAAGGACAAAACTTGATAATCAAGACACTACTGAAGAAAGACACTTTTTACTTTTAGGCCCCTTTGCATCTCTAGAAGGCAGTTAACTCTCAGCCAATTTTCAATTGGCAGAACTTTTTGATTGACAGTGCGATAAAAATGCAGAGTATTTTAGCTCATATAACACAGCATGTAGCATGTAGGCTACTGTATCGTGAGTAATTTGATAAGAGTCATGTTTGTTCAGCTTGAAGCAATAAACTGAGATTGTAGTGTGTCTGGATGAGGATGACTTTAAGAGAGTCGTTGTGGGAGCTTCAGTAAGTATGTCACCAGAATTGGAACTATATGGAGTGAGAAGATGAGTCGTTTAAATTTTGTTCCTAATATTTTTATTTTGAAATATAGAATTGTGTTTGATTGTACAAAGAGGTATTACCTATCGTACAGGGCCGCATCCCGGGCAAATTATCTATAGTAGCAGTTTATACACTGCTAGGGTTTCTGTATAAAGACGGTTACGACATGCCTTGTCCCAAAAATTTCGAGTCACATGACACATGGAACCATTTTGCCTCCAAGAACCTAATCACTGATCTACATAACTGGATGTTACGTGTTACCGAAAAACTGAAGCTGCAGGGCCGCCATATTAAGTGTGGCAGAATCGTCTTGCAAGAGCGCCACTTTCCACATAGTTGAATAGGCAGTTTGATATGATGGCTTGATAATTTGATGTTAAGGCCTGAAGTAAGACCAGATTTGTTGTGGATTGTGCGCAATTTAAACAGGAAATGTGAATTAATATGTAAACTGAGCAATATCATGTTCAATGGGGGCAAAACTTCCACTCAGCACAGTGATGAATTGACTAGTCTAGGGATTTCACCGTAACAACTGTGCGTTTGACTGAGAGTGTTTAACAGTATATCCATCTAGATCCATCTAAGTTCAGGTATCATTTAAAACGCCCCTTAGCAAATCGAGACCACAGAGTCACCCATACAAATTCGCCAATGTCAAAGTCGTCCTTAGCAAATTAAGGCTTTGAGTTTTGATTTTGACGTTTTATACATCTTTACACATTAAATGCAGGAGTATAATGATTGGCAACGTTGTCAGTGGGTTGGGGGTGGTGACTTCGCTAGGCCTGGAGAGACCACAACCAGGCGTTTCTATTACAAGTGGGACCTATTGGCCATACGATGTTTAAAAAGAAAATGCTGTCAATTCCAACAGTAAACCTATGTGGGGCTCATTTATGTTGCACCTGAGATTAATAAGGGGCCCCTAGTAGCCCACATGGATGAAGTATATCAAAGGGTTGATCTATATTTTCCAAGCACATATCACTAGATAAAATGGGATACTCACAACTTGCTAGTTACATTCACATATGAATGACTCACTGGATTAATAAGAGGTCAATATAGGTCAGTTATTACGTCCGGCCGGATGAAAACCATATATGAACCCTTTGGGGCAAAGAAAAGGGTCCCGTAAGAGTCCCTCATGGTAATGTTACCTGGGAATTGGCTATTTGTTGGGGCGAGTCTTCGGAAGGCATATAACAGGGTAATCCTGCTCTATGATGGAAGGCGACTTTGTTAGGCGATTGTTTTTGGAGGGGGATCTTTTCAAGGTCAGTTTGTTAAAAAGCAAGTTTCAGGTGCGACATTGTGGTAACTCAGGGGTGTACTTAGGTCTAATTCGTTACTAGGGGAGACCCTCAAGTTGTTGGAGGAAGCTTTTGGGATTCGACTTTGCTAGGGCGACTTGACTACGTTGTGCTCAAATCGGGGCATATTTGCGCGCCTCGAGATTGGGCGGAAAAGGGGGACGTAGCACGCCCCGCATCAGCTTCCGTAGGCTATTGACCCCATGATCTTAAACGATTGTGTCTCTCGTTGTTGTGGCCGAATTTTCGGGTAGCTACTCGCAGTTTCTAGCTCCGCGTGAAACAGTTAAGATGTGTGACAGCCGCGCTCTCCGCCTGGGTCCAAAAGGACCTAAACAACGGTAAAGGGTCAAGATATACCACTATTTGCACTCTCTTGTGCGCGGCATACAAACTAGCACACCTAGACAGGCGTCATTATTTATAATCTGACTGAGCATAATTGAAACTAAAAGTGGTACATATATTATCTCGGAATTTTTGTTGTTTTCAACTAAAGTTGCTCCAGTGTATAGGTTTCCGTCAGAAATCAAGAAATTTCCTTTAAAGTTTGTCAATTGTCACTCATATTATCATATGCATTAGGCTGTATGAATCGGTGAAGTTTGTTCCTCTGCTGAATGCTTTTGTCATCAGCAAAATGGCCACCGCAATATTTCCGGGTCCTCCAATTGGTGAAAAAGCAGTTACGTGCATGTCTGGCATCGGCGTATGTAGATCAGTGGCAGTTGCACCTACTCCTGGACGCTACGTCACTGGTATCTGAATACTTTACTCAAATTCTTACGTGGAAGCAATTAAAGCTGTAAAATATGTTTTTGAACACCAAATGAAAGGAATAAATATGTTTACTCCATTATAAGTGGCAGCAAAGAGTTTTATTTTGTCTCTTTATTCTATATGTTTGCCCTATTTAATCTATGTTTGCCTCAAAGCTTTGAATAGTATTGTATTGTTTTGTTTTACCTGGAACTTAGTTGAATTATGTTTTAATGTAATTTTGTGACAAAACCTAATGAAAAATAAATTTAAAATTAAAGAAAATGATGAAAACATCAAACAAGAGGCTAAATATGTCCATTGCTGACGTAACGCTAAAGTAACACTAAATCTGTAAAGCCCTAACTGTGATATATAGAAACATGTCCCTTTGTACGTGTCATTTCCCGCATTTGTCATGGGATAAAGTTTACACTTCCAGGACTTCCAGACAACAATTTTTTCGATACCTGTTAACTCATATAGCGCCCTCAACTAATTATTAGTTAAAAAACAGACCACTAAACACACAGTAATATTTAATATACACTCAACTGTTTCCTATAGTGAAACATTTATCTACACACATAGCACAATGGTGAGTCAAAATTACTTCTCCATAACAATTAAAATATAATCAATATTACAATACCAGAAATTAGAAACCACCCAAATTTTCACACCAGCTGTTCACTTATTCTAATGCTCACACATCCATATCAACGAGAGTGAATGCACAATAGTTATAGAAGCAACGCAGTACAGTAACTTGAGGTTAACAGTAAATTTTAGCGTTTATATTACAAAAGTGACGGTATCGCTGCCACAATCGAATTTTTTCTGCTTTTGTAATCTTGTTTAAAACAGTTCTGTGACATTGTAAATTTAAAATTTATTGCCGAGTTGGAATTCAAATCTTTTCTTCAAATATTCGCTGGAAAACAGAAAGATGCCATGTCGTGGATTTTATTCAAGAAGTGATTTTTCAATAAAAATGCAGAAAACCCAGCATGGAATTATATGCAGAATTATCCTGGTGCTATTAGTAGTGAAAGTTTCTTGTAAGTACAAAATGGTATACTGGCTAGTATTCTAAGCCGAAAACACTTGTTTGTCAATGATAAATAGATTTGGGGTTTAATAGACTTGAAACAATGAGAACTGATCTGCAACAAAAATTGTGGGACGAATTATTTGGAAGAATTTCCCATATCAGTAGGTGGAAAAAAATTGTCCCCTGGTATCGTTTGTACATAGTGACAGATTCGTGAAGCTATGTGTTTCTTTGGTTGAATGTTTTGTGCATCACCTAATTCGTAGAAAAATTTTTAATTGAATAGCTCATGGGCGTCAACCCTGGGGACATGTACACGTGCACCCCAGTCCCACCCCCTCCCCTTCCCCCTCCCCCAACACACACACACCACATTTTGATCGGTGAAAACGTCCTCAGACATTTTCGTAAAAGAATAAAAAAAATACTTTAAAAAATGTTTAAAAGGAAGCGAGGCTGGTGATATTATAACATAGTTTGGGATGATTAAATTTCTCAATCTAAAGTTAAGGAAACCGTTAATACCATAACAAAAAAAAGGTAGGATTCTCTCGTGCACTCCGCGAGCACCGTACAACTCTTTTAAAGGCATGCGCGTCTCTCCTGAACCACACAATTGCAATTTGATGCTGTGAAGCAATGTCACTGGACGTAGTGTTTCTCAATAAATTGCACTATGGTCCAGCGCAATCCAAAAATCTAACCTTTTATAAACAGTATCATTTCCGGTAAGTCTTTGGACGTACTTCTCCTAAAGCTATACGTTCAAAGTTGATGTCTCATTCGCCTTCTGCCCAATACCCTTGCAACCCACTTTTTAACCATAATTTTCATCAAATTGTCTAATGCATATAAAGTCTTAGGTAGTAGAAGGAGAAGAAAGTTAAAAGAAGAAAAGATTCTATTATCATTTCCAATTACACTAGGGGAAACATAATTTTATTCAGAAACAGCCCATGATCGAATCCCCAAAACCATGCATCAACTGTACAAAACATTAGGAGCGGACTCTTGACCCCTATACCTTCCAGACTTTACACCAGCCTTCTATGTTAAAGGTTTCGTCAACAACTTACTTTCTAATAGAAGACGTTTTGGAATCGATGTACCCAAAAAGCAGTCTTCAATAAAATTTATTTTACTGCTATTATGACATCTAATTATAAACATAATAGTTCAATGAGTTTCCAATTTTTACTGAAGTATCACCATACTCCATAAGCTTCAAAGTAGAAGTTATACGGTGTTTATCCCACAAATGTGGGGGGGGGGGGGTAATGGACTACTATTTGGGGGGGGGGGCTAATGGACTACTATTTGAGCACTGGATAAGTAGTTTCCAGTTTAGCAGCCTGGGAGATTATCCAAGCCAAATGTTGTAGACCGATCTGTAAATTTAAGCGACTTGCTTGAAATTGGAGAAGTTGCCAGTTGCCAGACAAGAAAAGTGAATTTTCTGTTTCCGTAATCGGTAATGGGACAATCACTTAGCAAAGGTAGGGAGGCCTTCGCCTTCTTGCACAAAAGCGGGATTATTATGAAATGGCAAGGGAAGACACTCTCTCCACTTTTAAGTGCGTGAAAAATTGAAATTTATGAAAAACGAGCGAACGAAGTCGGACCGGAAAATTGTATATGTAAACTCCAACAGGCTGTATAGTGATGAAGTTCTGTAATGTTAAAGAAAGGAAATTTTTAATATAAAAAACATATTGATGGTGGAATGATTTTCCCCCGAACCCCTCAGTAAATTAATTTTGTCTGGTATACATTGAGACTTAAAGCTCTGATATTCGGTATAAAATGCCCCACGTTCCTTACACCAACACTGCTCTTTTATACAGAGTTGCCGTTCTCGAAAAATAATCGAAGGCTGTCGCGTGCCTCGCATGAGCCACATATGAATCAATGTTCTCATAGTACTGTAATACTATGCACATGGGAAACTTTGGTGAAGTTACCTCGATATAACTCTTTGTCAGACAGCAGAGAGAAATGGCCATCTTCAAAGTTATCGCTTCACCACTCGCTTGCCTTTGCATGCACTCTAGACACTCCCAATGGCAGCTCCCTGCACCAGGTATCACTCTCCTCTGCGAATCAGTAACTGATTGATACTACGCACGATCCTCGTATGAAATCACTCTGTGGAATTGATTTTTCAAAGAATCATCCATGCAGAACTGTAGCAGAAGATGCCAAACTCAAAAATAAAATGCTAGGGATATGCTCTACCCTGGGTGTCAAGTCTCATATCCCTCTACACTCAACTTTTCAGCTGCTTTAGAGTCCCTGCCCTTGCAATGTAACGATATGCCGTGAAAGTACATTTTGCTGAATTATGGGAGTATCATATCATAACCTTTACAAGAAGGATTTAAGGTCACATCCAGTTTTGATTAGAGAGATACTTTTTCAAAGCATTTCATTGAAATATGCATTTAAATTCGGTATGTGATTCTCAGTCAAGATATAAAGGAACAAGTAAAGTTTCCACATTCTCTACAAAAAGTCCGCTTGAAATAAGCACATAGTTATGACATCATCATATCCTCATATTAATTAATGGACAGTCTCTTGTTCGGTTTTAAACTTAAAGGCTTATTTTCTCTTGAACAATCCCATATTTTCAAAATGCGATTGGATAGGTATCATGACAACTTAACAACCTGTGCATTTTCCTTTGGGGAGTCCTTTTTCTACCGTACTTCAAGGCCAACAGGGTGACAGCCTGAAAAGCGAACGGAAGACTAAACCAAGGCATTTCCTTTCAAAGTGTGGAATCGATGTAACTTCTGCTGCCCTTAGAACAGGCATGCCCCATTAGCTCCTCTTACCAGACCGACTCTGGCCTGCCAGTGGCAAGTCGTGAAAGAAAAACCAGTCTACCTTATACTGATTAGTTTGCTTTGTAGTTTCCTCCTTATAACTGTTTGTTAAAACCTCACAAAGGCAAGACCTTTGAATCCCACTGGCGGCTGGATACTAAAATCTATACAAAGCCTATAGAAGCCTACGATTATCTTGATAGGAATTCTCACTGCCCACCCAAATAATGAGATGGATTTTAAAGGAATGTTTTGGAAGAAAAAATCACTTCATGAAACTATGCAGGGCAAGAATATTTGATCACGCCATTATTTGGCATCAATTAGGCTACAAAGAACAATACTTTCCTTAGCAGCATTAAAACAATTACACTTCTAATCCATACCCCCTACATAAAAACCAAAGAGCCGAATTTGTGTCAAATCTTTCCAGCACATCCGTGCCTGGCCAATCAGAGGGCACCCAATCTAAAAGATGATCTGAGTGGGCTAATAAGTGACCATGAATTGGAAAAGCTTTGAGTAGCTGTCACGCATAATGTGGTGATTTCAGGCAATTACCGAAGATTCGTTCTCGAGATTGGCTTTGATATCATAAAACAGAAAATGGGAATCTGATACAAAAATCATCTTAGCATAGGCTAGTTACTGGGCGGAAACGCTATGTTGCAAGCACTGATCTATATTACAGATCAGTGCAGTGGTTGCAAGAGCTTCTTGGAATCCGTCCCCTGTACGTACCATCAAGGGTAGCTCTAAATGTTAGTAGTCATAATAGGCTATATGACTACTGAACCGCGCGCATTGTGTTTAGTGACTTGTACCAAATGAGGGTACTACCTCGGAGGTCATTATGCTTCCATGGTTGTACATCCGGCCAATTACACTTTTGAAATCCGTGCAATGGTCAATTTTCCAAGATTGAAGTTGATTCGTCCATTGGCCTGATTTACCCTCATTCGTTCTAGGAAAAAAATTACGCGTCCGGCCAACAAGCCAGCCAGCAGTCAGTGAAAGTTGCCCCATAATCTTAAAATAAATTAAGGGAAAACCTACGACATCAACCAGTACTTACCTGCAGATTAGAGACGCCGTTGTAACCTTTTTCAGGTAAAAAGCAAACAATTGTGATGAACTAGCCTAACTGTAAAGTGGGAACTTTGGTCCGAGCCAGATTCAAGGCTATGGCCTACTGTTAGGCCTACCTTTGCGTGTTTTATAGTAGCCAGGCCCCGGCTAGGCCTTACGTTAGGCTAGGTTAGCTCTTTACTAGTCCTTTAACAGGACCGCGTACATCTAGGCTAGGCTAACGGCATATTATGACCTAAGGCCTAACGTTTGGCCTAGGCTAGTCCTCAGTAAAGGCTTGTCGTCGTCACTATACTCACTAACGTTAGGCCTATACACAGTCCTTACTAGGGCTGCCACGATAACCATTTTTCATTTATCGATGTGGCCAGCATTTCCGCGATGATATCGCTCATTAGTCTAAACATTTTCCATCAGCGTCAAGGCAGCAAAACAGCTGTTTATTGCATGCAGCCACAACTGATTTCATACCAAAAGTGAGGGGAGATTGATTATGTGTGCATGTAGCAATATCGATTGTGCAGAACTCTTCACAAGTCTAGAACGTATGTCAGCTGTTACAGTATTCATTGTATGCATTTTGAAATGGCTTCCGATTTTATATCATTTTTCTTGTGGTGGGTTAGGCCTAAGTGCAGATTTCATTTCTTGTGACATCATAAATTATGATCATTTTAGGTTACTGACTTAAGACAATAAAAATAGGGATTTCACAGTTGTTTAGTCATTTATTTGATTTATTGCAATATCACATCTTGACAAAACATTGGTCCATATCGTCGGAGCCAAACTGTATCAACGATGTCAGCCCTAGTCCTTACTCCAACTGTTTTAACCAGCTGGAAGATCGGTGGAAGTTTTAAACGTTGAAATTAACTTTCTTTTGATCATCTGAGAGCAAATTTTTGACCTAGGCCTAAAACATTCATTAAATGCCATAACTATCCTTCTACAAGTCTTCTTACAGGCACAACCAAACCCTTTTTGATCACTGAAATCTTCTGGGAAAGGGTCAAAACTTTTGAAGGAAATTACCAACTTTTTTGCCCCATAGAATTTCCTTATTTCACTAGGCCTATGTGACTTTGGAACGTTGTTTACAACAGTATGCTAATGAGTATAACTGTTGCAGCAATGTGGGCAACTTGCACAGTGGACTTACCATAGGGAATTATGCTAAACGGCAAACATCTAACATTTTCAGTGACGTCACAATAATATGTATGAGTGTTAATTCTAATATAGGCAAATATTTCAAACGTGTACAGAAAATGTTCGGAAGTTTCCAAGTTAATGATTTTATTCCAAATTTTCTAAACTTTTTAGAGGTTTCAAGTTACCAAAAATAGTTGCAATAGTTGAACAGGATTTGGAAAAGGTAATTTATGATAGCAGATTAACATTTTAGGTCCTACCTTTGCTGCAAGGAAAAAAATAATTTGGACCAGACATAGAACTGTCCAAGACCAGCAACCGCGGAATGACAGGAGTAAGGATTATGTATAGGGAGCAATTACGTGACTGTCCATACATAATCCTTTACTGAGGACTAGAAGTAGGTTGAGTAAAATGAGGTGGAGGTATCATAGAGTCCTGTTCAAGGACTAGACTTGGTACTAATTTAGAATCATTGCCCGGAAATGACATCATTTTAAACAACTCTCAACTTGGTACTAATTTTGGGTTTCTGTACCTGAAAGTGGCATATTTTGTTTCTTTTGTCGTGTTGTCGGTAAAAATGTCGCAAGTAGTAAACCGCAAAGCTTAATACCAAACAACCGCAAGCTATTGTGCGGCTGTTTTTAATCTTGACGATTTTTGACGAACATTTCCAACATCGTCAAATTAGACGATCTCAGTTTGGGCATTTGGGAAACTTTGGGCTTTGACATACATTGACGATCTTTGACTAACTTGGACTATTCGCAACTTGACGATCGCGCTAACCTCGACGAACCGGTACTGTATGCATTCACATGCATATAACCCTAAACATACAGTATAACCCTAACCGGGTATTACTATGCATATGTAACCCTAACCTCATTACTATTCATATGTAACCTCAACCCAATAACAGTGGGTACAAAAACCCAATTAGAGCCCTCAACTGAAAAGAGCACTGAAACTTTTTTTTTTTCAGAGAAAAACAGTTTTTTTATTTTCTTTCCCCCGTAGTAAAATGCGTTTCTTTTTTTTTCTCTCCACTTGAGAAGAGCTAGCAGTATGATGCATTTGCTGTGGAGAGAAGTGAATGTTTAATGCTGCGAAAGAAGGGAAAGCATGCTTAAACATGGATTTGACCCTCTGACATACCGGTATATAGGGCCGAGTATAAGATTTAGACCAGCGCGCTTGCCGACAATTGGTTCGTGTCCTGGACCGATTTCCTCCATAAGCATTCCACCCACATGAACACAAGTGCACACATACATATACATGCACAAACCACGTTCACATTCACTCACACACTGGCAAGCACAAACACAAAATACAGGTAGATACATTACATGGCTGCAGTGTGTATGTACATAGTAACAGGCTCAAATAGATAAAACAACTTTTGTAAAGCTATTAAGTCATCTACATAGTCTTTACAAGTGTTCGACCAATTATGCTATAATCGGTAATACCCGATTACCGATTATTGTTGTATAATACCCGATTGTGTAATTAATACCCGATTACCGATTATTTAATTTAACAATCAGCCGATGCCGATTACTGATCACCGATTATTAGAAAGAGGGAAGTCACATGTTTGTCACTTTAGTACGTGTCCCTTGCTTCGTGCATATCTTTTAACCATAACCAGTTCAGGATGGAAAATTTTGGGAATAGTTCTGTTTGTTTCACGAACAGGATATCATTTTTGTAGGCGAAATATTTTCACTTCAAAAGTGGAGATACAAATCAACCCTTAATTCTGTACAATTGTTTGCAGTTAATGTCACATGCTCTTGGATAATTTAGTTCTAAGGCCAACATCATGCTCTGTCTAGTTTTCATCCCCCAATCATGTCGGAACATTGCTTTCTTTTACTTTACTGGGTTGTAGTGGCGTTAATGTACTGTAGCTACTCTCCCGCTTTAACGAACCCCATGTTAAGCAATCATCATAATCTTAGCAGTTCTGGGCACCTGTATAACGGATCTTATGGTTCCTTTCCGAAATAAATATCCTCGTATATTTTTAGCAGTTCTCGTCCAAAACTTCCGTCTTGTTTAAAAAGAATCTGCAACTGAAGTGCACGTAAGTCCGATCCCCGAAAAATCCACGTACGCAGAGATTTGTGATGCCGTTTCTGGGTGAATTTAGCACGGGGCTCGCCCGGCTTCGCTAGCCGGCATTACAAGTGCGATGGCTGTAACACAAACTCAATGGGAAAATTTGTCTCGAGACCGAGTATTTTCACACACTAAATCACATAGGCGAAAACGCGTGTTTTGATTGGCTGCCTAGAATTAATGCAATTGAACCAATCATGAAGCAGGGGCCAATTTAAATTTTGCAATGGATCTTTTGCATATGATGTCACCGAGCAAAATATGATGCCTTGTTTGGCGGTAGAAACGGATAGGCACGCAAGTCTAGTGCATGCGTGGGCCAAGAAGTTTGCTGCAAGACACCACGTGCATTACTGTTTTCGTTTGCAATGACATCGTATCACAACATTGCTGAAGTCCTACCGTAAATAACATTACGGAAGGAATGCTGGGAATGACTTAATTAATGCAAGGTAATAACCACCAAACTTCACAAGATTCTAAGTGCTACGTGTACAAAACGTGCACAGATAAGTATGCAAAGCTTGGGGATTTGAAAAAACGGCGAAACACAGCAGCTAGATAGTCTGTACGATGTGTTTTGTGCAGAACAGTTTGTACAGTAACTTACGCAGCGCTTTCTGCGAGACAGCAAGGATACACCTTGGATGCACAAGTCTAAATCGAATTCCGAGTAATACTACTGGGTTATAGTGGAAAACATCAAACGATCATCCCCATGGCAGGGGTAAAATGTATACGTTTGTGATTATCAATGCATCCCGTTTTGGCGTGAAGTTAAAGGATTGAGTATTTTGGGGAATTTTAACGAAATTAAGAGCAAGTTTCCAGTAAATTTAGCCCCTTTTTCCAGTTTGCAAATAATTGGTGGTAGTGATTGTTTGGATGGCAGAATTTTACCAATGCCGATTATTTACGGATAACACAATAATCGGCCCGATGCCGATTACCTAACAGATGATCGGTCGAACACTAGTCTTTACCACATTGTTATATTTTGTTTATTTTGCCTGTTGTTTTGTTTTAATCTGCTGGAATATTGGGGTGCAAAACAATGTGTGTAATATTCACCTCATCCAGTCATGTTAGTCAATTTCTACGTATATTTGATGCTAATTGAGTAACGTCCATAACAATAACATAACGTCTGCAACAATCTTCACGTTTCTTATTATGCATAGTTAATCAATTTCATCAATTACTATGGTGATTTTGTTTTATTTTGTGAAAAGTGTTAGCTTTGCAAATGAATTTCAGTTTCAACAGAATTTACTGAGGGGTTTCGGGATTAACTTGAATCAAAGTTTGTTATGGATGTTACTTCACTGATCTGCATTCCATCCAATCCCTCGGGTGCATTTGGCACTGAACATCACTTACAGTTTCCCTGAAACTTTAGAGGCATGAGCAGGACATCTGTTGGTAACTATGAACTATCAATTTTTGAATATGATACCACTGGAGTAACGTCCATAATAATTTTCAAGCTGCTAATTACTGCATAGTAAACTAATTTCATGACTATGGTGTGCTTACTGGTATGTTGTTCTGTGACAAAATTTAGGTTTGGAAATGCATTTCAGTTTCAACAGAATTTACAGAGGGTTGTGGGATAAACTTTGGTCAAATTTTGTTATGGACATTGCTGTATGTTATGGATGTTACTTTTTAACAACGGAACCCAGGCATCTGGGGAGGGGTGAATATTGGAAAATGATACATATAGTGTAAGAATTGATCATACTTAACTGAATCAAGGCTAATTTTGATACAGGGACTGCATGTGCCATTAAGGGCATTGTACATTGTTTCCCATTGTCATGAGAAACAATGAAAAATATTGAAAACTTCTTGCTGAAAATTGGCAGGACTAAAATTTCATCTCAGGGTGTACATTTTTTAATTTTTTTTTTCATTTTCTGTAACTTTAAGTATGTACTTCAATGTTACACGCAACACTTAAAAGTAGCATGTACTTGCCAATTTCACCTCAGGGTACTGTAAGGGACTGTCTCCAATTCCTCCCGGGGTTTACTGACAGGCAAAACTCCAAGCCATTGTTCAGCTTGTGCACTCTTCAATGAACACAGCCCAGTCAACACACAGCTTAATGAGCTAGCAGGAGAGCTGTGAGTTTTCACTAACAAAAGCTTTCCTTAGTAACTGCTTTGAGTGGCAGACTGGTATGAAAAGAAGTAGCTCTCTATGCATCATTGAATTCAGTGAAAGAGCTACACTGACTGAAACTGCATCCCAAATAAGGCACAGTTAATTAATAATCCATTAAAGGTTTTCTGAGCAGCTCCTTTTGTTACCATAACAAAAGGGCATGACAACTATTGCTGAAAGATGAGCCTTTACTGTCCACAGAGTCACTGAAGTGTAGTCTTAAGCCACTCCCCTTTTGCATATACTGTGGCTGTGAAGAGGAGAGCCAGCCACACACTTGATACACACTCTGAATAGACCCATTGTTGTGCTTGCCCGCCAGTTCCCATCAGTAAGATAAGTCTACAACCCCTAACTCTCTTCATGGAATGGCCATTGTTCCCCAATTTTGTTTCATTCATTTTGGCCATTGTTAGGGGGATTGACGGAGCCAGCTTACTCAGCAGTTGATTACTGGAACCCTTAAAATATTGTTTGTCATAATTTAATGGTGTCATCCCTTTTTGGCTTACAATCTCCACTTACAGTATTACACAAAATTTGGTAGTTTCACACTTAAAAACATTCTGTTATGTCAGTTAGTTACATCACACATTCAAAGCAAAGTTCTCTACCTGTATCTGATTGAATTTTAAACAAATTCAAGTAAATTTAAGATTGTTGATTGAGCATAGTGGACCTACTTAGGATGAAGGGACATTTCATCTTCAGTTGTAGAATATTTCTAATTTTATAGTTGAATGTTCACGCAAAATTCCACCTATTTGTTCTACTCATTTAGTAGTAGTAGGAACATAAGGGTACCCCTTTCTGGCAAAATGAAGTACCCAACAATTTTTCAAAATTATTTGATTTCATATTCTTTCCTGTCTTACTGAAACTTAAATTTACAGATACCAAGCATTCTCATGTTTCATCTACTTCCTGAGATCAGGAAGGTCTAAAAATCACTCTTCCCCCCCTCTCCCCCCCCCCCCCACCCAAGCTCACTTTTTGGGGGGTAAATGTTTACAGTATTACTGTACCCATCAGAAGCAAGTGAAATCAGCTTGTTTTAAATTTTTTCACAGATTAAACCTAGGGATACAGTTCTAGGGTACACACACAAAAAAAAAATCCCACTGTAATTTTTTCTATGGCAAAGGAAATATGTATCCGATAATCATTATTCTTCAATAAAAGCTAGATCAGCTGCACTACTGTATACGTTTGACTATAACACTGCTGAACTTCATTGCACAGAACACACAGCCCTGTTTGATGCCTAGGCAATAAGGTATTGTAACAGAACTGTCCAAAACAATTACCCATTCACACAGTGCACAGGTGTGTTTTGAGGCCAAAAGGTTACAGAAATTACATAAACTTGTGTTCATCAGCAACAAATTTTTCAACCCTTCATAGCACTTACACATTTTTGGAGTCTAAAGAAAATACTGTAGAACAGTATGCATGGCATTATGTGGAAGGAAATTCATTGAATTCACAATGCATTCTTGCCTTCTGGTTCAAACATGCCCAGCACCCCTGTCAGCATGTATAGTATAGGTTAAAAGGAAATGCCAAAAAAGGAACCTGGTACACTAGTGTAACCTAGTGACCCATCTCTGGACTACTGTACAGTCACTGGTTGGCATAGAATGTGAGCCAAATAGCACCATGCCCCTAGCTACACTGTAGTTTTACCCTACTGTAGGTGTGGTGTAAAATCAGTTGCTTTTTGAGTAAAGTTAAGTATGTACACTCGCATTTCTACAGTGACAAAGACAAGTGCACATCCGTATTTACTTTATGGACATGACAAGATGAGTTGTGTCCAGTAAACATTTGCAGAAGAACACTTCAGAATTTCAGTTCAATGAAAAACTTCAGGATTGACATGACAGTTGAAAAGAAGATTGATCAAAACAAGTTCAGACTGGGCTGAGATGTCTGTTGCACAGGGGCATGGATCCTGGGCCGGTTTTTGGATTAAGGTGAAGGGGGGGGATTTTCCGACCGCTAGAACCTTGGTTCTTGTCCCAAAACGGTTTCCTACATAAGCATTCCACCCCTATGAACATGAGTGCACACACACACATGCACAAACAAATGTGCACATTCACTCACACTGAAATGCACAAACACAATACAGGTAGATGCATTACATGTGAGTGCGGTGTGTACTGTAGTAACAGGCTCAAATAGACAAATCAACTTTTCTAAAGCTATTAAGTCATTTATATAGTCTTTACCACAATGTTATATTTTGTTTATTTTCCTGTTGTTCTGTTTTAATTTGCTGGAATATTGGGGTGCAAAACATTGTGTTTGCCCCACCATTATATTCATTGGGGAGGCAACTGTCCCTTTCCACTCCCCCAGGGTTGGAACCCCTGCTACTGTACAACAATGAATTAAAATTACATAAAGTACTTTTTGGCATTTCTTTCTTCAGTTGCAATTGAGCAATGTCCTGACCAACGTTGGTTCAACATAGAGGGTGACTGCTTTTTCTTCATACTTGAACCAAGAGCAACTTTTCAGGATGCACAGATCACATGTCAGAACCAGCATCCTTTGGCAAATTTAGCCAAAATTAATCCTGAGGATCCCAAATATGTAAGTTTTTTTCTTTATGGAATAAAAATATCAGATCATTTTAGATGTGTGCCATTTGTTGTGTTTCATGTACACATGTAACATACTGCACTTAACAGCATATTGTGCAGTCTATTAACATAAAATTTACAATAAGAGAAAATTATTCAAGCTTCCAGTTTGGTTGCTTTGAAGTCAGTAGGATAGCCATTGGGTCCTCCCCCTTCCCATCTGCACTGATTTCAGCAATTCAAAATTTAAAGGGTCAAATATGTGGCACAAGACTGCATTTAAACAGCACCAAATTTCAAAAATTTTCATGTGTCCTCTTACACCACTCCCAAAGCCTGCAATCACACAACCACATCTCCTAACAGTATTGTACTGTAGGTTAAATGATTTAATATAAATTTTATTTAAAAATAAGGTAGGGTGAGTTTTAAGTGGCACCAGATTATATACATATGCCTACACGTGAAGGCAACTAAATTTTCATAAATTTCAAAGTGTAGGGGGGACCCATTCTTCATACTAGCTGTCACACAACATCCTTTTCATCCACTGTAGCTCCTAACAATATTATAAGATTAATTTAGAGAAATTTTTTTCGTTAAGGTAGTATAAAAGGGCACCTGATTGCATGATATGACCTCTAATCTTTGGACGGTTTTTAAAGAGGAGGGTCACCTCACTGTAGACCATTTCCGCAGGTTAGCAGCCACACAAACATACAGTATTTTGTGCTCCCCACCCTTTCCTTGAGGAAAATCCTGGCTATTCTGCTGATTGAAGGACAACAATGGAAGGCTTGTTAGCATCATACATGTATGTACAGTATTATTTGTACAGTATTTATAGATTGAACTGCACCTTGGCTAATACAAATGCATTCATAAACATAATAATAATAATAATAATAATAATGCACAGTTATTATAAAGCGCAAAACACACTGAAGTCCCTTTGCGCTGAGAAGAGAAAAGAAAAGATGAAAGTCATAGACAGGAGAAAAGGTAAGATTTAAGTAAGGTCTTAAAAGTTGCAAGTGTTCTTGCTTCTTTAACTGTAACAGGGAGGTCATTCCAGAGACAAGCAGCAGAGTATTGGAAAGAACGGCAACAGTAATATTTAGTACAAACTGGAGGAGAGGAAAGTAGCAGTGTAGACGGTTATGAATTACCTAGCACAGTAGATGCAGCTTTCCAATTTTGGTTGAACAGCTGATAATTGCTGTTTTGCTAGTATTCATTTTTTAACTTTATCATGAAATATTTTGTAGAAGCAATAATTTATATTTACTCACTTGCAGCAATTGTTCTTACAAAGTCGACCTCTAACAGGAACATTTGCCCCTCAATTCCTCATTGGCTTGTCTGACACTGTCACAGAAGGAGAATTTAGGTGGTTAGATGGTACTTGGCCAACATCAATGTAAGATTTTGTTTTTCTATATGTGTATTATGATATTGGGACACAAAATTGGGACGTGTGTGTCTTAAGCAAAAGATAAAAACAAATGATGATTTAATTGCTGAAATTTTTTGATAACCGTGATGGGAAATGTCATCAAAATGTAAAACAATATCTTTGGTAGATGACAAAATGTTTTCTTACAAAAACTGGTTCTAATCTTTTGTTAGTTACATAAGACACCAAAGCAGAATTGGGTCCCAAAAATAAAGTAAAAAAAAATGAATTTGCTTTAATTTTACTGTAGAATTGTTAATATTACAATGTGGAATGATATATTTATATCTCTTGACTAAAGAAAGTCACATTCTGCATGACTGACCATGTAAGTAACAAAACTTTTGTTAGTTACATAAGACACTACTTTGTCCCGTTTTGGATGTCCTCGTAACCAACGTTAAATATGCATTTAACATCTCCTCGTCAGCTGCTTATTGCAAAATGTGAGGAAATAGTAGTTTACAACCACGTTAAATTTCCTTTCCAACACATTTATAAATGATTTACATCAAATTACATTACTGACTGAAGTTTTGGCGCATAAATACAACATGGTTCCTGTTTTAGTGTCTTTGTAACTAACGTTAACATTTTGTACCCAACCAATACAGAATGCAAAAGGCAAGGCAAATATGTATAATGTAGTTTGTAGAGACCAGCATATAGCCAATCACAGCATGAAAAATAAGTCATGAAATTAAGAGTCACAGGGGCATTTAAGCCCAACCAATTTTGGGACTACTACAGTTTGTTTGTGTCCCAGTGTCATATCCTTGCACATAAAATAGTAGTTCAAAAGAAGAATACAGTCACCCCAATCTTGATTAGTGTAGCAGCTTATCCCTCAGTATTTCATGAATGACCCATGAACATTACTTTACAATATTTTTGTTATGTTGTGAAATTTACAAACACTAAACTACTTGGTTTACTGTACCTTTAATATGCTATGTTAAGTCCTGAAATATATGAAGATACTTTAAAAACTAAATTAGAAAAGAATATGTGAGCTGTACTGTAACTAAGTGTTATTTCAAAATCAACATAATTTTCGGCATGCTTTGCTTACTGTACCTGTACCTAACATTTTCACCCATCCCATGCACGTATGACCACACACTAACTTACAATGACACTTGAATTTGAATGAGTAAATGAAAAAATGTCTTGTTCCAAGATCTCTTTGGACATTACCCAGTTGTACAGTAGTTTAGGGTTGGTCCTACCGGTAGCCGGTCGTTTCGCCCCCTTGCCAGTTCGCCCCCAACCAGTTCGCCCCCTAAATACCAGTTCGCCCCCAAGCATAAACTAGTTCGCCCCCTAAGACCTGTCAGTTCGCCCCCAAAGACCTACCGGTTCGCCCCCTAATCTTTCTGAAGCAGGTCCCTTTACAATAAGTGAATTTTTAGAACAAACGATGTCCACGAAGTGAAGTTTCTTATTTAATTCCCTTTCAGGATGAGATTGAGTTCATTTTTAAAGGTGAAACAAGTTGTTCATTTGTACTAACTCATAACGTTACCGTACGCTCGTGCGCAATTGTTGAGTGTTAATTGTGTTGATTATGATCGATAGCACTGATGTACGCTTTCTATCTACGTTATCGTTGCTACATCGTTGGTGTGCTTCTTTGTGTAAACGGTCGCACATCATATTTTGTGTTTGTTTTGTTTGGTTCTATTTATAATTTTTAATAAATGGCGCAAAAATCGAAAATGGTTTTAAAAAAGGGTAAACTTGCTTGTGAAACTTAATTCTGGACGTGTAAGAGAATACTAGGTCAACTTAACATATGACTGGTTGGTGCGTCAGATAACGCACCGCCTACCCTTACTTGACTTTTTTTTTTCGCATTTATTGTTTATTTCTCTCTCTATAAACAGATAAAGCACAGAACAATTCAAAGAAAAATTCTATTAAACAAAAACAAAACAGCACAAAACAAGGACCTCGTCGTTTACATAAACTAATAGGAAAAAAATATTCGTCAAAAGTATTTAACTTAAATAGGAACCAAAAAGCAATCATATAAATTCTAACTGAAGAAAATTAAACCACGGCAGCCAATATCTTTCCCAGATCCCTCTTTTCATCTTTAATGTTAAAATAAATTTCTGAATATCAAAGTACATTTTGAGGAAATAATTTAAATGAGTTACCGACAATCTTGTTTTACTCAGTTTTGAAAGGAAAATAAAATACTTAACTAAAATTAATATAAGATTGAAAATTTTGTCGCCCTTAACACGAAATAAAATCGTGATATTGTTCAGATTGAAAAGCTTGATACCTCTATTTTTAAGGGTATTTTTTAAGTATCTCCAAAGAGGTTGAACCAAAGGACAAGAGAAAAACAAATGTTCAATCGATTATACACTATTGTCACAGAAAAAGCAGGTGTCAGTTTCGCTAATATTCATTTTAAACAGCAAAGAATTTGTGGGGAAAAAACGATGTAATATTTTAAATTGGAACCATCTCAGTTTCATATCAGATGTACACCTGAAAGGTACCAAGCAATAAAAATTCCATACCTCCAACAACTCAGTATGAAGCTCAGCTTGCCACTTTAAAATTGCTTTGTTATTTTGACGGTAATTCTTGTTGTTATTGGTCTGCAAATTTTTTCAAAACCATTTTTAAAAACATTTCCCCAAGAAGTTTTTATTGCATTAATAACCCCAGCTTACTGAAGAAAGTTAGTCTTGACTTGATAAATTCTACTAAAATCATCGAAAGAAAGAAAAGTTCCATCATTGTTGAGTAAGTCATTAACATTACATACACCTCGATCAATCCACTTTTTGTAAATAATGGGACAATTTGAAATATTGATGTGACTATTATTCCAAATAAATTGGCTTGCAATTAGTTGTGGTTCCTCCACCATGTCATTGTAATTTTTCAAATAAATATAAATACTTGCAAAAACGTCTTTCCAAAACAAGTTTGAAGTACGGTCAGAAAGACCACTAAAATAAACATTACCAAATTTAAGCATATCATCAAAATGAAAACAAAGTGGGACAACATTGCAACTATTACTAAGAATACGTTTAATACAAGTCACTTTTAAGGCAATGGCATGACTTCTAATATCCACCATTTTGAGACCTCCATCTGCATAGTCCTGAATAACTTGGTTCCTACTAATTCGGTCTGGCTTGGCATTCCACACAAAATTGTAGAATAAAGAATTAAGATTAAACAAAAACTCATCACTAGGCGACGGTAACGTCAGTAGAGGATAGTTTATATGAGGAATTATAAGAGATTTAAGAACAGTTATTCGGCCCAACGTACTTATGTTGCGTTTTGACCATGAGTTAATTAAACTCTTTATTTTTAACAAGGCTTTGTCATAATTAATTGTAACCATTCTAGAAATATTAACATTAAAGGAAATACCAAGTAGGAAAAAATCATCCCCACGATTCCACGGGATCCCATAATTTTCACAAAAAAGATCATAACAATTCTTAAGGGAACCGATACCAATAAGCAATGATTTCCTGAAATTTATACTAAGTCCAGAAATATTTTTGAAATCAGTCAGTGTGTCCATTAAACCATGAAACGAAGCTGCACTACCATCAAAGAAAAAGGTAGTATCATCAGCATACTGTACCATCTTATGCTCATAATTGTTCATTGAAATGCCCCGAATGGAATTATTGCTTTTAATCAAAATGTTCAACACCTCCGTACATAGAATAAACAAATACGGAGAAAGAGGATCTCCCTGTCGACACCCACGTTCCACTTGGAAACATTGTGAAGGATAACCATTAACAAGAACTGAGGACGTGGAGTTTCTGTATAAAGTGTGGTACCACTTGATTATAGAGGGCCCAAAATTAAACAATTCGAGAACTTTATAAATAAACTTGTGAGAAATACAATCAAAAGCTTTTTCAAAATCAATAGCAAGCAAAATCCCTGACAAGTTCTCCTCATCACAATAGTACATGATATCATAAATTGTGCCGATGCAGTTTCCAATATATCTACCCTTTAAAAAACCCATTTTGATCATTAGAGACTAATTTACTTAAAATCCGTTTTATACGGTTGGCAATGACAGAGGAAGCAATTTTATACGAAATATTAAGGAGAGTTATAGGCCGCCAGTTACACAGTCTATCTCTTGATTTATCCTTCTTCGGAATTAAAGATATAATGCCATGTCTTTGTGAAACAGATAATTGAGAAATACCATAACCATGATTTAGAGACCTAACTAAAAAGCAACCAATCTTGTCCCAAAAATATTTTAAAAATTCCACTGTAAAACCGTCAGGGCCAGGGGATTTCCCATTTTTCATATCCTTCAAAGCATTGTAAACTTCAAGATGACCAAGTGGTCCCTCCAAATCCTGTGACTCACTATCAGATAATATTTTTAATTTATTTATGATACTCTTCTCAAGATTTAAATCGATCACATTACTATCGTTATTACGATACAAATTCTTATAAAAAATTGTACACCTCTGCCTTGATGCCGTCATCAGCATACAGAACCTCACCCTTATCCGTTTTTAGAAAGGAGATTAATTTTTCTTCATAGTTACGCTTTTGAAGATTCAAAAAATATTTCGACGGTTTTTCATCCTCATCAATTCTTTGAGCATGGGAGTGCAACAAAATACCATTAACCTTATTAAGCCTTATCTCCTGCAGCTCCTTTTTCAAATCATCAACATAATTTAATCTCCACGAATTAGCTGATGTATTCTTTTCCATCCAATCAATCTCCTCAATCAAGAACTTTTCTCTGTCAGAGGTGACCCTCTTTTTATAAGAAGAGTATGAAATAGATTTACCACGAATATTGCAGAGTAATATTTCAAAAAACAGTTGAGCATCAATAACCAAGCAAATATCATAACCATTTATTTTCTTAACATTTGTTTTGTCATAAGGAGAACACGCATATTCAACTATCATCTCATCTATAACATTAGATATTACATTAATATACTCATCATCTTTGAGGAGACTGTTGTTAAACTTCCAGAATCCCCGCCCACACTCTATTTTTTTCAATTTTATGATACATTGAATAAGAGAATGATCAGATCTATACCTGTGATGTATAGAAGAACTAACTACCTTATTGAATAGCCCAGACGAAAGAATGAAAAAATCTAAGCGGCTCTGTTTTAAGGGATTAGGTTGTCACCAAGTAAAAGATTTTTCGGTAGGATGTAGAATCCTCCAAACATCGATCATGTTCTCATTGTGAAGGAAGTCCAACACAACCTCTTTACTTCGAGGATTATTTTTATGCAAATAATTAAAAGTATCTAAATTCTGATTAAGAGACAAATTCCAGTCACCAACAATAATACAGTGAGTATTATCAAAATCAGACACCAAATCTTGAAGCTTCCGATAAAAAGAGGGATTATCATTATTTGGGCCATAAAGTGAAATTAGAGTTAATTTGCAATCATATGTATTTAGGCCCTTACTTGACTTACTTAGACCCTTACTTGACTTGGTTTTTGTCACATTCTTGCCAACTGTCGTAACGTTTTTAACATTTCTGTTATGACAACTACAAAAAACTGCATTTAAAGGTCAGTTTATTCCATGTCATACTCATAAGTATTTGGGGGCGAAACGACCTCCTCATTGGGGACGAAACGACTTCCACTACGGGGCAAACTGGCAAGGGGGCGAAACGACCAGGGCGAACTGGTTGGGGGCAAACTGGCAAGGGGGCGAAACGACCGGTAACCGTCCTACCATGTATGTTCCTCTTAAGATTTCTAGACCTAGAGAGTTTGTTCATCTACAAATCACTGTATGCTAGCTTTATTTTCCAACTAGGTTCCTGGTCATAGTAACAGACATTGTCAGGGTGGGTACCACAGGCAGCTAACTTGCTAGGAAAATTGGAGTGAAATTACAGTACAGTATTGACACCTTGGTATTACATTACCATACAGTAGTTTGTTTTGCTGGGGAAACTTGTAGTCTTTGAAGGATAATGTGCACCTTCCCAGATTACATCGGATGCCCAACTTGAGTACAAGAGCTGACCCTTTCCCCATTGGTATAGAATTTATAATTATTATACTATAAGTGGTATCATGAACTTCTATCACTATGCCAACTCAAAATGAACGTAAATTTTACTAGCCGTATTAATAAAACCTTCAAATGTTGGTGACTTGTGTAATGTTGCAGATTTTTATCTCTAGTGTATTTTGCCTAGTTTTTCATTTTGTTTGGGTCCTATTTCTTTCAGCGCTTGGACGCCTGGTCATCCTGTGAGGATAAGCCGGGAGGTTGAGGAGCTTCTTGACTGTGTTATCATAAATGGTGCTGGCAACTGGGAATCTGTACAGTGTATTCAGTCATACAGCTTTGTGTGTGCCATTCTTGATGGACAATATCCTGGTACAGGTAGGCATAACAATACCACCTATTGCAACACAATGGTAAACTGACCTTGAAATGTGAGAATTTATCGCCCAATCCCAACTCAGCCAAATATGTCATGAATATTGATTTTATTAGAGGCTCTGCAATGAGTGTCTTTATTCTGTGTTTTTGTCATTGGTATTTGAAAGGTTAACTCTATTATTTAATTTATAGCTAATAGGTAGCTCTTAAAAGGTTTGCTGATCATAAGTAAAGGGCAGTATATACACCAATCTGATCAGCCCTTGTGTTTGGTGACTATAGGCAGCCATTAGTGGGGTCCATCAGCCTTAAATCTTCTTCAACTGTTGTCAACATGAATTTCAAACCCTCAGATTCAGTGAAATTGAAGGAATCAATGTACAATTTAGTGAACATCCTTTCATGAAACAGGTAAGCAAGGAAACTGAGAGATTAAAAGGTGATAGACTCCGGTTATGGCAGACTGAAATTAGACCATCACTCGCTGTGGGGATCCGTCTATTGACAAATACAGACAACAGGTGATGGGCTCATTTTAGTCAGCCATAACTGGGCTCCATCACCTTTAATCTTTCAATTACCTTACTTGCATGTACCATGGATGGTTTTACATTGAAATGCCTCTTAATTCTCTCAATTTTACTTCATACAAGGATTTAAAACTACATTTAGACAATAAATACAGACCATTATTACGATATAAGGCTGCTGGACCCCACTAATGGCTGTCTACAGCCACTTTACACTAGTGCTGCTCAGATTCGTCTGTACATCTAGTTTATATAAAGGTTTTCTTGCAGCAACATGTTGGAAAAAATACCCTTTAATAGAACAATCTCGTCAGGAACTGTTCTCAGTACTAATTATATGCCCATTTAAGCATTTGAAAATGACCATCAAGGTTGACATTTGATAGCACTTTATCTCAGAATTTGACTCCCTTTTTGCCAGCACTTATTTTAGGATTTGTTGTAAGTTGTCATTTGAACCCCAAAGTTGTTGGGCTTCTATTGTACCAGAATGGTAATCAAATCTGCTGCTCATTGAAGCAGCTAATTGGAGTAATGAACCAGTGGTCGGGTACTATAATTGGGAAACCGCAGTTTTTCCCTAAAAACTGTGGTAGCCAACTAGCCATGGGGGATGTCCTTAAAGGCTAATATCCTGTAATGGAAAGAAAAAACATTTAGAAGTAATATAAGCCATTCATTCTCAACAACTCATCACTTGAAGTGTGTGAACTTTATTTTGAAAAGGAGTTTCGTTTTTACTGCATCACTTGAAGTGTGTGAACTTTATTTTGAAAAGGAGTTTCGTTTTTACCGTTCATGAAAAACATAGCGAGAACAGTGGGATATTTTACTCTCTTTTACTCTTTTTCTCTCTCTATTTTACTCTCCAGGAAAATAATGTTACTCCCTTCCTTGGAAATAAACAATTTTCCAGCCCTGTTACTGTTCTCTTTAAAGAGAAATATTGTGTTTAAAATGCTCCAACAAAAAGTACAAAGAAAATGGCTCAGGCACTATCTAACAATTCAGTCTTAATCATAAACCCCACCAATAGCTACATCTCTTTAAAATACTATGTGCAAGAAGAACCATGGACATTGCATCATTTGAAATGTTGAAAGTTTGGGTGAAGGAATTATTCCATGGCAACAAGCAACTGAATTTCTGTCTGTGAGGAAACTTATTTCTTGAAAAGAAGGCTACCATATTGCCTTAATTTTGATAATCTATCACCCTGTGTCAATAAATATTAGTTTTAAAAGGATGAATTTTTCTTGCAAAACAAACACAATTTTTCCCTTTAATTTGATATCAGTCTTGCTCCAGTGAGATAGAAACTGGAGAAATTGAAAACAGATGATGGCATTGTGTATAATTGTAACAGTCATTGTGGTACTGTATGACTCAATGTTAAGGGGTACAGTCTAATCCACTCCTTAATGTGTCTAGATTCTGTCCAAAATATTTTGATATAAATGAAATGTTTGATAGTAGTATTAAAAATTTCTGGTGTTTGTTTGTTGTTATCTTTTAGAATTTAATGAATGCACAGAGCCTGGAGGAGAATTACTTTGTCCAGGGCCGAATGATGTCTGTGAAGATGCTCTCGCTGGGTACCATTGTGTGTGTCTGACAGGATACTTCAAAAATGACAACAATGAATGCCAAGGTAATTTGTACCATTCTGTTTTGTACTGATAAGTAATAACAAACTGGCTGTGTATATTTTTAAGTCAACATTCAGAGTCTGCACAACTGGAAGAGAATTTTAAAGTATTAAAGGGGGTTTGTGGTCATACAGATATGTGGGCCCAAACATATTGTCCATGAAAGGGAAAGGGGCATCCGCACTTGATTCAGGGCAGCTAGTGAAGCTGGCAGTTAGCTCAGACCATACACCTTCAAATCTTTTTGATTTGTTGTCTGTATGTATTTTCTAAACCCTCATATTCAGTGAATTGAGAGGGATTTTGAGAAGACACACTTAAGAATTGGAAAGAGGAAAGATTAAAGTACATCAGACCATTAGTTACTTGACCATTTAGGTTCATCCAGGACTGTTTCAAAGTCAAAAATCTAATGTTTCATTTTGATCAAAATGTAAGGAATTAAAATTACAGAGAGGCAGGGTAGTCAAAAGTAGCTGGTCACCAGTGGCAAATTGCTTTCTACTTAAGCACTTGCAGATGCCTTCTTTTCACTACAAACAGTGTACTTGTTTTTTGTCACAATGGATCTGCAGTGTTGGAGACTACGCTTATATAACCATCCCTCACGTACATTCCCAAAAGAGTAATAATAATGAGTTGGTATTACTTTCCATTCACACATGCAGACAAAAAGCACAAATCATATACATATTGGTATGTTCCAGGATAACTGTGGAAAAGTTGTTTACCTTCACAAATGCTCATTTGATTCAAACTGAGATGTTATACTGTACATACAATGTGTGACTGATACAGGTAATGTGGTACACATGATAGGTGATATGGTAAAGCACTGAGAATCTCGTAAAAATGTTTTCCTTATGTATGAACTTAACATGGGTGAACTGAAGGTAAATAAACTAATGATATTCTACAACCATTGTGCACATGGCCAGGCTTCCAGAAATACCTGTCTACTATGTACTGTTCAGCGTCCTACTTAAAAAAATTTTTGCTACCCTGGAGAGGGGGTTTAAAGAAACAATAGTGGGGTATTTAGGTAGCTTTGACCAGCTCAATGATATGGCCTTTGGCTTTGCATCTCAACCATTTTCACTCAAGGATCACATTGACTCTTTTAATTTTTATATGAGGCTCACCTCACAAAAGGTTTATGAGAAAGAAATGAATACTAATTGTGCCAAAAAATTAACAAGACTAATTGCAAGATACGTATAGTTATCCTGTCAGTAGAAAGGTTAGATGGAGTTTTACGGACCAGTTGCGAACCGATTGGTTCCAGTCAAGCCCGGTCATGGCTTTCTATCCAGTTGTGACTCACTGGCTTGTTTTTCTATTCCATTGCTTTCGCTGAGCACCAAGCACAATGGCAGTAGATTCCATTTTTAGTCTTCAGTATGACCCGGCCAGGACTCAACTCCTGTACTTCCCGACTGCATGCAAGTCTGATGCCCTAACCACTTGACCATACAGTCAGTCTGTGTCAGTAGGAAGCAATTGGGACCAACATCAGTGCACATGCCATTTCGATTGTGGTAAAAAAGTTGATTTTCTAACCTCAGTAATCTATTGTTCAACTGAGGTATATCAAGTTTCCAAACCCACTGCTGGAGGTCTATTATTATCACTTCACCGAGCTTCTAGTCCACTAAGGTTGCAAAAAATTACACAGTTCTTTGGGCAGGATTGTAATCAAAACCCCCTCTATGTGTTCTGCATACTGTGGCTAGGGTTTCTTGACTTGCATTAAATGTCTTTGCATGGAGTATTACTGTCTGTTAATCATCAAATTGTGTAATTGGGCAAGGAAGGAAACCAAGTGTATTTTTTTACCGTAACCATTTCGTCATGAAAATATAGCATCACTTTATGTTTTTCTGGTTTATTCTATGTTGCTTCTTTTGTTTTTTTCTTTTTTTGTTTTTTTATGTTGATCCTGCAGCCCACCTAGGTGAGCTCTGCTGCCTACTGGTGGATCAGGGTCCACCTGTTGAGAAGTATTGGTATACAGGAGTTACAGTGGATAAACAGAGAGCATGTGATAATTCTTTGCATTGAATTAAAGGCAATATATGTATTCCTTACAGATATCAATGAATGTGCTGCCAACCCATGTGGAGAAAATGAAGAATGCACAAATACAAATCCTTCTTTCTTTTGTTCCTGTTTACCTGGCCATATGACAAGTGATCAAGGCTGTGTTGGTAAGTTAATTGTCCAGAGTCAAGTAAAGTTAGCATGACATGGAAGCAGAAATCTCTGGTTTTATCTAGCAATGAAGGAGTAAGCTTTGTTAAGGAAAAATCTGAATTGTGTCAGTATCTTTTAGGGCAGAGTCATTTATCTAACTGGCAGTTATTGCCAAGTCACTTGCATATTTCCTTTGTCCACCTGCCCATACTGACTAGCTTGCTAGTTTGAACCTTGAATGATAATCAGTCTGATTGGTCGATGAAATAAAGGAAATATACATAAAAGTAAAATTACTGCTCTGCAAGTGTCTTGACAGGGACAGCCCTCTCTTCTGGAAATTTTGCATCATCGCTATATCAACATTAAGGAATACCGGCCTTTAAGGAGATATGTCATGGCTATAACTGCAGTTTTTAGGGAAAAGTTGCAGTTCCCAATTACAGTATCTTACCACTGGTTTATTACTCCAATTAGATGCTTCAATGAGTAGCAGATTTGGTAGCCATTTCTGGTACAATGGAAATCCAACAACTTTGGGGTTTAAATAACAAATTACAACAAATCCTGAAATAAGTGCTGGCAAAAGGGGATTAAATTACTTAAAGTGCATTGAAAGGCTACATCTTCTTTCAGTTTATACTGAGATAAACTGCTATCAAATGTTAACCCTCATGGCCATTTTGAAATGCCTGAATAGACATGAAATTGGTACTGAGAAAAGTTCTTGAAGAGATTGTGCTAAGGGTATTTTTTCCAAAATGACTCCCTCTTGGTTTTATTCATTTCTTGATAAGTGGAATCTATGCAATGATATGACACTGTGTGGGTGTATGTGTGTGCATGTGCTCTTGTATTAAATAGCAATTAGGGACCTTGACCTGAAAAAGCACCTATCAGTACTTGAGGACATTTTTCCAGCGGAGGACAAAATTTGAGGTCCTCGGGTAAACTTAGATGCACATTGGGTGTGTGTGTGTAAATATATTTATGTGTTCACTTGCAAAGTTTATGTTCAGACTGAAGATCTACACAATGAATTTCATGTCCTCAACAGAACATTAGATTGGAATATTTTTCTAGTCTTTGAAAATTTAACAGTTGAAATTATTTTTGAGGTATTAGATTTAGAAAGGATTAAATGCAAAGGGAGAAAACAAGGTCCTCAAGAAAGTGTGGAAAGTCAACTTATGTTTGTATGTATGTTGTGTTTGTAATATTAAAAGATATAGATACCCTGTATTTACTGAATGTACTTGTAAAGGATTTTTTTATTTTCAGGAAGAAACAAATGCCCTTTACTTGGAAGTCTTCAAGATTGTTGCATTTCCTGTTTGCCTTATCTGAAGGTTATGCCCTAGCTAGCAGCTCGTCTAAGAGGATTAACTGCTGGCTAGCCTGGATCAACAGTGATCCATTAAGTGAGCATCCAACTATTATGCATAGATCTATTGTTAGAGTAGTTCAGCTGAGTGCAACAATATACATGGTATTCAAGTTTATGTTTGTGGGCTAGATGGAAACAGATAAAATGGAGCAAGGTATGAAACAGCAAGTCAAATTCAGAATTTTATTAAAGCCTTCTTTGGGAAAAAACTGTGGCATCTGGTTCACAATTTCTTAAAGAGAGGAATCTTGTGTGTCAAAAGTTTTTATCTTTTTTCGCTAGACATTGATGAGTGCCAAGATGAATTGATATGCAATGGCTTGAGAGAGGTTTGCAACAACACCAAAGGTGGGTTCATCTGTGAATGTGAGGAAGGGTTCCAGAAAGATGACAGAAACATATGTGTGGGTAAGAACTTAATGACTTTGGATCCTGAAAATGAATGATACTGGACTAGTGGACTAAAGAATACTTTTAACAAAGTCATACTGCTATAATTTAATAGAACTTTTAGCCAATGTTACTTGAGAAAAAGGTGTTTTCTAGGGTGAAGCTTGTCTCTTAATTGCAGTAGTTAACCCTTTTTAAACCAACCTTGTTGCGCTATTGATCAAGTAGTCTTTGAAGGGGGCAAATGCCTTCAACTTTTTTGATCTCAAGATAACAAAACAGGGAGTGCTCTGATAGATTCTGAATTATTAGTTGCCAGCCTTAGATGGTTAAAATTTGCTATTTACTTCTAACATCATGTGCAGGTGATTATTCTAATATATTGTTGAATGCCTTGACATGAAACAGCAAGTAAGTCAATTTTCAAGAAGTATTATTCATGGACACAATTTGTTCTCAAGTTTGGAAAAACATCACAAGGTAACATAACAACAGAGCTACAGTACCTTCTTGTTTAGCACCCTGCCAGTACACCCCACAGGGGAGTAACGTAATAGGTTGGACTTGTAGTTTCATAGTGTGCCATGTCTAATATAGGTAGGTAGTTCAAGTAATATTATTGTTTGATTAATCAATATTTTCATTAACTTTTGTAGATGTGAATGAGTGTACTGAGGTAACCCCAGCACCGTGTTCTGGCCAGTTTGAAATCTGCATGAACACTCCAGGGACTTTCGTTTGCCTTTGTGAAACATACTTTCATTATAATGCATCAAGGATATGTGTTGGTAAGGCTTTCATAATAGAGTTTACTGTAATGAATTTTCATGGAATATAATTCTTATAAAACCTTTAACAGACATACATTAAAATAGGACCTTTTTTGCAGGAAGATGCCTGCATGCTGCTAGAATTGAATAGGACATTTTAGCCAATGTTACCTGAGAAAAAGGCCATTTCTCGGGTGAAACTTGTCTCTGTAATTGCGGCAGTTAACACCATTTAGCCAACCTTGTTGCTCTATTGAGCAAATAATCTTTGAAGGCGGCAAATTCCTTTAACTTTATTGATCTCAAGATACCTGAACAGGAAGTTTTCTGATAGATTCTGGATTATTAGTTGCCAGCTTGAGATGGCTAAAACTTCCTATTCGCTTTTAGCGTCATGCATAACAAAACCTATATTTTTGTATGTTTAACTGCTTCATTACTTCATAGCTTTTCTCAGACTTTTCATGTGAAGTTTTTCAGAGTCCATTGACCAACATCCTGGTTCTTCTTCAGGCCTCAAAATTCACTAAGCCCATGGAGGCCATGGCTGCTGTAAATTTTGTTTTGGCCTTCGATAGACATTTTTCACACACACATCGAAGGCCATTTTTGGCCCAAGATGTGTCAGTCAAGCTGCTATATATGTATTGAACAACTGGAAATATGGAGTGCAATTCCTTCAAAATTTAAATTTTGCAGGAGCATTCACAATGCAGAGCTAAGGAAACAATGTTTTTTTTTTTTTTCACTTTGGTACTGTTATGTTGATATTTGATTTGCACACTATGTAAATCAATTATTCATAGCCTACTGTACAATCCCTCGTTCTGTTCTTCTGTCAAGGGTATCACATTTTGGCCTTGGATGAGAAAATTTTTGCCTCCATTTAACCAAAAAGTTGTTGGTTACGAACGCCACTTTGGCCTTAGAGTGGAAAAACAGATTTTGAGGCCTTTCCTTGTTTGGATGATGAGATGAGAACGAAGTATGAATGTGGGTCAAGAGTCCTCTCTATGTGCCTAATTTTCCTCTGATGTATATAAAGAACCACTGATATTTTACTCATCAAAATCTTGACTTTGTGGGAAAGTTGGCCTGCATTTAAAAAATGAACCTAATAATTTTCTTTTTGGCACTTGTATGACTGCACTCTGCACTCTATAATTATTGCTCGTGCCACATGCCAAAGCGCCCTGGCTTCCCAAATTCTGCACTTTGTTTTTTTTTCCTAAGAGCCAAATTTGCATATTATTTTAATTTGCAAATGCATTGTCAATGTAGGTCTTTTTTGGTTGTGAAGGAGGAAATTTCTATGCCTGATTCTAAAGCTTAGAGCTATCCCTACTTTGTTCTTCACGTTTTTTTACTATAGCTGATGATACTTGCTGCCCTGTTGGCTTTCAACTGTTTGGTGAAAACTGCCACATTGTCATAGATGACCACAAGAGTTATCAAGATGCAGAAGATTTCTGTGAGTCTATTGGAGGATTCCTCTCAAAGATTGAACCTCTTCAAAATGTCACGGTAAATGCAATTTGATAATTTCAAGTAGATGTCATGTGCCTATGTCCTTTGTTACACCACGCTTGAAGTGCATCATTACTGTGCAGCAAATTTCACGTTGCAGCCCTACATGAACCACATAGAATGGTTTTTGATTCCATGGCAGGCAAGAAATTTATGGGATGGTGATGGCATGTTTGTGTGTGTGTTAGTGGGAGTGTCCAGTGACACTTTTGCTTGCAAAAATTGGTATCTCAAGATACGAATGTCCGACACTTCTTTATTTGGTGTTTAGATCAGTTTTGTTGAAAGGAAGGAGGATATTTATTTTCCAGGAAGTAAAAGGTCTTTCAATTTACCAGGGGTCAAAATCCAAAAACCTTGTGATTACAATATCTTAAGTTAGAAATGACTGTAACTTTTCATATTTGGTGTATAGATTTGCCATGCTGGAAAGAAGAACCCTATTGTTTTTGATGAATGTCAGAGGTTATATGAGGAAACCAGGAGTAAAACTGCAAAAACTTCAGAAGTGGCCTGTAGATGTAATATCTCAAGATAGGAAAACAGGCACTTTTCATATTTGTTACATGTTGAGAGAAAGAAGCATATTGATTTTGGCTTAGGTCAAAGGCCATTTGAGGTCACCAGAGGTCAAACTGGAAAACCTTGTAAACGTGATATCTCAAGACAGGAAGGACTGACTCTTCATATTGGTATATAGGTTGGTCTTGTCGCATGAAAGATCCCTATTGCTTGTGGTTGGTGTCAAAGGTCATTTTTAAGGCACCAGAGGTTACCTTGCCAAAAATCATGGTTTACTAGCAGGTAAACTGACTCATAGTTAGCCAGCAGGTAAGCCTGACTCATGGTTTGCTAGCATGTAACCCTGACTCATGGTTTGCTAGCATGTAACCCTGACTCATGGTTTGCTAGCATGTCAAGTAACTGAGTTGTTATCAATCTTTGCAGACCTACATTTTGGAGAATTTTCCTGATGATGCTTTGGGGGTATGGATTGGACTGAATGACATTGAATCTGAGGGTACCTTTAGATGGATTGCAGATGATTCTATTGTTGGAACTCGTGTAAAGTGAGTACCTCGTTGGCTCTTTTGTAGCAGACATGATTTGGAACATGTCGTCCTTTTACTTCTTAAGAATTGAACAAAGACACCTCATTAATGCAGTGTAGGGTGTAAGTGGGGTGTGGCTTTCTTACATGATCTGTGTCCCCAAGTGATATGAATGCCTCAGCTTTCATTGTGTTCACATTGCACAAAAATAAGAGCAACTGCTGCAAATTATCATGTATATCACTAGTCTGATAGCCAACCCCAAATGTTATGTAACTTTTTGTGTATTTTGATATCATGGAGCTGCTGTCAATCAATTTGTCAAATGTGGAAGCTGATTGTGTCATGTGTGTGTAGAGTGCTTTATTTCTTCTCTGAGATGACATTATGTAATCAGGCAGAGAATAAAGGATGTGTCAAAAAGTAAGAAGGAAAGTTTTGTATGAATTAAAGATGTTGTTCTTATGCTACTGTATGCTGTAGAATATTATATGCCCCCAGTCTTGTCCCACCATTCTCCACCATAGTATATCATGGGAACACTCCATGTATAATCATGCAATAGTTTTTCTAATACTGTACCATGGTAACCTACCAAATTTCAGGGATGTATGTACTACTGTTTGTTTACACTCCTCCAAATTTGAGGAAACACCGTTCGTGCAATCATTAGGTCCAGAGGTTTGGAGCTGCATTCCCTCTCACTCTCTCCACCTTGCCCCTATTTCTCAGCATATTTTGGGAAAAAATTGGAAACTTTTTCATGGACCACAGGTTTTTCATAGCAAAAGTACTCAGTCCATAGCATGAATTGGCCCACAAGCTAATTATTGATTTTATGCCATCACTGTAACCCATCTTGCTCCTCCACTGAAAAATGGGAAAAATAATGGATTTCTGTTAGTATTGCTCCTCTCTTTGTACGATATATCATTGGCTGTGAAAGTAGAATTTACTAAAGTTCATTTTGTACCATGGTGCCCTTCCAGGTTTAATGAAGCATTTCTTATAACTATGGTTTCCTTAATCATTTCTCTTAAGCCCTGATTCCTTGAATCATTTCTCTTATACCATACTTCCTTAAATGATATTTTTTTGTAAGACATCATTCCCTGAATTATTTTTCCCAAGTCATGGCCGCCTGAATCATTTCCTCTTAGCCATGATTTCCTGTGAAAATTCCTCCAGGGAATAATTTAGCATTCAAATTTTGCGTAGCAGTTTTGAAGATTATTAAAGTCTTTCACAGATTGTTTGTGCAAAATGCAAAGGTTATGCACACAAAAAATAGCTACACAATTTTTCATTTGTGTAGCAACTTGGCCTGTTTGTGTAGCAAATTGCCATGTGATACTGGATAAATTATTCCCTGTTCCTCTCAAGCCATGGCCCCCTGAATCTATTGTGGTGGTGGATGATATGTTAGAAACATGAAAGACAGAACCAATAAATTGTATCATTTTCCCTTTAATAATTTTTTTCATGCACAGCCTATGGGGAGAACAACAACCTCAATCCATTCTACCATCCCTGGATTGTGTATTCATGACAATACCTCCAAGTGGAAACTGGTTCACCTCGCATTGTGGTCCTACCATTCTCTATCCTTTTGCCTGCCAACGTCCAGCTGTCACGACTTGTCCTCCCGTCAGTAAGTAGTGCTGTAAATTCTATGCAGTTAAAGACTAACATTTAATATGTAGGTGCAGCAGATCTCTACTCAAGGCCTCTTAATTCAGTGCTGCCAACCATTCCATTTTTGCCAGAATAATTCTGGTTTTGGGGGAAAAATATTTGGGGGAAAAATATGGCATTCGGTTTTTTCTTGTCTAATTCTGCTTTTTTCTTCAAAATTTTAAATTATAGGCTCATTTACCATACAAAGTGATATGCGTTGATAAGTTTGCAGTTTGCACTTTAAGTTCTGCATAAGCCATACATGACCTGCACAAATGATATGTGTACTTCACTGCAGATTCCAGATATTGCCCACAACACTTGCTTTCCTGTACAAGGGGAGTGAACTCAAGTTTCCCCAGACCCCATTTCTGTGACCTTGACACAGATTGCACAACCGGTCAAAAAATATTATGCTGTGCAGTTATTGTACAAGCTTGTAATTGTTTTATTTTGTAAGATTCTGTTTTTTTGCTGAAAATTCTGTTTTTTGCCATTTGAGTTCCTTTTTTTGGTTTGAAAAGGTTGGCAGTTCTGCCTCTTCAGTGTCAAGTTAACTTTTTAAGGGGGTGGGGACCTAGAAACTAGCATAGTTGGCATTCTTTTCTCTGTACTGGCTTTTAGTTAGAAAAAACACCACTTAGAGACATGAATTAGTGAAATAGCTTTTTGTAGTGCTGTATGCAAATTGTAAGCTACCACACATTGACACTCATATTGTAATATAATGCTCTGCAAAACTATGACAAGACCTCTATTAATTTTTTTTTTTAGAAAGGTTTATTGGTGTCTTGCATTCAGATATTGCTACTTTGAAAGTATTAAACATGGAATCAACAGAAAACTTATTTGAAATTGCCTTTTAAATGAAAATATTGTTTTTAAAATGCTTCAACAAAAGGTACAAAGAAAATGGCTCAGACACTATCCAACACTTCAGTCTTAATCATAAACCCCACCAATAACTACATCTCTTCAAAATACTTTGCATAAGAAGAGCCTTAATAGAAGTTGCATCATTTGAAATGTTGATAGTTTGGTTGAACAAATTATTCTTGAACAAAAAACAACTGAATTTCTATCTGTGGGAAACTTATTTCTTGAAAAGAAGGCTACCATTCTGCCTTACTATACTTTTGATAATCTACCAACCTGTGTCAATAAATACAAGTTTTGAAAGGATGAATTTTTCTTGCAAAACAAATGCAATATTTCCCTTTAAAATGATCCAGATTGTATTTGGCAGTGAAGTGGACATTGTATGTACAGCTATTTCACCCCTTGCTACAGTTGGTATTCTTTTAGAAACAACTCTAAATATTTTTCATTCATCTATGTCAGTTTGTTTTTATCCTTCTGTTGTGAAAGTAGTGCATATCTTTTGTGCTTTTCATGTTTTAATCTTTTTCATAAAAGAACAAGTGGCCATTCTTTTTCTTTGAGTCCACGCATTTAATTACCCGTAAAGTATTCTTTGACAAAATGTACAAAAAATATGATTTTGGGGCAAAAGCTCATTTTCATTTTTTAAGTTTTTTTGCTCCCTAGTTCAGAGACAGGTTGTAAAAGTTGGGAACTGCTTTCCTTTCCTCATTCCCAGAGGTTTAGACAAACTGAAAATTGTAGGAGGAGAAATTTGTGACAGGGTGGTGTGTTACATTGCAAAAGAAATGAAGAATTCTATGGGTAGTTCCAAGGGTAATTTCATTAATCTGTACTATGATTTTCTTTACAGACAGGTACCATTTTGATCAATTTTAGATTCACGTACACAATGTTTGGGTATCCAGATACCTGGTTCAGTCCTTCTCTCATCCCTACCGCCTCACATAAATTTGTACCGTTCTTTTTACTTCTGAAAGTGATGTAATAATGCCTGAACTGTTCTCATCATAGGCAGTTTCTTTATTTCTGTTTGGATTGCAAGATCTCTGTACCTCTATGGAGTCCTATTCACTGGTTTTGTTGCTAATGCGTTGTTCTTCCATAGACTTGTGTGGTACCAACGAGGACCCTTGCACAAGAGCCAATGAAATTTGCGAGTATGTCTATGGCACTCATGTGTGCACATGTGTTCAAGGCTTCCGTAGAAATGCAAATACTGAGGAGTGTGAAGGTAATATCAAAATGTAATAATCGTCTGTAAGAAAAATTGTCATATCGGAACATATCAGCTTGAAACGACCATTTAAAATCTTGCCAGTTTGCTGTGCAGCATTCCCGTTGTGGTTTATCTCTCTTATTCACGCTTGAACAGAGCTGCTGTGGAAGCAAGGACACAATGACATTATTGTATAACAAAGAAATCAATAAGAAACAGATGTGGGTTTGAGACACTCTGAGGGGTGGTTTTTATTTTAATTGAAATCTGCACATTGTTCCCATGAACCAGTCAGAATGAAAAAACCATAAATGGAATGGGGGGAAAGTTCTTCTAAAATATCCTTTTTACCCCAAAACTATAGCTGCACTGCTTCGAGAGCTGTCACGGTGTAAATGAACGCACCCGGCCCATATATTGATATTTTCGTTGTTTCGCCATTGAATTTTCACTAGTTTTATATTTATCATTAAAAAAGCGCACATTTTTCCTGCTTGATTTTGCATTAAAAATTTAGTTTACTGAAAAGAGAACAATTTCTTCTTCCCAAATCTGAACAGCCCAGCTCGATGTGAGTTGTATAACTAAAGATATTTCCATTTCACTGAAAAAGTTTGAGATTTTCTGCACAGTTAAGAATCGCTGTGGTTCTTTTAGGCTTGCATGGTCAGCATGTTCCGATATGAATGTCTCTTTACATCTTTTAAGGTGCATGTTAAAGAGTGCATTGTTAAAAGTGCCACATTTCATTAAAATTTTACAATGGTGAAATTGAATTAATTGTTAAATAACAATCGATGATAGTACAGGATAATGCACTTTTGGAGGTTAATGTAGGTGATGCACATGTCAAGTGCATCCAGCTTTAGCATAAACCCCTAAGAGAGTGTTTCCTTGTTCCAAGGTCCAAAGTTGTTTAACCCTGTTCATTCATACAACAATGGCTATGATTTAAAAGATGTAAAATTTTGTTTGTAAATGACCACATTAAAACAGAATAGCACTTTAATTGTAAAGTGGATTTGGCTGAGGTGAGTGTGTTTGTATTGGCCACCATCCTAGGAGAGTGGCATGAATGCTCACATTCAGTCTGAGGACTTTTTTTTCTTCCGACGGCTTCAATCTCGGTCCTCGGATGTTTGTTGGCTAAATCAACATAGATGCATTTTATGACCTGTGGTGTATGTTTAGGCAATGTCCTCTAACATATGTTAATGTGTGAAACAGCCTGGAGCAGTGCACACTGTTCCACAGGGACTGAATCACAAAGTTCATTTATTGGATACCAGCTGTGGACATGGACCAAATATATGCCATGGACCAGAGATCCTCTAGGCACATGAGGAAATTCTGGTCCTAAGGTGCTTTGGATTTCAACCTGCATAGCAATTAAAACATGCTTTGTAGGAGTCCTAGAAGGAAGGTGTGGAAGTCCTCATACGAAAAGTCCAGCTCAGTCATAAATGGCATACAGGTATTAATGTTTTTATACATTACCATGACTTCATCGAATGAAAACACACAGTCATTACATGGTAATGTACAAATAGAAGATGACAAACTATAAATAAATGGATGATATTTTGGAGGGATTATTCCTATTACAATAGGTACAATATCAGGCATAGGTAATTTTGTCAGTACTGATAAAAAGAGTAAGAGTGAAAAAGTAATCTTTCCTCTCCCACCTCTGCACAAAGATGGAAGAGATCAAGAAACTTCACGATTTCAAAAAATTAGAAGTCTTGAGCAAAATTCTCAGGAAATCCATTTTGCTAGGCTAAAAATTTTGAAACAGTCAATGTGGTTGGAATTGTCAATTGTAGGGAGAATATTTAGGTCATTTGGAATCATTTTACCAATGCAGTTTGTGTTGATGAATGTTTTCAGAAAACAGAAAAAGATAGCTCCATTGAGACTTTTTCTCCTAGACCTCTCTTCCTAGGTTGACAACCATGGGTTACAGCTCAGGAAATGGAAGTTTGCTCTGCTTACATTTCTGCACTTAATACCTAATATTTCCTTACAGTAAGGAATTGCTAAGCTTTTGGGCTCTTTGTTTTAAAGGGACTCAATGAGTTGATATCCATAACTTAAAGTGTTAAAGAGTCACTACCACATGACAATGACAATGGTAAGCATAATTAGTCAAGTTTCATATCCAGTAGTTGCAGAGAAAGATGAAATTTTAAATTTTGTGGTGTCCTGACTTTTAATGGTTTTGTGTATAGTCTAGCCACAAATTTTTAAAAATTGTAATTGACAGTAAAGATTTCTCTCATAAAATAGTTGTTTTTATGTAGGATATGGGAAATGTTAAGTTTTACCATTTGTCATTTGTTTGTGAAAAAAACTTTACAGATTTGGAAAATTTTGTTGAATTTCATGAACCAAACCCAATGAGCCACTTCAAGAGAGATGATCCATACTTTGGTCCTAATGACATTGCATCCATGAATTGCAATGCTTATGTGATTTAAGACCTTAAAGGTCAATGTTGAAGTTTATACCTACATGAATAAAGTATCCAACAGACAGAGGTCTAATGTGGTCCTTGCATTTTGCTCTCTTCATTCAGTAACAGTTTTTAGTTCATGAACTCATATTTTCTGTCCACTAGATATTGATGAGTGCACTGAGCTAAACTTTTGCTCAGGAGAGTTCCAACAATGTCAAAATACCATTGGCTCATATGAATGTCTTTGTCAAGAAGGAACCATGCTTGTGAATGGACTGTGTCAGGGTACGTATGGGTGGAAAATTCATTCATGCCTGTAGTATTTGAGGGCAGAAATCTTTAGATACAAATTAGCTTCAGCGTAATTAAGAAGAGAATGATGCAGATTTTCTTTTATTGAAATTAACCTCACATTGGCCCTTAAATCAAAGTGATACTGCTGACAGTTGTTACTCAACCTCTTCCTCTTAATTTCTAATTTTGACCTTGACCTACAATTGACCTACAGTATTCCTTTCATCTGCGTCTTTGGAGGAGGGGGACTGCTTAGCTTTTTTGTAGGACTTAACTTTTATTGCTGGCAGGCAGAACATTTTAATGTTTTACCTTCAATTACAGTACTGTCAGCATCAAAAACAGTTTTCTATTCTAATCTGTATTATCAGATATTGATGAGTGTCAAACCAATCCATGTGTTGGGAATCAAGTCTGCAGGAACTTTATTGCATCATTCTCATGCATTTGTGCAGAGGGATTCCGAAGAAATGGAGCAGTTTGTGATGGTAAGTACTGTGTACTTAACTGTCAGAATTTAAGTGTAAAACTGCTCTTTTTCATAATCGCCAGGTTAAACTATCACCAACAGTTTTTGCATTTTCACTGTGAACAATACTTACAAAACCTGAGACTTTGAATGTTGCTACAGTTGCCCAAGGCTCTCAGTATTTGAGTACAGTGATGATACAAATTTTATATGGAGTTGGGAGTAGTATTTAGAATGAATGCCTTTGGTTGTTTCCTGATGGAGGTAGCATATAGTTTTGCCATACCATTAGTTTTCTCAGTTTGCATTAACATTATCTTCATGTCAGGGAAGGCTTCCTTCCTCTTTGTCCTGGTCACCTAAATTTCCCAATTTCATTGCCAAACCTTCTTTGTCCAGAGGAAGTTTGCATTGCCTGACAGTTTGCTGATCTTTGTTCACAAGAAGTGGATATTCTTTCACTAAGCTCTGCAAATTGTTTCAAACTTCTTCAGGAGAGTGTAAAATTTTCTTTAATTACAACAATGCCTGAAGCACTCCAGGCATCAAAACTTTCAAATTCTCCATCCCCTTGTCAACTCCATATGTATTGTCAGAGCTTTGGGTTGCTGACTGAATTTTCATTGCACTTTTGACATTTCATTTTTGCAAAGCAGCAACAGAATTCAGTTGTTATTTTATTATAACAGGCTTTCAAAATTAAGACTTAATAAAAAAAATAAGACAGCTAATTTGTGAGAAAACTTTAGTAGAAAGTTAACTCCAGTTTTCATGTTTTTTTTTTTTTTTTTTGAATTACCTAAAGATATCAATGAATGTACCGAAAACCCTTCTCTGTGTACTGGAGATGGAGAGTACTGTACCAATCTACCTGGAAGTTTCCGCTGTGATACTGTGACATGTCCCCAAGGATTCCGCAGAGAAGATACTGAATGCTTTGGTATGTTCATCTTCCCCATTTACATAATTAGAATTTCCATAACCTTTTTTTAATTCATTTCATTTCTTTTTCGTTTTTCCATGTTGTAAAAACTTTAAGAAACAGAAGGATTTGTATAGAGTGTTTCCACTGCGCAACAAGTTCCACCCTTTTTTGTTTACCTGTTAAAAACTAGTGTGTATTCTTATAGCTAGCTGAGAAGCAGATGAAGACCAACGTGATGGCGTTGAATTTTGCCTGTCAGTGGGTGGTGGCTGACTAATTATGATGTCACATAAAACCAATCTATAAAATGTAGAGGAATTAAAATCCTTGAGTTTATAGGTTTATCAAGACAAATCACTCTTGAAGGAGCTTTCCGTAATGTTAATACAGTAACTGTAACATTATATGACTGGTGCATTCTCTCATGTTTCTCAAGGACTATACTTTCATCATACTGTTAATTAAAGGGATATTCCAGTGAAAATTTTCAAGAGCTTCAAACAATCAAGGCCCTTTTTATTCTCTTTATTGGGGAAAATTCCATCTTAATAGCATGATGAGTTTAGAAGTTATGACTTTTTAAAGATTACATTCAAAGCACAGTAACACATTGCATTGTAGGAAATCTGTGATGTCATATCAGCAGATTAATAGAGTATCTTTGTAGTTCTGTTAATGGTCACACATGCAAATGAAATATGCAGACACTTTCAAAGCTGCCACCTTTGTGCTCACAAACTTTTCAGGTCAACCTCAAATGAATATTATTCAATCTTTCACTTGTGTGAAGTTTCAAGGTCAAATTAATTGCTCTAATTTTAAAGAACAACAAGATTTTTAAAGCCATCTGCCAGTATTACATAACATTTTGTAACCTTGAAGCAACTAGGCATCAGTTTTTGACAAAGATAAGTGATCTTTAAAGAGTAATATCTTGAGTTATGAACAAGCTATAGATGTATGGTTTGAAGGGAGTGCGATAAAAATTATTCTCCTTTATTTGAGCCCCTATAAAATTGACACTGAATGTTCCTTTAACTCTACCATGTTTTGCAGATATTGATGAATGTGAGTTGGAGCCTTGCCCCCGTGACAATGAGTACTGCGTCAACTACAATGGTTCATATGAATGTCTCTGTACAGATGGAACCAGCAGAGACATAAATAACAATTGTATTGGTAAGTCAAGTTACTATTTTCTTCCTTTTAATGGTGTGATTACCCAAAGTTTGTCATTTATACATTGATTGCATACTAATCGGTAGAGGGTCTGTCGAAGGTAATGAGATGGTACTATACTGTAACTTTAATCTTTTAAAGCCTGGTTACACTCAAGTACTTTGCAGGCTGTATAGCATAATTCTTTGTTCAGTCATATCCCCCCTAATGCCTGCTAAAGTGAACATCAAAGAAATTCTTTTGGATATTCAAAGAGATATATGGTCTGGGGACTGGTTGGATGTAAGTAAATATTCACAAAACTGCAAAATCTAGTTCTTTTTCAATCATGCAGTAGCCCATATGCAGCCTTCAGAGTTGGTTTGTCATTGTATTACCCATGTCAGGCTTCCTGGTGGTTGCCTGGGAGTCGACTGCTTTGGTGGTTGTGCAATACAATGATGATAGGAGTGGACATCTCAGGTTTCAGTCTAGACTTCCAGTTGACAACTACAGGAGTACAAATACTCGAAAACAATAACATGATTCATGAAAGAGTACATGAATAAGTCATATTACGATAATGATGTTTGATTCTACATAAAATTGGAGACATTCCTCTTTGCTTCAGGCAGGGATGGTTTTGAAAGCTCAGGAGCTGAGAAAATAGAGTTTTCTCCATTGGGTAGAGTAACACTGGATTAAAATAAGGAAGTCATCGCTTCATAATGGAAATCAAAAAAAAAATGTGAATAAAGGTAGATAACACCCTCCCTCCCCCCCCCCCCCCCTCTTGGTCTCCAACATGTCATCTGATAGATACTGGTTAATGTTTGTTGTCATGTCTCACAGGCAAATCAAAGTTCCTGGCCTCCAATTGCCCATATTTCCTTTCAATGCCAAAAAAGTTTCCAACAACTTAAGGTTGGTGACTTTACCACACATGCATATTGATGTGTGGCAATATCTGAATATTTTTTTCTTTTTCTCATCTGTGCAGGTGTATGCTGTCCTGAAGGGACTATACCCATTGGTGATTTCTGTTATATGGTTAGAAGTGATCCTGAGGATTACACTGATTTTAACACTGCAATGTCGTTCTGTCGAAATGTCATTCCAACCTCATATGGCACTCTTCCTCAACTGGATCACAGATTTTTGCTGCTGGTATGTCATCATATAGCTGTGCTGTAATTGAATCCTTTATTAAATTCATACAGATATTTACAGATATCCCTAAGAATAAAATACAGTTGTACTAATTTTCAGTTCCTTTAAAAAGTGTATATTTCCGCATGTAACTGGATCACTGGTATATCATGCAGCTGTGCCGTAATTGAACACTACATAAAATTTTTACAGATAGTTACAGATGGCCACACGAATAAAATACAGTAGTACTGATTTCCACAGTTTCACAAAAAGTGTACACTACCTAATGTAACCAGATCAAAGCATTTGTGGGGTAGTTCCAATTACAGTTGATGAAGTGACCAATGAGCCCATTTCAACATGACCTATACCGAATAATGAATATTTCCTATTACTTTAAATAAAAGCACCTGAACTGAAAGAAGATCACCCTGCCTCTTGTTTTTGGACAGTGCTCGGTTATGTGTGTCAACATTGAAAGCTATCTATTCAAGGAATAAGGTCATTATTTTGTTAATTGTACAAAGTAAAGGTCAATTCAACCACCTATACCAACTGGTTGTTTAGGATGCTGCATTCTACTTGGTTAAACACTGACAGGTTATTGTTGAACACACCATGCAGCCATTATAATGGTATGCAGAAACCAATGGCAACCACAGGAGGCATGTACATTTTGCCAGTCATGCATATTATAGTGGCTCATGCATATGGGTGTTTTTGCATGCACATACGTGCGCGCACTTCTGATTGGTTCTGTTTGTGAAGGCCTTACTCAGAATGCATATGTGTCAACAAGCCTCACATATATGACATGCTTGTGTGCTTACAGTTACACATGCAAGAATAATTAGGCTTGTGCTTGTTTTGAATGCATTTCATGAACACCATACGTGACAAAGGTATGAGCATCCTTTAATTACTGTGCTAGTTTATTAGGCACAGTACGACAGTGGGAGCACCACAGGCACTGCAAATCAGGTGCAATTTTAGAGAAAGTAAACTTAAAAAAGAACATTTTTGGGGTGGAAGAAAATGAATCAGCAACATTTGTCTGATTATTGTTAGTGAATAAACCAACTTGACTCCAAATTTGAAGAAAATAACAGACTCGGCTTCGCCTCGTCTCTCGTCTGTTATTTTTCCAAATTTGGAGTCTCAACGGTTTATCCACCAACAGCACTCCAGCCAGTGCAGTTCATTCCTTCAGTTAATTCTACCTCCCGCATTCATTTCCCCTGTTGGAAGATTTGATCTCTAGACATTTCCACAAGTATGGATTACATTTTATGAAACTCTCTACACCAGAAAATTTTATACTGTCCTTGCTGAACATTGTCAGGGTGAGAACTTTCCAAATGGAAGTTGTTAAGGGATTGAGATCTTATTCTGGAGCCACGGTCACATTTTCTAAAAGTTCAGACATAGCATGTACAAGACTGTCTATGAGGAAATATTTAACTTTGAAAAAGTGTGCATTAATTTGTTGAAGGCACCGTTCAATCTTTGGTTGTGATAAATCCATTCCGTTAACTCAATGTTGCGCTCTACTCTGTGGTAGTATGTTTCATTATCAGCGTTCAGCATGTTATTATTTAATCATTAATTTATGGTTTTGTTCATGTTATTGACACATCCAGCATGGATTAGCCGACTTTGATCTTGACGGAGTGTTTTGGATTGGCTTTGAAAAAGACAGGCAAGATAGCTCTCAGTACAGGTGGAGCTGGGACAGAACATTTGTAAATACAATGGACACAAGGTAACTCTAACAAAGTTGAGAGAAAAAATTTCCAACCATTCACAATTTTTCTTGTTTAGTTGGCTGCAATATTTGCTGTACAGTAATTGGATTATATGACAACTCATCACAGACTGATTGTGTGTTCTAGTTGTAAGCATCTTGGAAAATTAATCCTTTACTTCATCTTGTCAGGAACTATTATCAATACCAATTAGATGCCCATTCAAGCATTTGATAATAGCCCTGAAGGTTAACCGTTGATAGCAGTATATTCTCAGATCAAACTTAAAGGGGATCTTACGCTTCAATGCACCATGAGTAATTTGATCCTATTTTTGCCAGCGCTTATTTTGCCAGCACTTATTTGAACCCCTGACTGGTGGGCTTCTATTACACAAGAATGGTAAGCAAAGCTGTTGTTCATTGAAACAGCTAATTGATGTAATGAAACAGTGGTTTGGTACTATAATTGGAAACTGCAGTTTTTCCCCCAAAACTTCGGTGGGCATGACGGATAACCTTAAAGGTTAATATTTCACCATGAGAGCATCAGACTCTTTTTCAGAAGGTCTGTGACTTAATTCCTAAGCCTGGTCACTGTTCCACATAAGCAATGCAGCAGGGATAACAATCCAAGGCTTCTTTACTGGAAAAAAGTCTGTGTGTATACTGTAAGATTAAACCAAAAGGATATAACTTGAGATATCATACCCTGTCTAACTTAACCTAATCACATCAAAGGCAGCGATACAATTATATGTCATTATCATGTTGGATAATGCAAAGCTGCAATAAGTCTTAACTGCTGATCTGTCAGGACCACATGTTTGGTCTAACAGTAAGAATATCCACTAATTATGCGGAAGGCCTGGGTTCGGTTCCCAGATCGAGTCATACCAAAGACTCTAAAAATGGAACCTTTCGCAAAAGCAACCGAAAGGGAAAACAAGCCAGAGAGCCACAACTGGAAAAAAGGCTGTGGCCGACTCTACTTGAACCAAAAGGTTGGAAACTAGGCGGTAAAAGTTTATCTAACTAGCTAACTGCATGAACAACAATGACTGTTCTGCTTTACAATCGACTCTTTCATTTTTGGCATTTTCATATTTCAGACTTTTCAGTTTTATTAAAGTTTATGTATGGCTTTTAAACATCACTTTTTTATCCTGCAAGGTAATTACTATATGAATGTGTGAAAAATATGCTTTGGACAACAAAATGTTCTTACAGACAACAAAGAAATTGAAATGGTCGCCCAATGGACAATCATAAAATTGTTTGAGAATTTAGGTCTGGTTTATAAAAATATTTCAAGAAAGTGAGGTACATAGCCTCTTAAATGGATCATGTCAATTTCAAATCTGTATCAATTGTAATGGGGAGGCTGTTGAGTGTGCAAGCCGTCAAGTGGGCATCTGCATTAACATTATGCACAAAAATCTTGAAATGATAGAGCTCTCAGTTAGGTGGGCGTTAGATGGTTCACTTATTATATATCTCTTCTCTTCCCCAGGCTTTGGTGTCAAGGTTGTCCTAATCCAATCTCAGGTCTGGAGAATTGTGGGATTGTGAATGTCGACACCTTTCAAATGGACATTTCATTATGTAGCATAAACCGTCCCTACTTCTGCCAATTTCGACAGATTTCATGTGATAATAGTAAGGGACATTAAGTTTTCTTTAGTTTGAAGAATTTTTTTTTTTAAATGTTGGTAGACCAAGTAAGACATACGTTTGTAAATTGGATGACTCACCTTCTTAGCAGTAGTCATGATCAGACAGTTGTGGCTGGGTTATCTATTCTACAAGAAAAGGCTACCATACATTGAATTACATGATTAATTAGTGTGAGCTTGTGACAGTTGTGGACAGGTAGGGGTTACTGTTTACACCAACTAGAAAACTGATGTAAATATTTGTAAAGTATTATACAAATAGCAAGGACCAGATGGGTGGCAAATTTATTGTGATAGTTTCAAATTTTCTTTACTTGCACAAGTTTGAGTGCAGATAGAATTTGATAAGTATAAGTTCAAATCTGTTCTGACAACCTAGTATAAATTCATTCATGCAAGTATGAGTACAAATAAATTCTCCCAACTTTGGGAATATAAACATATTTATACACAAGTATGGGTATATTTATACACTTTTAAAATTTTGTAAAAAGATCCACTCTACTCTCAGAAGCATATCCATACAAATTCAAGTAAGCTTGACAGGGTATAAATCCATTCACACAAGACAAAGTACACATATGACCTTACCAGTATAAGTTGTTAATCCATTTTCACAAGTTTGAGTGCAAAGTCATTTTGACAGTTTTTAGTACAACTCCTTCCTCACCAGTTCAGTCAGACAGTTGTCCTATTCTTTTAACTGAATATTGTGAATTTATTCACAAAAGTGTACTAGTTCCACTCTGGCAAGTATGAGAAGAATATGTGTTCTTACAACTCAGTAAGTTGTATGAATACAAACAGAGTCACATATGAATGCAAATCTGTTAAAAAGGATTGGAAATACCAGTGTATCTGTGTGCGCAACATGGTACATCAATACAGGCTTTCTTCTCTTTGTCTGTGGAAGGAGGCACATAAAAGATTTTGGAATGATCCTCGTGTTAAAATACTCTTGTAAAACAGATTTATCAAATTATGAGTAAAATATTAATTGGAAAGCAATGAATTTGCATATTAAGACAGTGATTGTTTTTTGTCACTCCAGTCCCTTCATTGTCAGCCCTGGTCTATTATTTCCTCAACATTTGTATCAGTAGTGATATTCAACTTTTGTGATATCAAAGACGCTTTGCCTAATGTAATGCTGTGTGAATGGTTTGACTTCCTCTGTCTTTTTTCTGGTTGTAGAGCATTTGCTTCACTTGCAGGACACCTGGGTTTGCTTCCCATGTCCCTTCATACCAAAGGCTTTTATAATAGAACCTACTGCCATTGTGCATGATGCTCTGCATAAATAATGGAGTAGGGAAAACAATTATGTGACCCCAGACTGGAAAAAATGGTTGTGGATTCAACTAGATTTAACCAGAAGGTGATAAATTTAATGTATAAAAGCAAACTGAAATTAACTAGAAAGACTGCTCACCTGGTGTTGATTTGTTCTTGTCACTTGCATTTTGAAGAAGCTCTAAGGAACACTTTTCCTGGTAAGCAGTGAAATATCTAGGTGTCATCCCAACTTTTTGATTTGTTTTGCAGGTAACCCTTGTGAGCTATCTAGACCTTGTGAGAATAACAGATTCACACAGTGTGTATTTGAGGGTGGTCAGGTTCGTTGTGTATGTCTACCTGGATTCCAGCTTGACCCAGTCACGCAACGATGCGTAGGTAAGTAAAATTGTAACCACTGCATAAACCCATAGCTGTGGATGGTAGAGCATAATTTCAATAGGGGGTTTACCAAACCTAAGTAAATTTCCCTAGCTCACTTCCAAGTTTGCATGAATATTTCCAAGATGTATTAGATATATGTTGGGCAAAAGAATGACAGAATCAAGGATTCAGGTATCAATTCAATTTACAATTTTTTCAAAATAGTTTTTTAAAATTGGTTTAAAGTTTCTACTGCAGTGTGATCATTAGTGAAGAAACAGCCCTAAGCAGTTAAAAGGCTGTGTTGGAAGTCTTAAAACAGATATTGGGATTTGATTGGTGGCAGCTTAAAGTGAACTTTTGGAGAAAATTTGTCTACTTGGATATGAAGAAAATTATCCCTTGAAACCTGAAATAAATTGTTCACATTCTTTGCCATATTTGAGGAGTGAAGACTTTGAATTGGGTCTGTTCATGTTAGCTAGTTTTAGAAATTCCAGCCAAACTGGGAATAAAACAAATGTTGAAAAGTAAGATACCCCTTTTTTCTGTTAGGGAAAACTCACGTCAATCAGAGAAAGTCTTGAAAATGTGATTGCCTTAAATAGAGAAGAGATTTTGGTTCTGAAAGTACAGTGAAACTGGAGAAATGGTAAATTACTTATCCCAAGATTTCAAGTATTCATCACAGAAAGTCACAAATAATTATGCATCTGTACTTTTTTCTCAAAGCTAGGAGCCTTGGATTTAATTGTCTCTGTGGATAGATGGTATAATTTTGTATCTTCATGTGATATTTTGAATGTAATACCAATATTTTTCAGATATCGAGTGCACATTAGGTAACTCATCCAGCTGCAGTGGTGAGAATGAAATTTGTCGGTTTACATCTACCAGTGCCAGGGGATTCTACTGTGACTGTATTGATAATTATGCAAGAAACTCTGAGGGGAACTGTGAAGGTTGGTTACTTTAAATTGATTCATTGCAAAATTCTCCTTCAAAGACCAAGAGAACATTCTGACATAAGAAGTTACTTCTTATATTATTATATTTTAAATAAGCTGATGAAATGTCCAGTCTAACATATCAAGGATTTATATTATTGCTTTAGGTACTTATGAATCTTCAGTTTTGACATTGTCTTGGTGTCGGGTAGGAACAAGACCAACCACTTTGTACTTTATTTAATAAAGAGTCCCCTGTTCCTTTATTTTTGGAGTAAACAGAATGACTTTGCAACTGTGGGGTAGAAAAGATACCCAGTTTCTCAGTAATAATAATGTTTTACACATCCAGGTCTGGCTTATGTATGATAATATGTCTCTCTGTTCAGTTTTAAAGGACAGTCTAAGCATGATTTCAGTATGATTGTCAACATCTTTCCTTTTGATATATTGGTCCTTGGTAGTATGACATTAAACTGCATCCAGGTAGGATGAAAAGGTTGTGTGCGGTGAGTCCTTTGTTCCTGACTCTGGCCTATAAAATACAGCCAACAGACCGTTATTATTTGTCCTACAGCTGGGGGGTTGTCTGCGCCACACAATTGAGCAAACCCCTGGTTGTCCCTGTTGGCCAGGGGTTGTGAATATGTCCACGGTATTTCCCGCCTGTTGTAAGAGGCGACTAAAGGGAAAGCAAACGTGAAATTGAACAAAATTGAACAAAATTTAAGTAGGGATTACCAATGTAAAGAGGAGGTAATTAGTATCGGGCTTGTAGGACCCCCAACAATGGAATGTTGGGTATTTGCATGAAAAAATGGTGGAAATTTGGGATCTGACTATTTCTAAAGGTCCTGGAAATATCAGTCAATGTCCTTGAATGTCATGGAAACTCCTGGAACCTTGTCATCTTGAGTGTTTACAAACCCTGAGCAACTTCATTTCAAGTATATACTCAAATGCTGACTTTTTGAAGGTATTTCAACATAACTTCATTTTCTTTTTACTTTTTGATTATAACTAGCATATGTGAGAATAATACTTTTGAACTGTTGAGTAAGTGCTCTGCCAAAAAATCAATAACGGTTGAAAGTTGTCATTATTTCTGTTTAATAACATTTTAGACATCAATGAATGTGAAACTCTTTTGTGCCCTGGTCTGAATACACAATGTGTCAATACAGATGGTTCATATACATGTGTCTGTCGGGATGGATTCATAGCAAGAGCTAATGGGACTTGTGTTCCAGAAGGTAAGTGTATTATTTCCAGTTGTTTTACACTTGTCCTTGTCCAATATGATGCTAAGTGGGCTGTACTTTGGCAGAGAAAGTAGCCATTATGGTATGACAATGGTCATCATGCCATGAAAGTTACTTTCTTGTAGTGATACAGTATGTCACATTTTAGTTGTGTAAAGTTGATTAGAAATTTTGATGTCAATTTTATTTAGCGACTCTGATGTGTCTGTAGTTAGTCAGGAGCATTGATCCGTGGGGACGAGGGCATGCCCCACCAAATAAATTTTGGGAGACAAATATACCATTTCTTCCCCCCCCCCTACCCCACCCAGTAAGAAGTGTGGATTAAAAAATAACAGGGAGAAAAAACAACATATAACATTGTGGTATACAGATGACTTTAGGGCTTCAAATAAATACTAACTTTTTGTTATAAAAATACTGCATTTATGGTGTGCCATCCATGAATATTTTGTGAATATGCCTGTCAATGTGAGTGTATGTGCTTACAAATGGATGCAGTACAGGACAAGATGTAGACTTCCAACTTATGGAAAATTTTTGCCTCCCCCCTACAAACCAGATCGGCACCCCCTCCAGTAGTCAGATGATGTTTAATGACTCAATTTCTGAACAATTAGCAAATTTGGTAATTTGTTTTGGGGGCTAGGCACATGTGTACATTCTCCAAATTGTTGGGATAAACACACACACGCACACATAAACCCCACACCTACAGCATGTGTTCCAATATTTGAGTTAACATTAAAATTTGATGAAATCATTCTTTCTTAATCCATCCATTAGGTAAGCAGGAACCTTAAACGTGCTTGCTTTTGTGCAGTGGACTGTGTATTTTTAAGTAAAGATTTGCATTGCAGTTTAATCTGCTTTAAAGTAGGGCTGAGACCCCTATTTTCATTTGTGTTTTAGTATTAGACACTTAGATTTATGTTAGTTGTTTTATGCATATAGAGCTATGAGTAACAACCCATAAATTTCACAATTCAGTATAAGAAAAGGGAACACTATCTGTAGCTTGTACAATGTGTATTTGTGTTTGTTTGTGTGCATAATACATGTGGGGTCATGTTCGTTCATGTGGGTGAATTTCTTATTAATGAGTCTGGTCTGGGACATGGTCCAGGGTTCCGGCTGTTGGAAATTTTTGACCCCCTCAATCCACAACCCAGATCATGCCCCTTCCCCCTGTTGCTTGGCCCTGCAGCATCTGAAATTTGAGTCACTGCATGAAATGGCTCTTGCACATTCCACATTCTTGAAACTCTGTGGATTAAGCTACAGTATGCAACATTCACTGTCAGCATGATTCAGCTTATTCTGTGATGAAACTAGAACAAAACAAAGCTGGTTTTGCAAACAGATAGGAAGTTTTAAAAGTTAAATAATAGAAATATTGTGGGCTATTAAACATAGATGTATGAAGTAGGAGGTTGGATATGTGAAGTACAGTGGTTATCATTAATTTCAAGGAGCAATCTTACAATATAAGCTCCCATGTAATCATTTAGCATTTAATTGCTTCATGATCCCTCATCCCTGATGGCCCTCCCTAATATGTGGACCATCCAGTTATCAGTGTATCAGTGATATTGTGTAGTGGAATTGGATTTGCATTTTGCATTTGTGAAAAGCAGTTATTTAGTCTTGTTAAATTCTTTTACCTTGTTCTTTGTTCTTTTCTGTTTTTACAGCAAGCGTAACCAACCCTTGTGAGAATAATCCCTGTTCGGGATCAAATGTGATATGCATAGACATTTTGGAGGAGTACACTTGTGAATGTAATGAGGGCTACCTAAGGACATCAGTGAATGGTGACTGTGAAGGTGAGTACACCAGTCATATTAGGGAGAGGGAGATCTGCAGCTGGTTTTGAATATGAGTAAAGTAAGCATTAAAGTAACATGATAGTTTGTAATATCACGGCTTATAGAACAACATGTGCCCTACCTACATCATTATGAGTATCACTTCAATATCTCTTGAAGGGGTGCATTGAGTTGATATCAATAACTTAATGAGGGTGTTACAGTGCCACTACCACATGAAAATGCTTATAGTTAGAATAATATGTCAAGTTTCATGCTCAGTATAGTTCAAAAAAAAGTTAAAATTTTCAAATTTTACGTTTTTGACTTGTTACTGGTTTGTGCATAATTTGAAAAAGCATCTCATCACAAATAATTTTTTAAGACAGAATTGAATTTTTAAGCCCTCACTCATAAAGCAGTTATTTATTTGTGGGATATAAGGATTATCTAAGTTTGACCATTTGAAACTGGTAGGTGAAGAAAACTGAAAAGGTTTGGAAAAATTTGTTGAATTTCATGAACCAACCCATTGTGTCACTTTAAGGGCCAGTCAAGTTCAGAAATTTTAACTTTTTGTTAAAATCTACATGACAGTGAAGACCACTTCATTTATATAATCTCAGACATTTGCTACTTTTACACTGTTGTATAGAGTTTAGCTGAGCTGACATATGCGACTTTACCAGACCAGGTGTTTTCATTTAAAAGAAGGGTTTAAAGTCATATTAAGTTTTGGTATGTTAGAGGAGTACTTATTTTAAGCATTTGGGTGAAGTTTGCATTGAAATCTGTTGTGTAGTTCTCAAGGTATGAGTAGGTAAAGTTGTCTCATTTTCAACACAAAGTGAACTTGGAGCAAGCACATGTTACATCATATCCTCACATTAATATGCAGTCTTTTGTTTTTCATTAAACTTTACAACCAATTTTCTCCTCAACAGTCCCATATTATTAGGAAGTTATTGCATAAGTGGCATAATTAAAAACTTAACAAACTTTAGGTACCCCACAGGTAGATACTATTCCTATCAGTTCAAGGCTAACACAACAGTGGGAAAAAACAAAGGGGAACAAAGCATTCCTCAATTGCCTATTTGAGGAAGTGATGTAACCTCTCCTGCCCTCAATCTCTCTTTGGAACACAAATCTAATGATTTCAGTTGCTGATATCTTGAGAAATACATGCTCAACTTGAATGGAAGTTCCACCATACTGTGTAGATTTGGTTTCCTTTTTACATATGAAATTGTAATTTTTGCTTAAACTACTGTACCTATTTAATTGTAAATTATACACTTTTTCATTTTTCCCAAACAGATGTGGATGAATGTGCGGCCATTCCTTTGCCATGTCCACAAAATTCTGAGTGCAATAACTTTCCAGGAAGTTTCAGTTGTGATTGTTTTGCAGGATATGCCCGAGATGGTGATAGGTGCAATGGTAGGTCTGGTGAGGGTGGTAGACACCCTTCCTTTTAAAACTTATTAGACACCCATTAGTGCAAGATTTTTAGTCACCCCTCCCAAAATTTTCTTTGGTAGAAACAGCTAGATTTGCACCATCTCTCTAACTCCCATGATTTTAATTCTTTTGCCTAAATTTGAAGTTGTTTGCTTAATTAAACACAGCCATGGCTAAATCTGTTTACCTTAGGTGACTAATAAAGTGAAGACCAAAGGACTGTCTTTCTATTGACACAGACTCTTTGACATGGTCAGCTCACTCATGTCACCACAGGCTCTAATAAGGAGGACCTTCCTTATTATGAATGTTGTGGGTAAAAAGACCAGTAATCTGTTCTAAGATTTCAAGAACATGCCATGTAAAGTATCTTTCATGGTTTTTGGATAGTATGGCACTTGCATATGAAATGTGTAGTCAGATAGAATTTCAGCAGTTGAATTTGAAAAAGATTTTAACATGATTTGAAGGAGCCACACTTGAATTTGAGGAAATGAATTTGTCATTTTGAATTCCCACTTGAGTTTCATGTGTGTCCGAATACAAGATTCTACCCGGCAATAATTGTGTCCAAGTTAATGTGTCATAGCATCTTGGTGTACTAGATCGATCATGTTCGGGGGGTGTTAAAAATGAGGCATACCACATCAGACAATAGAAAGTGAAATATATCATTTTAAGTATCAATTTATGTGGCGTTAGTTTATCATTTTGTTTTTTTTTTTGTTTTGTTGTTTTTTTTTTCTGTTTCTAATATAATTGGGTGATGATATCTCTATTTTCTTTCCTTCTATTTAATGAATTTGAGATTGCCGAATGGTTTATGCCCTTGTGTGCCCAATACAAAATAACTTCAAATGAAGTTTCACTACAATTCAGTTTTGATGCAATATGAATGACATATCATGCTAAATACAAAGTAAATGGCAAAGCAAGAGATATTTGACAGGGTGGAATAGCACTAGAGAAAGGACCTTATTAATCAATCTGTAGACCATGGCATTTGTGCTTTATTTGCAGTTATACACACAAACCTACAGATATATTGAGTACCTTAAATCAATTACTGGTAATGTTACAGAGGAAATGTATATGCCTGAGTCAATTTGTCAAGAGAACTCAAAATTCTTCTGAAGCCCAAGAAGTACAGCAAACTCCCACATTTTATTAGTTTGGTCTGTGTAAATGTTCCCTAGTTTAGTTTTCCTAGGGTTCTATTTTCCCAAAAACATGGAAAACCTTGCTGGGAACATTAAACCTGGGAAAAAAGAACCTTGTAACCATCACCAGCCATTGAAATCATAAGAAAAAAAGGAAAACCCAACATTTGGAAGGACTGCATGTTTGATTTAACGGTTGTAAAGCATTCGCCTCTCATGCGGAAGGACAGGGTTCAATTACCAGGTGGAGTCATACCCAAAGACTTAAAATGGAACCTACTGCCGTTGTGTGCGATGCTCCATATAAGCAATGGAGTAGGTAAAAGAAGCCAGTGAGCCACAACTGGAAAAAAGGCTGTGACCGTCCAGACCTGAACCAGCAGGTTGGAAACTGGGCCGTAAACTCCATCTAACTAACTAACTAACCAACATTTGGATCATTAAAGCTTGGAACATTGAAACTCGGGAACATTGAACTTGGGGAACATTGGAACTCGGAACATTAAGCCATGGTAATACCTCATAAACATCCACAACTATTACAGTAAAACAAGCAGCAAGGAACATTGTACCTCTGGAACTTCAAACATTGGGAACTCGGACCCTTGTGAACTTGGGCCTGGGAACATCGAGTAGACCCCTTTTGTTATAGTGTGATAATGCGTTCTCAAGATTGCCCTATCCTACATGATGTTAATATCATGGAATAATGTTAGGGTCAGGTCATGCAATGAGGTCAGTGTTAGAAGTCTCACAAAAAGATTAGCATACGTGATATCATATTAGAAATGAATTAAAGATGGAAAGAATTTACACATAGTCACATAAAGTATGTTTCTGCTGTTTGCATCTGTAAATATCACTACCAATTAACCACATTTTATCAATAATGTATTTGCGTTCATGTTTGTTGTTCGTGCTTTGTAACAGATATCAACGAGTGCTTGACATCTCCCTGTAGAGATAGACTCAATACTGAATGTGAGAATCACTCTGGAACCTACATTTGCAAGTGTCTGCCTGGTTTTTTGACAAATCCGGATGGAGTGTGTGTCGGTATGATCATTAGTTTAATATCGTACATCAGGCTTACATGTGACTGCAAACTGCTCTATCTTATCCAGCTTTTTAAACTCTTCCCAATTCCTCCTTCTCTGTTAGCTCAACAAGTTGAGCTGTTGTCATAGTTATGTGTGTCTGTCTGTCTGTAGTGCCTGTCTATCTGTGTCTGTAATTAGTTCTTTCTGTCCATGCATCAATCATCATTGGAAAAATGGCTGCTGTACATGTCTTTGACCAGTCCTTGTTGGTTAGAAAAAGTTCTAATTATAAAATTTTAAGCATTAAACGTTGAAAAGGTCTTGAAACTATGGCTGTTGAAAGTATGACCCGCATTTGAAACTAATATGTTTAGGAGAAAGAGTTTGGGATGTACAGATAAGACATAACTATAGTCTCAAGTACTGCTTTCAAACAGCTCACTTTGGATATTACATTGATAACATGATGAATCGGTAACATTTTACGTATACACTGGAGTTCCTCCTTAGCCCTATTACATGATTTAATGATAGACAGACAAGTAAGCAATGGTCATACTACAACAAATTCAGATCCGATTCTGATCCCATTTGTGTGAGTTTTTGTCAAAATCTTCTCCATTTCTGCTTGGAAAGAGCCAAAAATTTGCCCAACCTGTGTACATGTATGAGCTGTACATCAGGACTGTAGAAATTAAAATCATTCTCGTTATTTCGAAATGTCACATGGATGAAGAGATTTTTACTGGATTACACTTTCCAGTTAAAACATGTGTCGGTGTGTAGTATCACAAAAGATCCAGTAAGCACTTTATTTTTGATTCCTTGCCGTAGGCAGGCAAGGAATCTATGCGATGGTGATGTCGTGTGTGTGTGTGTGTGTGTGTGCGTATGTGACGCTTTGGCTTGTAAACACGATATCTCAAGAAGGGTAACTCCGAGGGATCTCATACTTGGCATGTGGATTGGCCATATTGGGTAGATGATCCCTATTGTTTTTGGTGGATGTCAAAGGTCATTTGGGGTCATGAGAGGTCAAAAGGTCAAAACCTTGTAAACATGATATCTCGAGAACGGTACATGTGACTATGCTCATATTTAGTGTGTGGGTTGGTCATATTGAGTAGATGATCCCTATTGATTTTCTTGGAGGTCAAAGGTCATTTGGGGTCACGAGAGGTCAGTAGGTAAATTCCTTAGAAATTGCTTGTAAACACGGTATCTCAAGAAGGGTAAGTGTGACTAATCTCATATTTAGTGTGTGCATTGGCCATATTGAGTAGATGATCCCTATTGTTTTTGGTGGATGTCAAAGGTCATTTGGGGTCATGAGAGGTCAAAAGGTCAAAACTTCGTAAACACGATATCTCGAGAACGGTACATGTGACTATGCTCATATTTGGTGTGTGGGTTGGTCATATTGAGTAGATGATCCCTATCGATTTTCTTGGAGGTAAAAGGTCATTTGGGGTCACGAGAGGTCAATAGGTAAATTCCTTAGAAATTGCTTGTAAACATGGTATCTCAAGAAGGGTAAGTGTGACTAATCTCATATTCGGTGTGTGCATTGGCCATATTGAGTAGATGATCCGTATTGTTTTTTGGTGGAGATCAAAGGTCATTTGGGGTCACGAGAGGTCAAAAGGTCAAAACTTCGTAAACACGATATCTCGAGAACAGAACATGTGACTATGCTCATATTTGGTGTGTGGGTTGGTCATATTCAGTAGATGATCCCTATTGATTTTCGTGGAGGTCAAAGGTCATTTGGGGTCACGAGAGGTCAAAAGGTCAAAACTTCGTAAACATGATATCTCGAGAACAGTACATGTGACTATGCTCATATTTGGTGTGTGGGTTGGTCATATTGAGTAGATGATCCCTATCGATTTTCTTGGAGGTAAAAGGTCATTTGGGGTCACGAGAGGTCAATAGGTAAATTCCTTAGAAATTGCTTGTAAACATGGTATCTCAAGAAGGGTAAGTGTGACTAATCTCATATTTTGTGTGTGCATTAGCCATATTGAGTAGATGATCCCTAATGTTTTTGGTAGAGATCAAAGGTCATTTGGGGTCACAATAGGTCAAAAGGACAAAACTTCGTAAACACGGTATCTCAGGAACGGTACATGTGACTTTGCTCATATTTGCTGTGTGGATTGGCCATATTGAGTAGATGATCCCTATTGATTTTCGTGGAGGTCAAAGGTCATTTGGGGTCACGAGAGGTCAAAAGGTCAAAACTTCGTAAACACTATATCTCGAGAACAGTACATGTGACTATGCTCATATTTGGTGTGTTGGTTGTTCATATTGATTAGATGATCTCTGTTGATTTTCGTGGACGTCAAAGGTCAGTTGGGGTCAGGAGAGGTCAAAAGGTCAAAACTTTGAAACATGATATCTCGAGAATGGTACATGTGACTATACTCATATGTGGTGTGTGGGTTGGTCATATTGAGTAGAAGATCCGTATTGTTTTTGGTGGAGGTCAAAGGTCATTTGGGGTCACGAGAGGTCAATAGGTAAATTCCTTAGAAATTGGTGGTAAACATGGTATCTCAAGAAGAGTAAGTGTGACTAATCTCATATTAGGTGTGTGCATTGGCCATATTGAGTAGATGATCGCTATTGTTTTTGGTGGAGATCAAAGGTCATTTGGGGTCACAATAGGTCAAAAGGACAAAACTTCTTAAACACGGTATCTCAGGAACGGTACATGTGACTGTGCTCATATTTGGCGAGTGTGTTGGCCATATTGAGTAGATGATCCCTATTGTTTTTGGTGGAGGTCAAAGGTCATTTGGGGTCATGAGAGGTCAAAAGGACAAAACTTCGTAAACACGGTATCTCAGGAACGAACGGTACATGTGACTATGCTCATATTTGCTGTGTGGATTGGCCATATTGAGTAGATGATCCCTATTGATTTTCGTGGAGGTCAAAGGTCATTTGGGGTCACAATAGGTCAAAAGGACAAAACTTCGTAAACACGGTATCTCAGGAACGGTACATGTGACTGTGCTCATATTTGGCGAGTGTGTTGGCCATATTGAGTAGATGATCCCTATTGTTTTTGGTGGAGGTCAAAGGTCATTTGGGGTCATGAGAGGTCAAAAGGTCAAAACTTTGTAAACATGATATCTCAAGAACGGTGCATGTGACTGTGCTCATATTTAGTGCGTGGATTGGTCATATTGAGTAGATGATCCCTATTGATTTTCTGAAAGGTCAAAATTCATTTGGAGTCAGCATGTTCAAAGCCTGACAAGCTTTCCTGCACAGTCTTTCAAGAAAGGTCACTTGTAGGGTCCTGTAACTTGTCCTGTAGATGGCACATAGTGAATACATGGTCCCAGAAGTTTTTGGTGGAGGTCAAATGTCATTTGGGTTCACAACGGGCAAGGGGGATCTCAATGTAGGAAGATTGGATGCCTTGCATGTGTACTTTGTGGGCACATTATGGAGCCCTGTTAATTGAAAAACATTGCAAAGCAATGTCAATGTGAAAAAAGGCCTTACATTTCAGCGGCAAGGAATCACTAAGCCTTTTGGCTTTCTGGTTGTACACATCAGATGCAAATCATATATTTACACCGGTTGACAAATTTTTGGCTCTTCCTGACCAGAGATGGAGAAGATTTTAACAAATGTTGTTTGCTCTCAAGCTGTCTAATTCACTGTATAAATAAAAAATTTGTATGGTTGTTTAAATGGTGCTTCATAACTAAAAATATTTTGCACTGCTTATTATTTTCAACTTAGACATTCAAGAATGCATTGAAGAACCTGACATATGTGGCCCAAACAGGGTATGCTTGAACAATCCAGGGTCATACAGTTGTGCCTGTGCTAATGGCTTTGATAATATTGATGGATCCTGTGTCGGTGAGTATTGGAAAAATCTGAAAATGTTTTAACCAAGAGTGAAGTTATGCTTCATGTCAGAGTATCAAAGCTGCAGCTCCCTCAGCCAAGCTGTCCGTGTGTTTGGTCTAATAGTAGAGCATCTACCTCTCATGCAGAGGGCCCGAGTTTGATTCCCAGGTCGAGTCTTACTAAAGACCCTAAAAGTATAACCTACTGGCTGTGCATGATGCTCTGCATATTAAGCAATGGAGTAGGGAAAATAAGCCAGTGAGCCACAACTGGAAAAAAGGCTGTGGCCAGCTCGACTTGAAACAATAGGTTGGAAACCGGGCCGTAAAACTCTGTCTAACTAACTAACTAACTAACCCTTGGTCAAGCTGCGGCTGTGCTTTGTTACTATACACATTACAATAGTAGACAAGCATAATCCATTTGTTTTGACATATGCAGCAATATAGCATGGCTGAGGCACTTTTTGCTGAAGTCCTTGTGACACTCTGGCAAAGAAATGTTTGGTGAAACTAAACATTTCCTCTTGAAGGAGTTCTGCTTTCCAAGGAAGCTACATCCTCAAAAGGACAACACTTAGTGATTTACCATGTCAATAAAATCTCTGAAAAGATTACTGGTTTTTCCACTGGCCATTGATCAAATAACTGTAAATTTTAAACTGGACAGTACCTTTTTAGATATGTAAGTAAATTGTTCTCACCTCTAGTTAAAACAAAATCCAAAATTCAGACCGTAGCAAGGTGGTGTCAGCGACCAGACCTCATGCTCGGCAATGTAGGGGAACTGGTACTATTGCCGCACACGACACATCAGTCCTGAGTAATAATTGTGGAGCTGCCAGCTAATGTCCGACGTATACAGGGCTGATGTATTGGTGAAGCCAATAATTTTCTTGTAGATAGCTCTGAGATTTTGGTATATAATTCTGGGTGCAGGTGGTACTGTCAAAGTCAAAAGTCACTGGAGAATCTGGTACATTCGTTGTTGGAGAGCAAGCTTTCAGAATCTTCTTGGCATTTTTGACGTGGTGCTAGTGAAGGCTTCCTGACTGTGGTATGCTTGATCATTTTCAAAGTGGTGCGTGTGATTGCTTAATCATGTCTACTGCACTCTTAGTATATGTAAAGTGTAAGGTTCATTCAGAGAAACCTATGAATATTCATGTTGTGACTTGGAACTTAATTATTTGTAGTGTGAGTGCTACACCTTTATTCAGAAGAGTTTATGTTATGTTAACCTCAAGGCCTTCAAGACCATTTACAGTATTGTCCTGTTGTGTATGACTCTATTCTACACTGGATGAAAAAAACAGATACTGTATACACATGATCTTAGCCAAATGGTGATATGCATTGCGCAGGCAGCTGCAGCCTACAGCTTTGACATGCTGTCTTCATATATGTATGGAAGTGATGAATATTATCACACTTATTTCAGGTAAAAACAGATCATACTAAAAATTTAATAATAAAGGTTGATTTTTTTTATTAAGAAAGAGGTTTTGATGCTTCTTGTGGCAAAGGTATATGAAGGTGCATTGGTACAGAAATATATTTAGTATAAAAAGAAGTAAAGATGTGGAAAATTGCTCCAGGTTGTAGTGATCTCCATCAGATATTAACTTTTTCTGACAAATTATACCCTCATTAATAAACATGAGGTGATGTACAAAGAGGACTTCTTAAATTTTTATCTTAGCTTTCTTTTTCTTAAAAAAAATGACCTTTTCAAAAGGTTACCTGTCATGTTTTGAAATGACAAATTGTCTTCCAACAAAATGTAAGGATCTCACATTTAAATTTGATATTTGCTCCCGAATCCAAGGTAATAAAGGATACTTTACAGAGAATCTTTTGGATACTGAATGTGCATGTCACTTATTTATGTAGGATCTGAGCAGCCAAAAGTCAGGATTTTACTAGAGTTATGCTCTTATAGTTTATGTTGTCACTCCAAATCAAAAAAAGTTTGAAGAATAAATTGAAAAGTTGTAAAATTTAATACTGTATAAAGCCTCAGGGTAAGTGTGGGCGTTAACACCACGTGAAATTCTGACTTTCCACACAACAGTGCATTCTGATTACTGTAATGGTAGAAGGTGATTTGAGTGATGGCTATTTCACATTAAGCTCTCATACTGTGCAGTACTGTTTCGCTCAGATAAATTTTTTTTACTTTCAGCCAATTCTGAAGCAGTGTGCTTTCTGAATGGTAACCCATGTAGTGATGCCAACAATGAGATTTGTATCAATAACAATGGTGTCGCTGAATGTTTGTGCAGACAAGGATACTTCAGAAGTGGAGCTTCTTGTATACGTGAGTTTTGGGGGGTTTGTTTGTCTTTTTCTGTTTTTTAAGTTGGAGAAGGTTAAAGTTGGAAAAGGTTTATGAGAAAGATTCACATCAGCAGTCTCTCAACTTTGTTCAGTGTAAGGCATGGAAAGTTTGGGAGGGGTGACAATGTAATAAGGGTGGAGGCATTCACTTGAAATGTGTGGAACTTGACACATAGAATCTATTTTGGAACATTTCAGACCGCTCATTTTGACCCTAGTTCTTCAGAAAATGATCTGAAGAATTCATTACAAAGTGGGTACTTGGAAATTTGCTATTTTGACAGCTGACCAGTCACAATGGTATAAAGCCAAATGTTTTAGTTTCCATTGATTTTGTAAGAACCCAGAAAAATCTGGAATTTTTAATAATTTTCAAAGACAAGATTGCCAAATTTGGGTAAACTTGTGTGCTGTGAATTTATGTTCATAACAATTTTTGCAAAAAAAGTACAAAATCCTCAGTTCATGCCAAATCAATGGAGTAAATGTATGCACTGTGCATTTTACCCACATCGTATATTCATGCGGTATTTGAGTGGCAAATATGTGTTTTGGTGGCAAACAAATAATCGGAAGCAGTCATGCTAAACAAGTGCCAAATATTTTTCACTTCAAACATATTTTTTATCTTGTAATACTGAAACAATGAAAATGAATTTAATTGCATTGAAAAATTCTTGAATTTTTTCATAACAAAAGATTGAGGAATAGTGACTTCCTTGTAGTAAATGAATGGATTGGGCATTTGTTCTACCCATTGGTGGAATGAATTGGTGGAACATTGCAAAATGTTCAATCTTTAAAACAAATGTAAAACAAGGTAATAAAAGAATAAGGAGATGTTTTTAAAGGTAAAGTGCAATCCCCCCAAACTTATTTTGAAGAAAAAGCTTAATAGCACACTTTTCCTCTTATTTCTCTTCAAAGTATCTTTCGTTACATTTTATGATTTTACTAGTGCACATTCAAGGTAAACCAAGCAGTTACCTCTGGTAAATTTCACATTTGAAGAGAAAAACATTGTCACATGGCTCCCAACAGCCAATCGTGAAACTGGACAGTCTACTACACTACTTCAATTTGGGGTTACTGCTCCTGCCCAAGTAAGCCATTGGAAAGTACCAGTGTTGCAGAGCAACCTGTTAAAAAGCCCAGTCTGTGATAAAATAAAAATTTGAGTCCTAGCTTACAAACCCTGCCCACCTGTTATGTTTCATTTCATTTTGTTTATTGTTTTATTGCTTTAATATATAAACATGCAAATTTAAGGTATAAATATTACAGAAGAACCAATGTACATATAAATTCAAAAGGAAGTACAAAAAAACCTCAGGGTGCTTGAAAACATGCACTCCCTATAGAAAAAAAGCAACAACATGTTATGATGTAGGTATTTGCCTGCAAAGCAGACTCAAGATTAGGTGAAAGTCAAGATCATTTTCTAATTAATTCAGACTTAAAAGGTAATTAATACATTTGCCTTACTGAAATATTTACATTTGTTAACCAATATTTGCAGACAGAATGATATAAATAAGTCATTACGGTAGCACCTCTATCAAGTAATATTACTTTCTTGAGGATAAAAATTTTCTTTTTCTTGCTTGAGAGTATTTTTTCACAGAAACTTTCATAAATTCAAATGATGCAACTTCTGTATAAACTATTCTTAGGTGCAATAATTTAGGGTTTCACGGTACCGCTGATAATTGGTACCATCGGTACCGCCTTAAATGGTACCAGTAATACCGTAGTACCGGTACCAGAAGAGTAAAAAAGTAAGGTTTTTCTACATGCAAAATATCCGTAGAAATACCATGCCTTGACACAAGTGAAGACTTCTGATAATCCCTGCCTCCCATTTCACTATTTTTAATAACATTTAGCCACCCTATAACAAACAAATCGGTGCAAATTAGCGTCCGATAAATAGTGCGAAGTTAACGGAATGCATCGCGCAGCAATCCGTTGCACAACAACTGTTCTTCAGTAGCTGCTATCAATAGCTGATTTCACGTGAACGCGTGCCGATATTTTAGGCGGGATTAACTGTGTGTTAAGTCCTGTTGCTTCACTGTGTAAATTTCTGAAAGAACGTTTGTTGCGTTCGTACGAAAATTTTTTTTCAACAGACAGTGAGTGTTATGGAGCAGTCCCATTACATCACTGTGTTAGAATCAGAAATCATCAATGCAACGTTCGTGTCAGAGCTTGCAATGTTATAATTCTTTGTCTAATAACAATGAATTTCTCACTTTTATAATGTTGTGTACTATTGTGTTACTAAAGTGACTTCAATCAACTAATGCATGGTATGTATTCTTAATACACCATGTGAAAGCATTTGCCGATGAACAGCGATCGTTCTGAAGTTGCACAGAATGTTGAAAGAAAGCAAGGTCTTCATCAGTGTGGAAGGTACTAGTTCTGCAAAAGTAACGTTAAACATCACTTTCCGAAATTCTTAGGGGGGATTGCACAGAATGTCGGAAGAAAGCAAGTTCCATTTTAGTGTGGAGGGTACTAGTTCTGTGAAAGTAACGTTAAACTGCAATTTCCAAAATTCTTCGGGGAATTTGTGACTGAAATGGTGCAAAATGATTATCAAGTGACTACTCCTTGTTTATATTGTAATGTTTAGAGACACGGGACATTCATCAAATGAATTTTTGTTACATTTTGATATCATTCTAATGTATATGCTATAATTTTAGGAAAGGATTTTCACCTTACAGTTGAGTACCAGTCTCCACGATACTTCGGTACCATTAGGTCGGTGGTACCATACCGTACCGGTACCGCTACCTACCGGTACTTACGGAAATACCGGCATACCGTGAAACCTTACAATAATTTTAGGATGTGAAGTTATTGCTTACATTTCAATATTGGTGAAATACAATGGTTAAGTCATGGTAAAAGCTATTTTTTTCATGTTCCATATTGGTGGATTTAAGCTCATTATTTCCCTTCAATAATGTGACAAAACTTTCACCCAGCAACTTGAATGCTGCTTTTCCATTTGTTATCTGATACAGCTGAAAGTGCCTGCAATGCCAATCCTAACAGGTGTTTGTCCAACCAGCTCTGTGTTGATACAGCTCCAGGAGAGTTCAGATGTGATTGTAGGCCTGACTTTGTCAGAGATGTACAGAATAATTGTGTTGGTTAGTTTGTGTTTTTTCTTATATGTGGGTTTTTTATAATGCTTTTATTGTAATTTGATGAAATGTACAAACTTCATGGAAGTGTTTGGTCTAGCGATACAGCATCTGCCTCTCATGTGAAAGGGTTCAAGTCATAACAAAGGCTCTAAAAATAGAACCTACTGCCATTGTGCTTGGTGTTCAGCATAAGCAATGGAGTTGGGAAAACAAGCCAGTGAGCCACTACTGGAATAAAATGCTGTGGGTAGCTCAACTTGAACCAATAGGTTGGAAACTGGGTCCTGAAACTCCATTTAATTGCGTCACCAACCTTTGGATAGTTGTAAAATATTTTCAAGGATTGCAAAAAAGATGCAGGAGAAAAAAATATTGCCGTATTTCTCATTGAAAACTAGCATTCAATAGAAGGTGATTCTTATCTAAGGGCCAATGATCTGATTTGTGTAATAGTACTTCTCATGAGACTAATGATATATCTGGCTATGATTTGAAAATTCAGTTCTAGACTTTGAAACCATGTCAAATTTAACTCCCCTCCCTGACATCATATATAGAGCCACCAAGATTCTGGAATGCAAAATTGGGGCCATCAAGCAAAGACATTTGGAGATTCTTGTCTTTTAGATAATGTGAAATGTTTTGTTTAAAATTATATATTTTTTTTATATTTTTTTAATTATATTTTTCTCTTCAGCTACTGATATCTGTCTCAGTGATACATCTCTGTGCACTGAAAATGTGAACCAAGTTTGTATTAGCTTGGCACCAGGAGCCTATGAATGTCTCTGTCAGGATGGCTTTGTACTGGTAGATGGTGTTTGTACTGGTGAGTGGTGTATACAGTTGTTGTATGATTTAGGACTTTCCAATGTATATAGAACATTTTACAAATAGCAATAATATTGCATTTTACTATTTTTTATCTTGGTATGGGGGGGTTGGGGGGTTGGATGACGGTAAAATGCCATAGATAAGAAAGATACACACTAAAATATTACCCATAATCCATTGTGACTGTAGTGTATTGTATATAATGTGCTGTTGTTAACGATTTGAACTCTATATGCTTTGGATGTGCAAAAACGTCATCAATTTTTAAGGAGAAAATAACAAATTAAAGAGCACAAACCTGATACGCTCCTACTTACCTGGCCTGTGACTATACTTTGCAACTGTCCATCTGTCACAGGATTATCACTGGCCGTGAAACCCCACCATTGGCTGTACCATGCCACCTCCCAAGCTATCCTATCTGGCTCTTGTTTCATTGTCAGTGGAAGGGTCTGCATCATAGTTTGTGTATCTCTGTTTTTTTGTGTCTGTTCTTCTGTCTTTTTTGGTATCAGAAATTTTTATTTATTTGCAATAAAGCAAATTAGAAATAAAAAGTTTGTAAGAGAGATGGCACTTTAATTTTGGCTGTAGTGAATGAAAGAATTTATGATTATGTATTTTTTCATTGTTGTTGTTTCTCAACAGCACAAGATGTTTGTGCCATTAGCCTATCTTCCTTGTGTGGAACTAACCAAGTGTGCATGGCTACAGGTGTTGGTCAGTTTGAATGTAATTGCATTGATGGATTTGTGCCTATAGATGCCAACTCCTGTGGGGGTAAGTTCTTCTTGCTCAAGTTTAAAAATAACTCCAGAAAGTCAGTTAATCTGTAGTGTTAACATGCAGTTTATGTTTCACATACATGTTTATTTTATGGTGCCAGTCTTGTTTCACCAGATAATCAATTAAAAATTTGAAGTCACAAAACCTCATTTGGAAAAATTCATCCCATGCCTAACCTCGTCAAAAACTATTTTGAATACCGTGCACGTAAATTCCCATGCAAACATTTGAAAATAGCTCAAAGGTTGACGTTTGATAGCACTTTGTGTCAGATTAAGCTGAACGATTTCTTTTTCTTTTTTAACTTTTTGTCTTCGTAGCTTCTTCATGTCATAGTGAATGGCAAATGCAAAAGAAAAAAAAAGGAAAATACCAATTGAAATGAAATATGGTGAATGTTTTACCTTCTTTCTTCAGTTCTGGATCCATGTGATGTCCCAAATATCTGTGACACCAATGAAGTTTGTGTTAACAATGCAAATGCTGCAGTCTGCAATTGTATAGCAGGATATTCTAGACAGAATGGTGTCTGTCAGCCTAATGCAGGTATGTTTACTAGGGGTACCATTCTAATCAACTAATAGTTGTCATGGGCAATCAGCAGAACTTTGAGCAATGGATCAGACAAGGGATTATCAGTTTCCAAAACGAAAAATTCCAGGCTAAACCTTGGACAGTGTAAGAGCTAGTGCACTGAAAACCTTCTGCCCTTAAAATGGGGGAAGACATTTGTCATTCTGCACCTATGTATTTCTGCCATAAACACTGAAAGTTATGTTAAACCAGCTCGGGGACTCAGGTGTTGTTTCATAAAGTAAATGAAATAGGTCACTTTTGGTTTACTTTGCTCATTTGCATATCTCCATGCTACTTTAAAATTTGAAGGAATGTGCTTGTGTTTGTAACTCAATTTCTGAAACTTTACCATCCAGCATATTTAGGAAATTTAAAGAGGTGATAGAATTATCTTTCAGTTTCTGACTAGAGTAATCAACTCTTCTAATTTTACATGAGAATAGCTGCTTAAGTCTAAAGCCTTGGTCACACTGCCCTCACTATTCACTACTCAGCATGACAAATGAAGGCATGAACAGTGTCACACTGAGTTTTGTTATGTTGTGAGGCGTTGCCAGATTGAACATGTTCAATTGTTGATTGACACATAGGTGTACCCGATGTATGCAAATTGCTTATGATGAAGAATTCTTGTAGACCCATTGGTAGTCATAGTGTTGTGACATGGGCTTAACAAAATAACAAATTCCAACAATAGCACTGGAAAGGCTCTGAATTTTTCTTTCCAAAAATATAGATTACTTGCATAAAGTAATCTTGTCTTAGCACACAAAAATCTGTTGCAACTTCAGTGCAGTGTCAACTCAAAGGCTTCATTACTGGTGGCTGGCTAATATCATTTCAAAGAATAATTTTGGCTACAAATGTGAAACTGAAAAGATTTGAGTGGAAATATGTGTAACCAAAAAGAAACCAATTGTTCAAAGTTTGAAAGAGTATCCAGAGATTGTTTGAAAAACCCATCTGTTGTTGGAGCAATGTTCATTGTGTCCTTGTATGGTTAATATCAAACTTGCTAACCATATTACTCTTCTAACTGGTCAGAACTTTAACTGTAACTTTTGCTTTTTAATATTTTTTAAATGCTTTCTTAACCATCAGCCCCAAATCCTTGCAACACCCCAGGTATATGTGGCCTTAACAGGGACTGCATATTACGTGACAGTGGCTCTATCATATGTGTCTGTAGTCAAGGCTATGTTGAGCGTAATGGGGAATGTCAGCTGGAAACAGGTAGGTGGATTGTAGAAGCTACAGGTAGAAGTGTTAGAAATCCATCATTTTCTTCTTGGTCACTCAATGTTATCACAACTTATAGCTTTGACAGTCTGGTTATTAACATGTTGTGCATGTTTAAATGTATTAGAAGAAAAAACCTTTCAAATTTGCTCAAAGTCTTCAGGGGGATATTATGTTGTTGCAGCTTTTATTATCATGTCACACAGCTTGAATTGGCATTATAAGTTACAGGGGTTAAATTCTTTTCATGAGATAAGTTCATAGTGAAAAGTTTTGCCAATGGGTTATTTTGTTGGTGTTTCCGAGAAATTTAAGCAATTTAAGCATTCTATCATTTTTTTAAGGCAAAATACGTTGAAATTAATCAGGACAAAATATTACGTTGAACAATTTCTATTGAACACCTCTTACGTAAGTAAAGTTATCTCATTTTCGTATTATGAGAACGAAGACCAGTAATATTAAAAGGACACAGAAAAATGTTTCTCATTGTTTATGCTCTGTTAATCATCATAGTGTGACGTAAATATTGCTAGGTGCACACACTAGCACAAATGAAATTGTAAGACATGTTGCACAGAAAAATTTCAATTCACCTGTTAATTTTTCTTCTCAGCAACCAATCCATGTGACAACCCCAATGTCTGTGGTACCAATGAAGTTTGTTCAGTGGTTTCAAACCAGGCTGTGTGTAATTGTATTCCTGGCTATACCATGCAAGATGGTATTTGTCAACTGGCATCAGGTAATTGTGTACAACTATGTGTCTTATTTATGTTTATATTTCATATTTTGTGCTATTATTTTATTGTTTGAAGAGAAGGGGGCTGGGTTGGTAAAAGGCATTTTGTAAGGGTTAGTTCTGGTCTTATAATCTTAGTCATTACCTTTCCTTTTAGTTTATTGAATTTTCTGTCCTTTTTTTCTTTTATATTCTTTTTTCTTTATGCTTATTTGTGTTTGCAACACAGCTACTCTAGGTTGCTTTTGTTGTTTTGGGGAGTAGAACTCTCGACTAGCCCCTCATGGTTTTTTAGTTTTACTTCCATCTACTTCAGTGTTATATATGTACAGTATTCATTACTTTTGTATATCCAAACATTCTGATGATGTAGAAAAACAAATAAATGAAACAAAACTATTTCCCCACACTACCCACTCCTTCAAGCTTCATTAAATACCATGAGTATGTAACCCTGTTTGGTAACAATCTGCTGCTTGGTCATAGGCAAAAATGAGATCTTGTAAACATGAAAGCAATAGGTGGGACTTGTTCTGACCAATGAATGTGACAGTGCAACACATGACTTTATATGGATCTCTCAACCTGTCTACAGAAGCAGTTTTCTTCACATTTCTTGTGTGGAATCAATGGAACAACAATAACTTTTGAAACTTAAGGTCTCCAATTTTGAGACTTGCAAGTGCATCACTCACCTTAAATCACTGTGGGGAGTGTTACATTTAATAAAAACCAAGATGGAGCATATTGGGGCAAATACATTATAAATCGATCACAAGTTAATAAAACAGTACACATACCATACTTCTTAATTTTCCAAGAAAAGTGATTTATGGCAGAACCAAAAGATATAAAACCCAAGGCATGAAGGATGTTACTTACTGTAATATTCAAAGATGTAAGAGTTCAGGAAATTTCCTGATTTCATGAAGTCTTCAGCGAAATTCTCAGGAAATTCATTTTGCCGCACAAAAAGTTTTGGGGTGGGGTGTAACTGTCTCTGTATAAGCATACTTGGAAAACAGTAAAATGTTATAAATTCATACCTAGAACTCCTAAAAATGAAAAGTTTTCTCCAAGGGGAGTGTCACTGAGACATTCCCCACATTCACCAGTCCTGAGTGACAAAGTTTCAGGAAGGTTACCATTACCTTGCTCACATCTATGAATATTTGAATGAATCAAGTTCACTTGAGATAAAATTACCACAGCCCAAGTGTCCATGAAATTTCAAAAATAGACCAGGAGGTTAGAACTTGTTGAGGATGTGCATCAATGTGTATCAAGTTATGTAATGTGGGCATATTGCTTCAAATTCCTTTTGTTTTTCTTTATAATTGAACATCCTGTTTGTCCTTGTAATTTGATACTGCTGGGATGTTTGAATATCTTTTCCTGTAGATCTAGCATTACCCTTCACCTAGTACATAGAGTACAACCAACAATATTGCTTAATATTGCCTGCAGCGGCATCATAATTACAAATAAATTGAATGCAATGTAAAATTAATGTGCCACGATGACATCACAGATTTTCCATGATGCATCAAATCCCAAAAAAAAATTGCAATACTTTAAAAATGTGTATCTTCCAAATGCTATAAGCTATGAAGATGCAGTTTTCACCTTCTGATAGAGAAAATTTTCTGCTTTTTTAGAAGTTAATGAATTTTGTCTCCAGAATATGCCTTTAAGCATACGGAATTTGGTCCGACTGTATGCAAGCTCTTCTATGCTAGGGCAAAATATGTGCCATGTACCATTCTAAGCACTATCATTGAAACTTTGGTATATGCTCTGTAACACCTGTCTACCAGCCGTCTTCTCTTCTAAAAGGAATTAAGTTATCTTTCAAAAATGAATAAGAGTTCCTGCCATATTCTGTAATTTAAAATTTCCTCCATTTCCCTGCTCTGTTACTTTGTTTAGCTTGCAGTCTGCCAGATATCTGTGGAGTCAATGAACAGTGTGATATTCTCCCTGGAGGTTCTGCCACCTGTAACTGTATACCAGGTTACAGTAGACAAGGTACTCAATGCCAGCTTACTCCTGGTAAGTATCTCATTTTATTTCGTAATACGTTTGGGTAATGTATAATCCTGTCCGAGCATGTGCAGTCAGTACGTTCCAGGTAATTTGCAGTGTCAATCAGACTGCAAAAATTCTTTACATGAAAGTGTACCTCTGCTGGTCAAAAACATTCGAAAATATATATTAAACACTGAGCATGAAAATGAATCCTAACAGTCTACCTCCATCTTCATAGCATGTTCTTGAGCTGAGATATAAAATGTTGAAATCTATTCACTTAAGACAAATTGGTACATTGCACAATAATGTGTGACTTTCTTACTGTACAACTCACATTACCTGCTGTGTTTCCCTACTGAAATTTAAAAATGTTGTTATGACCTTGAACACTTCCTGTTTGCTTGCATAGAATGTTGCCAAGAGAGGGATAAATAAATTACACGACCCCATAAGAGTGCTATCACACCTTTGTACAAGTTGCAGTTACTTTCAAAAAACAAAGAAATAGAAACATTTTGTAATTTGAGTTGTACAACAATGACATCACAAATTATTTCACAATGTACCATTTTGATGTGAGTGAATAAACTTCCACACTTAATATCTTGGCTCAAGAATGTCCTAAGAAGGTGGGAGCTGGAATGTTAGAATTCATTTTTCATGCTGTTTAATATACATTTTTGAATTTTTTTTGCAGGCATTATTTAAAATGGTGTGGAAACTTCTTCCTGCAAAGTTTTTGAATTATAACAAGTTTCAGTTTTCAGCTTTAAGGCATGGTCATGAAGAGTCATGCAAATTTGAAAACCGAAAAGAAATTCCTTTCTCATTAGTAACATAAATATGATAAAGCAACAAATTATATGCAAGTATTAGCAAAGAGTTCCATTTTTTGAGCCAACCCTCTCTGTTGAAATTTATCCTCCACCTCTTCTGAAGTTTTCTTTGAAGTATGGGGTGCTGGTGGTTCAGCCAATATGTTTGTATGCAAGTAGAAAAGCTGGGAAATAGCTAGTGGTCATGTTGGAAGTTGTTTCAGCCTATGTATTTGTTTGCAAGTAAAGAAGTGTTGGCAGATAGCTAGGAGTCAAGTTGAAGGTTGGTTCAGCCAGTATATTTGTTTGCAAGTAGTAGGGCAGGGAGATAGCGAGGAGTCAAGTTGGAAGATGGGGAGGGTAGTTAAATTTTATATTTACTTGGCATTAGCGAATCAAACGGAGAGGCAGAGATCATTTTATAACATTGCTTTCTACATATGCAAATATCTGTGTGAGGATGCTTTGTAATGGTAGGGGGGGGAGAGATTAGGTGGGGATGTTGGAAACTGGAATGTTGCTTGGTTAACACTTTGTGCTTGTCAAAACTGAGGAGGGAATGTGAGTAAGAGATTTATTTATTTGTTTATTTTTGACTTGAAGTTGCAGATCCTTGCTCGGAAGGAAGTGCTTGTGGTTTGAATGAATTCTGTACAAATGTCAATGGTAACGCTCAATGCAGCTGTAATGTTGGGTTCAGTCGACAGAATGGAGTATGTTTACCTCTAACTGGTAAGTATCATGGTGGAACTGAACATGATGATGCTCTCTCTTATTAAAGGTTAAGTTACAGATCTTTCAAAGATAATCTCGGGCATGGTGACTAATCACGGCTCAAGAAATTAAGGGGCAGAGGTTGGTCAAATCTAGGTTACAAATAACCCTGTCAGTTCCCATTCTGGTCCAGACTGTCACATTTTATAATGTGATCATTTGGTGTGCAGTCCCACTCTTACAAAAAAGAGTCTGGCAATGTGTATCAGTTACCATGCATGATCACCTGTGAAAAACAAAGGAAATCACACATTTTCCTGGGTGACAAACCTATGTTTTTGTAACCCTCTTGACAAAGATTTTCAAATCTTTTCTTACCTTCAGTTTAAAACCAAAGTTTTTTACTCAAAATTCTTTGTTAATATTAGTTTCAATTGCCACAGGTTTTTCCAGTCAAACCTGTGGCAAACTGGTGGTAAACCTGTATCAAAGCTGCGAAAGAATGAGGCCAGTGGCAAACTCATGGCAGTTTCACAGGAAGACACATGTTTTCATGTAAATCCCTACAAAAACCAGTGGCAAAAACATGATTGTGAAAATCTGCAGATTTGTAACTAATCAACACACCTTTTTTGTAAGTGCATCAGCTGCATTAATGATCACACCTGACTCAAATTAGCTTTACTCTAGTGTCAAATGACTAGTACTTAGTGTGTAAGTGTCTGTCTCATGATGAAACATTCCTTCTTACTTTTTTGTTATCAGCTTTCTCTGCCTCATTACCTCTTATCCCCCCAGGGAAGAAATGAAACTCACTGTACACACACTTGATATAGTCACCTTTCACATCTGATTAATTGATTGACAGTAACAGATTTTTCAAAATACACAAAAAGTAATGCAACATTTGGACACCTATTAACAATTTTGCTCCTCTTGTAGCTCAAGATCCATGCCTGTCAGAAAATGCTTGCGAGGTAAACGAAGATTGTTCTTCTAACAATGGACAAGTGTTTTGCACCTGCTCTGCTGGGTTTGTGAGGCAGGATGGAGTCTGCCAACTAGAAGGTGAGTTAAGAAGATGATCTTTTATTCAGTTCAGCTTAAAGAGGCAGTCAGAGTTTGACATGGAATATTATCTTTTTGTTACAAAACTTAGTTTTACCTTTCTCAAGGATCAATAGACATTGAAGAGGTGTTTCAAGTGAGAAAAAAAGTTAATTTTGTTTCAATAACTGTTGAATGGGAATTTTGTAATTTTGTTTGGGAAACAAAGTTCCTCACAGATGTAAGACTAGACAGCCTGAGCCATACTGTGACCAATCACAATGTCAGACCATGATGGCAGTCCTTTTTTTGTTAGTTTTTACTCAATGTATGATTGTGGTGCTGATTGTTGAAAACTTGGAAAAAAGAAAGTCTGATTGTCCGTAGTTTCATAGTTTCAAAATTTGATGGGAGACCACATACATGTCTCTCTAAAGGCCAGTTCACACTACAGTGATATCAGATTGCATTTCTCTCCAAATTTTGTGAGTTTTAATTATTATCTCCTTCATCTTTGGTCGAAAAGAGACAAAAATTTTCCAACCTCTGTAGTTACAGTATGTGAATTGTATTGCAGGACTACGAAATTCTTAGTTATACCATTTATTCCATGATGCCATATCCACAGACAGCTTTTGTCCGATACGTGTAGTCCGATAAAAGCTATTTGTCAATGTGACATCAAAAAATAAATAGTTTGTATTTCACTTCTGTAGTCCTCTCATGCTGATCACATATTTACACACAATGGCAAATTTTTGGTTCTTCCCGATGGAGGAGATTTTACCTGAAACTCACAAAAATCTGATAGTAATCTGATCCGACATTGCTGTAGTGTGACCTGGGCTTAAAGATAATGTATGTCATATATATAAATATATATATATATATATATATATATATATATATATATATAAAACCAAATAACAAAAGAACACAAAAAGTAGATACATTCATTTCCAACTAAATTATAATATAAATCCGTGAATACAAAATATTTCGGGCTTAAATTACACAGCCCTTCATCAGTTGTACAAAAACACTAGTGCAAAAAAAAGACTGTATACACGTACTGTTCTGCTTCCTCGCTTAGGTATCAACTGCTTGGGTGCCCATGAACGCCAAATCCCTATTCAGACCCGATTTATGATTGTTAAGTGAGATGATGGTTTGTAACTCACGGTTACATCTCTGCTGAGCGCTTTTAAAATTGCCGTACAACAAGGCACACTTTAAATGGGAAAGGTTATGCTGAGGAGATTAAAGTGTTCGGCAACCGGGAATCCAGGGTTATTCTTTCTTATGCTGAGCTTGTGATTATTAAAACGAAGTCTGAATTTTGTGCTTGTTTCGCCTATGTACGTAGCTAGGGACATTGGGTGCAGAAAAATAAATAAACTACATTACATGAGTCACTAAGTCTCGGTTTTAGAGTTATACCTACATGATGGTAAATGGTGAAGCTCCAAATGATTGCAAACTTGGCACCGGGGTTTATTACACTTCCTGTTGCCTGTTTTGGGATTGTCTACAGTGGGAAGGGTTTTGCGAACTAACATGGCTCTAAAATTACGTGGCTGTTTATAAGCAATCATCGGGGGGTCCCTGAAAATTTCAGAAATCGAGGGGTCAGATTTGAGTATTTCCCAAGATTTCTTGATATTGTGGGTAAGGGTGCGATTGGATGGGTGGTATGTGATGACTAAGGGAATGCGGTCACAGTTCGATTTTGTGCGATACCGAAGGAGATTATGCCTCGGTGTAGCAAGAACTTTATGAAAGTAATTGTTGAGGAGTTTATAGGGATATCCTCTGTTGAGAAAAAAGTTAACCAATTCAGTGGCCTTTTCCACAAAAATGTTATTAGTGGAGCATAAACGGCGGTACCGAAGGAATTGGCTGTAAACAATAGAGTGTTTGGTATGACGGGGGTGGAAACTATTGAAGTGGAGATACGTATGTCTGTCTGCAGGTTTAGTGTAGACGGACGTAGTGATCTTACCGTCTCCAATCATTACCAGAACATCTAAGAAGGGCAGAGTCTTAAAGGAATAATCAAAAGTAAATCTGATGGAAGGATGAAAACTGTTAGCAACATAAAAGAATTGTTTTAGATTATCCAGTCCTTTGTCCCAGATCATAAAAACTTCGTCTATATATATCGTACATAGAATAAGGGTTAGGGTTAGGGTTCCCAAAAGGAATGCATTCATAGACGCATTCGTTTCTTCGGTAAACTCACACCTGAATTCGTTTTTAAAGTCTATACAGCAAAAGCCCCAAGCATCAGTCAATAACTTAAGCAAATCGGAGAGCAACACCCTGTTCAGCCTTAAGGCCAATAACGACATTGTAATAAAACCTGCCGATAAAGGTGGTGCTGTGGTTATAATGGACAGGGCTAACTACATTTCTGAAGCTGAGAGCCAACTGTCTAACACAAAATTCTACAAACCGCTTCAGGTTGATCCAACCCTCACCTACTATAAGGAACTAATTCGTTTGGTCCAAACCTTTGACAATGATATTAATGAGGAGGTTACACCCTTGATACCCACCGCGCCCAAACCAGCTATGTTCTACACCTTACCAAAGGTCCACAAATTGAAAGATATTGTTGGCCGACTCTGGGAAGGGGATGAACAACCTACAAACACAGAAGCAATTTGAATCTGTTCTAACAGCATACCCGTCCCTGGCAGGCCCATTGTTTCCGGCATCGGGACTCTGACTGAATACATCTCGGCCTACGTTGACCAACACCTACAACCTCTACTTCCTACCATCCCAAGTTATATTCAAGACAGCACTCATTTTATCAATAGACTAGATGAAATTACGTCCTTGCCCAAAGATGCCATACTCGTGACAATGGACGTGACTTCGTTATATACAAATATTCCCCATGAGGAAGATACAACGGCCTGTTTAAATTTAATGAGGAAAAATTCTGTCACTGGGTACTCTGAAGTAACGAGTTTAATTCGATTCATTTTGAGCCACAATAACTTTCAGTTTAATGACATTAATTATTTACAGGTAAATGGGACGGCTATGGGTACAAAAATGGCACCGTCATATGCCAATATATTTATGTACCATGTGGAAGAGGGAATTTTGATGCAATCTTCAAACAAACCCTTATTCTATGTACGATATATAGACAACGTTTTTATGATCTGGGACAAAGGGCTGGATAATCTAAAACAATTCTTTTATGTTGCTAACAGTTTTCATCCTTCCATCAAATTTACTTTTGATTATTCCTTTAAGACTCTGCCCTTCTTAGATGTTCTGGTAATGATTGGAGACGGTAAGATCACTACGTCCGTCTACACTAAACCTGCAGACAGACATACGTATCTCCACTTCAATAGTTTCCACCCCTGTCATACCAAACACTCTATTGTTTACAGCCAATTCCTTCGGTACCGCCGTTTATGCTCCACTAATAACATTTTTGTGGAAAAGGCCACTGAATTGGTTAACTTTTTTCTCAACAGAGGATATCCCTATAAACTCCTCAACAATTACTTTCATAAAGTTCTTGCTACACCGAGGCATAATCTCCTTCGGTATCTCACAAAATCGAACTGTGACCGCATTCCCTTAGTCATCACATACCACCCATCCAATCGCACCCTTACCCACAATATCAAGAAATCTTGGGAAATACTCAAATCTGACCCCTCGATTTCTGAAATTTTCAGGGACCCCTGATGATTGCTTATAAACAGCCACGTAATTTTAGAGCCATGTTAGTTCGCAAAACCCTTCCCACTGTAGACAATCCCAAAACAGGCAACAGGAAGTGTAATAAACCCCGGTGCCAAGTTTGCAATCATTTAGAGCTTTCCCCCACCATTTACCATCATGCTTGAGGTATAACTCTAAAACCGGGAGACTTCGATTGTGACTCATGTAATGTAGTTTATTTACTTTTCTGCACCCAATGTCCCTTAGCTACGTACATAGGCGAAACAAGCACAAATTCAGACTTCGTTTTAATAATCACAAGTTCAGCATAAGAAAGAATAACCCTGGATTCCCGGTTGCCGAACACTTTAATCTCCCTCAGCATAACCTTTCCCATTTAAAGTGTGCCTTGTTGTACGGCAATTTTAAAAGAGCTCAGCAGAGATGTAACCGTGAGTTACAAACCATCATCTCACTTAACAATCATAAATCGGGTCTGAATAGGGATTTGGCGTTCATGGGCACCCAAGCAGTTGATACCTAAGCGAGGAAGCAGAACGAGTACGTGTAAACAGTCTTTTTTTTTGCACTAGTGTTTTTGTACAACTGATGAAGGGCTGTGTAATTTAAGCCCGAAATATTTTGTATTCACGGATTTATATTATAACTTAGTTGGAAATGAATGTATCTACTTTTTGTGTTCTTTTGTTATTTGGTTTCTTTACTTTCCAACACACGCCACCTATCATGTTATATATATATACCGTATTTACTCTATTAAACGCCCCCTCTCTAATAAACGCCCCCCCAACTTTTTCATCACATTGCATAAACTGAAATTGTAAATTCCAAAGACAATATGGTAAAAGGAAAATGAAATAGTCCTACCTTGAAGCCACGAAATCTCCTAAAGTCCCATATCCTAAAGTAAAAGGCATGTTTCTGCAACTTATTTCTGTTGATATCCATCAAGCTATCACATACCGCGAACCTGTGCTGCTTCGTTTGCGGTTCGAAAGTGGTACAGTACTGTACATACCGTAGGTATAAAAATAGTCGCTAGCCTATCCAAACAGCCTAACTACATGAATATCCAAATTCACCACAGGAAAACTGTTTAACAGTGAAATGCAGTGAACGCGTATGTACTGCTAATGGTACTACTCACGGTAACTTTTATGCAATTACCGTATGTATGTGCGTATAGCCGGCCAGTCAGTATAGTAACGTGAGGCCTGGCTATATACTGTGCAAAGCATGCATGCATACATGCCGCGGGCTCCTAAAAAAGTCACTTCTGTGTGTAACGTTACATATCAAGATGTCGGCAAAAGTTGATCACACTTGCAAAGTTCACAGTGTTGTTCGTGGCTACCATATTTATAGGAAAGTTTGGTTACCGATTATTGGGGAGGAGTTCACAGCTGATTGTGAAGGTGACAACCAATGGGCAAATACGCCATAGTAGTTTATCAGAAGGGCTCAGATAAGAAACAAGTTGTGGGGCACTTGCGTAGAGAAAAGTCACGTAAATTTGACTCCAATAAACGCCCCCTTTAACGAAAATTTCACGCCCCCGGGGCGTTTAATAGAGTAAATACGGTATATATATATATATATATATATATAATTATGTAATGAAAAAACTTCTTTAAAATTTTGTTCATTTCACCCAAAGGTCCAGACCCATGTACTACAAGCAATAACTGTGGGACCAATGAAAGATGTATTAATTCCAATGGAAATCCAATCTGTACCTGCGTTGATGGATTTACGCGACAAAACGGTGTTTGTGTTGATGCAGGTAAACTTATAAGTATCACCCATGCAGCATTAGTTATGATTACCACTGTCATGGAAAATTAATGGCTATTTGGAAAAATTTCTAAGAGGTAGAAAAGTCTCAAAATTCTAGGAAATTATGTCACGTCCTGGAAAACTCATGGAAATTTTCACAGTGTCATTGAAATATTCTCAGCTGTAATATCAAAATGTATTCTCAGTCGTGGTGTTAAAATTTTTTTGTTATTATCTTCACCACAAGTTTAATACAGCTTGCAGCTTCCTGAAAAAGCAAACTTTATGTAAGTCATCAAGAGGAACATCATGGAAATTCTTAATTTGGTCGAGTAAAAGTCAAGGAAAAGTCATGTAAATTGCTTCCCCAGAAAATGAAGAAAACCTAATAAGTGTATGGGTTAGTTATTTAGCTAGTTAGTTAGAGTTTTATGGCCCAGTTTTCAGCCTATTGATCCAAGTCAAGCCAGCCACAGCTTTTTTACCAGTTGTGGCCTACTGGTTGTTTTCCCTACTCCATTGATTATGTGGAGCATCATGCACAATGGCAGTAGGTTCCATTTTTAGTGTCTTTGGCATGAGTCAACCTGGGAATCGAACCCAGGCCTTCTGTGTGAAAGGTGGATGCTCTACTGTTTATAGACCAAACACGTGGTCTATGGTGTAGGGGACCATTTGCATTTGAGGGGCATGCTTTTTGCCCAGTGTTCATTTGTAGCAAAAATTTGATCACATTTCTGCCCATATGTTGTGGTTGCATGGGGGTCATGACCCCCAAAGCCTCCTGTCAAACTCCTTTTCTAATATACATTTGGTATACCTAGTCTAGAAAATTATCTTCAAAAATGGACTTCCAACTTAATCTTTTTGGTTTCCCGAAAGGGAAAACTATGGAGCCGCTCTTCTTCACCAAGCAAAACCTTGCGGGGGACCACGGATTGCAAAGCCGATATTGACTAATACAAGTCATCCATACAAATGAGCGACGACGATTACTTTTACCGCATGCTTTTACAATATTGCTCGACACAGTGTTTCTACAAAACAAAAGTCAAAGACTTTTTTCTTACTAAAAATTTATGGGGTCATCAAGTAGTTAATAATTTAAAAAGTCGTAAATAACTTTGAAGTTTACTGCATTCTTGGAGAAAATCCTCTAAGCCTGCGATTACAAGCCACACTCGTTGTTGTCTTAGATCAGACTAAAACAATGTACACATATACAGCCACTAATGATATAGCAATGCGAGACCCATCCGCTTTGTACTCCGTATTTTACATATCTGTAACGCACTATGACTACAAGCAAGTCAAAATGCTTCTCATCTGGTGACAATCCCAATGGAGTTTTACTGTGTAAACTTTCTCCACATACAGTACATACTGTGTATACAACAAGAGACCAGTCGATTCTTTGCGATAGACGAGCTGAAGGGTATTGTGAGGGTGTCAGTGTCATGAAGTATTGTGTGGCCTGTGTAAGGCTGTGTTTGCAGTTTGTGGATTTGAAATCGTTTATTCTGTTTCAGAGATGTTTTCAGACGTTATTTTTCCTTGTGTAACTAATGTTGCTGCTGCTTAGAGGCGATTGAATTAGCGGAGATTCCGTAGTAGCTGGTCTTGTTTGTAAGAAGACTTCAAAAAAACTTAGTTTTAAACCTGTAATAACCATTGGTAGAGGTAGCTTGATGTTGCTGGTAGAGAACGGCCACAGTTAGTTTGAGTTTGGTTCGTATAAGTTAAGGTCAGGTTAGATGAGGTTTTCATGGCTTAAGTTTGTTGGTTAAATCAGGCTGGCCAAGGCTATATTTCAGTTGTGGCTCACTGACATGTCTTCCGGCTTATGCTGAACACCAAGCAGTTTTCCAGCTTATGCTGAGTACCAAGTTTAATGGCTGACCTAGGCCACTTGCTACTTGACGATGAGGGAGTTGTCTAGACTCCAATTCATAGGCTTTCTGCTTTCTTCTATATTTTCAGTAGGCCTATGCTAATTACTTGTACTTAGTAAAGTAACCTAAAGAGTGCCTTTGCAAGAATCTTGGTAGGGGCCGTTCAGAATTGGTTTGATATATTTATATACCTCCAGTAACATGCGGTTACAGCCCTAAGTATGTACTCTACACCCTCATATAGTCCGACCCCCTTTTGTTCCAATATTTGATCGTAGATGAGCACATGGGTGTCGGAACATATAGGGCTGTGGGAATATAGGGCAGTCACAGTAATATGCTATATAGCCTAGTTCCCGCTTGTATCCAGAGTGAAAAGAAGGCAAAACCTGGGAAAATTTTCAAGGTGACAAAGTGTGTGCGCTACAGCAAGTAATAAGTCAATGAAAATAATCAAATTAGGCCTATCTGGGGAAAATAATGGGGGCTCAGCCCTCTTTGGCGACCCCTTGCATGACTTGAGATCTGCTAACATACATGTTTTTTATTAACTGGAGAGAGCACTTTGTATTGACTCTCTTAGAGAATTTGCTAGTAGGCCTATAATATTCTCAGTTATTGCCACAGGTGAATACCATAGCCTATTCATTACATACTGGTCATAACTTGCGGTGCACTATCATTCCTCAAGGACCAACGGTGATCTCTAACAGTATCCTTTTGGGAAACGTACATAACTGTGGTTTTGATTAACAGGTTTTACATCTGGTTTGGATTTCAAATTTGCAATCTGAGGCCATTTTGATGTTAAAGCACCCTTTATGGACTTTTAGCTTTTAGTATTCATGGATGATTTTTATCAATACTTTTATCAAGAGTGATGCACAGTGAATTAGAATTCCTAGAAACAGCCTAAGTATAATATAAGAAACAGCCTATAATAATCTTCTTTAAAGAATTTGCCGTATTGACCAATAATACAGCAGACTTAAAACATCATGTTGAAACAGGACCGATTCACCACATGCAGTGTCTGTGGAGCTCTCTCCACCTATTCCTGAAGTTATATCTCTACTTAATCTATTGAACTAAGCTTCAAACTAGTCCCCTTTGAATACAACTTGAATATCAATGTACAAGTAATAGGCTTACATTACACGCTTTTCAAAGGCTAGGATACCAAACTGATAATGGCAGGGATTTGTCATTACTAATTGAAGAAAACAGTGGAAACTTATAGAGAAAAAGGGGAAAGACACAGTAATGTTTTAGTTCTTCGTAAAATTGTACAAAGTAACACAAACTAAATGTGTTATTATTGTTCACATTATGGAAAATTCTTCAGGAGTTGAAATTCAAAAGAAAGTGTGTCTGATTTCTTTGCAACAGGTTAAACTGCAGCTCTAAATAAAAAGTGTGCCTCAAACTTGGATGATTAATGTTTTGCAATCATAATGGTACATGTGCACTTCTAAGTGAACAATTATGACTTAGCTGATATTGTCTTTTTTCCACTCACTCGACCCTTTCTATACAACAGCTTTAACGCAATGTGGCTCATCTCCAAATCTCTGTCCAAATATTTATGAAGAGTGTGTTGAGGTGGACGGATTTGTCCTATGTGAATGTATTCCAGGCTTTACACGAGCTGGTCTTAGATGTGTCTGTAAGTATGAACTTTACTCCAACTTCCATGATATCCTGGATTTCTAGACTTTTTCAAGGTACTTCTGCTTTATTGATTGTTCATTTAGATAAGTCTCCCTGGCCCAATGAACCATGAAATTGCAAAGAGGGTGCTAGTGGTCTCCTCTTCAGGAAGCTGCACTGTGACTACACAAGGAAGCATTGTAGCATTTGTCTGTCACTGTTACAGTATCGTCAGTTGATGAACAGTGCTGTCAGAGGGATGTGGGAATTATTTCACTTCACTTCATTGACCATGAAGGTGCTATATGGAGATCATGATAGGAATTCCCCATTACCTGCTCTTAACCGACTTGCCAATGGCAACTCGGGTAAGAAGGATTAGGCCACCTTATTGATTTGTTGGGGAAGGACATCCTGTTGGCCCAGCACAGCTTTTTCGGGTGTCATGCATAGATGACTTTCAACTTGTAAGGTCTCAGAAGTCAAGATGAGGTTCATGTCTGCAGGGAAGTTGGGCTAAACAGAGTTAAGAGGATCAGTTGTGTTGGACTTTTTCTTAATTCTGGCTAATGGGCATTTCCTGTAATGTCATCTCGCCAGTTTTCATCATGTCACATGCTTGAGTCTTCTAAAGATTTTTCTTTAGCAATTTATTAACTGAACTGATTTTTGCTAGGAATTAAGTGATACTTTTGTCCGTACAGGGAACTGGGTATATTGCAGTCAATACTTTTTTTTTTTTGTAATATTTTTTAATTAAACTTGTATCTCAAACAAGTATGACATGGTCTTTTGAATAAAATGGAAAAAGAATTTTTAATTTGATAATCCACCCTGAGTAATCATTTGGAGAACATAAGTAACAATTGGCAATTTATATAAAACTCATTTTCAAAACTGTGATAAATGTTGGACACATTTTTGGTTTTACCAGTAATAGCAGGTATTGTCCATTTTTATTTAAGGCTACACTAAGCTATTTGTCCTTATTGTAAGTACCATGAGAATCATACAGCTATTCAATTTTGTTTCATTATAGCATTGGTAATTACCAGTTGAATTAAATTTAAAATTGCAAAACTGTACATTTCTGCAAGCAGAATATATTGTGTTCATATAACCTGCTACAGCAGAAATGGACAACAGAATGTTACCCCCATGAGTTAGGTGTTGTAGACTGCCCACAGCCCCCCTCGGTTCCCCACCTGTCACAAGAGGTGACTAAGTGTGTGGACTTGAACCTAGTTACATTGTGTCTGAAATCAAATTTAAAACTGAACTATATTTCAGTTTCAACTTAACTTTTTATCCAGCTGCCAGTACCTCTCCTGTGACACATTCGTGTTGGTGTGTCATTACTTATTTCATCTAACTGACATAACTCACAAAGGAATTTTGCATAGGTAACTGGTAATTATAATGTTGTAGTAAACCATTAGTCATCTCCATTGATTAAAGATTTTTACTTTGTAGCAATTCTTGTAATCTCAAAATAGCATCAACAGGTGAATGTACATTGAATGACAATGACTGTGTTGGAGCCAATGAAGAGTGTGCACTCCTGTCAAATATACCTGTTTGCCAGTGTCTGGATGGCTATGCAAGGAATAGTGCTGACAGTTGTGTTGGTGAGTGTTCCTGGGTTTGTCTGTTTTTTTTTTTTCTTTTTTTTTTTTTCATGAAGCCCCCTTCCTGTTGTATACTTTATTCTTTATTACATGCATAGACAGCTATGGTTGTAGTGTCCAAAACCCTTACATTTGTTAAAAATCAACGCTGCAGGGATGGAAAATTTTCATCAACTTGCAATGTTTACTTTATTTTTCAAGGTCAAATCTTTTCACCATACACACTTTCAATTCTCCCAACCTATTTACTTCCATCATCTTCCAAGGTTTCTATTATCATTCCTTCTGGGAAACAATGCTAATTTGTTGCCTAAGAACATGTCCAGGTAGCCCTTAGAACACTTCCTGTACATGCTATGGGATATGAGCTACTTCGCATCTTTAAATTCAGCATTAAATCGAAGAATCGAAAATTTTGCTCCTCCAGCAAAAATGCAGTTTGAATGACAAGTGCTGCCTGTTCTTTACAAGCCTATTAGAAAAAAGCACTTTCACAACAGGATTCCAGAAAGCAAAGAGAAGTTCAAGTGGTGGTATGCTCATGCTGTTTTGATTGCAGTAAAGAAGTTGATTTTCTAACCTCATTAATCTATTGTTCTAGTGAGGTGTATCAAGTTTCCAAACTCGCTGCTGGAGGTCTATTATTATCACTTCACTGAGCTTCTAGTCCACTTAGGTCGCAAAAAATTACACGGTAATTTGGGCAGGACTGTAACCAAAACCCCCTCTGCATACTGTGGAAAGGGTTTCTTGACTTGGATTAAATGTCTTTGCATGGAGTATTACTGTCTGTCAATAATCAAATTGTGCAATTGGGCAAGGAAGGAAATCAAGTGTATTATAGATTGAGGAATGAAAACCTATCTTATCTAATCTAACCAAATCAAAGTATGAGACCTTTGTGTTGTTAACTGGACTGTCATAGTGCATGGCACCACCCACCATCCTTACAGCACCATCCTGAGCTGTTTTCTTTTGGTCTATAGAATAAGTGATCTTGTTAATTGTCCTCACCTGACAAGTAGTCCAATAGCCAGAATTTTTATTTGAAGGGTCTTGTTACCATCTGTATAATAGTGCCAGCATGAAGTCTTATTAGTGCTGCATACCAATTGCAAAACTCATGCACCCAATTTATGTGTTTCACCTTTCATAGCTCTCGTGTAGCCTGCATGAACCTTTATGATTACCAGACTGTCTTATTTTGCTGTTAGTTTTTAATTCCCTAGCTTTCTCTGAAAACATCACCTGAAGGACAGCAAGATATGTTGCTGGCTAAAGACCTGCTCCTGAAGCTTTTCTAGTACAATTTGGATCTAATCTCAGTTTTTGGCCCTGTGCACTAGTTGTAGAATATGTAGCAAGTAAACCCTGACTGTCATAAGAGGCAAGGATGACTTAAACTGTGTAAAAATCATACTTCAAATCTTATTTGAACTTTATTTTTTAATCCAGTTGACACTGTTATCACTCATTCCTATTGGTATGTTGGTGAATATCTACCTCATGTCCTGACAAGATATTTTCTTTTTTTCATAGCGGTAACTGCTGGTATTACTTGTGTCATTGGATCCAACGATTGCGGTGTCAACGAAATCTGCTTTGAAAACTTTCCTTCTAATGTCTGTATTTGTCAGGAGAACTTTGAGCGTGATGTCAACAACAGATGTACATGTAAGTTTACAGTCTGCATTATTACTAATAGTGTCAGTGCAAGATGGCAGAGTGTATTTACCCAGGATGAAACTTTCCGTTTTTGCTTTCTTATACATCCTCTGTCTCTACCTGTTTACATCTCTTGCCTCATGGGAGTATGCCCTACACACACATTTAATTTAGTCAGGTTTCCCATCTGATTAATTGATTGACAGTAACAGATTTGTTGAAGTACACAAAAGTTTGTGGTTGGCAATTCAGATGTGTGTTAACTTCTGCCCACACAATGTGAACACATTGAAAGCATAGATCATTTGAGGGCACAGATCATGTAACTAACTCAGATACCAGTTACACCCTACACCACCTTTGAACTAAAGGGGTGTCCCTGTTGAACTCTCAAGAGGCAACATCTAGGTATGACAAACATATGTGACAAAATTTTAGAATGACATTAGGATTTAACCTTAATAGGAATAGTTTCACACACACACTTTATGCCATTCTGTGATCATTTTTTCATACTCGGTTTGAATTAAATATCTGCCGACTGGCAGTCTCTCCATACACCAAAAACCACACTGCAAGATACAAGATTCCTTCATTTCCCTGCTCTGCACATCGTGTTGAAACAAATGCAGCCAAGGGTTAAAGCAGACTTCTCTGTAGATATATAATGGCTAAACAATCATCCATTGTAAGGAAGCCTGTATGATCAAGTGAGCAGAACACTTAACCAGTATTATCTGACAGCTTTACCCTTGATTTAGCAGAAGCATGGATACAAGCAAAATTTGTGAAAACAGTCCCCTTCAGCGCATTCACCTAAATTTGTTTTATTTTCAGTCACTGGGAGCATCTGCGAAGCCAACCCAAACATATGTCCATCAAATGCCCAGTGTACTGATGATAACTCTGTGATGATAGGCTACAGATGTGACTGTATTGATGGTTTTATGCCTACACTCAATGGCAGATGTACAGGTTTGTAGAATGTATTTGGATTATTTATAAATACCATCATTGGGCAGTAACGTTCAATTTGGCATCAGCTACCCATGGCCCTAATGGTCATGACTTTGAATTCAGTTGCGACTCTTAAAATAATGTCTTAACTAGGTCTGAGATAGGTTGCAGATGTTCAGTTAGTTTAGTTAGTTGGATGATATTTAATGATACACCAACACCAATGTGTTATATAGTGTCAGTCAACTCAATAAAAAGTTTGAAGTTGAAATTTTATTGCAAGTATGGTTTAAGTTCATGTTTGGGTTTGTTTTCCCTTTAGTTGCCTCTTAGAACAGGCAGGAAATACAGTGGGCATATTCTACAACCCCCAGCCCACAGGGAGCTGCAGATATTCAGAACAAGATACCGGTCCTCATTACCTGGTTGGGTAACAGGTACCCGCAGCCTTAGACCCTGAAAATCAAAGGAGTAGCAAGTTTTTTCGCGGGAGTATTGTGCTTTAATGTATGAAAATGGAAGAGGATTGTCCTAGGATACCTCCATATAGAGGCCATTCTCTGATCTCACAGCTTTATGTGTCTGTATCTTGTTTGACTTCCATGAGTCCATTGTACAACAATTGTTATGAAGGTGCTGTCATTAGGGCCAATAGTAACACACCTGTTGTGCATGATCAGTGATGTCCAGCACGCCAAATTGAAAAGCACTGGCATGGCATGTCTGGCCTCTGTACCTGCTCGCTATTTTCTTAACAGACACATACCCATTTTGCTCATTTTAGATTTGAATACCTGTATTTTTGGTCTGGTAACTGACTAAGGCCTAGTCGTAAATTTGGGTACCTGACTCAGGCCTGTTCAAAACTGACACAAGAATATACATTCCAACTGTTAGAGACAATTGATTACTAGCATTTCAATATTAATTAATAAGATAATAATTCAGCTTTTACCTAGAATATTTTATGATACAAATATATAAAGTTAGTGTGTTTTGCAAATAACAACTTACGTAAGAATAATTGCAGACATTGAATGTCATTTATGTATCAATACGCAATCCCCTTACCCGTGTCTGATAAAAGCTGTCTTTCAGAGCCATGTCATGAAAAATCAGTTAACATTTCCTATTTAAAAGACATTAGATGCAAATCATATTTTTGCACTGGTGGGCAAATTTCTGGCTCTTTCCAACCACAGATGTTGACTGGTTTCTTGTGGAAATCACCAGCAGGTAAAATTTTTCAAATCAATTGAAATTTCAACATAGCAGTTCAAAATTCTAGGAAATGTGGTAAAAGGTTAGGAATTTCTGGAATTTTTTAATGTTTAATATTGTTTACTATTCCAGAGGTGGTGATAGATGCATGCTTAGAAATGCCAGAGCTTTGCCCAGGACCATTTGAAGTCTGTGTTTCAGGAGATGCAAGCACACATACTTGTGAATGTCAGGATGGATACTGGAGGTTAACACCAGGAGCAGAGTGCACAGGTAAAGCTTCCTTTTTTCGGTATGTTTATACTGTTTAGTACCATGGTGTTGATGAGCTGCCAGTATGCATGCATCTTAACTTACTTTATGTAAACAAATTTTTATGACGGATGCAAAAAGAAACTGTTATCCATTTTTGATTCCTTGCCGTAGGCAGGCAAGGAATCTATGCGATGGTGATGTCGTGTGTATGTGTGTGTGTGTGTGCGCGCGCGTACGTGACGCTTTGGCTTGTAAACACGATATCTCAAGAAGGGTAACTCCGAGGGATCTCATACTTGGCATGTGGATTGGCCATATTGGGTAGATGATCCCTATTGTTTTTGGTGGACGTCAAAGGTCATTTGGGGTCACGAGAGGTCAAAAGGTCAAAACCTTGTAAACACGATATCTTGAGAACGGTACATGTGACTATGCTCATATTTGTTGTGTGGGTTGGTCATATTGTGTAGATGATCCCTATCGATTTTCTTGGAGGTCAAAGGTCATTTGGGGTCACGAGAGGTCAATAGGTAAATTCCTTAGAAATTGCTTGTAAACACGGTATCTCAAGAAGGGTAAGTGTGACTAATCTCATATTTGATGTGTGCATTGGCCATATTGGGTAGATGATCCCTATTGTTTTTGGTGGAGATCAAAGGTCATTTGGGGTCAGGAGAGGTCAAAAGGTCAAAACTTCGTAAACATGATATCTCGAGAATGGTACATGTGACTATACTCATATTTGGTGTGTGGGTTGGTCATATTGAGTAGACGATCCCTATCGATTTTCTTGGAGGTCAAGGTCATTTGGGGTCAAGAGAGGTCAATAGGTAAATTCCTTAGAAATTGCTGGTAAACATGGTATCTCAAGAAGAGTAAGTGTGACTAATCTCATATTCGGTGTGTGCATTGGCCATATTGAGTAGATGATCCCTATTGTTTTTGGTGGAGATCAAAGGTCGTTTGGGGTCACAATAGGTCCAAAGGACAAAACTTTGTAAACACGGTATCTCAGGAACGGTACATGTGACTGTGCTCATATTTGGCGAGTGTGTTGGCCATATTGAGTAGATGATCCCTATTGTTTTTGGTGGAGGTCAAAGGTCATTTGGGGTCATGAGAGGTCAAAAGGTCAAAACTTTGTAAACACTATATCTCGAGAACAGTACATGTAACTATGCTCATATTTGGTGTGTTGGTTGTTCATATTGAGTAGATGATCTCTATTGATTTTCGTGGACGTCAACGGTCATTTGGGGTCAGGAGAGGTCAAAAGGTCAAAACTTCGTAAACATGATATCTCGAGAATGGTACATGTGACTATGCTCATATTTGGTGTGTGGGTTGGTCATATTGAGTAGACGATCCCTATTGTTTTTGGTGGAGGTCAAAGGTCATTTGGGGTCAAGAGAGGTCAATAGGTAAATTCCTTAGAAATTGCTGGTAAACATGGTATCTCAAGAAGAGTAAGTGTGACTAATCTCATATTCGGTGTGTGCATTGGCCATATTGAGTAGATGATCCCTATTGTTTTTGGTGGAGATCAAAGGTCGTTTGGGGTCACAATAGGTCCAAAGGACAAAACTTTGTAAACACGGTATCTCAGGAACGGTACATGTGACTGTGCTCATATTTGGCGAGTGTGTTGGCCATATTGAGTAGATGATCCCTATTGTTTTTGGTGGAGGTCAAAGGTCATTTGGGGTCATGAGAGGTCAAAAGGTCAAAACTTCGTAAACACTATATCTCAAGAAAGGTACATGTGACTGTGCTCATATTTAGTGTGTGGATTGGTCATATTGAGTAGATGATCCCTATTGATTTTCTGAAAGGTCAAAGTTCATTTGGAGTCAGCATGTTCAAAGCCTGACAAGCTTTCCTGCACAGTCTTTCAAGAAAGGTCACTTGTAGGGTCCTGTAACTTGTCCTGTAGATGGCACATAGTGAATACATGGTCCCAGAAGTTTTTGGTGGAGGTCAAATGTCATTTGGGTTCACAACGGGCAAGGGGGATCTCAATGTAGGAAGATTGGATGCCTTGCATGTGTACTTTGTGGGCACATTATGGAGCCCTGTTAATTGAAAAACACTGCAAAGCAATGTCAATGTGAAAAAAGGCCTTACGTTTCAGCGGCAAGGAATCACTAAGCCTTTTGGCTTTCTGGTTATATTGGTTTTACTAAATTTGGAAAAAGCATTGGATATTTTTTTGTCAACTTAAGATAAAGTATGGGGTATTTTTTCAAGTTGTGAGGATATTGAATAGAGTATGCCATAGGTTCGTAGATCAGAAACATTACTGAGCTTCCTTACTGCTGAGAAAAAATGTATTGTGTTCATATTTTTTGTTTAAAGTTGGGCTTTCATTCACACTTCTGTTAGAAGGCACACCTAAGTTTGTGAATTTATTTCATTTCCGTTCATGTTCTTTAGGGACCCAGATAAGTATAAGCAAATCCATATCTGTACCTGTTTACATCACCTTACTTATATCATTTGAGCAATTTTAGGTTGCATGGCAAATGATCCATGCAAAATTGTAGCTGCTTAGGAGCTGTTTAATAATAATAATTTTAATAAGTCTTATATAGCACAGAATCCAGAGAAAAACAATGCTCAATGCACTTTACAGATGCCAAAAAAGTAGAGAAGTTAGAAACATTGAGAGAAAAGGAAGGTTTTGAGGGACCGTTTATTACTGGTCAAGAGAATCTAAAGACCTGAGCTTCAGCGGAAGCGAATTCCAAAGGCAGGGGGCAGCATGGTGGAAAGTATGATCCCCAAAGGTCTTTGTACGAGAAGCCGGAACATTTAACTGGAAGAGATAGCGCGATCGGGAGGATCTAATCCTAGTTGTTGGATGTAAGACATCAGATATATAGGCTGGGGTACCAAGTTTAAGACCTGGAAAGGCTAGGAAGAGTAATTTGTAGTTCACGCGCTGTTTAACAGGCAACCAGTGTAGCTAATTCAAAAGTGGAGTAATGTGGGAGTGACAGTTTGCCCTGAGGACAATTCTAGCAGCAGTATTCTGGATAGTTCGAAGCCTAGAGAAATGATTGGAACATACACCAAACAGTAAAGAGTTAGTATAATCAATGGACTGGAAATGACTGCATGAATGAGTTTCTTGGTGGCTGACATATCAAGATACTTACGAAGAAGGCCTACTTGTCTAATGTGGTACATATTAGTAGTTTTACACAGGTAATTTACATGATCATCCATGGATAGATGACAATCCATATACACACCGAGATTACGTATAACAGACTTTGTGTTAGCATCATTATCACCAACACGCAGTCACACCGACTCAAGACCTGGGTTGACCAACAAAGGGCTTCTGAAAATAATTACTTCTGCCCTTTTGAAATAAAATACAAATTCATGTTTGAAGCAATAATCATCCATATTGGTTTGTTGTTATCCATAAATAAATAACCATGCAGGTTTGTTCATGTCATTGAAATGTATGCATTATTGTTCTTGTACATGAATAACCCACATACCTGTTTTGCTCATCGTAAATATTCATAAATGTTTGGCCATACAGAGTGAAATTCATTCTTGTAAAATGCATGCATATATTTTCAAATTTAAGAAGGATGCTTGTTAGTTTGTGCAAAATTAAATTGCATGTTTTTTGTTGCAAAATGAAAAGTTATATGGTTATTAAATTGAATCTTCTCATTGAGTCAGAAATTTAGAGGGAGATATTTCAGGACATACACGGCGTTTTCTTCTTATCTCTTCTTATTTTTCCCTTTTTTTTTTGTCTTCTTCTTTTTTCAAATCTCCCTGACATTTTCAGCTGTGTTGACCTTTTGACCTTTACTGTATATTGTAAAGTCAGTTTTTTTTTTTTTTTTGCAACAAAAGTTTCTTAATAAAATCAGACAGATACTCCTTCTTGATAGCATCAAGTAGAAATTATGTTTTTGTGAAATAACACGGCACTTGTCATTACCTTTTCAGGTGTGGCATGTAATATGGCATGCAAGCCAAAAATTGACTATTACTTGTGACAGAGTTAAAAATTTTCATTCTTCCTGTACCAACTAATTAACCTTTGTTTACATACCTGGATGTTATGAATATTGAGAATGAGTTTTAGACCACTCTTTCCCTCCCCAAGTCCTCCTGTCTTGGCCCATTTTCCAAATAGTATATTCACAAAGTATGATGGGAAAGAATTTTGGTGTTTACAATTGGGTCAATGACGATTACTGTGACCCAAAACAGCACCACCAAAATCTATCCCACAATGCTTTGTAATGGAAGGGTTCTATGAACACTATACATGCATGTTTTGTGATGCAACTCAACCTTTAATCTTCACACCCAGTTGTAAATCAGTGTCTGTTGAACCCATGCACTGGCAACTTTGAAGAATGTGAACAAGCTCCTGGCACAAATCTTGGGTACACTTGCGTTTGCAGCACTGGTTATGAGAGGGCTACCCCAACTGCAGCATGCACAGGTAAGCATGGCTATGTAAGCATGAATTAAAGGTTGCATCTCTGTGATAAAAGCATAGCTATGATAGCATGAATTAAAGGTCACATCTATGTGATAAAAGCATAGCTATGATAGCATGAACTAACGGTCACATCTATGTGATAAAAGCATGGTTATGTTAGCATGAATTGAAGGTTTCACCAATGGAATAGAAGCATGCATGGCTACGTTAGCATTAATAAAAGTTGCATCTGTGAGACAAGCATGGCTATTGGAACATGAATTAAAGTCACATTTATGTGATAGAAACATGAATATTATCATGAATTGAATGTTGAATCTATTTGATAGAAGCATGGCTATGTTAGCATGAATCTAATGTCACATCTATGGGATAAAAGCATGGCATTGTAAGCATGATGTGAATTTTGTTCATGTGTAGGACGTTAAATGGAAGGTTTTATTTTGTTTACAGCAGGATCTACATATACATTCCTTTGTTTCTTTGCTCTTCTGTCAAAGCCTCCATAGCACAAATAGTCATGATAACCTTTCACACAGCTCTGTACCCCTTGCAAATTATTGTATTGAATTTGAATGTAAACCCTGTAACTCCAGTACAAGTTGATGAAAACTTGTTAAGCAATTGTTGAAGGGGTCAAAACATTTTACACTGGAACAAGATGTACTGTTAAGGCACTGGTAATTTTTATCTCCCTTGGGGGAAAAATTTTCCCATTTCCCCCACCCCACTCTTTCTCTCTCTGTCTCTCTTCATTGCTAGCTTAAAAATTTCAACCACATGGATGGTTGGTCTTGAGTAGGTTATTATTGACTGATTCATAAACTTCTCATAGATCTGTTTCTGGTGAATTTATTTTTCAGTGATCTCATGGAATATTTTTATTTACAGCAACTGTTACTAATCCATGCCTGACAAATCCCTGTATTGGGCAGTTCGAGGTGTGTCAGGTAAATGGAAACAGCTTCTCGTGTGCTTGTGAAGATGGATATGCCAGGATAACACCTGGTGCTGATTGTAGTGGTAAGCCTTTTGATTTTACCATTTTCCCAATGAATCAAGAAATCCTGGAACATGTGCTTTCTTTTTTGTAACAGGGAAAATTACCATATTTCAGGGAAACAATGCCCTCTCCCATGGTGTAATGTTTTTAAGATGATTCATGTTACAAACTCATACAAGTACTTTCCTTTAAACTGTTTATCACCTTTAAATGGTGCTTCTGCATCGTGGAAGTCCTTTGTGTAGAAACCTTCAATCTCATTGTTTGGCAGAAGTAGTTGTGCTTGTTGAAGGATGTATTATTAAATAGAATCAGTATTAACTGTAAGAAAGTATCGCAAGTACATGGTTTGTGAAGAGCTAGGTCTCATTTTGTAGAGGTTATGTGTCATCATAAGTGATAAATCCAACTTGGATGTCATTGTGAAACTTTAATAGTGCATGAGCTTTGGTTTAAAAGTGAATGTGATGTTGGCCATTTTGCTTTGAATACTGATGAAATAAAATGCTCAAATAGCATCTTAATTTCTGACTGTGTTGGTCATTATACATGTGACAGAAATATTTGAATTGTTAGCTGGACATTTCTGTTGCTTCCTTTTCTAACATATACGAACTTTCAATAAATTTGCAATTTTCTTTTGCATGTATTGCTTACATCCTTCCTGCACTTACAGCCCTAGCTGTGTCAGATCCTTGCATGCCGAACCCTTGCTCTGGGAATTTTGAAATGTGTCTTGCTTCTGGCACTGAGTTTAGCTGTAATTGCATCAATGGCTACACTCGTGTTACACCTTCTGGACCTTGTACAGGTGAGATCCATTGGGCTATTGGTGTTTAAATCCTCAGGAAGTTTAGAATTGCAAACATCCCTGGCTTGTGTGCATATGTCAATACATGGATTGCTGCCATGCAATCGATGTGTGGTAGCAACCACTGCAATATGTAAAATGATGTGGTCCAACAGCTTAAACAACAAAATTTACAATTAAATGTTTAAATATTTCTAGCAGAATGTATCCTTTATATGATATTATTGAATGAAGGAGAATTTAGCTTGAAAAGTTTTAAGCAAACTGTTTCGTATGTGATGCTTAATTCCTCACAAGGCATGAACTAGTGAAATAATATGGCCACAACCTTCAGGGTAGATTTAGAAGTGATAATTTCTACCAATGATGACAAGGCCTGTATAATTCGAGTTTATTTCAGGTGATTGAGTATTAAAACACCAAAGACCTCTGCCATCTTTTATGAACAGTTACCCTTTAATCTTTAGTTTAAATTCAATAGGGCTATTGCATAGGAGAGTAATATTAAGATACAGGGTTTCCCCTGAGTTTTAGAGTGTGTTAGGTGGTATGCGTCTTTGGGGGTACTATGTTGCTCCTTTTGGCAACATCATTGAGTGAAAACTATCAATACTTCTAAGCTAGTACAGTACAGGGTTTCCCCTGAGTTTTAGAGAGTGTGAGGTGGTATGCGTCTTTGGGGGTACTATGATGCTCCTTTTGGCAACATTAGTGAGTGAAAACTATCAATACTTCTATAGCTAGTACAGTACAGGGTTTCCCCTGAGTTTTAGAGAGTGTGAGGTGGTATGAGTCTATGGGGCTACTATGATGCTCCTTTTGGCAACATCATTGAGTGAAAACTATCAATACTTCTATAGCTAGTACAGCACAGGGTTTCCCCTGAGTTTTAGAGAGTAGGAGGTGGTATGAGTCTATGGGGGTATTATGATGCCCCTTTTGGCACCATCATTGAGTGAAAACTATCAATTCTTCTATAGCTAGTACAGTACAGGTGGTAGCTATAACAGTTTTTGTGAGGTGGTGGACAAAAGGTGTGGGGGAGCCGCCTAACAAAAAGAATACCAGGGGAAACCCTGACATTAATATGTGAAACAGGTTGTATGCCTTGGGGTCAGGACCATGAAGACTTCTTCCTTCACAAGATATTGAGGTTTGTGATAGCCTGTGTTGAAAAAATTATGGCTGCATTCCTCTTTGAATTTTGCAATGTAATTGCCAACTCTGTTGTAACAATAATTGTAATTGCTTTCCACACTTTGCATGAAAAGTCCTTTAAATTAGTTTATTACATAAGTCAAATTATGTTGATGAAGTGGAAGAATAGGTGATCAAAATATCCTTCAACTTTCACTAAACAGAAATTACAGCATGCATCCCTAACCCTTGCACTGGAATGTTTGAATTCTGTCAGCTAGCACCTGACACTGCTAGTGGTTATACCTGTGAATGCTTTGAGGGGTATACAAGGGAAACAACAGGAGCAGATTGCACCCAAGGTAAGATACCTAAACTGCATTTTTACTCTCTCATTTTTCCTCCCTTTCCCCCCTCCTTTCGGAGCAAGTTACTTGTGGTAGTCATGACTTTCTTTATTTATCCATAATTTACTGATATATGGCTGTTGCATTCCTCATACCAAAAATTTGATCTTTAAAACAACAGAATAAATGAATGCAGCACCAAAACATTAAAGTTGAAATGAACAATTGAATTTGTCCTACTCTTAATCATGACAGTAGCTTGTTGTTGAACACACAATATCTGCATAGCTGTGTGAATATAGGAGCAAGCAAACTAACAGTAATCACGATTACTGTTAGTTTGCTTGCTCCTACACAATGCATGGTGATTATTTACTAATTTTTTGAATAAAAGCAGAAGGAAAACAACAAGACAGCAAACAAAGGATTTCAGACAATCAATACCCCGTAAATACTTAGTTGAGCTTTCCAATTCAGTTATTAAGGGGTTGTACATTGATAATTACACTGCATGCTATTTGTAATTATTAATGTGTATGATCTCTGCTCATATACACTGAATTTTAAAGAAAGGAGAATTCAATGAATCTATTATGTCCTTTCTCTCATTTCCCGTGCTTTAATCATACTGCTACATAATAATTGTATCCTGCTTACCATAGCCCCTGGGTTCTCAGTTACGTTGTTATATTCTGTGGTCTATTCACCCCACAGCCTGTCCCGCTGAATATTTTTAACTGTAAAAAATTGAAACAAGCAATGAAACTGTTTGATTGAGTACTGGCTACAAGAATTATTCTCTCACTCTCTTCAACTAAAGGAACTGAACATGCAAAGTCATAACTTTCAACCAGCTTGGAAAGATAGATGCATGACCTTTTACCTTTGTTCATATCATTGCAAGCATGTAAAAGTCATTATCTTCAAGTGCACAGTTTTATGTGGTACTTAAGTATAATATGTTGAACTTTAAGACATGTACTGTTACACTTTGCAAAATTTATATGGTATTGCATATATTTCTGTAAAGTGACGTCCGATGCCTGCATGCCGGATCCTTGTAATGGTGCCAATGAGATCTGTGAGAGGGATTCAAGTGCAACCAATGGTTTCACCTGTAATTGTCAAGATGGATATGAAAGAAATGTAGACACCAACATTTGTGAAGGTACATGTAAATTAGCTATTCATTCAATATGAAAAGGAAGTCCAGTCACCCCAATAATTTAAGTTAACAGGAAAATTTGGTAAAATCATTCTTTCCTAATCCATTCATAACTTAAGGAAGGGTCTCTAGTGTGGTTTTGTGCAATGGATTCTGTCTCATTTTTTTTTTTCTTTTTTTTTCTTTTTTGTGTGTGTAAAAAAATGAATTTTGACCTGCCACTAAGTAGCACTGAGACCCCTGTCTTCGTTCAACTTGGGCATATACTTAGAAAGTGTTACATGCACGTACTGATGAAAACAAGGGAACGCTGTACGCTATGTGCTTTGCGTCAGTTTGTATGTCCCACGCTGTGCCCCACACTTCCATGCGGCAACCAAACTCGCTTATTGGAATTCTGTATGTGTATTGTATTTTGTTACTGAAATATTTTTTTTCATGCAGATCAACTTCTAAATAGTTTTAAACCTTTAATATGAAAAGGTGTACATTTGGATACATCATAACAAGACATTTATGAGGCAAATAGGAGGAAAATTTGTAACACGTAACTGGTGTTTTAAAATTAATTTGGAAAGTTGGGGGTGGCTTCTCTCTCCCAATTAATTTATGCCATAAAGAAATTAACATTAGAAATTATTACTTTGTGGGATGTGACAAAATGCATAATTGCAGGTTAAAGTAAAGGGGAATTCACTGTCAAATATATCCAAAACATTTTCATTGAAAGTGAACTCACAGTAGTGGATAGAAACATGGTCAGATATGTGAAACTTTGATGAAAGTCATCAAAGCCATCAGTGATCAAAAAAGCCATCACTAGCAAGAATATGACAAAGTTGATTATTTTATGTAGAAAGCTTAAAAAGTAAGAAAATATTTTCAATTCCATCAAAATCCATTATAACTTGCCTATTTTACAATTTCTGATTTGCACTTTAACCATTAATACTCATAAGATTAAAAATGCAAATCTTGTAGTGCCCTGAGACATATTAGGCTAATCTTATTCTTTGTTTTTGCAACCTACATTTCAATAAGAGTTGTAACAATAGCATGTCCTAAATATTTTATTTTAGAAGTTAAAATTGTATTCTTGAGAACCAACAGCATCTCGTACCAAACTGTAAACTATCTGATTAGGAATTAAAAGATAACTAAAGGGTTAACAAAGGAAATCTTAAAATGTGCTAGGCACTCCACATCATAATATATTTGCATAGGCAACAGGTTGCTGCAGAGACATTCAAACTTTGAGGAGGTACATCTTGAGAAACATTAAAGATATTGTAATAACATAACAACAGACCTTTCCAACAGATTTGATCCAACAGATTTTTCCTTTGGAATTCTTACTACTTAACTGCCATATGTTAAGCCAAGGGTTTTAATAGTTTAAAATATTTCACAAAAAATCCTGAAAGACACAAGCAAGAATACGGCAAAACAGGAAGGAAACTGCTTTAATTAACTTTAATGAAACAATTTGCTGTGTTTCAGTGGTTATTTTTGCATGAGCAGATAATATCACATCGCATCGCATTTTGCTACACAAATGCAAACTTGTGTAGCAGATTTTATGCATTAATACTTGGATTTTAAAGATTTTGTGATAGAGAGCCCATAAGCAGCTGACTGCTGTGCAAATTCTGGACATTTAACTATTCCCTGAGTCAAGGCAAGAACACTTGTGTCACATTTCCAGCCCAATCCCACAAAGGTTGCCATCTTTATAATGTGAAAATGATTGACATTTAAGGAAATCACATAAGCGTATCTCTGTTTGAAAAGTTACAACATTAAAATAACTTTAAAGCAAGTTTTAGATTTGTAAGTAGAAACAGGAATCTGATATTTGTCAAAAGTGCAAGTTTATAAAAAGACTCTTCTACCACTTTTTTGAATGTTTCATGACTGTGCACAATATTAATGCAACTGTAATTGTGACTTCTATCACTCACAGAAACTGCTTGCAATACAATCACTTCTTGTTCCCGTCAAAATGAGTTTTGTCTCAATGGAAACATGCCAGGTCTATTTTCATGTGAATGTCTCCCAGGTTTCATCCGCACCAATGATGGTCTTCACTGTGTCTGTGAGTATTTTGATGGCTGAGTAGCAATGCAATACATGTGAACATTTGAAATGCATACAAATTATAAAATCTGAAATAAATTCGACTTGATTTATTTCTTTCACTTAAAGTGTTTCTAGATCTTTTTCTTACCAAAATTGATCTTTGTAAGATGTTAACATTTTTCAGTTACTCTTGCATTGCATTATTGAAAAATTGCTGTCATGTGAATTGCGGGAGGGACTACAAGTCACTTGGTGCAGAATTGTTACTATCTGAGATGAGAACATTTTCCCTTTAATCTCTAAATGGTATTGAAGGGAAAAGAAATTGTTGTGTTTATTGGTTATCATTTCTTGGTTTCCTTTCTTAGCCCCAAATGTTGATGAGATTTGTTCATCAAATGCAGAGCTTTGCAATTCAGACATACTTGTTTGTCAAAGTGGTAATGTGCAAGGAGAGTATCGATGTGAATGCATACAGGGATATGTCAGAGAAGAAGAAACAGGAAATTGTGTCGGTAAGCAAGTTTGAGTTTTCTCTTAAACTGTGTATTAACAAAAACAATTTTCTTAAGGCAAATAGTAAGATATAGTGTGATTCACAGTCATGACTGTATGGGTTGAGAGGGGGTCAGGAGGCGGCAGCCTCTCCCCCCCCCCCCCCATGTATCAGCCAGAATCTTGCTGAATTGGGCAGACTTTGGTGCCTCAGTCAGGCAGAGATTACACCCTGGTTGGAGACCTGGAGTCTGGCAAAAGGTCACTGCTCTGCCTGAGAAAAGTCCTGTATGGCCATGTTCACAGTGTAACCTTAAAAAAAAAAAATTGGTAAGATGTGGCTTAAACAAAAGGGTTACTTATGATTAAAATAGCCAACATTTACCTGGAAATGCGGAAAATGACAAACATTTGTCTTTGGGTATTAGTTCAAAACACATTTCTGAAATCAAAAATGTTAAAAAAAAAAAAATTGAGGTGTTTTATAGTTGAGGTTTTCTTCAACATTTGCTTGCTTGCATGCTTGCTTGCTTGCTTGCTTGTGGGTGATGCCCCCAAAATTGATTCAAGACCACATCCCCCCCTCAAAAAAAAAAAAAAAAAAAAAATCCACAAAGATACAATCCATTTCTCACAATCCAAAAATTTTATAGTCTTCTTAATACTTTTCTTCAGTAGATCTATAGACCTACTGTTTGTAAAGAAAGGGAATAGGTAGGCCTATAAGGGTTGACATGCAGCACTAGATTTCATAGAAGTTTAATATTGCTAATACAACGTTGCCCCCCCTTGAGCATTTGTTTGCCTCCCTTACAATGAAATGCTAGCTACGCCACTTCACTTAGACATGCTCACCTAGAGGGGCCTGGTGGGTAATATGCAATGCTGTACTTAATGAAGTGGTGTTGTAACAACAAGCATGCTAATGTTAGCTTGGTGCCATCATGTACATATTACTGAAGATGCCAAGGCAGATATACAATATGTGGTGCTGCATTAAACTGGCATGCTATAAATTAGCTTGGTACTGTTATGTACATATTATTTGAGATACTTATGCAGAGTACTCCATTTAATAAAAGTGGTGCTGAAAAGGTAATATGCTCTGCTGCTTGAGTTTTAAATTTTCCAGGTGTGCTACAAATCACACTCCTCAGGAAATTAAGGAGTGTGGTATGTGTACTGTTTTATTAAATTTGAGGAGACTTATATTAGCTTCCATCTTTATCTAGGTGTGTAAAACCACACCCCTCACAGTGATTTGAGGAGAGTGATGTTATGCGACAGCACTCTCATGCCACAAAATTTAAGATCTGGTTTGACTTGGTTCTGTTACTGATATACGAAAGATACTAAGATAGGTGTACTTCTCTTCACTGGTGCTGTTTTAACTTTGAAGTATGCATATTAATGAGGACTGTCTCATTTCTATTGGACATCATGACGTAAACATTCCCCTTTAAAGATTCGTAGTGAACCACCTGACCTTTTCTATAGCCATTGCGGGTGTATGCAACTTGTCTACTCAGCTGAGCAGCTGATTTATTGTTTACTAATCACATAGTATTCTGGCTGCCATTGACAATGCTTTGACACAGCTTGCCATAGTATCAAGTGATGGTCATCTGACCTGTTGAAGTAATAATTGAGTGTAATGGCTGCTGATGGCTTAGGGTAATCGAAGGCTTTACGAATCTTTAAAAGGAATGTTTACAAATATGTTGTAAGTAGTGTTTACATGGGTACTTGGTATTACAGTCACTGAAAGAAAACATTTTGTTAGGCATGCTCCATAAGACATGCATGATATATTTACAGCTGTAGCCTGTAGGAGAGGTTACGTAGCGATCACATTCACAAGTTTGAAAACACTTGATTTGTCACAAAGTTTTGTTGTCTTTTTTTTTTCATATAAAAAATAACGAGTAAAAGAAACATAACCAAAAAAAGTTAAATAAGAAAATTACTTTCAAGGCCTACATCAATTTGATATTGAATTTTAGGACATTCTCCTGCTCCAAAAGCAAGCATATTAAGAGCTTAAAGCTTTTCCTTTTAAAACATCAATTTAAAAATATCAGCCAATCAGAGCCCTGTGTTACGGTATTCTCTTGCATGTCCAGAATACCAAATATTAACAAACGATGTTGTGCTTGTGAAATTGGCTTTCACTAGTGTACTGTCAAATATGCCATGGCTTTATCACTTAAGAACTGTGTACATTCTTACATAGCTATACTCTTGTTGACATGCTAATTTAGCTTATTCTTTAACATTTTTCACCTAGAAAATACATTTAGTGAAAGTGCCTGTGAACTGAATGCAGGGGTCTGTAATGGTGTCCGGGAAGTGTGTATAGATGGCAGTATTGCTGGATCATACCGCTGTGTTTGTGAAGCAGGATTCGAGTACGTAAACAATGTGTGCACCGGTAAGTCCAACTTTTGTATACAGTGAGTCACTGGTAAGAACATTTGAGTGCACGTGAAAGTTACGTTCTTGATAAATCAACAAAATTTCTAGATATTTTAATGCATGATGAATTGTTCCCTCTTACTTTTTGTCACATTCTTCCTCTCTGCCTGATTAACTCTTATCGTTTCAGGGAGGAAAAGAAGCTCACTACATTCAGACATGATTAAGTCAAGTTTCATATCTGATTTATTGATTGACAGTAAAAGATGTGTTTCAATACACAAAAAGTTACGTAACATTTGGGGTTAGCTAACAGGTCAGTCAGCATGCATGCTGTGTTAATTGCTTTTCATGCAGTGTGAACACAATGAACTCATAGCTCATTTGAGGTCACAGGTCATTTAACAAACTCAGATATTAGTTACACCCCATGCCGCCTTTGATGTACTGGGGTGTCTATGTTGCTTTTTCAAGAAGCGACATCACAGCATGTAAACTGTGTGCATGTGATATAGCAGTAGGCTTCAGAAGTAAAGAGAGAAATCTGCCCTTTCAAAAAAGTTAGGAATTCTGAAGAAGTGGAAGACCCAGATTGACCATAACCTGAATGCAATGGGTAAGTTAAAATTGTTCAGGAATTTCCCTCCTACAAATTTTGACTTTGCACGATTTGAGATGCGAGGTGAAGGAATTGTGCAATCACACACCTTAGCACTAATACTGGTGCACAGGTTTAGGTGAATAGCCCTTTAACATGTTGTTTAATACTTAGGTATCACTGGCATAAATTTTATTTGTAAGTGTGTTCATTATAAGCCTGTATTATGGACACCATGGTAAACTGTGTGTACTAGTATTCAAATGTGTTTCAGACACTACTATAAATTTTGACTGTATCAATACAAGACTCATCCATTGAAAAAATTATTTTCACCGGGTTTTCATAATGGATTTATGCTTATTTTTAAACATTAATGTTGCATGCAGGGACAATTTGCATTAGGCTCTCATAGGCACAAACTTCTCCAAAGGATCTATTTTCTTAATGGATTGTGACATGAAGATATTTATTTTTGATGATTTGCAAGAAAATAGATGTCATGTCTCATGGTGAAGAGGATTGTCACCATGCTGGGCAGTGCTACCCGGCTCTCAAAACGTCCACCCGGTACTCACCATCGATATCATCATCAGCATCACCCCCTACAGTGGCACAAAATTCTTACCCTAACTGAATAAAATTCTTAGATTTCTTTAGAATTGAGTGATACTTCCTTGTTTTTTGTAAGAACTCTTCAACCTGCAAAAGTTTTTCAAAGGGGACGTGGGACACCAACTCACCTTAGACTGCTTCGTCATGGTGGTGATTACAAATTACCCGACTGTCAAAATGGTCTGGTGACAACCCAGATGGTGAACATAATTTTTGATACCATCATGAAATAGCCAAGCTGAGAGCTACATGTACTTAAGATGAACAGTTTGGTTTAAAGCCCAGCTCACACTACAATGATCGGATTACTATCTGATTTTTGTGAGTTTTAGTTAAAGCCCTCTCCATCCATCATCAAAAATTTGCCATCCTGTGTAAATATATGACCGGTATGAGAGGATCACAGAAATAAAATATTAAATACTTTGTGACATCACATTGAAGAATAGCCTTTACGGGACTGCTCGTATCCGATTAAAGCTGTCTAGGGGTGTGACGTCACCGAATATTTGGTATAATTTACAGAATTTCGTAGTCCTGCAATAAAATTCATACATGTGCACAGGTTGGAAAATTTTTGTTTCTTTTCGACCAAAGATGGAGGAGATATTAACTAAAACTCACAAAATCCTATATCACTGTAGTGTGACCTTGCCTTAGTAGTGACTGAAAGTCAACTTCTACCTGTCAATCAATAATTAAACTTAATCCTCTTGATAGATATACTTGGGCATGGTCAGTAAGTAAGTATGGAGTTTCACTGCCCAGTTTCCAACCTATAGGTTCAAGTCAAGCTGGCCACAGCCTTTTTCCAGTTTTGGCTTACTGGGTTTGTCGATTAGGCACAGAGGGACAAAGATTATAAGCTCCCTCAGATTTCCTATTGTTGGGATTTCCTATTGTTGGGATTTCCTATTGTTGGGATTTCCTATGAAAAGCCAGGGAAAACAAGCCTGTCACCCACAACTGGAAAAAGGGCCATGGCTGGCTTGACTTACACCAAATGGTTGGAAACTGTGCCATAAAACTTAATCTAACTAACTTAACCTATGCAAGCCCAGGAATAGCTTTCACACTTTCCTGTCAGACTTCAGGACTTGTGTACAAAATATTATATATGACGTAAATACAACATTTAATTCTGTTTCATCAGAACAAACTGCTTGTGAATCTAATCCCTGCACACAAGATAATGAAATCTGTGAGAATTTACCAGGTGGAAGGTTTAGATGTGACTGTGCAACTAACTACACCAGACGAGATGGCGTTTGTGTTGGTATGTTCATTTTTATGTCTTTAAGATGTAAGTGGCAAGTTTTCTGTCTTTTAGTAAAATGGAAAAAACACTGTCTTAAAGAAAAAGCAGGAAATCTGAAAATCATGGAAAAAGCATTTTCCTTGACAGAAATAAAAAAAAAAGTAACATTTGAAGAAAATTAAATGTGGGATGTTTCAGATCATATGGAGATCTTAATATGTAGGTAGGCATACACTTACATAATTATTGGGTTATGAAGTGTGATTTGTAATCACAAAACATGGACAGGGAATAATGGCTACTTCATTAAAAATCACAACTTACCCACAGAATCAACAGTCATTTGACTGGCAATGGAACAGATAATCACGACAATGAAGCTCCTGGGTGAAAAATGATATGGTTGGCTATGAACTGAAAGAAGTTTATCAGAGAGATGATTCCCTGAAAAAAGCAATGTACGAGCTTGTTCTAGCTAGAAATGATTTCTGTGGACAATTAACCATTGATTTGATACAATATTCATCATTTTACAGACAGCAAATTCACATCTCTCTTTTCATTTAATTGGCCACTTGAGTAGTGAACTTCTGGCAGGTTCCAGAAAGCACCTGCACAGAAACTAATCAGGAGTAAATAGGCTGAGTCCTTACAGCTAGACCCTACAGGTTTCAATCCTGTAAAGTCTGTATGTGTTACATAGAAACACTGGCTATTGGCCTGCTAAATTTAGCCAAATATAAAATTCTACACCCTTTTTTTACATCAAGTTGCATTTGGCCATATGTGTGCAGTCCAAACATTGCAGAACTTCAAGCAAAGTTGTCACGTTTGGCCAGGAAATTTTTAGAAAGGAAGTTCCAAATGCATTATTTGGCATTTGGTGTTGAAAATTTTAATTACTTTCAAATACAATAGTGCAGTATTAAGACCTGGAAAATTTCAGAACAGTAGTTTAGTTTGAGTTCCCCACTTGGTATGGTTACATGTACTTGTATCCATACTGAAACCTTAAGGGTCAAAAGAAGACATGACATAGTTATATTCTATCTAGTTCCCCTCTGGTCCTTAAAGGGAAATACTGTGTTTAAAATGCTCCAACATAGCATTAAAAATGAATAGCTCTAGTCAGTTTCAAATCATTCGGTCTCAACAATAAACCCCAGCAATAGCTTTATTTCTTCAAAATATTATGTGTAAGAATTGTTATAGCTTTATTTCCTTTTAAATGTTGAAAGTTTGGGTGAACAAATTGTTCTTGAGTGACAAACAACTGAATTTCCACCTGAGGGAGACTTATTTCTTGAAAAGAAGGCTACCATACTGCAATTATTTATCACTCTTTACCAACAAATATTGGTTTTAAAAGAATGAAATTTCCTTGTAAAACAAATGCAATATTTCCCTTTATAGAAGAGCATCTTTGTTGTGCACTTTCCAGACAAAATTCAAGTATCCTGCACTTGGTATAAAATGCTTTGGCCATACACAGTCTGTATTCTGAATGTCATGCAATTTATTTGTCTATTTATTCATTTACACATGCAGTACATTCATTTATTCATTCATTCATTCATTCATTTATTCATTCATTCATTCATTCATTCATTCATTCATTCATTCATGCCTTCATTCATTCATGCCTTCATTCATTCATGCCTCCATTCATGCATGCCTTTTCTCTGACAGAGGTATTGCTGACCAAATGTGCCTTGTTGGTAGGGTTGTGTGGTGTCAATGAAGACTGTATTGATTTACCAAATAATGACCACACATGTCAGTGTACTGCTGGTTATGTCAGGTTTCCAAGTGGAGTTTGTGAAGGTAAAGTGTCATTTTTTTTAATTCTCTTAAAAATAAACTTGATTGTCATCTACAATTTCTGAAAGCCCTGCCTCCCATTCCATTTTTATTTCTTAGTTTTTAGTGCAAATCAAGTATTTAGTGAGTCTATTCTGGACCCTGGTTAATACCTGACCATATATTTTGTTGCTGTCGTGAGTGCATCCATATCACAGTGCAGCTTTTCGGCACATTTGCAGTGAATGACAACACTCTGTGCAGAGTTTTTTTGCATTATTTTAAAGCATGATCTCAAGATTACCCTACATCCCAAAAAAAGTGGCACGTTTAAAGGGGGTCCCGGGGGGCACATGCCCCACCTCCCAAGTTGGGGGAAATTCACTCAGTGTCAGGAATTTCCAAATGGAGAGGAAGATGAAAGTTTGAAGTTTGGAGAGATAACGGAGCATGCAAACCCTAACTACCAGTAAAATGGTGGTCAAAGCAAAAGGAAAATGTCCTTGAAAATTCAGATAGCACAAGTATGCTGACGTGAGTTGATCGTCAACTCACATTCAGATAAATTTAGATAGCACAAGCATGCTGACGTGAGTTGATCGCCAACTAACTGAAGTGCAGAAAAGCAAAAAAAAAGGTCCTTAAAATCCCTGCCAGTTGGGGGAATAACAGGTTGTGTCCCCCCACCATTAGCTTTCACCAGAATGATTTGGGGCAATAAACATATAGCAACACTACCAGGAATGACGTCAGTGGTCACATCTTTTCAAAAAACATGCACATGGTTGTTAACCTTGTTTAAAATGAAGGGAGCTGGGACATAGTATGTTAATTTCGCTGCAAGCGTAAGAAAGAGTCGAAATTTTTTTCATTTTCCTGTTTCCTTCTATGCCTTTTGGTAAGAGAAATTGTTGCTCCCAGGAGATGTTTTCAAGGTTAAGAAGCAAGAAATGTGTAATTGTACAATTGATTAACTTTTCACCTTGAACAGGAGATTTATGACAGATCTCAACTATGCAATTTGCTAGGGAGGCTTTTGCTTTCTTTCAAAGTGCAAAGAAACCTTGAAGAATATTATGGTTTGTCCTACAGTGGAATAGTCGAAGCAGCAGTTGTTCACCAATATTGTGTTAATCAAAATGTCCTTGACAACTTCTAAAGGCAGGATGTTTTTGAAAATGTATTTTGGTACAAATCGTTCAAGCCCTTTAAAAGCCTTCAAATCTCCATTGTTTACTGGCTTGGGGTAAACAGCATGTAATTAATAATGTCAAAATACAACATTGAAAGCATACAAAGTCTTTGTAATCCTGGTCACAGATCTGATAAATAACATTCAGGTTTTGAAAGAGTGTATAGATCTTTGCCACCAATTACTGAAAGTTTTCCTTGTATCCCTCTTTTCTTTCCTTTCCTTTCTTCCTTCCTAATGTGTCAAAGAAACTTTCTTCAATAGGCTTATGACCTTTAGCAATTACCCATATGCAGCCATTTTACCAAACACAAGTTAGCTTACACAAAGAGAATACATTTCTTTGAGCAGTCAGTCCATACCATGCTTGGTGCTCATCAGGAGAGGAACTGAACAAGGCAGAGACCCATAAATAAAAAAAAGGGTGTGGCCTGTTCTACTTAAACAATCGCTTTGAAACTGAACCATAAAAAATCCATGTAACAATTCTGGTAAAGCTTGCACTATAGAGAACACTTAATAATAGGTAATACTTTTGCTTGGTTGTTTGCCGCTATATTTATTTTTATGTTAATGTCTCCAATTTGGCCACGTCCCTTCTAGTATGACATCATATGACATCATAATTGTGACATGAGTAAAACCTCTCTGTATGAAGAGAGCCAAGATAAGTTTTGCATGTTTACATAGGAAAGTTAAGGGGGTCCTTCTTTTCTAACAAAGTTACAGTACATAGATGCAGCTGTTGTTTGTTTGTTTGTTTTCATTTGACCCTCCGTTGTGGGAACTCGGCAACTCCCCAATGAAGTGGTATTAACGCCAAGCTGGCAATGCCAGTCTCGTGAGACAGACTCACAGTTTAATGTCCATGATTAAGGGATAGCAGATTAACTACAACCCAGAAAACTAGACGACAATTTTGATGTCGGAGCTGGGACTTGAACTCACTTCCTCATGACTGGAAGATGCAGTTCATTACCACTGTACCACTTGCTCCATGACTATCATGACTAATATTCAAGTATGGGACTGCTATGTTCATTTTCATGTTAATGGCTCCAGTATGGCCACCCTTCTGGTATGACAAAACTGTGTTGTCAGTGAAGCTTCTCTGTTTGAAGAGAAATAAAAGCAAATTTGTGACATTAATCTTTTGTTTTAAAGTTGTGCTATTTATGTCCTTTATTAAACCAGTTTTGATCTTTGCTTTCAGCGACATGTGCTGTTGGAGTTTTGGAACTATGTGGAGAAAATGCAGTATGTGTAGACACTCCTACTAATACAGTAAAGTACAGATGTGACTGCAATTATGGATATATACAACATGAAAACAGGTGTTTTGGTAAGTTTTATGTGGTACACCTCATGAAAGGAGATATTGTGTCAAAAATGCACCATCTTGTTTTGGTAAGTTTTATTTGGTACAACTAATAAACCGAGATATTGTGTTTAAAGTGCACCAAGGTGGCATGCAAAGAAGAATCACAGCCTCAATTGTTATCAAATCATTCCTTCTCCTCAATAAGCAAACAATCAAAAAGCCTTACATTAAATGAGTCATGGAAGTTGCATTGTTTGAAGTTTTGTAATTTTGAGTGAAAGAATTATTCTTGTACAACAAATAACTGAATGTTCATCTGTGAGAAACATATTTATTGAAAAGAAGGTTATAGCACCATATTATTTTAAATGATCCAGGGGGTCAACCCCTTGCTCTCAATCACCAAATTTAATCCTTTTGATACATAAACTTGGGGATGGTTGATTATGCAATTGTTTGCCTGACTTTTTCAGTGTACCACAATTTCACCACAAGCCATGTTCACATATGCCAATTCATTTTGGACAAAGTAACTTCGTCTTATCATGCAGCAAAGTAAACCAATTAATTTGCATATTCAAAAGAAGGCAAAGTTTAAGCCAAGATAAGTTCCACAAGCTTTCATAGGAAAGTTAAGGGAGTGTTTCTTTTGTAACACAGTTATAGATGCAGCTATCATGACTTATATTTAAGTATGGGACTGCAATGCCCAGAGTGTTCTGTCAAATTGAAATTTTCGTAGTAGCAACTTTGCCTACTTAATGAACGATTTAAGTCATATGATGGTGGGTTTCAAAATTTCAGCTGGAAGCTTTAGATGAAGTCAAATTTAAGACTCAAAAGTCAACTGTTTTCCTGCTTTTGCATAAAAAAGTACACCTGTGAGTGATTCATGCTATGCTAGAAGCTATATGGGTTAAGCACATCAGGAAAAAGTTAACTTTTTCTGAAATCTGTCATCTGTCTGAGAAGAAATGAGGCTTCCAATTTTTAAGTACCCAACAACTGATTTTATTGTCTCCAAAATTGCTGACATGAGTAGTAGCTGCAATGACCCATTCTGGTACAATAGAACCCCACCAACTTAAGGGTTTAAATTAAAACTAACATAAACAACAAACGACAAAATGGGAATGAAACTACCTGTGGTTAATTCAAACATAATCACCTTTCAACTAAATCTGAGATCACTGCCTACCAAGGTAAACCATTTATGACTATTGACTAATGGCAAATACTTGAATGAGCATCTAATTAGTAGTGATAACAACTCCTGACAATTTTCGATGGATCAGTTAGCTGATGCAATCAGCTAACTTGGAGACAATAAACCAGTTGCTGAGTACTCTAAAATTAGGAACCTCAGTTTTTTTTCTCTAAAAATAAATTTGCGTGCTGTGAAGAAAAAATTGTTTGCAAAAGGATCTTTGCCACAGTGACAATAATGTATCTATAGTGTGGTTACCTCACTGGCAGCTGTAAGTTTAAAAATGATTGCTAACAATTTTATCGGAAATGAAGGAAAGTTGTAATAGTGGTGGCAATGATCAGATCTGAAAACACCAATTTGATACCAGAGGCTACAAGTCTTCAATGTTGAAAGAAATTGATATACATTCAAATAACCAAGATGAAACAGGTTTTGGCTTCTTTAAAGGAAATTAATGTGCCCTTTGAAAGGTTGCATGCATTAATACTCATATGTAAATTACCTACCTTACCAACCTTAATGATTCACTTCCCCACTTGGGAAAAAAATTTCCACCATTCACCCCCAGTACTATAAAACATCAAATTACTGAAAACTAAAAACTAGAACATACTGGTTAGGTTTTGTTTCAAACTTATATTTAAAGAACATAAGCCACAGATTTACACTTGAGCACAATAAAGATTTCAAGACCCAACTCAATTCATGCCAACTTTCCCCCATTCACAAAAATTCCCCCCTTTGTGTGTAATTCTCCCCCAATTCCCCAATTTTCCAAGTTTCACCCCCACGCATTTCAAATTCATCCCTGGGGGTTGCACTTGGACCCCGGTTGAGAAGCACTGACCTAAAACCATTTGATTTTGATGTGGAGAAAATTTCATATAGCCAGAGTAGCAAAGTGGGAAGATCTTCAATGGATTTTAGGTTTCCATTAAGCAGCATTGTTGGAGACACTCATTCTGTTTGAGATTGTAAGTACAGCAAATGTGATTTTTTTTTTTACAGTGAGTCCTACTTGTAGCTCTAACCCCAACCCCTGTGGTGGATTATTTGAACTGTGTGTTGATGTGGTCGAAACAGGAACCTATCGCTGTGACTGTCTACCCCTGTACCATAGGGTGGAAGGTGTTTGTACAGGTAAATAGCATTTACCCCTTTCAATCCTGAATTTCTTGTTGAAGACTTAATATAACCCTCACTCTGAATTATATTCAACTATGATAACCATGCCCACCTCTAATATGAAATAACTTCCCTTTTACCTCTTCTTCCACTCCAGCTACATCCCTGTCCCACCTGCATTAAGCTAACCGTGTACTACACTACTTTGCATGCCACCACTCAACTCAGTCATCTCTACGACTGTGATTGGCAATGTAAAGACCAGTTTTAAGTCGCACCGACAACAGTCAGAAAGAAGGAACATGTTGGTTCTTCCTGACTGAAGTCTGTGTGACTTAAAACTGGTCTTGCAACTGCGAATCGCAGTCGTAAACTCATCCATATTACTGAACTGTTGGGGATTCAACAATTGAGTTGCTGTGTGCAAAGTCGTGTAAGTGTGCAGCTGGCTTTACTAGTATCACTCTCAGAACAACTACCTGTACATTCTAAAAGATGTAGCTGGTCGGTAGGTCCAATGTTAGACCCGTTCTCTACCAAAGCTTTTAAGTTCCAGAGGTATAGAAGACACGAAGTGGAAAATTCTTTCTTTCCCGTTACTTGTTTTATTTAATAAGCATAATTCACAGCATATATCACAATGATGAATATCTTTCACATCAGCAAAGAATGAAGTATTTTACACAATCCTTGAATATATCACAATATATCAATTAATTTCCTCCTTTTGGAATAAAACACACTTTCCTGTTATTAATTCGTCACAGGCTTTTTTGTTCTAACACTCTGTTAGTTTAACACTTCTAAATTTTAGTTTCAAACTTTTTGCCACGCTGGCTGAATTATATTCTCTTTTACTTTATGCCACTCTGGCTAGATCATCTCACTTATTTTTACCTTGTGCCATGCTGGGTGATTTACTTCTCTTTTGCTTTGTCAATCTTCTATCTTTTTATCCCTTTGTGCTATACAAACAATTCCTTTTTTCTTAGCACACCTGCCAAACTATTTGGTAACTATGACTACATACTTATTTTGATCCTCCTTGTCACTGACCTCCCAAGGTTACACTCCTTCAATATACAGTTCATTAACTCTTCCCTATTTCTGCTCTTTGTTTTGGCCAAAATTTATGTTTCATGCCTCCAAACTTCCAAGTATTTGGAAGGCCACCTGTTAGCTAAGTTCACCACTAATGCCCTCTGTTGGTTTTTGTGCTAATCCTTCCTACAAACTATTCCTGGTAAAGTAACCTTTGTTTGGGATACTTGGTGAGCAAAATAATGTTTCTTTTCTCATCATTTCGGGTAACTCCAGTACTAGTCAACTTTGGGACATCAGGGGCGATGAACTTTTGAGAGGTTCTTAATTGAATGAGTCAACTTTTCTCAACTTTTCAACTTTAATCTCAATTTTACATCTATTAAACTGGTGGTGCTACATATACAGTCAACTTCTTGTAACCCTTCTGACCAGTAGTTACACAGATTTTGCTCTCAGATTAAGTCTGTAAGACATTTTCTTCTTGATGTTTTAGTTAATGCATATGATAAAATATAGTTAACAGATGTAGAGGATACATGTATAAATGTCTAATTATGGAATCTCCATATATACATATGGATACCGCTGAATTTGATAGTCTTCATATTTTGTGAAGAATGTTTTCTCATATCTCATTTTCTCAGTCTGTAAAATCAATCAAAGTATCTCACTGATGAGAAGAAATTCATGATTTACTAACATTTAAATCCATGTGAATATATTTATTCGTAACTTTCTCAAATTTTTGTCTTCTACCATCTAACAGTCAAGTTGGACTGTTGTCCTCACAGAGGTACATTTATTGAAGGTGTGTGCTATGAATTCATAGACAGTGAACTGACATTTGATGAGGCTCAAAACAACTGTTCAATAGAAGCCACGGGTGGCTATTTGGCAAAAGTGGTTCCCAGCCGGGCGCTACAGGTAAAATGACATCTGCATGTGCAAGTGTTACGTGAAAGGAATAGAGATGCCTATGTAGTAAACATTTTGTTCTATTCCAAACATGAAACAAAGTTATACAATTGAAATCCTTTTTGTCAACTTATTCCTCCCCTCTCAAAATACTCACAGTTTAAACAAGGGTGTAAGTGTGCAATGACTTCCTACATGCATGGTTTAGGTAACAACCATTTGAAAACATCATGCATGTGTTATTGATTTTGAATTGCCTTTCTACAAGTGATAATACTTTGCTGAAGTGCTTTTTCAATTTTTACATGAAAAATACAAATAGTGTACCAAAGAGAATTACATTCCAACCTCATGGAAAACAAGTGTAGAGTCTTTTTAATACTGCTGAGAGAATGGACATAACCTTTGTCTAGTGTTGTGTTGAACAGGTAATTTTAGAAAAACATATCACTCCCCTCAGCAAAAGGAAACTTCCACACACCAAACAGACAAAATATTCTTACCCCTTCCCCCCCCCCCCACAGAAGAAATAAATAGCCCTATGTAATTGTATGTACATTATGATTCTCTTAGTTTGGCACCTAGACAACTAATGCCCCAGCTACTACTTTTTTCTTTTGTCTTTCTTTTTATATAACCAGACTTTTATGTCAACTGAAATAAGGCAGCTAAGTACTATCTTGAGTGCTTGGATTGGCTTGACCAATAGCAGGGAATGGAATGTACTAAACGGAGCCTATACCTGGTTGGTAGACAGGGAGACAGTTCCCCTAAACCATCCGTGAGTTCATATTTCCCTTTCCTGAAACTAAAATTATTCTTGCATTTGAAAATACTGAAAATAAGTATAGATTTCAACCATTCAGAGTTTATTCCACCTGCCATTTTTTGGTTTCAATGATAAGAGAAACCTATGCAATCATGATGGCATGTGTGTGTATGTGTGTGGGTGTGTTTGTGACACTTTGCTTGTTAGCACGATATCTCAAGATAGGAATATCTGACAGTTTTCAAACTTAGTACATGGATGCGCCATATTAAGAGGAAGAACCCTATTGCTTTTGGTGGAGGGCAAAGGTCATCTGGGGTCACCAGGGGTCAATTTCTGAAAACTTTGTTAGCACGATATCTCAAGTTAGGAAACTTGGATAGATTTCAAATATGGTATGTGGATGTGTTATGGTCAGAAGATGGTCCCTATTGTTTTTGATGGAGGTCAAAGCTCATCTGGGGTCACCGGGGGTCAAAGGCTGAAAATCTTGTTAGCACTATATCTCAAGTTAGGACACTTGGATAGATTTCTTATTTGGAATGTTGGCGGGTTATGGTCAGAAGATGGTCCCTATTGTTTTTGATGGAGGTGAATGGTCATCTTGGGTCACTGGGGGTCAAAGTCTGAAGATATTGTTAGCCCGATATCTCAAGATAGGAAACTTGGATAGATTTCATATTTGGTATGTGGATGCTTTATAGTCAAAAGATGGTTGCAATTGTTTTTAATGGAGGTCAAAGGTCATCTGGGGTCACCAGGGGTCAAAGGCTGAAAATATTGTTAGCCCGATATCTCAAGATAGGAGACATGGATAGATTTCATATTTGGTATGTGGATGCATTATGGTCAGAAGATGGTTGCTATTGTTTTGATGGAGGTCAAAGGTCATCTGGGGTCACCAGGGGTCAAAGGCTGAAAATATTGTTAGCACGATATCTGAAGATAGGAAACTTGGATAGATTTCATATTTGGTATGTGGATGCGTTATGGTCAGAAGATGGTTGCTATTGTTTTTGATGGAGGTCAAAGGTCATCTGGGGTCACCAGGGGTCAAAGGCTGAAAATATTGTTAGCAAGATATCTCAAGATAGGAAACTTGGATAGATTTCATATTTGGAATGTTGGCACGTTATGGTCAGAAGATGGTCCCTATTGTTTTTGATGGAGGTGAATGGTCATCTTGGGTCACTAGGGGTCAAAGTCTGAAGATATTGTTAGCCTGATATCTCAAGATAGGAAACTTGGATAGATTTCATATTTGGTGTGTGGATGTGTTATGGTCAGAAGATGGTCCCTATTGTTTTTGTTGGAGGTCAAAGGTCATCTGCAGTCACCAGTGGTCAAAGTCTGAAAATCTTGTAAGCATGGTATACCAAGACAGGAAACTTGGATAGATTTCATATTTGGTATGTGGACCCATTTTGGTCAGAAGATGGTCCCTTTGTTTTTGGAAGAGGTCAGAGGTCATATGGAGTCACCAGGGGTCAAAGTCTGAAAATCTTGTTAGCACGATATCTCAAGATAGGAAACTTGGATAGATTTCATATTTGGTATGTGGACCCGTTTTGGTCAGAAGATGGTCCCTTTTGTTTTTGGAAGAGGTCAAAGGTCATATGGAGTCACCAGGGGTCAAAGTCTGAAAATCTTGTTAGCACGATATCTGAAGATAGGAAATTTGGATATATTTCATATTTGGTTACTGGACGCGTTATTGTCAGACGATTATCTTTATTTTTATATAGGAGGTCAAAGGTCATCTGATGATGGGATTTTTTGAAATGGAACATTTGTGTATCATGGAAACCTCAATGCAGTTTTGCATTCTGTTTTTTTCCTCTAGCGTTTTAGTCTCTTTCATATTTTTTTGTAGCTTATTGTTTACATAGCAGTGTTATTAGAGCTTAAGTCTTGAATGTGATTGAAAGTAATACAACTAAACATGATGTGATCAATAGCATTAATACAAAAAGACTGCTTTAAAATGATGAATCAGATTGAGTTGAATTGAGTGCTTGTTTGCAAACAACTTAAAATTTTGTTGTACTGTTCCCGTCATTCTCTTCATTAGAAACTTTTTCAACATAATGACTCTGTAACTTCACTATGTGTGCACTTGTCTTTGGCACTTACAGCTGATATGTCATCCTTAAGATCAGAGTATTTTAAAGAAAAAAGTCTCTGTAGTGAAAAAATGGACGGACATGTATGAGTAAAATAAAATATTTTGCTCAAAATTTGATAGGATTCTGTCTACAAGTAAATTATAATTATTTCTTTCATTAAAAGAATTTGTATTTTATTTCACAATAAGGATCAGAGTAAGAATCACATCAGGAGCACTTTGAAAGTTTAACAGGCTCAGTAAATGTGTAACTTTATTATCATCATTTCGTTTGTATGAAGGAGTTGGCAAGGTGGATCTCTAACCCAGCCATGTGTCATTGTGAACGATCAGTTGACATGGGTAACCATACCATGTACCGAACGTAGAGGACACTTATGCCAGTATGATGCCATTCCGTGTGTTGACCCACCTCCACCAGAGAGTAAGTTCATTTCCATTCCATGTGTTGACGACCCACCTGCCCCAAAGAGTAAGTTCATTGTTATGACTGTCCTCCCCCAGAGAGTAAGTACTTTGCCATGACCCTCAAGTTTTATTGACATTCTATGTGTTGACCCACTTCCACCATAGAATAAGTTCATAGACTTCTTTCATGTTACGCCACAATCTTCATTTTCCAGGCTTGGAAAAGTAATGAAACTGTAGAAATGACAGAAGTCATGAGCAAGTCTTGAAATTTAGCCTTGAGGAGTATTTTTTATTTCACTTTTTTTCACAAGTGAAAATATTACTTGTTTATTTGTCAGGATAGTTCCCACACTTCAAGTTGATGATAGGGTGTTTTCGCATTTGGTCATGAAATTGTTTATGTACAGATCATGAAATAGACATGGAGAATTCATGATTTTTTTCCATACCCTAAGGTGCAGGAATTACCCTCTTTTATCAAATAGTTGACTTTTGAATCACTTTCGCAAGAACCAGTTGTTTTATCTTTTAAGTTGTCCTTCTAACCGAGGAAAATGGGTCAAATAATGCACTTTTTGCCATCTAACCACATCTCAAATTGAAATGAACCCAGATATCTACATCCCCTTCGAGTCCTTTCCTTCCTTTTAAAATGTTACAGTAAGAGACCAACATGGAAATCACCGGAAGCATTTTGCTTTATAGTGTAACACAAAATGTGAAATACCATTTAACTTACAGGGTTTTGGCAGTCATGGAAAACTTGTAAAAGTCATGGAAATGTGGAAAATTATTTCAAGGATTAGAGAAGCTTGAAATTCAAGGAAATTGTGTGAAGTTCTGGAAATTTCCACAAAATGACATTGTTCCATTCTCACTGGTTATATTAAAATGTATTATCACTTGTTTGATCAGAATAAGTTATTTTCTTGTCCCAAAATTTTGTGTAATTCGATGTAAGGAGTCAAGATCAAGTTAACCCTTTTGCTAGGGAAGGAGTCCATCCCATGCACACTGAGCTATGTATTATATTATGTATACACAGTACATACATATCATTTGCAAAATACCTCCTTGTCAATCCTATTCCTTGTCCAAAACATGATTACACATCACAGGTTTATAATGAGCTATTCCAGGACCATGGACTTTCTTTATACATGGACAGAGCATGTAACGCAAACGTCCTATCCATAGATTGTCGCCACCGACTGGGACGAAAAAGCTATAAATTGTATAATCTGACAAAGTATCTGTAATATTTTCACCAAAATTGAAACTTGAATGGAAAACAAAATCATATTCCTGCAATACGTGCAGTAATTTTGACCTTACCGTGCATTATTTTAAAAATATTTAATCTTTCTTTCAAAATCTGTTGATTTACTGAAGCGAGTCCAAACTTTAACACAAAGCCATAGCAGGCAGCCATCTTGGTGCACTTTTTCTCAAATGTACAGTAGCGACAATATACCCTGCAGTATGCTCTGTCCATGTATAGGAAGTCCGTGTCCAGGACACAGCTGAGTGCTATGGTTTCGCATAGTAGTGGTAAATTACGATTTCAAAGCGAAACCATGTATAGGGAAGGGGTTTAGTCGTTTAAATTCTTTATTTGGTACTTGAACAGTCGTGGAAAAGTCATGCAAATTGATTTGTTCCCAGAAACCACAAGGCCTTTGAACTCAGGTAATTGACAATCCTGTTCTATTTGGTCAATGTTTCAGGTTCTAATGAATGCTTAATGGATCCTTGTGATGCCTCCAAGAATCTGGTGTGTGTTAATACCCCTCAGTCTTATATTTGTACTTGTAAACCAAAGACAGAGAGAATCAATGATAAATGTCTATGTAAGTAAAAACTTCTTGTTATTTCTTAGTTTGGTTTTATTTGATTGGTTTACTGTAAATAAAGTAGGCTTTTCAAATATTTTCTACATTGTGCTCCTTTCATCTCCTTTTCAATTGTACCTAAAATATAAACTTTCAGAAATAGCATGTCCTCTATCATATTCACGAGGAATTGGCAACCACCAATCATCTTAATGAGGGTAATAAATAGAAAGAACTTAAAATTAACAGATGTTCTGTAGGACTTCTTTTCTTATGAGTGTTATTTCTCTAATGACATTTACCCTTAATATTAAGATCCAGTTAACACGTCCTACCTTACCCCAATTTTCCTTAAATTTTGCAATGAGTCTTCTTCTACATTCACACTTTCACAGTTTGACAAAGAATCAATAGGTCTGTATAAAAATTTGTAAACTTGCCCACTTTATGCAATTGGTTTGTTCATAGGTAGTCATTTATATTGACAAACTTTTAAATGTGCCACTGAAGCAGTAACTTTGCACTTTTAAATTGCCATTAAAAAGAGTACTTTATGTGATCGACTTCTTTTTGGTTTCGATGAAAAGAGAAACCTATGCATTCGTGATGGCTTGTGTGTGTATGTATGTGTGTATGTGCATGTGTGTGTGGGTACGTGTGTATGTATGTGTGTGTGTTTGTGACACTTTGCTTGTTTACACAATATCTTGAGAAGGGAAAATCTGACAGTTCTCAAACTTGGTACACAGATACCCCTTACTGAGAGGAAGAGACCTATTTATTTTGGTTGAGGTCAAAGGTCATTTGGGATCACAGGGGGTCAAAAACAAAAATCTTTGTTTATACAATATCTCAAGATAGAAAACTTGGATTAATTTCAAACTTGATATGTAGATGCGTTATGATGTAAGGAAGAACCCTATTGATTTTGGTGGAGGTCAAAGGTCATTTGGGGTCACGTGGGGTCAAACCCCGAAATCCTTGTTTACACGATATCTCATGGTAGGAAACTTGGATTAATTTCAAACTTGATATGTTGATGCGTTAAGATGTAGGAAAGAATGATATATATTTTCGTGGAGGTCAAAGGTCATTTGGGGTCACATGGTGTCAAACCCTGAAATCTTGTTTACACTATATCTCAAGGTAGGGAACTTAGATTCATTTCAAACTTGATATGTTGATGCGTTATGATGGGAGGAAGAACCCAATTCATTTTGGTGGAGGTCAAAGGTCATTTGGGCTCATGTGGGGTCAAACCCTGAAATCCTTGTTTACATGATACATCATGGTAGGAGAGTTGGATTCATTTCAAACTTGATATGTTGATGCGATATGATGGAAAGAAGAATCCTTTTTATTTTGGTGGAGGTCAAGGGTCATTTGGGGTCACGTGGGGTCAAACCCCAAAATCCTTCTTTACACGATATCTCATGGTAGGAAACTTGGATTAAAACCAAACTTGATAGGTTGATGCGTTATGATGTAAGAAAAAAACCAGATTTATTTTTGTGGAGGTCAAAGGTCATTTGGGGTCACATGGGGTCAATCCCAGAAATCCCTATTTACATGATACATCATGGTAGAAAAGTTGGATTCATTTCAATCTTGGTAGGTTGATGCATTATGATGTAAGAAAGAACCCAATTAATTTAGGTGGAGGTCAAAGGTCATTTGGGGTCACATGGGGTCCAACCAGGAAATCCTGGTTTACACTATATCTCAAGGTAGGAAACTTTGATCCATTTCAAACTTGATATGTTGATGCGTTATGATGTAAGGAAGAACCCTTTTGATTTTGGTGGGGGTCAAACTCAGAAAACCTTGTTTACACTATATCTCAAGGTAGGAAACTTGGATTCATTTCAAACTTGATATGTTGATGTGTATGATGTAAGCAGCTTGTTTGCGGAATATCTTAAGGCACAGTATGAAATTTGTAGAAATGTTTTTGGTTAAAAGAAAAACCAGTTACTAACATGTGGAGTCAAAGGTCACTTCGGGTCACCAGTTGTTACAAGAAAATGTGGCATTTCATTGAAAAGAGCATGTATGTATCATCGAAACCTCAATGCATTTTTGCATTCTGGTTTCTATAATGTTTAGAATCAATACCTAATATCTTACTCAATTTGTTTATGTGCAGATGTGGAAACTATGAATAGAGTTCTTAAAATAGAGAGCATTAATGGGACTGAAGCAGAGTTTTCGACGGCTATCTCTGACCCATTAAGAACAGAATTCAAGCAACTCGCCAACTTTTTCTGTGATACGGTAAGTAATGGTTTTAGTAGCTGCACTCTCACTGAGGGTAAATCAATTATACATAGTGTCAGTGTTGCAGTTGTTAAACTTCATTGTAAAAAACAAATAACAAATCATTTATGATTGAGGATTGTGTTGTTTACAAGCCTTGGTCCTGGGACCAAGTCCAGTGGAAGTCATTCCACTAATGAAATACCAAGTGCAAAAACCATGGTTTCGGCTGATTTGTATTTTGTATCACTTGGGTAGCCTACCTAGCTGCATTCAACTTTTGCCTATATGTCATGTTTTCAGCTTTCTTCTTCTGTTGCTCTCATTGTAAAGCTGAAAGGCGTTCCTTGAAAATTTGGCATTGCACAATATGTTTAAGTAGTTTCAAGAGCAAGGAGACATTGCTGGCAAAGGGACTGATGTAGGGTTGGGGGGTTTACCTGTGCTGACATCAATAATGGTACTATAGGAACAGAAAATGAAAATACCGAAAATATTTGGTGTGTAACTAATACTTGTTTTTGAGAAAATACCGGTACTTGAAAAAAATACTGGTACACAATTATAGTCGCTGACAGAAATAACTGTTAGGATGTGTGGATATAAATATTTACATAGACATATAGAGCAGAGGTTCCTGCATGGTTATAACCCAATAAAACTCCCAGATGCATTAATGTGCAGGATAACTTGGGGGCCATGTGTGGCTTAATAGGTTCCTTCCCACCCAACTTCCCTAACCAAGAGTTGTGAACCATTACTGCCTCAATACCGGTTCTGTATGTCTTACACTACCGGTACCAATATTTTCAAGGTACTGCCCAATCCTAGCTTGATGTATAATATCAAAATAACATGTATTTCACACACTTGGCTTTAAGATTTGATATTAAATAACAGTCACACAACTATCAATAACAATCATAAGGTCTTGAAGGGCAGTTATTTCGTGAGACTAGGCAACCATGAATGTGAATGGAGCCTGCAACTTTATGGAGTAAACCTTTACGACAGATGGCAGCAAACTGAACAACTTTCATCCAATTTGGCATCTTTTGAGAGGCTAGTGTAGATAAGACAACTGTAGATTAGTCTCAGATAAAAAAAAAAAAAAAAAAAAATTTGATGTCCAGGGATCAAACCATTGACATTCCACCTGTGCTATGCTTTTTTTGACCATTTGACAGTAGTTTTTCTTTTCTTGGCACCTCTGAGCAATGACTCAATATGTTTTACTTTCATTGAGAGACACTTTGATTTATAAACCTGCTTTTGTTTGTTTTTAAAAAAGATGCTGAATGTCATAACAAAAGTGCCAGCACCCAATCAAACAGATTGCACAGTTCAACGTTTTGAGGATGGTTCCATCATAACATACTATCAGATAAGAGTTGGAGAAGTGAATCCTGCTTTAGCAGAGGAATATTTGGAACAATTTGAAGATACCCTGGAGGAAATCGTTACTGAAGAAGAAAGAGTAATAGTTGCTAGGGATGGGCAGGGGACTATAACCATTGAAAAACTCATCAGAGGTAAATATTTAAAATGGATTTGTCACCATGATTATTGGTGTGTTAATAAAGTAAATGCGATCTTAAGGGATAGTAGGAATGTGTATGAAGCAGGAATCTAGCAAGAGACTTGTATCGTTTTTAGAAAGGCAAGCAACAAAATAAAATGGGTGCAATGGAATAGGCAATTCATTTAATCAGTGTTCTCATTGCCCCTGTCTCTACTGAAATTTCTATGATAGGCTCCTGCACTCCTATGGGGTTGACGTCCAATGTGTGGTTCTCAAGATGTGAGCATGTAAAGTTTACACATTTTCAACAAAACCTGAACTAAAAGCAAGCACATGTGACATCATATCCCCACATTAGTGTGCAGTCTTTTGTTTTTCTCTAAACTTTAGAGTCTATTTTCTCCTGAACAGTCCCATATTATTAAAATGTGATTGCATTAATGGCATGAGAACTATAGAAACTTTGCATCCCCCACAGGGAGGTCCTATTCCTATTAACTTCAAGGTCAACACAACAGCCTGATAAAACAAAAGGAAACAAAGCTCATTACTTGTCAGTGTGAGGAAGTGATGTAAGCTCTGCTGCTCTCAAACTCACTTTGGAACACAAATCTACTGACTTCATTTACTGATATCTCGTGAATCACATGTCCAATTTGAATGGAACTTTCACCACACTGTTTAGAGATTTGTTTCTTCTTTCACACATGAAAATTAAATTTTGCTTTAACTCCTTTAAAGAAAAGAAATGTTAGAGGATAAGAGTAGAGCTTTCTCTTAGTCACTTGTGTGAAAATGTTTTAGGAAAATTGAAGCCATATCGAGGATGAAATTTCCATTGTAGAATCCAGTTATTTTTGCTTATCAGCCTATATGTGAGGAAAAAAAATGCTTTAACTTTTTTTTATGGGGGGGCAGTATTGGTTAAATGGTAACAGTGCTTTCTTTGGGACAAAAAACAATTGTATATTTGGCATGTGGTAAAAGTTTTTACTGAGTGATTTTGAAATGCATTCTACAGTTGGCAAGCAGGCAGTTTGTGACTTATAGATTGATTGTAAGTTCATCAAAGAGCATGAATTAAGTATTCACTCCCAAACTGTAATAGTCTCTCTTATTTTCTGAATGACTTGTGAAAATCATTTGGCTGTTTTTCATTGAATCAGGAAATTGGGTATTTTCAAAGTTAACCTCATTACTTTACCTTAGATATGCAATACTTATTGAAGTCATGCTATATAAAGAGTTCTTTGTAGAATAGACAGAGGGAGATATTACAGAGAAAAAGCTGTTGTTCAAACTACATGGAGGTGACTGCTCTTGCATACTTGCCCTTTAAGTGGGCAGGGCATAAAATGTCATAGGGTTGGATACTGGAGCATGCAAATTTTGCATGACATACGGACTGAGTGGGCTGATCGCTCCTGCATAGAACATAAAAGTCTCCCACTATTATACATAAACAAAGAAAGGTTTGGTAAAATTATTAATTGAAGAAAATGAGTCAAATAATTGGTCACAATAGTGACCAATAGTGACCAGTCATTTGGGAAATTTAGATGCCCACAGAGTACCTCTGTATAATTGAATTATTTTGTTTAATCTAAGAACACACCACTTCAAAACAGCTAGGCTTTCACTCACTCAGCCAAGCCGCAGTCATGCTTTGTTACTTTAAACACATCACAGTAGCAGACTGGTTTAATTCAACTACTGCAATGAGTGTAGCAATAAAGCATGGCTGCGAGGCAGCTGTAACCTACCCTAAGCATGTGAAGTGGCTGCGGCCCACGGTTTTTAAAAAGTGCTCACAGAAGTCACATTTTTCCTTTGTCTTTTGCAATTCTCAGATGAATGTGACAGGTTAGAGTGTGAAAATGATGGAGATTGTCTGATTGTTAGTGCTACCGGTAGAGCTTACTGCGAGTGAGTTTTCACTTTTACTAATTTTTTTTTATTTCCGTTTTACAAATGAGCCCTGAAAAGGTAATTTTATTAAAAATGGATGTGAAAAATATGATTACATGTGATGGATGCATGTGACATTTGAAATACAGGCAAGTGTGATGTGACATGCTGCCCTAAAAATGATATTTAACTTATGCATGGCACAAATTAATTGCTGAACATTTAATTAGTTGGTTCTATTTTTATTGTCATGGTCGTAATATTTCAGGGAAGTAGAAGGTTTGCTGTCATAGCCACCAGCTCTAGTTATGTATAGCCGAGGCTAACTTAACCTATGTGCTACATCTTTGTCAAAGGGAAGGATCTAGAAGAATGGTTAGGGAGAATTTTCAGTGTGTGAATTTATTTACACCTAGTACCTGCATTTGGTGTATGTTTCACTTTTGTTCAACATGAATGACTTTAATAATTTTACTTAAAAAAAAACCTGGCATTGATTAATTTTATTACAGATGTCCACCAGGCTTTGAAGGGGTGTTCTGTGAGAATGAAGAGAATCTTGCCTTCCTGTTTAGTAAGTGATAATGTACAGTTGGATCCAGATCCTTCTTTCATCTCAGTACTATTGAACTTTATACAGATCTACCCTTGCAAAACAGCTTTTTGTAAGTACTACTCCGAGACAACATCTGCATGACCTAGAGGTAAATTGCAATTAGTACTCCTGCCCCATTGTTGACAGGTAAAACTCTGTCTGCATTTGGTGTAAACCTTTAATAACCAGAAATATATACAGCAGCGTCCTTGTTAATGCTCTTCACCTTTAATCTTTTTTCAGCCACTGAGAGAATTCATTGTCACATGGTTTGGAATAAAAGTGCTAGCAAGGCCATTTACATTTGTACTTCATTTTTTCAAGGATAAAAAAAACAAAGCATCAATTAACCTCTCCTTTGAAAGCTCTGACCTCCACTGACTTTCACTTACCTTTACTCTTCAAGTTGACTGTGGAAACTTGAACATGTCTAGTTAGCATACTTTAAGCAGGATATGGGAGATGCCAAGGGATGAATGTGTAAAGGTAACACATCATTACATTTAAAATTGGGATGAACTTAATGAAAGAAAGAACCAGCCAAGGATACAGATTATCAGTATTAATATAAACTTCAGCTGACCAAAATATAAGAAATCTTTTATTTTGCTATTTTTTAGATGTCAATTTTGCTTTTGCTTTTGTTTGATTTAGTGGGTTTTGTTTCAATTCTATCTCTAAAAGTGCCATAGGGATATCAGTTCGACTACCATTGGCTATTTAGAATGATTTAATTTTATGCATTGATTTCACAGGACTATTCAGTGATTACTGGTTTGGATGGTTGCTGTTTGGCATTCCTGTCGTATGCATTCTTTTATGTTCCATCTGCTGCTACTGTTTCCGAAGAATGAATACTAACAACAAGAAGCCAGGAACTGGTCTTCACACTGTGGTCACCATTCCAAACCTCAAGAAAGATTCAGACCATCCACAGAATCAACCATTGGTACAACAGATGGAGAGTGCTGCCTCAACACCAGAGGAAGAACGAAGGAAGAAAAAATTTGACAAAGATCTCAAATCTTCAGAACTTTTTAATGTAAGTGAGATGTTAATATTATATCCACACCTTTTCCAAAAAACAATATTTTACTCGCAATTGGTTTAATCGATCAATTTCTGTTTCTTAGTTCCCCTGTAACAAATGTGTCTACAGTTTCTCTTGTCTGCACCTCTTTAGATGTGTTGTTATATGTATATCTAGAGATACATCTCACCCCTGTGTAATAATAATCCCCAAAACAAAATGCTAATTTTTAGTAACAAAAGTTATGTACTCACTATAATTTCATTGAAAGAACTACAATTATTTAAAGGGAAAATAATTCCTATGGATTTTTTGGCAAATTGTATTTGCTATGTAACACTGCCACTCCTTTTTAAAGGTTTCACCCCCTATGATAACCTTTGGACCTAGTCCTGTCTCAATTTGCATCTTAATGTTGTATTCCAGAAAAGTCATAAAGATGTTGATGAAATACAAATGAAAAAGCAGCCTCCACCTGTGGCACCAAAACCAGTGGGAGAAAGGGGTGGGGCTAGAGGAAGTATGCGGCAGACCAGTGGACCCTCCACCAAAGACACAAGCCCAAACAGGCAAAGGCAAAAGTCAGGAAGTAGCCCCGGTCCAAAATCTCGCAATTCTAGTCCATCTCCTTCCCCTTCCACACAAAAACGAACTCCAAATGGTAAGGGTCCAGAGACAGGAAGTCTCAAGAGGGACCAGAATAAAGCTGGACCTGAAAGAGGAAATCAGAGAAGGGATCAGAGCAAGTCACCTCAGAGGAATAAGCCAAGGCCTCAAGGCCAGACAGGTCAGCCCCAGAAAGGTCCAGGTGGTAATCCAAGACCACAGCGGAGTCCCAGTCGGGTTTCGCAGGCCTCTGTTGCGTCTAGAACAAGTCACCAAGGCCAGCCAAGGGGACGTCCAGCTACCCAAAATCCTCCAGGAGGAAGAAATGGTCCAAATCAGTCAGGAAGGGCACCACAACAGACTGAGGGAAGAAAAAGAAGTCCATCTGGCAATGGATCCCGTAGCCCCAACAATAGAAGGCGGAAGATTAATGGTGGAAAGGTCCCAAAGGTACACAAGGGTCCAGAAACAGCACCAACCATATACATCTAGATCTGCGCCAGCAGTTCTGAAAAACATCTTTGTAAATATATTACAATTATTTAAACAAAATTTATTTCAACAATAAATACCAGTTGTTTTTCATGCTTCATGACTGAAGGAAACTTACTACTCATTAGACTATTACGTAGTTTCCTGTTTGCTCCCAGTGACATCATTATAGATGAAAGACTAAGGCTTTTTTATACCATTTTGCTTTTTGACATGTTTAAAAGTTGGAATTTTGTCTAAGTTTGATCTTTCTTAACAACCTTTCATCGTTTAAATTAACTTTTTAAATCTCTTGTAGCTGTGGAGCATGCTGTACAAAGAGGACTATACTTTCATGACGAATATGAATTACAATGTCAAAGTAAAGATCAGCAAGTTTAATCGTAGAAAAAGGTATATTTTATGGTGAAACTATGTAAACATTATTTGCAGTATATGCATATAAAATAAAAAGAAACAATTTGTTTCATACTTGAGAGTAAAAGAGTCAAATAGATGTGGGATGCAAAAGTGGGTGCTGTTGACAAAACTAGTTCATTTCATGCCAAACATTTGAGATCATGCTTTTCAGGCCTCAAAGCACCACGTATCTCAAATAGGTCTTTTTTTAAATGTTTCAGTAATGAAAATAATAGGGTTAAGTGGTTTTCAAGTGTCAAAATATGGATTTTCTATTCTTATAAGATTTGATTTTAAGTAGGATGAAGGGAATAAACAGCAAATTCTTACCTTACCACTGGGTCTTATAAGAAAAACTTAGTAATTCATACCACTTTACCACTGCCAATTGAAGACACAAATTAATTACATCCTCTTGAAGGACTGTTCAGTGATGCTGTCTGTCCTCAACAGGGGAAATGACCATCATCCCTACACTTCAACTTTTTAACTTATCAAACAAATTCAAAGTTAGGTTTTAATAGTTTATGTAGGGTGCTCTTGAAATATGATGTGCTCTCAAGATGAACAAAGCTTTTTATAGGTTTCATAGACCTGTCCGCTGTGAGGATTGTTTACTTATCCCTAAAAATGTCTTCAGAAAAGTATACATTCTGTTATCACTCAAGATTTTCATGTCTCTACTACAGTTTAAACCAAACTGAAGTTATGCGGAACGGTCACAATGAATCCTTTAACTTTTTGAATAATTTGACCTTTATAAAATACTTTCCTTGAAAGAAACATTTTCAGATTGCTCTGTGACAGATTTATCATGTACCTCACATGCATTTTGCAGAGGCACCTATTATTTAGAAAAAGTTATTTATGCATAGATTTAACTAGAAGATATAAATTCTTTGTTTTCATTTTGTAGTGTAGCTATGAAGAAGACAAGGAAAAGTATTTTGTATATCACTAATTAACAGAATATTAGACATTTTTTTAAGTAAATATTTCATGTGGTATACTAGATAAGGACAGGTTATAATTGGAAAAGGGATTATTCAGTTGCTTTATGCACTTAGCAATTGTAAGATACTTCCTCTGACCTCATGAAAAGTTGAGCAATGTTCATTACTAGCATCTTGCATCCTGCATATTGCACCCCTTCGTCAAGCAATTGACCCAATGTTGTATGAACTTTTTTTGATACATGTTTCCTGTAAAATATGGCAGAACCATGCAGCACCTATTAGGTTGATTTGACACTTTGGAGAACTTCGATACATCTGAATAACAACTTGGACATGATGTGCATTTAACTCTCCACATTTCTCCCTTTTCTCAATTGCAATTGACCCAATATTTCAATGTACTTTGCTGCACATTTCCTGTCAAACATGACAGAAGCAAGCCTCACATATAAGGTTGCTTGGACTCCCTGAATCAGAGGTTGCATCATAACAATTGATACTTGAAGTGATAGTTTATAACAAGAATTAAAAGAAAAAGTGCAGTCTAAGATCTGGCTGGTAATGAAAAAAACACCCGACAGACATACAGAGGTGATTGTTTCTCCCTATTCATGCAACACAAAATTCACATTTTGTATTTTTTTTTCCTTCTGAAAATACCATTTTAAAATATGAAACCAATACACAAAACAGATATTTGTTTGATGATATAATTTGTACTTTGAATTTCACACACCAATTTCTTGTGAATGGAATACCAGTAATTATAAAGTAGCCTTTATTAGGAATTAAAGAAATTTTACTCTTCAAGGTGAGAAAATTAGGCATGAAATCAATATAAAATGTATGTAATAAGGACGGAATACAGGTATACAACAAGCCATCAAATTTGTTATATATTTTCACTGAAGTTAATTTTATGTTCTTTCATTTTACTTAAAAATGACAGAGATTGGAAGTATATATGGTTTAATTATGGTCAAATCCTTACAGCATCCAACTTACAGCTAGAGGGCCAGGAGTTTGACTCCTGGCGAGGTCAACAGTCATACCAATGACCTCAAAAGTGGAACCTACTGCCATTGTGTGTGGTGTTACTGGCCTGGCATAAGCAATGGAGTGGGAAAAACAAGCCATTGAGCTGCCTTCGAAAAAAAGGTTGTGACCAGTCAAATTGGTTGGAAACTATCTACAATCTAAAACTAGACAAATACTGGCGATGTCCATACAATGTCCATACATTGACAAATTATTTACACATAAAAATAATTTCACTTGTTATGTATCATAAATTGACGTTTGACAATGAACACTTGCTGAACAGGCAGGGGGCACATTGGTATATATACCAGTAGGACAATAAGCAAGTTTGGTAATTTGTTTTTTTAGGCTATGCACAAGAACACATATTAAGTTTACTTGTAAATTTTATGATGTCATTCTTTCTTAATCCAACCATAACATAATAAGGACCCATAAGTGTGGTTCAGGGTGGCAGACTGAGTCTAAATAACCTTTCTGGTGTAAAAATATGTATTTTAATCTGCTGTTAGGTAGGACTGAGTCCCTAGTTTAGTCTGGGTAGGCTAGTCAAATTTATGTTTATAGTTATGTTTAAAGTTATATGTTGTATGCACATACTGCATGGAAACAAGGGAATGCTGTACACTATATGCTGAGCTAGGTTTGTGTATCCCATGCTGTGCTCTATAATTCTATGTTCCACTGAATTACCATAAGCTAGCTTACTGATAGAGGGCTCAAACCATGTTATGAAGATTTGAAGTAGAAGCTTACCTCTATCATTAGGCTATGGCACTGGGTTTAACCTTGGTCATTTTACCCCTCCTAATACCTGTAATTTCTCCTTTTCCCCCCTTCACAGTCCCTAGACCCAAACAGAATTTTGAAAAGCAAGCAAGATACTTTACTACATGTTTATGCAATGCAGTTGATAGCTTAAATTAATTACCATACTATATTTATTCCTATAACCACTTCACTTGTACATTCTACTTACACTTTGAATAGTACTATACTGTGAACATTTCTGACCTTTCCTTACTTAGGGTTGATAATGCAAAGTTAAGAACAGAAGAGTGGGATCTATAACCTTAATTCAAATTTTTCAAACTAATCTTTGGAAAAGAAGTAGTTTTTCTCTTCGTACAACATGTCTATTAACTGTCAATCTTGTTTTGGCTGAGGTTGTCAAGAAAATTACACATTGCATCTTTTTTCATAGTAAATCCTAGCTGATGGATTTCACTATTACAGCTTTACCCTGTTCCTCCCAAAGGTTACCCAATCAAGAGACTTGCTTTATCTCAACTGCCCAATGTATGGTGCATTTTGTATAGGGCTATATGTATCATGCATCCAAAGCCCCAAGGCTTGAGAATTGTCTGTAATTCTGAGACAACCATTTGTCCCACAGCAACAACCAAGAAACAAAACGTACTGCATGCAGTATCCCCAGGGGCAAAATTATATCATACCATTCTGCTATTACCCTTTTTTTTAGAAAGTTTACTGTTCTTACCATGAAACAGACATTTTATCAAATTCACCCTATATTGAAATAATACTTTTATGTTAACATCTAGTGTTTCCTTCCAGCACCAAATAACATACCAAATTGTGACTTCATCATTGAAATAAAAGGAAAGACCTTGAAGAACATACATCCATCCCAACAGAGCAACTCATAATATCTGGATACAATCCAACCAATGGGTAAAAATTTAAAGGGGCAATCAGAGTTTGACAGAGAATATTAACCTTTTGTTTCAGCACCTTGCTTTCACTTCTGAACTGATTATTTACCAGAAAATAGAAACATTAAAGAGGTCTTTCAGATTTAAAGAAAGGTTTATTTTGTGTTAATCACTGCTGAATGAAAATTTATAAACATTTGTTGGGTAACAATATTTCCTAGAGGTGCAAGACTAGACAACCTCTACTACAATGTTACCAATTGCAACATTCGTCCACAATCATAGATACTTTTTTTTTGTTACTTTTAAGTCAATGCACAAATGTGGTGCAAAATTAAAGTTGTGACAAAAAAATTGTATAAACAAACTCCGATTGCCACTTTAACCCTTTAACGTTGTGCTCCAATTGGGCCATATTCGCGCGCCTCCGGAGTGGGCGGAAAAGCAGACGTAGCACGCCCCGCATCAGCTTCCGTAGGCTATTGACCCTGTGACCTTAAACTATTGTCTCTCTCGTTGTTATGGCCAAATTTTCAGGTAGCTACTCGCAGTTTCGAGCTCCGCATGAAACAGTAAAGATGGGTGACAGCCGAGCTCTTCATCTGGGTCCAAAAGGACCCATAACAATGGTAAAGGGTTAATGGAAATACACCCAAGTCTAGTCATGTGAGATTTAGTGCTATGACAAGTCACCTTTGGTCTACTCACAGTTCAGTTTACAAACCAGCCTTATCAAAAGACTCGGGTTTCAGCAGAAGACCAGAGTTATTTTCCCGGACCCTAATAATCATCAGTTGGATTTTAGTCAAGCAATGATCATGTTAGAATCCAGTGGAGTCATTTAAGATTGTAACTCAGGTCAAGTCATTTAGGATTCCTTACTCTTGTCAAAATATGCAACTTGAGTTACTAGTCAGTGACATGAAGAGTTACAACACTAGTGAGAACAGACAAACCAGGCAAATCATTTCACAGAAATATTACAAAGAGAAAACCTCAACACAAAAGTCATGACAAATTAAAACATCCATAAACATGGTGAGACAATTGTGAGACTCAATTTTAAAGATCTTCCAAAGAGTAGGCCAAACATGACCACCACTTAGTGCTATTCTCATAAAAAAGTGCACTGTTTCCAGTCTCGCACTCCTAGCCATAAGGAGATGATACACTTCACATCACCAGGTATGATGCATGCTTCCAGCCATGGACATCACTAATTTCATTACATCTTTCAAAGTACGCCAGTGATCATCTTTGACCTTCCTCTTGAGTTGCATCCTCATTCTCCTCTTCACTTTCAGATGAGCTGGAAAATCAAGAGAGAAAGGAAACCTAAAACCAAGACCACCACATCCTCATCTTATAATAATAACATAAACATAGCACTCCTTTACAGGACAATTTCACTCCCTCAACATGGTTTAATCATGAAATAGTCAAGTTTGTAGGAGTAAGTCTCAGCCTCTAACCTACTAGTTTAGTTCAGAGGCACCCACAGTCTTTTTCCAGTGGTGTGTCTCTTTAATTGGTTGTTTTCTCTCCTACGTTGCATATGACAAATGTCATGTACAGTAAGGCCCTATGGCTATACATTTTTCGCACATCCTAGCCTAACATTCATCATTGATTGATGTAATGAAAATATGGTATGCAATTTCATACGTAGAGTACCAGTATACACTGGCTGCATCTTGACGATGTGGTCGATGTGATCTCCAAAGCAGTTGATACATGAATATTTGAATATTCACTAAGTGTCAATGACTGCCTACACAGAAAACAAATTGCAAATCATAGTCCTTTGAGTAACTGTAACTGTTTTTAATTGTTTTTGTTATACACCCTTTTAAAAGTTCTTTTCCGCCAGAAAGCTAACTCCTTGTTACATTTTTGTGCAAAGAACACGAAGCAAAGCTTGTTGGGAGTTGTCAGAGATCTTGTAGTTCATCTTTAAAGTGTAAAATCTTTTGGGCCTTAAATGTGGTTTGAAATCGTAGATAATTTAAATTCTGTAACTATATTTAAACTTCCCTAGATCATGATCGTCTGTTGCATGGTTCCACTGTGTGAGAGTCCAATTACTAGCACCAAGCTATACACAAAAAAGATTGCAAAAATGCACTGAGGTTTCAATGATACATATTTCCTATTCCAAATAATGTAATGAAGTCCCATATCTTCTCAGTCAAATGTTTAACGTGTTGAAAAAGTAATTTTGTTACCCCAGGAGACCTTACACCTCCACCAAAAATGATAGTAAAAATTTATATGACAAATATGAAATCTATGTAAGTTTCCTATGCATTGAGGTATCATGTTGATGTGGTTTTCAGGGTGGACCTCAAATGACCCCTGATGACCTTTGACCTCAGTCAAAAATGATAAGAACTATTTTCAAAACCATGCATCAAAACCATGCACACAAACATTGCATACAAAAGACTTTAAAAATGGAACCTATTACCATTGTGGTTGGTGCTCAGCATTTAATCTAGAAGGGAAAACAAGCAAGTGAGCCAGAGCAAGGAAAATTTTATGGCTGGAACTGACTAATTGATTAGAAGCTGAGCCGTAAATCTCATCGAAGTAACACACACAGTGCATACTCACACTTGATGCCTTCCTGGTGGGGAAATCATAGGAATTGCCATGTGATGGGTAAGTGCATGCAGTATATGTAAATGTCTGAATGGAGGGCACACTCTGGGGTATCTCCCCCCCCCCCCCTTGAAGTGACAAGTGGGGTTACCACATTCTGTTCCATGAAAGTCATACACATTTATTAAAGATGAACAGCCTATAGGGAAGGGTCTAAGGTCATGAGCACTACTAGCTTAAACCAGAGGGTGATAATTTGAGGCCTTAAACTTTAACAAGCCAATCAGTCCAAGACCCAGATGGAGCTGATACAACAAATCAATCAGAGAATGCCTACAGTACCTCTTTTCTGTTGATTCTTCAGATGAGCTTTCTGAATCTTCATCACTTCCTTCTTCATCATCCTCCTCACTCTCACTGTCATCCTCTTCATCATCCTCATCATCCTCATCATCTTCATCACTTTCATCTGATCCCCAAAGCTGGGCTTCTCTTTCTGCAAACAGTTAAACAAATATTTTTTTAAGTTTTCAAACAAAAAAAAGGAAGAGACCACTATGGGAGATGGTAGTACTGCAGCTTCTAACGAGCACATCTAGGCCTATATGTCCTTCAGGTTCAACCTTCTCTCCAGCAATTTAACCTGTGGAAGATATAACTGACTGAGGTAAAATATCACAAAAAACATTGAGCCCTTCTCACTTTGCAAGGAAAAATAAACACTTTGGTGGCCTTTTTACTAGGATGGGAATCTACTGTTTTACAGAAGACAGAAAGGGACATTATAAAAAATGGGGTAAAACACAGAAAACATGAAAATTTTAGCAGCAGAGAAAAAAACTTGAAAAACTGGAAACTAAACCAACATACCACAACTACACTAGTTTGTCGCTATTTTCAATATGTTCCAAGCCACTGAAGTCAATTTACCTGTGATTTAAGGTTCCATAACCCATAAAATATGAAAACATAGCCATTTCCTAGTGTTTACAGCACCTTTCAACATATTGATTCCAAGTTATCACATACTGTACAGTGTTTAGTGCAAATCCTAAATGCTGAATATAATAGAGAAGCTACGGTATGAATTCAAGTGGAAATTTACGTGAATTATATAGATATACATAATACATACAGTTAATTTCAGTCTTAAGCCTCACATCAATTCCACTTCAAATTTCAGACATGACAAGTACACAATGCATTATCAATATTCAACTAATCAAGGTATTTGTGCATTGGTACAGTAGGAGTTTTATGACATCAAAACCATTGTTTAACTGACTCAAAATCTAGCTTAAGGTGTCCAGCTGCAATACAGAATCACATTTTGGGAAACTAAAGAAAAACATACCCAAGTTTAATGCAATTGAATAAAAAAAACAATAACAGGTCATTCAAGTCACTCTTTTTCATAGCAAGTACAGTCATTTAACTACACACTCATTTTAGCCGCTGATCAAGCAGTGACATAAGTCACTGTGTTATCTCAATGGGGAAAATTTAACAGAATTTCTCAAAGTCGGGTAATTTTGCAAGTTGTGACTCCCCACATGATATAATGGGTGATATTGCATTTGTTTTGCAAGCAAATTTGACCTTTCAAAACTTGATTGACAATTGACACAGGGTGTTAGATTCAAAAATAAGGCAGTATGGTAGCCTTCTTTTCAAGAAATAAGTTTCCCACAGATAGAAACTCCATTGTTTGTTGCTCAAAAATAATTTGTTCACCCAAACTTTTAACATTTCAAATGATGCAACATCCATGGCTCTTTTTGCACATAGTATTTCGAAAAGCTATTGCTGGGGTTTTTTTATTAAGACTCAATTGTTGAACAGTGTCTCGGCCATCTTCTTTGTACACTTTGTTGGAGCATTTTAAACACAATATTTCCCTTAATAATTACAGTTTGAACAATATTTGTAGATATTGCCCTTCAATGTTATATGTGCAACAAGATTAAAGTCAGTTCCTCAATTGCCATATGGTTTATTAACTTAACCATTAATATTTCAGCATTGCACAAGACTTTCTGTTTATAGTATATTATCAAGTCAAATGTTTTCAAATTACCTCTTTTCAGCATTTCTTCTATCAATGGCTGGAACTGTTTACACTCGGAGTTGTCAGGCTCATACATCATAACTTGAAAACAAGCAAATACATAAAAAGTTCTGTCAGTATTTATGAAGAACATTTGTACAAAAGTTTTTACCAACAACTTTCCAAACAATTTTCTGTCAACTTTATAAACATTGTTCTTTTCACGAAAGATAGCATAACTATTTTAGTCAGCTAATGGATGAGATACAACAGGTATCCCCATATATTTTAATTACTACACATACAGTGACATTTTATTATTGGTTATAGCAGGGAAAACTACCACAGATTTACAGATTGGATAGACTTGCTCCGAGTCTATCCAGATGTTACCTCACATTAGCATTCTTCTCTGTCTCTTTTCCTTCTCTTAATTTCACTCTTAATTTGACCTCTCCCAATGCACCGCTGCAGGCAACCCAACTTCTCACACCATGTTGACTCATTGTAATGTCAATACACACCGTGCTGATCCACACCCCTTGTCATAATGCCTCCTGACAAGTTTTCACACTCAAAGCTATGAATGTTTCTACACACCAAGTCATTGAAAGGATCATGAATGGTAGATCCCTGTTTATTCACAGTGCATACATCAGCTTTCATTCTGAATGAAAGCAAACAAATAAGTAAGGTGGACTGATTCTTTTTTCTGGACTTGCCATAGACAGGACTGGTAGGAGCTAATGGCCTAAGGTTGTCATAAATTAAATGAAAGGTGGAGGGAAGGAAAATGTGAGGAACTTGGAGGGAGTCTACATGTTAAACAACACAGCCAAACAAAATGGTAAAATGTTTAAAATCAAACTTCCCATAAACTTTATAACCATTTGGCAATGAACTCATTTTTTGAGTATCTGCTGTCAAAAAGTTTCAGTAATTCAAATTACTTACTCATTTTACATAACTTGTCAGCAGTTTCATAGTCTTCATCCATCACTGCTTCCAAAAACTGTAATAATAAATAAGTAAAAATAAAAAGTAAATAATACTGCAGAGTCATACAAAACAAAGAAAAACACAAAAAGACATGAAAACTAGCCCCTTAGGATTTTAGAAAAACACCAAAATTCCACAATAATTCTAGAGAACTTTTTTGACATGAAATTTACATGTTCCAATGATTTAACCAACAGAGTGTAGGATTTCTTTTGAGACTGCTGATGCAAATTTTACGCTTGGTAACTTTTAAGTAACAGCTTGTTTCTAGTGTAAAACAACAAGGTGATATCTGACGAAGTGGATTAAAAGGCTTCTTTTATTTGCAAGTAATCCAAAAGGTCGATTTTCATTTTTCAATTGCTTATGGATTGTGAGTACTTATTATTCAGTTGGGTCCAACACTGTTCAAGTTACTTCACAAAAGTTTAACATTGCCTCACATTTCACATTCAGAGAGGTCCTCCTTTGATCATCTTCACTCATTATGTTGTTTATATGCCACTGTTTGGGACTGACTGCATGGTCAAGTGGAAAGACCATCCAACTTGCAGCCTGGAGGTCCAGATCAGAGTTCAACTCCTGGCCAGGTCATACCAAAGAAAATGAAACCTTTTGGTCATTGTGCTTGGTGCTTTAGAAGCATAGGCAATGGGGTAGGGAAAATAAGCCATTGGGTAGGCCAAACATAGACTAGTTGGTTAGAAACTGAGCTGTAGAACCTCATCTATCGGTTTCTGATACAACATGTTGAACACTAATTCACAGCATTTTATTTACAGAGTACTTCCCTTCAAAACATGTAACCCTTTATTTGAATACATCTGATGATTGCATCTTTCATTTTTGTTGTGCATGATGCCCTGCAGAGCAGCAAAACAATCCAGTGTCTACAACTTTCACAACTGGAAGAAATACATAGACAATGCTAGACTAAACTAGAAGGTTTTAAGTTGCATGAGGTGTCAAACTCCAACCAATCAAATCATTCAAAACTTCACTTTAAAAAAATGAACTGCCTATTACAAGTTTTTAATACCATTAGAAGCTAAAACATTTGCATTCTAAGGCATTCTTCAATACAAAAATCTGTAGGAGACCTCCATGAAGGCTTGGGGGGATACATCTTAATGTAACTGTGATTACTTCATATTTTACAATTACGATTATGGACTTATATGATTACAGCTAAAATTGAAAGTAATTAATTACAATTGTGATGGCTTTGCAATGTAATTATTGCAATTGTGATTACACTTTGTTTCTGCATATGTAGTAGGGAAAACAGTCCAGTGGCCCATAACTTGAAAAAAGGCTGTGTGATCACTCTACAGGGAATAATTTATCCAGTATCGCATCGCAATTTGCTACACAAACAGGCCAAATTGCTACACAAATGAAAAATTGTGTAGCAACTTTTTGAGTGCATAACCCTTACATTTTCACAAACAATGTCTGAAAGACCTCAAGAATCTTCAAAACTGCTACGCAAAGTTTGAATGCTAAATTATTCCCTGCTCTAGATTAAACCAGAAGGTTATAAGGACAAAACACTATCTAAACTACATTTTGCTTCCAACATTCTGTTTTGTATACATTATCTGTAAGTTAACCTCTACAGAGTGATGAAATTAGACAAAAAGACAACTCTGGAGATAATCTGCTACATATTTTTGCAAATAGTACAAGTTAAAGATTTATTACCCAAAAGGGTAATGTTACCAAACACAAACAACAAAGTTAACTTCATTTTTTATCATTTTTATCATCAATGAATTCTAATGGTCTGACTGACATCTTCATAGGACATTCTTGAGCCGAGATATAAAAAAATGAAATTCATTTAATTAAAACAAATTAGTCCATTGCCCAATAATTTGTGACATTCTTGTTGTACAACTCACAGTGACTGCTTTGTTTCCATCTAAAATTGAAAATGTTTTAATGACCTTGAACACTTCCTGTTTGCTTACATAGCATGTTGCACAGAGAAGGCTAAATTAATTACATCACCTCATAAGAGTGCTATCACACCTTAGCACAAGGCCACAGTAACTTTCAGAAAAACAAAGAAATATAAGGATTGTTATTTGAACAGTACAACAATGACAAAAGAAATTATTGCACAATGTATCATTTTAATTTGAGTGAATAAACTTCAACAATTTATATCTCAGCTCAAGAATGTCCTACAATGGGAGTTGGACTGCTAGAATTTATTTTTGATGTTGTTTAATATATATTTTTGACTTTTTTTGACTTGAGGTACACTTCAGCGATACAGTATCTTTGTTCACGAATCAGAGTCTGTCAGCCAAGGTTGCAATTTTTCCATACAGTACCCACTTCGCCTTCAACATTTAAAGGTAGGTTGAAGTGCTGAAAGACTACTAGTAAAAAGTATGAAAACAACAGGGTTTTCAGCAAGAAGAATAACAGCACATTGTGTGAACTGATGAGCAAGAACTGGTGAGCAAGAAAAAGCTACATACACACAAAAAGATTAAAAAAATTTTGTGGCATTTTCAGCCAAGAATTCTGTGGTTTATTACACAGACAGGTTGATTAAACAAAGCAGAACTTATGTCACTGAACAATCTGAATTACTAAAATAAAAAAAACGGTTGAACATTTTGACATACAGTTAATGGTTATGCACAGGATCAGCTGTTCATCAGTTACAGATGAATAACCTGCACAGCCCTATAGTTTTGGCCTTCCTCTTAGAAACACTATCAGTATGCAACATAGGACTGTGTTTACTGAACTTTTATGCTGCTTATATTTTCCCATTTAATTGTCAATTGCACTCCAAGATCTGCTTCCCCTCTCCCCTCCCCTGCCCCTCCACTCCTTCTATCCACACATCACATCCTTAAATGAATACCTAGCAGAGACCACATTTATAATCAGCACTTCCTCATGGTTACCAATTTACTTACCTCTCCCATTAATTCAAATGGGGCTTTCTCCTCTTCCTCATCACTCTCATCACTCAAACTTGAAGATGAGTCATCTTTGTTCTCCTCTGCCACTGTGGCACTGGATGATTCTGTTTGTATAACACTGCCCTCACTGTTACTACTTGATGGCAAGGTCTCATCAGATGGGCGGAGGGATGGCGTATGACTGATGTAGTAGGAATCTACAACAGAACTAGTTGCAGCAGCTTAAAAGTAAACACAGAGAAATTGAAAAAATAAATTTAAAAAAAAAAAGAATAATCAACCCCTTAATGTGGATGAAATTTTGTAACGATAATTTTGCATTATAACATTGTATCTTTTATCACTGTTGGTGCGAACTGGAAACATATCCCCAAATTTATGGGACCTTGTCTAAGATCTTGCTGGTTTGCACAATCTGGAATCAACTATTATACTAATAGGGATAATTATTTTAATTGGAGTTATGTAAATGGTGAATGTTGTGTCGTTCTCAAAATAACCCATCTACAATTATACAGTATTTCCCCACACTCTTATTTATTTTGAGGATGACTCTCTTTCTATCCTTACAAAAATCAGTAAAAAGTAAGTTATTTCTTAATAAATAATGGAAAAATCTCTTACATGCAAACAGGCAAGATCTGGGACAAGACCCAATTTATGAAATGTTGGGTCATTTGTGTGATGGAGAGGTGCATCACTGTGCAATATGTTTGACCCTTCTAATGAGCAATGGGACCACTGAACTTGTCCAGACTTTACATGGTCCACTTACAATTGATAAGTGCTCTCTGAATCTGTTGTAAACCATCAAAAACCACCATTCCTCTCAATCCTAGTATTTTGGTAAACAACATGTATATCATGTAGCATAACCTTCCACTACATACATGTTAAAGTGGTTAGAGCATCAGACTTGCAGTTGGGAGGTGGGGAGATTGGGAGTTCAAGTCCTGGGAGGGTCATAACTTTTAAAGTACTAAGCAGTAATAGAACATCAGACTTATAGTCAGGAGGTTGGGAGTCCTGGCTGGGTCATACCAAAGACTCTAAAAATAGAACCTACTGACATTGTGCGTGATGCTCCGCATATGGAATGGAGTAGGGAAAACAAGCCAGTGAGCCACAACTGGAAAGAAGGCCGTGGTCGGCTCAACTTGAGCCAATAGGTTGGAAACTGGGCTGTAAAACTCCATCCAACCTAACCTATCATACAATGGAAACTTCATTTGACCTTGAATCTTTCTTGTCAGGTCTGGAATTTGTACATTCCATTTGCAAATTTATTTGTCCACAACCAACTCTGTGGACTGATCAAACTAGGCTCAACTTGGTTTTTAAGTCTTCAAGAAATGAAGACACTTTTTCAACAACACAGTTGTACAATTTTAAAGTTCAAGGGTTTTAACATGTACTTGCATGCAAGTAAAAAAGATCTAGTTTGAAATTAAGTTTGCTTGAAATCCCAAGAAAGCTACTTTGTCTCTTGAAGCCTCCCAGATTTTGGGGTAACCTAGCTAATTGAAACACAACCTCCCCTACAAAGTACCTGTTGGACTTTTCCTCTCTGGCTTCAATCTTTTCTCAGCTTCTTCTGTCACCTTTAACTTTGCTATTAATTCCTCAGCTTTTACCTCCGTTGCTTTAGGCATTTCATCTTCTTCAGCACCGTGTGATACTTTACCTTGCTTGTCACTGCCTGGATCATGATGATTACTACAATTCTGATGCTCAAAATTGTTGATGGACAGTACTCCATCTGTTGGTAATCCATGCCTTGAAAGATAAATATACATAAACATGGAAATACATTGAATTAAGGCTATTGTAGCATGGGTAACAGTACAAACATGCATGGCTGATGAGTTTGATAAGAGAGTGTTATGGGAATAGGACAGAGACTGAATAAGCAGACTAGACGGAAGAAAGACTTCTTGCTTCAGATACCAGTTAGGTTGAGGCAGATAACATTTTTACTTCTACACTTAATGTACAGCACAGCATTCACTCCAAATGACAGCCAACCCCAAATTATAGACAAATGACAAAATGAGCATCTATGTATGGCACTAACTGCAAAAGGATTTAAGACATGACAAAACTAAACACCAATATTAAATACACAACGACAAAATCCCTAAATTGCAATGTAAATTAACATAGGTTTACACTATCAATACTGTTCATTATGGTGAAACCATTAACCCAGTCTATTGACTGCTGATCCTCATTACATTAAAAGACACTCTGAAGTATACTTCATAGCTAATTAAGGTAATAATATGTGAAATTACCATGTAGGTCCCATGATCGCATACAAAGCTCAGTATCAGTATAAAGGGCCAAGATAATCAGAAGTTTTTAGGTCAATTTTTAGTCACTTTGCAAAGGAGTAATGGTTTGCATGTACATGAATGGAGAGGGCAGAAAGCTGGGTAGGAGAGGCAAGAGCTGGTGCAATTGTACAAATTAAGTATTGGTGTATCTTACATTGCTTTTGCAATTACATCTTTTTTAAGAAAGAGTTGATGGCTTCTCTATGAGGAATTTCTTACCCTATTACCTATTTCACTTGAGTCCCCACCATAATCGAGGTGGGGTAATCAAATTTTACCCGACTTCCTGCTTAACTCATTCAAGCTTGCTCCAAGAAACCACAAGTTTGATAGGAGGCAGCTCAGGAAGATGTGAACAAAGGCAGAATAATACTAGCCAGATGTGCCAATGTTTGCTAGGTGTGAAAGGCAAGAAGAAGGACAATTTCTTGTCTAGTTTTTCAGACCTTCAATCAATGAATCAAAATGTGTGGACAGGGTTTTTAAAGGCAGGGAAATTCAACATGTAAATAAGTAGTTAACCCTCTTGCTACAGAAGGGGGTCCATCCCGCCATACTGCACTATGTATAATAAAACACATAAACAGTATGTACAGTATGTCCTGGTTCTGCGAAATACTACGTTTTTGTATGGATGTCACCATATTTGCACCCGCTATGCCCTGAGAAGATGCATATGTGTTACACATCTACCCTTCAAGCCTATCCCATGTACAAAACACAATTGTATGACATAGATTTAGAAGTAGCTATGCCAGAACGCAGCTGAGTGCTATGGTTCTGTGGCAAAACCATGCCTTTATAGTCATGGTAAATTATGGTATCGCAGCCAAACCATGCGTTGCAAAGGGGTTAAAGCAAAAAAACTGAAGCCTGTTCTTGTGCCACATCTTGATCTTCTACAATATTAGGTAACTTATAAACAGTGTCTTTGTAAAGGCTCAAAACCAAGGAGTATTTGACTCTAACAAATACTGTATTTTCAGGAGTCTGAGAAGTTGTAGAGTCTCACATATTTTTCAAGAGTCCCATAAAAGTATTATATAGGCCATACAGCAGTAAATACATTTAACAGGTGCTGTTTGGCAGGAACAATGACTGGTGTCTGGCTTTCACATTTGGCCAGTGGCACATTTGCCAACTTTTTCTGAGCAAAATATCATTGCATGAAATGCCCTAAGCTCATGCATCTCCCTGATGCACAGAATGTTTTCTCAAGCATCTACGGGAGCTATAAGCGTGTGAGGGTAGGGAATCTGGCTTAGCAATATATCCTGTAATAAAAACATGTATGCATTTGAAAATGCTTCTCAATCTCACTTTTCAAAATTCCTTTTCACTGTAGGTAGGACAACCTGCTTGCGTGGTGTATTATCTCCAAGACCAGGTGTTAGTCTGCCCTCACTAGAACTCCTTTGAATGGGTGGGGTTGATGATGCTCCTGTGTGTGATCTTCTCCCATCAGAGCCTGCACTTTGTATCAGTCGAGGACTTGATTCAGAATTAACCAGTGATTGTACAGTAGAATTTGAAGGATAAAGGGTTGTTTCGAAATCTTTGAAGGAAATAAGACAGTTTAGTATAATCTGAGATTTCATCTAATTGCTACTGTAGGTAAAGAATATATTTTCAAGGTATGAATGTAATGTCTGAAGCACAATCTACACATTACACATAGAAAATGAACAAATTTTCAAACTGATCATTTCACATTCCATCACATGCTTTGTACATCTTTCATTTTACAATGATACCTAATAATCTAATTTGGGGCTAAAAGATGTAGAATACGCCTCCAGTACTTCCAGTCTGTCATATGAGGGGACTAAAGGAGAGGACTCGAACCACATCTAAACCATATTTGAACTCATAACTCAATTATACTTTTTGATTTAGCTGTATATGGCACATTAATATTCTTGTTGGTGTGTCTTTGAACCCCATCAACTACAAACTCTTTGATCAATCTTTACTTAGTGCAACACTGAGCAGTTTATGCATCATGAAGGGAGACAAAATTAACTAAATTTGAATCTTTCCAATTATATCTGTTTTATTTTTAACCAAAAAATGCACTTGACTATATGCAGGAAATGCCACACATAAGAAGCATTTAATCTACCTTTTTGATTTCAAAAATATATAATGGTACACAAAACTTTGAGGCTTTCCACATTTTTAACCAAAAAAATAAGAATATTCCTCAGCTTGAACTTGCCAGATGCATTAGTCTGTAGGCCTACATTCTATCTAATGTTGCATATCATGCTGGATAAATTTGAAGATTGTGTCATAATGTAGCTGAAAATGTTTCAAAAATAAGGCACTATGGTTTGTTTTTAGAAAGACCAAACTGTGTGATACTAGGAAACAAATGTTTTATATACCTTCAGGTGGGAGAACTTCTAGCTTACTTCCAGATCTCTGTATTGGTGGCTGTAATAATAAATATGAAAAAGTTTACATTTCAGAAGGGATAAGACCTGTATAGTCAATGTAACATGGAGCTGCAATGCTTTAAAACAAATAAAATTTGAAGATGGAATAACTTGATCAGATATTTAAATGGGGACAAAAGGTTGGAAACAAACATGCCAGACATTGTAGTTAGTTTGGAATTTTACAGCCCAGTTTCCAACCTATTGGTTCAATTCAAGCTGGCCACACCCTTTTTTCCAAGGGTGGCTAACTGGCTTGTTTTTCCTACAGCACTCATGCTCATGCGGACCATCATGCACAGCAGTAGTCGGTTCCATTTTTAGTCTTTGGTATAACTCGACCTGGGGATGAAACCCAGGCTTTCCGCCAGATCTTGTAGATTTATAGAGTGCTTTCACTGATGTGACCACAAAACCTCCTCCCCCCCCCCACCCCTCCTTTTGAATGGCAAAATCTAGTAGTGTAGTAAGCATTTAGTACATAGCTAGATGAGAAGCAGCTGATGACTCACATAGACTGTTGCACTATTAAAACACTGTTAAATTTTGCTCAACAGTGGACATGGCGTACCAGCTGTGGCTTCACATGAAAGCACTCTATATTCCCTGTCACAATCATCTTCAAACACAGTGAAATGAGAGTTCAGGCCTTGAATTTTGAGGTGTGCAATGTGATTGCAAACCATTACTCACATCAAATCACTGTGAAGAGTATCATGACTTTTTGCACACCTAGATGAAAAGCTAATAAATCTATTTACGTTTCACAAAACAGCACACCTACCACACTCCTTTATTTCTTCAGTAGTGTTATTTGTAGCACACTTGAAAAATCTGTTACTCAATGCCTGAGAGTTTCACAACATTCCAGTCAGTGCAGGGGTACCTCTTCTCAAACAAGGATTTTTATGAAATTTCAATAAAATAGACTGTGACAATTATTGCAAGCCTTTTGTTTTATGTAATGATATATTAGCAGACTTCCAATGCTATTCTTTGGTTGAAAATTACCATTTCAAGTCATATATATCTCAAAACCCTAATAAAATTTGTTCCTTAAAATTATCTTCTGTGGGGGAGGTTGTATTACCAACAGGTAGTTGGCATGTGTTGCTAATTTGGACCACTCTTTAATTTCATGAGGCCAAAAAATATTTTGGTGTGCTTTTTGGAAAAAGCACACCACAGTACATGTCATTTTATCTTTTTTTTCGTTCCAAACCCTCATACTCACTCTACTGCTATGTAACGGCCAGTGTACACAAGCAACATTTGTAAATTTAAAAACATTCTCAAACACTTCACCTGAAACAAACCCAAAACATACTTGTTTTGGATTTGTTGCACAGTGCAGACAGAGTAAGAACAATTTGAAAATGTTTTGAAAAGAATTGACAGGACATTTCTTTTGCAACATTTCCAAAACATTTTCAAAACATGCTGTTTACCCTGTCTACACTGTGCAACAAACCGAAAACAAGCATGTTTTGGGTCTGTTGCCAGTGAATGTTTTGCAAATGTTGCTCATGTATACAGGCCTTAATGAATACATTTTGGACACTCCCACATTTTCACCTTTCACTATGGATGTCATTTGAAATACTGTAGTGGACAATGCATGTTATACTGAAACCCTTTGATTATTTTCAGAGCTAAATAAAAATTCACCTAATACAGTAGGCCTAAGTCTTAAAAAATGAATTACAACACAGGTCATTTTAATGTACCATAATGTTTCATTCAACAAAATTGCAGAACAATAAAAGGGAAACAAATTTTTGACTAGGGTTCTCCTTATTAGCAACAATTTGATCTAATCTGAACAACAAGCAATTGTTATTAGGAACAAAAAATGACAAATTTGAACACTGGTCTTTTGAAATCATTCAATTGAATTTAAATCTAATATTCATCATACTGTAGATATGAACAACATGTCTGGGAATAAACTCTCATAGAAATACTTCAATCTTTTGTTTACAGAAAAAACATCTTTCTCTTAAATGGTTGATATGATTTTTTTACTCACACTCAGTCATGTGACATACTGCATCAATAAGCTGATATACAGGCAGACTGCATGCTAAAGTCCTGTAATTAAGTGTTAATGACAGTTTTTAACTCCAAATTTCACCTTCTTGCTCACCTTGATTTGAAGAAAGACCGGTCAAGAAAGTTGAATGTCATTACAAAGATCATTCTGGCAAGTAGGGTATAAATACATGCATTTCTGAAGAGCTGAGTTGAGGATATGCGCCCTGTGCTCATTTAATGCACATTGTCTTTATTTCTTGAGGTGTATGGCCAAGGAAGGTGTACGGAGTAAGTCCTACAGTTAAGCATAGCACATGATCGTGTTCAAGGACTAAAACTGACAGTGATGCATGGTTAGGCTTAGGTATCTGGCTACTGGTACAGTATGTTGCATACACTCTGAATTCCATAGGCCAGGGGAAATAGAATATTTATATCTGTCAAACTAAACCAGAATGCAACCAAAGAAATGCTTTACTCACATGATTTGCAGACTTTCTTCTTGAGTTTCCCCTGATTTTAAAAAAAGGAAAACAAAATAAATCAACATAGATTGCAATCTCTTAGTTAGTGTAAATCAAATTGAATTCATCAAATGATGACAGTAATTCTACAAAGATCATTTTCAGATGGCCATAGTTTTCTTGATAGGCCCTTTATGAATAAGGTTTAACTCTTTTTATAGATAGTAGCTCATTTGGAAAGAAAAAATCAAAGCCAACGTTGTTTTAGGCATAACTGGATATGGGCAGAATTTTGGTGTCCCCCTAGGGAGTTACAGTATGTTGGTAAACTTTGATGCTTCTCCAATCCCACAAACTAATTAATTATTGGGTGAACAAAGTTACATGACAAGAAGGTCCCAGGATATTACCAGAAAAGTTAGTCCCATGGTTTGAGAATCTTGTAGTCCATCTTAATGAACATTTAATTCTTTTGGTGTCCACTATCCTGCCAGAGTTATTATGGTCATAAACAAACAAAAAATTGATGAAAATGGATCTTTTTAATCTATCTTATAACTTCAAACTGTATTTTTGTTGTATTTGAAAGTTTCCATGCAGCTCAACTTAACATATAAAAATTAAACTGGCAGTTTGAATGTTAGGTGTTATGGAGACACCAAATCTTGGAGTCCCTGTTACACACGGCAGACAAAATGGAGTGTAACATCTTGCTAATATTACATACGTCTATGAAGGGACAACAAATAAGATTTCAAATGTTAAGTCTATACAATCTTAGGGTGCCAAAGAGGAAAATTTGAATACTTTAACACCATTAATTTGTAAAAATCAGTATTGTACAAAAATATGTAAATGTGTCTAGATATTTTACACCTGAACATTTTTGAGAAAAAAAAAACTAACTTAATCTAATATTTGGAGTATTTTAAAACTTTCACCATGTTCTTGTCACAGTGGGTACTAAAACACATTCAAATAGGAATTTTCAACCATTTCAGATTTTCATCATTCTTGTGGGAGAAGGTTATAGACTGCTTTGGTGTCCCTGTTATATTGGTCAATTTGCTGGCCAAGTTTATGTTTGAACAAGTCTCCTCATGCATATGTAATGCTTAATGCAAAATATTTCTATTTTTTATAACCTTTGTTAATCATGAGTGTAAATTTCAATCAGATGAAATGGTTATAAAGTTTTGACCTCATGTCACACTATTGGACCCATAATTTAGGGATTGAGCCAATAATGTCTTGCAACATGTTTAATAGCAAAAATGCCCACTTTGCCAGTTAGAGGCAGGCTTGTATCAGAATTTCCCATCAAACGAACATTCTGGACTGTCTTGACACAGCTCTTGACATTCTTAACTGTGTGTTTTCATGGCTAGAACGCCATGCGAGATGTGCCAAGATATATGTTGGAAATCACTTGTAGCATGGTCCTACCGTCAGTAACATATCAAGTTGAAGTTTGCAAACTGTACCAGCACTGTACCAAAATCTATGGCAAAAGTCATGATTGAATATTGTGATTGGGAGAGGTTTTAGTTATTGGGTGTTTGTGAGTATCTAGGTATAGCATATAAAATGAATGGTTGTGTTTTACTGTAGGTATTGTCACCTTCAAGAAAGATCTGGGTGTTGTAATTACTGGGGATTTAAAGTCATCAAGGCATTGTGCAGCCACTGCTGCAAAGCTTATAGTGTGCTTGGATTGATCAAGAGGAATTTCATCAATTTAGTAAGGATATTGTACTTAATTTGTATATTGGTAAGACCCCATCTTGACTATGCAGCTTAGGCTTGATGCCCCGTCTATGAAAAGAAAAGGTTCTTTTCGAGCAAGTTCAGAGGAGAGCCACTTGCCTATACTGTACCTGAAGTGAGAAATTTACCTTTATCATGCTAGGCTTAAACATCTTGGGTTTACCACTTTGGAGCTGAGAAGGATTAGGGGGGACATGCTCCAGGTTTACAAGTTTCTTTCTAAAAGGAATCCCCTTTTGACTTGTAGTTATTTAAGGGTTTAAAGTAATTCTCGGGTGTGTGGGCGTTGTTAAAAGCTGGAAAAGCCTTTCGCAAGGCTTGACATTAGGAAGTTTAGTTTCTCCCATACAGTCGTCAACGAGTGGAATTGTCTGCCAGATTGGGTCGTTAACTCCCCGTCAGTTCACTGCTTTAAGGTTAACATTGACAAGTTGTAACAGTACCTACTCTTAAACTGTTTGGTATGCTGAGGAACAGCATGAAAATATTGCGCTTATCTCAAGAATGTGGGCTGTGGCTGCCAGTGAAGGATACACTCATTGCTAAGTTGTTATAGCCAAAGCTTGCAAGGCTAGCAAAGGTCACACCGTTACCCGCTTCCGAAGAGTCAACATAAGTAAACTTTCAGCTGGCAGACTGCCACAGGCGTGGCAACCCTTTCCGCCATACTCACTTGCGAAAACTTACCTGCGAAACGTCACCTGAGAAACTTCACTTACCTGAGAAACCTTTATGGTGCGATAGAGAGCCCAAGGAGAAGGTAAGTGTATTTTTTGTACTTTATGAATTTTCTGTGTAACTTAATTTTAGGGTAAATGAATTGGACTGGAGAGTCGCAGAGGAGGAGTCGATCTTAAATGTTTTCGTTTTTCCTGTACTTGTATAATTATTTCATATTTTGTGTTACATGTTAAGCTTATAGTTTGAAATGTTTGTTAATTTGTAGTTTTCATGGAGTTAAAGAGTTACCAGTTCACAAATACACACAGAAGTAAACCTCCAGTCAAGACCCTTGGATTATTATTTGTCGAGTCCACTTTGGTCATCCACGACCACACCACCCTCCGCTACACAAGTTCTTCCATGACTGTGGTAGAATCTGATTGTTTGGGGCTGTTTTCAAGCTTTGGTGGTTTGACTTTTGATTAGGGCTTGGACTTCAGGGCATTTTATGGGGCCCTGGCCCTCCTTTGCCCTTCAACCTGTTATGTTATGTTATAACATTATTTTGGCAAATCCCTCAACACAAATTTTTCTAGATAGGTTACCCCAAAAAATTCAGTAACATACTGAAAAAAAAAAAAAAGTGCCACCATTTTTCTAAAATTCAAAAATTTTCAAAAGGGGAGACACCCCCTCTCCTTATACCCCTCCCCCCAGGCCAGCAATTCATCAAGGGACAGATCAGTTGGACCTGCATCTAGCCTCTTGGAAATTGAGAGCTATGGTATTGATATCCCTCCTCAGTGAAGGATGGGGGGACACCAATGTTACATACAGTACATAACAAATCCAATTTTTGTGCCTTTACATTATTTTCTCTACAGATAGGAGCCATGTGCAAGCCCATGTGGACATGAACTACTGGTGTGGTGGTGCCTAACTCCTGTAATATCTGTCCCCATACTATGTCACATTTAATAAAGTGATGTGATCCACTTCGTAGGACATACATTATAAGGAGATCTAAACCTTGTTCTGTATCTGATAGTCTTTCGAAAAACAATTGTTTTTATGTAGCATTTTGGTGTTCACATTTTGGCCATTTTTCAACTATTATCAGCTCTCAGAAAAATACTAGGGGTGGTATGATAGTAATATGTCATCTTATGTATCTCTGTGCTGGGTGAGGTCTACAAAAATACATCAGCTACAGACTTCCACCCTTAAGAGGCTTAGTAGGTGCTCCATATATATATTTGTCCACTGTGAATCTCTCCAGTACTGGAGAATCCCCATCCCTAAAAGTAATCCTAACCCTGTACTAGGCCTACTGTGCGTACATGCTTACCAGTTGAAACTTCCCCAGACCAAAACGTCCCCCGCCAAAATGACCCTGCCATTGGTCAAAACGTCCCTGCCTCAAAATGTCCCTGTCTTATAATGCAAAATGAACTGAGTTTTTAGTCGTAACAATTCATGTTGTTTGTAAATTCAAATAAGAACTGAACAAATGAACTGAGGAAGAGTTTTACCTATTACTTGAATGGTTATTATGTATTGTGAAATGTTCATAACATCGAAAAAAAAGGTTGATTTTGCAATAAATCTATAGAGTACAGGAAGATGGGTGAACACAAACACAAAAAACACAACTAAACACAACAAAATACTGGTTTGAACTGACTTGTTCACTTACTTGTACACATGTGCTACTTGCCACAAATCTACTGTACATAATAGCAAGCCCCATAGTATGCTATCATATCAATACACAGAAATGCACAACAAACTTTCTAGGACTACAGAATAAACTGGTGGAAAGGAATGCCCAGGCACCAACACTCTACAAATTCATCTTGTCACTTATATTCCTTTTTCAAATTCATCTCTCATGGACTATTAGACTTAGGCCCAGGCTAGCCCTTGAACAGGACCCAGCATTACGTTCCTATGCTATACACTTCATTTCTGGGCCCTTGCCCAGTATACACAAAAACACAGCTCATTTGCCTACTCACGCGTGAGTAGGCATCCCTCACGTCCCTCAAAAGATACCTTTTCTGACCAAACTTTCCACAGATGATCTTTGTCATTACATTCACCTTCCACACAAGTCTGTTAACGAAAAAAGACCTTTAAATGGGAAATTTTGGCAGGATAATTCTGCGAGTAACGTTAAGCCTGTGCAGAGTAATTTTTCAGTCGAAGAAGTCAGTGATTGTCAGGGTTCGATTTATAATTTTTTTTCTACATGCACTGGTGCATGTAGGTCAGAAAATCTACATGCACAGCAAAATTTCTACATGCACCAAATAATCTGAAAATTTAAAGAGAAGCCTACGAGAAAAACACCTTATACACCTAGCTATACTGTAGGCCTAGGAAGGGTCTAAAAGCACAATTTTCACTTTTTCTGTTTTGAGTAAAAACAAATGTGCAGATTTTTATTGAACCCTTTTCTTACGTGGCATGTTCCACCAGCCTGTTCCATCAGCAAAACTGACGCTCCCATGCTGCGAGCAATGTCAATGGGCATGTGTTTTTGTCTGCTTCAAGGGCAAAATTTCCCCATTACCTCACTGTGTGAATTAAAGGATCGTAGGAGCTAGGGTTAGAGGCAGCTCAAAAATTTCAGGGGAGTATTCCCCCCTTGGTTTAAAATTTTGAATCTTGGGGGGGGGGGGGGGGCAGGGAAACTTGAGCAAAGTCAAACCTTGGAAAAAAATGACACATGCCTTCCTGGGCATAGATCATGAGTGTTGTAACACATGCATACCCCCACCCCCATTTCTTCCTTCTGCATGTACTGTAGCTATAATTCCAATTTAACCAGTTTGACCTTTTGACCGTTTACTAGTAATCGTCACAAGTTAATTCACAACCAGACCTTGTCTATCAGCACTGATTCTGAAGGAAAGCTCATGTTTTCTGCATAGACTACGTATATTTAGCAAAGCTAAGCTTGAAAATACATTGGGCCGACAGAAGGCAGCAAGTGACCTTACCCAAATAAGTCCAGGCTATATACTGTACTTGAGGTCCCAAGCCTAGAGTTTGCATCAGCTATCGCAAAATAATCCATTATAAGCTACAGCTAAAATTTTACACAATCTTTAAGTTATTCAACTCTTTGATTATAAGGTTTCGCCAGTTTAACATGCAACTAAAATTCTGACATTGTGGTTTAAAAAGTTCAAGTCTCCGATCATCCAAGTCCTTTCAAATTTCAATGCCACTGTTGTACACACTGAATGTGAAAGGCTGCAGTCTTAGAGGCAAACCACATCGTGAAAATTACAGGATGCCAAAATTATGTTGTTGGCATCTACCTCTCAAAACTTGAGTGAGACATGTGTAAAATACTTAAAATTTGCCCTTACCAACATTTTCAAAACTTTTACTACGCTACTTTTGATGTACTGTACCATACTTTTTTCTTTAGAGCTGCTGGCACCAGCTCACTCGCCATCCTAACACATTGTCTATATGAATACTTGGAAAGCCTAGCCTGTAACGTTATTAAAGTCACCTTCAAGTTGAAAGCAGCCACATGCAACATTACTTGGAGAAGTACATGTGCGGAGTGATGATTGTTGACACAGATGTTGCGGTACAAAAGGAGACACGCTAAAAAAATTTTTTGGCAAAATGAGGCTGCTTGTCTAACTGACAGTATGCAAGAAATAACGATGTGAGGGACAGTTGGGACAGCTCTATTAGGATAACTTTGTGCTGCAACTTGACTTGTAACATGTATTTGACCATGAAGTTTGTAGGCTAGGTGTGAAGTCTACATGCACAAAGTGCATGTAAGCCTGCACAGTTACATGCACATAGGAAATTCTACATGCACCCGTGCACGCGTGCACCCGGGTAAATCGAACCCTGGTGATTGTCATGTGATCTCATATAAAACGGGGAAACCTACGCAGAGACTGTACAATTTCGTAATGTACAGAGAGCTTACTATATGACGTACAAGTATTGACTAGCCGCGCTTACTTATTGGTCTTCGATAGCTTGTCGAGCGGAAGTCCTTCCCATCATGCAACTAAGTAGCAGACGATCAAGCTGTCAAGATGTTGATGTTACTGGGAAGGATGGCACCACATTTTCCTGCCTTTTGCTATGAATTCGCTGGTATTAAACATTCCAGAAGATATAAGTGGTATTTAAGAATGCTCAAAATCATTATGTTAACTCAAATCTGTTCCATGAACCATACCATCGTAATTAGAGCTCAGTTTGTTGTTTTGGCTTAAAACGTCGTTACCTTTGTACATGTAGGCCAGTGACAGTAGTAAGGAGTGACTACAAGGAACGGATTAAATGGTCACCTTCAGTGACTAGCCCAGGCCTTATAGACTATTCCTTAATCCATCCTTTCACCTAGCCTAGCTATACACCCTGTATGCCCAGCCTAGCCCTTGAACAGGACCCAGCATTACGTTCCTATGCTATACACTTCATTTCTGGGCCCTTGCCCAGTATACACAAAAACACAGCTCACTTGCCTACTCACGCGTGAGTAGGAATCCCTCACGTCCCCAAAAAGATACCTTTTCTCACCAAACTTTCCACAGATGATCTTTGTCATCACATTCACCTTCCACACAAGTCTGTTAACGAAATAAGACCTTTAAGAGGGAAATTTTGGCTGGATAATTCTGCGAGTAACGTTAAGCCTGTGCAGAGTAATTTTTCAGTCGAAGAAGTCGGTGTTTGTCATGTGATCTCATATAAAACAGGGAAACCCACGAAGTGACTGTACAATTTAGTAATGTACAGAGAGCTTACTATATGAAGAACAAGTATTGACTAGCAGCGCTTACTAATTGGTCTTCGACAGCTTGTCTAGCGGAAGTCCTTCCCATCATGCAACACAGTAGCAGACAATCAAGATGTCGATGTTACTGCGAAGGATGGCACCACATTTTTCCTGCCTTTTGCTATGAATTTACTGGTATTAAACATTCCAGAAGGTATAAGTGGTATTTAAGAATGCTCAAAATCATTATATTAACTCAAATCTGTTCTATGAACCATACCATCGTAATTAGAGCTCGGTTTGTTGTTTTGGCTTAAAACGTTGCTACCTTTGTACATGTAGGCCAGTGACTGTAGTAAGGAGTGACTACAAGGAGCAGATTATACGGTCACGTTCAGTGACTAGCCCAGCCTAGCTGTTTCTTTTTCTACTTCATCTCTCACGTTTCCGTTAGAACCTTTGCGACTTTTAATTGGACATTCAAATTCTTTATGCAGGGACGTTTTGGTATATCATATATTATATCACAGGGACGTTTTGGTAGCAAAAGAGCGGGGACGTTTTGGTTTGAGGACGTTTCGACTGGATACCCCTGCCGACATCATTTCGCGGAACAGGTACTAGCTACCCATTAATGCTGTTCAGTAGACTCCAATTTCAATTTTACATCTACCCACCGAGAATTTTTAAGACAAAGCAGGATTCTTGCAAATTCTTCCAAGATATAGGCTATATCAAGATCAAAATTACGATCTTAAGAAATCAAATTCAACCCTTAATTTAGGCCCGTACTTACTTTTTTGAATGATTCCACTCAAGTTCGTGCGTCGTACTCTCCATGACAACTGACCAAGAGATCAGTACTCGAAACCCAAGCTTGAGACAGTCACTAGTCCGAGTGTTGTCTAGCAGGTAAATTATCTCGGATGCCCACGATTAGTTTCACCTTGATACAAATCAAAATAACAGTTTTATACCAGTCCACCGTCAAGGATGGAACAAATGCGGTGGCAATTTGTGCTCTAACGTTGACGTTCTGCACCTTTCCTTGAAGTTAGCTGCTATTCTATTTCTAATTCAAACCTAAGTTATCTCGAGGTCCGTCACGTATTTGGTGCACGAATTCAAACTAGAATGTTTACGGCAATCAAAGCTAACACCAAATTTGTCGTAATCTACAGGAATTCGCCATTGACACAGTCTTTGACTGACAGCAAATCAAAAAATGAAGAATAATTTAATACGGGCGGCAGTATTCGGTATTTTTTTAATTTGTTGTCATTCAAAGATCAGTGCTCTTGAGGATTTCTGTAGACTCACTACAAAAGTTGTTGTTTAGGTGAGAATTGGCTGCCTTAGAGTCAATACATAGCCCATATTCCCCTTAACAGTTGATAGCATTCTACTGTTTCCGATTATTTTTTACAGGAAAAACAGGATGCATGACCTTTCATTTAATCATTTCAGAATGAGAATGGAGATCAACAATCAGAAGTCCTCACAGTTACTTTGTTACTAAGCTAAGCCTGTGGAGTGTGTTTACTGCAAAGCTGGTGCCACTGCCTCTGCGTGTGTGCACGTAAACCTTTAGCCGAGTGGTGCGGGTATTTTAGCGTAACCCTTCACCGTTGTGCTCCGATCGGGGCATATTTGCGCGCCTCGGGAGTGGGCGGAAAAGCGGCCGCAGCCCGCCCCGCATCGGCTTCCGTAGACCACTGACCCTGTGACCTTAAACTGTTGTCTCTCTCGCTGTTGTGGCCGAATTTTCGGGTAGCTACTCGCAGTTTCAAGCTCCGCGTGAAACAGAAAAGATGTGTGACAGCCGAGCTCTCCGCATGGGTCCAAAAGGACCCAAACAATGGTAAAGGGTTAAACAGTTCAGTTATTGGGGAGTTCTGCCCCTGCCCCCTCCAGTAGATATAACAACTTACTGAAAATCTAAGTTAAGTGGTAGGAATTCCTTATTTATTTTTTATTTAAAGTTTGGCCTCTACCAAGTAGATTCTCTTATAGGACTTTCAAAGTGGGGACCTACCCCACCTGCAAGGAAGCTGCTTTCCCAATGATTTAACTCTGATTTATTTTTATGGATATGTAGTCTGAATCTGGGTTTGAACATTTTAAATCTGTAAGAATATACATAATGTTCCAGCTGAGAAATTCATTATGAAAAGGAATCAAATCTAAAATATCCAGGAAACATTTTAAAAGCCTCAAGACAGTACATGTCCTGCATGTCCCAAGACAGGAACTCAGTTGTATATGCAGATAAAAATCCTTGACCACATCAGTATTTCAACAAAGACTGGTGAAGTACAACAGAAATGTTTAAAGGGCCAATCCTCTCCCAGAAGCAATAAACTGAAGTTGTGTTTGGATGAGTATGAATTTTAAACAGATGTGGGAGGGGCTTAAGTACATAGATTGTGAGGATTATAAAACTGTTCAGTTTGGGGTGAGAGGATCAGGCCTTCAACTTTGCTGAATAAAACAGATGATAACAATAGATCACATTGAAAAGTAAATAGTTATGTGATTAACCACAAGAAAAAGATTGTGGTTACATGTAGACCATACAGTATCTGTTTTGGATGTGATTTTAGGATATTAACCTTGAAATCTACAGTTCATTTCAAATAAATGGCTACAATAGAAGATACAGTATCCTGCTTGTTTCTTCCCAGCAGCAGTTGGTACAGATTAACAATTACCATAATCATCTCATTAGACAGAGAAGTCCTTTGAAGTTCATAAACCATGAATAATCTAGCCCAAAAGATACAATCTAAAGGATTAGTCCTTCTCTAGTTTTTCCCATCAGTGAGCAGGAAGATTTTTTGCTTCAAATAGTAGAACAATTATATTTTTATCTTTCTCTATCTTTGGATGACTTTGAGCTGAATTAGTTATCAAGGGTCCCCTTAAAAATGCCTGATATGAGAGTGATATGTGGTTCACAGAGTTTTAAAGGAGTTAGTCTGATGGATTTTTATGGCCCAGTTGCCAACTTATTGGTTCAAGTCAAGCCACAGCCTTTTTTACAGTTGTAGTTTACTGGCTTGTTGTCCCTACTCCACTGTTTATAGGGAGCAACACACACAAGGGCAGTAGCCTTAGAGCCTTTGGTATGACTCAACCTGGGAATCATACCGGCCTTCCGCATGAGAGGCGGATGCTCTACTGTTGGATCAAACAAACTGTAGGCAGGGTTCCCACGGGTCCTTGAAAGTCCTTGAAATCCTTGAAAAAAATTGCAGTCCTTGAAAGTCATTCAGAAGAAACGTAACTACAAAGGCACAAGAAAGCAAGAGGCTGCAAATTGAAATGGATGGACTAAAGGAAAAGGAACATTGAATAGTGAGCAAGTAGCTTCTGCACGTTGTGTTAGAGGGCCGCATGGTAGTATCTCACTGCCACCTTAAATAAAAGCCATGCACATGTTTTAATGTTTTTATGTTTTTCAACTTGTTAAACTTTATTGCATCTATACTAACAGTTTTATACAACCTTTGTTCACAGTAGTTCTGGTCATACCCATGCTTATTAATAAACATGTGGGAGGATCGGATGGCTGTAAGGGGTGGAGGAGGCCATCTTATTGACATCCTTAATGTGGTATTAACAGTATAACATACTGTATTCCTATTTCGTACTAAAAGAATGCTTAAACGATAAACCTTGAATAAAGGCTCTTTGTCCTTGAAAAGTCCTTGAAATTGGTTTTTAAAATTGTGTGGGAACCCTGTGTAGGAACCAAAGGAAATGTACAGTAATCTTTACATGTAATACCATTTTATAGGATTTGGATGTGAATTCTCTGCACCTCAAAAATGCAAGCTTATGCCTTTTTTTGTAAACTAACATGCAGGTCTTTTACAATGGGACAACTAGGAATAAAGTACATGTATGACAAAAACTGACGTTTTCATACAAGGATTCAGAAATATTTTATTCACATTGTCAAAAATATAAATTTATTCTTTGTCTCAAAGTTATACCATGTAGCATGCATAGTTTGAATGGAAGCAAATGAGCATGAACCTTTCTAATATAGATGATTACATTAATATGCAAATAACTGGTCAATTACGTCAATTCATTCATGATTGCTAATAAATGAAATCACAGATTGTTTGAAAAATATGATGTGCACATCCCAGTTGCAGCTCTTTCATCTCTTTTCAAACAGACGCTTATATACTACTGATCATGTGACACCCAAGCACAGCTAAATTGAGTCAGGTATGAATGTGAACATTTACAGAAAACAGAGCTCTACACCTGATGAGATAGGCATGCTAAACTTGTCACAATATAAATTCAAATTTGACTATTTTTGGGGTGCATTTGCATAATTTTTCCCACATGCAACACCTAATGTGCAAGCGTGTCTAATTCTTAAACACACTTTATGCCAACCAATGCCAACCAGTGATGTACCTGTGGTCCAATACAATAAAAGAAACCATGCCAGGAGAAATGATGTAATAGCACACAAGCCACAAGCACTACAACAGCTTTTGGTTTTAATACCTAAAACGCTCCACAGCAAAAAAGAAATTTGATTTTTTCTGCAATCACTAATGCTGTTATAATTTCAAGCAACTATGCATATCAAGTCCATACACACATGGGGAAGGGCATTATGGAAAGTCTCTGAAATGTTTTCTCTTTTCTAGAAAACACCAAATTGCCTTTGACTTGAATACATTTCTTCCCTTGAAAAAAATCTCTCTGAAAGGTAATATTTGCCACTATTCAGCAACTATTCTGGCTACAGCCCTGAGACCCGAGATGAGCTTAAGGAAAACCTCTTTGTTTGTTTCTTTCTTTAGCAAATTGGCTGCTTTGGCATTTTAAAATTCTCTATAACATATTCTATACAATTTTAATACTAATAGGTACATCATTCATGTTTCTCAATTGTCTGTCCCAGGGTAATAAGTCTCTGTTACATGGGCTTTATAGAATAATGGTTCTAAAACTAAACTGTTACTTCACTGTGAGAGTGGATGGTTTGCTGGGAGTTAAAGCCAAAACAAAATGCAAGACTCAATACTAGTTAGTTACTACTGTAGTCAATGGCAGTTGTAAACATCAGGATGCATGAGATAAGGCGTGTTATGACGAAATCTAGACTGATGCTCTCCATATAGCAACAGTGTGAATAATGCTCTCATATCCCACTGACCAGTGACTACTCTGCTTATTGACTGACTATACTGAGATAACAGAACAAAGATCCCAATGTAGTCATAGGCTATATCTTCATACAGTATAGTCTTCTGGCATCCTATCTGCAATTACCCAGTAAAAGGCCTTGAAATCCGGGTTTTTAGAGTATCGGGCAAGTTAGCCTAATGGAGATTGAGGGTTGGGCAGGTCAAAACAAGGAGGGGTCACATTTCTCACTAGGGTGGTGATACTGAACCAAACTTAGAGATTCTGCCTATGCTCATGAAAATGTAAACTTAACCACCCTCCTCCACCATAACAGTAAGTTGTTACACAGCCATAATGACATTTTAAGAAACCCCCTACCCATACATCAAGATGGAACTTTAAAACTCATAAATGTGACGAATGCTACTACCATAGTCTGAACCACTGACTTCTTATACATGGACAGAGCATACTGCACTCAACATTTTCACTACAGTACATGTGAGAAAAAGTGCACCAAGATGGCCATCTGCTATAGTTTTGTGTAAAAGTTTGGGCTTGCTCAAGTATATCACCATATTTTGCAAGAAAGTTGGAAAAGCTTTGAAATATGGCAAGGTAAGGTCAAAAGCACTTAACCTATTGCAGGAATATGATATTCCTTCTCACTCAAGTTTAACTTTTGTTTAAAATATTACGGAGTCGTCGTCAAATGAGATGATTTATAACTTCACAGCGGCCATCTTGGTGTGCCTTTTTTGTCCCAGTCTGTGGCGACCATCTATGGATAGGGCGTACACATTACATGCTCTGTCCATGTATATAAGTCCAAGGTCTGAACATTCCTCAGGTGTTAAAAAGAGTATCAAGCTATAACTATAAAATACTTTTGTATCAAAACCACGCTCGTTTACCGTTTCAAATCACATACTTCAGAGGCTTGCCTTACTCAATAAAGTAACATGCACAGCCTAACTTTCTCAGCACTGACAAACAGGTTCCATTGCATAGCAGCTTACTTCTGTGAAGTCATTTGCTAAAGTTACAAACAATTTTAACTAGACTATAAAGAACCCCTCCTCTGCTACATTCACTCTCATTTTTCCTCTCGTGTTTGCTCTCATTTTTAATTTTTTTTTTCTCTGGTCTCCTTCTTTTTTTCATTTTTTAAAGGTTTATCACAACCATAAATTTAATTTGAGATACTTGATCATAACTGGTAAGGAATAATTGAAATAAATTTCTATTGCAAATTAAAGTTAGTACTGGCAAGATTTGAAATTATTATTATATTCACAGCATACAATTGTCATTGGGCTTCTAGCTATACCCTGTCTTCACCTATCCATGGTACGCTGCTGGTATCATTATAGATGAATTCTGTTGTCAAATTGACATTGGCCATTACTGACGGCCATCGGCCTTTATACAGTTAATTATGATTTTGTTTAACCCTTTTGCTATGAAGGGGGTCCATCCCACCATACTACTGAGCTATGTATTTTATTGTGTATACATGTATTTTACTGTGTATACACAGTATTTATGGGTTCCGCGAAATACTTAAGTTTTTGTTATGAGGCCACCAAATTTTCATTTGCTGTATACTACCCCAAAACAATACGTAAAATTATCTCCTCTTCAAGCCTATTCCATGTTCAAAACACGATTACACACTTGAAGGTTTCTAATGAGATATTCCAGGAAACAGCAGTGTTATGGTTTTGTGGAAAAACAATACATACAATAAATTGATGGTAAATTATTGATGGTAAATTATGGTTTCCCTGGAAAACCATACACCACTGGAAGAAGTATAATGTATAAAGTGTACTTGAAGTCAAGTGAGCAGAAAGAAAATCACAGATTGACTCAGATGTGCTAACTCAAAGATAATCAGTGGTATTAATTGTACCTCATGAAAATGTCATGTGGGAGGTCAACATGTTCAAATGGAAACCCACTACAGGTGAGCCCAAGACTCTTGTTGCTATATGCAAATCACTTTCCAAACTTTATCAGGATAACAAATTAGCATTAAGGTGAACCACTGAAATAGATTTTGAAAGCCAACCTCTTTGTGTCAATAGCCCAATCTAACCCTTCTGATAGATAAACTTGGACATGGCTGAATTGCTAGCCTCAGTTCCTCGGTGCAGGACATGGTAACAGCAACCTTCTTCATATAGTCCAATTCATCTGGGCAAGAAACTTGAGCAGCCGGTCAGTTGACCAAGCAGACAAATCATTTTGCTCATGCAAAATAAGGCACAGATGAGTCCCAATAAGTTCCACAGGATTCCTGTGAAGTCCCTGGAAAATCAGTCTAACCTATATTGAACTTGCCTAGGTGTTTCAATTGATTAATTTTGATCACTTAGAGCAAATTTCAGCCAATCAAGTACTGGAATTAATATATTATAAAATTATTCCAAAAGTCCTTCAAAATGACCAGTATTCATTTTTCTTTATCCATTAATTAACTCTTTCTCCAGACTTTGGTACTTCAACAGTAGTTCATCATATATCTGAAAGAAAAGTTATAAGTACAAAAATGTGAGCAATGAATTTTAATGCATTCCTTTATAAAAACTGTCTCCTTTGCCTTCAATTTAACTTACATTTTGCAAAATTTATTTCACAATGCCCTCATTTCACAACAACACACAACCAAGAATCTGTTTGGTTTTGTCAACCCTGATAATTCTACATTCCTTCTGAAAGAGGAAAGTTGACATAACATGACATTTAAAATACCTTTTTTGTGAGAAGACATTTTTGTACCTATCCATGCAATAAAATTGCATTTTAACAGCATTAAAACTTACCGATGCTGTCCCTGGATTTGGTGATGCAGCTAGTTTAAATTCTGGAGCTCCTTGAACTGAATCCCTGAAATTAATCTTATCACTTCCAAGCCAACCTGTGGAAAACCAAAAGTCGATAATGTGCATTGTGTAAATTTAGTCTGATCTGATGCAAAATCTTTTCAGAGCAGCATTCAACAACATACTTAAAGGTGTCCCGTGACAGATGACTGCATAAATACACACCTATCTTAACAATATTGTTATTAACTGATAACAATTACTGATTGTTCAACCATTGTTTGGACAATAGACCTACTATAATGCACATGACATCTGCGAGCAGAAAGTGTGACACTGCCCTCTACGGAAGTAAGCACATGTCATTGCAACTTTCACCAACAAATGTAGACATTTAATTTGTGCATTGACTGTCAGATATGATTGTGGTCTTCTATGGGCACCTTTTTAATGATAAAACTTTCCTTTCTACTTTTTGAAACATCATCAATTTTCCGCTTTATTACATCTTATCGATGGGAGGAAATGAAGCATACTTCCTATATACTTGATATTGTCTGTTTTCACATCGGTTTGACTAATTGGCAGTAGATCTACCAAAATAGACAAAAGTTATGTAACATTTGGGTAAGCTAGGAGGCCAGTCAAGTATGTATGTGTTAATTGTTTTTGATCAGGTTCATTAGGCATAAGGTTGCCTCTATACAATTCATACCCAACACCCCACTTTTTGTTTAAAAAGTGATGTTACAGCAAGGTCAACCCGTGTCCAGCACTAAGTAAACAAAGAGTCCCTCTGAAAACCTCATTCATAAAGGCAGAGACTGTTTATTCAGTGCAAGCCAAGTTTGCAACCAGAGCTGCCTCAGCAGGCCAGGACAATAGGCTTATCTCTTTGAACACATGAACGCTGGTTATGCTGGCACTGAAGCGTGATGAATTGTGTAAGCAAACAGTGACCAAACTACATAGAGGTAGCTTATGCCTAATGTGTATGAACACAATGAAAGCATAGAACGATCAACTTAACGGCACAAATGATATAACAAAGTCAGATACAAGTTACACCCTACACAGAATTCGATGTGATGTAGTGTCTTTGTTGGATTCTTGAGATGCAACAACATGACATGAGAATTCTATGAAGTGCCAACAATGTATTCCACTGCTCTGCCTCCAGAACGATGAACCATGATACCAATGTGTAGGAATGCCAGTTGCAAACGTGGACTCTAAATGGGCCACACAGATGGATGGAGCATTGGGCCAATACGCATCCTTTGCTAAAAAACAAACAAGGCCAAATCATGACTTCTCATGTTTGTTTCCACCAAAGATATGTTTTAAAACTGTGTTGGGACCAACCAACCAGGGTCACAAACTGGATTGCCTGCTGCATCTGGCCAACACTATTGAGATGTTTGTGCTTGGCACATTCTGTACATGGTACAGTGTAGCTATTCATCACACTCAGTTTAAAAATGGGAATCGAATTCCAAACCTTCTTGAAATAACTGTGATGCGCAAATGAAATACATGAGAGGCAAATTTTAGGAATCTTCATATGTAAAAGTGACACCACAATACAATGCATTAATAGGTATACTGACAAAAGCATCTTTCTTTCAGTCACAAGAGTCATGTGATCAAAACCATGTTCATTCATACAAGAGACCAGTTGGTGCTCAATATAACAGGTAAACCAGGGTAACAAAAATATTTAGCAATTGCTTTAGAAAACATAAGCACCAATACAGCTGTATGGTCATGTGGTCCCTATGGGTTTCAGATGGACTTTACACCAAGGAATGAGTACATCATGAATAACATTAGTATGAGCATCCTGAAGAATAAAGAGCATGCCCCATAAATCCCCAGGGTCATTTTTGTTTTTGCTTTAAAAATGTAATTAGCTTCAATTAATTTTGACTGAAAGCAAAACTATAACATTTAAAATTAATTACCTGATTTCTTAATTTTGTATTTTTTTCAAATGATGCAATGATGAATCTTTTTTTTTTCAACCACTGAACATAAACTTTGTTGATAGAGTAAGTTAGTTGAAAGAGAATTTATGGCTCTGTTTCAAACAAATTCCTTCAATTTAAACCTGTCTTCCTTCAATTTAGACTTGTCGCAGCCTTTTTCCTGGTTGTGGCTCACTGGCTTGTTTCTCCCTTCCCTATATATATATGGTCATAGCAGACTGCACTATCAAACGTCACATGAGTTAGATTGTCGCTACTGCATAAGTATAGACTTAGCAAGATGGCTGCCTGCTTTAGTTTTGCATGTGAAAGTTTAGACTTGTTCAAGTAGTCAAACCCAACAAATTTTGCAAGAAATTCGAATTTTTCAAAATAATATGAGGTAAGATAAAAATCACTACACAGACTGAAGGAATATGGTATTTTTCTGATTCAAGTATAATTTTTTTTGAATTGTTACAGAGTCTTTGTCCAATCAAACAAATTAAGGCTTCATGACAGCCATCTTGCTACTCCCTTTTTCGTTTCTTATATTGGCAACTCTCTAGGTCATGTAATCCTCTGTCAACATAGGAAGTCTGTGTGCTTCCCCTACCCCATTGATTATGCTTTGGGAATGAAGCCTTAATTTTTATACCTTGCCGAGCTCTGTAAGCACACCCTAAACATGCCGAGTTTGAAACATCCATCACAAGTACAGGGGCTTGGAATACATCTGAAATCACTTGCAAAATGGCCTGATTTGATGAAGCTCCACCTGTTGCAAGAACTCTGGTGTCTTTACCTGCAAAATGAAAGAAACAAATAATCACCATACAAATGAAATCTGTATGAAGACAAAGATCAATGGTTGCACAGAAGTCCTGAGTTGTAATGGTTTTGTGCACTAATTTGAAAAAGTGGCAGGTCACAAATTTTTGAAAACCAAATTGAACCTTTAAGTACCCACTCTTAAAACAATTATTTGCAGTCCTGTTCTAAGATTATAACTTTTATGTGATTAAATATCTCTTGGTGTGCTCCGAACATTTTGCAAGTACAGTGTATTTTGTGGTTTATCACTTTTGAAAAAGTGCATGTGTAATATCTATAAAGTGGGGATGCACAACAGAGGAAAGGGACTGTAGCTAAATCTGCACATTGTGCACCCAGTGCCACAGTCCCTCCATTGTTAACTCTCCTCACTTGAGTGAGGCTGAGAGTGAACATCAACTTCCTCTTGATGAGGATGCCATACCTGTGACCTCACAGATGATCAAAATACCCTCTCTTGACTACCAAGAAGAATGATATGTCAAAACAAGGTCCATTAGTCAATGGCAGCATCTATCTGCAGCTAACTGCACCTATCCCCAGAGGTATGATTTCTACTTAATCTCTTGAGCAGACAAGCTCCAAACACACTATTGACAACAGCTTCCTTCTCACAAAGATCCTTCAAGTTTACTACTGCACTAACATCAAGCTGTACTGTTACAGTGAGTGAGTAAATTAGATTGGTACAAGATGGAAGGGTGTGAGGAAGCAAGGTGTGGGATACCCATGTCCAAAATCTCACCAGGACACACACTCCAGAACATTTTGAGTTTTTAGGAGGTGCAGCATTTCAGTAATGGGCTCAGTAACAACATGCATGGACGTTAACCATAGAGAAGTACAATCACAGATCATTAGTGCCTAAAAAAAGGTTCTGCAGTCAACTTTAAATTGAGAAGAACACAAATCGTAGCAACTTTTGTGATACCTCTTCAGATATAAGCCTAGTGCTAAGATGTTTTTAAGCATCAATTGAGATGGAAAACTTTTCCCTGACCTGTTTCCTGCTTCATCCAGTAACACAGAGACCACTGGATGACATACAGCTTCCATTCTGCTGTTTTGAAACTCCTCTCACACCATGTTAAAAATTTAAATCATGATCTGTACCTTCACTCTGTTATGCCACTTACATTTACAACCTTCAGTTCATTCAGTTAATTCATTTCTACTTCAAGGGAAATATTGTGTTCAACATGCACCAACAAAGAGTACAAAGAAAATGGCTCAGACACTATCCAACAATTCAGTCTTAATCATAAACCCCAGCAAAAGCAACATCTCTTCAAAATACTATGCGTAAGAAGAGCCATGGACATTGCATCATTTCAAATGTTGAAATTTCAGTGAACAAATTATTCTTGATAGACAAACAACTGAATTTCTATTTGTGGGAAAGTTACTTCTTGAAAAGAAGGCTAGCATACTGCCTTATTTTTGATAATCTGTCAGCCTGTGTCAACAAATATTAGTGTTAAAAGAATTATTTTTTCTTGCAAAACAAATGCAATACTTCCCTCTCATATTAACAAACTAAACTCGTTACCATTCTGTCATATGTTCTTGTACCCATTAAGGGTGCATGAGTTCAAAAACATGTTATTGTCATACTTATGAAATGAACTGGTCCTTGCACTTTGCAGGTTTTAACTTGCAACCCAGGGTGTGGATTTCACATGTTCTCTTAGGCATACATTTGTCATTAAAAATTGCTAATTTTATGTAGGTTCCATTTCAATCATATGTTGATAAAACTTCTGACACCTTGTGACTGTGGGGGATGGTCCCCCACTATGGGAGAAGTTATTGACAAAGCTTATCCAAAGAATTAAGAGATGTCAAAATTGAACGTAGGGCTTTGAAATCTTCACGGGAACAAGAAAAAATCTGCATCAATATCCATTATTTTGCAAGAGCTTTCACAGACAGTGCAAACTAGGCGGTGGGAACATTAATTGAGACCTTGATGTTGATGAGGAATCGGATTTCCGTAAAAGTTACGTCAGAAATTTGGCAACCATAATAAACCCCACTGAGTAATACGCACTGCCTCTTAGTAACGCTGCTAGAGCAAATTTTAGATCATTCGAATGGGCCTACTTGGCAAGTCATTTGATCACCATAATACTGTATTATATCTACACGAAAACTTTAAGTCAACAAGTTGCATTCTGGGATGTACGTTATACAAGCCTTAACAGCGTAGAAACACTGTAGAACTTATGTACAGCATCATAGATGCTCTTAATATATGGAACAGTGAGTAGCTTTTCCCTGCAAATCAAATCTTTAAATGGATTTAACGAGGAGCTTTAATCCATCCAATCCCTCTGCAATCCCTCCTCCTCATGAATAAGCCCAAGCTAGCAGGAGAGCTGTCACAGCCATTGACTTCACTGAATAGGCCTGCAAACAGTCAGCAAAGGTCGGCACATAGAATGGACAAGCCCTCTTAAGTTAACCAGAATGCAAAACTGCATTGAGGTTTCGATGATACACAAATGTTCCATTTCAAATAATCCCATCATGTACCATTATCTCTCATTCAAATGTGATACTAACATGTTCAAAAAATAATTTTGTTATCCCACATGACCTTTGTCCCCACCACCAAAAATAGGGATCATCTTCTTACCATAAGCATTCATAAACCACACATGAAATCTATTTTATAAGTCTCCCACTTTAAGATGTGTTCACACCTATTAAACAAGGTTGTCATTCACATTTTGAACATCAGTGACCCTACAAAACCTTTAACCTCTACATATTGCAATTTCAAAAGGCTTCAAGCTGACTTCAAGAAATGAAAAATAGGAATCATGCAAACCTTCCTTAAAAGTGGACCCCTCTCATGCTAGGGCAACCCTAAAAAACCATGGTACAATTAAGAAATGACATAATGATGGTTTTGATGGTTTTGTATAATTACCTGCAAAAAGTCTTGCGAGTTCACAACACTCTAAATTAAGGACACTCTCCCCATCCTTTCCAGCTGCAAGGTTTAATGATACTTTTAAGACTTTAATGAGGGTTAGATTTCAGTGCAGAGGTTTGAACCAACCCCATAAATACTGCAGAGTCAAGACATTATTTTGCAATGACACTTCCTAACACTAATATATATGGGAGAACTTTTGAACAGCTTCTCGTAACACTATATGGGAGAGTTTGTAAGTTTTCACCCGCTGCAGATACCACCCTGCTACCAAAATATGCTGCTGCATGCTTTATATCATGTTCTAGAACAACTAAAATATTGGTAGGAAAGCTAAATTTCCCAGTAGGCTAGCCTAAGGATATTACACAGAAACATATAAGTGTAGAATAGGTTCAAAATGTACATATATGCTATACATTAGGCAATGGCAAAAGTGCCAAGACATTAGATATGATGAAGAAAATAACATCACAGGGTAAAACTTTACACCTAAAGCTCACAAAAGTACTGCAGATTGTTGTATAAGGGTTCTTTACCAATGCCTTTTAAATATTTTTTATGTTCTTGGCCAAGTGGATTTTTGTTGATCCTCTTCAGTACTCGATCCTGCTTTTTGAAAGATGAAGCGTCGGCTAGGCCTAACTTAGGCCTACGTTAAGCCTAGGCAGAAAGTACTAGCCCACTTGCTCAATCGAACCATACAATTTTGGCCTGAACTTTTCAGTTTAGAGAGCTAGACACTTTGAGATTTCAACAAAGATCCTTAACATGTGAAAAGAGCAATTTTTGGAGGATATTCGTAATTGCAGAATCGAGGGTGGAAACAGTATAAATTACTCCACCTAAATCAAGATACTTGGCATCTCTGTAGGGACCATCTCCTAACTTTAACCCATTCACATTCCAAATATGAAATCTATCCAAGTTCCCTACCTTGAGATATTGTTAACCCCCGGTGACCTCAGATGACCTTTGACATTTACCACAACCAATAGGGACCATCCTCTGACTATAATGCATCCACAAACCAAATATGAAATCTATTCAAGTTTCCTCCCTTGAATATTGTGTTGACAAGATTTTCAGACTTTGACCCCCAGTGACCCCAGATGACCTTTGACCTCCACCAAAAACAATATGAACCATCTTCTAACAATAACACATCCACATATCAAATATGAAATCTATCCAAGTTCCCCACCTTGAAATATTGTGCTAACAAGATTTTCAGACTTTGACCCCTGGTGACCCCAGATGACCTTTGACCTTCACCAAAACCAATAGGGACCAACCTCTGACTACAATGCATCCCCAAACCAAATATGAAATCCATCCAAGTTTCATCCATTGAGATATTGTGTTGACAAGATTTTCAGACCTTGACCCCTGGTGACCCCAGATGACCTTTGACCTCCACCAAAAACAATATGGATCATCTTCTGACAATAACACATCCACATACCAAATATGAAATCTATCAAAGTTCCCTACCTTGAAATATCATGCTAACAAGATTCACAGACTTTGACCCCTGGTGACCCCAGATAACCTTTGACCTCCACCGAAAACAATAGGGACCATCTTCTGACCATAACACATCCACATACCAAATATGACATCTATCCATGTCCCTATCTGGAAATATCGTGCTAATAAGATTTTCAGACTTTGACCCCTGGTGACCCCAGATGACCTTTGACCTCCACCAAAAACCAATTGGGACCATCTTCTGACCATAACACATCCACATACCAAATATGAAATCTATCCAAGTTTCCTATCTTGAGATATTGTGTTGACAATATTTTCAGACTTTGACCCCCGGTGACCCCAGATGACCTTTGACCTCCACCAAAAACCAATAGGGACCATCTTCTGGCCATAACACATCCACATACCAAATACGAAATCTATCCATGTTCCCTATCTGGAAATATCGTGCTTATAAGATTTTCAGACTTTGACCCCTGGTGACCCCAGATGACCTTTGACTTCCACCAAAAACCAATAGGGACCATCCTCTGACCATAACGCATCCACATACCAAATATGAAATCTATCCAAGTTTCCTATCTTGAGATATTGTGCTAATAAAATTTTCAGACTTTGACCCCCGGTGACCCCAGATGACCTTTGACCTCCATCAAAAACAAGAGCCCAATGGGCACTGTGGTTCCTTGCTGGATATTATAAGAACTACTGTAGTGTAAAGCCAGTTTTCAAAATAGAGCAAAGCGAAAGCTCATACTCAATTTTGTAACATCTTCACAAGGGGTATTTTAGTACTTATATTACATGATATCAATGATTAAATTTTTGTGGCCTTACTAACATTCAACTTGTATAATGCATGGTGGTCCTTCAAAAACATTTCCTCATTTCCATATGTATTTATGCTTGTAATCAAACTTGATATTATCACCAATAAACAATACACAATGTGGTTAAAGAGAGAAAAACACCCCTTGTACTTCTCTCATAAGTTATTTTTACCTGCTCTCAAATAAAACTTGTTATTACTTTAAAACAATCTACCATTTGTCATGTTTGCTATCTCTACACAGAAAACAGGGTTTATTCAGCAGTTAAGCAGAAAGCAAGTGATTAATGGGGTGTGATAATAGAATGAGGATTAGGTTACCCCACAGAGCACAGCAGTATTAAAGAGACATACTGTATAATCCATGCATTGCTTCCACTGGCAGAGAGACCAGTTTAATGCAGTGTGACCTGTGCTCATTGAAATCTATAGATTTCAGTTATTGCCCTCTTACAACTTTGAATGATCCAAAATCTGTGTACAACCCGAAGTAATCATTACTGAACAAATGTAAAGGCCAAATTTCTAAGGTGTTTGGGTGTGTAAGCATGCAAAACCAGGTGAGATAAAAAATCTATTGAACCTATCTTTACCTAGCTTACAACATTTTCTAAATAACATTTCCAGTGGATGACCTTCAAAGACCTTAATGACCTTTGACCTTAACCAAACACAGATTGATTTGAAATCTGTCCTTTTTACCTTAAAATACTGTGTTAAAACATTTTTCAGTGTTTGACCCCTGGTGACCCCAGATGACCCCTTGACCTTCACCAAACATATCAAATTTCATCCTTATACAATAACACACCCACACACCAAGTATGACATCTATCCAAGTTTCCTACCTTGAAATATCATGTTGAGAAGGTTTTTAGTTTTTGACCTCTGGTGACCCCAAATGACCTTTGACCTCCACCAAAAACAATAGGGCACACCTTCAGACTATGGCACTTCTATATACCAAGTTTCAATTTAATCCAACTTTCCCTTTTGAGTTACAGCCTACCCAAGCTGGCGTCACAGACACACACACCCACACACACACACACACACACACACACACACACACACACACACACACACACACGCCAACCTGACTACATAGGTTCCTTTTGCTAACACAAGGAACCAACAATAGGGACCATCTTCTGACCATAACACATCCACATACCAAATATGAAACCTATCCATGCTCCCTATCTGGAAATATCGTGCTAATAAGATTTTCAGACTTTGACCCCTGGTGACCCCAAATGACCTTTGACCTCCACCAAAAACCAACAGGGACCATCTTCTGACCATAACACATCCACAAAGCTAATATGAAATCTATCAAGGTTCCTATCTTGAGATATTGTGTTGACAAGATTTTCAGACTTTGACCCCTGGTGACCCCAGATGACCTTTGACCTCCACCAAAAACCAATAGGGACCATCTTCTGGCCATAACGCATCCACAAACCAAATATGAAATCTATCCAAGTTTCCTCCCTTGAGATATTGTGTTGACAAGATTTTCAGACTTTGACCCCTGGTGACCCCAGATGACCTTTGACCTCCACCAAAAACAACAGGGACCATCTTCTGACCATAACGCATCCACATACTAAATACGAAATCTATCCAAGTTTCCTATCTTGAGATATTGTGCTAAAAAGATTTTCAGACTTTTGACTCCTGGTGACCCCAGATGACCTTTAACCTCCACCAAAAACCCAATAGGGACCATCTTCTGACCATAAGGCATCCACAAACCAAATAAAAAATCTATCCAAGTTTCCTCCCAAAAGATATTTTGTTGACAAGATTTTCAGACTTTGACCCCTGCTGACCCCAGATGACCTTTGACCTCCACCGAAAACAATATGAACAATCTTCTGACCATAACACATCCACATACCACATATGAAATCTAACCAAGTTCCCTATCTTGAAATATTGTGCTAATCAGATTTTCAGACTTTGACCCCTGGTGACCCCACATGACCTTTGACCTCCACCAAAAACGATAGAGACCATCTTCTGACCATAACGCATCCACATACCAAATATGAAATCTATCCAACTTTCCTAACTTGAGATATTGTGTTGACAAGATTTTCAGACTTTGACCCCCGGTGACCCCACATGACCTTTGACCTCCGTCAAAAACAATAGGGACCATCTTCTGACCATAAGGCATCCACATACCAAATATGAAATCTATCCAAGTTTCCTATCTTGAGATATCGTGCTAACAATGTTTTCAGAAATTGACCCCTGGTGACCCCAGATGACCTTTGACCTCCGCCAAAAACAATAGGGTTCTTTCTCCCAATATGGCACATCCAAGTATCAAGTTTGAAAACTGTCAGACATTCCTATCTTGAGATATCGTGCTAACAAGCAAAGTGTCACAAACACACACACTCACACACACACCCTAATACACACACACATACACACACGCACACACACACACATACATACACACGCCATCATGATTGCATAGGTTTCTCTTATCATCGAAACCAAAAAACTATGACTGACCTAAAATAGTCCCCAGTAATCCTTTGTTTTCTCTGATCAGCAAGCAGGAAGATTTTTAGGTTCAGCTAGCAGAACAATTGATTTCTGTACCTTTGCTTAAAATGTTTGGTTAACTTCCAGCTGCATCTGGTAATTAATCCTAATTCAGGGCCCCCTTACAAATATCTCATTTGCCAGGTATATGTGGTTAACATAGTTGTAAAGGAACTATCTTCCTAATGATCATGTGTAGATTTGGCAACAATGCCTAAGTCAAGGTCCAGAGGTTGGTTAAGTTATACATGAGGATACCTTGGGACATTGGGACATACAGCTCCTTTAACTAGCAGAACTCATTTGAGAGAAAGACTTGATTTTCATCAATTCACTTTTCTCATTCAGAAAATTTTGAAAAGAATGAAATGTATTTTGTGTTCACCCATATAACCAATCAACTTCACATGTTTAAATCAAATAGAGCTATTCTTGACAATAATTATAATGTTATGTCTAGGCTAAAATTAAATCCCATTTTCACTGCATTTTGCTCAAGTGAAACTTACCAATGTGATAGCCCAATTTTTCTGCATGCAGTCTCTTGGCTAAAACTTGTCCTTCTATAACAGCTCTTACTTCTTGGGCATTTGTGAATGAGTCTGTTTTCTGACCAGCATTGTTTACCCTGATGATTCCAACACCTGGAGGAGTGATTTCTTGTACATCTAAGTAAATACCTAACAAAACAAACAGATTTGCATGCAGGTTATATTTTCTATTTTAGTAGTGACCTTTGACACCCACGATCACAACAGGCTTCCTCTCCGTCATATCACATATTCACACACAAAGTTTACAAGACTTCTTCAGGAATGTATCTTTCATGGGATATCATGTTTACTTAGTTGGGCTTTGGCATTTTCACATCTGGAATCTTCTAATGATCTTTTGCCTATATTTAAGCCGACTTTTAGTTAGTTACCGATAGAGTATCAAGTCTCATCTTATAACCCTGCCTCCTCCATGTAACCTACTCTTAAACCTGGTGATAACCCTGCATATATTTTAGAAACAGGTTGGGAGAATTGAGACTGTATGGAATGATAACATTTTGCCTTTAAACAAACTTGAAAACAAACTTGACTTGTACTACCACAAATGTAAACTTACCAATACTCCCATCATTTCCTGGAGGAGTTGATAATAGAAGTTGATTAAATTTGTCCCATGAATGATCAGCATTTTCATTTCTGATCCTCTCTCTGGTCAAAGAACCATTCTTGTAGCTGTTCGTAACAACAACACATGTAACTGCTAAACAATAAACTTTCACTGAATGTGTCATAATGTCTCATACCTATGTTACCAAAATATGGATTCAACAAGTCTGAGGCGGCATTACCGAAAAAAAACATTGTCATCCCCTTCAAATATCTACTAAAACAAATAAAGAAATTTCATTGTTAGAATCTTCTTTCAGTTTTGTTCATAAATGTTTCTGCACACAAGGCCTTAACAATTTTACATGACGGCTTCACATATTTTCTGCAACTGCCCATCAGGCTAACCTCAGTTTTAAAATGAAACCAATCTAACTTTTAAAATGCATATTTGTGAATCACAGTTCAGATGATTCCACTTTTATGGTTTGAAATTTTGATGTGAAATATGGGATAAGTGGGAATGATTTATTTTACTTTACATAAGCTGAGTCTGAAATACACCCTGTTTTTCTCAATTCCAATTCCTCTCTACCATCCCCCAATATCCCATGACTATTTCAGCCATATTTTATCTGAAGAATATTAAAATTACAAATTTTCACAATAGCTATGCAGCTCCACTCTCCACGGACAATCCCATTCATAACAAGTTCAGTTTAATCTTAACCAGGCATTATAGGGATTCCTAACCAATGAAAGCAATGTTGCATAAAAAAATTTGAAATTATCAGCATGGTGAATCTGACTCTATAAATACCGACCTTGTACATTGACAACATACTGACATCATCCTTGGGGGCAAAACAATTGAACATGTGGCAGCCGCATAAGAATTTGCACTGCAATTTCAGACTATGCAAGTATTCAACTGGTTGACATATCAGCTGTATTTGTTGGTGTTAGTTTTTCCGCCCAAAAGAGGCCGTAATTTTTGCTATGTTTTTTTTGGGGGGGGGGCTCTTTTGTCTCTATTGTTTTTTTGTTTTCTTTTTGTTTTGTTTGGGGGAGTGTTCTTGTCTTTAAGCCCACAAGGGTTTTTAAGAATACTTCCTTCTACATCAATCACTTTTCTTGTATTTTCAATTACATGTTTGTACTTTATCTATGTGTATATATTGTTGTGGAAAATCAAAAAATAAATAAATATGAAATATGAAATATGTGTATTATCATATGCAATAGGTTTATAAAAGTGAAGTAAATAACTGAATTTCTTGACACCTGAAATAACTGTAGAAACATCCACATTGTCTTTGAAGGGATAGAGCAAGCTGCACTGAGATACAAGAACTTTATAGTGGTTATGACAATGACTCACATGTCAAGAAATGCCCCTAACAGATTTCAACAAAAATTGTTCACCCTTGAATGTAATGTTCAATTCCTGATTCTCTTAGTCTTCTCACCAGTTGCTCTCATTTCTAATCAAGTATGCTATGATTCTTTAAATCTCTTGCTCAAGTTCACATGTGAATACAAACAGTAATCTTGCATGGTTGTGCAGCTGGTGTACACAAATCTGATGAGCAAATGTGTTGTAAACTTAGGTACAAACATTCTACTGAGAACATGATTAAGGGCACGTATATCAGAAATTTTAAAAGTACACCATTCTGCAAGGGTCCTTTTCTACGATACCATAAAGAAAGATGAGTAAGCTGGAATTGTTCGATAGCTAGATCTCTTGACAAGGCATAAATGATTAATTAATGAAAAATTTTACAGATACATTGCTGAAAAATTTTACAGATACAATATTTGACTACTTTTACCAAAGTAATGCCATATATGCTGCATCATCAACAGGGTTTATGAATATATGTCCTTCAAGGGCTGGTCTTGGTGTTTTCAGCCAAAGAAAGAGAGTGTCACTGGTGCCAAGGCTTACCTGAAAGAAATGGTTGTGACTTTATTACAAAACATTTAAACATTTCACAGAATGACAAATTTTGACAAACAGAAAAAAAATGACAAATTTTATGGACAAATCTTCACATCTCCGACAGATCATAACAATAGCATGCACAACAGGGCCCTATGGCAGTAGTCCGGGGAAATCATTGGGAAGACATCTGACAGAGTCTAACAGAGCAACAGAAGTGCCTCTCCCCCCCCCCCCCCAGATGTGCCTCTTCCCTAACCCTAACCAACCCATTGACCACTGACTGTAACACATGTTAAATTGTGTTTAAAAAAGTTTAAAAAAATAGAATCATATTGTATCTCAGCCCTCCTAAAAAACCAAACATTTTCAAAATGCCCTAAAGGTCTACTGTGCACCCCCTCCAAGGACTGCAAACTACTAAAACATTGCCAACTTCTGTTGAAACTTCTAACATCCTTTTTAATTTGTAAACTCCAAACAAAGACTTTCCAGTGTCCAGGTAAACCCCTATCCATGTCAGTCAAGGGATTTCACCCTTTTCATTCTCTCCCGGCCCCTCACAAACACATGCCAATGGTTCCTATATCCTATATATTCTTCCAACTAGTCAATGAGTTTCTGCATGGCCCTAGCTTCCACAGCTCTCTGTATTTTTTTTTTCTTTTTAAAAATGCTACTAAGTTTACTTCTTGAGGGCATAGCTTAGGTTTGTTAGTTACTTACATGAGATTTTGCAGTTCAATTTCAAAGCAGTTTTTTGTGTTGTAGCTCACTGGCTTGTTTTCCCTACTCCATTGCTAATGTGCTGAGCACCGAGCATAATGGCAGTAGGTTCCATTTTTTGAAGTCTTTGGTATGACCTGGCCTGGAGTCAAACTACAGACCTGCAAGTATGATGCTATAACCACTTGACCATATGTACCATGGGAGGCTTGAAATGATCTAATGTGTAATCAGAACACTATCTGCACATGCTATGTAATATGGGAGCTCCTCTGCATCTTTGAGTTTGAGTTTGAGTTTAAATACTTCAATTTAAAATAAGGCTTACAAACAAGTCGTGACTTATGAAATTAGAGTTTTAGTCGTGACAGAAAATAACATAACTTACAGCTATGTCACCAGCTTGAAGTCTCATTCCTGCCAATGACCCTACAATAAAAGCAGGTATTGAAAATTCTATGAACTTTTGCAATAGGAACTAACTCCCAAAAACATTGGAGAAAATCTTCCTACATACACATAGAGCTTTTTAATTAATTTGGTTCAAGATTAAAACAATACAATAATTTTATTCAAAGTAATGGAAAAGTATTCTAAACACAAAATGACACATTTGTAGAATCAGCAAAGTATGTATCATACTTGCAACTCAAAGCTCAAGCAATCTGTGGCTCCACTGACAGAAGATATCAAGACTAGTTCTGAAAATTTGAATTCCAGCATTTTACTACAAATGTTCCTTGTTGCCCCTGGTAGCCATTGTGAAATGCAGTACAAATCTTGAAATAACTACAAATTGAGATAGGGAAGCATATTTTCTTTCCATTTAACCCTTTACCGTTGTTTGGGTCCTTTTGGACCCAGACAGAGAGCACGGCTGTCACCCATCTTTACTGTTTCACGCAGAGCTCGAAACTGCGAGAAGCTACCCGAAAATTCAGCCACAACAACGAGAGAGACAATAGTTAAACATCACGAGGTCAGTAGCCTACAGAAGCTGATGCATGGCGTGCTACGTCCACTTTTCTGTCCACTTCCCAGGGGTGCAAATATGCCCCGATTGGAGCACACCGGTAACAGGTTAAAGCTGATAAGACAATCGTTTTCATGTTTCTAAAACATGATTTATTTCATGTACAGTAACTGAACAAAAGGTGATTTCCAGTAAACTCATGATGCTAGAAGCTTATAGTAAGTTTTAGCCATCTCAAGCTGGCAACTAATAATCCAGAATCTGTTGGAGAACTTCCTATTCAGGTATCTTGAGATCAATTAAGTTAAAGGCCCTAGCACCCTTCAAAGACTATTTGCTCAATAGATCAACAGAGTTGGTTTAAACGGGATCTACTGCCGCAATTACAGAGAAAAGCTTCACCCTAGAAAACACCCTTTTCTTGGGTAACACTGGCTAAAACATCCTATTCAATTCTAACAGCATGTAAAGATATTTGAAATTACACACCCTCATTGCAAACAGGGGAGGAAGGAACACTTCTAGGGGGTATTTAATAGTAGATTCACCAATTCCCTTACCTATAACTTAGCCATGTACCAATCATTTGGCATGGGTGACAAAATTCTGCCATGCCAGGTCTGTCTAACAGAAATCCCTGACCATTTTCCATCCTCTTCAATGGGCCTATCCCCAGGATCACCTATTACATTTTTTTTGTTAAAAGCACATGTGAGTTGTGAGAGGGAAGACCATTTCCTTGAAAGTATACTATTTTTGGTGTAATAAGAAATGCATCAGATTTTAGAAGTTCTTGGCAGACAATTTACCTTCACAAAAGTACAAAATCAAACAAATTTGCTAATACCTCCCAACATGTTACTGGTCATTTCACCCACAGAGTTACACATTTCTAAGGTCCTGCTCAGTGCACTGCAAAACAGTATTATTTGGCTCACAAGTCTGTTAATAATTGCATTTCATATATGCTTGATTTATCTTCTTCTTAGATCTTGTGATGACAAGAGTTTGTTGACCATCCTAAAAGGTCTCATTGTGTCGATACAATTAACAGCCTTGTGGTCTTTACTTCATTAGTTATCTAAGGTATCTAGCAAAGGGGAAGTTTAGGCATATATTTAGTTTTCATATTTTAAAGAGGAACAAAATCTACACAGTGGGGTGAAAGTTCCATTCAAATTGGACATGTGTTTCTTGAGATATATGTAAATGAAGACAGTAGATGTGTGTTCCAAAGAAACTTTGAGAGCAGCAGAACTTATATCACTTCCTCACACCAACAAGGAATGCTCGTTTCCCTTTTTCCTTTTTTTTTTATCAGACTGTTTTGTTGACTTTGAAGTTAATAGGAATAGGACCTCCCTGTGGGGGATGCAAAGTTTGTAAAGTTCTCATGCCACTTCTGCAATCACATTTCAATAATATGGGATTCTTTATGAAAAAATCGACTCTAAAGTTTAAAGAAAAACAAAAGACTGTGGATCAACATGGGGATATTTTGTCATGTGTGCGTGCCTCAAGTTCACTTTTTGTTGAAAATGTGAAAAGTGTTCATATCTTGAGAACCACACATCAGATTTCAATGCAAATTTCACAAAAATGATTGGAATAATTGCATCCCTCTACCATACCAAATTCTGTTGAGACCTTTAACCTTCTTTAAACAGCTTTATCCTAAGCTTTGTCTAAGTGAGCAAATTAAGTTCAGAACAGAAACTGGACAATATCTTTTCAGGGAAGAAATCAGGTAATAATCCAGTTTAGGCTCTAAAAACCATTGAAGCAGAAAAAGTGACTTAACTAGTGAGGGTTACTCCTGGGGAGATTTTTCTGGCAATTTAAACCACATGAGAATTCACAGATGGACAGTGAGGTGTAGATCAGCAATAGAGTGACATCCCATATGTCATTACCAGGAACATTTTACATACCAGGGTTGTCTCCAGTAAAAGTGATCACCTGACAGTCTGGAGAAAAGCCATATTTGTCCACATAGTAACTGGAGATATTCCCCTGGAAAGAAAAAGCGGAAAAGACAAATACAGGTAATGAGAGAGAAACCTTTGTCATAAATTGTACTTAAATACTTTAAGTTAGTTAGATGGGGTTTTAAGGCCCAGTTTTTAACCAATTGGTTCAAGTCGAGCCAGGCCCAGCTTTTTTCCCAACTGTGGCTAACTGGATTGTTTTTCCCACTCCATAGCTAATGCTGAGCAACAAGCACAACTGCAGTAGCTTCCCTTTAAAAATTCTTTGGTATGACCCACACAGCCAGGACTCCCAACCTTCAAGCAAGTCTGACGCTCTAATACAGCTTAATTTAAAACTTTAAGTTGATGAAGCATCTTGCATGCTCATGAAGGATTGGTTTGAAGTGCTTATTTTAATGGTCAATCCAGCCCATTGCAGACCCATCCATACTTTCACTGAAGTAGTAAGTAACTGGATACTTGGTAGTATTAAAGATAGCTATACAAAAGGAACTGGCAGTAGCAGAATTAAGAATTTACATAACTGACCAATTGGTGATCATGTAATTAATAGATTATGCATTAGCTGCAGCCAAATTGTTCAATAGTACAAACTATAATACATTTTGTGTGATATATTTTGTACTGTTGTCTCCATTTACAGAGAGAAAGTAGTTGGTTATTTCAGAACGAATTTGTGCAGAGAAGTGTTCAATGGGGCTAATAATAGCAACTCCAGTAGCCATTTAATCTCCCAATTTTTACAGAAACAGGACTGCCAGGTGGCAAAACAAGTTAATGAGTATGCGGTGTAATTTAATGACATACATGTACATTTTCATATGTTTATACCCACATGTTCACATATGACCATATTTCTGTGCACACCGTGCTACAGTAACACAAATTTCTAGAATTAAAAAAACAAAAATTAAAAATGAATCAGAATCTGTACCCATTATAAAAAAGTGAATTTTTTACTCACTAGGTTAGTGGAAGAAGAGACAGGCTGACCCAGCTTGGACCCCAGGTCAGATGCACAGGCATCAAGAGCCTTTTGTGACCACTGCTTGTTTTGTATATCCAACAGGTTCATGCCAGATCCTAATGAAAATTGAGAGGGAATTAGCTGGCTTCCTTTATGCAATAAAACATGTCAAGAACGAATTTTATCAGGTCAAAATTTGTTTCTTATAAAATGCTTCCAAAAAAATTTGTTTACAGTTATTGTCTACATGAATTTCAAGTCCTCAAATTCAGTGAAATTGAAGGAATCAAGATACATTTAGGGTACAACTATCCATGATACAAGCATTCAAGGAAATTGAAAGATTAAAAAGGTGTCACACCCTAGTTATGACCGACTGAAATCAGACCATCACTTGCTTTCTGGATTCTTCTATAGATTTCCATACCAGGAAAAGGGAGAAGAAGCAATACTCTTATTTAATCTTAAATACCCACCAGCCAACGAATTACTAAATTATGGTAGTTACCATCACTGAAATCAATTGGAGCATATTTCCCACAAAATAACGAGGCTGCAAAGCTGCTCACCAGACAAATACGCTGTAGATTAAAACCAAAATAGATCATGTTGTAGCTGTCACAGTTTTTAGTGTCACTTTAATAAATGTGTTCTAGAATCTGGCAAACCATCCTCTCTTGTAACCTACCATGTTCAACATGTATAAAGTTTAAGTAAAATCAACATGACATACATACATCCCTTAGAGAAATGAACTGTGTGATCACATAACTATTACCACCAGCATTGGATTATCTTCCCACTTGTTCCAAGAAGTGCCCTGCATGATGTTGAGAGCTAATGTTGACATGAAAAGTATAAGCATACAATAATCTGCTACAGTATGTGATGAGAAAATTGTTATTGTTGGATAAAGAAACAATCTTAGGAACGAAGGCTTGTCGGGGGGATCTTGCCAAACGTCTCGATACAAGATGAGATAGATAATACTTCAAAAAAGAATAAGGGACAGGAATAGTCTTCAGTTCTATTTCAACATGATTAATGATTTATTCAGTTCAACTTCAATCAGCAGCCGGCAAAAAAAAAAAAATGATAAAAAAAAAAAGAATGATTACTAAAATCAGCTACACACACAAATTGATTACATGCTTCTGCTTTGAGGTCTGCTGCTCAAGTAACCAAAACTTGCAGCTCAGAGCTTGCAAGTCTCATGGAGATCCGAACACTACCAGTCTTAATATAGTGCCCCAATTGGTTAAAAGTTGTAATACATTCTAAAAATAATTATTAATGAATGGGATGATCTAAATGACTAATGAGGAGGCTGTTGAGGGTGGAACTGGTCACTCCCTGAAAATATGGGATACAGTGTCCACTTGGAACTAAGGTGTGGAGGTATGTCACATACACCTGTAACATGTGATGGGAACCAGGAAGGACCCTGGGAATCTAGGACAAAAGGAAGAAAGTTGGAGTTGCTCGTAAACAACAAAATGGCATTCCTGTTAAAGGTCATGGAGGGTGCACAATACTACATGACATTATGATTTGCACAATGAAGTGCAGCATCCCACAGCATAAGTCTGGCTTCTGGGGAGAACGTGTCTATTCATTTATTGGGGTGAATTCAGGTGCTTGACTTCTTGATAAAGAAGGCAGCTTGAGTTTGCTATTGTGACACCCAGTTGGACACCTTAAAAAGTATGTAACTTTGTTGTGCACATAATGAACAAGCTGGAAAATGATTATGGGGATTTCCATGAATAGTACTACAGCATATCCATTGTCTAAATTACTCCATGGTACTCTTCCTACTGTGTTACTCTGTTCAATGTCACTCAACCATAACATTAAGCAAGAAAGCCTCTCTATTGAATTCCAACCCGACACCTCACTTTTAGTCGGAAGAGTGTTGTAACAGCAACTTGAAACCAACTTGGGATTACAATTGATCATCAGTGATCATCAGAAATGTTTCCAGTAATCAAAAAAAGCTCTTTTGCCTTTGTCATTGATTTTAGCTAACAGTATCCAAAGAGAGACATTCCCTTTCTTCAGACCACTTGTTAACAGATCAATATCAATTTTTCACTTCAACATTTGAAGCACACTGACAAAAATTCTTAAAGTGGATTAAAATTGTGCAATGTATTTTTAAGTTTTGTTTATATTATGGCTGCTTCACTGTTTGCAATGGAAAAAAAAGGAAATCATCAAAATCTCACCTCAGTACTGTTATATACTTCAGGCTCCATTTGAAAAACCTTAGCAATTTGATTTCCTGTGAATCTCTGTCAAAGAAAAAAAACACTTATTAAAAAAATCTGATCTGACAGCAATCAGCACAAATCTAAACAGAAAATTGCATGATGTTAGTAAAAGCAGAGTCACAAAACTTACAACAATAACACTTGAGAACCATCAGTGCTGATGGCTCAAACCTGTTGAGTTAGTGCACAGTGATGACTTCCAGTGCCAAGAAAATCTATCCCCATGCAATGGGTATAGGGACTGTACTTGTCATACATGGATATTTCTTGAACAGATGTACCCACCATTTAGAATGTTTTAATTTCTCTCAGGTAAAATGACAAGGAACTTAATACTTTTTAGAATGATTAGACAGACAAAACAGACAAAAAATTTGTAATCAGCACATGCCAGGCCTTCCATCTGAACAATTTTGAAAACAAGTTTGCAATGCATCTAAGAGAAAATAGCATTTCTAAATATTTACACCTATGACCTCAATGACCTATATGACCTCGGATAAACAAGTTAAGTACATGATTTAACAACCACTATCTGAGGAAATATTATGGCCAACTTTCAAGGACATTGAGCACTATTTGCAGGAGGAGTGGTACTTCAAAAAATATTCACAAAACAGCCACTAATGACCCCGAGATGACCTTTGACCTCAACTTTTTGAACACAACATGTAGTCCTATGTCCAATGACCGATGTGTCCAATTCCCTTTCGATTCGTCAACAAATGTGCCACTGAGAGCATTAAAGGCAATTGTGAACAGACATGATAGATGGATAGACAGAGTGACAGTGTCAGATCACAATAGCTCAAACAGCTCTTTGCCTGGTTTGAGCTAAAAATTGAAACAATTTTTTTCACAGGGAGATATTCACAAAGTTATGAGTGCTTTTGGATAAAAATGTGCTTGACACCAACTTTAGCCAATCATACCTGCAGTTGTATGCAGTTAAATCACACCTCAAAGCAATGGTTGAGCGACAATTTAAGTATGGTCTCACATGAAAGAATAAATTTTTATCACATGTCCTTCAAAGTCCACATCATGTCTTGTCTATAACTCAATGTTTCTAAATTTTGATGGCTTTGTTATTAAGGAAGGATTAGAGACGTGTCAGGAAACATGGCACTCTTCACTCCGAACAACATCTTTACCCTAAGTACACCAAAATTCTCAACTGACACAGTTCTTTGATTGGCATCATTTTAAAATGCAGAGTAGCTCATATTATGCAGCACGCACTGCGAATGTTCCTACCACACATAAGGGCCTTGTATTCTCACCAGGATATGCTTTGATACAAAAAGCTAGGATTGAGTCTGGATGAGGATGGGTTTTAGAGAAATGTGGGGGATTAAAGGTAAGTAGATTGAGAGATTTAGAACTGTCTGAGGTGATAAAGACCAGTCTGTAACCAAAACAGGATAGCCAGGTTTTCATCTTCTTGTTTCAATGAAGCAATTGAATCTTGAATGTTTATCCTCCTATCAATTAGGTAAAAAGAGTCCTCATTGAGCCCATAAACTATAAATATGATTTTGCAGTGTATGTAAAGTATGCCTTCCTTTAGGGAAACATGTAGTACATCAGGTTTAATTTCACTAGCAAATGCAGACCACTGATTTGTCAACCAATGGTAGACCCATCCACTTCTTCTAAGAGAACAATGCAAATCTTACTACAAATGGACATGAGCTTATTGTTTTCCTTAAAAGTACATCACTGTGACACCAATATTTTGCATATCTATTGGCTCTCTGATACCCCTTGCATCAAAACCCTTTCCAATGACAAAAGACTGCCCTGCATGCACAATCCTCATGAGTTTGGAAATCAGTTTGTTTTGCAAATATCTCATCGTGAAAATCTACCATAGATAATCCTATGCAATACCTCATATGCTCTTGATCCTGTTATATCTGCTACAGCTTGAGCCCCACCTAGACTTGCTTCAAGTTGCTGGCATTGCAAAGTGGTACTGGAATCCATCCACACAGGAGAATCTTGGAGACTGAAAGCATTCTAAAGTTGTGTACAAGAAAAGAAACACTAATTAAAGTTTGCTTCAAACTCATTTTACTCTCCTATTTAAATCCCAGCATTTAATTGTCTTGCATTTTTAATTTTTTATTTAATAAAGTGAGCTGAACCTTCAATTTCAAGGGACCACATACTTCATCAATGCCCAACTGCAACCAGTCTTACCTTCAGGCATATGCAGAGTGTAAATATGAAAAGAAGATTACTGTAGCTGCTGACCAGGAGTGGGGTTTTATGAAAGTTTTTTGCACTAAGAGAAAATTTATTTTTGACCAGATATGCCATTCAGTTACAAAATTATCAATTTTGACATGGTCATCTTTACAACAGAAATTTGCTCACAGATTCAAAATGTTGTTTGAACTATGCTGTAAATTTTACTAGTTTACATCAGAAATTTTAAAAATTATGGTACAAGATCTTGAATGGTCCCAAATAGAAAATACTCTTTAAAACTTATGAAGGTTTTTGCAGAACTAGAAAGCAAAAAGGCTTAATGATTCCTTGCTATGAGATATATATTGTAACCAACATGAATCCCCCACATGGCAAGCATGAAATCCCACACAGGTATCCTACTTGAAATTTCATGTTGGCAAGGTCAAAACCTTTTGAAGTTTTGTAACCCAAATGAACTTTCACCTCCACTTAAAACAATAGGGATCACCTACCCTACTGCATATGGTATCAACATGCTAAATATGAACAATTCACAAGTAAGTATGAGATCCCTCACATTTATCCTCCTTCAAATATCTATCTATATAAAAAGTGTCTGCAAGGTTTTGACCTCCATGATGAAACATTCTCTCTTACTTTTTGTTACATCTTTCATTTCTGCCTGATTAACTCTTATTGCTTCAGGGAGGAAAAAAAGCCCACTACATGCAGACTTGATTAAGTCAAGTTTCATATCTGATTTATTGATTGACAGTAAAAGATGTGTTCCGATACACAAAAAGTTACGTAACATTTGGGGTTAGCTAACAGTTCAGTCAGCATGTGTTAATTGCTTTTCACGCAGTGTGAACACAATGAAAGCATAGCTCATTTTAGGCCACAGAACATGTAACAAACTAAGATATTAATTACACCCCATACCGCCTTTGATGTACTGGGGTGTTTACGTTCCTTTTTCAAGAAGCGACGTCACAGCATGTTTTTTGACCCCAAATAACCTTTGAGCTCCACAAATGAGAAAACTCCCAAACGGATATAATGTAGCTGCAGGTAATGAATGGTACTTTGTTGCGTTTAACAGCTTGATAAAGAAATAAAAATAATTATTTCAATCAAAATTATAGCACTTTATTTTATTTTTTAAAGTTTTAGCTAATGCGAGCAGCTCATTGTATTTTGTATTTTGATGAATGCCCCTTTCAATGGCTATGATATCCTTGAAAATTAAGAACCAGAATTTAAAAATGCATTGAAGTTTTGATGATACATAAATTTTTCCATTTCAGATAATGCCATAATGCACAATTATCTTCTCACTCAAATGTTATACTAGCATGTTCAAAAAAAATTTTGTTATTACAGATGACATTTTGACCTCCATAAAAGACGTACATAGATAGACAGACAAACATACAGGCAGACAGCTATCTGGAAAGATCACACTTAAAAAAGTTGTCAAACTTTGACCCCTGGAGACCCCAGATGACCTTTGACCTTCCAAATACCAGATATGAAATCTATCCAAGCTTCCTTACTTGAGATATCAAGTCAACAAGGTTTTCTGACTTTTACCATAGGTAACCCAAGATGACCTTTGACCTCCACAAAAACCATAGGGACCACCCCCCTGACCCTAATGCATCCACATACCCAAATATGAAATCTATCCAAGTTTCCTATCTTGAGATATTGTGTTAACAAGATTTTCAGGCTTTGACCCTAGGAGACCCAAGTTGACCTTTGACCTCTGCCAAAAACAATAGGAACCATCTTCTGACTGTAACCCATCCTCATACCAAATATGAAATCTATCCAAGTTTCCTATCTTGAGATATCCTGTTAACGAGATTTTCATACTGAGACCCCTTTTGACCCCAGAGTACCTATTGTTTAACCTATGTCAAAAAAATAGGGACCATCCTCTGACCTTGGGCAATCTGCATGGTTAAGTATGAGATCACTCACACATTTTTCCTTCTGGAGATATCATGTTTACAAGCAATTTTCAAGGTATTCACAAATTGACCTCTGGTGACCCTAAATGACCTTTGACCTCCGCCAAAAACAATAGGGATCATCTACTTAATGTGGGCAATCTACATGCCAAGTATGAGATCTCTCAGAGTTACCCTTCTCGAGATATCGTGTTTACATACACACACAGGACATTACCATTGCATGGATTACTTGCTTGTGGTCGGCAAGGAATAAAAAATCCAGTCCCTATTGCTTACACTTCTTTTCTTATTTTATTTCACATGGAAAATGTAATCAACCAAATATGAGATAGCATATCCAGGAATCCTAAATTGAAAGGTTTGACTATAAAGCAGACTGAATGGACACCCAATTCTGAATGCAAAATGACACATCCATTCACATACAGTTCTAAAACATAACTAACAAGTGCAACATCATGACACCAGTATGACAGTCCAACCACATAGAGCTGCAGTCAAGTTAAATCAAGGTCGAGTCCAGCAAGTCAGAATGCTCTGACTTAAACTACATACTCCATCTCTTGCACTAGGAACTACCTTCCAAAACACCAAATGGAGTAAAGGCTAAAGAAAGCTGTCTGGCTTCAAGACTACCACCTACCTACTGCATGTCAAAGTTTTGCAATCAGCAACTATGTACACCTAGCTAGGTAATATATTTACCACAAGCAACAGCTTGAAATCTTTGAACATTAACCTTCAGAAAACCAACTAATCCTGTTCATTTCAAAGCATCTAAAAAGCATTATTAACTTCACCAATAATGTCAGTCTACACTCTGGCAGCAGCTGGCTGCTAAAATTATTTTACTTGGGACTTCAGTGTGGGGCAATAGTATTGCTACTACCAGCCCATGGGATTTTTGGGATATCCAGTTCTACCTGTGATGTCATATTTCAGCATCAATGAAGCTACACCTCAGACTTCCTACATACGGACAGAGAATACTGCACAGGCATAGAAAGATGGCTGTCTGCTATGGTTTTGCATTAAAATTTGGACTTGTTCAAGTGTATAAATCAACAGATTTTGCACGAAAGTTGAAATATTTTCGAAAAATGCAAGGTAAGGTTAACATCACTACATGTATGGCAGGAATATGATATTGTTTCCTTTTCAAATTTAACTTTTGTTCAAAATATTACAGAATCATTGTCAAATTTCACACATTATAGCTTGACAGCAGCCATCTTGGTGCCCCTTTCTTTGTCCCAGTCAGTGGCGACAATCTACGGATATGTAGGATGTACTCTTTACATGCTCTGTCCATGTATATAGGAAGTCTGTGAGCTACACAGAATCAAAGGATGAGACTAGCATTAACTACTGTACATCTCTAAACTACTTAAAATCATGACAAAATGTTTTCCTTTTTGGTTTTCCTTTTTGAGTTTTTATTTTGCAGAATATAATTTTTCTAGGTTTACCTGTTATAGCAATAAATCTGGATCATATAGGATGCTTCTTTGTAAATAAAAACTAAAGATTTGTAAAATGCCTGTGATTTTGGTTTATGATTTTCAAAAGCTACTATTTATTGCAAGGGAATGGCATTTCTTTCTACAACGAAATCCTACGTCAACAAAGCATTTTTCACAGAACATACTTTGAAAACTTAAGTCACTTAAGCAAATTTAACCAATCAAAATATTGCTACTCACTTTCAGTTGTTCTCTCAGAGAAGTGCTTGGCTGTAAATTTGCCAAAAATGTTTCAGCACCAGTCCTCCAGTACACACTCCCATGTTGCTGAAAGTATGAACCAAGTAAAAAGTGAACCATTACAAAAGGCTTCTATCGCGTAGTAGTAAAAATCTGCTACTCATGTGAGTTGATGTTTCCTGAAACCCCAATCTAACCATGAATTTATGTTACTTTAAATTATCTTTACCTAGCAACATTAGGCATAAGGTCGCCTCTATGCAATTTATACCCGACACCCCACTTTTTGTTCAAAAAGTGATGTTACAGCAAGGTCAACCCGACTTCTATTATCAGCTTTCTGTCAATAGAAGCTGCCATGTCCAGCACTATGTAAACAAAGAGTCCCATTGAAAACCTTATTCATAAAGACAGAGACTGTTTAATCAGTGCAAGCCAAGTTTGCAACCAGAGCTGCCTCAGCAGACCAGGACAATAGGCTTATCTCTTTGGACACATGTAGGCTGGTTGTGCTGCCATCGAAGCGTGATGAATTGTGTAAACAAACATTGCCCAGACTGCATAGAGGTAGCTTACACCTAATGAAGAAGGAATGAAGCAAGCCATTGAACAGGGCAACAACCGAAATTCCTATTCCTTTGAAATGTGATGCCATGGAAAAAGTAATCCTCCTGAATTTCTTCCCATTAGATTTAGGTAGCTCCCAAACACCCTCTGATTGACTCCCTGGGTTGGTTTTCCACATTAGGTGAAAAAGCCCTTACTAAAAGTTCCTACCATTAAACAGCCTAAAACCCAAATTTAAAGATGTAAGTTGGGTTTTTAATTGATTGTTAACACCCGCACTTCATGGCCAATCCAATGCTTCCTGGGTTTTATCATATATTTACTGACTTTAAAGTTGGAGTAGCTAGAGACTGTAGGTACAAACATCAAGTACAGACCCAACTGAATATCGATGCATTTATAGCTCTTGGCACACATTTCTAGTCAACAGTAACTTTAGAATTTTACAACTTTTGAGCTACACATAAAAAGCATGTATAGCCTTTATAAACTTCTGTTTTTTTTGATAGGCTATAGGTACTGCACTGAACATGGATGGTGTAGCTAAGTTGTATCGTTTTTTCTTCAAAACTGAATCAAAATATAAAGTTTGAGAGTAAGTCTATTACAATGTTTTCATATCCAGTAGAATGTGAAGCACTACGCATTCTCTCCGAAGTGCATTTATAGCTCTTGGCATACATTTCTAGTCAACAGTAACTTAAGTATTTTACAACTTTTGAGCTACACATAAAAAGCATGTATAGCCTTTATATACTTCTGGTTTTTTGATAGGCTATAGGTACCGCACTGAACATGGATGGTGTAGCTAAGTTGTATTGTTTTTTCTTCAAAACTGGATCAAATATTAAGTTTGAAAGTAAGTCTATTACAATGTTTTCATATCCAGTAGAATGTGAAGCACTACGCATTCTCTCAAAAGTGCATTTATAGCTCTTGGCAAACATTTCCAGTCAACAGTAACTTTAGAATTTTACAACTTTTGAGCTACACATTATAAGCATGTATAGCCTTTATATACATCTGGTTTTCTTGATAGGCTATAGGTACGGCACTGAACATGGATGGTTTAGCTAAGTTGTATTGTTTTTTCTTCAAAACTGAATCAAAATATAAAGTTTGAAAGTAAGTCTATTACAATGTTTTCATATCCAGTAGAATGTGAAGCACTACGCATTCTCTCCGAAGTGCATTTATAGCTCTTGGCATACATTTCTAGTCAACAGTAACTTTAGAATTTTACAACTTTTGAGCTACACATAATAAGCATGTATAGCCTTTGTATACTTCTGGTTTTTTGATAGGCTTTAGGTACCGCACTGAACATGGATGGTGTAGCTAAGTTGTATTGTTTTTTCTTCAAAACTGAATCAAAATGTAAAGTATGAAAGTAAGTCTATTGCAATGTTTTCGTGTCCAGTAGAATGTGAAGCACTACGCATTCTCTCCAAAGTGCACTAAGTTTGCACTTTCAACTTTCCTTCACAAAACTATCTATATCAAGCTATTAGTTAGACGATCCGATTTTTAAATTAGCCCACAGTTTACTTGGCAATGAGTTAGTAGCTTGGTTGCACCAGTTTGTTAAAAGGCAGCCCTTTGTCTTGCTGATAATAAAATCTGATAAGAGATTAGCTGCATGGGTTGGCCAGGAAGACAGGATCAAAACACCATTATCTAGAACTGTGGCATTTGACTCAGTATTGTTTACATCAAAAAAACCGTCGCTCCGCGATTTTTACTAGAGAATTCCGTATCGGACGTAACACGGCATGGTTACATGACAGCACAAAAAGTAATTAAATAGGTATACTTAGGCATGATGATAACCCATGACCTCTATTTTAAACAACATTTTACATCAAACTACAGCAGTAATTGCTGCAGTAGTTCAAATCTCCAGATGTAATGACCTGTCAAGTTTTAAATTTATGTAGAACACAAGCAGGTTCAACACTTTATAGACGAATCCAAGCAGATAGATAGTGAAGGCAGTCATTAGCGGGGTCCTTCATTCTTCAATGGTCTTAATTTAATTACTATCTAAATTTAATTCTAAACCCTCAATCTCAGTGAAATTAGTGGAATCAATATGTACTTTAGTGTACAACCATACAGGATACAGGTAAGCAAAGAACTGTAAAGATTAAAGATGATGGACCCCAGTATTGTCCCACTAAATCAGACCATCAATTGACTGGTAGGATTCATCTAAACAGTCTCCCACCTAATTTCAATCCAACAGTCTCTTAAAGTTGACAGCCTCAGCCATATAAGCCGCATCATAAGAATGTGCAATCTTATGAACAAATTGCCCCCTACAGTACAACAAAATAGATATTAGCCACAAAGGAAATTTAAAAGCCCCCGAACCATGTGCACTGCCTCCCATGAAAAAATTCCTGACCATATGCCACTGCTGTCCCGCCCACTCCCACTCCCACTCCCAATTGCACAGCCAAAAAAAGCAACAGTGAAAAAGACAGGTATAATAAATGTAGAAAACTTTTACTTTCTTCTTTGTGCTACAAAGTAAATTAGCTGAAGGCTGGCATGCTTTGCATTTGGTATGCTACGTTGCTAAGGCAGGCCCCTGGATGCCATGCCTTTATGGCACCACATTCATGTTTTTCTCACATTCTTTTTTTTTCTGCGTGTATGAAAAGACCTCAAATATCAAACACTCTGAAAGCAGCTTTCAGGATGTTACACAAATGTTCTGTACTATCTTTAGTATAAATTGTGCACACCCCAAGAAACATACTCAGTGGTGCTCTTTGGGCCTCCCATTCACGCTGGCACCTGCAGGGCTCATAAATGCGACAAAAGGCCTAACGCCCTGGCAATGGACTACTTGTATGCAAACTTCACATTGGAGTTTCAAAAAAAGAAAAGCTGTGAATGCTTTAAAATTATTTACACTTCAGTGAGCCCAGACAATAGATGAAACCAGCTCTACAGAACCTCTACTTCAAATCATGTGGTTAATTGGTATTGAGGAAAATCAACAAATTAGCTGTGAAAGTCACCAGCCGAAATGGGAGATACCAAGGATGAGGCGTTAGTCCTTGGATGCTGGTTTGGCTTTCAAACACCAGCAATATCTCCAAACAATTCATGTCTGATTTTTCCAACTTGATCCTTTGTGCTAAATTTAAGTTCCATTCACACAAAAGGTTGTGTGCATTCTTCAAGGACGCATGACAGGCCAATGACAACTTTGGGTATTGGATGTGAAAAGCATTAAAAACCAAGACTTGTCACTGTTCCCATCAAAATCTATCAGACCTTTTTACATGGTGGTTTCTGATTTGCACTTAATTATGCATGAACATGAGATCAATATGCAAATTATGTGATGTCTATTGAGGGATATGCCATATGGCATATGTTACCTAACGTTTCATTTTAAAGACAGTTGTTACATTAGTATGCCCTGAGGGTTCTATTTTTAAAGTTAAAATTGAGTCCATGAAAATCATTAGTATCAAAACCATAAATTATCTGATAGTACAGTAATTAAGGGCAATTAATACAGGGTTTACAAAAGGAAATGTCAACACTGTGCAACACTCCACATCATTATGTTAGCATGAGCAACAAGCTGCCTCAAAAACATTCAAACTTTGGAGAGGTACATCTTGTGAACCACAAAGATACTGACATAATTCCATCGGATATTTCCTAAAAAAAGTTTACTCCTTACGTACTAAATAATGTCAGGGCTTTTTGGTAACATGGCCCACTACCTAATAGAAATCTAGCTTATTGGCATGATGCTTCAAGCAAAGAAGTGTAAACAAGTATCTTAACCAAGAATATTGGATAAAATCACTTAGCTTGACTATGCCTAGCTCCCCTTGCTCCCAAGAAACCACATTTTGCTATCGTGACATTTTTGTTGTTCTGGTCATCTAGATTTACATTCAAGAAAAAAAGAAAAAGCTTAATTTTCATTAACCTCTGTACCTCCTTGTGTAATCTAACAGCCTCTATCATTTCACCTTTTATAAACCCTAACAAACTCCTCTTTTGTGATCTTTAACCATAGAGATTAATACGTGTCCACTTAAAAACTACTGATCCAACCTTCATTAACTCATTATAACTAGTCTATACACTTGATCCTCACCTTTAATCATAACCATTCCTTCTCCTAATCCTAACTCAAGCAGGGGGAAAATAAGATTGAATAATGAAAGGGTGACTAATGAAACAGACACTGATGAGGCAAATCACCTATATTCAGGAAACAGTGAGACTGGAAATTATAAAGCAAACCCCAAAATCGCATGCCTCAAGACAGATTTTAATGAGACAAATCACCTAATTTGAGGGGACAATGAGATTGAGTCTACAAAGCAGATCCCAACACCATTTGCCTCCTGACAGACACAAATGAGGAAGTCACCTAATTTGAGGGGACAGGGAGATGGGGTCTACAAAGCAGGCCCCACGACAATGCACCTCCAAAACTGTAGGTGACCTATCCATTCCTGAACTTATATCTCACTTGCAAACCCTAAACTGTTGATACTGGCTGACAACATCCATACCGTTTTGATCCTGGTAAAAAGTTAATTTTCTAACCCCAGTAAACTATTGTCCAAGTGAGGTATATCAAGTTTCCAAACCCACTGCTGGAGGTCTATTTTCATTACTTCACCGAGCTTCTCTTCCACTAAGGTTACAAAAAATTACGCAGTACTTTGGGCAGGATTGTAATGAAAACTCCCTCTGCATGCACTTCATGCTGTGGCTAAGGTTTCTTGAGGAGGATTAAATGTCTATAATGGGCTATTATTGTCTGTCAATCATCAAATTATGTAATGGGCAAGGAAGGAAACCATGTTTATATTTTTATGATGAACAATTCATCATGTCCTTATGCCAGCCTAAGTGATGGATTCTCTCATGGGAAAATAATTAATAGAGCAAATTCTAAGAATGGAACAAAATATTTCACATGCTTTGAACATTTTTTGCATTAGTGAAGTTTGAACACAGACAAAGCATGTTGGTTCTTTAACTTTATTGAAATCCACAGCTGTCTACCTGATCATACATTCAGTCGTGAATATTATCACACATATGTATGATGAAGCTGTGAACAAAGATATCTTTGAGTAAATAGGCCCTCTAGAGGTCATGAATGTAATGTTTCAATTGGCATACTGGATGGAGCTGATCATGCGCAGTTGTTGTGTTACTGAACTAAATGTGTGCACAACAGCACCTTAGTAACAATTGTTGTAAAATAGACGCCTGAATGGCAAAATAGAAAGACTTGCAATGCAGTGACATCTGTGTATAACCTCTATAGGCCTGGTTTATTCTAGTGGTGCCCATAAACTTTTTCCCATGGTACATGGGTCACTGGCTTGGATTGTTTCCCTACCCCATTGCTCATGCAGCGAGGTAACACACAATAGCAGTAGACTCCATTTGAAAAGCCTTTGGTATGACTGCACTAGGCTTTGGAAGAGTTCCTTTGTATTAAAATATTGCAATTACTGTTAAGATTCTCTCAGATTCATCAAGACTACTCAACAACACTAAAGCCACACAGCTTCTATCACTTCTGCTACCATAGAGAGCCCTCAAATTAGCAGTGCAGGGATAACCCCCACTTAAACCTTCCCAAAATAATAGTTCTGTATCCTTGAATCCTTCAAAAACCCTTTTGATAAAACCCTGGTTCCATTCCCATCTTTCATCTGTTGAATGACTGTGCAGATCACAATCTACAACTCAATACAGAAAAAATCAGCACCCCTAAACTATTCTTAACATACTCATTCTTGACAATCTCTTACTGTCTCTAGCCTTCAGTATTTCTGGTCTGTTGTTTGAGGCAACTAAGAAGGAGTTGCAATGTGTGTTTGAACTGTACATGAAACTTACTTTCTTTTATCTTTTTTTTCTTGCTTAAGGCTGACACTATTATAACACATTTGCACAGAAGTGCCATTAAATCTCATCTTATTAACTACCTAATTGACAAACAATCAATCGTGCTTAGAAACACTCCAGACAGTTAGCAGGAAATCAGGAAATGATAGTTTATTGGCCACCTTTGTCAAGAAAGCAAGGTGTGAACAAGCATTCCAACTGGCATTATTCCTAATGCCATCTTTTATGCCACATGGTTGTGATGCAATAGCAATTACCTGACCAGCCCCAGAGAGGGCAGCAATCTTTGAAAAGTCAAATTTCTCATTCTTCATCCTGTCCAGTAGGAGATCCAAGGCATCCACCCACATCAAGGTTGGGGATGTAATGGTCAGTCCATCAGCTTGAATGTGGACACCTCCTTGAGTGCTAAAAAAGATGAAAAAAGGAGCATTTAAAATTAAAATAATTATGATAATAATAATCAGGCCCTGAAGGGCAGTTATTTTATGACCCTAAGTGACCACGAACATGAGAGAAGCCATTGGCTTATGAATTACAACTTCCCGTCGGGTGGCAATCAATTTAACAATTTGGATCAAATTTGGTATTTTTTTGAAAGGCCAGTTCAGATGATAATCATGATCATGACAATAAGTTGTTTTCTACTAGTCACGTTTTCATCTTGTCATGGTTACAGACTTTAATGAACCATTTAGTTAATGTAACTTATGTGACCACATCCCACTGAAGGGAGCACACCACCATTAGCAGAACGGCCTTGCCAGGAAAAGTAGTTCCAAAGTATACCATCAATTTTAGGTCCTCTTTAAGTGTGAATTGCCCAAGTTAAGCTAATCAGATGTGATTGTTTTGTTTTGGGTATGAAAGAGGACGTCTTAATGTGTGAGTGTTGCCAAATTGGGAAGAACTGAAGGTTACATAGACTGTTTAAAAGTTTGGTGTGAAAAAGATGTTATTTCCGTCACCTTGCGGATTAATAGGGTAGGGTGTACAGGCCCAAAACTTCATCCCCTTGTATCTCAAAATCTAAACGGTCACGCTATGGTGAATTTGTGATGCCATGATTGGCCAACTCACTGGCTTTCATGTGAGGGGTAGCTTTAGTGGGGTAAGAACTTTAACTGGGCTGTGGGGGGCATTTAATGAAGGCAAAATAGTCAATGGAGAAATTAATGGTGGTGTGCTCCCTGAACACACTGTCCATTGACTAACTGTAGCAACAGCAGACTATCAGCACAATGCTACCTTGTGCAGTCACAGAATAGGTTTGTGAAGATGTGTCTTCTGGGAGGAGAAATATCCTAATGCTCCTAAATCAGGGTTTTGGTAGTATCAGGGAAGTAGGAAGCAGGGCTTATGTCCCTAGCATGCTGGTATTTTTGTACTTTCACAACATAGTGGTTTTAAGTGGGTAGATGGGATTTCAATACACATCAACATGAACATGTTATAAAGTTACCTAGAAAAGAAAATGGTGTTATGGTGAGGTAAAAACTAAAAAAAAAATGTAAAAGTTTTGGTAAAAATGCCAAGGCAAATGTGACTGGAAAAAGCCTTTTGAGTCCTTGAAAAAGCTCAGAATAAGGGAAGGGTATGTCTGCTCCAGGCCTTGAAGTTTGAGGCATGCGAGTCTAATCACCAACTATCACTCACCTAAAAACACTGTAAGGAATGCAAGTTTTTGCACACCTAAATAAAGGGAACATCAGTAAATGCCTTCCACAGTACTTAATTTCCCGAAGAGTGTGATTAGTAGCACACCTGGGAAATTTAAAACTCAAGGCCTGGTCTGCTCAAATAAAATTTCAGGTCCGTCACAGGGTAGCCCTTCTGGCAAATATGGACAAAAGTGATATCACTAGGGAACTTATAGTCTACCAAGGGGTGTTACTTGGGGTGCCTTTTTACAGGGGAAGAAGTAAGGCACTATCTGGGCAACTAAAATTCATCTCAGCTTTGCACTACTTCTTACATTTATCATTCTCATAATTATAAATCATCAAATATGTATACAAAATGTAGAGGCATGCACATTATCAAAAGTCACATGAATTTTGATGTGACATAACCATGGCAGTAATTGTGAACAAAAATTCTGGTTTGAAAAGAAATATCAGCCTAGGCGCATAGCCAGAAATTTATCAAGGAAGGGGCAAAACCTGTAAACAGATCACCCTAGTGTAGTAAGTTATTAACACCATAACAGGTGATGGGAAGTGGCACTTTCCAGACTTTGAACACTGCATCTGAGCATGTTAGTAGGGCACAGAATGCAAGCTATATCATAAAAATACATTAATAAATACCAAAAGGAGCTCACAAGGAGTGTTGCCTAATCCCTCCTCCACCCGTCATTGGCTATATCAGCCATAGTACACCTGACAAATATTGCAAACACATCTGAAGGAATGACTTAATTACAATCATAGTCAGGGCCAAGAAAAAGGGAGGGTGTGGCCTGCAATGATCACTGTTGCGGACCCCAGTGGTCTTGTGGTAAAATTAATGTTCATTACTCTGCATAAAATGCCACCTATATCCTGCCCTGTTAGATACTTCAGAATCACCTCCTAGCAAAATTTAAGCATACCAGGCCAGCACAATATTATCTGCATGAAATGCTGATGAAATTAGCTTACCCATACTGGGGTAGATCTTTGTCAAACTGAACTGCAGCTTCATAGACAACACTAAGGCTGTTATTGATCACAATGGCCTTGACCTATAGAATGGAAAAATGATGAAGAATTAAATATTGTTAAACATTGCTTCTTCTGCCTTCCCATTCTGATGATGAACAATTGTAACCATAATGTTACTAAACTTCAAACACTAACATGCAAGGGGTCTGATGCTTTTTAAAATATAATCATCTGCCTAACCATGAAAATACTGGCTGACACCTTTTAAAAAGTTTTAACAATTCTGAACATGAGTTGATTAGAGTTTTACTGCCCAATTACCAACTTATTGGTTCAAGTCGAGCCGGCCACAGCCTTTTTTCCAGTTGTGGCTAATTACTGGCTTATTTTCCCTACTCCATTGCTCATGCTGAGCATCACACACAACATCAGTAGGCTCCTTTTTCAGAGCCTTTGGTATGACTCGACCTGGGAAGTGAACCTGGCCCTTCCACATGACGGGAGAATGCTCTACCGTTAGACCAAACAGGCAATCACATGAGAACTAGGTACTTTAACTGGGACCCAGAACAATCCACACTAACTCCAAGTCTTGACTAATTCAGGCCAATTCCAACTAATTTCCAAGTCCTGAGGTCACCAATTCAGGCCTTACCCAAGTCCTGAGATCAACAATTCAGGCCAATACCAATCCAGTGGCCACAAACTCAGGCCAATTCTAAGTCCAGTGGTCATCAATTCAGGCTAATTCCAAGTCCTGAGGCCAACAATTCAGGCCAATTCTAAGTCCAGTGGCCATAAATTCAGGCCAATTAAATTTAACAGGTCACCGTTGTTCCCCATGTAACTTGGGTCTTTAAGTGATTGATATTTATGGTTTATCATGTTTTAATTAGAGCATAAATCACATAATCAAATATTGCATAACTTTTGTGGACTTGGCTGGAATCAGTTCAGAGTCCAATCCAGCTTCTTCAAATTCTGAGTGGGCTCTCATTCCAGGACCACCCATTCTGGGCCAACTCCACATCCATTAAAAAACAGACTGAAGTTCAGAATCTATCTTTACCACCATGGGTAATGTCAAGAAATGTCCTTTATAAATTCATACAGAAATTGTGCAGCCTTGAATAATATTTACTGGACTAGTTCTACATCTAGCCATTAATTATTCTCATTATTTTCAGCCTCGGCAGGCTTTGTTAAACCAGCTGTGGCTTTCTGGGTGACTTCCTTTCACATCTTATTTCAACGTGCAATGCAATTAAACAAATAAATGACGTGCAATTTCTTTACTGCATTTCCTATCTCTAGGGCTAAAGCCGCTCACTAACCCACACTAAATGGTGTTCACTGTGTTTCTGATGGGAGTTAAGTTTTGAAACTCCAGTCTCAGGGAGTTAAATGTAAAGCTTTGTATACTGGACTATCATAGCCTAAGTCAATTGTTTACAACTCACCATACCACTTGGGTCCATTCCCTTAAGGGAAGATTTTAAGCAAAAATCTAATCTTCACATGTGAACATGATTCTTCCTAAGAATGCAACCAAGTGAGACACCCCAGTAGATCAAAGGCAGTGTGGGGTGTAACTGGTATCTGAGTTTGTAACATGGTACTTTGTCAATCAATTAATCAGATGTGCAACCTTTATACTTAGTATGTGGTGTGCTTCATTTCCTTCCTGAGGCGATAAGATGTACTCAGGCAGAGAAAGCGCATGTTTCAAAAAGTTAGAAGGAAAGTTTCATCATTAAACCAGAAAGCCAAAAGGCTTAGTGATTCCTTGCCGCTGAAAGGTAAGGCCTTTTTTCACATTGACATTGCTTTGCAATGTTTTTCAATTAACAGGGCTCCATAATGTGCCCACAACGTACACATGCAATCTTCCTACATTGAGATCCCCCTTGCCCGTTGTGAACCCAAATGACATTTGACCTCCACCAAAAACTTCTGGGACCATGTATTCACTATGTGCCTTCTACATGACAAGTTACAGGACCCTTCAAGTGACCTTCCTTGAAAGACGGTGCAGGAAAGCTTGTCAGGCTTTGAACATGCTGACTCCAAATGAACTTTGACCTCTGGGAAAATCAATAGGGATCATCTACTCAATATGACCAACGCATACACTACATATGAGCACAGTCACATGTACCGTTCTTGAGATATCGTCTTTACAAATTTTTGACCTTTTGACCTCTCATGACCCCACATGACCTTTGACCCCCACCAAAAACAATACGGATCATCTACTAAATATGGCCAGCAAACTTGCCACATATGAGCACAGTCACATGTACCATTCTTGAGATATCGTGTTTACAAAGTTTTGAATTTTTGACCTCTTGTGACCCCAAACTTGACCTCCACCAAAAACAATAGGGGTCATCTACTCAATATGGCCAATGCACACACCAAATATGAGATTAGTCACACTTACTCTTCTTGAGATACCGTGTTTACAAACAATTTCTAAGGAATTTACCTATTGACCTCTCGTGACCCCAAATGACCTTTGACCTCCACGAAAATCTATGGGGATCATCAACTCAATATGGCTAACACACTAGCTAAATATGAGCATAGTCACATGTACCATTCTTGAGATATTGCGTTTACGAAGTTTTGACCTTTTGCTCCTCTCGTGACCCCAAATGACCTTTGATCTCCACCAAAAATAATAGGGAACATCTACTCAATATGGCCAATGCACACACTAAATATGAGATAAGTCACACTTACTCTTCTTGAGATATCGTGTTTACAAGCAATTTTTTAAGGAATTTACCTATTGACCTCTCGTGACCCCAAATGACCTTTGACCTCCACCAAAATCGATAGGGATCATCTCCTAAATATGAACAACCCATACATCAAATATGAGCACAGTCACATGTACCATTCTCGAGATATCGTGTTAACAAAGTTTTGACCTTTTGACCTCTCGTGACCACAAATGACCTTTGATCTCCACCAAAAACAATAGGGGTCATCTACTCAATATGGCCAATGCACACACCAAATATGAGATTAGTCACACTTACTCTTCTTGAGATACCGTGTTTACAAGCAATTTTTTAAGGAATTTACCTATTGACCTCTAGTGACCCCAAATGACCTTTGACCTCCACAAAAGTCGACAGGGATCATCGACTTAATATGACCAACCCACACACACTAAATATGAGCAAAGTCACATGCACCGTTCTTGAGATATCGTGTTTACAAGGTTTTGACCTTTTGACCTCTAGTGACCCTAAATGACCTTTTTTCTCCTTCAGAAACAATAGGGATCATCTACTCAATATGACCAACCCACACACCAAATATGAGGTTAGTCACACTTACCCTTCTTGAGATACCGTGTTTACAAGCAATTTTTTAAGGAATTTACCGATTGACCTCTAGTGACCCCAAATGACCTTTGACCTCCACAAAAGTCGACAGAGATCATCGACTTAATATGACCAACCCACACACCAAATATGAGGTTAGTCACACTTACCCTTCTTGAGATATCGTGTTTACAAGCAAAGCGTCACATACATACACACGCACATAAACACACACACACACATACACATGCACAACATCACCATTGCATAGATTCCTTGGTCTATGGCAAAGAATCAAAAAGTAACAAAATCTACATTATTTGGTGAAACTTCCATAATTTAAATTGGACATATTTCTCCAAGTACGGGCAAATGAAAATACTTGTCATGAACCATTTGTTCCAAGGTGAGTTGAAGAGCAGCAGAGGTTATATCAGTAAGTCATATTGTTTCTTGTTGATTTCAGTCTGTTGTGTTGACCTTGAAGGCTTGAAGTTACGTAATGGGAAACAGTGGGACCTTCCTTGTATTAGTTTTGCTATTTGTGCAGGGCCGGAGGAAATGAAGCTCACCACAAGCACACTTGATAAAGTCAGGTTTCACATCTGATTAATTGACTGACAGTTACAGACCCAGCCAACATGCCCAGCTGGGCCCCAACTGGGCTTCAGCTGGACTACTTGCTGGGCCCCAGCCGTGTTTGTCAGGTGTTCCCACGTGGGGCCCAACTGGGCTAGCCTTTCCCAGCTGAAGCCCAGCTGAAGCCCAGCTAGACTTCAGTTATTGAAGCGGGGCACAGCTGGGCTTCAGCTGGGAAAGGCTAGCCCAGTTGGGCCCCACGTGGGAACACCTGACAAACACGGATGGGCCCCAGCTGGGGCCCAGCAAGTAGCCCAGCTGAAACCCAGTTGGGGCCCAGCTGGGCATGTTGGCTGGGGATACATTAAAATACACAAAATGTTATGAACACTTGGGGTTAGCTAACAAGCCGGTCAAGCATGTCTGAGCTATTTGCTTTTCATTCAGTGTAAGCACAATGAAGCATAGCTCATTTGAGGGCACAGATCATATAACAAACTGAGATACCAGTTTAACCTGGCACACCATCTTTGATCTACTGAGATGTCTATGTTTCTTTCTCAAGAAGAAATGTCACAGCATGAAGATAACTTTAATGTAAAAAATTATCTCACCTGTTGAGTGCTGAAGTCAAACCCCAGGAAAAGTTCACCTGACTTTGCAGAGTTCATATCTGTTCATTCCAATGATGAAAATTTAACAAGCTGGAAAGTAATGGTAGCAAAATTGGATAGGAGTTAAAATTAAACAAAAAGGGTTCAGATCACAGGCAAGTTTACACTTTTACTGTACTTGCTACTTAGTTCTGCTACATACAAATCCTAAATAATATGAATACTTCGAAGGTACTAACATGATTGCTTGTAAGTGTTGCTAGGCAACTGAATGTTTACAATAGAGGCTACTTCACAATTATCAAGAATAAAAGTCAAGCTAGCCACCATAAAAGAGAACAGATTCTTCAACACAACACTACTTATAAAAGAACCGGTATGATGAATGTGTCACAGTACAGTCTAGTTAAAACCTGCATCGGCAATAAGAAATAGAAAATGTTTATAATAGACCCTGAAGTTTCATAAAAGATTTTTTTTTTTTCATGTCTTAAAGTTACAGTTTGCAAGATGCAGACTTGGTATATGTTTGGCAGCAATTCTCTAATTTAGCAACAGAGAGCTGAATAGTTGAAACTGAAGTAAGCCACATGTTTGGTTTAATGGTAAGAGCATCTGCCTCTATTTACACCCAGCATAGCAGCAGTACACTGGAAACAACCAAAATGGAGTGTAACTGAGTGTAAAAGAAACACCAGTTGAAGCACTTTTTTAAAATATCAATACTGGGTGAAAAGCCAAGAATGGTCATCATCAAACCTCAAAACTATAATGACTCCTATGGGCAGGCTTTACATTTGGGTTATTACAGTACTAAGTGACCTTACTAAATCTGCTAAAAGTTTTGGGAAAATTTGCGTAATTACTGGTACAGACTAATTCAAAATGTAGCTTTAAGAGTGCGATGGACTGAATTTGATTAAGATTTCACAGTTCATCACAGTAAAATGAAGTAAACTAAGTTTTCTGTCTCATGATGTCCATGTCTAAACACATTTAATTGCATGTAAATGTTTCTTAAATTCCTTAGCAAAAATAAAGTAAATTTAAAACAGGCAAAATTCAAGTCTCAATATTCTGTCCCTTGTGGTTTTTTAATGACACAAAAAGTTTTTTTTTTTTTTTTTAAGAAACATTGATAAAATATGAATGAAAATCTCTAAAGTATCAACTATCAGTGACTCCAGCACCTGTTGGGAATGATCAAATAAAAAAAAAATTGAAAGGGTATTATCAGTGGCGGATGTTTTAGCAAAGGACGGAATTCTGCCAACTAACATGTAGATTTAATGCCTGTTTATGTGAGGGACAGAATTAATTGAAGGTTTTTATTTGTGCTAGTGCAACTGTGGTTAATTCAAATCTTTCAGTATTCTATTTGATACAGGTTTTTATTGGTAATATGGAAAACTGGTATTTATTGGTAAATGCAATGCAAAATATTATAATGATATAGGTCTTTGACTTTTCTTATCATATACTTAAATGTTATTTTAAGTAATGAAATACAGAGCACAAGAAGTTAAATAAGCCTAGTATTTATAGAAACATCTGTTGGGTAAGTAGTACTAGGGACATGAGGCTTCTAGTCCAGGAGGACTTACTGTCATTCCAGTTATTAAGCAGGGAATAATTTATCCAGTATCGCATCGCAATTTGCCACACAAAATGGACAAATTGCTACAAATACAAATTGCTACAAATACAAATGTTAAATTGCGTAGCAGATTTTCTACATTAAACATATATGGGTTGTTAGTAATTTCGTGGCTGAGGAGCCCTGAAACAGCAAAATTTGCTTTGCAAAATTTGAACACTAAATTATTCCCTGTTAAGGCCTGCAAATCAGGGTTTGCTGCTGAGAATTACTGACATATGGACTATAGCCAACTTGCATCAAATTTCATACTCATGCCCCCTCCCCCCCCCCCCCCCCTAAATTTTGCTAATCCCTTGTACAATATTCTAGTCTAATACTTCAACTTACTGTTGCAGACTGTAGATAAGTCCTTTGTGGGAAGGAAATTTGTACAGAGTTTTTAAGAGGAAATTTGAAGAAAAATAATTTTTTGATAAGGAAATTTCAAACACAGAAGCCTTACATCAAAGCAAAATTCAAAACTTAGGCCATTGAGGGAGCAGCATGTGAATAACCCCCCCAAGAAAACAAAATAACTTCACATTGGGTGGCTAGCAAGCTGAAACTCTGAAATGGAAAGGCCACACCACATGGGAAATCATACAGTAGAATGCTCTTGAGTATTTATCCAGCTTTCTGGTTGGTCTCATTTATCATGGAATATCACTGAACATCCAGCTCTTTAATCCACAAATTATTCAACATGAGGTTAAGATATGAGGGAAGGAATATCATAATAATAGGTTGACTTCCTCTTAAAAGGAGAGCCACTTGGAGCAAGTGTTTTGTTCAGGGAGAAAGAACACCTTCTACAGTCATGTACTGGCTTTTACAGTAGTTTTACCCACATAAAGTGATGGAACTCAATCTAATAGAAGTAATAAGTGAAGTAAGCAGGGCTGATAGAATTGTAAAATGAATTTTTTTTTTTCATTACCTTTCTGCATTTATTGCACCCAAGGAGTATCAGCTAAAGTTGTCAAGAAAGTATGTGGGTCCAATAGACCTTTATTTTAAAGGAGTATTCTGAGATAATGAAAAAGCTTTACACTAATATGAGGGACTAAACAAGGTAACATTCAGTCTACTCCTTCCCTCTCACCCACAGTATAACTGTGGGATTGTGCAGCAACTTAAAACTATAGTGTGTGTACACTCTCTCCTGTCTCTCAGCATGTCCACCCACCATTCCCTTCAGTAGAGGTTTGCAATGTGTCTCTGATTATTATTTTTTTCTTTGACAGAGAAACTGTAGCTCTAAAATAAAAATTAGGACTTAAACAACAAACTCTCATTTCATAAGCATTGATAAAATTCAGTCCTTTGCCTTCCATCCACAGAGATAAGGCACAAAGCTTAATACAGTAGCCTACTAAGCAGAAATATCTAATCTGTTTTGTAGGAGATATGTTTTAAGTAACATAATTCATAAACCTTAACAAAGACTTACACAAAACAACTTTTGACTCAAGAGAATTCCAAAATTTAGAGCCATATTACCAAACAGTAGAGGAAGCTATGGAGGAGTGGGTATGGGGTACATAGATCAAAAAACTATTACACATAGAATGCAAGTAGATATGTCTAGCAAAGGTGAATAGAATAGTTGGAGGGTAGTAAATTCTTGCACCATTTAAACATGAAAATTCCTCATTGGATCTTGTGAATTTAAAATATATTTTATTTACAGAACTTAACAATATATTGTACAGAACAATATATTGTATTTACAGAACTTTTCAACCCTTAAATAAGGGTGCTGTATGCTGATAATGAGTACAGTAGGATTACACAGACTGGAATTCTGTTGATCTTCCTTTTGAAGCATTACAAGGCTGTAAACTAAATTTTACTTTTAGACATTGTCCCATAAAATAACACCATAATGAAGATGTGAAATCATGAACAATTTTGTGCAAAGCTTGTGCGGCGATGTGAACGAGGCCTAGGCCTAACTTGTCTTTTTTTCTATAGTGACTGGATCTTGACATGTGACTGAAAATATTGAAATATGTGAAATATTTGAAAATTTCAATCAAGTAAGGTTCTTACCTTATACTTGATTTTAAAAGTGTTTGCAAGGGTACTGTACCAAAAAATAGGAACCAGGTGCCAATCATCACAACCACTGGCTACCCATGTACCTTGTGAAACGGTGACTAAAGGAGTACATTTGTTAGGAATGCTCCATTAGACATGCATGATAATAGATACAGCTGTTTAGAAGCGGTAGCAATCACATTCACCAGGCTGGATAAAATTTAAATTTCCCAGCAAGCGAATCAAATTACCCAGCAAGCAAATCAAAATTTCCCAAAGACTTCCTATATTTACATACAAAAGTAGTCAAATTTTCCTCCAAATACCAAAATTTCCCTGCAATGACATTCCCTAACTGCCAGTTTTTTCCAGCCATGAATGTCATTCACAAGTTCCAAAACACCTGATGTGTCACAAGAGTTTTATTTCCTCATTTTGCTTCAAATCAAAAAAGAGAAGTAAAAGAAATGAAACAGAAAACAGTACTTCCCAACATGCTGTGACCTCGCTTCTTGAAAAAGCAACATAGACACCCCAGTACATCAAAGGCGGTATGGGGTGTAACTAATATCTGAGTTTGCTTCATGATCTGTGACCTCAAATGAGCTATGCTTTCATTGTGTTCACACTGCATGAAAAGCAATTAACACATGCTGACTGAACTGTTAGCTAACCCCAAATGTTACGTAACTTTTTGTGTATTGAAACACACCTTTTACTATCAATCAATAAATCAGATAAGAAACCACTTTAATCAAGTCTGCATGTACAGTAGTGGGCTTCTTTTCCTCTCTGAAGTGATAACAGTTAATCAGGCAGAAATGAAAGATGTATCAAAAAGTAAGAGGGAACGTTTCATCATGAAGGCCATATCAATTTGACATTGAATTTTAGGACGTTTTCCTACTCCAAAACCAAGCATACTAAGAGCTTCAAGCTTCTCCTTTAAAAACACTAATTTAAAAGTATCCACCAATCAGAGCCCTGTATTAGGGTTTCTCTTGCACCTCAAAAATTACCCAATGTAACCAAACGACGTCATGCTTGTGAAATTTGCTCACAATAATGTACAGTTCAATATGCCATGGCATTATCCCTTATTGGCTATGAAAGTTTGGGTATCCTAACGTAGCTTTTGTACATCAACTTCGTAGTTTCGAAAACCTTTTCGTGAATATTTTCGGTGTGACATCAATATCTTAGTACTTAACACATATGGGCAAAGTGTTAATTTGCATAAAAATGGCAGGATTAACCACTTTGACATCTTCAACTTGTATTGTGTTCTTTTTTTCATTTACTCGATGTGGCATACAGTATAAAATGTAAGACTGTGTGACATGCAAGGGTCAGTTTACACAGTGTGCTGAATGTAACCGGCACATGCAGTCTTCAAGTTTGAAGGCTGGGCGGGGTGATTTGTCTGCAAGTTTCTGCACAGAACAGTACGGTGTAATTTTGAGTCACTGGTTAGATAACTTGCATGCAAGATTATAGGTGTTACATATTGTTGCGAACACATGTGATAGGGTGATAAGGCCATAAGCCAATAAAAATTTCAATTTCTAAAAATGAAGTGCAAACAACTTTCAAACTCATACATTATTAGGAACTCTTTCACTCTCAGTCTCAGGGAATGTTTACCAAATTGACAAAAAAGGCTATTTCAGTCCATTACACAGGGCAATGACATAGCCTAAATGGAGTTCTTCTTTTTGCATGCAACATTTTTTAAGATTGGAGTAGTGAGTGACTTGGAACCCGGTGAAACAATGGCCGGTGGGGTACTAATTTAGTTTCCGCACCCGGAAGTAGACATAATTTTACTCACTTCACAACTTCCAAAAGAGGGTGCTGAAACTTTAAAGTTTTTTTTTTTTTCCTTTTTTAAGTAAAAAACCTTTTCTTTTTCCCCCTCACTCAGGAAATTCAGCCCTATGAGTGTGTGCTGTGGAAAGAAGTGAATGGTTAGTACCGTGGAAGAAAGAAAAGCTTTGTTAGTACCATGACCCGAACCCTCCACCCTAGGGGTATAGGGATTCTAGCATGAAGACCAGCATGAAAACGCTTGCCTACTGTGCTACAAGGGCCATTGCCAGTGGATGGGTTAACAATAATATAAGTACGGTCTAATTATACTATCTATTACATATAGCTATAGGTATACGTATATACGAATACCTAAAGCTAAGTATGTATGTACTTGAGAGTGTACATACAGTATGGCGTACCTAACCCTAACCTTGTTTCTATGCGTACATAACCCTAACCCTATTACTATGCAGACGTAATCCCTAACCCTACAGCTTTGACACAAGTTCAGGGTACCGAAACTAAATTAGAATTTAGAGCCGTGGGTACCCAGGTAACCTGTGCAATCACTAGATTTAAACTCCTCAAAATCATGAATACTTTTTCGCAAAGCCTGCAGCTGTGTGCCCAATATAACCTATGCCTAGGCCTAGCCCTTGAACAGGGCTGTGTGTTACGTTACATGGCCTAAGCTCATTTCACTCCACATCACAGCCCTTGCCCCGCTAACACAGGGAATCCCGTCATTAGGCTTTCACAACAAAATACGTTCTAAACTGGTAAATATTACACACATCAAACTTATATTACCAGAAAATAATGTGCAAGTGACTTTCAATCGAAAAGTTACCAATAAATTGGCTTTCATGGGCAGTCTGAGGTCAAAATGCAGCAAAATGACACTTCGATTCTGGTTAGAAACTCCTTCGTTTGAATGAACCCTCATACGATAAGTGTTTCTACATGAACTTGAAAATAGTCAAAAATCATTCCTAGAACTTTGTAACCATTTCACCAAATCGGTAACTTCAACAATCATTCCACCTAATGAATGCAAATTTCATATGAAAAAGTGTTGTTTGTTCGTATTTGAAGCTTCTAAGTGTTTTTGAAATTGTTGAAACGTTGTAAAAATTTCTCCAAGTGTAAAAACTTTTTGAATAAGTGGAAACCCCTGGTATGACCTTTGACCCCAAAGTGAATATCACGAAGACGACGGATCCTACTATTTCGAGCGCTGACACCCGCTGGTACGCCCTGTCTTGAGTTCCACGCGTTGCTGTACAATTTGTACGGCAGCACGTGGAACTCAGTCGTACGACAGCGCATGCCGTTTCACAGAACTAGGGTAGATTAGAGGGTTTTAGACCACTTAAGGGTATTTGGTTTTTAAAATAAAATCAAGCAAGGTAATTGAACCAACTTACATTTGGTCAACATCTCCAATGGCTGTACTTACAATTTATGTTTGTCCTTGATTTTATTAGTTTCCTCCTATTGGGTTATGAAATGTTAACAAAAGAGGTCGAAAATTGGTTATTTTCAACCTACCTTAGGGTATTTTCAACCTCCCTATTGAAAACCATGCAAATTTATGGTAAAATTAACTTTATGAGGGTCATAAGAGGTAATCATCTAAATGTTGTGATAAAAGTTACCAATGAAGCTAACTCTTTTACATCTGGTAAATGACCATGAATTATGCCTCTAAAAATAAAAATTGATCAAATTCCTGTAATTTCAATGATTTTATGAAGGTTTAAAACTAGGTGGTCGAAAATAGCCTTTAACATTGAAAAGTGTTGGGTGGTTTTCAACCTCCCCACTTAATGAAAGCACACACAATTTAGGGGCAAGTTCTGTGTGTGACAACATCCCTCCAACTTATTTTTATTTAGTTTATCAAGTCTGACCATTTAATAATAAAATTTGTGGGCATAAAGATATTTGGAAATAAGCATCATGGCTTACGGACCATTGTAAGAAAACATGATTTGTAACCAAGTTCATCTGCATTTGGCTTTTGAGTTCAGATTTTTTGTTTTAAATGATTAGTTCAGGTCAAAAGGTGGGTGATTTTTAACTGCCATTAGTTAAAATTACTTGTTGATAAAGTCTTCAGAACTGTTGTTTTTTCAAGATATTTACAATTAGCAGAAAAGGCTTAGACCGTCCGAAATACCCTGTAGGTTGAAAACCCCGGAAAACTCAGGGATCCATTCTAACATGTGTAATGAATAGCAACATTTTGCAAACAAAAGTTAAAATATTGGCACAATGGTCCTTTGTATTTTACTTCCTAATCAGTAATGATAACATGATTAATGATAGCATTTAATGAAATTAATATCAGCGTTAACTAAATTAACATCGAGCGTGTCAGCCCATGTCCGGGTACACAAGGCATAGCCAGGCGTGTCAGCGCGTGGTTTAGTAAGATCGAGGACCGATTACTAAGTCGTTCGAAAGCTTGTAAACATGGCGCATTGAGTTAGTGTTACGTTAAATTTTTCGAGGCAAAATACACCATTATAACATCGAATCTGGGTGAACAGCTTATGCAGAAAGGTGGATGCGGGGCCAGAGGTCATCTGTGTAAAGTTTGGTGAGAAAACATAGTAATTTGTGAACGTGAGAGATGACGACCCTGGCCAAGGTCGCCTAGTGATGGGGTTCCGTGTGCATGTTATCGGAGCAAGGGCTGTGATGTGGAGTGAAATGAGCTTAGGCCATGTAACGTAACACACAGCCCTGTTCATGGGCTAGCCTAGGCCTAGCTTGTCTATACAGTGACTGTATCTTGAGTCGGTCAGCACCTTGCACTAGGTCTAGTCACTGAATAGAAAATGTATGGCATGTAGCTAGCCTAGGCCTACCTACACCCAAATACAAGACGCATTGATTGACCAACTCATGGTAATGGTAGCACATTGATATATAGCTTACATAGCATTTATTGTATAACGCTAGGACAACCTGTGCGTACAGTGTACGTACAATTTATAGTATTCCTAGACTAGGCCCTAGGACTAGCCTAGGCCTAGACCTAACTAAGTAAGCCTAACTTAGTAACTACTTTACTGCCTGATGTGGGGCTCATTCAAATAAGGCCTAGCCTATATGCGTTACACCTTCCTTAGAAGCTTGATGAAGTACCTGCCTTCTGATTTCACTGGTCAATTTAGAAAAAGATGTGTTTGTCAATCAAAATGTGTGCCCTTCTTGGTTAGCCTATCAGTCACCCTGTGTTTTGGGTTGATCCCACGACTGTATCGGCGGAGTCTCAAGTCAAGTGTACTGAAGTCCCAGGTCAGCCAGCAGGCATCTCGTACGTTCAGCGATAATCCCCAGGTACGCACGGGCGGGGGACAGTATCAGGCAGGTAACCGTTCCGAAGTAAGCTCTGCATTCAGTTTCTCATTCGACTCAGATCTAGTAACTGTTAGATTTATACTGGTTCTCTTTTTTCATCGTGCATTCCAGCGTTTTGGTGGTCATTTTGCCGCCTTGCCATATTATGGGAGAGTCAGAGAGTCGACTATATCCGTACGTAGCATCGAACATATATCTTCACATTAGCACACGGTACTGCACTTAGAGAAGCAACTTTTCCATGCGGACCTAAATGAGATCAAGAAATACCCAACTTAAACACCGTCACGGGCGGCGATCATGGGGGGTGGGGGAGGTGGAGGGGACCAGTGGCGGAGCTACCATATGGTCAGGGGAGGTCGCCCTCCCCCCCCCCCTCCCTGACCGACCAAAATCGTCTGTCGGCGCTCTTTTTTAGGTTTTTTAAACATACTCCACTCTTGCGCAATTATTGGCAATTATAGTGTTCTAGTAATTAAGTCAGATAACAAAATGTTCAACAGATACCATTTACTTTTACTATCTACACTTTATTCTGGTGAAGAGGGTCATCTCTTAATGCAGATAAGTGTAAGGTCCTTCATTTTGGTCCCAAAAGTTTTAGCTATGATTATAACATGAATGGTTGTGTTTTAAGTAATGTCACCTCTGAGAAAGATCTGGGTGTTGTAATTACTGGGGACTTAAAGTCATCAAAGCAGTGTGCAGCCACTGCTGTAAAGGCTAATAGAGTGCTTGGATTGATCAAGAGGAATTTCATCAATTTAAGTAAGGATATTGTACTTAATTTGTATAAGCAGTTGGTAAGACCCCATCTTGACTATGCAGCTCAGGCTTGGAGTCCCTTCTATGAAAAGGACAAGTTTGTTTTAGAGCAGGTTCAGAGGAGAGCCACTCGCCTCATTCCTGAGGTGAGAAATTTGCCCTATCATGCTAGGCTTAAACATCTTGGGCTTACCACCTTGGAGCTGAGAAGGATTAGGGGAGACATGCTCCAGGTTTTCAAGTTCCTTTGTGAAAGAAATCCCCTGCTGACTTGTAGTTATTTAAGGGTTCAAGGTAATTCTCGGGTGCGTGGGCATTGTAAAAAGCTTGAAAAGCCTTTTGCAAGGCTTGACATTAGGAAGTTTAGTTTCTCCCATAGAGTTGTCAAAGAGTGGAATTGTCTACCAGATTGGGTAGTTAACTCCCCCTCAGGTCACTGCTTTAAGGTTAACATTGACAGGTTTTTCCATGGCTGTGGTAGAATCTGATTGTTTGGGGCTGTAGTCAAGCTTTGGTGGTTTGACTTTTGATTAGGGCTTGGTCTTCAGGGCATCTTATGGGGCCTTGGCCCTCCTTTGCCCTTCAACCTGTTATGTTATGTTATGTTATGTTATCTGCAATAGCGGGATAGATTTTGTGAAAAAGTAGACTATCTTCATGCCTAATAAGCACTATCGTATGTATGCTTCCAAACCAAGCGTGATTTTAAGCTTGCAAAAATACATACTGACACTGACATTAAATTCACCCTCCCCGCAGTGGCGTAGCCACGGGGGGGCCTGGGGGCCTAGGCCCCCCCCCCCCCCAGCCAACATGCCCAGCTGGGCCCCAACTGGGTTTCAGCTGGGCTACTTGCTGGGCCCCAGCTGGGGCCCATCCGTGTTTGTCAGGTGTTCCCACGTGGGGCCCAACTGGGCTAGCCTTTCCCAGCTGAAGCCAGTGGCGTAGCTACTGGGGGGCAGGGGGGCAAGTTGCCCCCCCCCCCTGGAAAAATTTTTGGGGAAATTTTATGAAAATGGGGAAATTTGATGAATCTTCTTAAATTTCACAAAAATTTCACAACAATTTCTCAAAATTTTTGTTAGAATAAGAAATTGTGAGACATTTCTCATACATAATTCGTATTTTCATGCAACAAATTAACTCAGATTTCGTCAGTGTCGCATGAACCGGCCCAATTCGCGTTCCACAGAAATGTCTTCGCTGCGTAGCAGATTGAATGTTGTCTTGTACTTGTATACGCAGGGGGTTATGATCAGTGCATTTCAGTGCACAGGAAGCTGTTATTCAGGTGATACTTTGGGAATTCAGTAGAAGGATGTGAAAACTGACAAGTAACTACCGTAGACCCCCGAGGTTGTTATGTTCTTCTACGAGACAGCAGTAGCTGTACGACTTTACTCTGTGTACATAACGATGGATGGGGATGAAACAATCCATGGCCAACGATAAACTTAAAGTCAATCTAGAAATTAGAATTTACGGGATCCGTTGGCGTACTTAGATTTTGTTACTTAGCCTAATCCGTGGAGGCTTACAAGCTAGTTCGGGAAAATAGCTTTCTGCTCACTTTGAGTGTAACAATAAATGGACAATGAGTACCTTGTAGCCTTCTGCACTTAACAGACTGCTTTTCTCACAGGATATCCTGTGTGATCGAGCCACTATTAGGCCTCCTTAATTAGTGGCGTGCGAAGGGGAGACCATTGGGCCATGCCCCCCTCACAGATGCCATTTTTCTTTGTTCTTAAAAAAAACGTAGTCTAATTTTATCAACACAGATTTTCCTTCAAAAGATAGCATATGTGGCACCAGATTGCTTATAGGGACACCCAATTTTTCAAAAAATTTTCAAAGGGGATGGATTGTCCCTGCAAGGTCTTTAAGTGATGCCATTTTTTTTTTATTCCTACAAATAGACCTAGGCAAATTCTGTCAAATTCCAATTTTTACTTAGAAAAGGTAGACTCTGTTTCCTACTGGTGGCATCTATCAAAAGACCACATGCTTAGATTTTCTTTGCAAGCATAAATACGCTATTTTGAACATCTGAGGGGTCTGATTTTTCGAAATTTTCTTTACGCTCCGCGCCAACCAATGGTGGCGCTTCGCTCGATTTTTGGGCAAAATAACATATTTGGGGTAAAAGTAGCTCTTAACTTTCTGATCACTTTGCAGCTTGCGAACATATTTTGAAGTGAGCATTTTATTGCAAACGACAAAAGAAGAAAGCGACTGGTTAGATTCTTCGTATAAGCCTGGAAAATGCTATTTCCGGCCATATAAGGGGTCTAATTTTTCCAGATTTTCTCTCCGCTCCGCGCCAACCAATGGTGGCGCTCCGCTTAGATAATCTTTATGACAAAATAACATTTTGTGGCCAAGAAAAACCACCAATACCCGTCCGATCAATGCTTTTTATTTTGACTCCTAAAAGTGTGCAAATTAAATGCAAGTTTTTCTTCATAAGGTAGCATAAATGGCATAAAAAGAAATGCATGTCAAGGCACAAAAGTTTCAGTTTTATCCTCATGAACCACCACGATTCAACTTTTAACACTGTTCCTGTCAAAGTCGAAAATCTTGCACCATTTTGCATGTAGGCTCCTTGAAAACGTCAAAAAATTTCCGGACACCCCTCCCCATGACCATACTGCACGCCCTTCCCCCTCCAGAGAAATCCTGCGTACGCCACTGCGTTAGTACATACAAATAAACCAGATATTGTTTACCAAAATAATATACTTTGTTATTTCCGATTGCTCTATGTTATAAAATGCAGGTAATATTACAAAAAGACATGGTACTATTGTTATACTTGTAAGTTTGCATATTTTATATGCCCCCCCCCCCCCCAGATTTTTTGCGTCCTGATAAAGTAATTGAAAAAAAATAAAATTTTTGAACGGAAATAAACTTTGAAGTATTTGCTTCAAAACAGTAAATAAATAAAATGTGTACAAATTAAAAAAAAACATGGATGAATGTGTGTAGGTTTAAAAATTGGTGAATTACAAAATTGGGTATTTGGTTGTCCGTTTCAGGAAGTTGTCCGTCTCAGGAAGTTGTCCGACTCAGGAAGTTGTCCGCTGGCTCAGTTCAGCTGTAGAGCAGTGGTGCAGAGCAAGTATAACCTCCACCCCCTCCAGCCTTTGGGAAAGTGGCTAAAGACTGGGGATACGCTCACGTCCGTCGGATGGGGACGTTAAATGGCGGTCCCGGGAGCAGGATTGGGAGCGATTAGTCCACGCCTGCCTCGTTACCTCTGAGCACTAGTCGAAAAGAGAAGGCGAAGTTCGCCGGTGTTCATCCACACTCACTCTGGCATTGGATCTTCGATGAGTCAAATGATTCGGGCCTGAACTTCAGGGTATCTTATGGGGCCTTGGCCCTCCTTTGCCCTTCAGCCTGTTATGTTATGTTATGTTAAAACACATTTTGTGCGCACGTATGAAATCAAGTAATAACTTCAAAATGCCTACTTTTACTAAATTAGATACCGTTTGTGATCTGCACTGTCGTTTACTGCATTTCACTTACAAGATGAAACGAAAGTCTCGACGACAAACTTTAATGTGACTTTGTTAGGTTAAGGATCCCTGCCTTTCGGATGACTTATTGATTTACTGAAAATAAGGCAATCATGCACTGGAGACCACTCTTACACGACCATTCCTATACTTTATCATACGCAAAATATGCCGTAAGCAGGTAAGGGTAAGGTACTGCCTTCGGATAATTCTTCCCTTCCATCCTTAACAAGTAGGCCTTGGCCTATGCCGTGCCTCACTCCTGCCCATGCGAAGTGCCACTGTAGGACGATTTTTTCGACAAGTCCTCTTTTTACTAGTTGGCACTGGCGTCCGGGGGATTTGTAAAATGTCCACAAGGTCCGGATTTCTTTTGTTTCCCACATGATCCATTCTTGTACTTTGCGGTTCAATTATTTTGAGAGATTGTAGTATTTTAATTTTTACTACGTAATGTACCGATGGACACATACTGCACCATTTTGCACATTGTTCCTTTGGTAGTATGTATGTCTCTTGTAAAATCTCTACAAAAACTAAAAAATATTTTGATATTTTTCATGCCCCCCAAAAAGGGAAAATCCTAAAACTTAGGCTTATAATCACTTTAAAGTTTTGCCAAACATAGCACCATTTTGCATCTAGGAAATCTAACGCAAAGAAAGGTTCTCAGAGGGGGACACAACTACTTTTGGTTTTCCTGTTAAAGGGTTAGGTACTGCCTTAGGTAAGCTGAAATCCATTCAAATATTGCCGCATTTGCGGCTGGGTACGTCCAGTTTAAAACACGTGAGAAGTGCCGTTTCCGGCCATCTGAAGGGGTTTTAAAGCCCAAAATTTTCTTCTACGCTGCGCGCCAACCGATGGTCGCGCTCCGCTTAGATTCAAATATTGCCGCATTTGCGATCTACGTCTTCTGAAGTTTACAATTTTTCCCAAGGGAAAGGGAGATACCGGTTCTCTTAAGTCTCATCCCCCAGGCCACAGATCAGATGTGCCCAGTTTTGGGGTCCCTAAAAAGTGTATGTATTACCATTTTTCATAGATTGACTTTTTATTCTAATTATTTGAGAAGTCGCAGACATGAGATTCGTATTTCAAGGCTGGGTACATCCAGCTTAAAACACATGGGAAGTGCCGTTTCCGGCCATCTGGAGGGGTTTTAAAGCCCAAAATTTTCTTGTACGCTCCGCGCCAACCGATGGTGGCGCTCCGCTTAGATAGTCTTGCCGTGCCTGACCTTCGGAGGTACTAACCCCCCACTTGTTACCTAGGCCCCCCACCCAAAAAAAAAATCCCATCCTGGCTACGCCACTGCCTCCCCCCCCCCCCGGTCAAGTAAAATTTGCAGAGGGCGCACCAATAATTGTAGCGCAAATAGCTTTCTTCTTGTCAGGGGGCAGGGGGCCAATTGCCACCCTGGCTGTGAAAAATGAAAAATTCAGAAATTTGCCACTTGGGATACCAGTCCAGTATGAGTTCTTGACTTTTAAAATCGGAAATTCGTAGACCATAGATAACATTGTGTAGCAACAACGATATTTGGTTGCCGTGCAATCTTACATTAGCCAGTAGGAAATGCAGATTTTCAGTAGCGTAACCAGCGGGGGGGGGGGGGGACGGGGGGAAAACTGCCCCCCGGACGCCAAAAAATGGGAAGGGAAGAAAAAACGGGAAGGGAAGGAAAGGAAGAGAAAAGAGGAAAAAGGGGGAAGAATAGAAAAGGAAAAAAAGGAGGGAAGGAAAGGAAAGAAAGGTAGAAGAAAAAAGAAAAACGGAAAAAGAGGGGAAAGGAAAAAAGAGAACAATGAGAAAAGAAAGAAAGTGGACCGACTATTACATCAAAAGCAAAATTAATCTGCATTCATGGAACAATGTTTTGGTCAATATATGACCATTCATTTAGAAAAATATATTAACATTCATTAGTCTCCTAAAGTTAACAAAATAATATCTGAGGTCCTTTATCGGAGGAAAGACTTTCCTGCCTTGCTTTTTGCCAGGCAGTCGGGAGGACTTTAGAAAAGCAATCACTCTCAGATTTGCCACCAGTATTTGAAGGAAGTGCAGATTCTTCAGTAATCCCCCCCCCCCCCCCCAACTATTTAAACTTCCTCATAGGAAACCCAGAATCCGAAGTTTTCTACAATATAAGCTTCATATCAACAATTCTTTGTTTCAAAAGGCAGAAATTTCGGCATATATAGTGGTGTTCACTTTGCAAAAAATTTCGAAAAACTTAGCTACTACTTAAAAGCCCAAGACGTGCCATTTCCCGCTGTCTGAGGCCGGTCGCGATTTTTTCAAGATTTTCTGTTCGCCCCGCGCCAACTGAAGACTCAAATGTCCTCATACACACCTGCCATCATACCTTTCAAACCTGTAAGTTGTTTAGTCCTTGTAGAAGGATTCTTTAGTTATTGAAGTGTCAAAATTTTATCAATGTTCAATGTTGCATAGCAGGGGCGTAGCTACAGGAGGCACGGCGATTGTGCCCTTGCTCGAAAAAGTGAAAAAATCGAAAATTTACCATTTGAGACACCCGTCAAATACAGTGCGGTTTACCCAAGTTTTCCTTCATAAAATTCCAACTTCTTTCTAATAAAAGTTCCATATTCAAAATAATTGTTTTTAAAAAAGGCAAAATTTTCCGCTCGCCTCGCGCGCCTTAAATTGCAACCCTTAAAGCTGCAAGTGATCGCTCATAAAGCAGTCAATGGATAATTTGTCCTAGCCGCTACAGTGTCGTTTACCTAAAATTTTCTACAATATAGGCTTTCATTTTTGTCCAAAAAAGGCAACAAAGTTTCGAGAGTTTTCTTAATGTCGTCGATCGAGAAGCCTTAATCCGCTCTCCTGAGATAACACGATCTTTAGGCGACATGCTATATCATATTCATGCTAATAGGAAAATCAGATTCTTACAGGAAACCCTGAATTTAATTTATTTTATGCAATACAAGCTCCATATTTACAAATGTGTAAAAGGACCCAAATTTTCGGTACTTATCTTATACAGTAGTGTTCACACTTAAGAAAAAAAATCAGATTTATTTTAAAAAAATTGTTCTAACTGGTAAAAAAGGCAAAAAAAAAATTAGCATAAAAATGTTCCTTTTGGCCAATGGGGTAGGGTGAGTTTCATGGTCCAAAACTGTTGCTCCCCCCCCCCCAACACCTCCCCTTACGGCCCTAAGACACCCACAAACTAACACAGCTCAACTAGTACAAAATTGGGAAACCTCTAGGCTATTGCCCCCCACCCGGACAGTCAGGTTTGGTTACGCCGCTGCAGATTTTTCAGTGTTCCCCCAACTTTCAAATTTCATTACGGAAAACCCAGAATCCAAAACTTCCTGCAATGCAAGTCCCATATTTTCAAATATTAGTGTAGAAGGGCAAAGATTTCGGCGCGCTGCAAATTAGGTCGCCAAGTACAGTGGTGTTCATACTTAGAGAAAATCGGAAAATTTGGTTGCTCGCCCCTCCCCCCGTCCCTGGAAAAATATCTAGCTACATCACTGTTTGTAAGCATGAACTTTTAGCGGTAAAATTTTCCAATCAAAGCTAGAAATATGTTCGAAGTTAATTCCGTGCATCGCCACTTAGGGCTTGGTACCATCCTTGACTACTAGACTAACACGACTACCGTAAAGATTGGAATACTCGATTTTAAACTTGTACCACAATTTTTCTCTTTAGTCATGAAAAATCGTTCAAAGTATAAACACCAGTATCTGCACTGAAGGCTGACTCTGCTATTCAATCTCCTGCTAAAAACTCCATGCTGTATTGCAAAAGGAGGAAGGTGGAAATTTTAGCAAGAAGGGAAAATTTTTTCACGCGCATGGGCACATCACAAGCCGCAACCACACCGCTAGACTATCTATGATGACAGGCTTGAGATACCATGATGTGATCCTTGAAAACAGTGTTTATCACATAGTGTTACCACTTACTATATAAACATAACCCTTCGTTGGCGTGACCGTACCCGTATCAGAGTTCCTGATCATCCGCCTGTCTTTCGTAAAAATGTCCCTTCCAATATCCGAAACAGATCTCCGCCCCTTTGCACCGTTTACATAGCAACAAATGGACAAATCCAGGTGTATAATTTTTCAGAACATACGAAGGTCACAATTTTACATTTGACAGTCGGGGATCCCGGGGTCTTCTCTCCAGACCCTACTCCTGCTCTTGTCCACTTAAAATTTTGAAACGTCGATGTGGAACATGTGGGTCACAATAGCCCTTCTCCTTAAAAGTCAGATGTGTCTTTTTATCTGAGCAAATCAACTAAAGTGACCTCCAAATGCCTGAAAATCTGTATTTTTAACTTCAGGTTACCGTGTATACAGTATGTGTACATAATATCAAAGCATAAGCCTTTAGCGCCATCGTTTTATCGTCGACGGTTGCATACACCCTAAGTCGAGGTTGCCTATGTGGACAAAATTCCACCTTGAAGGGTTGAAAATCAAGACCCCATGATCTTGAGTTGCGGAGTGGCAGATTAGTTTATTCCGTTTGGTGTGCCCCAACGTAATTCACTGTGCATGAGTTCTATCCAGCTCGATTTTCGAGGATTTCTCTCAATGAACTCGGACTTTTCTCCAATTTGACATTTTGCCTGCCACTCCGTCAGTCAACTGCGGTGGACAAGCCGACGAAATTTGTTGCGCGTCGCACTGAGGCACCTTTGGGTGGAGCAGTTGACTGGTCGCCTTTGCAACGCAGGGCTGTTGTGGCTTTAGCTCCCCCAGTGAAAATGATGAGGCGGAAGTATAGTTTGTGGTGAAAAACCTTTTCACTTCACGACTAAAATTGGTTCCCCCTTACAGCTTTCCGTACATAGTAACATTTTTCGGATCAAAGTATTTTTTACTATATATTTCTGGTCACTTTGAAGTTAATTTCGAATTTACTGCAAACGACAAAATATAGCGACTGCTAAGATTCTTTTTATAAGTCTGTGAAATGATATGCGGTTGATTTTTCGAAATTTTCCCTACGCTTCGCGCCAACTGACGGTAGAGCTCCGCTTAGATAGTCTTCAATGTTTATGGCAGAAGTACATTTTTAGGGCAAGAAAAAACTCAAACTGAAGCGCTCCGGTACGCCTATGCCGATCACTCATGCTCTTTCATTTGACTCCTAAAAGTATGAAAAATTAAAAACAAATTTTACTTCGAAAAGTAGCGTACACGTCATTAGATTGTGTGTAGAGACACAAAATTTTCAGTTTTACCCCTACTAACGACCATAGTTCAACTTTTTGACACTATTCTTGTCAAAGTCGACACCTTGCACCATTTTGCATGTAAGCTCTTTGAAAAGGCCAAAATTTTTCAAAGGGGAGGGGGACACTCCTCGTGTTAAACCCCTCTCCTCCGCACACTGCACCCCCTCCTTCAGCAAAATCCTGCGTATGCCACTGGATTAGATACAACAGAATTTATGCCTATTTGCTAAAAAATAATCTATTGTGAAACTGGTGATTATTTAGCGGCACAGTAAGATTCAAAAGCGGTTGGAAGAACGTATTCTAAATTATCTGGTTTATTACAGACCGAAACCCAATTCCTATTAAAGAATGATGACATGAAAAAGTCTGAGAGGGCATGAAACTTATGAGTGCATGCCTACCTCGGCGACAATAGTAAAAAGCACCTCGATTTGAATTATAAGAGCGTCCCCTAATCCTTTACGTGTCCACCTTTGTACTTAGGCTCTTGGTAACACTTACGGTGTTCTTGTGAATAAAAGTATTGACTGACGAGGTAAGTCCCTTAAAAATTAAAGGGAATTTTTTGCAAATGTGAAACTTATTACATAAAATCGATTATTCCTACGAAATTTTAGACGTGGGCTATATGAGTTGAAATATAACGCCAAATTCAGAGAAATTTGACAAATTTTTAAGTTATTTCTTTAGTGTGCTTTTCTGCTCTGTGAAAGGTCGTCTCTGAGTAGTGATAATGGCTGGAAACATGTACAGTAGGCCTACCTGTCATTCAAGGTTCTCAAACTTAACATTTCAATAGACAGAATGCGGCATTTTGGAAAGTCATAAGAGCTCATATTGTGAGCATATTCAGCTTTAACAAGAATTTATGGGGCGGGGAATTGTCCTGATTTGGTGTACAAGTCAATGGGATATATTAACTAGTGGCGTGCCACCTCGCAGCAGGCGTCGAACATGTACCCCTCTGATATAAACGACTGCAACCAATATAGGTGCAGGAGCACCAAAAGCCAGCCGCGCGGGAGTATTGCAAGCCATTTTAACATTTACATCGCAATTCCACTTAAGTGAAATACATATCGGAATTCAATTCAAATTAAGTGGAAGACATTTTACTTAAGTGGAAAACAATTTCACTCAAGTGGAATGCATTTCATTTAAATGAAATGCATTTAAATGCCAATTCTTTTCGACTTAAGTGAAATGTGACTGACCAGCTCCAAGAAGGCTTTGATTGGCCAAGTCAGAATAAATAGTCCAAGTCTCGCTAAATAGGACGTGCAATAGCAGCGCTTTCAAATCCATGGCTCTGGTTCTTACGTAATACCCCACGCGAACATACGTCATTCTATCGCCAAGTGGAAACCATTTTACTTTAGCTAAATATGTTGAATCGCCGTTCTATTTAGCTGAAGCTAAATGCTCTTTCACTTAAATGAAATTGTATACCACTGAAGTACATAGGCGTACAGGAGCATTTCCGTTTGGGGGGCAGAGGATTCTCTGCCCGAAAGACTATCTACGCGGAGCGCCACCATCAGTTGGCGCGGAGCGTACAGAAAATTTTGAAAAATCGCAACCCCTCAGACAGTCGGAAATGGCCTTTCCCAGGCTTATAAGCAGATTGAATCAAAGCCGTCGATATTTTGAACTTTCGTTTGCAATAAAATTTTCACCCAAAATGAGCAAATCTACAAAAAGGTCAGAAAACCGCCAGATGAAATATACCACTACCACTGGATGACTACATTAAGCTATAATAAGTAATTAGTGCTTAGTAAAGAACAGTTTACTTTGACCTCAACTAACGTTACTGCTAGGAAGGACTAGCCGTATGTTAGGTTATACGTGCACCAGCACAGCGGTATATTGCGCAATTAGGGGGTTTTGAAATCATTCTCTCAACATTTATCTTTACACTTTTTGCGAATTGACTTCGTATAACAGAATAACAATCCAAATATACCACATTAGCCAATCTACGTATAAAAATCAGATCAGAAATTTGGCAGCTATACGGCTAATCCTGGAATGCCATGACATACTGTACGATTTCAAAACCACGGGTTGCGGCACATGTGCAACATGCGAGTGCAGGGCGCACGTGTCTAACTGGTGTGACTGTTCGTGTTTAGTAGTAACGATATGATGTTACTTTTACACAAAGTGTTGACAGGGGCATTGTCATGGAGTGCAATAGACAGACTCTCAGCGCTCCGCGCCACCATGGCTTGGCCCGGAACACCCCAAAATTTTGCCCAACACGTCTCCAAGATCGCTATAGAAATGGCACCTCCAAGGCTATTTAAGAGTTCCCACAACTCAGTAAGTTGAATCAATACGGTGAGATGCATTACCCTAGAGTTGTGTAATCAGAAAGAAAGGAAGGGGAAAGGGCGTTGACAAGGCACTATTCATATATTCGTTTCCGATCCAGCAATTGGGGCGGGATTTGATCTCTGAAAGTGGGGGGCAAATTCGGGGAGACTAGCAAACGGCGCCAAAGGCGCCGCGGGAGCGCCGAGCGCTCCCTGCAACGGCGTGGGGTCCAGGGGCAAAGCCCCGGTGGAGGTCCAGGGGGAAAAGCCCCCGGAAGCTCCTGGGTATTTACGAACTTGTAGGCATTAAAATGATGCATTTTATCTTCAACTTTAAAATACATAAGATGGGCACTAAACAGAACACAAATATCACAAATTTGACTTTCTTCAATTATATCCTTACTCCGCATGATTAAAGTCGGCCGGAATCGACAATGCAGAGGGTGCGGGGAGGGAGAATGGATTAATTAAAATTGTGGTTTTTCTGGGGCTCCCTCCTTGGTGCCCCAGATCTTCTTTTCAGAAAGTTAGGGGGCTTTTCATGTGATGTGAATTCAGTCCTTGTCTGTGATAGCGCGCGCGAAGCGCTCCGAAAAAATTCACCGCTTAAGACATCTCAACAATGAAACTGAATAAAAATTAAAAATTAGAGAAAGGATGGGCCACTTTTAACCTTAGCTGAATAACGGTGCCTTCCTAAAACATTCTTACTGAAGCACAGACATACTCTAGTTTCCTATATTGAATTTTTTTAGGTGACTTTCACAGAGCCGTTACCTGTAAAGAGGCGCGCGGAGCGCGCCGAAAAATTGAATTTTTACTTCATCTCAATAGTGAAATTGAAATAAAATTAGACAAAGAGTGGTCCCTTTTTACTACAGCTGAATAAGGGTGACCCCTGAGGATATTTGTACTAAGCAAAAACGTACCGTTGGTTTCCTATAGAGTCCTTTTCGTTAGTTTTTGATAGAGTCCTTATCTGTGATGGGACGCGCAGAACACGCCAAAAAGGACTAGTTTTGAGACATCTTAAAAGAGAAATCAGTGGAAATTAGAGAAAGGGTGTGCCCCTTTTCACCTCAGCCGAAAAAGGGTGGAGCGAGCTCCAGATTAGGGTCAAATAAGATCATCGTCCTTTCAGAAAGCTTGGGGGTACTTGGTCAGAGAAGGGGACCAGAAGACGACCTCCTCCTGCTCCCCTTTTCATTAGTTACGGTAGAGCTTCAGCTACGGCCCGAGCACTGGTGATAAGTCTCAGTGACAATGTAAGAGTTGTTCTACAACTTTCAATCCTGAAATATTTAAAACGGGTGCACGCGAAACGGGTTGAAAAGGAAGCGTTGAGACATTTATTGAAAGGATATTGTTTTTGTTTAGTTTTCAATGCAGTAAATGACATGTTTAAACATTATACAACTTAATTAAGTATCACTCGCGTTCCTCTGTCACTTCCAGTTTGTATTTTTGTAGCAAAAGCAACCAAAGACGTGAAAAAACTAAGTTCTGGAAAAAAGTGGGGGGAAAGTGCCCCCTTGCCCCCCCCCCCTCCGTAATCCCACCTATGCATGAGTACCGTATGTCTGTGACTCTGTTGCGACTCTTGACCGAATTCCAGTTCCACTGAATTGATACAACTTTATTTGACTCGGCCCGAACTCCCGACTATAAATAAATGATTTTTCTACTAACACCGTTTGTCACGGTGCTAGATGTTTTACAGAAATTTGTTGGCAGACTTATTGCAGATGTGTTCACACTTAATTCCTATGAGTGAGCAAACAAGCTACGCTGATTTGTTAACCATTGCCCGAATTTCGGTTCCACAGCACTGCAGGTTAAAAAGTTTCGCACAATTTTAAGAGGATCATTTTGAAAAGTGCAAAATCATCATCTCATTCATATGCTGCCCAAATACCTCTCGACCAAGTACGTTTCAGCCTTCTGGTGACTATTGGTGATTGTCATTTAGTTATATGGTGCGTCACAAGATAGCTTTTGATTGATTTGTTCGGGCAAAATTTTGGGGAGTGTATATATCCTCCCCCCCCCCCCCTTGTAATCTGGCAATTAAAAATATCCCAGAACTTTTTTGCAACTTTTTCCCGAATATTGTGTCATTTCGGGCAAAGGTTTGAGCAAGAATACGAAGTGTGGCTGACGAAAAATTGTTTTTTCATAACCTGCCCGAGTGTGTCGCGAATTTTGGTATTTTGTTCTAAAAAAAAATGTACCGTGACTATGATGCTTTTTTATTATTTTTTCGGCCAGGTGTTTGAAGGAATCGGGCGCGCCTAGGAGTTTTCTGTGTAAGTAGAAACAAACCAGGTTTTAAGACTCAAACGGCTGCCCGAATTTTTCCAGATCTCTGCCCGAATTTTAGGTCTTGACAAAATTTGGGGGCAGTCTTCCCCCCTGCCCCCCCCCCCCCGCCTCGTACGTCTATGCTGAAGTAAAATTTAATTCCACTTAAGTGAAATAGCATTTCACTGAAGTGAAATTGCATTTCCCTTAAGTGGAATGCATTTCACTTAAGTGGAATTGCGAGGTAAATGCTAAAACGCCTTGCCATACGGGAGCGAGGAACCATTGTAGAAGCTATTCATTCACACTTTGAAATCATAAGCCTCTTCATAGTGTTTTAATGAAATGTTTTGAGAAACTGTATTTTTTTAATAAATAAAAAGTTAGTTTTCAGTCAGATGTCTTATCAAATCTCTAGTTTTAGGCATCCTTTGCATATGTTCTATAGTAGCCTAACTTTATTATTGGTGATATAGTTCGCTACTGATAAAATATATGGACAGGCGTAATGTCTGTGTAAACTTGGCAAGCATGAAAATGTTACATAGAAGCATTCTGGTTCTGTTTTCATTTTCTCGCTTATAGAAACACTTTTTCAAACTTAAATCTGAATGTTAGGCTAACTCTGCATCCCACCCAACACAAAGTTTAACTTTACCGCTGCACGGCATTGTAGGTTGCTGTTATACGAGTTTAAGGACTCACCTTTAATATTTTCCACTCATGCGGGAACAAGTTACTCCAGAAACTACGTCCAAAATTTGAAAAGGAATATCTCGAATAGGTAAAAGATTGACGTAATTCCAAATAATTCCAACGGAACGATGGAAAATGTTATTCTTTAACTGTCAAATAAAGTCAGGACATTTATTGCTGGTTACTATACGTCACCACAGTGGCATAGCTAGACATTTTTCAGGGGGGAGGGGTAAGCACTCAAACTTCCCAAATTTGTCCCGCCGAAGTTTTGCCCTATTTTAAAAATATTTGAAAATATGGAGCTTGCATTGCAGAAGATTTTTGACTCTAGGTTTACTGTAATGAAATTTGAAAATTTGGATACTGAAAAATCTTCATTCCTTAGTGGTAACTCTGAGATTGCACGGCCACCAAAGATCTTGTTTTTCACAAAATGTTATCTAAGGCCTACGAATCAGAGCTCTCCAACTACACTTTAAAAGTCAAAAGCTTATATTGGAGAAAATTTGGAATTTTATGAATTCAAAAAAACTATATGACAATTGTGTGAAAATAACACTGTAGTAGCCGATGATTGTGTGAAAATAACACTGTAGTAGCCGATGATCTGGTACTTCATTCGGCAATTTTCCGATTTTGTAATTTCCACAGCTCTGAAAAGATTACAAAACTGATCTGTGAGGGACCACTACTGCATATTAGGACCTGCAATTTACCCCGCGCAAAGCGCGCCGAAAATTTTGCATGTTCTGAGCAAATAATTACAAATGTGGGACTTTTATTGGAGAGACTTCGGAATTCGCGCTTAATTGGATTTCTCTGTAGCAAACATATCTACAATCTCCGACAAAACAATTAGAACAAAATGGCTGTGGCAGTGACAAAATAATCCCTCGACATATGACCTGAAACCTCCTCGTCTTCTCTCGATGTTGCATTTACTTTTGTGGGTAAATGCGCACTGTTTAACAAGGTGTTTCTTGATTGGCTGTAGCCATTGTATAATATCGACTGTATATATTATTATATGGTTAGGAATTGGGTTAGGGCAATGGCGTAGCCACGGTGACGGTGGGAGGGGGTTGGGGGTTAAAAATCCCACCCAACCTTTCAATGCAAAAAACACCTAAAATAGGGGGTTTTCTCTCTATCCTTGTACTTTTCCCTCATATCGTATCCCAATCCCCCCCCCCCCCACACACACACACTTCTGTCGGGGAGTGTAGGCTCACTGGTATTAATGCTTGAAAAAGTTGAAATTTCTGTTACACGTGTACACTCCAAAATGTGTAAATACAAAGGGCAAAAGTAGTCGCTCCAGACTGATTTCAGTCCATCGGAAGAATCTCCCAAACTCCTTCCTGGTGTTGCAAAAATTCTAAAAAGTCTTTGCTCTCTCAATGAAATGAGAAGTTGGCTGATTCACAGGATGGGTAGGTCAAAACAATTGTTAAATGTTGTGAGAATCTGGAAGTAGAGATCCTGTGTTTCCCAAAGTTTTATAACAATAAGGGTGAATCACTTCCAAAGTAATTCTGTTGTTGACTTAGATCAAAGGGTAGGAAGTGGGGGTATTTGTAAACCATGTTGATGGGACAGGATGAGAAGCAAAACTTGCCCAAATTGGGGGAGAAGTTCTGAGGAATTGTTTAATAACATTGCACAGATGCAGATGGGGCTTGCTCTAATTGGGAAGAAATTCTAAGAAACTGTTTAATAATATTCTGCAGGTGCAGTTGAAGTTGAGTTCAGTAACCTAGTTCACAAAATGAGTGCCGTCTGGGTAGGTCATAGCCAATCAGAAAAGTTTTATATCACTCTGACCAATGAATGAGTAGTATGTTTCTCTGTGTCTAAGAGTATGGTGGAGGAAAGAAGTTGTAGAGTTGAGAAGTTAGAAATTAAGGAGGATTCTTTCAAGATCTAGACTTAGTGCGTAACTACTGTCGATAACTTCTGGCGATTTGGGCTATTTTCAGGAGGGAAAGACCAGTGAATTTTAGAGGGGAAAATTCTTTGGTGAGCATATTTTCATTATACTTCCCCAGGAGAAAATGGGACAGGGACTAACATGTCTCACTCTGGCCTGGTAAGATTTAATTTTATAGCTCTCTGTTAGGGACAAATTTGTGAACTCAGCATAGCAGAGCAATGCTCAGTTTTGTTACTTTTAAAGGGGGACTTTCAGCTTTGGAACATAGGCTAAATTGGAAACCAAAACCAGTCACTTACTTTCGTGATGGGGAAGCTTTTAATGTATGGCAGTCAAAATAATTATGAGTTTATCTGAAGCTCTAAGGGTATAATTGAGTGAAGGGAACTAGATTTACTGGGTTTTCTGCAACAAAGAAGAGGTTTCATGAGATTATTTGTACATTGTTCATGTATCGAGAAGAAGAAGAAGCTGGTGAAGATTTTGATTCTTGAACGCCAGCTTGAATAAAAGAAGTGGTACCTTAGAATACTTGTTCTCGGTTTATTTGAGTCACAATGTGTCATGTTTAGTTTAAGTTTTGGCAGTTGCAAGGGGTTACCAGAATACCTCCACACCCCCACCGTAACTCTACTACCCCTATTCCAGGTCTTACCCAGAAGCACCTGCAACCCCCTACATTCATCGACAACTGAAGAAAGACTTGGAGGCCGGCGACGCAACACTATTTCTCTTTCAAGTAGCCTACATTTAATGTTGTGTTGGAACATAGGTATTGCACAGTCAGTGAATATAATTCAAACAGTAGTCCATAGGCGTACGGGTATAATTTTCTAAGAGGGGGAAAGAGCATTTTTGCCCGAAAAATGGTTCCGTTTATCATGTTATGCCCATGTTTTGCGGGAATAGTTCAACTGTTTTTGCCCGAATTGGGGGCGAGTGCCCATGCAGTAGTCTATGGTAAATTTTACAACTGAGTAGGAAAAGTTTTGTACCACGATTATAATTCTTGAAAAGGACAGTTTACTATTCGTATTCATTTTGTGATGACTCAATATTCCCTTTAAGACGATCACACGCTGGCATAATGGTAATGGGGGTTGCGGTGATGGCAAAGATATTATAAACGTAGATACCAAACTCCTATCCCTACACTGTTAAACGGGCTGACTCCTCACGCAGGCTCACTCGGAGGGGCGGTAGTGTTCATTTGACATGCGCACAGTTCTATTCGGCGATCTGCGTGCATAACTGAGGATACATGACAGAAAATTCCATTGTGACGAGTGGCAGCATGCGTGCATTTTCAAAACCAGTTATATACGCGCAAACTATTTTTCTCTGTGTATATTCGGAGTAAAAGAAACGCGCACTTCTGCGTGCTAGGAAAATGAACGCAGTGGTTGGTTTTTCATTGTAAGCGCGTAAGAATGTTAACGCGTGTATAGATGTGCGCTTGTAAAGATACCATAGAAACTGACCAATTAGCAATGAACTTCAAACCAGTCGTTGTGCGTTAATGTTCAAATGTTCTTAGGTAGAAAGCCGACGAAGAAGCCTTAAACTGTTTCATGTAAGTGTAATTTATTGAAGAACTGTGTTTGCAGGAGTTGCAATGTTTAAAACCACACTTATTTATACTACCGGAAGACACCAATGAACTGTTAGCTTTTAAAACGACTGATCAGTGATCAGCACTTCCGCCCCTCCGATTCGGCCTCCGTGAGGAGTCACCGCACCATTTTAAGTTTGGCATCTATGTTTATAATATTTTTGGGTGATGGCAGCAATGACGCCAGAGATAACATTATATCAAGCTGGCAAGTTTCATCAGTTCATGTTTTCATGCTACCTACACTCTCCTGGTTGTTCCTTTATTACAAGAAAAACATTGAAACGTCAACCAATAAACGGGTAAGTTTAAACTTACTGATTAATTAAGCAAATGCCCGGTTATTATTCTAGTTTTACAAGTTTAATCGTTCATTTGAATAAGAATGCCTAATTAATCAGGAACCAGGATTATTTAGGTGGTATATATACATGAAATTTGGTAAAAATTTCACCAGATATTTTTTAAAGTGATATTCACCATACAGGACGGAGGGATCCAGCGAAAATGGGATTGTCTTTGATTAATACCGTAAGTCACGGGGTAATGTTACCTCACTGCTTGGATAAATGGAGAAAAAAAAACAAGGGATGCTAAAAAGTGTAGTGTCAATTATGCTTCAAAATGTGATAACCACTTCTATAGAAGGTCCATGGTGTGGCATGATCACTAACCTGTGTTTCAGACTGTCGGTGAGCTTTTCTTTATGTATGGTGATAATAATTGAGTATCGTTTCCTAGGATGGCTGAGGACGGTAAATGAAAGTACAGTCCACCCATCTTCTTTGAAAGTACGTTCATTTCCCCCAACATATACAATAAACCGCCTCAAAAACACCACATCCCGTTGCGACGTATGATAAAACCTTTAAATGGGATAAAATCAGGAAATGCTCAATAGTGCCCTCAAATCCGCTGCAAAGTATTCGACTTTCCACAGACTTGAAAGCTTCTACACGGAGTTGATGCGGGGAGACATGAAGTTTCGCTCGTTTCCAAGCTTCCCTCGCCCTGTTCTTGACTACTATGTAAACCCCGATGGAGGGGGAAGAGTAGAATTTAGATGTTTAGTGGTATGTCATGGCATCATAGCGACAAAGCAAATGATTGTCTTAAGGAACAATCCCTACAATGAGTCTTTTCGATAGGGTAGATGCGCACTGTTTAGGTTAGGGATTAGATTAGATTAGGGGTTAGGGTTAGGGATTAGGGATTAGGGTTAGGGATTACCGTTATCGTTAGCCAGTAAGGGGATTTCTTGTTAAGCAGTGCGCATCGTCCCTTGCGATATGTTATGGAATTATAGATATGGTTTTTGCAAACATTTTATGTAAGTACAGTATAATTAAATGAACTACCAGTGGTAAAAATGGGCTCAATTGAAACTATTTGGGGAAAATTATGGGCTTTAGAAGCTCACATGCAGAGGTACACCATGCAAGCTTTGGCTGAAAAAGGCTTGGATAGGGGTGATTGAACTTTACCGTGAATTTAAAGCAAATTGAAAGTGCCAGGAATGGTCAATTTGTCAGATTTCATATGAGTGTTTGCTTGCATCTGGAGAAAACTTTAACAAGTTTTCAAAAGGCCAGTTTACTATTTTGTATTTCGATTTTGTGGTCGTGGACAAGACCGTTTTACCAGTAAGTACAGCATTTGCTATACTTTCTTCTGAGTGGGCCCTGAAGTAATTGCAATTTCCAAGAAATGCTGACAGTTGAAAGAAAATAAGAATTCTGTCGGAACATATCTGAACACTTAAGTGTATGACCTCTGTATCATTTCTTGTCCCCTTTCTCTTGCCCGTAACCAGATGATCAAGGGAACCGAAGCCCCCTCAAAATTTCTCTACCTCAGAATTCATTAACATTTTGTGCTCAACATATTTTTACACATTTTCCCACCTCCTGGAAAATCTCTCTCGTATTTGAAGGAATGCATTTCATTGCCTTCATACCCTACTTCGTCCATTCCTGTCACTGTTAATATCATTTTGGTTTTAATATCACCCAAGGTCTCTGGAATCATGAACTCCTCCATTTTGTCTGCGCTCCAGAAGTCGGTCTCAAAAGGAGGTGGTACAAGTATCGTGATAGCGTATTGAATGCCCCATCCCTCCGACCGCCCTTCCATTGCTCTCTCCATAGACCCTTTTTTACATGTTTCATAGGATTGTAAGATATAACATTGGTGTTCTCTGTCTTATGCCACTGATACGTGCTTGCTGTAATATGCGGGACTAATGCTAACATTCCGCAATTCCTTAGTAACAAATGTTAGTGTTATTTAAAAGATGATCTTTTGATAAATAATGTGCGTTGAGTCCATACCCTTTTTCAATCTCATTTATTCTTATTTTCCAAAAACAGCCAACTTTTTTCAAATTAAGCGAAAGTGCTTTTTCGTGTCTGAGGACATTATATCAATAAAGTACTTCATGCACAATATAAAAATCACTCCATTTCCTACCTATCTTATCTGGTCACGAAAGAAATCCTCTAAAAGCTTTCGCATTTTTCGTTTTTATTATATTGACTTAAGAGATGGTTTATCGTAAAAGGCAATTTTAAACTGACCACTCGCTGTAAAGTAGAAGGCTCCATTTAAATATCCTCTTGTGCTTGTCCTACCGACAGATCGTATCTTATTTTGTGACGTAAACTTTAACATTGTCATGCATATCCTGTCAGCTCCTTAGCCTAATAATTCCAATTTCGAAAGAGTCCTTTCCCACGAGAAGGCGAAGCGGATTTTTAAACGATTTACAAGCTAAAACTTTCAAGATAGCGATGAAAATGAGACGGTTTTTTAATCTATAATTGCATGAAGTACTGTATTACGAAAATTGATAATGGATTTGGGAGGATTGACCAATGTTTTTCTTATCACTTATATGCACAAGTGGGCTACCATTGAAATAAGCAACAGGTTGTAAAGAGAGGAATATTGGCATTATTTCTTTATTTATAAGTATTTCAAAATAAAATAAAATTCAGGTCGACAAAAGTGCTAATTTCCCCAGAGGCTCTTTCGTTGGTAAAATTAAAATATCAGTGGTGTGTTCAGGATTTAGGGGATGTAGGCGACACAGTGGTTACACCGAGGTCTAAAGATATTCTAAATCCCTTTTAAATTTTGCACAGGAAAAATCAGCTTGACGCAAACTTAGTGCTATCAATTAGTACTTTTAAACAGGGATGACACCGTAATAGTCCCCCGCTGGAAAGAAAGCAAATTCCCACGGACTCCATTTTTTCACAAGAGTCCCGATTGTGGTATATCATGCATGAACGGCAGGTACTGCATTATTTGACAAGTAAGACCAAATATTCGTTTATGGTATTGACGTACCTATGGAACACAGTATCTTAGCCAGAGTAAGCCCCTCACTGATGCCTTTTTAGTTCCGGAAAATATGTTAAATACTTAAACATAAATTTCAATTCAGATGATAGTGTATGTGGCACCAGATCGCTAATAAGAACGCATAAGTTTTTTGAAAAAAGTTAGAGGACAAGTATGACATCTTCCAGCAAAACCCTTCCTCTGGTCTGCGATCACAAAACATAACCACATGTTCCCTGAGAGAAATCCTGTCTATGCCGCTGCTAGGATAGTTTGCTACAGGTGTGATTCTACGTCTGCATGAGGGGGGCGGGGTGTCGTCATGTGTAGGACCTTTCCCTTACTAAGACATAAAGTTAATGTATAGGATATGAGTTACATAAAAAAACTTTGTTTATGTTTGGAAAAGATCTAAATTAATTATGCCATGTGATACAAAATTCGGGTTTAACATGACACTGGTATGGCTATCTTTCGGGTAGGTGACCCCCCCCCCCCCCCACAGTACCTAACACAGAGGCCACAATTTGCATTGTCTCCGAAACCCAAAGTTCCGGCCGACTCAGGCTGAGGTTTCTGAAATCTATGTTAAAGCAATTCTAACTGTTTCTTGCAATATTTGGGATAATTGGAGTTGAGGAAGGGCAAGCGGCGGATCTGCTATCAGCAATAACACTTTGTTTGCGAGAGCAGTCACCCCAACTCAGTGGCGAAGCCAGAGGGGGAGAGGGGGCAATGACCCCCCAAAATTATTCAAGACCACATCCTGCCCCCACACACACACAAAATCCACAAAGATACAATCCGTTTATCACAATCCAAAACTCACATCGTGTTGTTGATAGTTTTTTCAGTAGATCTATCCTACTGTTCGTAAAGAACGGGAATAGGTGTAAGTATTGACTTGCATAACAGTTTTATATTGCTTATACCATGTTGCCCCCCCCCCCCGCCCCTCTTGAGCGTTTGTTCCCCCTTACAATGAAATACTAGCTACGCCACCAGGGGCGACACCAAGGGGGGCATGGGGGCAAATTCCCCCAATCAGAGACTTTGCCCCCCAGTTGCCCCCCCCCCCCACTCAGCTCCTGAAGTAAAGTGTCCTTTCAGGAGTTTTCAAGGCAAAATAATTCACAAATAATTGCTAATAAGTAGCTTTTAAACATATTGTCACTTTCCAACTTTTCATTATGTCAGCTAAGGAGAGTAATAGCCACAAAGCCAAGCCATTTGGAATCTTTGCTTTGGATGATGCATTATGGACCAAAATACACCTACCCTGAGACTTAATTTTTTACCAAGAGATTTGCTAAAACCTCAGAGCTTCCGGGGGCTTCGCCCCCTGGACCCCCATGGGGGCTTTGCCCCTGGACCACACCCGGTAAATCTCGCGCTTCGCGCTCGATTTCGTGCGAAATTTTTTTGCCACCCAACATTTACTTTTGCCCTCCATTTGCCCCCCCCCCCACTTTTCAAATCCTGGTGCCGCCACTGTACGCCACTGCCCCATTTTGAATTGTAGTAGACTGTGCTGTTTCATTGTTGGCTGTTGAGAGTCATGAGACAACAATTTTTTCCTTCAAATTTGAAATTTGGTAGAAATAACTCCTTGGTTCACCTTGAACATGCAACTTGAAGTTAAAAGATATGATGAAAGATACTTTGAAGAGATCTAAGAAGAAAATTGTGATGTTTAGCTGTTGCTTCAAAGTAAATTTGGGGGACTGCTCTTGACCTTTATCGTTTATTAAGAAGAGAGCGCAGTGGGACTAGCGGTACGATAAAAGAACGGGATCTCAGCCTGGGCTTTTTCGTTGGCAGAAATAAAACTTTGCGGATCAAGGAAATGTTCAAATCTCTCGTAAAACGATGCAGAAAACAAATTAATATTTAGATAAAGTAAGAACATCTTTCTTACACCCCAGAAAGGGTTACTGAAGGCTCGCATAAAACAAAACAAGAAAGCAACAAGAAAAGATAAAAATATTCTCAAACAAGCAACACTAAAACATGAAACAAAAGAAGGAAAAAGAATAAAACAATAGAAACCAAACAGGCAAGTATTAACTTTTAAAAGTAAGATAACTGGAATTTAATAAGTACATTGTGGTATAAAAAGGGGGTGGCGATTAGTGGAGTAGCGCAATCTCATTTTGACACTTCTATAGGAATAATCGCATTTTGCAAAATATCTTTAAGTGAAAGGTTATTGTCTTCCGTAATCTTCGACAGTTTCGTCCCTAATTGACGTTGATAGGACTTGGCCAGTGATGGCTGAATTTCCCCCAATTAACAGACTACCTTGCTTAATAATGGTGTCTATTGCATATTCGTCTTCATTGCGCGTATTCCCACCTCAAGATAAAAGATCGTATGACCAAACCCCTCAAATAACAGGATACTTTTATTAACATTTAATTTGTTCATAGTAAGCCTACTGTATATACATTCTAGGTTTTATTTTCTTCAACAAAGCTTCGACGTGATCATACCGGGAAAGTGTTTAATAATCTACTGAGTTGCATATCATCCATTGAAAATTGTGTAAGCTTCACAATGCTTTAGGAAAATACTGAATCCACCCTGTTACATATCAAGTATAGAAATTTATAGAAAAATTACTCTTAAATCAAAAGACGTGGAGACAATTATATGCTGGCATATTCCATGTTAGGGGGGGGGGGCTTTTCTCAACCGTGTTAAGCTGGGTTTAATTTATTCTTTGCAGTGACATATCTTCACAGAAGTACTTTTACATTTTATTTTATTTTTTCATTTATTTATTTTTTGGTTTTGAATGTTTAAGTGTAACCACTAAATTTTTTAAGTCTTGTAATAAGGTAACACTTAGCCTCCTTTGGGTGATAACTTATCGGCGAGCGGGTTCGGCACTTCATTATGTACGTGTTTAGTACAAGAGTATTAAGTCTGCATTTAGGTGGCTTCTCCGTATGCATCATATCAGCAGTTTCAAACATAGTTTATAAGCAGGGGCGTCGTACAGATTAAAGTATTCTGATTGTAAGAGGATCGTGGGCAGTAGTGGGTACTCAAAAGACTTTCTAAGTGCCACCACCAGTTCTCACAGAGCGTGCAGAAAAGTTTGAAATAACTGTGACCTTCAGACAGCCGAAAATGTCATTTCCGGCTTGTTAATTCCCGATTTGTCAGTAGAATTGTTGTTATTCGGAGCATTCGTTTGCGATGAAGGTTTCATTTCATTAAAAAAGGGGACGAATTTCAAAATGATCAAATGTTAGGCCAACAAAATACCGTTGTATCGTCCCTGTCTGCATGTGATGAAATGGTTGAATTAAACTAAAGCTATAATCGTTGGAAAACCGACTGCATGGCAGTGGCGGAGCTAGGGATTTCGGTCGAAGTGGGCGAAAATGGTCTGCAGGGGCGCTTCGCAGGAGTAAATACACTGAGCCTCAGCACGATCGAAGCGACAGTTTTCCGCGCCTTGTAGAAGGCTGCTTTGACATTTCTCCTCGGCAAGTTTTTCTATTCCGCGGAAGAAAATTCGGGGGCTGAATTCTTTTAGGAGAAAAGTTCCGCGCCACCATGAGTTGGCGCGGGGCGCAAGAAAATTTTGGCCCAAATTGCCTCTCAGATCGCTTGAAATGACATTTCTAAAGCCTATTTACCGCATATAGATATATAAATAGGGAAAACACTAAGTGAACTGTTAAGAAATATTGATGTTAATTTTTCTTCGTCTTTTTCTTTATGTTTTCTTCTTTTTCAGATTTTTTTATTTTCCCCCAAGTTCTCCCTTGCCCCTTCCTGCGGACGAGCATGTTTCTATCTCTCTCTTTCACATTCTAGTACGAAGGCAGTCATTATATTTTGTGTGTTATTGTCATGTCTCGATTTAAGGTTTTAATGTAATAATTGGCTACTTTGTGAAGAAAAAGATTAAACATGCTGGAGCTAAATAGCAAGCAATCTTACAGCAAAAAAGTTATGGAAATTAATCTCCGTTAGGTGTACATTTTTGGCATCTGGAAATCAAGATAAGTACACGAAGAAACATTAATTGACGTAATTTACATCATGTGACCACTCTGAAGTAGCCATTAATTAAGTACATTTAAAGAAATAGTCAAGACAAGAGGTCTGCTTGGCTCTCTACATACCGAATTCATAACAAATAAAAGTAGCCTAAACTTAAGCTTATTTGATGCAATTTTCTGGCTTTTGAGATCACGGAAGTACAGAAATAAGCATTTTCATGGGATTATCGTGTAAGTGTCAGAAATAACCATTTATCATGCGAATGGTCACATAAAGAAAAGCAAAAGGGAAACTGCTCATTAAAATACTTAAACCATTACCACTATTAATAACAGTTTCATTTTATTTTAACCTGAATGTTCTCTTCAGATGACTTTGAAAAATGTTGTGGAAGCTGTTTTGGTATCTTCATAAACTCTTTTTTGTCTATTTTGACAATTATCACCGACAACAAGAGGGCTATTTGCGCTACAAGTATTGTTGCGCCCTTTGCAACATCTTTTATTGGCCGGGAGGGTTTATTTAATACCAGTCTGTGTATTTTGTAAGCTTATAATCACGCTTGGTGTGGAAGCAATGAACTTAGCACAGCGACAATATTCATTAGTGCGTAAATCATGCAGATACGTTTCGGCAAAACCTATCCCTATGTTACAGGAGATCACCCTTTTTATCAGAATAAAGTGCAGATAGTACAGTTACTGGTGGCTGTTTGAGCATTTTATTATTAGTGCCTTAAAAGAAAAGGTTCAAGAGTAAAGTATGTCAAAAACCTAAAAAGGGCGCCCACAGACGGTTTTGGTCCGTCAGGGGAGCATCAGACTTGCAGTCGGGAGGTTGGGAGTTCCTGGCCAGATCACACGGAACCTGCTTGGTGCACAGCATTATCAGTGGAGTAGGGCCAGTGAACCACAACTGGAAAAAAGGGCACTGGCTGGCTCGACTTGAGCCAATTGGTTGGAAACTCCATCTAACTAACTTACATCATTGGAAATTACCGTTGTATGTGAAGTCTTGCCACAACGAAAACACTTAGATTCGCCTAGATATAAATGACGAGGAGCGCGGCCATTGGTTAAAAAAACCTCTAGATAGATTGCTGACATGACACTTCTAATGGCTTATAACTGCAGGCCAAGAAATGGCTTTTCCGATTTTTCATGCACCTGGACTTTCATGCAAACATTCCGAGGCATACCGGCATGTCACGCTGACCGCCCAAAATTTAATTGAATATGTCCTTGTAATGGAGGTGGACCGAAACCTAATTGAAAAGTAAATGTGGGACTGAATCGTTCCTAGTACTATATGGTTATAGTGCCATTTATTATTTTAATTTATGAATAATAACGTATTCTGGAGAAAATATTATTTAAAGTGACTCTTAAAAAGGGGTAAGTGAAACTCCCTTTGAACTTTGCAACAAAGTCATGACCGACGCACCATACGAAAGCTTTGGCAGCACTGGCATACTGTATTACGTGAATTATTAAATGAAAGAATGAGAGTTTTATCCAGTGACGTATGCACTGTCAGGGTTTTTTTTAAGGGTTGGGGAATGCAGTATTTTGAGTGACTATCGGCCTGGGGAGGGGGTCTAATTGGAAAGATTACCTTCCCTTTGAACATTTTTTGCCTTTTCAAGAAGCCGAAGTACAACATGTGGCAAGCTTTTTAACTTTGACATGGAAAATCTTGGAAGTTGATTTACGGTGGTGGGCATAAAACTGAAATTGTTGTTAAAATTGCAATCAAATGCAATGTACGCAACCGTTTCGAAGTAAAATTTGTTTTTAAATTTGCGTACATTAAGGAGTCAAAATAAAAGAGCATCAGTGGTCGACATAGGCGTACAGGACCATTTCAGTTTTTGGTTTTTCTGGCCCGATTAAAATGTAACCGACCCCGCTATAAAGACTATCTAAGGGGAACGCCACCATCAGTTGGCGCGAAACGTATAGACAATTTCGAAAGATCGGCCATCGGAGGGCCGGAAATATAGCATTCCTCAGACTTGTACGTAGAATCTGAGCACCCGTATTTTTTGTCGTTTGCAATAATACGCTCTCTTCAAAATAAATTTGCAAACTATAAAGTGATCGAAAAGTTATTAAAAATACTTTGACCGGAAAAAGGTAGGGAAAACAAGCCAGTAAGCCACTTCTAGAAAAAAAGGCCGTGGCGGTCTCGACTTGAACCAAAAGGTTGGGCGCCGGGCCGTTAAACTCCATCTAACTAACTAACTTGATGGACACTTTGCGTGAAAAGTTGATGTTTCATCGCATGATCCAATATGATGACGTATTTGAGACGTTTGGTGTTGCTCCTTTGTAACCCCTAACCACCCATTACATTCTAACAAACAACCGGAACTTTTTTCTTGAAGTGGAGTATCCCGATGTTAACCCTTTACCGTTGTTTGGGTCCTTTTGGACCCATGCGGAGAGCTCGGCTGTCACCGATCTTTACTGTTTCACGCGGAGCTCGAAACTGCGAGTAGCTACCCGAAAATTCGGCCACAACAACGAGAGAGACAATAGTTTAAGGACACGGGGTCAACGGTCTACGGAAGCTGATGCGGGGCGTGCTACGTCCGCTTTTCCGCCCATTCCCGAGGCGCGCAAATATGCCCTGATCGGAGCACAACGGTAAAGGGTTAAAGAGGGCTTTTCCTCTCACCCCCAAACTACAATTTTCATTGTCGTCCACAGAAATTCTCAATTGACCCAGCTCTTTTATTGACAGCTAGTTCAAATAATGCAGAGAACCGAAGCTCATATAACACGGCATGTACTGTGCTGAGAGTGCTGTGATTATATACACATTGCGTTCTTGTCTAACTTACCTTAAAACTGAACTGATATTGTGTCTGTATGAGTGAGAATAAATTACAGTTGGGCGGGTAGGAAGGTTAGGAAGATTGGAACTGTTTGGGTTGAGAGGATTGGACCTTGTCCTTGAAATATCGTGTCAAGCCGTTTTCAAAGTTGGTCTCCGTTTTGTGAATGTTAATCTTAGATTCATCTCATTTTCGATAATTCAGATCTTCGTACCAGTTATGAAATTTAGTATTCATTACTATGTTGTGATATTATGTTGAAATGTTAAGCGTCACAAGTATACACACGTGACCATGCCCGGCTTAATGCCTCCAGAGAGAGTTGATCAACAATGTTTTCAAAGTGTGTATTCATAAGGTAAGATTAATTTTTCTGTAACTTTTTATAGGCTGTCAGTGGTTAAGCCTTCATGAAGAGTAGATCGATCCCTTACTGAGCTGGCGAAATGTTTGCATTGAAGAGGAAGTTTAAGGAAAACATTTTTATATGTAAAAAGAGGAACCAAATCTACACAGTGTGGTGAAACTTCCATTCAAATCCGACATGTATTTCTCAAGATAGCATTAAATAAATCACTAGATTTGTGTTCCACAGTGAACGTAGGGGAGTAAGTGTTCTATCACCTCCTCACATTGACAATGGATGATTTGTTTCCCTTTGATTTTTAAGACTATTGTATTGACCTTGAAGTTAATAGGAATAGGATTTCCCTGTGGGGAATGCAAAGACTGTAAAGTTCCCATGCCACTTTTGCCTATGTAGTAGGCCGGCGGCATTTTCCTTTTTTCGGTCATAGGTGGTTTAGAAAGCCAAGGAGCTGAGAAAACAAGAGTCCGCGAGGTAATGCCACCAACGCAATTACTGTAAATGACTGTAAATTTCAAAGAAAAACAAAAGACTGTTCATTAATGTGAGTACATGATGTCATATGTGTTTGCTTCAAGTTCGCTTTTGTTAAAAGTGTGACAAATTTATCTTGAGAACTACACATCGGATTTCAATGCAAATTTCACCAAAATGGTGAATAAGTACCCCTTTAATATATATCAAAACTTGATAAGACGTAAATTCCTTTTTTAATTGTGTGTTTTATCCTTCTTCAGGCTCACACAATGAAGTTCTATTAACTTAATGTGTACAAATATTTTGGTAGCATAAAAATGTGAAAGTTGAAGCTTCGTCGTGTCAATGAATATCCACCGACTCATCGAACCCAATCAACCAACGAAAGAAAATTTCAATTTGAACTCATAAATAAAGCAAAATTGAATAATTTCTGTTATTTTCATAGGTATTGGAGTGTGTATGTCAAAATATAAATCTGCCCTCTATAAAATATGGTCAAATGAGAACTATATATATTCGCCACCTGGTTCTCTGACTTTTTAATCCATAAAATGGCGCGTTTTTACTAGTTTTGCGTTTAATTCATCCAATCACCAACATTGGAAGTCATGGAGTTATACAAGCTCCAAGTTTCTAAAACGACGCCAGGGAAGAAGAAAGATCTTTTTACTTCCAAACCTGGGGATGTATCCCATACATGGGGGTCATGGCCCCGTTTTGACTACCTTTGGGGTGAATGACCCCTTGTCCTTCACCCGTTAACCCGTACGTTTACGAACATGAAACGAAACAAAAGTAAACGACAATCTATGTTGTTCCGGACTTCAATTACTTTATTGAGAATGAAAGAAATTTGCTTTGTTAAAACTTTCGAAGTATAAGTTTTGTATGCTAAGCATTAAAAACAACATAAATGGTAGTAAGCACACAATATCAAACAATTTCATTTACTTCGTATTATGATATTTAAGCACGGACATGTAACAACTGTAAACGAAATATGAAAACGCGTGCGTCCGCGGCAAAAAGTCATAGGTTTGGCATTTTTTAGTGATAAAATAAGGAGAAATCCCTTACTCCCAGAAAAGATTTTACTGGCGGACGCCCATGTACGGAAGTTACCGAACCACTATATAATAAAATCTACAGTGCAGTGGTGAAAGAGTTGTAACAGATTATTTCTCATTTGCATTCATTTCAAAGAGCAATCATTGGATTGAAAATTTAATTTTGCATTAATTAGTTAATAAATGACTACTTAATTTCTGTTTTCTCATAACTACAGTTATTATATAGTCCGTAAAGATTATTCACCAACATAAACTTAAAGTTAGAACCGTCTTAAAGGGCCAAATCTCTACCCAAACACTGATTCTAATTCTCTCAACCGATATACCCTACTTTTTATCCTCCTAATTTCTCCTTGAACAGACACGAACTTTATTTATTACTTTTGATTATATCTTAGCGATGCATGCAAGATACTGCTCAGTGCAAGCTGTGTTACACGAGCAGGGAGTTGCTACAGAAGGGGACCACTCCCTTAGTATATGGGCTACTCTGAATCTTTTGTTCCCAATCAAAACCCAATGTCAACTGAGAATTTTGCTACCCGGGACAAAAAAAATGTGTTCTGGTTATGAGTGCCTATTTTATGGCGGTATCCGTCTACATCTGGTACCACTAATGTAATAGAGTAGAGCTGCCTATCAACAATTGATTAGGGACAACAAATCAGTGAGCCACAACTGGAAAAAGTCCGTGGTCGGTTCGTTTTGCTTGTTGTCTTGTCATTCATTTTTTGATGTAGTAGCTTCTTTAAAGATAAAAACTTTTCGGGAGTAATCGTTTGGCTTCGTCCCCCGGCCTCCTCCCCAGACAATGGAGGGGACTTTTGAAAAGATATGTACTTTTCCTATACTTCAAATAGCAGTGCTGTAGCCGAGTCCCAACTCGGACTCTTGATTTCAGAATTTTAAGGACTCGGGCAGACGGGTTGATTTATTCCCCGTTGAGAGATCGATTCCTTGTAAGTTGAAACTTGCCGTACTCGTGACTCGGACTCCCCGAACTCGACTACAAGACTGTCAAATAGATATAATACGCATGGGGCCGTTGGCGGCGTTTCCCCCTAATTTCGGAAAACTATGATATTTGTAACCAGAATTTTAAGTCTTCAATCCCATGACCACCGATTTCTTTGTTTCTGCAGACGTTTATATCCTTCTTATATTCCTAGATCTGGCATGCAGCATGTTCTGTAGTATGGCTGTCATAAAGTATATACATCAATAAACAATGTTAACCTAAACCACATAGTTAATAAGCTTACGACCATTCAACAGGCGTTTGACCTTTTTTCTAAAGAGTACCACATACACATATTTGAAATATAAATACCTTAGCTATATATGTCGATACGAATAGAGAAATGATTAACACAGCTACATTTGCTGCTGGCTTAATAACAGAAAGGCACAGAAGATTGACTGAATCTTAAACTGAACAAATTAATAAATAAAAATAATTGCACTCTTCTTAAATAAATTTTTGGTAGTTTGGAATTAAAATGTTTCCTGAGAAACTTTAATATTATACTCTGTTATCCACAGCAGCAAGCCGCCCATGATTTGATATGATTATTTAATCGACACCTTCTGTATGCTTATCGAAACTTTAATAAAAGTGTGCATTTTATTACTAAGTACATAACAAGAATTTTTAAACTTTTTCTGGATGGATGTACTTGCTGCTTGGGTTAGCTTAACAGGATAAGTGCAGTCTCCCAACTTGAAGTGGTGCAGTAGACTGGGCGTTGCCGAGTTCCCACAAGGGAGGATCAAAGCAAACAAACGAAAAACAAACAGACTGTCCTGTTTTGTGATTGGTTTGGCTCTTGATATTCATGCGGCAATACGTCTCCCCGTCCAATGTGAAATGTACTAGGGTAACTGCTGCTTGATCTGCTCTCAGGGTGCAAACTTGAAATCCTAAAATATTGTGAAATGTACTTTGAACAGAATTAAGAGGGAAATGTGAGAATTAGCTGCTACTTCAAAACAAGTTTGGGTCGACTGCGTTTGCCCCTTTGACATTAGTAATATGACAATTGATAAACCAACATAATTCTTGAGCCAAACCCCGGTAAAAATTCCAGTTGAATCCAGCGGTTGACCAATTCAACTGTTTTCAACTGTCCAGCTGGTCTTGTTCCAAATCCCATATAAAACCAACTGGGTTGAACTGGGTTACCAGCTTTCAACTGGATTGACTACATTCAACCCAGTTGAATTTGTTCCAATTTCCATATTAGATTAACGGGGTTTAACTGGTTTTCAACTGGTTTCTAACTGGATCCAGTTGAACCCAGTTTAAGTGGGTTCAACTGGAATTTTGACCATGGCAGAGCATGGAACAATTATTTATTTCAGATGGCTGGACGTTGTGTAAATATCCTCACTTTCTGCAACCAAAACTTCTATTTCGTTAACGATTCCTTTGATGACCGGGTTGCTTTTATGTCTATGACACCCACGTGTTCACTTTGAAGGAAAAAGCTGACTCTCTTTCTTTTTGTGCCCTCTCAATTTATCAGTCAAATACTCTTATGACACATTTGAAAAATCCGCAATGCCGTTTAGGTCTCCAATTTATTGTATATGATGAAGGTTGGCGAGATTTTTATGACATTAGTGTTAAAACCTTTTGTCAGCTCTAACATCTCTGTAAGAGACAGGTGGAATGATGTGCTGGCTTAACACGGGAGGTTGTACCAAGCGAGGTTGAAAAGTTTAACAAAAATTTACCCTTTAGATGTTGTTAGTTAGATGGAGTTTTACAGCCCAGTTTCCAACCTATTGGTTCAAGTCGAGCCGGCCACGGCCTTTTTCCCAGTTGTGGCTTACTGGCTTGTTTCCCTAATCCATTGGTTCTGCAGAGCGTCACGCACAACAGCAGAAGGTTCCATTTTTAGAGTCTTTGGTATGGCTCTACCTGGGAATAGAGCCAGAGCCTACCGCGTGAGAGACGGGTCACGCGGTCACCTTCAGATGTAAAACTCATGTTACGCTATTACGACTCTAATATAAAGTTATCGACACTTTCTTACAAACAAATGTACTATATTATCGCATATTAATTAGAGACAATGACTGTTTAAAAGAACACTTTCTCATTTTAACATGTTAATAACTAATCTTTGAACATGTATTGAATGTACAGGGTTTGTTAATTCATTAATACACTAACGCATCAAGGATGGGACGATAAATACGTTGAAGTACAAACGTTTTTAACTTCAGGTGTTGTTAAAACATAGGATAACAGTAACACATTCATGTATTCGCGTCAATAACACCTTAACATGTTCATTGCCTTATCGATCTGTCGATAACAACGCGTTAATGTTTTAATAAAGCAACATGTCATATACCTTCACTGTACAAAGATAAGCCATGAACACCTTCCAATGTTGTCCAGTGATGACCTCTGCACCTTTTTAGCAAGAAAACGGCAGACCACTTCACATCTTATTTACATGTACCCTTTCGTTAAACAGTTACATACTGAACTTAATTCTTGGACACAAAACAAAGTCCCAAAGACATTTTCTACTCCAACAAATGTCTTATTTTAGGTCACTATGGTTACAGTGCAGACGTTCGAGCACTAAATAATATGGTCATGAATTTAGAGTACCACATATGCAAGTGTAAAGTACAGTCTGTAATACCCACCTTACCTTCGTTTCTTCTTTTTTAAATGAATTAAGAGATTTTTTTAAAGGTGGAGAAACAATGTCAGCTATGTTAATTTAAATCAAGATAATTTTCCACATGTCTGGGTAGAACTTAAAAATGCACTTTCTATATAACCCTCACCCGTTTTAATTAACATTTTATTAAAACTTGCTAATTTGATATTGAAGCGAAAAAGGAAACAATGAAGCATAATGAGAATTTGCTGTAAATGTTGTATGTCTAATATATTGTCGTTGAGTACGACTCAAAAATAATACTTCCGACAACAGGTACATCAGGAAACTGATTCCTGCAACGTCGGATACATCAGCCCATTCAATGTCTGGCGTCGAAATCTGAGTTTTAGTACTAATTTTGAGTAGTACCACAAATCACGAGAGGCGTACGGGGTTAATTTTCTCTGAGTGCAAGAGCAATTTTTGCCCGAATAATGTCACCGTTTATCATGTTTTGCCCATGTTTTGCCAGTATAGATCAAAATGTTTACCCGAATTGGGAGGGCGAGTGCCCCTTTTGCACCCGCCTCGTATACGCCTATGCAAATCATTCAATTAACAATATCCACTCAAATTTGCTTGTATGGATTCATAAAGAGGCCCTTTCTCTTAAATTTTTCCTTAGATGTAGACGAAACAATGGCGATTTCTGATGTGATAACCCGATTTTTGTGAGCTTTATTAAATTCTTTTCAGTTCCACCACTGGACCAAAAGAGCCAAAACATTTCCAACCTCTTTTAATACATGGTTCGCATGAAAGGACGACAAAGCTCTGTAATGTAGTAAGCAAACCTTGTCATGAAGTCAAGGGGAAGGACTGAAGGATAGAGTTTATCGGACAAAACACACACACACACACAAAATGGGTTGTTTCCAGGTGTTGTGTGATTCTTAAATCATTTAAAGAGGTCACTCTATTGGTCAGCTCAGGTAACATTGTCATGATTACCAACGATATCATGAGTAGTGGTGGCGCTACAGGAGGAAAGGGCTATTTCCCTCAGATTCTGTTGCCCTCACATTTCTCTCCAAGTTACGTCAGTTAGGAATTATGTTTACCGCTAACCGAAAAAAATAAAAAATATACATCTTCTGAGACTTAATTTTCATTCAGAGATATGCTGAAGCCTCAAAGCTTTAGGAAGTTTGCACCCTGAACACTGACGGGCAGGAGCAGGCCCTTTGAACTCGGTTTCGCGCTTCACTCGAAAATTTTTTGCCCCAACATTTTCCTTTGCCCTTAGTTTGCTCCTCCCCCCTCCCCTATTTTGACATTCTGTCGCAGCCATTGACCATGGGACAACACGTCGAGTCGACTGAATACAGTAGTCGTGGCGATGTGGTCGGTGTCAAGTCGAAATCCATTGGTCCGACTGAGCATGTGAAAACTCGCAGCTTGGTGCAGTCCGCACACTATTATGTCTACGATATCTTCAAATTGTTTATGACACGAAAGTCATGCGGGGTAGCCGTGGCAGTGTGACATGGACTTTAAAGGGGCAATCAGAGTTTGACTGCGAATAATAACCTTTTGTTCCAGCACTTCGTTTTACTTTTCTTAACTGATTATTTACCAGAATCAACAGACATTAGTGGAGGTCTTTAAAGTGAGAAGAAACGTTAACCCTGTCCTTATTACTATTGAATGAAAATTTTGTAATATTTGTCTGTAAAAAATTCCACACAGGTGCAACACTATACAGCATTATTCAGACGGTGACCAATCAAAACATCATACCATGATTACATAATTATTTTCTAGTTTTAACTCAATAAATAATTGGAGTGCAAAATTAAACAAATTGGTGGAAAACTTGTTAAAACAACTCTGATTGCCCCTTTAAGATAAACAAAGATCGGATGTTGCCATTTTTAAGACCAACGTCCGAGTAGAGAACTATTGGTACAATATAGAAAAATCGGGTTCGAATTCGGATCGAAAATAGTTGTCGTACATATGTGTGATCGGCCCTGTATAGGCTATGTAGTGGTCTCTCCCTCTTCTTTTGTTTTTCGAAATGCTATTGCAATTGTGGACATTAGGACGAAAACTGAACCGACTATGCTGAATATGTCCGGCGCTACATGTAAAAATAGATACTGTAAAATGAATACAAATATAACCGTGGACGAGCCTACAATTGCAACATGGAAAGTCTTTTCAGTCCACAAAGCTATCATTAGACATACGTTTGCTAGGTATCCTAGAATACCAGACCCAATGAGAAATATCCTCATTTTCAAAGAGTCCGGCCATGACCACTTTTGGAAAGCGGTACAGAGTAAACTACTTGTCAGAGCAGATACCAATGAAAAGTAGAAAATAGCTACTTGAGGCTGCACTTGTTTAAGTCCCAAAACACGTTTTAATACTGCCGCCATTGCGGCAAATGTGGTTCCACCGACAGCTGCTAAAAGTCCATATAGATTATCGTCATGGTATAAGGCATTCCCGTTAAAAATTACAGTTGGTTTGGACAGAAAAATTATCCCAAGAATACAGCTGATCCCTGCAGCTAGATCAAGTAAAGTCGGCACTTCGGTGAGGAATATCCAGCCCAGAAATCCGACAAAAACTGGTTTGGACGCTACGATGGCATTGGCGTCTCCAACATTAATGAGTTTGAAGGATAGGATAACGAGTATCATGGAAAGACAATTGACGATACCAGTTGCGCTAAGTATTCCAAAAATAGGACCCGAAAGTTTCATGGAGTACCTCTTGAAGATAATGACCGGAATGCAACACAGCATCATGGTCGTCCTCTCGACCACAGCTATTTGGATCGGATCGACCTCCTTAGTTATCACTTTGGCGCCTAAATTACGAAAAGCGTAAAAAATTGTGGAAAGTAAGACTAAAAGTAACGCCTTTCTTTCTACTACCAGCTGCAAAGTCAAGTGCCAACATCTAAGCGATCCATCGATCAGTGCCGTCAGTTTAGCACCTCTTTGTTTCTCTTTCTTCCAGAGGGGTATCTTCTCATCTTGACTCTCATTCGTTGAAAGAGAATTTGTTGAATTTATCGACTTGTCCATCTCATACAGCCCCTGTTAAGCACAAAAACAAAATCAGTTATAAGATAGAGACTATAACTGGTGTGCATTGAAAAAAAACAGTATTCCACTTCAATTATTGCCCCAAGTCGTTTGCAAATTTTGGCGCTGTATGAAATTGCACAATTATCTCCGTTTTTATGGTTTCTTTCAGTAATACCAGCAATACGTATGTAGCAGCAACAAGGGACCCATGGTAGAATTCGTCCCACCCCCACCTTCAGAGACCCCCTCCCCGCCAGATATTAGTAGCCCCCACCGTTAGAGACATGAACCTAGTTTTCTTCTCCTGACAGAGACTTATTACACCTAGAGGTATACTAAAACCATGGAACGTGTATGGACTTGGTCACATCAACTCAATAAAATGGTAATGCGCGGTCTTGCTGCTTGCTAAGTTAGAGGTGGGGGCGTTGTCTAAGTTATTTTATTACGTACTGGTACGATCCATCTCTGACCCTTTCAGTCTGATTGCCTGATTGGGGTATTTATTACCATCAGCGTCTCAAAAGTATTTTAATAATCTGGTTGCTTATTAGTAAGCTGTGCTGATATGAGTAATTATATGGAGGAGCACAATGCAAAGAAGCGCAATTATTTTTGCCTTCCCATGTGACTTTTGTTAAATCATGATTTGAGATAATTGAAAGCTTTTCGGTGGACCAGACAAAAGACTCAACTTGAAACCTGAAAACTCGTTAAAAAAAATAAAAGTGTTTCGGTGCAAAGTCCGCATGCAACTTTTGTCACGGAAAATGATTTTTAACGCAATTTAGAAACGCCTGCCACTCACACGTCACAATTTATACTTAGTATCTTATTACCATTACTGGGGAAGTAAGAAAACGGGAAATCCCTGGCCAATCCACTCATTTAAAAAATCCTATATGTAATCTTATCTTCGTTGTTCAGTGAGTGTCACTTCAGGATAAGCCCTACAGGCTTTCCAAGTGCAATTCCGATCACAAACTTTGATATTTATCTGTGTTATGTTACATATTTTAAAATTTGTGTTATGACAAATCAAATAAATGAAATGAAAATGAAAATCTTAGTCGTATTCATTTCCACGATTTGTCTAAAGGGTGTGCGGTGAGGTGCCGTTCAAACCAGGGAGGTGTCTAGTTACACCTCCCTGATCAAACGAACATATGTAGGAACTCACATATCTTTCTGATAATGTAAAAAGATTGTGTGCTTCAATTGCTATTTCTATAAGCGAATTCGGTAATTCCTTACCGCATGGAATTGTGAGGAATAGCATGGGATATTATAAAAATCAAGCTTAGCATATAGCGGGCGGCTTTCCCTTGTTTTCGTCAGTACGTCTAGCCAACTCGAACGAAAATCAAAGAGACAGTGTAGACACAATCCGATGCTTTTAACTACACTTGAAACCTCTCGATGTGTTATGGATGGATTAGGAAAGAATGATTTCACGAAATGTTCATGAAAATTCAAATTTAGGAACGTGTTGTAGGTGCGGGACTGGTTTATTTATCCAGACGATTTGGAGGATGAGCGCCTGTGCACAACTGCCAAAACGAACTACCGAACCCCCTACTTGCATCTCTATTGTGGTTTATATTGGCTTAAACCAGGGAGTCGTCAGGGAAGGAGATCCAACGCCTTACAGCTCTCTGGTTCAAAGGCGGTAGTTCGAACGCAAAATATCGGTCAGCTCCGCATGCAGTTTCCAAAGTTTAAATCTCATTAACAAAGGTATAGAGTGAGGTGCACCGGGGAGCTGGAAGAGCTCCCAGTTCCCTGGGTGGGACAGCCCCCTCTTTCATCGTTTTCTTTTTAGTCTCAAGGGTGTTGAATCTATAACCTCATGTAGGAGTATAGTTGATTGTGTTTTCGACAGAGTCACCGATCTTTTTAATCGACATGTTCTATCACTCTTGCATTCTTTGCGGTTTGCCCTCTATCTCTCCATTATTATTGCAGTAGTTTCAGTTCATTTATTCCCCAAAATGAACAATTTTGTATTTTAACCACCTTAAAATTCTCTCAGAGGTGAGGAGGAACCTCATCTACCCCTTTAAGAGGTTATTCACTCATACCAAGGAGTTACCGTTCTTTTTAGAACATTAACGACTTTTCGATTCAGAACGGTAGAGCAACGGAACCGTGAGTTCAATACTCGCGCCAACGGCTTTCCGTATTGACCGTTAATGTGCTTCGGTTTTGAATACGACGGTACGAGAGGAATTACCATGACAACCAATTTAACATACCGACGACGGTTCTGAAAACCTACAGGACGGAGTGATACTCGCTTCTGCTCATGGGCAGTCTAGTGTTTGGCTGAGCGTACCGTCCGTCCTCTTTGTCTACCGTCCTGAAACCGTGAAACCCTAGTGACGGAGCTAGGGATTTCGGTAAGAGGGGTGAGAATGGCAAGTATGGGCGCTTTGAAGCATGTAGACACACTAAACCTCAGCACAATCTAAGTCATGGCTTTCAAATTTCCAACGCGTGTTTGGTCTAACAGTAAGAGCATCCGCCTCTCACGCGGAAGACCCGGGTTCTATTCCCAGGTCTAGTAATACCAAAGACTCTAAAAGTGGGACCTTCTGCAGTTGTGCTTGATGTTCCGCATAAGCAATGGAGTAGGGAAAACAAGCCAGTGAGCCACAACTGGAAAAAGTCGATGGCCGGCTCGACTTGAACCAATAGGTTGGAAACTGGATCGTAAAACTCTGTCTAACTTACTTCAAATTTCCATATAGTTTACCTCTCCCATGGAGGAAACTGCCTTCCCAGAGGGTATTTCGATTGAAACAAAGCATACGCTACCCCTTTTTTACAAACTAGTTTTTGCAAGGTCTAGATTAAAGACTACCGGCAAAAGGGACATACTTTGTGTGAATCTGCTAGAGTCAAAAACAAGAAGGTTAAGAGGAAACAAAATTCTGGATTTGAATCAATGTTCATTGGCGGCGTTTGGAGAGGGAGGGGGCTAACGCCCACCTATAATCTGAAGAAAATGTGCAAAGAGAAGAAAAATAAGGAAAGAAGAAAAAAGGTGCAATCAACTCATATTTACCCCCCCCCCCCCCTCATAAAAATACCCTGGAGCGGCCCCTTTCAATGCTATATGTACATGGTTTCGTAAGTTTACGTTTTTTTTTTTTTTTTCATTTTGAGACCGTCTTGATGTAGAAGAATCCGAGCAGCTAGGGAAGTCCTCCACTAGTTGGGTCCAACATGCCTGAAATCGCCTAATTTTATGGTCGAAATGCAGTTCAGAGCTCTCATATTCCCTGAAATTGAGGGAACAGAGAGGTATTCTATATGCAAGCATCCATAATGCAGGTTAGCAAAGAATTTGAAAGATAAATGCCTATAACGGACCCCAGTTATGGCTGATAAAATCAGACCGGTACTTGCCAATGTTTGGATTCGTCTATGGACAGTAAGATATCGTCAAGACCAAAGGTCGTCTTGGCCCTCTAATCCTCTAAATATACCTTCTTCATGGAAATAAAAGCAAACTTCATCAGTCACTGTGGCGAACTGAGCTAGGGATTTCGGTTAGAAGGAGTGAGAATAGCCTACGGAACACTTTGAATCAGGTAGATACATTGAGTATCATCATGGTCTAAGTCATGGCTTTCCAAACTTTTCATTTCGTTTTCTCTACTTTGCAAAAAATAACTTCCCATTCCATGTCTAATAGAACATTTAAAATCTTATCCGTTTCTTTTACATGCATTGACGGCACACTGACGTGATCCTTGGGGCAAAACAATGGAACGCGTTGCCGCACTCGTAAGAATTCTCCCTGCACGTGTAGCAGACTATGGGCGTGTTCAACTGGTTGACAAATCAGTTTTCTGCATTTGTCGGTGTTGGTTTGTTTTGCCCCCCCCCCCCCCTCCCAAATGAGGCTCTTCCCTTCCTCTTGCCCTGTGACATATGCATAAGGTCTTGAAAGGCGGAAATTATAACTTAGTGTTTTTCGGGTCTAGTTTCAAGATCTTATACAGTGGCGCACTCAGGATTTTGGACTGGAAAGGGCCGACAATTGTGGTAGAAATACCTAAGCTGAGCGACACCATCATTTGGCGTGCGGCATGGCAGAACTTTTTTTGAATCAATGAATGAAGTTCCCAATAGACGGAAATCGCCCTTGTATTCTCAGTGTTTTCTTGAACGTGGAGACTTCTCGTAGTCTTAAGGATTCTATTTAAGTCTGATACTGAACTTTCCTAATTACTTTAAAAACACACCATCTTTTTCATGCCTCTTACTACTGATTACAATTATATAGCTAATTATATACATTTTCAGCTAATACAAACAACACTGACAACCCTATCTCATGCCTCATGAGCGCTTCCCTTGGGCGCCCCAATGATTTTATATAAAAAGAATAACTTTGTGTAAATCTGCTAAAGCCAAACACGAGAAAATTGCAAAAGTAATAACATTTTTCATCTACAAATTTAGCTTAATAATAATGTTGCCTACATTATGTGACCGCTTTGAAAGTTGAAACAGCTAGTAAGAAGAGGCCAAACGAAAGATCTGTTTCGCCTCTACTCTAGATAATTTCTCCATGAAAAATGAAGGCAAACTTCATGAAATGTGATATTTTCACTTTTGAGCTCTGAAAAAAAAAATTATATACCTTTGTCATGCTTTGTCACATGACTTGCAATACGGAGTACAAAAATGATGGGATAAAGCAAACAAAACAAGCAAGTAATGGATCAGTACCCTACCCCTCCCCGATTCCCTCATATAATGTTGCGGCAGCCCTAACCGTCCTGAAACTTCAACATTGATGCGGAGAGTGGGGTTTGTACGTCCTATGTATTTACGTCGAGGATCATAGACGTTCATCATAACTGGTATGGTCACTCTAAGAAAAGCAAAGTGGGAACTCCTCATCGGAAAACAATTTTATTTAATTTTATTTTAACTAATTTCAACGATTTGCATGGGTAACAGTGGGTCTATTTTGTTATCTGTATACTCTTTCGTTATCCATGTCGACAGTTATTCTCAGTTTCCGCAGCAAGTATTTCTGCGCCATTTGCAACAATGTAATTTGTCGTGTGACTCAGATGTTGAATTTAAGGTATTTTGTAAGCTCAAAATCGTGACTAGTTTATAAGCAATAAACTTAGCAAAGTTAACTGCTTGTACAACATAAAGAAAGTACGAACGAACTTACTAAAATAGCCCTATAGTACCCCTGTAATGCAAAAGATGACTCTGCACATCAAAATAAAGTGCAGTTGTTAATACGGATTACATGCAGATAGCGGCGACTCATATTATCTGGGCCTTAAAATAGCACTATCAATAAAATGTGACATTTGAAAGGAGTGCCAATAATAGTAAAAGAGTGCAGTATTAAAAGCCTAAAAGGCGCGCTGTTAGGCGATTTTGGTCTATCAACATAATCCATAGATGAAGTTTCTAACCAATTGGTTTAAGTCGGGCCGGTCACGGCCATTTCAAGTTGTGAATCACTGGCTCGTTTCCCCCTACTCTATTTTGGTTTGTGAAAGTTGTGACTGCCTCCTCTGGTCAAATGGAAGCTCTGCCATAGAACTTCATGACATGTGACTAAAGAGATTAACACATGTAAGGGATTGCATGTAATATTTTGATTCTTGAGTTCACCAAAGTAAACATAAAGAAGCATTTTCATGGCGTAATCATATCATGTCAAATAACTTCTCGACTTCTCGAAATGATAATGGCCACTTAAAGATGGGCAAAATCGTAAGTGTTCATCAGTGAGCTACTCTCACGGACTTCCTATATACATGGACAGCGCATGTAACGCGTACGTCCTATCCGTAGATTGTCGCCACCGACTGTGACAAAAAAGGCGCACAAAGATCTGAAGATGGCCGCCGTGAAGCTATAATTTGTATGATTTGACGAAGAATCGTAAAAATTTTAGCAAAAGTTAAACTTGAACGGAAAACAATATCATATTCCTTCAATAGCCTACATGCAGTGATTTGAACTTACCTTGCATTATTTCGAAAATATTTCAACTTTCTTGCAAAATCTATTGATTTACTTGAGCAAGTCCAAACTTTAACACAAAACCATAGCAGACAGCTATGGCGCGCTTTTTCGCAAATGTACGGTAGCGACAATATACCGTGCAGTATGCTCTGTCCATGTATAGGAAGTACGTAGCTACTCTTCATTTAAAAGAATGAAATTCAATCTTTGACGATTGATTACAGTGACGGAACTTTCTTCGAGTCGAGTAGATATCAAATGAAATTCCACTCCTCTCGGTGATATAATTAACCCTAAATGAGTGTAAATGTCACTCGCTGTTGAGTGGAATGTCACTCGAAACAGGGAGTGGTCACTACAGTCAATCTTTTTTTAAAAGATTTTTTCTCTATCACATTAAGAGATACCAGAAGGCTCTCATCAAATGGTTTGCATGAAAACTATTTTGGGGATCGGGGAGTTTTTTGTTTTTGTTTTGTTTTGTTTTTGTTTTTTTTTTGTTTGTTTTTTTTTTTTTCGCTAGTCTTTTATTGTACATGTTGACAGTTATCCCGGACATGAACAGAGCTATTAATTTCCGGCAAAAATAATTACTTTTGCGCCTTTCGCAATATTTTCATGGGACTTCGAGGGTGAATTTGATTACTTTGTAATTTTGAAACCTTACAACAGCGCCATACTATAAAAACATTGAAACACACAAAGCTGCACCACGAAGAGTAAAATTTGGACGAACCTACCCTTATATCTTAGAAGATAACCCTTCTCATCAGAATAAGTGCAGATAGTGGCGGCTGTTTGAGTATCTCCTTTTGTCTGGACCTCAAACAGCACCAATAATTCATTTCAATTGGAAGCAGTGCCTGTGATGGTGAAAGACTGCAGTCGATTAAGACCTTAACGGGCCAAACCTCTCGCCCCAAACTACAATTTTGGTATGGGGGTACCGAAATTCTCAATTGGCTCAGCTCTTTGATTGACAGCTAATTCAAACAATTGCAGAGTACCAAAGCTTATATACACAACATGTACTGTACTGAGATTGTTTTGATTAGTTTTCCTATACTCACCTTGAAGCAATAAACTGAGATTGTATCTGGATGATGAATTTCAGACAGTTATGGGAGGGGCTTAAGTAAGAGTGTTAGGAGAATTGTTACTGTTTGGGGTGAGCGAACTGGGCATTTCAAAGTGGCACTTACAGGTGATTTTTATCGTTCGCATGACCACATGGATGCACCGCCACTGATAGGGTATAGGTTTTTGTGTTCCCAACGTAGGTAATGAATCACAATAAGTCTCAATGCTTACTTTGTAAAACCTGCACCTTCCACGTTGATTCCCTCAGTAAATTTAAAGTACATTTACCAAGGTAAGTGATCCACCATAGCGATAGTTTTTTTTTTCTATATTTACGTACTGTATGAGAATGGGGTTTTATATATTGTGATTAACTGTTCAAAGTTGCTCTAGATTTACAGAACAAGTAATAACGAGAAACGTGAAGAATATAGAACAATAGTTGTAAGAGGCTTTCTGTCATCTTTCTGTATCTCTGTATTATTGGTTCTGTAACTTCATAATTTCACAGTTTAAGATTTTATAATCTGCCTTTTCAAGACGTTCCCCTACTGAGGCAAACTTTGAATAAATATCATGATGGAATGAATGACGACCGGGAATTAAAAGAAACAAAACCCTGAACACATGCCTAATACGATGGTTGTGCAGTCCATCCAGCATGGCGTAGCATGCTCGTTTTTATGACGTCATTGAACGACCTCTTCTGCAATGGCAACACTGACCCTCGAGGAGCTTCTATTGCCGTAATATACACACAATTGCTCCTACTGACTTGCAACTCTCACGAACTTGGTACATGGGTAATTAATGCTCGAGCAGACTTTAGATTGAGTTGGTTGTTATGTTGGAAACTACGGACCATACCTTACGACACTGATTGCTGGTCTCAAATTTTGCAAGGTTCCATTCTTTCTTTCCTGCTTGCTGACCGCTTCAAGTTGGTACAAAAGCTAGAGACTGTCACACAATGAAGTAAAAGACACTACTTACTTAAATCAAAGACAGAAACCAAAGTAATGTAAAAATCAGGCAGTTTCAAACCCCCTGATATGTGTTGCTTCATTAAGTTCATCTAAATTACCTTATAGTAGTAACTGTTTAAAGGAACAAATTTTATCCGTTCCAGGCGTTCTCAAACTTAAGTCCCAGGCATTTGTATCAGCAAGACTGAGGGGCTAGTAGCCCCCTCGAAAAAAAAAAAAACGAACAAACAATCAAATATTGGGATCAGGTTCCATCAAAGCTTTAACAGATCCAGATCGGTACGGTATAAACAAAAGATATTTATGAAAGATAGTTGTCAACACTGAGTCGAAAATGGGGGAATTATAAGGAAGGGAAACATTTTACGGAAAATAGCTGGTGAATAATTTTGCGTTTATGTCTAGGTCCAACCTCATTATAAAAAATGTAAATATTTCTTGTACACTGTAAAAAAAAATTACGGTAGATTTACAGAACAAAAAGAAAAGAAATAAATAAGGATAACAGAAAAGTTCTGGAAACTTATTACCAGAACTTTTCTGTAATCTTTATGTTTCTCTTTATTTTTTATTCTGTAAATTTACAGCGAATTTGAGCTTTTTTATCTGTGTAGCTAGGTTCCTGAATCTAAATGTTATACAGGACATGCAATTTGTAGAAATCGAAAGATTGAGCATATATACGATTCGCATAGAATAATTAAAATATTGCTGGTTAAAAATTTATTAAGGACCAAGGGCGGATATAAGGAAATGTGTTTGGGGGGCAAGCCTAACTTGAGACAAAAACGTCTCAAATAGTATCAGGGGATGTCGTGCAAAAATATTTTTTTGTGGGGAGGGGCATAAGAAGTGGTGACTGACTGCCCGAAAGACTAAGCGGAGCGCCACCATCAGTTGGCGCGGAGCGTACATAAAATTTTGAAAAATTGCGACCTCTCAGATAATCGGAAATCGCATTTGCCAGGCTTGTAAGTAGAATTTAAGCAGTCGTTATTTTGAGCTTTCCTTTGCAATAAAATCTTCATTTTAATGAAAAGAAAATCAAATTTCAAAATTATCAGAAAATTACCAGATAAAATGTACTGTCTCCTTTACAGGACGATGTGACATTTAATCATTTTCTTTGTCGCAAATTAAAATCTCCATTACAAAAAATAGACCAGAACCAAATTTTTGTTTAATATGTTAAAGACGAACATATTCTGAGCACTCTGGTTAAGTTTTCGTTCATTTGTCATGTTCGGTTGTCGAGAAGTTGACACATTTTCTACAATAGGTAAACTTGAACCAAGCAGGTGCTATGTCATGTATTCATATTGATGGTTAATGTTTTCTTTTGTTTTTTATTTATTTTTGATCCTGCTGTTTGATCTTGAATTGATTAGGGATGCTATCTTGCCCTTAAGGCAAATTAATGTTTTAAACTTCCATTGCTCGGGATGCACTTATGGTTACAACATATCAAAGTTAAATTGTATAAATATGGTGTTAAATTTTAGAGAAAAACAACTAAACATTTCCATCAATGTGAATACATGACACCACGTCTACTTGTTGCAAGTTCACTCTTTGTAGCAAATACGTCAACTTCAATTCTAATATCTCGAGAACCAAACATGGGAAGTGAGTAAAAATTTCCCCAGTAAGCTATGCCTAGAATATGTTCCTCTTCAAAATATCAAACATAAATTTGTTCTGGACTTTTTTGTTTCAAGGAGCTGCACACCGTTGGAAAAAATTGAAATTATAACTTTTCGAATCATATTAACTCATATGACCAGTGGTCGAATTAGCCTGTAAACATGAACCGGCCACACGGAAGCATTCGTAGCGCTACAAGCACCAATAACAGTACTGATTCAGTACTGCTATTGGTGCTGGTAGCGCTATCAACGCTTCTGGGCGGCCGGTACTGGGCTAAAATTTTGATACAATTACGAAATATATCCTTGACAATTACGCATAAGTTTATACTTTATAAATAATATATGATTTTTGGAATATTGAAGACCATGCTTTGGATTTTTTTTTTTTTTGGGGGGGGGGCAAGTGCCCCTATGGCGAGCAGCTAATGTTAAGGACAAATATACACAGGATTATCTCTTGCAGAAGCATTTAATAGAATACTTGAAAAGGAGCCAAAATTAATCAACACTACAGCATTTTCCGTCTTTTTTAAATGCAGCCCTTATTCCGTGTTCCCATGTCTCTGCATGACGGTCTTTTAGATAAGGTATCAGTTTTGAATTTGATATAATATGATCTGTTGTGATTTCACAGTCTACTTAAGTTTGGAAGCCATAGTTTTTCCTACATCACAGACCTAGGTGTAATGAAATATAAATTATGATATGCCTACCAGTAACTCACACATGCTTTACGCAGAGTTGCATACAAGGTTCTTGGCTTCGACCTATAAACTTAACTAGAGAATACTGCGCCCTCAGAGAATTTCCACTTATTGTCGGAGGCCTTAAGATAAAAGGACTTGGTCATCTCTGATCTGCGACAATGGCAAGACGAACAGAAGAAATTCATCTCGTCCTCAATGTCAACTTCATAATTTCCCTTGTATATATCACGCTTTCTTTTAGAGTGGAGCTTTACACTTAAAAAGGAAAAAAGGCTTAAACTCTAAAGTCTAAATTATCAAAATCTTAAATGACTGAGATGGAAAAAAAGACTCTTCTGGTCAATTTGCATCACCCATGGGGGACGCTAGGGTTAGCAAGAAATGGGTAAAGCTTCCTGATACGGACGGGAAATCCCACCAACTTGAAGTCCTGACATTAGTTAGGAGTTATCAAAAGGACGGGCAGCTACAGCTTGCTTTTGACCGTCTCTTTTTAACAGATATTAAAAAAGACGCGGAGAATATATTTTCTGAGAAATTTTTGGATCTTTTCGAATGTTTTTTCTCTTTGTAAGCCATCTTTGTTTTTTTTTTTTTAATTTTTTTTCTAAGTATCTTCTTCCTTGTAAGCAAAATCAAGAAGATCGTAGGGAAACTGCAGCTTATCGAGCCACGTCTTTTTATCGTATGGATTAAGACTTTCAGACGAAATTGTATCAGTGAGTTGCCGCTAGTGGCAACTCCCTGATTGGATAATATCCGACTGGGACACCCACACATCGTTATAGCCATTGAAGACCATCAGTAGCTTTTCAAAAGTGTGTGCAACTGTCCTTGACGAACAGCCAGAGCGGATCGAGGAAACTTGCTAGTCTATAGGAACGGTTGACCCAGGACTTACTCGATAGCCTCAAAAATGTGAGAGAGTATGGGTAAAGAGCAGTTCCCAAAAACTAATTTTGAAGCAACAGCTAAATACCAAAATTTTCCTCTTATTTCTATTTAAACTGTCTTTCATCTTATTTTATAACTGCAATTATTGCACATTCAATGTAAACCAAGCAGTTACGTTTACAAATTTTCACATTTGAAGGGAAAAATTAAATTGTTATCACATGACTTTCAAGAGCCGTTCATAAAACAGGACAGACTACTTCACTACTTCAAGTTAGGGTGATTGCACTTGCCCTTTAAGCAAATTGAAAAAGGGCAGATAATGAAAAGGACCCCAAAGAGAGTGCAAGAAAAGTTTGGTTATTTAAGAAACTTTTTAACAGAAACCATTAATATGCCTTTTCATTCATTCATTCGAAAGGCACCTCTTTGTGCTTCCTGTAGAGAGCGGAGGAAGATGAACGGTACCAACAATTTTCGGATAAGTGCCTAAGTCCTTAGCCGTTTCATGTAATTTAATTTTCTCAAGGTCAGAAGTACGAATCGTGACGAATGTACCACATATGCTTGCCGATATGTTGCATTAGAAATCATTTAATTACTTGCCAACCGTTGCACACAGACTGCGCCAAGACACCATTAGTTCCCTAAGATGTGCTTGCCATTTGCAACGTGAATCTGCCCGACAATCCCGTGAAGCTTTAAATATTAATTAAATATGACTTTCAAAAAGGAGAGAAAGTCAAAATTCTCTTGTTTCGCTACTTTTATTGCTGAACTATTTCCTAATGACACCCACAAGTATATTAACGAAACCGAAAAATCAACCTGATCGGGCAGGTGCATAACTTAGACGTATTTGAAATGTTTGATAATTATCCACCAATGAAATTGGAAGAGCCCGAAATTTGTTTGAAACCTGTAGAGGATTCGCGAAAAATGGGGCTCTACACAGGTGCTATTTGAATAACAGTCTACGTCACTTGATCTAGTTGAAAAAATGTACCAGTCGACTTGGCTCATCACAAAACCGTCATATGCCGAGAATCAGCATTTTGAATTGGGGGGGGGGGCGAAATACCTGCGCGAGTAGTCAGATGGGTTGGCAAAAATTTTGATCATTTGCAACCTTAGATTGAAATTTAAACTTAATCACGATCGCAATCCTATCCGATATCGATGTAGTGAGACTGGCATTTAAGTATCCTTTCTAAAGGTACTGACTGAATAGCACTTATGTTTTACCTGGCGTCCTCTTTTCATTGCAGACGGAAATATAAATAAAGAAAGAATAAAGAAAACATTACCCTATGAAAAGACCTATGGACTATAGAAGATAGATTAACATACACGAAAACAAATACATATTATAAAAAATGTAATACTAATTGTTCAACAGATAAAACAGGAGACTTTGGACGAAGGGTAAAAGGTAATGCTGTTGTCACCCTAAATGACTCACTGTTAACTTACATATCAGGTTATGCTAAAAAAAAACTGATGATAGTGCTATTTAGATGGCTGGGATTTTGACGATAACTTGCAGACTTGAAGTGTGGGTACAAAGTTACCAGAAGAAACGCTTATGCAGTGCTTCTGATGGTAGAAGAGCACAACAGGCCCGTGAGGTTGGTCAAGTCTTGTCCTTCAGTGGACGCAATAGCCTCTTCGGGAAGCAGTTTAAAGTTTGGTTTCGCCGAACGGCTCTTTGCCAGAGGGTCGGGAGGACTTTAGAAAAAGGAGCACAACATGTTTTTTTCTCAAAAGCAAAGGTGTATGTGGCAGGAAGACTGGAACTTTTATTCCCCATGAGGTACAGCATATGAAATTTTCGGGCATAGGTCTTCCCGAAAAACGAAATATATTAGGCTATATTAAAAATTTGAGCAAAAGTGCCAACCCCCTCCTCGATTCTCCTCATGAGGTAATGACCGTCTGACTTGTAGTCTGGAGGTCGGGAGTTCGAGTCCTGGCTGGATAATGCCGAAGACTTTGAAAAAAACGGAACCTACTGCCATTGTGCTTGGTGTTGAGCATATAAGCAATGGGGTAGGAAGAAAAGCCAGTGAGCAACAACTGGATAGAAAGCCGTGACCGGGTTGACTTATTGGTTAGCAACTGGGCCGTAAAACTCCATCTACTCTAACCTCATGGCGTAATCGTATGGGGCTTATGATATTACAGAGGATACGCCCTTAAAACACCGGGGAGAAATTTAGGATCGGTGTTCTATTTGCTTCAGCACAATTCTGGTTAAAATGTAATGCACATCCTGCTTAAACTAACACAAATTTTGGTTGGAGTAACCAGGATTTAAATTAGTTTGCCACAAAGAATGAGTGAAAATCATACTAATGGATGAATCAGCACGTTTAAAAATTTAAAAATAAAAATGAAAAAAGACTTGTCCTAATTCATAGAAGGGACAAAAGGTAGGCGTACCGGATAGAGACACAGGCACTGGTATACATGTATTGAAAGGGTATCTAAATCAATAATCTGCAATTGTGTCAGGGGTGAAATCCGGTAATAAAGGATTAAAAGAGGGGATATTAGAAGGCCACTTTAGCGCAAAACTGAAAATTATGAAGACGATACACAAACTTCAAACCTCGACAAATTATAAAAACTTAATTCTTCCTACCTGTTGCACTGCAGCTTGCAACTTCTTTTACCCCAAAGCGTCAGGAAATGTTACACTGAAAAAAGGTCTCTCAAATATAAAAACTTGATCCTCTGGATAGCAATTTCTTAAAAACCCTTACGATTCAAAAGACGTTTTCAAAATCCACAGATTCCAACAGAAGAAAGCGGATGAAGACATGATGTACCGTTTTGTTGAATAAAGGTGTAAAACGGCACTTGAATCAGAAATGCCTTACCAATGATTGGAAACAGTATACAACAGGAATAAAGAGCTAGTTTAGTTGAAAATAGTTAAGATGGACCAAAAGTTGAACTAAATAAAACTCTTTTAGAATGTTTAAAGAAAGTTCCACACAAGTGTAAATGGTACCAAGTTTTAAACGAAAACTTTTCATACAAGCAATTAACGTGTACTAACACAGATTCGACAACCACCGTTTTAATCCGTTGTAAATATGGGTTTGCAACACCTCTAGCTAAGCTAAGGAAATAAGTATATCCTTACTTACGTCTTCAACTCTTTAACTGAACTATGCATTTCAAATCTCAATGGCAAAGTGAAGCGAGTTTCTAACTGCAACCTACGATCCGTTGTTGTGTATTAGTACCGGTACTTCCATTAGTCGTGAAGGATCGTGCTTTTTGCGCATGACGCCCAAACTTGTGTGATGTGTGTATAAATACATAAGAATATGTGCATTGCTAGTAAGATCAATGTTTATGAATGAGGTGCTGTCAATTGATGCCAACTAAAGACCTTTGATAGAAAAAGAGCTCTACGGCGAACGACGGTGCAGATTTATTTGCAGGTTTTGATTTTGCACTTGTAAAGCTAGTCTATCATCTGCTATAGAACTATTGAATGTTAGTGAGAAACATGCAGAGACATAGATTCTTGATTAAAGATATCAGCAGATCGATTTATGATACCAGTCAAAGTTAAAATCAATCTTTTATAGTGACTGATAGTTAGTACTATACACTTCTCGATGAAACGATAACAGTGTGAACTGTTTATGGGGACGATTGTTTTTTAACCGAACAAACAATACAGGTTTCGTGTGTAATACATCAGCCATCCTTCTTATAATATACTCGAAAATATTACAGCATACACATGCATACAGTCTGTTGTAATTGTAAACATTAATAGTGACCTTCATAACTTTTTACGAATACTGTAGTCAACAGTAATGACTAATTTAAATACCCTTTAATCTCTCTCTCTCTCTTGCCATCATTCATAGTACTATGATAAATTTTGTACAATCACAAAATTTTCCTCAGTTACAAATTTGTTGAATGTGTACAGGTTAGTTAATGAAAGAACATTAAAGTGATACCATCAAACTACAAAAAACGGTTACCATCCAACAACTTAACCGTTGATATTTACCAGTTAAAACTGTATATACAAAGTAAACGCTTCCACTGATGTACAAATTGTTAGGAATAGTGAGTGAAGGCTAATTGAAAATCTAATCGAAAAAGAAAAATAGCATGAGCATCAGCCATCGTTCCTCGTTATAAAATAAATTAGTGCTTATCAAAATGAAAGGAATAAGCCCTTCAATCTAACCAAGACAGTAAAAATTCCTTCCAAGTCAACTTTACTGCGACGTACCGGTACACTGTTAAACTATTATTTAGAATAACGCTGTTTAAAGAAAATTATTATGTAGTTGTTTAAAAATTTGAACAATTTGGTAAGTTTTGCTTTAACGGTGTTTAATAAACAGCTTTGGGTTGTTTGAGATTAAACAACACTGAGCAATTTACTGGTTAATATGTGGTTGTTTTAAGAATTACACAACCTGTTTAGTTTTGCTTTAACAGAGTATCAGTTACAATTTTTATTTAATCAATAAACACCGTTATAACCATAACAAGTGTAGTTCCAATAAAAGTTTTTAAAAAAGATCGGTTTTGATGCATTAGAACGCAGACTGTGGCTAAAATGAGTGTCACTGCGTTGATAAATAGTTTTGACAGGAACTGCGTGGTATACAGGTATTGTACATACTAAACAGCTAATCGTCAAATGAGTGTCCCTGCGTTGATAAATAGTTTGGACAGGAAATGAGTGGTATGCCGGTATTGTACATACTAATCTTCAATTCAGAATTGTCCACTCCTCCGCGAAGAGTGTCTGTATGTAAGTCAGATTTCGAAGTTCTGTACCCCACACTCTTATTTGGAGATGTTAATAAAGAAATCAAACCTGACAGATTTTATTTGGTCCAAATTACAACTTTGGGGGGAAACAGCTCTCACACAGTACCCCCTCCCGGGGTGCTTGGGTTGCAGAGTCCAAGGTATTTCCCGCATGTCATAAGAAGAAACTAAAGGGAAAACTTGCATCGCATCTGAACAGTTCACCTAAAACTGGACTTGAACTTAAACGGTGTTTGACGTTTGAAGCCGTATTTTAGCGTTACCCTTTTATCTTATTTGACTATTTATTATAGTTGACACAATAAAAGAATTGATGTGTCTTAAATCTCATTTAACTAACTCACAAAGTGTATTCACTATAAACAAAAATTAGTCAAGTAGTGTCTGAATTGACTAACCACGTTAGTTACTCATATTTGACTTACTGGTGACGATACCTGAATAATTTCGTAGTATATGGACTAAAGAATACCAGTCAAAACTTAGTCAAGGAGGCTTAATATTTGATAGAACTTAATGCAGCTGGGTAAAATATTAGGCAAATATTAGTTTATAGTATTGACTAGCGTGATTGTTCAATTCAGACAACACTTGACTAATTTGTGTTTACAGTGAATAGGCATCAGTGTTTATTTTCGAGAAGCAAAATGAAGCCACTGTAGCAGGTAGCCCATGTCAGCGCTATACGTTAGTTTGTGCACAGACATGCGATCTTTCAGAAATGGCTATGAGGAATTGTTTGAGCAGAAAAGCCATTGGTACGGAAGTTATAGAAGTTAGTTACAAGCAGAACCCGCATAATTCAAGAAAGAGGAGGCCTTACTTTTGTCCCATGATTTCCAACAACGAAAACATTGTATATCCGACATGGATGGAAATATTTTAACCGTCTTCCGAATAAGGACCATATCCTTTACTTCATATAAACCTTTGCATTTTGTCCTTAACATCGGCCTTAGATATAAGTTTTAAGTTGAGATTTATCATTGAAGTAATGCCTTCTCCCTTCAAATTCACATTTTAGTCTCTTATATCTCAATTTTAAATTGTTAATATCTCTTGCACCGTACGTGGAAAGTGAATGACAATATCACAAAATATTCGGAATGCATTCGTTTACGTCTATAACAAATGAAACATAATTTTGTTCTGGACCATTCTTTTAAAATATTTATTAGACAAAAAGAAAATGCTATAATTCACATAACACAGGTAAGTAATAAAAGATACTCGCAGACAAAATAAGATGATATTTGCAGGATTCAGCAAACCTTTGAAAATACATTTGATGCGACTTTTCCTCCCTTTATATACAGACCAGGATGATCTAATCTCCGGCCAGTGAGCCTTGCACGTCCAGATAAGAAATTGATCAGTGATGCCTTTAGAAATGTAAATTTGAGAAACTAGAAAAGTTGTTGCATTTCCCACAGAACAGTTGTAAAATTTTCCTATTTTTCAAACAGGCATATTTTAACAGGCATTAGTACCCCCCGTGATACTTCAGCAGTGTAATACTATTCAGTGGTGCAATACTATTCAGTGAGGAAAGCCCACCGCGGCGCGGAATTGTTCATTATCTTATCACACACCTCATAGGAAATAAGTTTTACCCCAACGTGTTGTCAAGGGGACATGGGCCAGGCGCCTCTCAGAAAGTGCGTTATACATTTTTTTTTTTTTTTTTTTTGAAGGAACGTTTTATTTCTGCCTTCAAATACATATATATACAGACAAATATGTACAAAGTTTTGCTAAATAAAAATAATATTTACAAGTATTTACAGTATTTAACTTAACCCGTTATACATTTGAACAAATTTGGCTTGGCCCCCGAAAAAAGTTTTGCCCTCTGGAAGCCAATTCGCTACCTTCAGTGCCTTTCTTTGTAAGTAGTTAGTCGCCATCCATGAAATAGATTACCTATTTGAGCAACAATTGTCCCACAGCCTTTAATGAAGCCGTTGAACTTGGAAACTTAAAAGAAGTACACACATTGATGTTACGTATCAGTCAAATTTTACTTTGCATATCTGCCTCATCACTTTCCTTCAGTGTTCGCAATAGTATCTTTATTGACTGCGTTTCTTTGACAAAACGACTCCGTATCCATGGAGACGAGTTGTAATGTTCATTCACTCGTTCGGTATATTGATACAATCTAGTTGATTGTCTCATCAAGACTCTTTTTCAATTTGTTGATATACTTTGCTTCAGAATGAGAGAAAAACTGAACAGAGTAAAGAAGGAGTTAAAGCTTCGTCGAGGCAATCAAAATGACGAAAAGAAAGCCAAGTTTGCGAAAACAATTTCACTTAAACTTGAAAGAAACTGCTTCTGAATGATGGCATACGATTATGCAAAGATTTGAAAAAATGACTACATCTAGTTTGGTAGCTCTGTACCATCTCCCTGGTAGTATACTGTATACATAACTTTTATGTAGAGGAAGGTCAATAAAAAGTTGATGGGATGTGATGGGAGACTTGCCTGCTTGGCGGACTTGAATTCGTCCAGCACCTATATGGACTGTTCTTGTAGAGTATATGTTTCAAAAGGGAACTAAATATTCGACACTTCCATGATGGTTCTTGGGAGCACCTAGGTATTGATTTCTTTCAAGAACAGCAAGCAATCAGCAGTGCATAACTTCCATTCATGTCTGCTTTGATATAAGTAGTCACTTTGAATTTATCCAAAAACTTTTGAGTAAAATGTTACGGGTTACGGGTTGCACGGTAACCACCCTTAGTCACGTGCTTTAAGGACTAACACCAAGAGAAATCTTCTCTAAAAGGGAGGGTCATGCGTGGATCATATGGGGCCCGTGGAACTAGACAGACGGACCATATGAAAGCTTTTACTCCGTGAGTTATTAAGTGCATGCATGTGAGTTTAGATTAGATTTAACACCAACATCGCATTGGTGTTGAAATGATGTCCTACAGTACAAACGATTGGAAGTGATAAATATAGATATAGATGGCGAACGGAATTGTCACGTGTTCACAAGAAATCTACATTTGCATGACAAATCGTTTGCGTTATGAAACTGATGTTTTTCTCTAGATAAAGACATTGATATTTCATTTTAAGAGCCTGAGATTACGTCGAAATGCGTGATTCTCAAGCTGAGTCATTGGCACCAGACATTGACAGCCCTGAGGACAGCTTTCCCCAGCAAATTGAAATAACTTCGCCTCTAGTTTTAACATACTTCCACTGAGCGGTATTTTTCAAAAACGTAAGTCACTCGACATGTTAAGGGTTTAAAATGCATTTTCAGGTGAAATTTTTATTACAGGCTTGAAAATGTGGGGATGTTCCATGGTCCCAATGGACAAGGCACATTTCCATTTGAATTGAGTTGGGCTGTTATAATGTGTCTATACTTACGAATGAAATGTTATCTTTTTTTCGTTTTTAAATAAAATTCTTGTTTTGTATGAATGTCCAACGTTACCCAACGCTAGAACTGTGCATTAAAAAAGATAATTGCACGATCGACGATAATGCTATGACTGGAGGAACTCGGGGTTCCGCCCTCTCACATCGATCGTATTATATATATTTGTAAGGCACGGTTCATTGTACCATACTTACAGACTAGGTTCCAATCGATGAGAGCTGAATGCAAATTTGACTCTTTTTCACGGGAAATAAGTAACCCAAAAGTGCCAAAGTTAGGCTGTTAAGTAAGCGAGTAGGGTTTTGATATCTGTGTTTGTGTACTTAAATAGCATAAATGTATTCAGCCGACATGAAGCCGTATTCAAGGAGAGACGGACGAACAGACGGATGGACGAACTTACGGACGGTCGGTCGGCCAGTCAGTCAAACATTTAGACGGTGTTTAACGTCTCAGTTTCCAATCTATTGTTTAATTCAAGCCGGCCCTGTCCTTTTTTCAGTTGTGGCTCCGACACTGGCTTATTTTCCCTACTCCATTGCTTATGCCGAGCCTATGAAGCACATAAGAAGACACAAAGAAGAAATTATTTTGTTTCAACAAAATATAGTTTACCATGTTACATTGTTTATGCGAAATATTATTTCATTAACTGGAAATACTATTCCTTTCAAACGCATTAATATTCCCGTTTAAAAAACTAAATATTTTTTCTTTCATGTCCCCTTACGGCCCCCGTAACTACAGAACTACCAGTAAACACTATTGATAAGGCATTAAAAACCTTGAACCATGCAAAGACTGATAAATACATATGGGTCATTTCTTAAATAAGGCGACCAATGGATTTTAGTGTCCTATTTACATTGTGATATTTTCTAAAAACAGATTTTGTATATAAAGATTTACATTTAATCTTCCAATAATAACTTAAGATACATCTGTCCGTTGGTAACATTTAAACAATAAACAACAAAACAGTTTTACTTTTTGCATTTTGATTTTATGTTACAATGTACTGTCATGCTTCGCAAGTAAATGGGACAACAAAGTTTGGACATGCAAATAATCAACTGAAACTGTGTTTTATGTTTTGAAGTGTATGGAAAGTTTTCATGTGCTTGATTTAATGTTCTACATTATTACAATGAAGGTACATTATGTCAGTTTCTCGTAATAAGTTTGACCATTAACATGCTTAGCTGAGCGACTACATTGGATCAGAGTTCATGGGTTTCACGTGTGAACAAAAACCGAAATTTTGGTGTCCCACTTTATCGTTTACACGTGTGAACCATGTTGTGTGCTTATGGCAAACTGAAAAATGCGTGACAATCTGAAAAATGCGTGACAATCATTTCTGTGTTGCTACATTTCACCTTGTCACTAACTATTTTGTGTATGGATTTGGAAAAGAATGAATGACACAAAAAAATGTATAATTTTTGTAAAGTCCACAAGTTTCACGAGTAAATATTTTACCCGGGACACCAAAATAGTGTCCCGTTGTACACAAGACCATAAGAAATGCAATAACTAAAAGCATAAAAGTTTTGCAACTGAATTATGTGTACCAATGGTAATGAAGAAAATATTATTTACTCACTTTTATAGATATGCGTTGGATATTGCTTTCATAAGGAGACGATGAAGGTGAGACAAGAAGGGAAATTTCTTTAACTCATTTCTCTAACAAAATTGCCAAGTGCTTAAAGACCTTGAGGACCAAGGGGGGAAGTTCGAAGTGCGATGCTGAACATATTCTTGATCGGCCCAATGCACATACAGCTAAGAACACTCAAATACCGTTCCCAACGATTTGGGTAAGATGGGGTACAACGCCAAAACTTTTCTTGAACGCCCCCGCGCCCTACTGATCGTCCCCTCCACATGGATAGTCCTCTGGCCATCTCCAATTGTTTTTCCGCTTGTATTAAAAAGGAAGGATATAAAGAATACTCGAAGTAAACTCTACGGTATAAACAAATATGCGTAAATCAATGATACCATGTCCTCAGATTTCAGGAAATAGTCCCTTGCCAATGGCCTATCCTCTCCCGGGAAAAAGTGTAAGTGAAACATTGAAACTTAAAGCAGCTTATGCTGTTTGATGAAAAAAAAATAACCTTCATCGTTAATCTTCAATCTTGCTCTTCCATTTGATACCAACCCGATAGAAATCCTTCACGCCAGGTTTTTTCCGGTGAAATTTCACTAATTAGAGCGCTAATTACAATAGAAAAAAACTTCATCTACTTTTTTCGGCTAAACTCTTATGCAAAGACAACGGGCTCTTACCTCAATTTGACCAATCACAATGCAAGAAATGACTGACGTAAAATTACGCCTACCCTTTGACACAACGATGTACGTATATTGCCAATATATCACACATGTTGTGTACATGCATGACAGGAGCCCTTTCACAACCGTTCGGGCCCAACACAGAATGACAGTTAGTTTCACACGTATGTAACCCAAAGATTGTTTTTGAATGCCAAGCCACAGCATCAAATCAAAGTGAAAATGAACATTATCTTGAAACTTGGGACGGATTCAAATAGCACAATCAGCGACAAAATTAAAAACTGAACGATGGAGCCGGAACAAGTGAATGGGAATTTGTCACTGAATCTGGGTACACAAATGAAACGAACGAATTGCGCAGCCGGTTCGATGCGATGTGCAAATTGGACACGTAAAGGCCGTTTGAATAACGTATGTATCAATTGAACGAAATTTCACTGTCTGTTTTGTTTACGTTTTGCTTGACTCCGTCTCAAAATGACCTTCTGAATATGCATCAAATTCATTGGGCGGAGCTAGAGCAAGATAATAAGGCAGAATAGCGTTTGGAAACCGTTGAAATCTTTTCGAATTTTTTCGAATTTTTGCTCATTTTCGGAGGAAAGACTAAAGTACGTTAGTTTTTAAAGCTTTTTACATTTGTATGGAGTACAGCCCATACATTTGATGAACACTAGAAACGTAAAAATAACAGCATAAGCTGCTTTAAAGGGCAAGAGCAGTTATCCCAAATTGAAGTAATGTAGTAGACTGTCCAGTTTTATGATTGGCTGTTGGGAGTCATGTGACAATGTTTTCCTCTTCAAATGTGAAATGTTCTTGAAATAACTGCTTTATTTACCTTGAATATGCAATAGTAAAGTCATAAAATGTAATGAAAGATACTTTGAAGAGAAAAAAGACGAAAATTGTGACATTTAGCCTTTTCTTCAAATTAAGTTTGGGGGACTGCTCCTTACCTTTAAATGCAGCAGGAATTTGCTTATCAGGGATATAGAAATAGCGTTAGTTTGGCCCATAGTTACGTGGACGCACCAGCCTGAGGTACCGGTGGGGGAACTGCCCTACCGGCACACGGAAGTCATGCCATCAAAACTGATGTCATTCAATCGGGACTTCCCTCTCCGAGCCTGCAGCTGAATTTTAGTCTGTAAAAAACTTAACTAAATTGTTTGTTTTGTACCACTTATGTTTATCCTCAATGTGCACTCCCATACTACTCAAAAATATTAATGTAAAAGGTGTAACATTTGTTTGGAGAATGGGTCCGAATTAGTAGATACTGTCTATGAATCGAAAAAGAAAAAAAGAAATCAATAGCGCAGTGAATAGACGAATCCGATTAGAGCTTGTGTTTAGTGACTGTACGTACGTGGCCGTTAATGGGGTCCATCAGTCTTAAATCGTCTTCATTAATCGTCTACATGAATTCAAACCCTCATATTCAGGGAAATTTAAGAAATCAAGATACAATTTAGTGTACAACTATCCATGGTACATCTGAGCAAAGAAATTGAAAGACTAGAAGGTGCTAGACCCCAGTTATGGCCGACTGAAATCGGACCATCACTTGCTGTTCCCGGCTCCTGTATAGAAGCGGAATTTGGTAGTTATTAAGAAATCTAGCCAAGTGCTGGACAACTATTTAATGGACTATATTAGACTGAAACACATAAAGTTGAAGATTGCAAATGAATACTGTTAAAGGCCCACTTCTCTCACCCCAAACAGTACCAATTCTCATTTCTTACTGAAGCCCTCCCACAATTGTCTGAAATTCATCCTCATCCAGACACAATCTCAGTTTATTGCTCCAGGGTAGGTAAACACGAATCCGGACAGCAAGTGATGGTCTGATTTCAGTCGGCCATAACTGGGGTCCATCACCTTTAAGTCTTTCGATTTCCTTGCTTACCTCTATCATGGATGGTTGTACACTAATTTGTATCTTACATTCTCCAAGTTAACTAAATATGAGGGTTTAAAATTCATGTAAACAATAAATAAAGACGGTTTTAGGCCAATGGACCCCACTAATGGCGGCATACAGTCACTAAAAACAGGCGCTAATCGGATTCGTCTTCGAAAAACTCAATTTATATAATCAAAACACTCTCAGTGCCGTTCATGCTGTGTAATATATGCTTTGGCACTATGCATTGTTTGAATTAGCTGCCAATCAAAGAGCTGAGCCAATTGAGAATTTCGGTACCCGGGTACCAAAATTGCAGTGTGGGGTGAGAGGTTTGGCCCTTCAAATGTCTACAGTGAGGTTATACAGAAGATATTAGATCTAAGTTAACCACCTCAAAAAATTTAACAACTTACATGTAATTGATCTATGTGGTTGAAAACTGATGAAAAATCGTCATCTCGTCCTTATTGAAAACAGATATTTTTCATCTCTGGATACTCACAATATTAACTAAAGGTCCTGATGTCCATTCTTCGCACTCTCGTTTCGTACACATCATAGCGTATTGCATCTCATATCAGGGAACACGGCAACAAATCCCTGATTATAATGCCAGAACATTGCTGGTTGTGTTTATACCCACTATACAACTATACAAGGATCGCCGATAGAATCATTTTAGTACTCTGGGTGTTTCGCCACAGCTTCTGCGAACAGCTGGTTAAGATGTGTTCATTCAAATATAAATCTTTTGTTGGAAAAAAATCACCAAAAATCACTACATGAAACGAGACAAACTGAACTTTAGAAAAGTATCAAAACCGTCCAACCGATCAAGTATGAATAATTAAGAATAATAAGTACAAATTTATGTTACTGTGACTTGAGTTACAGATGTATGTATGGTCCGACAAAACATATTTTCCACTACAAATGATGAGCAATTAAACAACAAAGTCCTAGATTAATTTTCAATGAAATGGATGACGTCACGTGGCATTCCCGACTGCATTGATGCCGACAAGACACTACTACTAAGCACGTGCTACATCCCACACACTGAAAATAAATGGAAGTGAAGTATTTTAAACATTCTGGCTATGACTGTGACTCAGCTCCATTCTGGGAGACAGCATTCCATTCCTTATTTTTAAAGCGTACATAAGCAATCCCTCTTCACCTCTCTGTTTCACTCGTAAGTTATTATGAAATAAACTACAAAACTTTCAGAAATATAAAAAAAATAATTGAATATAAAAAGTAAAATAATCAGACCGGTGTTCAACCAAGTTAGAATAGTCACACATATGCCCAGAAAATATTTGTTCCTGCTGAAAAGGAAAAAAGTGGCTTCCACGGGTCAAAGACCGCAATATTTTAAGAGGGAGATTTGCATCCAAATTGGTCGCTTTGTCTGAGGACTTAAGAAAGTAATGAGTTATTTCAGTTCATTTATTTTTGATTTATCACAACACATAATTAAAAAACAAATATTGAAATTTATGAAGTTTATAAAGTAGCTTATTGTGTGATAGCAAAGGGAAACCCTTTATTGTCTATCAGAAAAAAACTATAAAAAGATGGTTTTACAGAGAAAACTACTCGCATTCATAAACATCCCACTCACTAAACTATACTCTTCTCTACCCCCATCGCAACCCACTCTAATCCCAGTGCCAGATCCCAACCTCCTCTAAACCCTAAGAAAATAATAATAGGCGAAAAATGTAAGCCATCCCATGGGAGTTACTACGTAAACACAGCTGTAACTCTGGGTAACGCATAGCCAACCGTAACGGTCGCTTTGAGCATATTTTTTCGTATAATTTAATTTTGCCCTTTACAATATAGCCAGCATTTACCTGATTAATATGTTTGGTGCAATCTACGGGCCGTGGAAGTGCCATCTCTTGCGATTTGGGACTCATTTCTCAGTCAAAACTTTCTGGAGGGCTTACGCCAAAATATGAACCTTCCCTGAGATATAATTTGCTTACAAGTTTTTCTTCCCCCTTGACAAAGCAGCACGGTAGATAATCAGGGTAACACTTTCGTCGAGGGCATGTTTTCATTTGGCTTTAATAGCCTACCTCTCGACAACAGGAAGCGGATGGTAATGACGAATTTTGACTTCAAATGAGGCCGGGCTTTAAGCCGGCACATTCATATTTATCACAGCTCTGGTATCATTGGTCATCAGATGATTCACCCAACAGTCAGTGCTGTTTCTAAAACTTTTTTCTAAAAAGTGGCGAAGGGCCATTCGGCGAAACTAAATCACAGGTATCCCGGTAAAAGTCTATTACTTGTACGTACCGGTTGTATAGTGTCAAAATTAGAATATATTTATATATCGTTACGAAGTCCTACCGGTATGACTCTAGATATTCTTAAAAGTTCAAATCCCGAATGTTTTCAAAATTTTCAAAGGTTATCCCGGCACGATAATGCTTACTCAAGGCATTCAGACAGATATGAAGCTTATGCAGTCATCATTTCATGTGCTACACTCTTTAAATCAATATTAAACTTTACTGTATGATTACTTGTGTTGAAAATGATTATTTATTTTATTGATGTTTAACGAAAGCTTCTCAGCAGCAAATCAGTCACTGGGATCATTGTAAATAAATCGAATAGTTTACAGTTAGTAGTCGTCCTTAACCATCACTAGTTACAAAGATATGTAGCCTATGTAAGCAGCCATAAAAGTATCCACGGCTGAATAATAATAAGAGATAATCGATGCATCAACAAATTAATGCTGGCAGCTTAAAAATTCTGTTTATACAGATTATTCATTTGTTACTACAGATAGTTCTCAGGGACCCCACAACTAGGCATTATCAACCGCCGTGTCTGCGGGCAAATCTTTTCCTACGTATAGGGGTTGCCCTCAACAATGGCTGAAATACTCCACGTGAAAAGCTCCTATGACATCATGTTAGAGCTATCCATAGTGTAGAATAATATAAATGTGTTATGTTGATAGCACAAGTAAGCTTCTGAAAATAGAAATGTAGCATTAAAATAATCTTACTGACATAGTTCATACAAATGATAACTAGAACAAGGTCCAAGGTCCAAGGGTACCGCTTGGTGAAGGCATCACTGAAAATTTACATCAGAGAATACGTTTTGAAGATGAGCTGATTGGTTTCTTTTGAACAGAGTTAGTTAAAAGAAAACGGCGTCCCTACACTCCAAAATGGATGGAATGATCAACAGCAGTATCGAAGGCTTCAGTAGTATAGGGTTGTTATTTGGTTTATGGTTCCTTTATATACCCACTGTTATGTTGTCAGTGGTATTGAAAAGGAGCTACATCAGTAGTGAGAATAAGCTATGGTTGAAGGCCAAAATGACCTCCAATATAGGAGAATCTTCAACCAGTCCAAGTGTTAAATGTACGATACAGTCACAAGTCACAGCACATCACACATCGAGTAACACATATCACTTGCCTTTTTGCCGAGTTGACATGTGTGAGTCCCAAGGACTTATAAACATGGACACAGCATGTAACTTATACGTCCTATCCGTAGATGGTCGCCACCGGCTGGGATAAAAAAAAGGCGCACAAATATGGCCTCAGTGAAGCTATAAATCGTCTAATTTAGCGACGACTCTGTAATATTTTCAGCAAAAGTTACACTTGAATGGGGGAAAATATCATATTCCTGCAATACGTGAAGTGAATTTGACCTAACCTTGCCAAATTTCAAAAATATTTCAACCTTCTTGCAAAATATGGGAGTATACTTGAGCAAGTCCAAACTTTCACACAATACCATAGCAGACGGCCATCTTGGTGCGCTTTTTCTCACACGTACGGTAGCGACGATGTACCGTGCAGTATGCTCTGTCCATGAGTAGGAATTAGGTGGTGAGTCCTCACTATGAACGGTTTCGAACTATTAAACCGATCCAAACAACTTTTTCCAAACTCAACAGACGAACTATAATTCAGACAGGTAAAATAAACATGTTTCCATTAACAAACCTGTACATAGGTTAGTTAGTTAATTAGATAGGGTTTTACCACTTAGTTTTAAACCGACTGGTTTAAGTCAGGCCGGCCAAGGCCCCTTTTCCATTTGTGGCTCACTGGTTTGTTTTCCCTACTCCACTGCTAATGCTGAACATTAGGCACAATGGCTATACATTAATACGTCAGCCCATATTCTCTTGGTAAGGCGCACTTTTTTAAACACAAGTTTTCAATAGCTTTGAATTTGCCTTTTTGGTGTTGTTTTTTATTCATATAAAGGAAGACGTATTCTTAGTCTTGTGACATCATAGGAATAAGTTTAATTACTTCCTGTTGCCATGTAACGTCACCAATATTCACGGTATTTCCTGTTTCTGAATCAAAAGTTTATATTATATGAAAGTAAAGAAATCGTCCTAGTTAAATGGAATGTCAATTTTTCTCTCTTTCTTTGTGCTAGTTGTTCCGCACTGTTGTTTATCTTAAAAGCTCTCTCGAGACGTAAAGTCAAACAAACTTTTCACACTGTTTTGTTTACTATAGTCCGCAAAATCCATTAATCTTGTAATCAGAAAATGGATTTATGCTTCGTCGAGCATCATCCAACAACACACGCAACTATGCCTGGCGGCAAGGTATAGTTATTTGTTATCTCTTTAGTTCTTCATTTTCTTCAAATTTGAAAGCGAAAGGATGAATAATTCTGAACAGAAATTGTGTAAATTATTAAAACTTGCTTTCAAAGCGACAAGAAATAATTTGGTAAATATCGTCTTTTTAAACTTTTGGAAGAAAAGCGGATAAATGGTTCCTTCCATTTTACGATCCGATGATCATATGCATAATCTAGTATTAAATGTTTGTATCTATAAAAGCACCTATTGTAATTTGTTGTTTTAAAATTATGATAAAAGAGACACAATGAACAAGTACCGGTAATTACAAACAGTATGTCCATGACATCCTTTAATTGTGATGTCAATTTGCAAGAGCGCGAGAAATTTCAACAGAGATGACTCATTGTTTGGTTGATTACTGTCCAAACATGGGGCGGATCTGAGTAGAGGGGTGTCTCTTTCACTCTCCCTCTCTCCTTTGGTAGTGACGTCACCAGATTGTCAAAATTAGGGGAGGCAAGCTAAGGGCAAAGAATAAAGTTGCGACAAAAATTTTCGGGGGGCAGCGCATGCATATACAGTAGGCCACCATAAAACCAGGCCAAACATGCTGGCGCTTTTAACATGGATATAGCAAGGAGTTTGCAATAGGACAAAAACTTGTTGGCATAATTCCTACTGTCATTGTTATTTAGTGGGGAAGCGGCAAAATTTTCCGTCCGAATGCTTCCTTATGATGTTTTATTATCATAACACTTCATGCTTTGTGAATTGAATCTAATCATTTCTATTTTTATCTCCATCTGGAAATTTTCTTTAGGTTTATATATATTTTTTATAATTTTCCAGGTCCAGACATCTGTGGGTATAGACATGGTGTCCGGTCCATACCTTCAGTTTTAAGCCGTCATCGCACGAAAATCACCCTTGTTATTCCTCTCTCGGTGTTGGCGCCATACTGTCACAATTTGTGGGGGAAACCTGAAGGCAAAGGAAACGGTTCTGGGACAAAACTTTTCGGGGCGCAGCGGGAAATTGAGCCAAAAGCGTCCGTTCCTGGGGTGGGGTGTATCTGGATGAAAAATTAAGCCTCTGGAGAGGTATAATATTTATTTTCTTCAGTTAACCCAAATGAACTGACATAACTTGGGACAAGTGGGAACAAGGAAAAAATCTGGGGCAAATGCCCCCCTCTTGCTTACGTAGGGCGTACTAGCGTCACTGCCGACCTTTCCTTCCAGTTGCATTTCTTGAAAAGAAGATCACGATTTCAAGGACATTATAAATCAGGCGCCTGGCCAGGGTTGTGTCATGGGTAGGGTTTTGGTGTCATGGGGGTGGGGTTGGGCACGAAATGAGGGAAGTCTAAGGACAGAGAGAAAAACCCGCTATTTTAGGTGTTTTTGCATTGAAATGTTGGGTCATGGGGGTCTAACCACCAAAACCACCCCATGGCTACACCACTGATTTAAATCTTACTCGGATTTTTGCAATCCTCGGTCGGTCTAGTCATTCGTTCGAAATGTATATCACAATCTGACATAAAGCGAATATGGTCTATGGACAAGACTGCGAATCATACTCGACAAAAATGGATAGCGGGATCAAAACAAAAAAATTATTCGCCACGGCTTTGAAATATCTACTCGCAAGGTATTAACCTACACACCAGGAGAGGTTCAAGAACAACTCGCCAAAGTGGCGAAGCTTGTCTCAATGGAACTCGCCATCTTGAAAATGATACTCGCCAATGGCGAGTTAGTTGAAGGGAGGTTTTGTGGAGACCTGCTGTGAATTTAATAGTTTACTTTATACAAAATCTGACCAATGATATTGTTCACGTATGCAATGTAACCGAGGAGCACACAAATTCCTAATATAACAAGTAGTTTTCGGTCTTTATTGCCACGCTCTTTAATGTAACTCGGTTCCGAGTGTTCTTTCATTTCCTCTGCATGTAAATAGCCTAAATGTTCTACTGAGAGGTATGTACATCAATCATCTTCTTCTATCCAGTGACATTCCATTCAAAGTGACATTTTCACTCTTAGTCGAATTATCCTGCTCTCCAAGGATCGGAAGTTCATTCAATTCCCATACCATACAAGACTGATCGCCGTTGTCACGATTTCATTAGAAACTCACTCATTTTACACCAGAATACATTTTCAAATATTCCAAAGGGAGTTCCGATTCTTCGACACCAAATTTATTTCACATTTAAGATGCAGTTACTCCCTTTTTGCATGTGTGGAATCATAAAATCCATTAGTTACGAACCATTTAGTACATTTCCTCAAAATATTGAGATATACTCGGTTTTGCCATAGCGGTTTTCCATTATCTCATACGTTTAATCTATTTGTTTTTATAAAGGGTAGAGCAAGTCTAGAGTTTCGAAAATGTATATTTTAGAGGTTGTAAAATGGATCTCATTTACTCCAGTCCCATATTCTCAGCCTATACTCAAAGCTGAAAAATAAAATGTTGGGATCCATTCATTAAATTTCAAATAGTTGATTGGGCAATAATTTGTGATTCTCTTCTTGTATAACACTTTTGGGGCTGTCTTTTTCAGCTAGTTTCCTTTTAAGTTAAAATTTTTGCATGATGTTAAAAATTAGTTATTTTCCTACAGAAAAAGATGTTGTACAGAGAGAGGTTTTTTAAATCAAGTCATTCGGTACAAGTAGGAAAGTCATCCTCGCAGTTTGGCATTTTTGGCAAAGACGGTCATTTTAGTAAAAAGAATTTGAGACATTTTTGCGCAATCTATAGTTTTAAATTGCAATGGGTAAATAAGCGTCAGTACTTTAGATCTCAGCTTTTTCTAAAAGTCCCCCTGACTTTCTCGAAAGAGCCTTTCGGCGAGACCAAGCTTTACACTGCTTCCCAAAGAAGCTACGTCCACCAAAGGACAACACTTGACCAACCTAACGGTGCTCAGACCATTTACATCATTGGTCTGTCATGTATGGCTCCATTCTGGACAAGGCGAAAAAACATACACATGGTCTTAGCCGAGTTCTTTTATTTTCAGCTAAGGAATGACCTGTGGGGATGGAAATTGAGACATTTGGATTCAAGTTCTTGCTTTGTCAAATTGTCATATGTATTTATGAAATCATATTTTTTGTTTTTGTTATTGTAGACATCATGTACACTTTAACTTTAAAACCAGTGCTTTGGCAATACATTCGTTCGATGAGTCGACTCGAGTCAGCTGAATTGACACAGCAAGCGTTCGATCTTTCGGAAAAGTAATCTTTACGTGGCGTAGCTACTGGGGGGGGGGGGCAGAGGGGGCAAGTTGCCCCCTGGAAAAATTTTTTGGGAAATTTGATGAATCTTCTTATTATTACAAAAATTTCTCAAAATTTTTGTTAGAATACGAAATTGTGAGACATTTCTCATACATAATTCGTATTTTCATGCAACAAATTAACTTAGATTTCGTCAGTGTCGCATGAACCGGCCCAATTCGCGTTCACAGAAATGTCCTCGCCGCGTAGCAGACTGAATGTTCTCTTGTGCTTGTATACGCACGGGGGTATGATCAGTGCATTTCAGTGCACAGGAAGCTGTTATTCAGGTGATACTTTGGGAATTCAGTAAAAGGATGTGAAAACTGACAAGTCACTACCGTAGACCCCGAGGTTGTTATGTTCTTTTACGAGCTGCAGTAGCTGTACGATTTTACTCTGTGTTCATAACGATGGATGGGGCTGAAACAATCCATGGCCAACGATAAACTTAAAGTTATAGCGGGATCCGTTGGCACACTTAGATTTTGTTACTTAGCCTAATCCTTGGAGGCTTACAAGCTACTTCGGGAAAATAGCTTTCTGCTCACTTTGAGTGTAACAATAAATGGACAATGAGTACCTTGTAGCCTACTACACTTAACAGACTGCTTTTCTAACAGGATATCCTGTGTGATAGAGCCACTATTAGGCCTCCTTAGTGGCGTGCGAAGGGGAGACCACTGGGCCACCCCCCCCCCTCACAGCTGCCATTTTTTCTTTGTTCTTAAAAATACGTAGTATAACTTTATTAATACAGATTTTACTTCAAAAGATAGCATATGTGGCACCAGATTGCTTATAAGGACACCCAATTTTCAGAAATTTTCAAAGGGGAAGGTTTGTTCCTGCAAGGTCTTTCAGTGATGCCAACTTATTTTTAATTCCTACAAATAGACCTAGGCAAATTCTGTCAAATTCCAATTTTTACTTAAAAAGGTAGACTCTGTTTCCCACTGGTGGCATCGATAAAAAAGATTACATGTTTAGATTCTCTTTACAAGCATAAATACGCTATTTTGACCATCTGAGGGGTCTGATTTTTCGAAATTTTCTTTACGCTCCGCGCCAACAAATGGTGGCGCTTCGCTCGGTCTTATGGGCAAAATTACATTTTTGGGGTAAAATTAGCTCTTAACTCTCTGATCACTTTGCAGTTTGCGAACATATTTTGAAGTGAGCATTTTATTTCAAACGACAAAAGAAGAAAGCGACTGGCTAGATTCTTCGTATTAGCCTGGAAAATGCTATTTCCGGCCATCTAAGGGGTCTGATTTTTCCAAATTTTCTCTACGCTCCACGCCAAACAATGGTGGCGCTCCGCTTAGATAATCTTTATGACAAAATAACATTTTGTGGCCAAAAAAACCCACAAATACCTATCAATGCTCTTTTATTTTGACTCCTAAAAGTGTGCAAATTTAATGACAAGTTTTTCTTCGTAAGGTAGCATAAATGGTATAAGGAAATGCATGTCAAGACACAAAAGTTTCAGTTTTATCCTCATGAACCACCACGGTTCAACTTTTAACACTGTTCCTGTCAAAGTCGAAAATCTTGCACCATTTTGCATCTAGGCTCCTTGAAAACGACAAAAAAATTCCGGACACCCCTCCCCTTAGACCATACTGCATGCCCCTCCCCCTTCAGAGAAATCCTGCGTACGCTACTGCGTTAGTACATACAAATAAACCAGATATTGTTTACCAAAATGATATACTTTGTTATTTCCGATTGCTCTATGTTTTACTTTAAGATTAAAATGCAGGTAATATTACAAAATGACATGGCAATGTTGTTATACTTGTAAGTTTGCATGTTTTATATGAAATACGTACACATTGACCGGGAAAAGTTTTGGGGAAATTTCATACCTTTGCCCCCCCCCCCCCTGGAAAAAATCCTAGCTACGCCACTGCTTTACGTCAACAAAACGTCACAACTTGAGCCGGCAAAAACGACCCGCCCTCCAAGGTGGTCTATGGTTAAGCTGTGTGGCGTATCTTACGTCAAGCGTCGTACAGTTAAGAAACTAGCTGAGCCAGTTGAGCCGGCTCGAGCCGATAAATCGACTGCACCAGCATTTGTGAATGAGGACGGTGACATCATCTGATGTTACGAAATATACGGAAAACCGAGATGGTCACTCTTCGTAGGACTACAAGGAAAGATCCATGCGAATGGACCTATCAGCTTGGGTAGATGCACACTGTTTAACAAGGTGTTTCTTGATTGGTTGTTGCCAGTGTATTGTATCGATTGTATTCTTTGTTAGGGTTAAGGATTAGGGCTATCGTTGGCCAGTTAGGAAATTTCTTGTTAAGCAGTGCGCATCGCCCCATCAGCTTCTTGGAAAGAGCAAAACGGCAAAAAAAACTTAATTGCAAATAAAAACAGCTTTTCGACCCTGTTTGTAATTGTGACACACTTCTTTGAAATAAAGATACCAAATAGTATTTCTAGTACTGACCCCTAACCATGATGTTGAAACAAGTTTTAAAAAAAAGTATGAACGGTATTTTTTCAATTCCTTTCCACCTGGAGGTTGATGGTGTGATCCTCTATCTGGTCAAACTATGACGAATATCTCATTCAAAATCATTAGTTCTCCATTTAAACTAAAGCCTTTTAAAAAAAGTTCAAAATTTGATATAAATGGTTGAGTTGGTTAGCCACAAGAGTTGAATTTTAATCCATAATGTACGGACTTTTCCGCTTTCGTAATCGCTAAGAGCCGTCAAACAACTGCCTTTCAAGTCATAAATTTATTTTGTTCCAAAAATTTAAGACATAAAACATAAACTAGTCTAAGTGCAACAAATTAAGCCAAATATTTTGATGTATGATTTGACATCTTATTGACAAAAACTTTCTTCAAAATGTGGCTGGTACCCGACAAAATTTCTAAGTAACGTAGTCTACAATTTGATACTAGGTTTAGAGCTCATTTGTACGACATAACCTAGGCGTTCCACTTAAAAATTATATGTAGTAGCATTATCTTTGTCTGTATTTGAGGGTTTACTAATACGACAAAGCGTTTTACATGTGAGGGCAATTAAGTACAGATTTCATTGGTAATTAGTCTTAAAGAAACTGGTATTACTCAATCAAAACCCCCTTTCTAGTTTTACAACTCATGCCAAGAACACTGCCTACGCCATACTCTACTCTCTAGGAAATTTCACCAGGTTCCTGGTCAGTACTGTGCCACCCACACAGTTCTGGTAAATTCAATTAGCAATTCTTCCTCTGGCTAACCAATGAACTGGTGAGCTTAACAAAGTACCTGGTTATTGTTGTATTTAATCTTCAGTTTCGTCATTAATTTAGAGTAGAATACCCGGTTAAAACAATAGTCAAGAGCCATTTATTTTCGACACGTTGAAGAGAAACATGTCCTAAGCTCTCTGGTGAAAGTTTCATGCATTTGCCCCGTTCAGTTTTCAAGATATTGGCACTTAAAGTTGACTTATTTTCTATGAAAGGTGAACTTGAAGCAAGCTGTTGCTAACTTGCTATTGTTTTGTTTGGATTGTATTTTTTATTTTGGTAATTGTTTATATTCAGCGTTTGGTTAGGGATAAGCGCTATTGACAGTCAATTAGAAATTTCTTCTTTAATGCGCTTTGGCCTTTCAAACAATTGTCCATTAGATGCAAATTGTACTTCCCTCAATTGGTATAAATTTCATTACACGCCAAGGAACTGGAAACGCGTATACCTCGCTTAAACTACTAACAATATTCCATCCCATCCACCCGATAGCTCGTGCATTTTCATATCTTAAACTGCACTATCATGTTCATCATAACCAACATAACGATATGTGGAAGGAGCACAGCTTCTTTTTCATATGTAAGTCTTCATATAATGTTACCGGCGAACTCCTTCTCAACACATTCAATATCACAAAATAGTGCGCATTGAAAAGTTTTAACTGTTGCTACATTTGAAACTATAAAAAAGTTCGCGTGACAAAATTGGTCATGATCTACAAAACAGAGATTTTCTATATTTTGGAGATATTCAATTCTTGAAAATTTTCGCTAAAGCTATCTAAAATTAAATTGAAAAAATTCATTTCGTTTCGGCGACATTGATGTGTACGAGTGGAACATTTCGTGTGACAGTGTCATTAACAATTACGAAAATACGAATAAGTCAGTGAGGACCGGCAATTTAAAAATTCAACTCGAGATTGAGAGAAAAACAAAATTAACAATTTTTCAATTTATCATCATGCGATTGATGGACTTCCCAAAAGATCTTCTAATATTAAAATAATGAAACCTGAAACAACAGGAAATAATGATCTACACGAGACATCCTTCCAACCTGTCATGCATTTACATGATATAATTCCTCTAGGGATGGCGACTGTTTTGTGCTCTGTCACAAGAAAGCCAAAGCAGCCAATATCAAATTTTGTTACTTTTTTCCATCTTTTTTTTTATTTTCTTATCAAAGATTCTATTGTTCCCCTTAAACTCTATTGACCTTGAAACTTATGTCACTCATATTTTGTAAGAACGGCTGTAAAGCTCAAAGCTTTCCTCCTTGGGGATACTTTGCAAACTATAGAATTTAATATGTCTGCTGGAGAAAGCAATTCGTCACTCAGTTTCTTTAAATATTCATAAAAAATAGCAAAATGCCAAACTCACATTGTGTGAAACGCATGGAAGAAAATGAAAGTTTCAGCTGAAAAACGGTTCAGGATTAAACGGCCGTTTGAAGCTTTTTGATGGCTTTTAAATTTGCCATGAAGTCAGTAAAACTGGATATAAACTAATTAGGTTAATATCACCTTGTACATTTAATCTATAGAGTAAGTTCCTTTGATGGGCCATCACGCCTCATTCAGCTAAAAGGTGTGAAGGAAATAAACCGTAAGTAAAGTGCATCATCAATAACAGCAGTTTCCCCATCCTCTCTACCTTTGAAAATAGACATGATGAACTGATGAATAAAACACATTCAACCGACTTACTACTCAGACGGAGAAAGTTCGCTCTACTTTCGAAGGGCTCGGCCTGTTTTCGAAACCACCATCATTATATCCTCCATTTCGTAAGGTAATGCGTCGGCGTCGTGCCCTTTGACCTTAAATAACCCTAGACTCTTCCAGATGTACGATTAAATAACTGTTAATAACTACCAAGACTTTCCATGCAAAGCTCTTGCATTATTTTCTCCACTAAGAATCATATCCCTCCTCATGGGACGAGATCCCGGGAGGACGGGGAAAATATCTTCCAAAGTGTGAAAAATCGCCGATTGATTTTTCACGCAGTTATTTTTTTAGGGGGTGGGGGTGGGGTAATTCCCCTAACACTGAGAAAATTTCGATGCACTTAATCCTGCTGCGAATCTCTAAACTTGTAACACATGCAGAGGCCATTTATGATATTACAACTCATTTGCATTTTAAATTACATTGGTGCATGTACGATTAATTGTCCTCGTTTACCGCAGGAATTAGTTAGATGAGGTTTAACGACACACCAACACGAATGGTAGAGGTTAAATACGGTTTCGAATCCGGTACAAGTTCAACGAGTTCTGTTTCAAAAACAGTTCAAATACGGTGAAAGTTCTCAGGTCACCTCCTACGACAAGGAAGGAAATACTGTGGGCAATTCTAAAGCCCACAATCCACGTAGAAGGATGGGCGGGGCAATCTATGACAAAATTATTGATAAGCCATTTTTAAAACTTGATCATTTTTATAAGGTATCGAAATAATCACCATCAAAAAAAATAAATATTTTTTTTCGTGATGTCACACCTACAACCAGCTTTTATCGGACACGCGCGGTCCTATAAAAGTTGTTTGTTGATGTGACGTCAAGAAATTATTAGTATTTCATACATGTCAGAGTTATATTTGTTAGGCCGTGTTCACACTACTAATTCGGGTCGAATGCCGATCCGATTTTTGTGAGTTTTTGTTAAAATCATCTCCATCTTTGGTCGAAAAGAACCAAAAATTTTCCAGCCTGTGTAAATATATGAGTATAGGCGGGGAATAAAAAGGACTTTGTATAGTTATTACAAATAGTCCTAAAAGGGATATACTGAGGCAAATTGGTGTCATTGCGCCGATAATGGGACTGGGGTCATGCCCCCCCGCTCAGTATATGTTTAAAAGGCCCTGACTTGAGAAGAAGAAAAATAACTTGAAAAAGAAAGATAACTTGCAAAAAGTGTTGTTTTAACTGTATGAAGGGCGAAAGTAACTCTCCTAGATGTTATCGTTAATGTGAGGTCCAAACGGCGAAGCCCACGGAAGCTTTGCAACTTTTGCACTCTGAAAAGTAATAATTGAGCCAAAGAATAACCGAAATGTAATAAAAGCAACTTAAAATTTATTTTGGGACGACCAGTAACGGGGGCATGCCCCCCAATCACCCCTAAAAATATCTCATAAAAAATATTGGGGGCCAGGCCTCATCTTCCGACGCCTATGCTAATTTGTGTCATAAGTGTGATTCATGTGTGTCAGAGTGTGACAAAAACAGCATAAATGTTTTGTCATCACTTGTTATTTGTCGTAAAAATACATTCTTAAATATGAAAAATAATATTGTATTCCTGTTCAAACGGGGAAATTTATTTATTATTGGAGATTCTATGGGGGTTATCCCTCGCTGGACATGGTAATGGAATAAAGAACTAATCCCTAATCGTGATAGCCCGGCCCCTCTACATCACATTCTAAATTAATGGTGTAAGGTCCCCACTTAAGACTAAACAAGATAGCCAATTTACCTTGCATCAGCATAAGAGACCAAAGTTCATTTAATAATCATTTATCCATTCTGTGGAAATAAAACTTCACGGCATACTTAATTCATTTTTACACTTATTACACATACATCATCGTGTGCAGTTTTTTCTCGAAGCAATATTAAAAACAAATACCCGTTTGAAGTGGAATACGGTACGTAGAGCAAAATTTGTAAAAACGTAATGAAATAAATTTTGTAAGGGTAACGTTTTCACAGAAATTGAAACCAGCCAGATAAATATTTACTTCACTTGTCCCTTCATCAACAAGGAGTTAAGCAAGCGTTCACTTTAATTCATCATGTTTTCTCTCCCGAAAGCGTTTATTGAAGCATTTAGACCAGTCCACGAAAACGCAATTAGTTCATAAGTGAACTCGGTTATTCGTTTGAGGGCTATGCACAGGCGCTAATGCTCCAAATCTTCCGGATAAACAAAACAAAATAAAACGCGTTCCGAAATTTGAGCTTGCTTGGAAATTTCGTGGAAACATACTTCTTCTGAAGCCTTCCCCCCCCCCCCCTGACTAAAGAGCCGTTCGGCGAAACCAAACTGTAAACTGCTTCCCAAAGAAGATATAACGTCCACCGAAAGACGACACTTGACCAACATCTCGGCCCCAGACCATTTACATCATTGGGCTGTCTTGTATGGCTCCATTCTAGACTGGACGAAAAGAACAGATGCTACAAATGATCTTAGCCAAAAGACTGAGAAGCGGACATACTTTAATCCATCTATACCAGAAAGAAGGCTCTTGAGTGGGGCTTTGCATATTGTGGATTCTTGATTGCATTTATCATGTGCACACATTTGCAGTCCAATCCGACCGAAGTCGCACTAACGCTGCTACAAACTAGGATTCTAATTCGATTTTTCTGTGTGATTTTGTTGAAATCTTCTCCATCTTTGGTCGGAAAGAGCCAAATGTTTGACAACCAGTGTAAATATATGATTTGCATCTGACACCTATTACAATGAAATGCTGACTAATTTTTCGTGACTTCACACTTTCATACATTTTTATTAGGAAAGCGCAGTCCGATAAAATTTGTCTATCGGCGTGGCACAACGAAATAATAAGTATAAATTTAAGTTCCATAATCTTTCGATGCAGATCATATATTTACACAGGTTGGCAAATTTTGGGTTGTTTCCGACCAGAGATGGAAAAAATTTAATTAAAAATTCACAGAAGTCGAGGGTTAGAATCCGATCCGAATTCGTTGTAGTGTGACCGCGACCTCAAAGTAGGACTGAGACTCATATTTTCGTTCGGTTGGGATAACACATATACTTATATCTGAATGTCTCATCTGAATGATAACACTTATACTTAGATCTTTTACTGTTGCTGCCCCTGAGGTTTGGAACAGCCTTCCTGCTAATGTGCGTTCTTTAACTAATTTTAATCATTTTAAAAAGAATTTGAAAACTTATTTTTTTAATTGTCTAAACTGATCACTGTTTTTGTATTTTAAGCTTTTTTGTTCTCTTCTGTGCTTTAAGTTTTGATTTTATCTGTGTTATTTTTAACCCTTTTCTTTGTACAGCGCTTTGAGTGTTTTTGAAAAGCGCTTTATAAATAGCATTATTATTATTATTATTATTATACTCATATTGAACGCACATACCATACAGCATACAGGGGCGATGAAATGATTTTTTCTGCTCATTTGATAACAACAAAAATACTTTCAAAGTGGAAATGGGGATTGTCATGTTCTAGTTTGAGACCGAGAGCCTAGGTTTTATGCCCCCCACCCCCAGGAAAAATGTTTCTTAAAGAAGTTAAACGTTAGATTTGGGGTAAGGGTTACGTGAAACAGGTTATTTGACCTTTTTATTCCATAATCCGCTGTCAGAAAAAGGTTAAAAAGCTTTACTTTTGGAAAGAGGGGTGTGGATCTTTTCCAAGATTTCCAAGACGATTTGATCATTGGGAAAAATACCTTCAATCGCCTTGGGAAAAACTTTGCCACCTGGAGATGAGTGCAAGACGGTGAAATAGGAAGTAAATAACGAAGACTGGAACCAATAACATGCAGGTTTTGACCAGAGGAAGATTATTTCTGTAACTACAACGTTGATAATATATTTACGCGAGTTTATACAGTTGATTATTCTTAACTATGAGGCAACGCTGTTTTGTGGGAGACACATGTGATCTAATATTGATATTTGGTAAATAAGTCAACAAAGATGAAGCAAATACTTATACCCTCATTTGCTTCACAAAACTATTTAATTATTTAAACGGGTCCGGCTGAAAATATTAAATTAATTTTCATTTAAAAAATAATAACGGCACTAGAAGTTCCATCAACCAAAGTGGTTGGAAAACAAGTTTAATTGTCAAGGGTGTTCACTGACTTATTTGCAAGAAGCTTGACTGTCAATTCTGGGAGTGGCCCCTTCACACATTTTGAAAATAAGCCCACTGACTTTTTGTCAATGGGTCTTTGTTTTTATATTTTTACGGAAGTGGCGACCCACCTCCCCCTCCCACCCCACACACACACCCTCATTCGGGTGAAGATTAACGCTACTGCCAAAAAGATAAAGCGTCCACTACAAAATTGTTTGGAAGAATCTCTTAATGTAACGATAGTTCGATAGTTTTTGCGTGCAATTTTGGGGCACACTGGAACCGAATTTTCACGATATCCGAGAAGCATAGTGAAGTAGGTTTGGCCATTAATGTGTGGGCCAATCGCCTTAAAGACAGTTACTCGTCACTAAAAAATACGTACTAAATATGGGAACATATTTTTAATCGGTTCTTCTGCTATTTGATTGACATTGTATTCGAAAATACAAAGTTGCTCAAATTATATAATATTTACACGGATAGTTCAGTTACACTATAGGGCACACTCTTACAAACAGTACAAAAGTACCTTGTCAAACTGGAAGAGAACCTGGTCAGCTGTGTACTGAAGCCGAAAGATATAACAATTATTTAAATATCTTTGCTTCAGAAATGATAAGGGTTGATTTATTTTTATGCCGAGTCTAAATCAAATTTGGGGACTAATTTCCTATTTCGTACCCTTTGAAACGTTATATCTTGAGTACCGTTTTATTTTTCAGAATTGTATCATCGCATGGTTAAGACATCCTATCAGATGGACTATAAGGTGTAAGAAATGGAAACTAATGCCTGGTAGTAGAAGATTCTTCCCTATTTGAAAACAGGAGTTGCAAAGATTAAAGGGGAAAGTAGACACTTTAACTTGAAATAGTAGCCACCCTAACTTGAAATTTTGTCGTAAATTGTCCTGATTTATGATTGGCTGCTGAGGTTCATGTGACAATACCACTCAAAGATGAATTTCCTGGAAGTTTGTATTTGGTTTACCTTGAATATGCAATAATGAGATCCTACGTTTAATGTTAGATACTTTGAAGAGGAATAAATAAATATAAAATTTAGCTGCTGTTTTAAAATTTTGGGGGACTTGGCAGGTATTATTCTTGACTTTGAGACTCGCGGCCATCTGTAATTGTGGAATAAATGTGACCTTTCTTTAATCATTGCTAAAAAAGTAAGGAATTATGGGAACCGGTAGCAAACGAACACTAGCATTGTGATGTCATTGCTATTGCTCTTATTCTCATTACCCTTAGACCCCTATTGCATTTAGCACATACTAGGGTCTGATATTCGTCTAAATTGTCGAAATTTAGCAAAGTTCATTTTATATGATGGTGCATCATGGAAAGCCATATGGTCCCACACCAATTGTGTCCATCGGTACTAAATTCGTTCATTTGTTCCATAAGTCCTTCAATAGACCCTATAAATTAAGTCACTTGGAAAATTAACTCAGTAATGGGGCAGTGTCTTACTTTTTATTTTCTGTGTGGTTGGTAACAAATAAGCATAATTAGGCTAATGACATTTAATTGAATTTTATGCTGGCATGAATTCGACTTAAAGTCAACTTAAATTGGCTCTAGTGCTGACATAAATTGCATTTAATGCCAGCAAATAATGGCTAATACAGGCATTACTTAAACTTTATGTTGACAAAATTTTGATTTAATGTCGACGTAACATTACATTAATTAAATCTAATGCTGTTATCAATTTTAATTAACATTGGGTAATTTATGTAAACATTAATGTCAATGTTCACATTAAGTGGAGTTCATGTCAATGGCAATGACTTACTGCGGACAGTAAAAACTATGCCCTGATTGACTAATGATATTGAAACTCCTTCAATGTTGGCTGTTACAAACATACTGACAGTTGCAATAGTTTCCTTGGTGTAAGTGCATTTGAAGGCATATCCTGGTGGCTAAGTTTACTAGGTCTCATATGAAAGAAAAAATGTTCGAGACCATGATATCCCCCGAAACTCTAAAGCATCGATATTTTCAAATACCTCAGTTCATTTTTTGTTAAAGTACCTGCTTTTGCTAACAAGGTACCAAAATGGTACACAGCGTATGCACATTGATTAAGACTACTTTTGCTTCTCTTCATAATTGCAAAACCTGTTTGTCATTGAAATTTAACAAAGTTGCAGTGTTTGAATATTTTTTATCTGTAAATCTACTATAACCCCACACTTTATGTACGACATAGCTGCCTTACATTCTCTGCGGTGGCGTCAAATTCATAAAAAAAAAAATTGAAAACAAAGTCAAACTAACCTGCCACAATGATACCACCGATTTTGTTTGTTTGTTTGTTTTCATTTGCTCCTCCCTTGCGGGAACTCGGCATTAAAGAAAATTGCATTTCTTTGAAGTTAGTATCTTCCGAGTGCTAGCTCATGGCTATTGCGATGTATTTTCGCCTCCTGGTAACTCCCTGCTCAGTTTCAAACAAAATTTAACGATGACCGTTGTTTCAGGATTACTTCAATATGAAAAGGGGTGATCCTTTTTACAGATCTTGTGCATATGATGTCACAAAGCGGTACGCCCTCCTTTTGGGGCAAAACAAACCAGCACCGACAAATGCAGACAACTGATTTGTCAACCAATCAAATGCGCGCATAGTCTACTACACATGCAGGGCTAATTCTTATGCGTGTGGCCACGTGTTCCATTGTTCTGCCCAAAGGATGACGTCAATGTGTCGTCAGTGCGCAAGGTCTACTTTAAAAAGGGGAAGGTCGAAAATGCCCATTAATAGAAACATAGGAGCCTCTAATTCAAAGTGCGATTTATGAAACGGAGTTAATACTTTTCAAGTATCTGTTATTCGACAGACATGACTTTTGTGTCTTTTCTAACCTTATTTTTTTCTGTCTACCCTGTGCCGTATATATCAGTTAACCTTATGGGCGTCCGAAGGGGGGGGGTGTTGGCAAGGAAGACACTTCTGCCTGGAAAATTAAAAACTAAAGAAAAAATAAAAAGGAACGCAACATCGACTTTTTTTCATGATGTTTCTACAAAAATGGACAGTCGGGGCATATTGGCAAAAAATTTCGTGGTACCCTACCCGTTCGTGTTTAGAGAAGGAAGTACCTCTCAAATGCTGAGATATAGAGACTACTTCATTAATATAAATATGAGTATGAGTAAGCAATCCTTCCTATTCTAATTTGTTTCTAGAGAGCCGACGAATGTAGCCCACCTTTCGGGAAGAAAGACTTTATCTATTTTTAGGGAAAACGACCTAGATGATATTTATTTATTTGACAAGCGAGATAAGGCTATTTTTCTTTCTTTTAAAGTGGTCAGTGTGACTTTTTTTACTGACAGTAGATTAATACGAGCACGGACTTGCTATACAAAGGAGAGAATCATGTTAACAAGTCGTTCGCTAACACATTTTGACGTATCTACTCTGGTAAGATGTCCTTCGTAAAGCTGTGATTTGCTTGATTCGAAAACGAATATGTAGCATTTCAAACGCAATTTAAACATGAATGGAGTTAGTTAGTTGGAGTTTTACGGCCCAGTTTCCATCCTATTGGTTCAAGTCGAGCCGACCACGGCCTTTTTACCAGTTGTGGCTCACTGGCTTGTTTTCCCTACTCCATTGCTTATGCGGAGCATCACGCACTACGGCAGTAGGTTCCATTTTTAGAGCCTTTGGTATGTCCGACCTGGGTATAGACTGTCCGGGCCTTCCGCGTAAAAGGCGGATGCTCTAACCGCTAGACCAAAATTTAATTTGGACCTCATGAACGGCATAAACATGAATGGAGTATATCACTGCGACAGTCATTCAACCTTTTCGCTGAATTTGACAGAATTGACATGTTTGCATTATGTTATGTAACATATTGAAAATTTCTCGCAAAAATTGTTCAAAATACGGAACCGCTTGAGCGAATCCAATATTTAAGCTCCAAAGTAGGACTATTCGCACACATGCAAAAGGTAGGCACAGTTTACGGATCTACATAGTGCAGTCCCCGGTACCTTCTGTAAATGGACATAAGAAGTACGTGGATACGATCATTAAAAGCGACCACCTTTGCCTATGAACAGAGGAAGAAACATATGTAATGTACGGTAGTAAACATTAAGTTTCATGAATTGTACTTGATTCATCTGTAAATGGATCGAATGCTGCAGTTAAACATTCAGTGAAGTCGTTAAAAGGAAACGTTTTTGGTGTTGTTCTTCATTGAAACTTATCAGGTTTTGAATTTTGCACCTCATGAACGGCATAATTTGTCTCACCTTTTTAGTCCTCCTGAGCAATTAAAACGATAGGATAAGTCCATCAACCCTAATTGTTGCTTCTACTAACTGGAAAATTAAAGAACTCATCCAAGGGAAAAAGTACACTTCCACAAGATTATATCAAAATAGGCATTTCCAAAAGGGAAAGGGTAATAAATTCATACATGCTTTCAGTGAAAGACCAAGTTTTAGATAAGACAAGTTTGCTTGTTCTTTTTTTCGTATGAAAGCCTTCTTCCTTTAGATCTATTACAAATGACGTCACGCGGTACAGAAAAGAGGCCCTCCGGTGGACATAAGCACATAGTAGTACTAATGCAACTTCCACCAAAAAGAACAGACACTTTGGTTTATGCAAAGGACCTATATGCGCGCATATTTCTGAGGCGTACATGAGTAACTCCACACAGTGGGTGTGCATCTCGTGACGTCGATTCATTAAGTCTTTTCGTTTAATTAAAATGAACAGGTCATAAAATGTTACACTGGTGTTACCTTGACACCTCCGTTACATCCATCAAGTCGGTATAGACCAACATAGCAGCTTTTTTTGATTGGCCAATAATGAACGCCTAAAGGACCACAACTTAACATAAACATATTCTAATATATAAAAAAATGAGAAGACCACTTCCAGTGCAAACGTTCTCTTCGTTTATTTGGCAGCATAATGCACACCTGTTTGTAGACTGAAATATGTACTGAGATATAGTAAAGTTACATTCAATATTTCCCCGGTTGGGATTACAAGGGGGGGGGGGGGTCCTAAACACAATGAAAAAAGCTATTCGAGATGTAAGAAAGTGTTTAAAGGGGCAATCATAGTTTGACAGCGAATATTGACCTTTTGTCCCTTGTTTGTCATTGTTACTGGTTATTTACCAGAATCAACACAATTTGAAGAGGTCTTTCATGTGAGAAGAAACGTTATTTCTTTGTTAGGTACTGTTAAATGAGAACATTGTAATTTTGTTCGAGAAACAAAATTCCACACAGATGCAAAACTAGACACGCTCATACACTCGGTGACTAATCACAACGTCAGACTGTGATCACAGAAATATATTTTAGTTTCAACCCAGCCTATGATTGTAATGCAAAATTATATTCGTGGAAAACTTGTAAAACAAACTCTTATTGCTCCATTTGAAGATTGATGTAAGCGACTATTCAGTTATTGACTGCAGAACCATTGCATGTCTGTTTACACAAGCTGTTAGCGATTATTTCCAACACCAAAATATATTCAAAATTTCAGATTGGTGTTTTGATACTTCTTTAAACCAGAATTTAAAAGGACATCTCTCCTCAATATATTCCATCTACAACATTAAGTTTTCATATATACTCTTTCAGTCTTTCATACAATTAAAAGTGACGTCACGGCTTGCTGGGAAGAGATGATAAGGTGCGATAAGAGAGATCCTAGGCTTTTTTGGTTACTTAAGGGTGCTTTTACACTTGATCCGGATCTGATCGCCAGATGTTATCAGCGTATCGAATTACGTGTATGGATTGATCCTGGCGCACTTCAAACACTTGTCTCGTTCTCTGATCCTCCTCTGTGCTTAAGAGGAAGTCGCTCCAAATGAATTACAAAATACAGGTACACTCGTGTGCGCACCAAAGTGTAAACAAAAAATAAACACTGTACATGTACCATGCACACCGTGCTTTAGCTCGCCGTTGATCCGGCGAGCATTTACACTACAGATTTGATCGCCTGCGCGGGGTCTGATCTCCCCCCCCCCCCCCTTACTAGGATCAAAATCGCTCGATCACATCCCGATCTGATCTGCATTTACACTACAAATTTGATCTCGAGCAGGGGATCAGACCCCGCGCAGGTGATCAGATCCGAATCAAGTGTAAAAGCACCCTTTTAGGCACATCCATGCCGCAAAACGTGAGGTACACAAACCGAGCATAGCGCATAGTGTACCACGCCCTTTGTTTCCGAGTAGTACGTGCCCACTCTAGTTAGTATTTAGCCCAATTCTAACGAAAGTAGGAGTCTCGACCCTACTGGTCCAAAATCGAATTACCAATTTCGCTCATATTGACCATTGTCAATCTATCTCTGACGGTTTTCGTACAAGTGTACTTGTTGTAATGTATGTCCTTCCAAAGAACCCACTTTCCCCACCCCAAACCGATCAAATTTGCCGGTCATTGTGGAGGGACCGTGGAGACGGGAGGGGGAATAGGGGACTTAACCCCCCCCCCCCACTGTTCCTGCAGTAAGAATTTTGGACTGCCTCACATTGCTGCTATATTGTTGAACATATTTGACCGCTTTGGTGACCCCCCCCCCCCCCACACACACACACACACAAATACAAAACACACTTCATAATTTTCTCCGTGGCCCATGTTTTGTTCAAATGCAAGTCAGAAATTTGAGGTGTTTTCACAGCCTTTACTGAAATTCAACTTCATACCCTGTACAACGAAAACTACATGCGCCTTTCTGATTGCCCACCTTTTGAGCCTAATCGGCACCGTCTAGTTCGACATCAAAACACTCTTCCCCTTTTGTATACCTGCCAAAAACCCCTTTGAAAAATTAAACTGGCAATTCAAATTTAGTGGCAAGTACGACCTAGAGCAAATAGGGCAAAAAAGAGTAGAACTAATGCTGTTGTGGTCTATCCACCAGTTCGCTCATAAAATTTTCTTTGAAAATAATACCCTTTTCATTACATAATGTTCAGAATCTTACAAACACGACATAACTTAAGGGGGCTTTCCCCACTGTTTCCCTTGTAGGGGAGTTGCCTCTCGATCCCACTAACACAAGAGACTGGCCAAGTATATCATTTATGAGGTCCAAGAGATCATTCGCACTCACATAGTTGGGGTAAACAATCCCAAATTGTTAAGGAAACAGCACATATAATATAATAATTTCAAACCGCTTCGCAGAATTTGGTGGCATAATTTCTCAAATAATAAAAAAATAGTGATGGCTTGCCAAACCTTTAAAAAATTTTCTTCCCCAATAATTTTGAAAGTCTGGTTCCCCCAACTGTTTTAAGAGTTCAGTATCTTCAAGAGGGAGTTGAACTCTTCACTGTTATTTTTCCGAAGGGGGGGGGGGGATGCAGTATGTTGAACGATCGCATGCCTGGGAGTGGTTTAAGGGAAGGGGATAAAGGGGTAAAGGGGGAAACTACTTCCTTTTCGGGAATTTTTGAAAAATTTGGTACAGGGCTACATTTCCATGCGATCTGGTGCTACGTATGCCTTTTTTAAGTAGAATTGTTTACAGAATTTGCGTATTTTAGGAACAAAAACGAAAGGGCATCAGTCATCCCGGCTTGGGGAGGGGAATTAGGGTAGGTGTGCCCCCCTTGAAAATTTGTGAAAAATTAGGTGTCGTTATATGCAGTCTTGTGCCACATAGGCCTATGCTACGTTTTGAAGTAAATTGTTGAGTTTTACAAAATTTGCGTATTTTAAAGGAACTGAAAGGCAATTGGAATCCGCAGCAAGGGGACCATGGGGAGACGATCCCTCCCCTTTGGAAATTTGTAAGAACTTACATGCAATTTGGAGCCACATATGCTAACTTTTGATGTAAAATCTGTGTAATTGAATTACGCATTTTTAGGACTTAAAAATGGCATCCTTGAGGTGGGACCATGACCCAAGGCCCCCTCCCCCCGCGTACGCTAGTGCCTTGAACGATAGAACTTCGAGGTTTTAAAACACCCGGAGCTAGCAAGGCGTCCTCGGCAGCTCGGGGGAAATGATAGTTTCATCCCTTGGTTTTCAGAATGCTTCTCCGTCCAATCTGAAACAGGTCGATATTTATAACTAACTCGTAAGATTTAGTTGATGTTTAAAAATAAGCTTTTCAAGACCCCTTTCGGGGCGATTTTTTTTCCCTTTTAGTCCCCAAATTTACTAAGCTGCTTGTTTTCCATTTTTTACTTTCATTTGTATGTATAAAGCATTGAAAAAGAAATAAAGCGATACGAAGTTTGGGATGACTTCTCAGTTCTCACTCGCTTCAGTGCCAGCCGAAATTTGCTCGTGTAAAAATAGCATACTACTTTTTTATATGGTCAAAGGAACGTTGACATTTCCTTTCCCTTCAATAACAGATTTTAAAGTCCCTTTAGCTACGAATTGCTATACTTTTTGATCATTGAAAGTTTCGGTGTTTCAACACGGCAAATGAAATTTTGTTCCATGCAGTATAAGTTTTGATCTCGCAAACTAATAGCATCTTTTGTGAACTTGTTGTAATTGCACAGAGTTATTTTATTTAGATAGGCCTACTTCTTTTGAGCAAATTTAAAGCATGAGAGTCTTATCTTTTGAGGTATTTCGCCAGCATTAGAGTCTTCAGTCTAAAGGTGCAAAGTCACGGCTTAATGTATTCTGATACCGTGGCTATGCAGCCTGAATCTCAACCTTTGTTGTGAACGCGCAGAATCACAGCCTTCTGTACTGAAATGAGGTGTAGAACCATAGCATTAGCATGAAGGACCTGGTGTAGAATTGCGACTTCACTGCAGTGCAATGAATATTCAATAAATAATTGGCAGCTCCAAATTCTGCCAATTATTTATTGAATATTCATTGACTGCAGTGAAGTCGCAACCTTCTTTGTTAGTTGAGACAATGACTGTTATCCTTGCACAGAAGGACAACGCTGTTTGTTGCAATGATGCTTAATGGCAGAATTGCGACAGTGATAAAGCACACACCGCCTTTAAGGACGGCAGTCTGCTTAGCGACCAAAGATATTATAAACATAGATACCAAACTTAAAATGGCGCGGCGACTCCTCAAGGAGGTCGAATCGGAGGGGCGGAAGTGCTGATCACTGATCAGTCGTTTTGAAAGTTAACAGTTAATTGATATCTTCCGGTAGTGTATATATGTGTGATTCTAAAACATTGCAACTCCTGCAAACACAGTTCTTCAATAAATTACACTTACATGAAACAGTTTTAGGCTTCTACACCGGCTTTCTACTTAAGAACATTTGAACATTAACGCACAACGACTGGTTTGAAGTTCATTGGTGTACTGATTGGTCAGTTGCCATGGTATCTTTACAAGCGCACATCTAAACACGCGTTTACATTCTGACGCGCTTACCACGAAAAACCAACCACTGCGTTCATTTTCCCAGCACGCAGAAGTGCGCGTCTCTTTTACTCCGAAGTATACACTGAGAAAAGTAGTTTGCGCGTATAAAACTGGTTTTGAAAATGCACGCATGCTGACATCTCGTCACCGACTCGGACTAGGCGACCTTCTCGATATTCAGCAGGTCGCAAGAAGGTCGCATAAAATCGCAGGACTCGCAAGCGTTGGGAGCTGTGAGCCGGCTTTACTTCCTTTAATGGTGCAACATCACCTGTTCGCAGCTAGTATGATGAGTAAAACATAATTTTGTTTTAGGAGTAAGACTGTGGTTAAGTACCCCCTAACCATTGCAAAACTATCACCGTGGATACCAGACCCACAGGGGGCCCACTAAGAATGGGTACCCCTGAGTTGGTCCCCTTGGAGCCCATAGTAGTTGTTACACCGTTTGCTGATATCATGGCAGGCACACAGGCTTATTTGTTGTAATGATGTTGTATCGCGTTATTGTTGTTATTGATGATATATGTTGCTTCGAGTTGTTATTGTTATAGTGTCATATCTTTATTTATGGTAGAGATGAAGCGGCATAGCATTATTTGCCTCAGTTGTGCACCATCAAAATTTAATTTAATAAGCCTCCCTCCCATGTACCCCTCAATCGTCTCTCAAGGGTTCCGTAGTCAATGGAAGGTCGGTCCTTGAGCTTTATCCATTATTTTCCATGCTCTTACTGATTTTCACTTTAACACACACTAAAATATGCTTCATGGTCCCTAACCTCCATCCCTCCCGACTCTCGTGCAACGTTTTCCTCCACACAGATCCGCCACCGTTCATATATGTGTAGCATGTTTCCGGTGCCTTTTCCAGGAAATATTGTTTCGTATTTGCGTAATTTCACTGCAAAATTCATAGTATAGGTGTTTGTCAGTGAGTCACAATTCCTCTCTGGTTTCGTATAAACCTAGAATAGGCCAAAGCCTAAACTTTGCATTCGTTTTATTCAACTTCATTCTTTACATGTCTACCCTGACGTCATGCCTATTTACCTGCAGTGCATGCTTTGAGTTTAGATAAAGCGTGTTCTTTATTGACTTTAAGAATTTTTCATACAAAATCGACAAATTGGTAAAGCATGCGCTGAGTTTCCATAACAGTCATATATTCCGTAGATTTTAGAAAGCCATATAAGGTTTTATGATACCCTGTGTGCAAAAATCCCACTACCTAGTAATTTTAAATTTAAAGAGTTCGTATGTACTATGGGGCATAAAGGGAGAATAATGCTTCTGACTGCATCAGTCTCAATGAAAGCAGGACTTTTATGATTAGAGTTACAATATGTGGGGGCTCAGAAGTAGGAGTGGGTGAAAACGCAGGCGGAATGTAAAGATCTGTACTAACAAATGTTCAAACATGACGTTTATACAAACTGTATAACAATGTGTAACATCTAACCGGATGTTTTGGAAGTTCTACAGTTTTTATGATTGGAGACGAGAATTCCTTTTGTACTTTCACGCATTATGTTTTTCGTCATGCCAATTATTTTTCCAAAGATATTAGTTCTATGTAGTTTAAAGGGCAAGAACAGTCGTCCCATGCATATCTAGTACACTGTCCTGTTTCATGATTGACTCTCCAGAGTCACGTGACAGTATTTTTACTCGTCACATGTGAACTTTACTAGAAATCACTGCTTGATTTACCTTGAATATGCAATATTGAAGTCTTAAAATATTATGAAAGATGCTTTGAAGAGAAATAAGAAGAAAACTGTAAAAATTGACGTTGCTTCATAATAAGCTTGGGAAAACTGCTCTTGTCCTTTTAATCAGTAGTATGTATTAACACACATAGGATGACCCACGGCGACATAGCATATCTCATTTAGATGCCTTCACCTTCAAATATGCGTGTGCAGGGAGACGAAAATATACTCTTGAGGTCATTATGAAACACACAACATGTCACCGTCTTCACATATGATCGTTTGCTTAGATATCGTAATTTTACCGTTTCACAAAGAAGCTGTCATCTTCCAAATAAACCGTGGTAGTCTACGATATTTTGCAAACTCCGGCACCTTATCAGATTGAAAATTATTTTTCTTTTGCCTTTTAGGCAAATACCACTCGAAGTGATTTAAAAATTTATAGCTTCAGGAAAGTATTATGACAAATGTGGAGGAACAAAAATGATTTAGAAGATTAAAACTCTTCCATCAGCTGTCACGAGTTGGGTTGTTATTTGTGTTGGTTTGTTATTTGTAACGTCCAATTAAAATTCGGGAAGAACACAGACCGATAAAATCTTCCTGGCATCCATGTTAAATGTCTTATAGTACAGTACCGAACATGAACATTCCAGCATGCAGTTAGTGCAGATCATTGATTAGGTTTTATTTCCAATAAGCAAGTTCGGTAATTGGTTGACGCATGGAATTGTGGGACACCGTGGGATACACAAAGAGAGCTCAGTACATACGGTAGGGCGTTTCCTTGTTTGGTCAGTATGTGCATACAACACTAAGTTCAGCCAACTAGAACGATCTTACTAGTGATATCAGTCCTGCTTTACGTCAGATTAAAATGCAAATTTTTGCGCCAAAAGGACAACTTAGACATAATCCACACTTGAGATTCCTCCTTACGTTATGGATGTCAGCGGCGTAGGATGCAAAATGAAAGCGGAGCCCGATCCATTTTTGGACTTTGCACCTCACCCTCCCCCCCCCCCCCCCCCCATTGACCAAATGGTACACTTTTTGCTAAATTTTTCGCCTTTTCTACGAGGAAGATCGATTTTCCAATAAAAGGTATCTGATAATGAAAGGATATGAAGTTTTCGATTTTTTTCTCTCAAGTGTAAACACATCTAAATTAGGGACGTAATTTTGGAGCACGCCGAAAGTTTTGCCGTTTTTAAACAAAGATTTGTAGATATGGAGCTTGTATTGTGAAAGTTTTGGACCCTGGATTACCTCAAGTGTAAAGAAATTCAGATTCCTCTTCGCGCTCCTATTTTGTTTCGCTTTTTTCCTTTTTTTGGAACAATTAGTTACACATATGGAGCTTATAGTGGAGAGAATTCAGAATTTCATAAAAGAAGAGTTGGGAAAATCACACAGTAATTTCGAAAATTTACCATTTATGACACCAGTCAATACTGGTGTCATAAATGGTAAATTTTCGAAACTTTTATTTTTCAGAGCCAGGGGCAATCGCCCCTGTCTCCTTGTAGCTACGCCACTGCTAAGCAGTCACTATTTTCAGCTTTCGTGTCCAATAAAATTTTCACTTCAATAAACATGAGCAAATTGCAAATGGTCAGAAAATTGCCAAATGAGAAGTACAGTACCACTGAGTACAAAGTTAAAGATAATCATGCGTTTTTTACAATCTTTGATTTTTCATGAAAGTTTTACAGTGGCTATAATTATGATGTGTTAGATTTCGGGCTATGTAATTACGTTACATTAAATGTTTCCAACTTTCAAAACCGTCTGGTAGTTCGAGTCTCGACTGAATTTCTTGAAGGTGGAAACCCGGGGGTAAACTCTTAAAAGCTAGTTGCACCGTGTGCATTTCATATGCTGTGGAGTCGGCCTGCGTCACACCGCCTGTATGTACGTGCGGGGAACTAAACGACTTGTGGTAATGTTCTTGGATAAGAATAATACGTCGCAGCTCCTATGAGATGACATTTCAGGGTGACGTTCGAGGGATGCGCGAACGGGGGTCGGAAATAGCATTGAAAACAGGGAGCCGAAGGCTTTTAAATATCATTGTATTGGTACATTGAGATATGGAGAAATGAAGTTTTCTGACCCGGGAAGGGGAGGGGGCGGAAGCATGCTTCCGTCTCAATCATTTTCACTGGGGAGCTGTTGCCCCAGCCCTCCCCCAGCCCTCCCCCCTCTTCTTACGCCTATTATGGGTGGACTAAGAAAGAATTTCACGTAATTTTCATGTACACTGAAATTTTGGAATACGTGTTGTATGTGCGGAATTGGTTTGTTTATACCTACGATTGGCAGGATGTACGCATGTGCATAGTCACCACTGAACGAACTACCGAATTAGATTATTCCATAGAAATCCTATGTAGACGGGTCAACAGGTCAATTTATGCCCCAAATGGCCAGAACCTCAAAAAATTGCAACAAAAGGTTTTCCACTGTTTTCTAGTTCTTTGGGGTGTACTTTATAAGAGGAAAAAAATCTATCAAAATTTGACCTCGGAAAAGGTGTTAAACTGGTCAAATCCAAAATGGCCGCCATAGACAATGTTGAGAAGGGGAAGGTGCCGTCACCCGAAAGCAAAATTTATGAGACCGAGTGGATTTGGTCATTTTAGGTCGCTGATTCTGAAAATTGAGAGTACATTGGCCATATCCGGGCTTTTCTGCGCCATTTTGACGTTTAAATTTTGAAGGGCGCCCTCTATTTGTCAAAAATCTTGTTTTCTCCATATATTTACGCCAAATCTCACATCAGGCATTGACTGATGTGAGATTTGGCCCTTTTACGCTATAAAGGGATGTCTACTGAAAAACAATGGGAAATATTAATATTCATATTAATATGCAAATTAGATAGGGTCAAAAGACAAATTATAGTGTTAGCAGAAGAATAAGCCCAGGATTTGAGTCAGGGGAAATTACATCAGACTAACCTGCCCTGCCTAACCTGCCTAACTAACACCAGATCCTCGATGAAGAATATTGACATTGGTGACTTTCATTTTTGTCTTCATGTGCCGTAGTTGCCATAGCAACACAATTTTTTTTTTCTTTACTAAAGCCCATTCGGTTGTCCTGAATGACAGGGATATTATGTATGTTAAAATCCCAGGTCTCTCTATAAATCAGGAACTTTTTGAGAAGTACTATTTTTAACTGCGGCCTATATTTTTAAGTACAGTATCAGATACACGATTTGACCTTCAACCCTATCTAATTTGCATATTAATATGAATATTAATATTTCCCAGTGCTTTTCAGTAGACAAGCCCCGTCTCTATAGGGTCCCATATTTAGGGAGTGCCATGGTCCGAAATTCCGACTGACTGGATGTTTTTACAACTGAATTGAGGAGCCACCAGGCCAGTTTCGGACAGCATGAACACATGAAGCATGAATACTTGGTAGGATAAGTCCTATAGAGTGCTTTCACGTTATTTCACAACTGGGAAACCTGGCCCACTGACGGGCAAAAATCAATACTGTCTTAATGCAACACTCTCACAGTGGGTCATCAGCTGCTTCTCAGCTAGCTACACTAAATGCGTATGCCCTTCAAAAGGGGCGGGGCTTGTGACGTAGGTGAAATCACTCTTTAGGACGAGGTGAAAAACTATCTAAAAGGAGCGCCAACACCATATAAATGCCTTTAAATGTGGCAAGTGGGTGAGTGGAAGTCCTATCAATTTGATAGGTTTCTGTTGGCTTTGTGTAGAATTTGGTGTTCAGCAGCCCTTGGGTTTCAAAGCTATTGAATTTGAATATCGATATAGTGAGGTCTAAATATGCAGCCAGTTTGTAGGACGCCTCCATGTAGATTAAATTGAGGCATGAATTTTATTAACTTTATTTACTAGACTAGTGCAGAGAGTTCCGAGATAATAAAAAAACGAAAGAAAGTCGTCTCAATAGCGAAACCAACGTATGTTTCTAGGATAAGTCAGTACTTTGTTTTTTAAGTTAATACCTGAAAATGCCTTATATTTCCGGCGAGGCTTGCTCCCCCCATGGCGCACTCAATTTTGTAGATAAAATTTACCGTTATAAACCAATTTCTTGTTAGGATGAGTATAAAGAGGTTGCCGAGGGATGCATTTAGTGGAAGTTATTTGGTGTTTCGTAGAGGCAGTGCCTCGCATGTTTTATACGGGCTTCCCTGCACCTCGGCGGTTGACCCATGCCAACTAACATATTGTGACAATCATCTCCCCTTGGGCTATAATGAACCTAATGACAGTAATGAAGAATAAGTTTATCTGATTTAACAGTGACAGCTTAGTAAGTTTCAAAATGTGAGTTAAGCCTTTCAGTTGTTAACATGATGTCACATAGTGCTACTGTATCAGTCTTGCTGATCAAATATTGTCCAATAAACTGTATCTGAAGTGCGTTATTTACTAGTAAAGGTATGCAATGGCCAATGAGCCTATTTTATTTATCATTTGCTATGGCCTGAAAATAACCAGTCAAAGTTGGTTTAACGAGATTTTGCTTAAAGAGGCTATATCAGAGCATCTGGCTAATTGTATCCAACTTGTTAATGTCTTTAAACTGACAGCGTCTTTAAACTGACACGGTTTATAGTAACGAACGCAGTAATCGATGCAGATGAGGAGGGCTGATTCTTCTTGAAACTCACTCGAGCAAATTGATCATCTGAGACCTAGTAAAAATTTGACACTGTTAAGCGTGGAGTTTAACCAGCGCACTGTAGCTATAAAGATACTACACTTTATTTTTTTTTCCTCTTAAATGGCGGACAGCTGCTATCTTGGGTTTAGGAGTTAAATGATCGATACCAAAGCTACATCAGGTTTACTCCAGTGAATTTGCCATATTAGATGTAGTCAAATCGACACTCTATTCATCACTCCAACTCATCAAGTGCCAGTTACATAAAATTTTATCATTTTCAACATGGCCGACAGCCGCCATCATGGATCTAGGTGTTGGAATGATACCAAAGGTAAATCAACTTAGTTTCCTCCAGTGCATTTATCATGTTATATATAGTTGGAATCGACATTTTCTCATCACTCCAGTTCATCTGGTGCCAGTTATATAATATTTTATCATTTTCAAAATGGCGGTCAGTTGCATGTATCTTGGATTAAGGGGTTGAAATGATACCAAAGCTACATCAGGCTTACTCCAATGAACTTTTCATGTAAGAAATAGTCAGAATCGGCACTTTTTTCATCACTCTAACTCATCTGGTGCCAGTTATATAACACTTTATCATTTTCAAAATGGCCGTCAGTTGCATGTATCTTGGATTAAGGGGTTGAAATGATACCAAAGCTACATCAGGCTTACTCCAGTGAATTTTTCATGTAAGAAATAGTCAGAATCGGCACTTTTTTCATCACTCTAACTCATCTGGTGCCAGGTATACAACATTTTATCATTTTCAAGATGACGGGCAGCCGCCATTTTGGATTTAGGTGTTGAAATGATGCCAAAGGTACATCAGGTTTACTCCAGTGTATTTATCATGTAAGAAATAGTTAGAATCGACAATTTCGGCATCACTCCAGTTCATCTGGCGACAGTTTTTTAACAGTTTCTCATTTTCAAAATGGCGGCCGACGGCCATTTTGAATTTTCTATTAAACCACCTTTTTCGTGCTCCGAATTTGATAGATTTTTTTCCTCTTATTCACTTCATCCAATAGCATAGAAAACCGTTGAAAGACCTTTTGTTGCCATTTTTGGGGGTCAGACTCTAAATGGACTCGTCTAATGAGCTTTAGCTGGAAGTAGCACACCGACGGAAACACGCGAGTCATAATGGACGCAACTGTCGAGTCACGTGCCTCGGGAATGTAGTCTCATGGTATGTATCAAATTTTTATGCACCCGAATCGAACGCAATCGTGCCGAGCGCTGATACGCGTATGGTGCCATTGGGTATTGCTGCAAATGACCTCTGGTCAAGCACTGCACATTATTAAAAATGTTTTGTGACAACTGCATACGACACATTCATACAAAATTATAGTTCTAACTTGAAGGTTAATTGCAAATTTGTATTTGTGTTTGTGGGCATGTGACCGGCTACTGTTAATGAAAAAGGACTGCTTAAGATGATTTAGATTAAAAAAAAAACCGCACTGGACTTGCAGAGGTGAAGGCGGTGTCAGAATGTTATAGGAACCCTTACCCTAATCTAACCCTAATAACCCTAACCTTAACCAAAGCCATAATCCATAGAACAGAATTCCCGTTTGACCCGCCTTCAATTGCAGCAATATGTCACCATACGCTTATAAAAACAGCGCTCCATAGGATTGCGTTCCAAAACACACAGTCGGTTACTCCCGTAGCAAGAAGGAAGGGTGTGCAAAACTAATATTGGAACCACACAATTACATTCCCTCGGCAGGTGACCCTTGAGCGTCCAATTTGATATTGTGATACGCTCCCTCAGTGAAAGTTCAGGATTTCTCTGGCTTTTTCAGTAATGACAACACAGTAAACAACATTAACGTAGTCTATTTCTAACGGTTTTCTTACATAAGTGAGATATGTGACATCACAAGTTGGGGTGTCCAATTAAAACTACCCGTTAGTGTAATGTCATAAAAGACTCTTTTATTATTTCATTTTCCCAGATCTCTGATATAAATCATAAGTTGGCAAATGTTTGGCTCTTTCCAATCACAGGTGGACAAGGTTTTTACTATAACTAACAAAACTCAGCTGTAATTTGATTCGATAGTGCTGCAATGTGACCCAACCCCCCCCCCCCCCCTTCTTCAGTAGCATGTCATAACGTCAAAGTAAACAATCTGATGCAGTTATAGAGTGTCTGTTTACAAACTTCTTAGGTGGTTCAAAGGCCATTTTTGTTTGAGATTTAGTGTATAATGGGGAATTTGTGATGTCATCGCGGCGGCACAACAATTTGACATTGCTTTCTTTTTATTTATAATTTTGATGCCACTGTAGGGACAGACAGTGTTTGCTACAGAATATGTATAGTTTATGATAACGCTCGATATACAGGGAAAGGTATTCAAACATTCAAGCAGTATCAAATTTCAAGGACAAACAGGACATCGAATAAAATAAGAGAAAAAAAAATTAATTTGACGCAATGTGCCCATGGTGCACTCTTAAAACACCGGGATTAAATTAAACCAGGATCGGTGTTCTATTAATTCCAACACAATCCTGGTTAGATTTTAACGAAAATCCTGGTTAAACTAACACAAATTCTGTTTAAAACAACTATACTATTATTTCAGTTTTCAAGAGTGTGTGCAATATTGTTGTCTTTCTTACGAGTCCCATGTCAAAAGCCACTGGAATACGCCTTTAAGTGGTCCTGCATATCATTGCCAAGAAAGGGTTAAGATACCAATATAATGTTACCTCCCTAGTCTCGATTCATTAAAAAGAACATGCATGGAAATGATTTTAAGTTAGGGCAGAAGCTGTTTGAAAAATTGTCAAAAACTTCTTTTTCGGGCCCCCTCCAATTGGTCGTTTGAATAAATATTGTAAGATCCGTCTTGGCCCAATTGTATTTTGCCTTCCACGTAAAATTTCCTTCAGTCACTACGCATTTTGTCATTTTTATTCATTCGTGGGCCATCTTTAAACAACATTTCTGATTATTTTATTATATTGCTCTCAGTTTTTAAGAGCAATGCTACGTTAGACCTCTTAAATTAACTATAAGTGTTGAAACAAAGTTGTCAAAACTGTTAGTTACTTCATATCAAACACTTTACTTTCCCGGTTTCATTAAAAAATATGGGCAATCTTTACAACCGAAAAGAAATGTCATCAGAGGCTTGCTTTGAACGTTTTATTCAAGTTGAATATTTAGCTTATGCAATTTGAGGGGCCGGATATTCTTCAGTGAATGCATGTGTAAGAAGTTCAATTCTGAATCACTAGAGTCTTAGTATGTCATCAAAGATTTTTTCCTGTTTTGCTTTCCTTACAAGATTTCGACTTTTTTTAATTGGTGTTGCTTACATGTGACAGCTGTCTGTTTCACCCATAGCTGGTTGCGTTTGTTTTCCAAGTTTTTAAGTTGTTTGTACAAAAAATGCTGTCTGTGTTGACAAACGTCACCAGCTTTAACGTTTTTCCCTGCTATTTATCTTGTGTCGGAGACACGATTGTATCTTCAAAGTACATATTTTATGGGTATATGACGTCGTAAGACTGTCAGCTATGAGTGGCATACCGTCATATGACGAGAGACTTATGAGACACGAAGTGAACTTAACAAGTTATTAGACAATACTCAGAGAGACACATTTTTCTGATAATATTAACAAATGTTGCAAAATTGTATTTAAAGTATTACCGGTCTCTTTTGAATTTGATTCGACCCCACCCCAGTTTCAAATATCCATCACGTAATTCCGCGTCCAGAGAAGTAGCCCGGCTTCAGATTGAGGCAAGTGCCACCAGGAATGGTCATTAATGCCACCATGTTTTTTCGATTCCCTGACATGTCTACAAACAGAAAATTTCAGGTATATGGGTATCTTCGGGTGGGTTGGGGAAATATAGCGGGGTATCTGCCAAGAGTCAGGGTGCTGAAAAATCAAAAATTTAAGGGTAGGGGGAAGTAAAATGGCTATTATTTTTCACCTAGAAACTCGAGAGTTGCAAACTGCCCCTCAAAATACTTACAAAGAAATTGTCTTTTGGACATTTCATTTAGGATCCAGGTCAACCAAGATGGCGGATATAGCAAAATGGCCGCTAATTTTAAAATTTCAATTAATTATAATAATAGAGATATTAATCCGTAAAAAATCTTGTTTCTGACAGTTGCTCTTTATAAATGGCCTCCTTTTATGCCAAATAATTGAAACGTGTTTTTAAAACATTTTAGATGCAATTTAGGTCAATCAAGATGGCGGAAGAAGTAAAATAGCCGTCAGTGATATGATTACCGTATTTTTTAATAATAAAGAAAATAATCACTAAAGACATTTCTAACACATTAAAACCTAAAATCTGTCCATAATCTTTGATAGCCATTGAAAATGTATTTTGGGGACAGATTTAAGGTTTAAATGTGTTAAATATTTAACATAAAATATGGCCATTTATAAAGAGCAACTGTCAGAAAAAGTAATTTTTACGGATTATTTTCTCTATTAGTACAATATATTGAAATTTTTACATTAGCAACCATTCTGATATATTCCCATCTTGGTTGACCTGGATCCTAAAAGAAATGCCTAGAAAAATACTTTGTGAATATCTATAACATAAAATGGACACAGGTTAGATTTTCCTGTGCCAAAATTAATTTTAATGATCATGATATATCAACATAATTAATGCATCGGCGGCCATTTTGCTTTTCCGCCATATTGGTTGATATGAATTCCAAAAGAAGTATTTTAAAAAGTTAATAAGGATTATTTGTCATAAAATCTGGCCAGAAATTAAGGGCAACTGTGCCAAAAGTATTTTTAATGAATATTTTTCTTATTATTTTTTATACATTATGATCGTTTTATTGGCGGCCATATTGTTGTTTCCGTCATCTTGGTTAGTAAGGGGTCCTGCATAAAATACTACAAATCATGTTTTGAGAATTATGTACAATTTTCTATAAAGATATTAGAAACTTCTAGTCGAAATATATTTTTAGTGATTATTTTCTGACATTTATTTGCATTTTTTAAATTATTTTCTTATTTTTGTGTGGAATTTTTACTGTATTGTTTTTACTTCTTCAGTGCATTACCGACATATTGAATGACAAATACTCTTGTATCTAGGATTGTCAAGTTCCGCCTTGATTTGAAAACATTATTTTACATCATTGTGGTTGAGGAATGTGGAAATTTGCATTTTTTTCACAATTTTTTGGAAATATTTCATTTAGTTTGGCAGCCATTATGTTGTTTTTCCGCCATCTTGGTTAACCTGAACCTCGCCAAAACAGTCCCAAAAATTAATTCTGGAATACTTGTCATAAAATATGACTACATTTTAAAAGTCGATCCCTCAAAAATATTTTTTAAGAATATTTTATTTATTATTATTTAATACAAAATATTCAAAATGTTTGCCACCATTTTGTTTTTGGCAGCCATTTTGAACGGACGAGACCCAAAATATTTACTAATACCACTTGATTTCGTGTTCAGCCGACCGTAACGTTTCCTAATAATATTGCCACGGAGAGTTGTAGGGTTGCATGTGAGATGCCTGTGGGCCATAGCCTATAATGACCAATCCAGATGGCACTTACCTCGATCTTCTGCCCAATTTGAACTATTAGTACTGATATTTCATTGTATTGTTTTGTTCCTTTTTAGGTATTAAGAAGGGACAGGGGTATCGATATGCTATAAAAAGGAATGCTTAAATAGATATAAAAATGATTTCGAGATGGTGTACAGCTTGTAACTCTCATTAACCATGAATAGATTGTCATTTCCGGGTTGGAAAACTGTGTTTTTCTAACAGATTTTTTACTAGTTAACATTTCGTTCGACGCTGGTGCTTCCTAAGTACAAACCTTGGAACATTAGTACCCTAAAATTGTTTGAAGACATGTAATATAATCATTTCAGGTCAAACTAGGACAAATGAATCGATTCACTGTACACAATTACATTTTAAAATAGCATGGTCAAAATTAAGGTCAAAGGTCAAATTTCGTACCTTTTTGACTTTTAATGACCTCAAAAGTCACGTGATTCTCAAAATCTGTATATCAACTAAAAGACAATTTCTTTGCAAGTATTTTGAGGGGTAGATTGCAACTCTCGAGTTTCTAGGTGAAAAATAATAGCCATTTTACTTCCCCCTACCCTTAAATTTTTGATTTTTCAGCACCCTGACTCTTGACAGATACCTCGCTATATTTCCCCAACCCACCCGAAGATACCCATATACCTGAATTTTTCTGTTTGTAGACATGCCAAGGAATCGAAAAAACATGGTGGCATTAATGACCATTCCAGGTGGCACTTGCCTCAATCTGAAGCCGGGCTAAAGAGAATTAGTTTTAGTTTTAGTTAATGTCTTGGAACAATCGGTCACTGGCCACTTTACCACGGCGGATTTAGGGGAGCACTGTTTACCTCAAACTTTGGGCAATTTCACTGAAATACTCTTAAAATTGTGTCACCGTGATGCTCCGAAATCATTGAATATAAAATATGTATTCAGAAAGAATGTTAAATAATAAAGGGAGACATAAGAGAAAAATTTTTTTTTTACCAATAAAATTAAGGTGAATGAAGCTATTATTTAAGGGGTATGATGCACCCCTGCATATTCTTATCACAGCTATTTTATCATTTTAAAATTTCATTTCATTTATTTGTTTTATCACAACAATAAGTAATATTATGACAGATTTGTACATTTACACTCTGAAATAAACGCTGTTTAGAAATTAAGAATGTAGAGCGTTTCTAAACACTCTTTTACCTCCACTTTGTAAACATGTGTAGATGCCAAGCACGCTTGTCTTTTTCTTAAGTAATTCGTTTTAAAACGCATGTACTTGCTAAACACTTTGTGTTTAATTGTTGAAGTAACACATTTTGGAATTTAAATGTGTTTAAAGAGTGAGGTCAAACTAAGTGTTTAATTGAAACACGTTTTTCAAAGTTCTTTTTAAACCTACATAGAAACAGGCACGTTGTAGCAAATGGACGACTCAAACTGTCCGGACAAAAACACAAACGCTAACCATCAACCATCCACACACAAAATATGGAACAAAAACGTTTGTCACAAACTGAAAAAACGCACCAACCCCAGCGACACCCAAACAACCCGCTAACTTACCGCCCGCATCCGCCTTAAAAACCACCACCGCCTGACATCAACCCCACACCAACCCTAATGACAACAAAAATCAAGAACATCCCACACCACGCTTGAAGGCCACCCCATGCCAGGAGGCAACACCCCCCACATAGACAACACCATGCACGAAGGCAATAACACTCCCGTAGGCAACAACACTTAAAAAGCATTGGGCAAACATTCAGGTACACCTTGCCCAAGGGTGCCCAGAGACAGTTGTGGCAAAGGGTAACCTCATTATTCCCACGTTTGCACGGATGCAGTTTAACGTCCTACCCATGACGTTGAATTAAAACACATTAATGGAAGTACTCTTAAAACCCTTCAGTTGTGGACTTGAAAAACAAAAGCAATCCCAAAGACTGCTCCCAAGAAAGTAAACTAAAAGGCGAAAGGAATTCCGTTTCAAAATAACACATGGCTTTTTAGAAGCCTTATAGAGGTCATACACGTGACTTCAAGGTGTTTCAATTCGACAAACTAGAAGAAAATGATCATGCGCAGTGGTACTGTTACCGATACGGGGGAGGGAAGGGGTGACAAATACAAAATTTGGGGCAAATTTCCCCTCTTGCCCCGGTAGAGCCGCCCAGGGGCGTAGCCAGGATTTTCTTGTGGGGGGGGGGGCAAAGTCGACTCATCGTCCCCAATCTTGACCGACAGGACTATCTAAGCGGAGCGCCACCATCAGTTGGCGCGGAGCGTACAAGAAAATTTTTGGTTTTAGAAACCCACCAGATGGCCGGAAACGGCACTTCCCGAGTGTTTTATGCTGCATGTTCCCAGCCTAGAAATATGGATTTCATTTCTGAAATTTCTCAATTAATGCAAAAAAAAAAAAAATCAATCTATGAAAAATGTTATGACATGTTTCTAAGTGGAGCTCTACCTTCGATTGGCGCGGAGCGTGCCAGGAAATTTTTGGCTTTGCAAACCCCTCAGATGACCGGAAACGGCACTTCCCGAGTGTTCTAAGCAAGAATATGTTCAGCCCAACTTCGAAATTCTCCCCGCTTCTTAACTGGAGCACTTGACAAATATTGAGGGGCTGCACATACCTTTAGCCCCCACTTTTTCATTTTTCATCGCCGCCACTAGGGTTCGGCATTTTCTTGAGGAAGTGAAGCGCCCAAGGAGCCGAGAGACCGAACGGGGAGAGGGTGGGGTTCTCCCCCTCCTACTCCAAGGAGATTTTGCAATTTTACATCAAAATTGAGCGATCTGGTGAACACCTAAGCTGGAATTTTTGGACATTTTCAACCTTGTGTCAATGTTTTCCTTATTCCCTCGAGAGTTAGTGTGTGGCTGTAAGAGGGTTACTGTACGAGTCAATGGGGCCCTAGGGAATTGTGTTGAACTGAAACAAAACAGCTACTCATAAGGCTTACATTGGCCAAACCAGCGGAATTGACATTTTGCCCTGAAAAACGCCAAAACTCCATTTAAATAAAAAAAATTTAAGTCTGGGCGGGAGTAAGTGCGAACCCCCTGAACCCCCTGGCTATGGGCCTGTCTCCCTGGGTGTACCCCCTTGGCGCCAGGATTTGCCCGACTAAGAGCCACTCTCCGAACGGGGGAGGGGTTGGGTGGGTAGCGACCCCAAGCCCCGACAGCCAGGATGCCGTCAATGAGTTGGTGAGGGAGATTTGAAGAAAACCTGTGCACTATACCTGCCATTGCGAGTCATATACGACATAAAACTTGTATATGTTAGAGGAAGATATTTCCGCACTGATTTAACCGTGGAAAAGTGGGCTAAAACTTTTTGGGTTAGCCTACACTAAAAAGAATCTATACTTATTTACAGCTTATATAGGTCAATTGTCCCGGTATTTGGGCCCTATCGGGCACAACTTGTATTGTACTTCCTTCTTCGAGTCCGTACCGCACGACTGACACAAGAGATTATTAACTAAGTTTAGCGAAATGAGATGAAATTCCCGATATGTACATTAATCCATTCATTCTTCTTATTAATTTACTTGAAAAGATGGGAAGGGTTTGTACTCTATTAGCTCTAGGTAACGGAACTGAGGAAGAGTGTGCAAAGCGTACCGAACATTTTGGGTTTCATCGCAGAAATAACTCTTTTGAAAGCCAAAATAACTAAACCGACCATGGGAAGGCGACAGATTATTCCCGACAGGGGGACTGCCATGCCAGCGACCACAAGTTCCGACAGCCCCTATGTCGAGGGGTGGTGAGAAGGGGATATGAAGGAGCCTAACTATCACATGCCATTGCAGCTGGGGTACATTTTGCACAATATTACTTAATATTTTAAAAGCCAAGTTGCGCACTGATAGTGTTCTTTTGAGTCTGAATCGTGAGATTGCAAAGCGCGCGAAGCGCGCGAAAATCTTTGGTAGGCTTACAAAAATAACATAGCCTATGTAATCATTAAGAACAAAAAGAAAAAATATAAACTATAGGGGTTGTAGACCGTATATAACCTAAATTATGTCGAAACTACCTGAAATACCCAATAAAATAGCCAAACTATGCTCCGTGAGTCGCTCACCAACTGACCTATCGCATGTCAGACACAAGAGAACAGCAACTAGGCTTTGTTGTATGGGGTGAAATTTACGACCTCTACATAACCTGTGTACTCTGCCTACTTGTTACTTGGTAAGGTTGACAGGACTTACACTATCTAGATATGTGGAATGTAACTATTGAAAAAACTGGAGTGAATCTACAGCGAAAATTTAGGGTTCTTATTAGGGAAATTGTCCCTTGAGAGCAAAAAACAGGTAAACCATCGGGAAGACTAGTCGCCGTCGGGGACTGCATACTTCATCGTAACGACTAAAAGCCCCCCCCCCCCCCCGAAAAACTGTAAAAAAAAAAATGCCCCCGATTCCCTCCCTCCTCTTGCCGTTTATCTTTTTTATTTATTTATTTATTTTTTGGCTCTCCTTAATTTTTTCAACATCGCCCATCGCGTCCCCAAAATTTCTGTGGGGGGGGGGCACTCTGCCGCCACAGAGTCTTTCACATTTTCGCTGTTTCATGGATGATTGTACACCAAAATACGTCTTGATTTCCTCTATTTCACTGAAAATGAGGATTTAGATTGTATATACATAATACAATTAAGGCGATTTAAGACTAAAGGACCCCTCAAAAGTGGCAGCCTACACTAGCTGCTCGGATTCGTCTATAATTTATTAAAGGTGTTCTGTTATCTGATAACATGCAATAAAAACTATGCCGAGGTCTGGGTGACGTCACAGCAGACCTTAACTTCGATTGCGAACTGATTCGATGTACTGTCAATGAAACGAACGTTTCCGATACGCTTCCCCTGATGTGACATTATCGATATCGATAGTATATCCAATCGGTCCACAATCGAAGTCAATCAAGTGGATGTTGTGACGTCATCAAAATTTTGCATTTTTATTTTTGTAAGACCACAGATCATATCAATTTATTATCACGTGTGTTAGTTTGTGTGTGGTCAAACTAGCCTGCATGAGAATTGCACATCGTACAAGCGAAGGAAAATCTCATGATATACCTAGTCTTCTTTTCTTTGTGCTTTTTTCACGATTGGGCCAGTTCCGCGTATGTATTGCCTGAATGTAAACAGAAAATTTCACCGCAGGGGTTTGCACACTTCGAACCGTAAGAAGCACCAGTCTAGTTATTATTTAAAGATCAAATAATCGCTAGGTATTTCATTAAATATGTCATGTTCTAGGACCTGAATCATTTGGTCAACTGTGGCTTGCACCGCTTGTCATTAATAAAGTCGGGTGATTGATTGAGCATACAGCTGACATCTCCTGACAAGTCTTACTTTAAGTTCATGTCGCTCACATTTTTGGACAAACTCACTGAAAAATTAGGTCAGCGGCAAAATATCTTAACAATTGGGACACTTTCCAGGGGAATATATTCATTCCTTTGAAGAAATTCCGATTTGATTTGACAAAAAATGGGCCCTTTAAACTTAAGAGCTCAGTGATTACACAGACAGGCTTCTAAGTTGTATGTTACGCACCAGAAGTGTAGTAGGGGGAGGGGGGAGGAGGGGCAAAGTGCCCCCTGTGGTTTTAAACCGGAAGATCATCTCATGTACCACCTGAGTGAAAAATAGGATCTAGTAAGAAAAAAGAAGGGGGAAAAGGAGATAAAGGGAAAATAAATTGATTAAACGGGAAGGAGATTGTTCAGCTTCAAATGTAAGGAACTAATAAGTTTTCTTGTTTCTTTTTCTAGAGTTACAAATATATGAGCCCGACCGCCGGGACGTGATTGATTTCTGTAGGCATTTACCGATGTGTACCTCAGTTTGGAGAGAATGCGACCGGTGGCCTCTATATTACAGCCATTATTAATCGTTATGTGTTTACGAGGAACTATTATTCATTTTCATGCTGTTCAATATTAAATTTTTTGATTTGAGATACACTCACTTTAAGTTGCAGAACTGATAAAGGGAGCAAGATTTTTCCGAGGTCAATACTCAAGTAATTTTTTGAGGTTTGTTATTATCCTGACCACACTTTCGTACTCACAAATATATTAAGATGTTCATATGCAATATGATCTTTAGACTTTTTCTTTGTTCCGTTTCATTTTTACACAGAAGGAGTTGTACAGTATTTTCTTGTTATTGGTAGAAAGACTAGTCGCTTTATAAGCTCCACATGCCATAAATTCCAATCGGGTAAGGCAATGAAAGCGGCTGCACCATATTTTAATGGAAAATGTTATCTATTTCCCTAATACATATAGTTCTCGTGTTAGTTGAGTAACGTCATTAAGACCTTTTCACTTGGAATTTTTCAGCTATGTTTGAGGACAAGCCGGTATGTACGTACAGGCTTCCCCTCTGGCATGGTAGTTTGGTAGTTGCTTACTCCTAGTTGTGACGTTAACGAGAAATATTTATTATGTCTCAATTGTCCACGTATGACGTCTATTTAGTAATGCTAGTGCACACTTCTGCAACTGGTAAAGGTGTAGTTCACGGACTTATATACATGGACCGAGCATGTAACGTATACGTCCTATCCGTAGATGGTCGCCACCGACTGGGACAAAAAAGTGGCACCAAGATGGCCGCCGTGAAGCTATAAATCGTCTGATTTGACTCTGTTGTATTTTAAACAAAAATTAAACTTGAATGGGAAGGAATATCATATTCCTACAACACGTGTAGTGATTTTGACCTTACCTTGCCATATTTCAAAAATATTTCAACTTTCTTGCAAAATCTGGGAATTGACTTTAGCAAGTCCAAACTTTTACATAAAGACATAGCAGACGGTCTTCTTGGTGCGCTTTTTCTCACACGTACGGTAGCGACAATGTACAGTGCAGTAAGCTCTGTCCATGTATAGGAAGTCCGTGGTGTAGGTCCACTAGGCTGTCTGTATCCAACATCTCGTAGATTCATCATATCGAAAAGTTTCTATCATAAACCCCACAAATGCATTACAGTGTACGGGCGCATGGTGTATTTGTGTGAAATGAAGTAACGCATTGTTTTGGGTAAATTCCCCCAAAACTATGACGTCACAAAATTTTGAAATCGTCAAAAATCATGTATTTCGAATGAAAATCGGCGTTTCATGGGTCGCTTTCACCTAGACATACCATTTCGAAGCATAACTGATTAAGCTTAGTTTAATTTGAACAATTTTGGTGTCAAATGAGCAAATGATCGTTTTTGTACAAAACTTTTCGATATGTGAAAGGACACTGGAAAGAATTGCGAAGAAGAAGCGAAGGGATGGGGGAGGGGCTAATTCAACAGTCACAAATTATCATGGGGATAAACTGTACTTCTTCTTCACATCAGGGGTTGTCATTAGATACTAACAACTCCCTACTAACACCAAGTTAAAAAAAAAACGCATATTTCTCCAAATTGGAGAAATTCTCTCAAAATTTGCCCAAGATTTTCTTTCATTAGATTGCGTTATCTCTTTCCGCTAAAAGATATAAAACCTTCCATTTCAAAAAGGAGAGTTGGTGTCACAAATGCGGTATGGTCAACCTTTGGTAACATTAAGGAATAATCGTATTAGAAGTTTCCGGCATTTTCAGACCGTATTTTATGTCATCATGAACACAATGTGTCGGTTCTCCCTTGAAACAAAGTCCCTGGTAGCGAAGGAGATACGGAATGTATGTTGAACATGGGCGTCCGCAGGCATGGGCAAAGGGGGCACTTGTCCCCCCTGGAAAATCAAAAATTTGAAGAAAAAAAAATGTATAAAAATCAAAGAGAAAATCAAACACAACGTGTGTTCCAAGTTTCTATGCGAAAAATAGGCTTTATAAATGTCATTTCCAACGATCTGGGAGGCATTTCGGGCCAAAATTTTCGCACGCTTCGTGAAAATTCATAGTGACTTGGAGGTTTTGCCCCCTCCTAGAAATTTTGCCCCCCCCCCCCCGATTTTTTTCTGCGGACGTCCATGAATGGTGTTGAAATGCGATAAAAATGACGGAGAAATAGATGTCCCCGAAGTTGTGATTTATTCAAACACCTGCAGTATTTACGACAGGTTGATGTAGCCTCTGCTTCCTCAAATAGGTCTATTATCTACATTTCCAGAGAAGCAATCAGTAGTCAGTAGTAAGGGATTAATGGGAGAAAGATAGTGTTGGTTTCAACGCGACAATTCACAATTTATCTGCTGTTATTCACAAACAAAGTCCAGAGCATTCCTAAGCTTTTGTTGATAAAGCCTAGGATTTCTATGACAAAGTTTTTTTTCCTGAAGTCATAGCGATAGCTCCCTCATCTAGTTTTACCGTGGTTTTTGGTTATTGACTGAGCAAGGATCACTGGACAAAGTTAGCATTTAAGTTTAACTTTATTCATTTTGAGCCAGTCTCATTCTCTTTTAAAGTTCTAGCCATCAGCAGTTTCTTAGACCTTACTGTCTTATTTTCGTTTTAATATTTTAAACTTGAATGCTTCAAAAGGGTAATTGATAAATGCCATTAAAACAGAGTTACTTTAAAAAAAATGACGTGAATCTCAAACAAGTAATATCCATGGCAACGGTGTGAAATACTTCCTTTGTCGGTATTGTTTAAAAGGTAGACAAGTACATTAAAGATCCCAGTTAAATATTTCGTTCGATAGATGTTTTATACTGTTTTCAGCTCTGACAAGCTATTATAATATCTGACGTGCTGTACCTGAAACGAGCCAGCAGCCAGCTATTAAATGTTCATCAAATGCGACACTAAATCGTTACCAGAGTTATTAAAACACAGGAACAATAGCCTATCACAAGATTCATTCTCCTTCCAAGAATTGCCTAGACGCTACAAACAATTAACACAATAAAAATTTATTGTTCCACAATAGGGTGATAATATTTACAAAGCCTCCATCGTAGATACTACAACCTAAACCATATTTTATTGTCTTTGGTTTTATAATTTCGCTGTTATTAACAAAGCAAGCACGATGTACTTCGAACCTAGACAAATATATCAGTTTCAATACAGATCAATAGATCTACTTATACAAAGCGGTTTAATGAAGACTACAGATTTTCCAATATTAAAAGCTCATCTAAACAGCTAGATGTAATACTTACTTTTAGGTCTGAAGTGACTTTTATAGTCTCGTCATCCTACTGTGTTTATACCTTTCCTTTGTGTTAGCAACTTACAACGAGACATCGATTGCGAATCTTAACTACAATGGATAGCCTCAATACATTACGGTCATGTAGTGAGAAGACGTCAATCGATCACGGCTTTCAAAACGAATAATTTATCGTTCCCCCTTCCTTATGATGTTACTCAACTCTTGGCTAGAAATTAATATCTTCCATTATAAAAAATCGTAGGTTGTCACGATCGATGTACGACACTTCATAACAGGCTACCCAATTTATGTTTCTTTTTAAGAAAACCGACATATGTGACTTGTACGTATCACAGGGAACTCCGAATGTGATGCAAAGTGTAAGCACGGGTACGGAAGTTTTCACCATATTTATGGTTCTTTTTAAGAAAACCGACTTATGGGAATTACACTGTTAAAAAATTTCTCTGTAAATTTACATAATTTTTATGGCAAATTTTTTTCCAACCAAATAATGTTTTTTTTACAGCCAGACTGTAATCATGAAAAAACATTAAGGGTTTGTTTTTTCTTTACAGTTTTTGCATGTAAATTGGTTTACAAAAGTCTACTGTAAAATCGAATTACAGAATTGTTCTGTTTTGTTTACCTTAATTTCATGTGAATTTACAGCCTACTGTTTTCATTCCCGACGTTTTAATATTTATTATAATATCGCATTTTTACCTTTCATATGTTATTACGTAACCTACACTTCATCATTACGTAGATCAGGTATTTGCTTATCAACGTAATGTGTCGTAACGAAGTTGTTTTCAATCAAAACACATTGAGGATGCTTTGTTGTCATATTGTTGTCAAGTAGACTGCTATCTCTAGGAGCTTTGTAATTGGAAAGTCACATTTTTTGTACAATATAATAATTGTTTTTAAAATAAATATGACAAAGAATGCAAATACATTGATTGCAAACATTTCCAGACAAGGTAAACAATAAGTTTATCACTTCCTGATTAAAAAACGCCAAAGAAGATATTATTCAAAGCAACAGCAATCCTTTTGTTAGGAAAATGCCTACAAAATAAGCTCCACCCATTTATGCAAAATGAGATTTACGTCATAAAGTGGTAAATTTACAGAATCTTTCAAGTAAATTTGTGAAACGTTTTTAATTTGCTCCGATCAAGTGCATGAGCGCCTGTGGCGATGAGTTGACATCAGTATACCAATTGTCAGTGCTCTGAAATTAGGGCCTTACAATTTCTTTTTACTTAAAAATGTGTGACAAAACACCAGTTGTATGATATTTATAACTAAGAACGTAATAACTAGGTATGCTTTTATAATAAATGTAAGTTAATTTTCAAATAGGGCCATAAATTTGCCAAAATTTTTTTTTTAAACTGAAACTTCGCAGAACGATGCATGTTATATATTGAAAATTTTCTGGCTGTTTCTTATTTGTTTGTTTGGGCTTATTTTTGTTTCTTTTTCAGCTTAAAAACAAAATGAATGTTTGTTAAATGACAGTATTTTTATGTGAAATCAGAAAAATACAAAATACTGTTAAAATTTCTGTAAATTTACAGAAAAAGTTTTACAAAGCAGTAAAATTTGGTTAAAAAAGCAGTCAGAAATGGTTTTTCAAATAAACAGAAAATACATGTTAAACAACCTCTTTTTATTGTAGCAATACAAAGTGTCTGTAAAGATACAGAAAATCTCTATTAAAAGTAAAATACAAAAAGTTTAAGTTAAAAAAAGTCTGTAAATTTACAGAAATTTTTAACAGTGTATACGTATCACAGGGAACGCCGAACGTGATGCAAAGTGTAAGCACGGGTTCGGAGGTTTTGACGATGTTAGATCACTTACTATATCAAATGTATGGCAACGGGAGTGAACTCATTATTTTTTTAACAAAACTAGTGATCTCAGGACGCATTGGTCAATGCTGACATAAACTGGCACTCATTTTTATTCCCATACCGCAAATTTCCACCCCCTTAAAATGTCGCGGCTGCAAGGAACTTTGACCGCCGTCCATGCTAGAAAACAGTTTCGAAACGGTTTGGCTATGAAATTTATCTACTTCAACTTTTGTCGATTCCTATATATCTCTTCTTCAGTCTATTTATACGATATAAATAATTGTTCTGAAAACGTGGAATAAGTTGGAAAATAATATTTGACTTGCTTAAAGCCGCTGTCACACTTCAACGAATTCAAATTGTAATTCGACTCTCGGTCAATCTTTGTGTGTTTTTACAAAAAAAATCCGCCCTTTCTTGTGGGAGAGAGCTCAAACTTTGTCAAACTGTGTTAATAAACGATTTATATCACAGGACCACGAAAATGATATTTGTATTACCAAACGTCACATAGATATACAGCTTCTTAATGCATGGGGGAAGACAAAACAATTTTTCTGAAAGTTGTTGTAATGGATATCATAGTACAAATGTACGAGAATACGTGCCCCATTAATTAATAATAGTCTGTGCAAATGACGCAATGGTACAAAAAGTGCACCCTTATTCATATGATATTCCCAATGGAGGACATCATTCTTTCGAGGAAGACCAAACCGACAACAACCAAAGAAAACAGCTAATTAGTCAAATAATCGCATGTTTGTGAGTCCTCTGCACACATAAAGTAAGAAAAAATAATCCCACCGCTGTCCATTATCAACGTTAGCCCTGCTACACTGAACCATAACTTATCCATTAAATACTAACCCTAACCATAACGTAACGAAAACTAACCATAACTCCATCCATTAAAATCTGTAGCTAAAGTAATCAAAATTGGCTTTAAACCTATTCATTAGCATCGCTAACCCTATCCATACAGTAACGAAACTTAACCCTATAGGACTTAAAATTGCTAACCAATTTCATTAGTAATCAAAATTGACCCTAACTCTATTCATTTCAATAGCTAACCCTATTCATAAAGAAACAAACCTCTACCACAACCCTATCCATTGAGATTACTTCTATGACTAACCAATAAAGTAAAGAAAATTAACCCTAACCCTATCCATTTTCAACGCAAACCCTATCCATAAAGTACCAGAATTTAACCATATCCCTATCTATTGCTAAGCATATCCATAAAATAAGAAATCAACCCTAACCGTATACATTAAAATCGCTAGCCCTATCCATAAAGTTACTTAAACTCAAATCCTATCCATTGAAATTGCTAACCCTATCCATTGAGATTGCTAACCTTATCCATAAAGCAACAAATATTAACCCTAACCCTATCCATTGGGAACGCTACCTCCTAAGTAACGAAATTAAACCTAACCCTATGTATTAAAATTGCTAACCCTATCCATAAAGTTGCAAAACTTATTCCTAATCCTATTAATTAGCAACGCTAACCCTATCCATAAACCGAAGCAACAAAGTTTATGCTTTGCTCTTTCCATTAAAATTGCTAGCCCTATCTGTAAAGCAATGAAGGTTAGTCCTAACTCTGTTCATTAGCAACGCTAACCCTAACTATAATGTACTGTAACGAGGATTAGTCCTAATCCTATCCATTGAGACTGCTAACCCTATCCGTAAAGCAATGAAAATTAACCCTAACCCTAACCCTATCCATTAGCAACGCCAACCGTTACCATAAAGTAACGAAACTTAACCCTAACCCTATGTATTAAAATCGCTAACCCTATCCATTAAGTTGCAAAACTTAACTTAAATCCCGTTCAATGCTAACCCCAAGCATTAAGTAAACAAAATTTAATCCTAACCTTAATCCACTCAAATCACTAACCATTTCCATAAAATAACGAAAACTACTGTAACCCTAACCTTATATATTAAATTCGCTACCACCATTGCTACATGTCCAAAAAGTAACAAACATAACCCTTAACACCTTGTCCATTAAACTTGCTCATCATACCCATAAAATATTTGAAAAGAATCGAATTCAATTTTACTTGATTCACAGATACAGACACACAAAAGGAATGAGAAGATAAACTCCAAAAATGGCCGACAAATATCAAAACCTCTAAGTAACATGATTCGTGTATTGGTCAGCCATTGGATAAGCGTACGTTAGTTAGTGAGTTTTTCGGCCAGGTTTCCAACCTATAGGTTCAAGTCGAGCTGGCCACGGTCTTTTTTTTCCCGTTGTGGCTCACTGGCTTGTTTTCCCTGCTCCATTGCTTATGCGGAGCATCACGCAAAGCGGCAGTAGGTTCCATTTTTAGAGTCTTTGGTATGACTAGACCTGGGAATCGAACCCCGGCCTTCCGCGTGAGAAGCGAATGCTTTACCGCTAGACAAACACGCAATAAGCGTGTTCTCTATCTACACTACGTGGAACGAGTTCTGCTTTATTGTTGCGGCCCACCGGGTCATGTTAGACCTTCAGAAAGATCATAGACGGAGCCACGTGCTCTTTGTTTTCCTACAGATGTGACGTTAATGCAATAGGTCAATGGTGGCAAGCGCATTTACGGATAGGTAGCAATGGAAGCACCTCTCCGTGATGGGTTTTTGGCCCTTTGGAGTTGTAACTGAAGACTGCAGCATCCCACAGCAAATACAGACAGCTCTTCTACTCATCTGTCGGATACCAAGGGTGGGGCCCGCGGGGGAGGGGCAGGGAGCCATGGCCCCCAGTCGGAGAGAAGATAAAATGCCCTCGCGGGAGCCATCATCACCACAGTAAAAAGATTTGATTTTAGTCGCTTATATAACTCTTTTTATTTTTCTAATATAAAGGGTTGGTCATTCGATAAACACCTCGACGTTTTAATAATCGTTGCAACAGGCCAAAGTTCTTCCAAAAAGTTGAGTTTCATAACAAGCTCGTGATTTATAAATATTTGTCAAAAAGAAAGCCAACATTTTCAGCGCACTACGAGCGCCTCCAATTTTGCCTGTAACGCCGAGCAAGGAACTTATTCTTTGTCAGGGCTTCAAAATTCTGCCACCGTCTGGAGCTTGGCCCCTGACGGGCAACTCCAGGGGCCACCATTTTCTGATGCACGCATATATCTGCAATGCGTGGTCAAAGTCCGCGTCGTCTATGAAGTGCCATGTGTTTCTCCTCTAAACTGAGGAAAAAAGTATGCACGAACACACAAAAAGGAAATAACCAAGTAACAAAGAGTTGGAAAACAGTATACTGATATAGGAAAAGACTTGTAAATAAATAAACTAAACAAAAACCAGATAAAGGATGGTTTTAAGTTGAAGCTTGAAAGGGGAATAGAGAGAGATGGGAACCAACAGATATGTCTTTTGTATCGTAATAGATAATCACAATATCTACATCAAACGTTGTCTTCGTGACCAGTTAAGCGTGGCGGTTGCCTGATGAAGCCTGCTTGTACCGAACAAAACATCGCAGGGAAAAGTAGGTTCGAATATTTTATATTTATTATTTTGTTTTATCATAATTATTTATTGATATAGATTTATTTCCAACAGTATTCTGATAATCGCAGTATGATACCGATAAACCCACATACTTTCCTTTAATGTAATGACCGTAAACAAAATGAGCAGAAGATAAATCTAGATTAATAGGAAAGTGCTATCAATGTATGTTATTCATTAAAACGAATAAGCGGCCTAGTTTACATCGTTCCCCGCTATACTTTACGGTAATATGATAATTTCGCTATCAACCTTTGAAACAAAATACCGGTATGTAACTTCTCTTTTTTTTTAAATCTAGTTTTATTTCTATATTTTACATTTTCGCGTGACAAATGTGGTAAAACTTTTGCTTTATTTCAATTTGACATTTTACTTCCGCATTAATACATGTTTCGTTCGTATTTTTATGAATCACGATGCCATCAGCTCTGTTCGAATTGTTCGCATTATGACGCAGATCGAGCGAAAAGTTTTCCATCTTGTAATGTCGAGAAATCAAGTAATACCTACAAGGCATTGCTTATGAACAACGTTCACATTACTTCGAGCACTTTTGGAAAGTAGTTTAGAGGTAAACTTATATCTGAATCTTTATCGGGTGTAGATGTTAATCATAATTCTACCATTTGTTGCTTGCAATTGTTTTAAAAAGTAGCTTCCTGAGCTTGGAATTTCTTTCTCCGAATAGTCTGCATAGAACGAACTTTCATTTATTTAAATGCACATTTACTGCAACACACCACATCTATGACACATAAGAAAAATTTAGATAAAGGACTGTATAGTAATCACACCCATAAGTGTCTTTCTCACTAAAAACAGACAGTAATATCATGATACATCGATCCTAATGTTTAAAGGGGAAGTTTAAGCAAAATTTTAATTTTCACATGTGAAAGAGGAACAAAATCTACGCAGTTGCGGTGAAAGTTTCATTCAAATCGGACATGTATTTCTTGAGATATCAGTAAATGAAGCCAGTAGATTTGTGTTTAAAAGTGAGTTTGAGGGCAGCAGAGCTTGTATCACTTCCTCACATTGACAAGGAATGCTTTGTTTCCCTTTGTTTTATTAGACTTGTGTTGACCTTGAAGCTAATAGGAGTATGACTTCCCTGTGGGGGATGCAATGTTTGTAAAATTCTCATGCCACTTATGCAATCACATTTTAATAATATGGGATTGTTGAGGAGAAAATCCAGTATAAAGTTAAAAGAAAAACAAAAGACTGCCCATTAATGTGGGGATGTGATGTCATATGTGCTTGCTTCAAGTTCACCTTTTGTTGAAAGAAGTTCACCTTTTGTTGAAAATGTGAAAACTTTACGTGCTTATATCTTGAGAACCACACATCGGATTTCAATGCAAATTTCACCAAAATGCTCAGGATAAGTCCCCCTCTAACATACCAAATCCTGTTGTGACCTTAAACCCTTCTTTTAATCTTATCTTTCTCAGTTCAAACTGACATACACTTAAATGCGGTCACTCCAACTGAATTTTGCAAACCTTGGTGTTCTGTCATGAAAAAGGATAAGCCTCTTACATCGTGATGCAAAGTTTTGTTCATTAACTGTTCCTTACGGAATAGCGGCCCTTTGGCTTAATTTTCGTCCTATAAAACAAATTGGGGTTTATGTGTTTCCAAAGTTGGGACGTAAAAGTTTTGAGAAAAGTGTGTACTTTGTAAACAGTTTAATAGAGTATGCAGAGCGCATCTTCAGTTGGTGTGGAGAGTTAGAAAATTTAAAAAAAAAAAATCGCCACCAGTAAGCCCGCCTGAAAATGCCATCGTTTAAGTTTAGACTTAAAAGAAGCTTCTTTGCAATTGCTTTTTGACCTTTCATTTACAATAAAACATACACTTAACGTTCATCTCCCTTACAGTGTAAAATGATTGTGGCGAAACTGAACATATTTATACCCCTCTTGTGAAAAAAGGAGTGGGCGGTTTTCCTCTGTCAATGTTTCTTTATAGAAATGGAATCAACATCGCATTTGAATAGACCAAAACTTGCAATTAAAAAAAGGAAAAAAATACCGCAGCAATTATTAACATTAAGCTAAGCCAAAAGTAAAATAATTGTACGCACAAACCACTTTGCATCCCCGAAGTATTTTTAAGAGATTGAACAATTGTCTTTTGCCCTCAGGACGGCATTTCCTAAAAATTAAAAAGTAACGTCAATTACTTGTCTGGATTCAGCGCACAGTAATTGACAATAAAGAAGTAGTATTCATTTGTGTACTATCGAGTTGAAGCCAAATTTGTATGTATTCAGTATACTTTACAATAGGCTCGGAAGGGTTACCCGACTCTACCAGTCGTTACTCTTAGTCGATTAGACGCCGTGAGTCGCGATTCGACTCCGCTTTCCTTGGAGACACGACTCCCGGGTATTTTTTTTCAACTTTAAAAAGTGAAACACTCCGTGACTGTCGTTTTTGTATCCTCAATGGTTCTATTTTTGCAAATTTAATAAACAATACCGTTGAAGACAACATATCTGTTTTTCTTTGCCGGTAAAGTTGTCACGGTTGTAACAAGTACTGTATTCAAAATTTTTCCACAGTTTCATTGAGCCCACCAATACGTTTTTGCTGCTCACCGCAGTCCCCTTTCGATGTCAGCATTTTGAGGCTATTTTGAGGTCGTCTATACAATAATTCTTGCACAAAATATATCGTTACATGATGGCAGCTATGACGTCATCGAAACCAATACAAAGCTAGTCTCTACTATAGCCTCAGAGTCACGACTGTTCAGGCCAGGGGTATCCGACGAATATCGAAGTTGACCCTAACCTTCGGTACTACAGATATGTATATGTCATGGTGTATACAAGGCTGAGTATAGTACAAGCACTTTTAAAGTAAAATGATAAGAGAACCACTGATTTAAAAGTCTGCCGTACTGCTATGTATATGTTATCTATGAAACTTCGTAAAGGAAAATTCCAACTTTCCTCCTGTAATTATTGGATACGAATTATCATATTCGATACTAAAATTGTCGAATTTCGTTTTACAATTAATCAATTTTCTGGCTCGTTGGCGTTAGTAACAAGCTGCAAACAGCTTCTACGTCGGACTTAAACAACAAGAGATGATCAAAAATATAGCACTTTTCGATCGGAGCCATTTACGTCGAAATCAACGAAGCGGAAATGTCGTTTTCAATGAACACAGAGTGCTTTCAAAATCCGCAATAAAAGCGTTCAAGTATATCGAGAGAGCAATAGCATTTCACCATCGAGTCTTATGGTATTAATCTGTCCATCAAAGGATGAGTGGTAAAGGGGAACAATTTCCTGGCATATATATGACAGGTCACGTGCATCTCAGGATCATGTTGTAAATGTACCTTGCACGTGTACTTTCTTTTGCAGGATAGCAAAGATAAATCGACTTTTTAAAAAAAAAAGTAAGTAAATATGTTTCCACAATCATTAAGTGGTTAGGAACGGAAACAAGGTTAGTCGGGCCGGGCGGCGGCGGGGGGGGGGGGGTTTAAGGGCGACCGCCACCTACATTCGCAAGAAAATGTAAAAGTAGCAGGCAACGAAGGGAAAAGAACAAAAGGAGCTCTCAAATCATGCTTTGCCCCCTCCCCCATCAAAATATTCTGGCGCCACAACTCAGGTTAGTTGGACATGTGATATATGGCCTGATCTTACACAATCCAGTGTAAGAATTATAAAAGGGCAGAAATCAAATAAGGAGTGTGATCAAATTGAAGTTAGCGTATTGGTCTATTTGAATGAATGAAATTCCCCTCGGTGTTCTACGAGAAAGAGAAAACTCGCATCCTGCACCATCATACACATGCTGAACAAATTCATATTCACATAAGCTACGACGAGTTTCCACATTTGAAAAAAATGACTTAAATTTCCTAAATTAATCACCTTTTGGGTACTTTAAGCTGTTTGTCATCTTACGGGTGGATTGTAAGCGTTTCTCCAATCAAGCGATAATGTATATATATATATCCGGGGAAAAAGTATGCTACTTTGTTCCAAAGAGTTGTAAGATGCGTCTCCATTAAAGTTAATATAGTAATTGTCGAAGAGACGGAGGTGATGAAGAAACCGATGCACTTTTGTGATGTATGAAAAGTAAAAAAAAGGAAAGGGGAGTAAAATAATTTAACAAAAAACGAAGAAATAAATTTAATCTTTTGAAAATGGGTCTAACCAATTTGCCAAATGGATAACGGGAGTCTGTACGGTTAGGAGGAAGGCCTTTCATTCTCGTTGCTCTAAAGGCATGCAAGACTGGTGTCTTTGTGTTAAATAATGCTCAAATTCACCCAATTTTGGAACCCAAGGTAATGTAGGCAGATGGTTTTATCTTGATGAGCAATTAAAGGGGAGTGAAGCCTGGGTTTTGTTCAGTGTTAAAATGTGCTCAAACCAAATAATGTGGCTCGAATCTGACAATTCAGGATTTCAAAGACTGGCAAGTCGGTTTTGAGTTTTAAAGTTATGGAACTCTATTCGAATCATAAACTTGTCAAGGGCTCGGTTTGGCTTAAGTCACCATGTTACAAAATTCTGGAGACCAGAAATGACTCGAGACGCAGAACTCGAAGGATCGACTTTACTGGAGCCTTTTCCCACAATTGCAATGACTTTACTAGTTGAGTCGTCTATTAACCCCACCCCAATCGAATTGTTTAAGAACTTTAACAATTTAAGCCAAAACGAGGACGCAAACACTTGGCAATGGACTCCAACTCACATCCTATAAAAAGAGAGACTCGACTAAAGAGATGAGATAACTTTATCAAAATATATTATGTTTAGGGATGACTTGAAACGACTCGCTCCTTAACGAAAAATTGAAGTGACTCAACTATAGGAAAGACTCGACATGACTTGACTTGATGGAATAGCTGGAGACTCGACACGACTCGAGAGACTGGATACCTTGTGACTCAGGACTTGGTATCAAGTGACACGATTACAAAACTTGTTGTATCTGAATCTGTGTGATTCCGCTGGTAGCCGTTTTCCGGTCCATTTCGATTCCAGCACTCTATTCTGAGCCAATGGCGATTAAGTGTACACAGTTCATACAAAAGCATAATATATGTTTTATATAATAAGTGACTTAGTTAGCTATCTAGATGAGATTTAACGACACATCGACACGAATGTGTTATATAGTATTATCTAGATAAAACGATTCGAGACCATCTCTTTAGTTGCCTCTTACAATAGGTCTGCAATACCGTGGGCATATTCTACACCCTAGTCCACAAACAAAATAGCCATTGGTAGCACCAAGAAAGGAACATTTTCTCTCGATGACCTCGATTCGGATTGGGTTCCGATCGATTCAAGTTTTGGAAAATTCTTCTCAAGTCCCCTCCATCTGTAGTCGAATAGAACTCTAAATTCGCCAATCTGTGCCAGTACATGATTTGTATCGCAAAACTACAAAAATTTCAACTATTTTGTGACGTCTTATCAGCAGACAGCTTTTATCGGACCGAACGAGTGACTGATAAGAGCTGTATGTCGGTGTGAATTAACGATAACCTGTCGCCTCATGAAAATACACTAAACACTTTGCCCAATTCTGGATGACGTCATAAAATACCCTTGTTTTAAACTCGATTGTGAACTGATCGAATGCACCGTCGATAGTGCGAACGTTTTCGATACGCTGTCACTAATGTGACATTATTGCTGGTGTATCGAGTCGGTTCGCCAATCGACGTTACTACAAGGATAATCTGTGACGTCATTCAAAACCGGCATAGATTTTATTTTATTTTCAAGAGACGACAAGTCATCTGTAATGCACGAAAAACGGTTAACATTTCTTTTTTTTAAGCCTCTGATGCAAATTTTGACTCTTTACCGATCAAAGAGGAAGAAGAAAATCTGATTTTAATTTTAATGAAAATTACAAAAATTGGATCGGAATCCGGTACGAATTCGTTACAGTGTGACCACGGCTTTATATGGACCTTGTACATTGACGACATACTGACGTCTTCCTTTGAGCAGAATAATGAGACACATGACCACAGCAATAACAACTCACTCTGCTCGTGTAGCGTACTATAAGCGTAATCAACTGGTTGATAAATCAGCTGTCCGCGTTTGTCTGTGTTGGTTTGTTTTGCCCCCAAAGGAGGGCTTACTTTCCGCTCTGTGGCATCATGTGCACAAGGTCTATAACCCTAATACTGTAATAATGACATTAGTCTGGATGCAAGTTTCCACGGTCGGAGGAAGAATGGTTTGCAAAAATTTTCATGATTTCTTCAGAGGTTGAAGAAGCTGTACCACCCCGTCCCCAAAATATTTCCAGAGTACTCCAATATTTTTATTCATTTATAGTTCTAAGCACAATTGGAGTATACACTTGAGTGATGTTCATGCATACAAACCGAAGCCCTTCTCTCACTTGTTATAAAGCTAACGTCGTGTCTAAATATGACCTTGAACAATTTAGGATCTGTGCGGACTATATAGTTTGGATCATTGTTACAAGCTCAGTGGACAAACGTTTTTATTTTAATAGACTCATTCACGGTAACGTCACTGGTTGGCATAGCACATGCGCTCAAACATATTCGTCCATGTCTTAGGTTTTGCCCGTGCAGTGATCTCCTTATTGCAAGCAGAATGTAGACGAATTAGACACACGTCATGACTGTGACGAAAATGTAAGCGCACCTCATCAACTCTGTTGTCAAGCAGTCGCCTGACATTATTTGTTTGGAAACCATAGCTTAGGGTTTCTCTGTTCTTAATATGAATGAGTATATATTGGAGGGAAAAATTGAACTAAACGTAGGAGGGGGGATTTTTCAAGCTGTTCCGAGATTATAGGGTCTTTCATGGACACTTCACAAGCTGATCTTACCACCTCTCTTGTTTAAAAAATTCAATCTCTAACTTCTCTCAACATTCGATCTTAACTTACGTCACAAGCACCCCCCCCCCCCCCCCCGCGGCCCGACGGACAAAATCTAGTGTAATACGCATTTTGTGTGGCTAGCTGGGAAGCCGCTGACGACACACGTGTGATTGTGGCGTTGAAGTACTCTTGAGTTTTGACCGCAGTTGCCGGGGCTTAACAACTGTGACGTAACGTGAAAGCACTCTATGGAGATTATGCACGTGACGTCAGCGCGTTCCACTGAATGGAAAAGATCAAAAGTAGTCGTGGTGTTACCGAAACGCGCGTACAAGAGCACGTAAGTAACAGTTGTTGTAAAATTAACGCCTGGATGGAAAAACAGAGAGATGTGAGGTAGGTACATAAGCCCTATAGACACTTTTTGGGGCGACGCGCACTGTTGAACAAGAAATTTCCAAACTAGCTAACGATAACCTCACTCCCTAACCTCATCTCTAACCCGAACACAGAATGCAATCGATACAATACAATGACAACGGCCAATCAAGGAACACCTTGTTAAACAGTGCGCATCTACTCGACTTTTTTCCATTGCCGCCTTCTGACCAGCTTCCGGTACAGTTTGTACATTTGTTCATATATTACTTTTTTTCTTTGATTATTATTTTGGGGGGGGGGAGGGGGGAGGGGGATAAACGACATGTTAATGTTCCTTTCGGTCCCGTTGATAGTTAGTTTACTTTCCTGAGTGTTAGGTTGGTAGGCCTGTCATGGGCAGCTACTTGTTTCAAATATGGGGGAAAATACATTATCCTTTTTTTCAACCCTCGAAATATTTGGGAGATTTCATAAAAATAAGAATATGGGAGAGAACATTACCTCTACACCTCTGTACCCCAAGCTCGCCGTACAAGTCTGACCTGTATCATGAATGTCTATTCTTATGTTTTCATTCTTCTGTAAGTCCTTATACTAATGAGAGTTAAAATCTTGAACATTCATTCCCTCACCAAGCCACAGCCAACATGGTGGAGGTTGTGATAAGAAGTAATCTGAAAATTTTCCCTCTAGAAAGTTAAAATTTCCAGCCCTCACCGAATCCCTCCTCCCAATCGAGAATAGTTCACAAGCGTGTTTTTTTTTTTCTTTTTTATTTCTTTTCAGGAAGAATATTAGCCATGAAAATCTTACAGAGCCAATACATTACTTTGCAATGAAATTTCTGACGATCTTTCCATTTGCCCTGGGGAAAACTTTCACTCCTGATCGGCATTAGCACCCAGATACATCCAAGATCTCACATCACTGAATAATTTACCACTGACTCGAATAAAGAATTCCATTTTTCTGAGTGAAATTAGTTGAGTTGAGATGTCAAAATTACTGAAATTACGTCGCTAAATGCACATAATGGCTTATCATCATCTTCAAGAAAATGCAATTTATTCCCCTATCGTAGTTTGGGCAATATCCTCATGTCATTTTAAAGATGTTTCGGACGCTACATTGCAGGAATAGTAATGTTGGTTTATCTCAAAGCACTATGAATAACAACCAGAACACTTGGCAACTTGTCATGAAACGGGGATAATCTTTTTTATAAAAACAGTCGTCTGACAAATTTTCATCCCCTTTCACTTATTAGTATGTCTACAGCGTTGTTTTTGTTTGTCAATTTGTATTTGTCAAATGGAGCATTTTAAATTTACAAATCAACCATTATTTCTGAATAAACTTTACAATATTTGTCCAAATCGCATTGGAAGTAAGATCACGTTAAGTTTCCACCGGATCAGAATGCACTAAATAACACTTGGTTGATTCTTCAATGTTTACTTTGTGTTTTAAGGTAGCAATGCATAAAATGCCTACGAAATTTCCTTGTTGCGTTGTAAAATAAAGAGATATAGAAAAAAAGAAGATCGCTTTAACAGTCATCGATTTGATAGCCCGAGGCATAAAACTTCCGAAAAAGCTTTCATAAATAAGATTCGCAATCGGAAGAAACAATAAAATAGTACATTAGAGTCATTTGAAAGGGAATGTACCAATGCATATGTCAGAATGCGTGACTGAACTGCTAGAATGACAAAAACAATGCTTTCGGAACAAGCAATAATCCCGGTCTTGAAAAGGTAGCTAGATAAACGTCAGAACCCTAAAAAGACACAGAAAGGTTTCTGATGAGAAAAATGGTTTTCACTGAGAGAATGAATTTCCTCTACAAGACCAATCAAACAGCCACACGCCTGGGGACCGATAGAGCTACACTAGCTTCATATCTTCTCAGTGCGCAAGAAGAACAACAATGTTTTTGAAAAGTTGAATAAAGGACAAGAAACTAAGTATATGAAATATCTATCTTTTTTAATTTTGGCGGATAAAAGGTAGCTCTCTCAGAGAATTTTGCAATACTGCAGTCATCTGGCGACATGCGCATAACGACAAGATGTTATCTTTGGTATGTCAATTATCTAGAATTGTTATTAGGCGCGGTAAAGAATGTAAATATAAGTAAGAGTATTAAAACATCTTACCAGTGATATTAAAAGAGCAACTTACTCTTGAAATCCAGGATTTTGATTGGTGGTGACTGATCTGAGGGGTGGGGTGTCCCCTCCTTTTTGAGAAATATTTTTAAATACTCCAAGATTCAGACTGGTGCAACATTTAATCTACAGCTTTACGAAGCGCAGAACACACTTTAGACCCTTTGCGCTTAAAAGAAGAAAACCAAAAGAAGAAAAATCATACGCTAGAGAAGAGGTGGGTCTTGAGTAAAGTCTTGAAATTTGAGAGTGTTCTAGCTTCTTTGAATTCAGCTGGGAGGTTATTCCATTTTTTAGCATCAAGTGGATTCCATTTATTCAATTTTGTTTGTTTTAATCATTCACATTATGCAAACAATGTAACAAAATTAAGTAAGATATTTTTGTAGTTAACAAAAAAGCGAAACATATTTGTAAAAAGATATACTGTAATGATGTCACTTCCGGATGTAACCTGTATTCAATCCGTGCCCGATGAGATAAACAGTATAAAAATCATGATAGATAAAAATTTTCATTTCTATTTTCATTTTTTCCCGCCGAATTAAAGGCTAATCAATTGAGAGACTGCTTTGTACGATTATACCCAACAGGGAGCTGTACGTCTCCCCGTAGAAAGATTTTCCAAAGTTGACATATATAGACGAATCCGGACAGCAAGTGATGGTCTGATGTCAGTCGGCCATAACTGGGATCTATTTTTTTAATTTCCTTACTTATCTGTGTAATGGATGGTTTTACACTTAATTGTGTCTTGATTCCTTCAATTTCACTGAATATGAGGGTTTGAAATTCATGAAGACATAAATAAATAAAGACGATTTAAGGCTGATGGACCTGACTTACTATGGCTGCCAACAGTCACTAAACACAAGCGCTGATCGGATTCGTCTATACTACATGAATATACATAATGAATCTCCTTTTACTGTGTGTTCAAGGAGAGTAACCGTTGTTTGCCTTACCAGCAATGACTAAGATATAGGCTAATGTTGTATTCCACTGGTGGATGGTGGTTGTCAATTCCTTTCATATTTTATGAATTATTTCTACAAGTGACAAACCTACTTCATGTTGTCAAGTTTACCTTCTCTCTAAAACTATCGATTGAAGATTTACCCTTTTAGGGCACAATAGGGACAAATCTACATTTGAAGTGTAAAGTTTCAACCAAAAGGAGTCGTTTTCACTCTTTTATAGTTAATATTTAGTCTTCACCATTTTTACTCTTTTGAATTTAGAGTTAAAGTCATATTTGGGTACAAAAGTTACTGTAGGGAAAGATCAAAAATGCATAGCGTGTTTTGAAAATGCTTTTGCTCTTTTATGGATACATTATTATACCATAGAAAACAACAGCCAAAAAGAGGGACGCAAGTCTCGTCTCCTGTTCTAAATATTTTACATGATAGCCTGTTTTAAGTACGTTAAATAATCAAATGTGATTCAATTTAGGCCAGAGAAGGAATAAACTATTCAATGATAGAAAAGCAGTCTCACGAATCTCAGCAGTTCGGGACATCTTCAGCCTCTAACTAGATAAAGATTGACAAAATTATAAAATACTTAAAGTTGACATAATAAAGCGTCGCTGTGGTAATTTAAGTGTAAAACGTGCTTCGTTCAAAATGTGGGTTTAGGCTGTAAATGTTTTGCTAGGTTACTCTGTGTTTCATGAACAAATTGATCGATTTAGCTTTAACAATGTATCGTTTAGAACTCTGAGGTTTATTAAATCAAGATGTTTTTTCAGAGTCTGCCCAGATTTCTTGTCATGTCAATAATTGATTTCTAACTATATATTGCATAATTGCAAGTGTGAGATAGGCTTTGTCACATATATAGACGGACTTTAAGGAAAAGGCGTCGGTTGGAAATTAATGCACTTGTGCAAAGTAAAAGCACCGAAAATTACATTACATTGCGAAAATACTGACTATGCAAAAAAAAAAATATCATATGCAATTGGGATTCTGTTGCTTAGACTGCCAACAGACTCCTTTTTAATTCATAAGACAAAATGAAGATGCAAAAACGCATGAGGATGCGCGTGTTCCCGAGTGCGTCTGCGTGCGTATGTGTGCGTGTGTTTGTATTATACGCTTAACTAATGAACACGGTATCTAAAGCTACGTTCACACTACATTTTTTCTGAGTTTTCTTTCTTTTTTTAATTCGGATTCCGATCCTACTTCTTATGATTTTTCTTTAAAACACTTCCCCCTCTTCGGCCTCAAAGAGCCAAAAGTTTTTCAACCACGGTAAAAATGTGATTTGCATCTAATGTATATGAAAATAAAACGCTAACTGATTTTTTCGTGGAGTCACACCGACATATAATTTATAGGACAGAGTAGTCCATTAAAAGTTGTCTGTAAAGGTGACATCACGAAAAATAGTGTAAATTTAGTGTAGAGGTTATTCACCGACGTTTCTGCGTTGCACTTCTTTGCATTTTGCCATTCAGGCGTCCCTTGTACAAAAATTGTTACTAAGGTGCTGCCGTGTGTGCCGTATATAGTGAGGGCATGATCAGTTGTTACACCCAGTAGGCTGTGCCAAAACTGAAACGCGCTGACTTTATGTGCATGACCTCTGTTCATAGTTTTCGACTTTTCGACTACATATAAGAATTCAATAAAACTCAAAAATCGGATCGGAATCCGATCCGAAATCGTTGTTGTGTGACCGCTTTTAGGTGTTTTGGCTAAGATCATGTGTAGTATCTGTTCTATTCATCCAGTGTAGAATTGAGCCATAGCCTACGTGATAGACCAATGATGTAAATGGTCTTAGGGCCGTGGGGTTGATCAAGTGTTGTCCTTCAGTGGACGTAATATTCTTTGGGAAGAAGTTTAAACTTTGTTTCCGCCGAACGGCTCTTTGCCAGAAAGTCGGAAGGACTTTAGAAAAAAGTGTGACCGCGGCTTATAAAAAAGGAAAATCATAAATATGCTTCTCATAAAAGTCATGCGGATAAATAATATTAAAGGAAGGATCTATATTGCTTTGATGGAGGTCAGAGGTCATGTGAGGCCACCACGGGGAAAATTCAAATATAATATAAACAGATGTCTCAAAAGCCTTCACATTCCAATACCTGTATATGACCTAAAGCAAGAAGATAACCCTAACTGTTCATCGGTGGCTAAAAAAAATGGAAAAAATTTAAAATTATAGAAATTTTTATTTACACGGTAGTATGAAATAATCATATGAGGGGAAATGACCCAATTTTTGGGGTTGAGGTCAAGGGATACAGAAACCTTAAAGGGGCAATCAGATTTTGACAGAAAATATTAACCTTCGTTTTCCCTTTGAACTGATTCTTTGTTAAAATATAAAAACATTGAAGAGGATTTTCTGATTTAGGAGAAACGTTTATTTTATGTTAATTATTCTTAAATCAAAATTTCTAAATCTTTGTGGGGTAAAATATCCACATAGACAAAAAAACTAGTAGACAGCCGCTACTACACTTTAACCAATCGCCACGTTAAACCTTCCCCACGGAGCGGACTCGGTTTATTCAGTCCCCCTAAGTCCCCCTTCACACGGTATGTTTATGACTGACCAAAGAAGATGCCCCACAGTCTGCTACGCAGCCAACGCTAGAGCGTGTTCCCGGATCATTTTGGGACGGCGCACACTGTTTAGCAAAAACATTTCCTAACTGGCTAACGATAGCGTTAGTCCTTGACCTACTAGTAATACCTAACCCTAACAAATGATAAAGTCGATACAATACAATGACAACAGCCAATAAAGGAGTTCCCCATTGTTTAACAACGCGAGTCAGTTGATCTTTTTTTTTTTTCGTCAAAGTCATGTAGAAATGTGATGCAGAATGAAAAAATGTGACAAAATTAAAAAAAAATCTCTGATTGCCGCTTTGAGATCTTGTGTTTCTCTAGAACGTACAATGAGCCGGAGTTACACAGTAACACTTAAACCAAAAACTACAGCCAAAATTTACAACCGTATTACACAAAGTCATATCTCGGATTTTAAGAGGAGATTGTTTTGTCAAAAAAGCATATTGCCTAAAATAGTAAATATCCTTTCGTTCCTGCCCCTATTCTGTTATAGTACACATGCATTTACTACTTCGGGCTTTCACCTAAAGATGCAGCAACGCGCAAACACCATGAAATTAAAAACTGAATTTCTTCAGGGGAGGTGGAAGTTATATAACTTTACTGATATTAGAGCACTATAAAAAAAATGTTGGTTCAAAAACTTACCAACACTGGTCACGTATGTCAAATACCTCAAATTGGTTAAAGTTTACCAAATAATTGTTGATTAATGGGTTATCCAAGAGGTTTTTACCACTTTATTGGATAACCAGCCTGTGTGGTAACCAAATAAACAACTTGAGAACTTTGTACCCCCGGGTTTGGGAAATCGTCGAAATTGGAGCAAAATTCGTAAAATTTGTATAAACTTGGCAGACTTTCTGACTTAATCTGTAAAACTTTGGACATAATTGCCCAATATTCATACAGACGTTGTAGAACATAGACAAAATTTGCCCAAAGAGGTGCAAAAATATGGGGCAAAAGTCTTCCACTGCCCACTACAAACCCCCAAATCAAAATATTCCAATATATGCCTAATATCTGCCTAAGACGTATGATCAACGTGTGACCCGTGCTTCTAGCTGACGTGATTTGAACACGTTTGCTGACCAAAAGAAAAAAAAAAGGCAGCCACCAAAATGTACAGAGAATTCACTTTTTAATTCCTTTCGTCAACAGATGAATAGTCAACTTTTATGGCATGTTTTTACGAACATCTCGGTCAACTTCTGGTCGTTTTAACAGAAATAGTGTTCAACTAGCACCTATTAGATGATTTTCAACTCTTCTGTGAACACTGCATTAAAACAGTAGGTTACTGAAATTGAGATGAATTAATAAATAAGCATTTGTCGTGTCTTAAAAGCCTTTTCACACGTCCAATTGTCTTAATATTTTTTAAGCTTTCTACATCGCTGAACGCGCCTTTTTAATGAGACATATTTGCAGTCTTAAACCACTTCCAACCAAGCGTGAATTTTTACTTTAAAGGTACCCGCCTCGTTTTTTCCGAATAAACTTAAAATCACCATGACTAAATCTGACTAAGGTTTTTTATCTGACACAGTTCCCTCCTCCATTTTAAAGATCACACTGCACCGCTGAAGTAACCAAGATTTCTTTTAAGAAGTTAGTTAGTTAGATGGAGTTTTGGAGCCCAGTTTCCAATCTCGAGCCGGCCACGGCAAGAAGGGAATGCAGTATTATGTGGGACTGACGGCTTGTGGGGGTGTACCCTTTGACAAATTTTGAAACTACATATTTCCTTACATGCAGTAGGGTACCTTTTGAAGTAAAACTTGAGTTAGGATGCTTTACCTATTTTTATCGGTAAAAATGGCATCATTTGTGGTGAAAGAATGGGACAGGACCCAATGCCCTCTGACTGTTCTAATACACGGCACACTTGACTCCAGTTGCCAGTAATGTTCATATGTACGAAAGAATGCAATGTTTAAAGAAGTGACAGATGAGATGCAGAATGACTACTTTCTTTTTTGGGTATAAAGATGAAAGAAGGCAATCTCTAGGACGATTGTATCCCTTTAAAACTTTCACTCACTCGATAGGCTTCACGGATCTCATCAAGTGGACGTTCTAAAAGAGATTAGTAGTTCTTTACAACACATGCAACATTGGAAAACATCTTGGACAATGTGTCTATAGTGTTATAGAAAGAAATGGCATCCCCATTGGATAAATTAGCAGGTAACGTTTCCTACCGTCACCGTACATTATTCAACTTATTTATTCGTCGGTCCACGTGAATTTAATTCTTGGCACATGTGATGTCTTAGTCAAATTTGAATAGAATCTTATCGATAGGGCACGAGCTGGAACCTTGTCAAAACTTTGTGACTAAATTCGGCTCATAAAGGAAACGAATGGTGTCATTTGGAACCATTTCTAGTCATTGTGAATCAAATCTTGTCAAATATTTGACAAGATTCCGGTTTGCGTCCCAATTGATTAGATGAAACTCTCTCGATAAGCTTTGCGGATCACATGAAGTGGGCGTTCTAAAAGAAGATAGTAGTCCCTGACAATATATGTATCATTCAAAACACCTGTTTGACAATTTGTGTCTACTGTCTAGTGTGGTCGAATGAAATTAGATCCCAACACCTTTCCTACCGTCATATACATAATTCAACTTATTCAGTGGTCGGCTTACGTTGAATTTCTTGTTAAACAGTGCGCATCGTGGTACAGGGAGGAGGCATTTACATCAGCATTCTTGTCGGCCACAATAGGGAGCATTTTATTTGCCCTTCCTAACACTTTCCTTCAAAATGCATTAGAAAAGCTTTTTATTGTAATTATAATTAAGCTATTCACCACTGCCTCTTACAAAATGTCATAATCTATGGATAACAAACAAAATTTAAGTTCGCGTGGTGATGCTTGTCGCATAATTTTTAGCCCCTGTGCGTTCGATCATCAATTTGAATTCAGCGGATGGGAACACGAGGGTCTTCGCCAAAAATTGGACACTCAAAGGTGCGATTTTCAGGAATATTAATTCGAAAGGGAGAGAATTCAAAATCTATGAAAGACATCTACGGTAAGGAAATGTAGTATAAGACATGTTGGATTTGTAGGCATACTTGAACCTTCATTTTACAGTTTTATGCGAATCAACTTGATAACTAGATGAAACGTTTGGACCCTGTTTTATATTTATGCTACATGGTCCAAAACATCTGTCACCCCTTCGTTTTTATCGCTTTATTTAGTTGAGACGTACCCTAGAAAGCATTCCGCTACGACATAGGAGCTATTTCATATATAATTTACCGTACTACTTCAGTTGACAATAATTTTAAAGAAAATATTTCAGCTCTTTGGCTGTCGACTTTAATCAGGCTATTGCAAGACGCGCCACGGATGGTCCGTTGCCACGTGAAATTCAGTTGCTTCCTGCATTCAAATATATTCCAAATAATCCCTTTAACTGAATCCAAAAGAAAACAGTACCGTACACATAGCTAGTACAATGCCCATCAAGTTAGTTTGTTAGATGAAGAGTTGCGGCCCAGCTTCCAACCAATTGGTTCAAGTCGAGTCGGCCACGGACTTTTTCCAGTTATGGCTTACTGGTTTTTGCTCACTCCATTGCTTAGATGAGCACCAAGCACAATGGCAGTAGGTTCCGTACAATACCCATCAAAGTTTCACACGTGCTTGAGTAATAGGGAGGCATTCGATGATTATGGACCCTCTGGAAGAACAGATGACGTCGGCCTACAAAAGCTCAGTTGAGAGAGCCACTGGCCAACTGCCCAGCAATTATAACTCATTGTGACGGGGAGATGTCTCTTGTGACTCTTCTGGTGAGAACGGATTGCATTTATAGCAGTTTTAATCGCGAACAAGACCTTGCACACGGTTTTCCAATGTTGGGGGTAACTAAACACTGGGGTCGCGAATTAATGCTATAATCTTTGAGAAGTTTTCACTCCTTAATCAGAAACCCAAATATAACTTGTACGTATTGATAGAGACGACAGACTCAGTAAAGGAGGGATGCTTATGAATTAAACAATTTGCTCAAATAACTTTGTAGCCGTGGGGTTGTATAATATGCCCACGGTATAGGGCGTAACAGGCAACTAAAGGGGAACATATCTAAACTGTATTAGAAAACGAACTGGAATTGTATTGCAAACAGTAGTTCACCAGCTGACACTAAATAACATATTCATGCTGCTGTGTTGTTAGATGAATTCTAATTGATCTAACTTCGTGACTTCGTAAAGTTAAATGAAGCCTTCACATGGGCGTCAATTGGGTAGGGCAAATGCACCAATTGACTTGGGATTTTTCCGTGTTCCGTGTTAGATCCCACTGACTGCAATGCCGGTCGCAACGAGCGACTCTACTCGCAGTCTGCCGAATGTTGCCGCAGATCTCACACGAAGGCTACTTCTCTCTTTGCTTGCAAAGATTCAGGTATGTATCATTACCTCAAATGTGGTACCCCTCGAGAAAAGGTTGGAAAGTCCCGATCTAGTTGGAATGGTTTGGCATAAGGACACACATCGCACAGTGATGCCGTAACGAGTTTCAAGGAATGAAAAATGTCAGTGCTCAAAAAATATTTAAGGTTTTTCTGCATTCCATATTGATAGGCAACCAGGAGGTTACTCTGAATTTAGTACCAGAGGACGTATTCTGAGAGATTGAACGGGGGGCACAAGTTTTGATTGATCAATACCCTTGGGAGGGTACTAGGGGATAGGTGGTTCTATATTTGACATATTTTGAAGCAGGGGTGGCGCCAGCGGGGGGGGGGGCGGGGGCCATGGCCCCCACCCCCCGGTCGGAGAAGGTCGGCGATTTCGTCGGGGAGGCCTAAAAAATAAAAAAAATATAAAAAAGAGAAAAAGAAATAAAAAACTTACAAGGACTGAAATTACTGGATGAGTGAACATATTTTTTGTTTTGAAGTGCTATTTTAATACATTTCGGAATCGATTTTCAATTACTTCTTCTCTGCTCGGTTTAACCTCATTCCATGTACGTTGTCCTATCTCCTCCCCCGTCGTGGAAGGACGGCAATTTCCTTCTGGGAGGTCTAAAATGAACGTAAAGGACTGAAGTTACTGGAAGGATGATCATGAACTTTTTTTTCTTTTTGAACTATTATTCTTTTGTAACGGTATTTTAATGCCTATCTGAAACTGTTTCAATCACTTCTTACTAGCTCTGTTAACCCTCATCCCATCTTCAATCCGCAAGGTCATGCCCCCGTCGGGGAAGGCTGCCCTTCCCCTCTTGTTGAGAAAACCCAATTTCGTCGAGGAACCTTCATCTGCATGCCCACCTTAAACTGATTAAAGATGTGGGTCTTATAAACTTCAGTCACCCGGACGGTCTTCTTGATTTTGTTCACTAGAAGACCATATTCTTCAAGAAAACTCACAATTCCGAATTTTCTGGCAAAAACAGACGAGAAGTTGTTCAGGTGCATGCAGTGCTCAATGTTCTGCCACCTGCATGGCCTGCCCCTACAGCCGAATTCTAGTAACGGTAATGAAAATCAGACAGGCCGTTTCAGCTACACATAGGTTGATGATAAACAGTAGTGTGAAAATGTCTCCCAATAAGTCTGACTGAAAATTCATTTGAAGCCACCTTGTAACGTGGCATATTTTAAAAAATTCAAATACATAGGAGGAAAAATCATTTAAAGTCTGGAGTTCTGGAAGGCACGTAGAAAATCTCATTTTATAGCAGGCCTTGCAATGGACTACAACGACGATTCCTAATAGAGGCAAGAACACTGGTATGTTTTTAACTCCGCTGCAGATTTTTTCCCCGAAAAGAGACAAGAACATTACATCTAATTAATTGCAGCAGGACCCTTGTATCTGGTAATTTTTTGATCACTTAGCAAGTTGGGTTTTTCTATTGAAGTGAAACTTTCATTTTAAAGGAAAGCTCAAAATAACGACTGCTTTATTTCTAGTTTACAATTTTCTGTACGCTTCGCGCCAACTGATGGTGGCGCTCGGCTAAGATAGAGTGTTTTGGTCGAACAGATTACTGAACAGAACATTGCAAGCTTGCAAATTGTTCTTCGGTTTGGGACAGTGTTATGAAGTGAAAATTTTATTGCGAAAGAAAGCTCAAAATAATGACTGATTTGTTTTTAGGTACGAGCCCGGGAAATGCCATTTCCTGCTGTCTGGAGGTTCTCAATTTTTAAAAATTCCTGTACTCTTTTTCTGATTTTGATAGTCGTTCGGGCAAAATTACATTTTTCAGACAAAAGAGACAATTCTGCCTCTTCCAAACTGAAACGCTCCCCGCTCCCGTACTTCTATGTCAATATATAAAACATAAAACTTCGAATGTATGAAAAACCAAACTGTTTCCGCGGGAGAATTTTCCCAATATGGTCCGAGGGCCTTAATCTGCATGATGATATTCAGTAATCCCAAGGCAAACTACAGATCACGCCCTACTTGATTTTCTTGTAAGAAGATTTGATTCTTCCATAAAACCCGTAAATCTGTCACAAAATTACAAGTTTTCTCCAGTATAAGCTTCAGATTGTTAAAAGTGGCAAAATTTTCCAATTTCGATGGATACTCCGTACAATAAATGACCAAAGCCAACTCTGCTAATCACCCCAACATTCTACCTAATTTTGCTCTTGAAGGTAATATCACTTAATAAAAAACCCAAATATAGTCATAACTGTACCCTCAAACCAAATTTTCTTCCATTAAATTCCGAAATTTCTCCAATAAAATAAGCTCTTAATTTTCAAATCTTCGTTCGAAAAAGGAAAAACCTTTTCGGGCAACCTAGTCTCGTGTTGAAGCTTTAGTGCGTACGCCTAGTACGATTAAATGCGTGACCCCAAAATATTGACATCTGTCGCCTGTATAACGTTTTTAATTTTTCCCATATGGAGGACAGATCTTTCAATAAACACCCCAACTTTTTAATGGTCCTCCCAAAAGGAAAACTTCTTCAAAAAAATTGTTAATTTTGTCTTCAAAATTAACTCCCGATTTTTAAGTATTTGTTGTAAAGAAGGCCGAAAATTTCTCGCGCTGCGGGCGCCTCAAAATGTTGAGTCACGTCCCACCGGGACTAACTCAAAGCCTTTGGCGGGGCCTTGAAATGCTGGCCCCCCTGTCGGGGAGCTTGGCCCCCTGTCAGGGAAATCCTGGCGCCACCCCTAATTTGAAGCATATTTAAAAACAAATGACTGCCAATGGGGAAGATGGGTCGATTTTTTTTATCGTGGAGGGGTGAACAGGGGCTTTAGAGGAGATACTCAATTGGTGAACAATATCCCAATGAAGTATGAACATCATTGGGAGTTGAAGCGCGCCAAAACGTTTTCCTTTAATTCATGCATCCAAAGGAACATTAGGGCTATAGCAAAGTCCCCACGATGTTTCCAGGATGTGAGCACATTGAACACCCTTCTTGCAACATCGTAACCTGGGAATAACGAGCTACCGTACCTAATGACTTAGCATGACAACGGGGAAAATCGAACTTTGGGAACATTGAACCCGGGAAAGTTCTCAAAATCTCTAGACTTGAGCTGTAGGAAAGGAGCAAACACGTAAGGTAATTTCTTGATAAAATATATTTTGAGTTTCCAATAATAAAGATATAAAATCGAATTAACATGATTGTGAGATGACTACGTGATCATTTGAAATTGCAAGAAAAGTAAGACAAAAACAATATTTGTGTTTTTCAACTGAAGAAACAAATCTCGTGATTTAAGGCTTTATAATACAACTTTTAAAACAAAAGGCAGTAAGCTTAAAATAAATTAAAAATTTTAATCTGATATTCCAATGATATTCAGTTATGAAATCTGTGCAAGTATAATAATTTAAAAATATACATTTTATTCATTATGTCCTCTATAAAAATAAAATCGATGCTGCAAATGAAATTATCCAACCAAATAAGACATATTTCCTAATAAGTTTAACCTATATTTTCCAACAGAAAGCTTTGTAATGATATTGCCAAAGATTGTCTGCCAGAGGAATAAGTTTTCCTCCAAGCCAGGAAGATGCACCGTGGCCATGTGAATGGATCAATTAGCTTCCTGGAAATTGGTCATGCCCCTAAAATCTCCCAAACTGTAGATATCCTCTTCTAATGTAATCCTTACCTAAAATATAGCCCTAACCATGGTTTTGAAACGAATTTTAAATTTTACGAATAATAACTTTGACGATTATCTTGTTGGAAAAAATAATCCTGTTTAGCAATTTACTTTTTCACAGCAATCTTTGCCACTTTTTCACAGCAATTTTGACACTTTTAAGGGTAATTTTTGACACATTATACATAAATGTGGGTGACCTCAGTCTCGTTTAAGATCAAATTTTCCAGCTGTACATTTTGGAACTTGCATTGCATGTGTTAGGACATCTTCCTAATTTTGCGTCATGCTACTTCAAAAGATATCAGCTATTTTGAATGCCTTGTAAGTTAAAAACTTTCATGAAGTTTGAATCAAAATTATCTTAAAGTGCCTCCTTTCAATGGAACTACTATTTTCATTTGCCTGATATGCTAACTGCACTAATTTATTCATGCTTTTCAGTTTCTCTTTTTGTTTGTTGACCTGACTGGACTGTGACATGACTGGACTGTCACATGATCTAACCTGGACCTTTTGTCATTGCTGGTATGTATTTGCTTATCTTTGTAAATGTCCCCATCCCTCCTTTTTTCTATACCGCATGTTTGGTCTAGCGGTAAGAGCATCCGTCTCTCACGGGGAAGGTCCGGGTTCTAAAAATTGAACCTACTGCCATTGTGTGTGATGCTCTGCATAAGCAATGGAGTAGGGAAACAAGCCAGTGAGCCACAGCCAAAAAAAGGCTGTGGCCGGCTCGACTTGAACCAATAGGCTGGAAATTGGGTCGTAAAACTCTATTGAACATACACCTTTTTTATTTTATCTGCAGTTCAATAAGATTGTTTCAGCCACTTGGATTGGTAAGCAAATTCTTGGCAAATTGCACCTTTTGATGACTGGTGACCTAGATGTATTGAAGTAACCCTTGATCATTTTTTGCTTCACGTTGCTTGTTAAATCTATGTATTACCATCCATTTACCCGTTTAAAGAACAGCAGGCTATGACCGCATAAACATTTAGTTTTTACATCATTGAGAGATTGCATCCTTTCATCCATACTCTCTATAATATTTTATGGCAAAATACAAAATGTGAAAGAAAAAAACCAACCCCCCCCTCTAAAAAAAAAAAAAGAACAAAGCCCTAACCTTTGAGATTGCAAGACAGTTATCAAAATAAATGCATGTTATGACATTCACCTAAAATCATCAACTTTTTGACAAAAAATAAACTTTGCACATCTTTTTGAAAGGAGTGCATAAGGCCATATATGTTGTCCAAAGAATAACAAATATATCACTACACTTGCAAAAATTTCAATGGCATTAAGAAGTTCCAAGCAGCCTTCGTACTATACTATACAAAGAAGGGGGTAGATCCCAGCCAAAAAAGCACCTTTCGTAAAATAATGAAAATGTTAATAATTTTGGATCACTGGGTGTAAAAATAAGGTATAGTTACTATATTATATGACTGAGGTACAACCACTGACTTTTTATATATATGAACAGAGCATACTGCATTAACGTATAATGCATAGAATGTCTCCACCATCCATGTACATGGGAGCGTAGGTATAACAACATGGATACCTGCTATGATTTTGAGTGTAAACGTTGGACTTCCTCAAATAATTTAAATTGACAAATTTTGCAAGATATTTTTTGATTTTTTTGTTGAGGTCAAATCAATAAATGTACTTAAGGACTGTAAACTTTTTCCAATAAAGCTTAAATTTTGTCTACTAAAGGTGTTAAAAATTTGTCATTGCATCACACAAATTGTAGCCATATGACAGCCATCTTGGTAAGATTCCTTTAATTCATTTCAACTGATTTGTTGCCATCATCGTCTGTCCTTGTATGCAGGAAGTCCGTGAAAACACAAAGCAGAAGAAGCATCAAGAGTAACGTGAAATTCATGATTCCTCTTAAAACTTGATTCAAGTCAAAAATACTCAAAAAAGATGGTGGTTACATCTGGGTACTGAGAGGATGTTTTCATTTTTTTTCTTTTTTTATAGCAGATGCATCTACAAATATAGCAAAATACATGTACAGCAAATAAATTCTTAATATGGGTTGCTGCCAGATTTTGCTCCAATATGACCAATGCCCAAAAGCAGTGTCAAAAGTGACGAGTTGCCAAAATGGTGAGGAAGGCAAAATTTTGGGCTTCTTCTGACAAATAAAGAGAGAATTTGAGACGTATTGAAGGAATTTGGAGAAATCTGGACTGAAATGGTAGAGAGTCTGAGCAATTTGACCTCTTACAGAAAATTGGGGTTTATTATTGGAGAACCTAACCTTTCTTCGAAACAAATCCAGCACATGTTTGGGGTGACTACTGATGTTTGTTATGTGTAGATATGTTATCTTGTGGATTAAAGGACCAATCCTCTCACCCCAGAATACAATTCTTGCAGGGGTTTTCTGAAATTCTTAATTGGCTCAGCTCTTTGATTGAAAGCTAATTCAAACATACAGAGTACCAAAGCTTATGTTACACAGCATGAGATGTACTGAGAATGTTTTGATTATACACATTGAGCTTTTTTATAATCGCCTTGAAGCAATAAACTGAATATATCTGGATGATGATGAATTTCAGACAATTGTGGGAGAGGCTTAAGTCAGAAGGATAGGAGAATAGGTACTGTTTCTAGTGAGAGAATTGGGCCTTTAATGCTTACTAACAAAATCTGAAAATGTCCCTGATAAGGGTGGAGCAGCTGTTACTGAACCTGGTAGGTAACTGCTCAGGAGCAAAATCAAATTCAAACCAGGTGGTCCATCCAGTAAAAATGGGCTAGCAGGAACCCTGACAATAATACCAAAAGTTTCTCAAACTTTCCTGCAATGACCAGGTGAAGAATGATGTTTACGTTTCCACATAAAACCTTACTGATATACTCTCAAACATGCTACCAATCATCCAAAGACACAACATCTTTTTATTTCTCTGTAAACAGCAGTAAACCTTGTGCATATGATGTCACAGAGCAGGAAGTACACCCTCCTTTGGGGGCAAAACAAACCGACACCGACAAATGCAGGCAGCTGATTTGTCAACCAGTCGAATATGCGCAAAGTCTGTTACACGTGCAGAGCCAATTTTTATGCGTGTGGTGACATGTTTCATTGTTCTGCTCAAAGGATGATGTCAAGGATGATGTCAATGCACAAGGTCTATGCTATGGCAGTTGCAACAAACCTTCTGCCTTAGTACTGTACAAATAGCAGATGACAAAATTCCTTTGAACTACCTAATCCAGTGGGTAAAGTCTAAAAGAAATGCCAAGAAAACAAAAAGAGACAGATCTATACTATGTGACCTTGACTGTACACACATCACTTCAGAGTGACGAACCTCCTTCCAAATAACAACTCCATGTTTTTATACACCTGTATTCTAAAAAATGACCAATAAAATGCTTCCAAACCAGAAGATGAGAGCTTTTCAGTACCTACAAGTGAGAACATATCTATAAAATGTTTGCATTCTACAAGATATTGTTTATAATGTTTGCATTCAAAATAACCTAAAAAATGCTCAATATGAATATGACTGCAATCAAACACATAATTCATTCAAGGCGGTAAAAAGTCTCCATTTAAAACATGATCACATCACAAGTTGTTTTATAAGTAAATGCAAAAAACAAATACAATACCAAAATACATGATGGAAATTTCCCCTTTAGAAACTTTTTGAAGCTGCCTCTTTTTTAAGTACTGAGTGTTGCACCAAGTGGTAATATTTTTCCACAGTTGTCATTTGGAAGAAATACTTTTGAGAAAAGATTCGCTGCCTAGCTTAGTAACCTAATATTGATAAACAGCAATAAATATCAAAAGTGTAATTGAAGTCAAAGTCCCTACATCACCCCAAATAGCCATATCGGAGTACTTTATGACAAAACTAGTCTAGTTTAACATTTAAAAGGGTCAGGAACCAATTGGCTCATGGAAGACACTTTACCAGATTGAGCATGAAGGAACTCTGGTGAGATTCACCACCCCTTCACAACTAGTAAACAGAGATTAGTGGGGCAGGCATGTCCCAAATTACTGGTAAATAACTCACATTTCTCATATACCATAAAGGCCAAGAATATTTTTTGCAACCTTATAGGATTTTAATTCAGTATACTCCATGACAAATAATTTCACTACATCAGTTGTCTAAATTTTATTCTAGCTGTCTAATTAAGTCCCTGTGTTACAGTATATGAAAGTATCAGTGGGAGAGATATGATAAAAACTTTAAACCACTTGCTTCGGAAAGTCATGTCATGTTAAAAAGTGTCATGGGCACAATTATTTACAACACATTCTGCCTCTTTTTTATTAGTTGGTTTTAACTAATTCCAGTTTCATTATAAAAGATCATGGTTTACAAAAAATACTGTATCCTTTCATATGCAGGAGAACAAAAGAGACTTAGCCTTTCATTTCACTTTGCCAGGTCCCAAATTTGGTTCTGCTCTAACTAGGCCTGGCAGAATGTTAATCTTCTGAGGTTTTTTACAAATGTTTTAATATTTTCACAGCATATATATCATCCATATTTGTATATGCACTAGTTTCGCCTTAAAAAGTATATGTGTCAGCTTTTCTGTGACCCTATTGAGTAAGAACAATAATTCAGCCTCTCCCTCCCTCTATCTTTCAGAAGAAAAACATTCAAACATTGTCATTTTGATTATGACATCATAACATCAAGATGAATATGTCATAATGTTGCCAAGATGTAGAAGAATTCAGAAAGCATGTGGTGGTCTGATTTTAGTCTGCCAAAACCAGGGTCTGTCACCTTTGATCTTTCAAATTCCTTGCCTGGAATGTACCATGGAAGCTTGTTCACTGAAATGGTTCTTGATTCCTTCAATTTTACTGAATATGAGGTTTTGAAGTTCATTGAGACAATACATGAAGATGACTTAAGGCTGATGGACCCCAATAACAGCTGCCTAAAGTCACTAAATACAAGCCCTTATCCTATTCCTCTATATGTTAATTGGTGTGAGTACAATTTCAAGAGTTTTACGTCCATAGGTACTGTTAAACTTTGCGAGTACAAATGTGTTGTCTATGGTTGTTAATACATGTGTTTTTACTATGGTTGTGAGGACACAAAGGTTCCACATGTAGAAATATATATGTGTTGTCTATGGTTGTGAAGAAAAGTATGCTGGGATTCTGTTAACAAGTGTAAACATTAACTACAGTTTTGAGGACAATTTGTTGTAAAACATTTATGAGTGCAAGTAAAAAATCGAAATAGCTACGGTTGTGAAAGCAAGTGCATTTTTTTGTTGGCAGTACTTATTTAAGTATATATGTTGCCAAGTAGAAACTTTGCTTTAGCACGATAATGACAAACTTTTGATATCTACAATATTTGAAATCTGTAATAGTGCAGAATGTTACAATTACAAACAAAAAATGAAAAGTGTACTCCCTAAATATTTGATAGGAGGATTGATATCTTATGACTCAACACAATTTGAGCACAAGATATTTTGGGGGAGAAGGACTTCAATTTAAACTTTCCAAATGTTTAAAGTGTACCTCAAGTCAAAAAATTCAAAAGGATATATTAAACAGCATGAAGAATTAATTCTTATGTCAAACTCCCACCTTCTTAGGACATTCTTGAGCTGAGATATACAATGTTACAAATTTACCCACTATAGCATATTATTCTATTGCACAGTAATTTGTGACTTTTTGTTGTACAACTCGCATTACCTGTTTTGTTTGCCTTGGAAATTAAAAATGTTTTTGTGACCTTCAACACTTCCTGTTTCCTTGCATAGCATGTTGCACAAAGAGGACATAACTAATTACATCACCCCACTAGGGTAAGAGTGCTATCACACCTTGGTACAAGGTGTAGTAACTTTCAGAAAAACAAAGAAATACAAAGATTGTAATTTAAGTGGTACAACAATGACACCAACAAATTATTGTGCAATATACCATTTTAACTTGAGTGAATAAACTTCAACATTTTACATCTCTGCTTAAGATGGTCCAATAAAAACGGGAGTTGGACTGTTAGAATTCATTTTTAATGCTCTTTAATTTATATTTTTGAATTTTTTCTACTTGAAGTACATTTTAAAGTGAACAGTTCTAGATTTGATAACCTTTCAACTTCTGAATGTGTAATAATTTTAACCTATACTCATGATTTCACATAGAAATATCATTAACAAAAATCTTAGCTGTGTCCTGAAATGAAAAGACAACACCAATTTCTCATGAGTGAAATTTTACAATTCTAAACACACACTTTTTCTTAACACACTGAAAAAAATAAACTGTGGCAGATTTTTCCTATAGATTCACCCTCTTTATGAAAGCCAAGTGTCACAACACAAAGGATTCATACAAGAATCTTTTTGATAGGATCCAGGTATCTGCTAGGTACACTGCCTTGTTGGTTTCCATACTCCACGAGCCACCAATTGTGATTGTCACTGGAAAGAACAGATACCATTTGTCCAACTTCCACCGAGATTTCATCATCGCCCTGGCAGGAAAAATATGAGAAAAAGCAAACGTTTTTATTTTGTTTTAATGTCAATCGTTTCACACATAGCTCAGTAGTGGAAACATTTCATCAATGAAAGCCATTTGGCAACCAACTGACAACTTTGGCACTGCATAAATGTAATGAAGATTTACATAGACCTTAATATGGGTACATGTAGGTACAATTGTAAATAGGGGCTAACTTGATTAGTTAGATGAGCTTTTATGGCTCTGTTTCTAACCAACTGGTTTAAGTCAGGGCAGCCATGGCCTTTTTCCAGTTGTGGCAGGCTGTGTTTTCCCTACTCTATTGCTAAAGTGGTGAGCATCAAGCACAATGGCAGAAGGCTCCATTTTTAAGGTCTTCAGTATGACCCAACTTAGAGTCAAACTCCAAGTCTTCAGTATGACCCAACTAAGAGTCAACCCCAGATCTTCCAGCTTCAAGTCAGATGATCTAACCATTTGACCATGCAGTAAGAATGGGATGATGTAGATTAAAGCTTCTTACCCAGAATATGTGTACGTAGACACCTTTGCCACACATGCAAAACTGACATCCGTTCATTTGTGTTATTGTGAAGTGCATCAAAAACATGCAGAAAAATCATCTATATTGCCTATATGTTTTGCTGCCAAAAAAAAAAAAATTTTTCTTGGTCTAATCAACCAAAATTTGCAATGCACTATTAAATTACCAGGGTGAACATACATGCAACCTTTAAAAAAAAAACAGAACTTAAATAGCTAGGCAAAACTACACAGTTTAGGCCGGCAAAATGTATTGCACATACTGGAAATTGGAATGTGCAAACTATGTACAGCATATTGGGAGAAAATGAACTCATTTCAATACCAATACCTAAAAAATATGCATATCTTTTGGTCTTACATCCTCTCCAGTAATGAAATCAAAGAAGTAATACAAGTTGAAGGGCTTGTCCTCTCATCCCAAACTAGAATTTTTGTAGTAGTTCAAGGAAATTCCCTATTGGTTCAGCTCTTAGATTGGCAGCTGGTTCAAACAATGCAGATTGTCAAAGCTTATATAAAACACAGCATGAACTGTACTGAGAGTGTTTTGATTATACACATTATACACTCTTCCTGAAGCAATAAACTGAGATTGTGTCTGGATGAGGCTGAATTTTAGACGATTGTTGGAGTGTTTATGTAATACATTTAGGAGAATTGGTACTGTTTGGGGTTAAAGAATTAGGCCTGTGAGAAAATCAACCTTGAAGGGAGAAGAAGATGGAACTGGTTGAGACACATATTGAGGAAAGATAAGAGACACTACTCTACAACTGCATTTATATGGCAACTTGAAGATTGTAGAAGAGTTGGAAAACCAAAAACAATATGACGATCAACAGTAGAAAAGAAAGGAGTTTGTGTGGAGAACATGGGATGAAACTTGGGAACAGACTTGGGATCAGGTGATTTGGAGAGACAGTGTGGATGTCTTATGCACCAGTGTGAGGATAAGTAAGGTATGGTTGTCACTAAGGATAAATGTCTGTACCAAGGCTAATTCTTACCCTAGACCTCAACCTAATTCTGGAAAAACCATGAATCCTACTGTGGACCTCAAGTTTATTGGTGCAGTGAGCATACTGTAGGCATACTGGGGACAACATTTTGTTTAAGCAGGGATGATGTTTGCGCAAAATTAGAATCCTGGACCATGTCTGCTGTCTCATTTTGCTGTCTCACTACCCTATATAGATCCACTTTACTGGCCCTACTTGGAAGGCCCCCCCCCCCATTCTCTTATGGCAATGGATATTCCGTTGACATTTATACAGTGAGAATATCTACTTTAATCATCTGCTGCTGTGGTGCCACAGGTAAAAAGTTAAACAATTTCACTTGAAAAATGTTTTACTTATCTACTTGATGAAAATAACTGACAAAGCCCAGACTCTTATAGGGCAAGAACAATTGTGCCAAACTTATTTTGAAGCAACAGCTTAATCTCACACTTTTCTTACCAGTCTCTTCCAATCATATATTTTAGGACTGCCATATTGCATTCAAGGTAAACCAAGCAGCTATTGCTAGTAAAGTTTACATTTGAGGAGAAAACATCTTGTCACATGACTCTCCAGAGCCAATCATGAAACAGAACAGTCTACTACACTACTTGCAGTGACTGCATTTCCCCTTTAAATACCATTGCTTGATTCTCAGAAACAAATTTAACGTCAAAATAAGTAAAGAGACCTCTCCCTTTACAAAGCTACAGACCTATCATTTTCCCTTTTTCAATCAAATGCTTCTTTATTACATATTATGGAAAGCCATCGCTGATTTATCAATCAGAGTGCAATTAAACAATATGACAAACCCACCTTCAGATGATACCTCCTACAGTATGTTCAATAAAAAGTACTTTATTTAGGTTATCTGTATCAAATCTTCACTGATCTTACATAATGCACACTTAAGGTCTTTAATGTATTACCAACTGTGAAGGGTTTTGTCTGTATCAAAAGATATCCATTTTATGACTTAAGGTCAATATTAATCACATCAAAAATATGTGAGGTATCTATGTTAAAATGATAAAACTGATCTAAGTTCTTCCTAAAGAATCTAGCCAACTAGGGTTCTTGCTATACTATACATATATTTTACAACCAAAAGCAGTGCATCAACTGCACAACTACTGTAAATAAAAGGGTCTCCAAGGAGTCAGTGGCAGGGGCTTCATTGGGATGAGAAGATGAATGTGGGAGAAATTTGGATGTGGGGGAGGAGATAAGGTAGGTGTGTTCAGAGGAGTGTGGTTAGTTGAATTTTTGCTCTCAATATAAGACATTCACATGCCAGACTTAGTTTCCCTTATATGAGAGTAGTGTTAACCAGTTAAGCACTACAAACAGAAGCACACACTGGAGCATGTATAAACACCAATATACTGACATTAAACACATACACACACTCATGCATCTTGAATGCATAGGTCTCTCTTCATTGAAACCTGAATAGATACATCCAAAAATTGCAAGATTATAAGGTTAATAGGACTAATAACTCTCACAGAATTACCCACCAACATTACCCAAGGAACTTTCACACAAAGACAATCATTCAATGCACTGTTTTCCACTTTGCAATTGCCAAGGCTTGTGGGATGCACTTTTGGTATTCATTATTCTTTCTAACTACATTAATGTGGCAACAAATGCCACACACTAAACTTATCCCATCATCCTTTAATACTACCTGCTGTTTGGAAAAGAGTTTATGGTAGAACAGTGTAGTATTTTTAAAACTCAGAAGGCATTATTGATACCATAGTAAACATGCCAATGCCACGGACCCAATGCATAGCCATTACCTGTACTTAGGCATTCAGTTGGGGGAAGGAGGCCCTGTGACCCAATAAGCTTGAAAAAATGTTATGGCATAAAAAAATTACAAAAAAAAGGTGATGGAGCACAATCAACTATATTACTTTTGAGGCACAAATTATGCACCACTTTGCATCTGGAGACCTAAAAAAATACTTCACCCCCTCTCCCTAGTCACATTACAAAAAAACCCCTCCCATGGCTAGTTAGTTAGTTAGATGAGATTTAATGACACACCGACACAAATGTGTTATATAGCATCAGTCAACTTGATAAAAAGATTCTGGCTAGTGTGCCTGCACTTAAATATGTAAGTGTCCAGCAAGTCCAAAATTTCTAAAATATGAATAAGATTATTTTTTCATCATCTAAAATATATATTCTTTCTAGAGTTAAGGTACTCCAACGCTTAAATATTCTTGAAATTATGAATACAGACTTCTTCCTGTTTAAACAACGAGACATTTATGAATCCTATCAGATCCAAGCTAAACTATTATCAATTTTTCTGCGAAAAAATAATTGTAGCCACTAAACAAAATTCAAATCTATCTTTAGCTTAATGGGCAAAAACCAAATACTTGAAAAGAGACAAGTATTTTCATAAAACAATGTTGAATCTCCTCCAGGCAACCTTTGAGTCCTGTCAATATGCAGACGATAAAATCACTCATTTGTAAATGTTCTGATATGATGTTTATTTTCATCATTTAATGAACATGTAAGCTTGTTCAATGATGAATCTGCCTGGAGACAATCTTCTTTTTAATGTTACAAACAGTAAAGATGATGGAATCACTAGCATAGAACAGCATTAAGAAGGAAAAGTGTCAAAGCATTGAAACATTTCTTAGGCTTTGAAATCTATTTCATGATCATTGTTTGCCTTTGTAAATGATTTCTTTTGTTTCATAAACCTGCATTAGAAAATTATCTAGATTCCTTTTATTATTTAGAACTTGGAAGTTTTAAGTATTTTAAACAAGAGCCCAATGGGCACTATGGTTCCTTGCTGGATATTATAAGAACTGTACAGCCAGTCTGTGAAACAGAGCTAAGCAAAAGCTCATACTCAATGTTTGTAACATCTTCACAAGGGGTATTTTAGTACTAATATTACATGAAATCAAAGATTAAGTTTCTGTAGCCTTACTTACATTCAACTTTTATAATGCTTGGTGATCCTTCAAAAACACTACCTCATTTCCATATGTACAGTAGATATGCTTGTAATCAAACTTGATATTATCACCAACATATGATACACAATGTGGTCAGAGAGAGAGAAAAACACCCCTTGTATTTCTCTCACAAGTTATTTTTACCTGCTCTCAAATAAAACTTGCTATTACTTTAAAACAATCTACCATTTGTCCTGTTTGCTACCTCTACACAGAAAACAGGATTTATTCAGCAGTTAGGCAGAAAGCAAGTGATTAATGAAGTGTGATAACAGAATGAGGATTAGGTTACCCCAAAGACCACAGCAGTATTAAAGAGACATACTGTATAATCCATGCATTGCTTCCACTGGCAGAGAGACCAGTTTAATGCATAGTGACCTGTGCTCAGTAAAATCTACAGATTTCAGTTATTGCCCTCTTAAAACTTTGAATGATCCAAAATCTGTGTACAACTCAAAGGAATCATTACTGAACGAACATAAGGCCAAATTTCTAAGGTGTTTGGGTGTGTAAGCATGCAAAACCAGGTGAGATAAAAAATCTATTGAAACTATCTTTATCTAGCTTACAAGATTTTCTAAATAGCATTTCCAGTGGTTGACCTCCAGTGACCTTGATGACCTTTGACCTTAACCAAACACAGATTGATTTGAAATCTGTCCTTTCTACCTTAAAATACTGTTACAACGTTTTTCAGCGTTTGACTCCTGGTGACCTCAGATGACCCCTTGACCTTCACCGGACATATCCAATTTCATTCTTACACCATAACACATCCACACACCAAGTATGACATCTATCCAAGTTTCCTAACTAGAAATATCGTGTTGAGAAGGTTTTTAGTTTTTGACCTCTGGTGACCCCAAATGACCTTTGACCTCCACCAAAAACAATAGGGCACACCTTCTCCCTATGATGAATCTATGTACCAAATCCAAGTTCCATCCAACCTTCCCTTGTTGAGTTAGAGCGTACCAAGAGCGTACCAAAGCAAGTGCCACACACACACACACACATACACACACACACATGCCAACCTGACTACATAGGTTCCTTTGCTACCGCAAGGAACCAAAAAAAACTACATACTTTTTTGGTTTTTGTGAAGTTATTTTAATACCATTCACCTGAGAATTTTGACAAGTTTTGGTGATTTACATCCCTAAAATTTCTTTTTTTTTAAAAGTGGTTCTTCAGCTCTTTGGTACTTTTCCAGGCTTTAATTTTAGCTGCTTGGTGTAGTGTATGGAAGTGAGACCAAGCATAACAGACAACTGTATGGTCATTGTCGATACTTTAACTCACACTCATATAGAAGACTTACACTCGTATACCAAGAATGAGCTGTCTACATTTCTTGGTATAACTTGCAAAGACATACAATACATGTTCCTCCAAAGTAGGGAATGCTTTTTCCTTGTGTCATCATATGCATATAAAGGACTATACATTACATGATTACAACATAATTGGTGATTTTTAATAGGTACTGTGTTAGTTAGTTAGATGGAGTTTTACAGCTCAGTTTCCAACCTATTGGTTCAAGTCGAGCCGGCCACAGCCTTTTTTCCACTTGTGGCTCACTGGCTTGTTTTCCCTACTCCATTGCTTATGCTAAGCATCACTCACAATGGCAGAAGGTTCCATTTTTAGAGTCTTTGGTATGACTCAACCTGGGAAGAGAACCCAGGCCTTCCATAAGAGAGGCAGATGTTCTTACCGTTAGACCGAACACGGGGTCTGTGGCTACCTTTTTTTCATCACAAAGGGTAAGGGCAAGTCAACTTACTTAAAGGTAGGTATCCATCACCACAGGCAGTTTTGATTCTTCCAATCTTATTCCCACAGCTACAACTCATTTTTATCTTGACACAATCCTAGTTTGCTTCAGGGGATATGCTGGTGAGCATACAGGAACCTAATGAGTGCTCAGAACACTCTCAGTGAATACTGTGAAATATGAGCTACTCTGCAGTTTTTCTCAGCTGATGTTAATCAAAGGGCTGTTCCAAACAAGTATTTTGGCAGAACCCAGGTAAAATTGTAGTTTGAGGAGATGAATGACTGACTTAAAGGAACATACTGTATGCACCTTGCTATATGCTAAAGCATGCAGTTCCTTACTACAGGAGCCTCTCAGGATTCACCAAATAGACACTAAAATGTCTGGGATACTGTTGGTAAGTTTGCCAAAAAACAAATGTTTCAACCTTCTAATTAGTTCATCAGATGAGACTCAACAACACCCAAATATGAATATGTTATAAAGTGTAACCAACCCCCCCTCCCCCCATGACACAATCCTTGCTAAGCACCTGGTGCAAGTCCTTCCCTTTGGTCACCTCTTACAACAGGTGGGAAACACCATAGGCATATTCTACAACCATCAGTCTGTGGAAGGGTTCCACTTTTTAACAGGCAAGACTTCTTAGAAAGTTTGCTACCATTTTGTTTCTGTTCCCAGGGAAAATCAAAAGGGATCAAATTTGTTTAAATAGTCACTTCAATCTGGATTAGTGCAGTGGTCTGCCGTATCATGAATGGCTCTTGAGAGTCATGTGACCATATTTTTCTTGTTAAATGATGAAATTTTTGAAAGGTAACTGGGTCATTGGTTTACTTCGCGAACAATCACAAAAAATGTTTAAAAGCAAAATAAGAGGAAATCTGTGGGATTTGGCTCTGATTTCAAAATAGGTTGGGGGCAACTGTTTTCGTTCTTTAAATGTGACCCAGTTATATGTGTAACCTTTAGGTACTAACTTCAACTGTTTAAATGCATTCACAATTAAGAAATATCATGTCCTTGAAAAATGGTGATCAATTTAACAGGAATATCCAGCAATATACTGTGCTCCAAATATAGCTAGGTGCATTACAGTATGTAAATAATGCTGCAACATTAAAACTTAATCTTTTCTGACCTTGCAAATTACAAAGTATAGACTAATGTCAATGCGTTTTGGCTTGATTTAATAGCAAGGATTTAGCAGAACATAAGGAGATATTGTCAGTCTTTTATAAAAAGAGTGGAAATATAACAACTTTCATTAATGATACATTAACTCAAATTGACACAAGAAACAGAATTAAACAGTCAATTTTTTTTGTTGCCTTTCCCAAATATTTAAAATGCATTTGAATGTTCTCTTTCACTGACAATTTGAATGCCAAATTGCATATTTGCATTACAGGTTTCAAATTTCTTCTTCTGCACCAGAAACAGCTTTTACAAATTCAAAATGGTTAACAAAGTTCTATCTAGCTAGAGCAAATTTCGCACCAAATGACAGTTGGTTTACAAAACATGGTCCTGGGTGAGCAGTCCACTTTACCACAATACTGGATCTTAAAGGGGGGCTATGATACAAACTGGTACTACCTTTTGAATTTTTTGACCACCTTATATGAACAGTTTTTAGTTGATTGGGTCTTTAATACTCACCCTAAGCAATGAACTGAGATTGTAAGGGAATTAGGATGAGTTTTGAACAATTGTGAAAGGGGTTCAAGTAAGTTGGTTAGGAGGTTAGGAAGTGTCTAGAGTGAGAAGATTTGGCCTTTACAGCAGAAGGTTACTAGTTGAATAGTATCAACAGCCATATTATGGTTGGACAGGTTTTGGACTAGCCAGGAGATTTTGTATAAGTGTAAAGCTGATCTGTATGTTATGTAATAATTGGCTGGTATGGCAGTCACCCATCTGCCCATAGCTTGCTGTTGTTGCATCAGTTGACGATGGTACTGTACAGACAGTAAAGAAGATGCGGCCATAGAGGTCTTAAGACCTGCATCCACTGAGATTCTTAAGGTATGCTAAGGTATATAGAATGATCATAAGTAAAGAGGCTTCCACATTTTGACTGCTACTGACATTAGATCAAAATCTGAGTGAAACAGATAGGTCATACTGTACATGGTGATGGATGAAAGGGTGTGTTTGTTTTGATGTAAACATTTAAACTGAAATACCAACAAAAACATAAAAGCTTTACAGAAAGTAATTAAAAACAGTTATCTATTACTAGGACTACAAAGAAATGAGAATGTACTGACTAAATTTGAAGTTTCAATATGGTAACTTGAATCAAAGGGTCATTTGCTATCTATGCCATTGCTGAAAAGATGTTATATGTTACCTTCCTGCTTAGGTCATTAAAGATAAAAAGTGAAAATCATAAACAGTTGTTTTAACAAACAATTTAACTGGATCATAATAGTGGCCTGTTTTAATACTTAACCTTAGTGTAAATTTTGCTTTCAATAAAGAATGACTGGTTATTTTTGACACGCTCCCAGCACACACCCTTGACTGAATTCAGTGAGAGTCCTTTTACACAAAAAAATATTTTACAATAAAGTTGGTCCAATTTAAGCTAATAAACTGTAGTACATGGCTAGTCAAGACCAGTGTTTTCACATGATGGGTCTCCAGTTTCCCATAAAGCAGGAGGTATGCCGTGATGCAAAGGCTATCCATTATACTTCCATTTTCAACATTTTCAACATATTAACAAATATAACACCAAAATGTGACTTAAGAAGCCCAGTGCAGTTATCCTTGGCAAGATCATCTGTGTAGGAACAGTCTTGCAGGCCTCAAATTTAACTGAGACCACTGAAGCCATGGCAGTGGTTGCCACTTCAATTGGCCCAGGTGCCCTGAATTTTTTTTAAAACTACTTGCCAATGGTAATCATTAGCCTCTAATTTACACCCCCAACACCAACACTCCCTTTCTCCCTCCCCCTCAACTGTGGCAATGCAGATTTTTGTATCAAACAGACTTGAAACAAGTCATATTTAAAACACCAAGTTGTATGATGTCATGACTCCAGCCAATAATTTTCAAAAGGGACTCAGGAGTTATACAGTATCATAATATTTCTCACAGAAATAATACTCAAGTCTCTGATTTGACTCAAATCACAATAAAGAAGTAGTCAATATGAATTGACTCAACTGCAAAATTTGGTGACTCATTACAACTCTGTCATAACATGGCAGCTAATTAAAGTGTACTGTACCTTAAGTAAAAAATTTAAACAGTACAATTTTAATTTTTTAACTCCCATCTTCATAGGACACCAAGATAAAAAAAATGTCGAAGTTTATTCACGCAAATTAAAATGGTATATTGAGCAATAACTTGTGATGTCATTGTTATACTACTCAAATGACAATCTTTGTATTTTGTTGTTTTTCTGAAAGTCGCTGCACCTTGTACCAAGGTGTGATGGCACTCTTACTCTTATGAGGTGATGTAATTTATAAAGCCCTCCCTGTGACACATGCTACGCAAGCACACAGGAAGTGTTCAAGGTCATGAAAATATTTTTAATTTTAAAGGGAAACAAAACAGGTTGAATGTGAATTGAACAAAAAGAAAGTCACAAACTATTATGCAATGAACTCATTTGTTTTAAGTGAATAAATTTCAACATTTTATATCTCAGCTCAAGAATGTCCTATGAAGGTGGGAGTTTAACTTTTAGAAATTATTTATCCTGCTGTTTATTATAGTTTTTTTTTTTTTTTCTTTTGAGGTACACATTAAGGGTTCAAAGTATGACAATGTCCATACACCTAAACATGAGTTTGGATATACAGCTTGTAAAAAGTTTTTCTATATAACTTGTAAATATCTAAATTGTTTCTTTCTCTTATGAACTAGTCTTATGAATTATTCATTAAATGACTTATGATCAATCACTTTTCTCCCATTTGCTTTTATTCACATTTCATGCTGGAGGAGCAAGAACAAACTGAAAACTCTTCTACATGAGGTGACATTGCTTTTTGTAAAAGGAACGTAGACACCCCATTAGATCAAAGGCAGGGACGGATGTAATGGTATGTGAGTTTGATACATTACCTGTGCCCTCTAATAAGCTATGCTTTCACTGTGTTCACCTTGTATGAAAAAGCAATTAACACACACATGACTGGTCTGTTAGTTGACCCCAAATGTTAGATAACTTTTCTGAATTTTAATATATCTGTTACCATCAATCAATCAATCAGATGTGAAACGTGCCTATATCAAGTGTTCGTGCAGTGCGCTTCATTTTCTCCCTGAAGTGATAAGAGGTCATCAGACAGAGAAGTAATATGCTACAAAAAGTAAGAAGGAACGTTTAATCATGACAACTATGGCAAGAATGTTATGACCAATTTCTATTATTTCTATATGCCCTCCACATGGTTAAAATTGTGGAACTGCATACATCCGGCTCCAGTGTCTTAATTACAGACCCAACTAGTAAGGAAGAACACAAAAGCCCTGCACTGTGAAGTATTCTTAGAGAATAATGCTAGGTTTTCAATAAGTTTTGAAATGACCTCATAGTGCCTGTGATTCAAGGAACTGAATGTATTGAGCAAATAAAATTGAGTGCTTGTATATATCAAGGTGATTCAGCTGGAAACTTCTAATAAAATAGGAGCCTTTGGATGAATAACGCTAACCACAAAAACAAAAAAAAAAGGAAAGAAAAAATAAAACAAATTCGAAAAAGTGCAGTTAGGTCATTGCATGAATCATGCATAGATGCTGTGTAGTGGAGATGAATAAAAGTGACTCTGTCCTTCAGTACATCATATTGTGACCTACATTAAATGGAATGAAAAATTTTGAACTGCATCCATTTTTAAAAATATTAAAAGTCAAACGTGTTGACTAAGGTCATTAGTAAGCTTGTGTTCTGTGTCATGGCATTGCTGTATAACTGATAGCTGTACAAAATTGAAATAAGTGGGGTGTAAAATGCTTCAACGAAATAAGTATGTAATTTTCCTTTTTCTTGCAGTGTCTTGAATTTTTATGTGAATTAAAATGCATTTTCAAGATGGCTAGCTTTGCATTAATGATGTAAACTGTTAATAAATTTTCACATTCTGACATCATTACAACCTTGAAATCTGAAATTTGTAGTCGCAAGACTAATGGTAATTTACTTGGTAAGCAACCCCAACTGTGGCAAGACCTCCACTAGTCACATGAGCAATTTGAAGGTAATAGAGGGGGGTTTCATTGCCACATTTTCTCAAATGTAGTCCAAAATAATTTTGATAATAAACTTGCTTAAGGTTAAAATTTCTTCAAAACCATACCAAATAATTTAAATCATAAAGTAAAAGTTAACAATAAACTTAATAGAATACTCCCTCCCACCCCCCAAAAAAATCTGAATTCGCAGGAAAAACCTAATTAATTTGCTACAAGAGGGGAGTGGGCACGTAATAATACAATTTTATCTATTTACTAGAACTGTTTTCATGTATTCAACTTGGGACAAATGCTAGGCACACTCTCAGGGGGTGGTTCCCCAGCTTTAGCCCCCCTCCCTCTTGGCACAAAAAAAACAAATATGCAAAAATTACCATACTGTGCAACTAGGAGACTACTAAAGAAGGCTTTCAGCTCTCTCCCCCACCCCCAACTTTTCAAACATCTGTATCTTTGCTTGATGGTATTTGTCCTTTAAAATTTGAAGGGAGCTTCTGCTTTTATTCTTCCTTTTCTGCAACTTTTGTTTACTTTGGAGTTTCCTTGGCAATTGTTCATTTCATGCAGCAATATATATCGACATAAATGACCATCCAGGCTGTCCGTGGCAGAAAATTGAAGAAAAAGATAACCCAAGTAGAAACTGACCATTTGAGTACACTGTAAAGGTCACAAATTTCAAATAGGCAATCATGAATTCTGCCAGCCAGTGGCATTTAAAGGTAATAAAATGTGTACAGCAAGATATAAAGATGGCTTAACATCTCTGCTTGAAAGACCAATTTAAGCAAGGCAAATGGTCATCAAACAGGCTGAGAGTTATCCATGTGAGAGCTACAAGATGTAGGGAGTATTTTCCAAGCATTCTTAGGTCAAAAAAGGTCTTTAAACAGCAAAATGGCCATGGCCATGTGTGTTACTATTACCAGTTCTTGAAAAAATACCAGTACTTGAAAAAAAATTACCGGTACTCATTATACTCGCCAACAAAAATAACTGTTAGGATGGGTGGATGACTAAAATATTTACACAAAGATTTAGCGCAGAGGTTATTGCACAGTATTAACCCAATCAAACACCCAGATGCATTAATGTGCAGGATAACATGGGGCTATGAGTGGCTTAGGTTTCTTCCCATTCGACTTTCCTACCAGGGAGTTGAGAACCGGTACTGCCTCAATACCGATTCTGTGTGATTTACAATACCGATACCAATATTTTCACGGTCCAACCCTATTGAGAGGTGACATGGATGAGGTGTTTAAAATTGTGTCAGATGAGTACGATAGAAATATAACAGAAGGGTTTCTTAAGTTTAGTGCAAATACTCATACCCATGGTCATAGTCAGAAGCTACTTAAAGAGATTTGTAGACTAAACATTAGACAATTTACTTTTGCTTGTGGAGTTGTTGACGTTTGGAATAACCTTCCTAAAAGTGTAGTTTCAGTTGCAACTGTTTTCCAGTTTGAGAAGGCTTTGGACAGGTTTTGGGCTCGCCAAAAGATTGTGTATAACTGTAAAGCAGATCTGTATTTTAAGTAATTGGCTAGTATCGCAGTCACTCATCTGCTCATAACTTTCTATTGCTGCATCAGTTGCCTATGGTACAGATGGTGAAGAAGATGCCAACACTTAGGCCACTGAGGTTCCTTAGATATTCTAAGGTAAACACTAACTAACTAACAAACTAAATCAGAACTTACACAATAACCAGAAGAAGAGCGTTAGTTCAGCATTGGACCTCAAAAACAACATATTGAACCCTTGTATTCCAAGAAGTAGCTATATCGGCATGGTTAGGCCCACTGCATGCTTTGCATGTGTACCACTACAAACAAAATTTGGCTGAATTTTAATTTAAGCAGGTTATGTAAGGACTGAAATGACATTTATATAACTGAGTTGAACATGGAGTTGGGAAGACACTGCACCATTGGTACAGCTTACATGACAAATCTATCGGCATACACTATGGCAAGAATATAGAAGCAGATAACAAGGACACAGGGAAAGCTTGTTAATTAACTTGTTGACCAGAAATGGTTTCTATTTGCAGCTAAATAGCTTCGTTTGCCAAATGGCCACTCACCAGATTCAGGACGGCTTTAGAAAAAGAATAGCTTTGTATGCAGGGAAACCCAATCTGCCGGCAAGTCAGGCCAATTGGAGCAAAACCAGAGTACCCAAAAGAGACTCAAATACCTCAAATAAATATTCCACATTAAGAAATGAAACTAAGAAACTTAGCAGGACAACCATTGCAACACCTGAGGACATTAAGAGACTACAAATGCTGAGAGTTAGAAAAAAGTTAACCAAACTCAACAAATAAATATAAAAAAAAAAACAAAAGTTGATGATATTACTTTTGTGTTATAATTTTTCCACTTGCTTCAAACTTAAACAAAAGTTCAAGAAATAATATTGTAATCACAAGTCTGCCAACCCAGCAATTGTATCAGGTCAAGAACAACCTAACCCATTTGTAAACTTAAATGTTACATTGTTAGGGAACCATATGGGGGCCATAGTCTGCAGGAAACACAGGGCACTCACCATCCTATGATTTCCACATCATAAATATACCACATGCTAAGGAGGATTGTGGTGCTCTATGCAGGTGATGTTTAAAAAGTTGCCTGAGGGTTTTTATCAAGGATATAAACTTGCATAAATAGGCTTCTGAAAGCTTCTTCAGTTTCCCCTTAAGCTTAAAAAAAAATAAGTTTCTACCTCAAACACTACCATCTACTAATTGTATCCTACTTGTGCATTGTGCCAATGATTGGTTGGAATACATTTTAACTAGCTGAATAATTGAAAAAAAATGTTCTTGTGATAATATCTCTTATGTGCAGGCCTGTAGCCATGGGGCAAAGCCCTCCTAAAATTTCTTGCCCCACTAGATACTGGAAGTTTGCCATTACCTAAATACATACTTGTACACATTTGGCCCCAAGAAATCTCCCCACCCCAGAAAAGTTTCGGCCCACTTCGGCCCACTTCAGTACCTATGGGCCTGTTATGGAGCAAGTCAGTAAAACAGAAAGGGAAATGAATTAAATGGAATATCTACCAGAAATTAATATAGAAGCATTAAGGACCCAATTCTCTCACCCCAAACAGTACCATTTCTCCTAACCTGCCTACTGAAGCCCCTCCCACAATTGTCTGAAATTCATTCTCATCCAGACACAATCTGTTTTTTGCTTCAGGGTGGGTATAAAGAAGCTCAATGTGTATAATAAAACACCCTCAGTACAGTTCATGTTTTTTAATGTAAGCTTTAATACTCTGCATTATTTGAATTAGCTGTCAATCAAAGAGCTGAGCCAATTGGGAATTTCTATAAACCGTCTATAAGAATTGTAGTTTGGGGTGAGAGGATTGGTCCTTAAAAGAAAACCATGTGTTACCCTGAGGCAATATTATGTCAAATAACTAAAATGCAGCAAAATAAAAAAGAAAAGAAGCAAAAATAAACCTGTGCTTTATAAGAAAAGGCAACTTTGGCTTTGAAAGGCGTTTGCTGGGTGCGCTGGTGGGATGCTGAAGAGGTTGCATTACCTTGGTAGTCATCAGGGACTGATGCATAAATATCGTTATCCTCTGAAAAACAAAGAAAAAGGAAAAATGTAAATGTTGGCAAGCAGTACAAACTCTGATAATCTCTCTTGAGCAGGATGATCCATTAAGTCAATGTGAGGAAATACAACACGAGACAAACTGTAAAAGCAACTAAAATAGCGATTACCCTTACCTGATTGGTCATTTGAATAATATTTTTCATAAAATCCGTTGTATAATCACCCAACACTCACATGATGTCTTGTTTAACTGCTAACCTTATGCCATGATATAAATATCAAAAAGGATGTCTTCTTGAGAAAGTATTATGATAACATATATTGAGGATTTGATAGATTAATTTAATACAAAGTGACCGGACTAATCAAAGTTTACTCACTAACACATTTGGACAGTCCACACATAAAAATTCTTTTGCCACAATAAGGCTTAATTCCAAGAGCTTGAAAATATTACATAAACAGTACGTAGATATTACAGTATGTGCCATAAAGATGGTTAAGGTCCTGTATTACTTTTGGATTGATGTGATTAGTAAATTGTAAGAACTTGAGTACAGAATGGATAAAGGCTATAAAGGAGACACACTTTACTATCTGTTAAGCAGTATTTCAAAAATCATATAGATGATCAAGAAACATTGAGATCATGGATGTGCTTTTAGCAACCAGGGCTTGAAATCAGGAGAAATTCTCCCAGGGACATGTTTCATAGAACCCTGTCCAGGAGAATTTGGGGTCCAAAGAGATTAAGTTCATGAAGCAGGCTGACATGACGTGTGTCGATAAGTACAGGTGTTAGTGGTTGTCACATGGACAACCAGGAGATAAAAGAATATTTTTCCCAGACTAAAAACACTTGCCAAGTGAACACCTTAATTTGAGCCATGTTTTACTATGTAATATAACACCATGTTACAAATTTAATACATACAGTACTAAGGTACAAATACACACCCCCATGAAGGTAAGGGGAGAGTCTTTTATCTAAGCAGGCAGTATGGGCAGTTGGGCACAGGAAATAACTGCCAGTTAGATAAATGACTATATCCTAAATGTGAGACTACTCCCATGATGACTTCAATGCATTCCCCCTTTAATAAACAATTCCCAATCTCACCTACACTTCTTCTTCCCCCTCCCTCTAGACAAACCTTACCTCCTACAGTCTTCACTTGGAAAATTCCCATTCATTAAATAACCCTTATTAGGATAACATTCCCAACAAGATTTGAAATTGTCAATGGTGGCACTCATCCTAGGAAAAAATATCTTGGTGATGATTGTTTGAATTTTACGTTTCAGCTGGTTGTTTGAAAAATTTACAATTGTCCTTTAATCTACTGTACATACACCCTATTTAACAAGCTGAAGATGTCAGTCTTAAATTTTAAAGCAATAAAGAAAGCACTGTTTAAACACCCAATCAAAGTGCTGACTTGAGAATATGTTAACTTTGCTTTGGTATCGATTAAAATATCACAAAGAGTGTCCATCAAATGTCCCTGACACGTTCACACAAACCCTTTACTCTTCAATGTTAATAGTTATTGATGTATTGATAGACAACTTTCATGCGACAGGAACTCTCAAGTTGGTATTTAATCCATAAACCAACATATATGATAAGATAAAAAGAAAAAAAAAAACCCAAAACTGATCGACACAGTGATGGCCATTCATAACGGTTAAAAGAGAAAAATTACTTAAAGCTTCCGAAAGGTGATACAGTAATCGATAGAACAATTTTCCGACAAAAATCAGACAAAGTTTTAGCTTGACATGTCAATCATATCCATACAACAATCAAATCTGAAAGGATATTTATGTAGCTGCAATTTTATATTAGGTAATACAGGTTATTCATCTCCAGAGCTACCCCCCCCCCCCCCATATCACCCCCACTCTTGTTTAAGCAATAGTATTTCTGTGATCCCTGTCTGACATTCTAGATGAAGGCAATGTTTCTTTTAAAACAACACACATATACTGGAATACACAACCAAGAAAGCCATGGGGAATTTAATGCAAGTTGAACTACAATTTTATGTGGAGTCTACTAAAATTCTCAACTGAAACAGCCCTTTGATTGACATCAAATTAAAAAAAAAAATGGAAGAGTAGCTCATACAACATAGCATGCACTGAGAGATTTCTAAATACACACAAGAGTCTTGTATACTCACCAGGGTGTGCCTTATTGCAATAAACTACAACTATTTTGACAGGATAAGAAAGACTTAAAGATAGGTATGAGAGGGGTTAGAAACAAGCAGTTTGGGAGAATTAGAACTGCCTGGGGTGATCATTACCTACCTTGAATTGCCAGCTCATAAATATTCATGACAATATCAATGCCATAAAATATTGTAACTTAAAAGTTTTTTCATGAAAATATATGACTCAATCTCTTGGCAGTGTACTGTGTTTAAACTGCTAATTTATCAGTTACTTGTTTATGCATACTCATTGCAAGAAACCTTGAGATATTACTCAGAGCTTCTTAATACATAGGAAAACATATTATACTGTAACCTCACTAATCAATGCAAACACAAACTTTCATAAATATTCATGTTTTTTTATTTCTGAATTAAACTACAGTGCTCACTGCTGATTTAAGAAAAAAAAAACAGGTCAGATGACCATTTCAATCTACTGTAGGTGGAAATTCAACTTGAGATCTTTAAGAGCTATGTGATTTGTATACTAATTTAAATAAACTTACGAATAAAAAAGCCTGCCTTGAGAAACTTCACTCCCCACTATACACACAACTCTGAAGCTTTGAAATTTAATATTGCAAAATGGCTCAACATAGCTAAATCTGCATTTTGATACAGAATGTAAGACCTTGAAACAGATACAAAAAAGACAATGATACATTTGTCAGCTTTACAAAGTATAGTGTAAGAAAAATAACTGAATTTGATAGAAATGATCAGTACCTCAAATATTCACAGCCTAAAATGGCATTTTGTGGAGTTGCCATTCAACTCTCCTTGCAACTAGTTCTTCCTCAATGATACTATTCACTGGGTCAATACACTCAGAATAAGAAAATCTGACTCATTAGAAATTTCAGTTTGGTGAAACTGTGCATGCATAAGGCACATGGTGTTGTTCTTTCTGCAGCAAAAATAAAAAGCCTCATTTCTGTTTTTCAGAGTAACATCAGTCCATCAAATTAACATCTTATTGCGTCAAAATAGCGTCATAGCGGCTCAGCAAAAACACTGCTGTTTAAAGGCTCTGGTTCTTTAACATGATTCAATAAAATAAACTCCATACAACTCACAGACACTTCTCCTGAGCTTCCGTTCTAAAATGATTCATCCTTACATTCATATCCGTGACAGGGGATGTGAATTTCTGCACCAGAATGTTACTGATGACATTAACAACTTTCAAAATGACAACTACTGGTGGCTAACGGCACCCATGTTGTCACTACTGTCTACTCTCTCTACCGCTCATGGCCAATTATTCCTGCACTCATTACAATACAGTGTTTAATTTTTAATTTCCAAGAGACATTTACATCCTTTACAGCTGTGATAAATGTTCTAAATAACATGGTTCAAATCATTTTACGGAACAAGAGGGTGTATTAGTTGAACAAGCAGACAAATGGAGTGAAGGGTGAGTATCTTACTTTCACCTGAGCCCAAACTTTATTTAAAGTGGTGTGAAGTACACCCAATTTTTCCAAACCTGCAAAGTCTTTTCACATACTTATGACGATTGGTCAAACCTAGAAAATCAGCACATTCTACATACCATTAAATGTTTCATGATGAATATGAAAGTTTAATTTGGTTTTCAAAATGAGCTTGGATGTTAAATTTGGTTTTTGAAAATTCTTGACCAGACAATTTGTCAAATTGAGTACTAAGCCATTACGAGCAATTACATGCCATGACACAAATAAATTCAAATGTTGTAAAATTTTCGTTACAACACGCACTGGACCTGGGACTTTGCTAATTTTGCTAAGCATTGTCATATGACAGTACCCTCCAACATCCTAGTATTAAAGTAATATCAATATCAAGTCAATATGCCCCTTTAAAATCTCTTGACAGGGTAGAAAAGCTGTCTGGTTAAATCAAATGGAATTAGACAGCTCCGATTCAGTGCAAGTGTAGTGAAAAATTAATGAAAGAACTCAAACAGGATACATCAGTTGAGCTACATGCATCATCCTTATATAAATTTGGTGTTTCTAAAGAAGTATTCCAACTGTTAAAAAAATTACATCCTTCAATTTATTGAAGTTAAGTGGGATATAATTGACTCTTTTTTTCTTGTCCTTTTTGCTGTTTGTTAGATAGTTAGTTTATGACATGCTACTAGAATTGAATAGGACATTTTAGCCGAGGAAAAGGCGTTTTCTCGGGTTAAGCTGGTTGAGCAAACAATCTTTGATGGGTGCAAGCGCCTTCAACTTTATTGATCTCATGATACCTAAACAAGAAGTTCTCTGACACATTCTTGATTATTAGCTGCCAGCTTGAGATGGCTAAAACTGGTATTTGCTTCTAGCGTGGAAATTAAATGGCACACCAACAGGAATGTGTTATATAGTGTCAGTTTAAATAGACAAAGAAAATGTAGTCCATAGTTTGGTGGCTTCAAGTACAGTTCAAATGGTTGGAGTCCTCCCCCCCTTAAGTCACCTCATACAACAGGCAGAGAATACCATGGGCTTAATCTACAACTCCAAGCCCATATGGGCTTTCTTTCTGTTGGTGCATGAATATAATACTAGAGACATTAGTTCATTACTTCAATATTTCTTCTTTAATCAAATATTGTGTTCAATGTTAAAGTATACCTCAAGTAAAAACATTCCAAAATATATATTGAAATGCATGAAAAATGAATTCTAATAGTCCAACTCCCATCTTCATAGGACATTTTTGAGCTGAGATATAAATTGTTGAAGCTAATTTCCTCAACTTAAAATGGTATATTGTGCAATAATTTGTGATGTCATTGTTGTACTACTCAAATTACAATCTATGTATTTCTTTGTTTTTCAGAAAGTCACTACACCTTGTATCAAGGTGGGATAGCAATCTTACTCTTATGGGCTGATATAATGAATTAAGCCCTCAACATGTTATCCAGACAAACAGGAAGTGTTCAAGGTCATAAAAACAGTTTTAATTTTAAAGGAAAACAAAGCAGATTATGTAAGTTGTACAACAAGAAAGTCACAAATTATTGCAGAATAGACCAATTCATTTTAAATGAATAAATTTCACCATTTTATATCTCAGCTCAGGAATGTCCTACAAAGATGGTAGTTGGACTGACAGAATTAATTTTTCATGCTCCATAATATATATTTTTGAATTTTTTCACTTGAGGACACTTTAACTTCATTGAAGACCCATACACCAACATGCAATAAAAAATTAGATCCAATCAGTTAGTGAAGGAAGAACCAGAGGAGAGAAGTGGATAGAGGAGGTAGGAGCAAAACAGAACACTATACAAAGGTCAAATGTATACTGTTGAAAGAGACCAAGAGTGAAAAAGTAGTAGTTTCCATACCTGATAGTCATAAATAGCCCTCTGAAATGTCAATCGTAAAATATTTGTGATTTCCAGAATTTTTATATTGAATACAAAGCATTTTTTTATTTTATAAAGGCAAATTCTTTTCATACCATTCAGTTCCAAATTTTCTCCCAATCTATTCTCTCCCTTCCCACAGATATATCAAATTCTTCACTGTGCAGACACAAGCCCACTTAATTGCTTAATGGCACAGTTAAGTGAGAGAAATGTGTAATCACAACACTGTCTGTGAATGCTGTATAATATGAGCTACTGCAGCTTCATACTTTGAATTCAACAAAAGTAGTAAAAACAGCAGTACCAATTGAGAAGTTTGCTACCAACTTAAAAAATGTAGGAAAGGGTTGACAAACCATTGCCTTTACGTTACAGCAGTAATGCCAATGGAGTCTAATGGGGGAGGGGGGCATCATGTTGCAGTAGGTCTATGATATGACACATACTATGTGGGCTTCACCAGAAATTCTTGGCCCAAACATCTCCATGCATGCTCACCAGACATTGCAATTCCAAGCCTTTTTTTGGGTGCATTCAAGCAAAGTTTATTTGCACCTCTACCCTACAAATGTAAGTTACATCAAGTATATATCTTTCTAATGTCACTTTATGATGCAAGCATTTGCCCCTGTGGCAGTACCAACGTATATAACTATCATGAACAATATTTTGGATTATTTGACCAAACCCCCAAAGCCTACTGTAGGTCCACCCTGATCCAGAAATTCTTCATAATTTGCCAAATTTGAGAAAATGATCTTTCTTTTCCTCTTTGTTTTATGATTGTTGCTTGAAAAAAAATTGACTGAAGGGTAATGAGAGTTTGGTTTTCGTAAAAAGTGTTCAATAAGTGTCAGTAAAGAACATCCTTAGAGCTAAATATGTTTAATGGATAGAATATGTGTTTGCAGTACTCAGCTCTAGATGACTTGATTCAAATGCAGTGCTCTCTACTACAGGGGGTTTACATAGGCTTAGCCTGCCCTCCAACTGACAATGGCTATCCCAGAGATGCCAACATTTACATCCAGAAATCAGGGAGGTTTCACACAGGAATCAGGGAGGTTTTTTAAAATTACATGCAACTCAATGGGGGAAAAGCTTGCTTGAATCAGGGAGATCATCATATTTGCTAGTTGGAATGGACAAAAATCCTTGAATTTTCAGGGAGTCTCCCTGAGAATCAGGGAGAGTTGGCACCTCTGCTATCCTCAAAAACGGATGCTGCCCTCCAAAACATATATCTGTAGGTTCAATAAAACGTACACCCCCAAATTTGCTCTTATCATATTTTTCAGTAATTAAATAACAATTGCAGCAAATGTCCACATCGCTTTCTAACCATCAGAAAGTAAAGTAAAAACTTACATAGCACTATTTGGTGCCAAATATTCATGATATCAAATCTAAAAATTTTCAGAGTGGATGGGAACACCATTTCCCCTATGTTCACCCAAAACTATCAGCCTTCCTTAGTTTGCTGTCTATGGAGAAGATTGGTCCAACTCTTTGGTGGTTTCTATGGCAGCAACCATTCTTTTCAAAAACTATGGGCATTCCACTATTTTCTACTTTCCATTCTTTTCATCAAGGTCTTTCAGGACTCAATTTTCAGAAAATTTCCTAGTCATTCTTTAGGCAACCATTGCACTATCTATAGTTGTCCACAAGGACATTTGGCTGTCCAGAATATTTTTTGCAAAACTACAAAACTGTGTTTTATGAGTACCTATTGTTATGTTTTGCACTGTGGAATTCAATAAAGGGTGGGTGTTCATGTATTGTCCATCTTGATACATGAGATATTTGAGAGACAAAAAATTTACTAATTTACTGACGTCTGATTATAAAAGTTGAAAGAGTCAGGAAACTGTAGACTTCAATCAGATACAAATAAGCTTCTTTTAAATTCTTATCCCCTCTCCCTCCTCCCCCCCCCCCCTCACCAAAGAAATCATTGTCTGACAGACAATTAAGCAACTCTTTCCTTTTGATAATCAGGCCACATGGAATTTCAGTTATCCTGGACAACTGGGCAACTACAAAAATCCAGTGCTGTCTTAATGGTAGATTCAAATCCCCATTAACCCAATCAAAACCCTCCACCTCTTTAACCATGACATTTGTCTAGCCTAAACTGACAGCAAGTTTCTAACACAAGGCTCACTTGAATTCAGATGAAAACTTGTTATTACTCTTAACATTACAGAAATAAAAACACCTAAAAAGTGAAAGAATCACATACTGCGGTTTCTGCAAAACTTTTAGAATGAAACATGACTATTGCTGGTAATTGTAGGAAAACAATGAAAGTGTGAACGATGCTATGAGTTTCATACTGCATACACAGATAGGTTGACAATTTGAGAAAACTGAGAGAAGTGAAGAGGAACTAAATGTACTTTACATGTTTAAAAGATGCACCACTGTAAAGTATTGACCAATTATGACATGGACAGCTGAACCTTTTAGCATGACTAGCATGACCTACAAGTCAAGTAATTGATGCCTGAAGGTGACTAATGCCTTAATGGAGCATCCATGGAACCTGCCCCCATAGACCACAAATATTATAATGTTACTGAAGCACAGTAGATTTTTTCCAAACAGCAAATACTAAAGATTGTGAGAGACATTTTTGCTAAATGTCATTTTTGTTAATGTCATCGTAACATGGCCAAAATTGATGCATACCAAATTTTTACCCCACAAGTCTTTATATTACTTAGTAATACTATCAAAATAGTCTATGGATTGCTCAAACCAAAACTTCCCACAAAAGCAACCTTGTAGAATTGTGGAAACTAATATCAGGAGGGCAGTGTTTAAATTTGATAATCATGTATGAGGTGCATACTGCATTCCAATTTTTCAGCATTTTATGTCATTCATTTGGATGGTGCTTCTTACAAGAAATCTTCAAGATAACTAACTCCCTTGATATTCTTCTCAATTTTAGCCTTTCTGTCTAAATAACAAGCACAAATATGAAAAAATGAGTTTCCATGGTGACATAAAGGGAAAATGCAGTCACCCCAGTCTGGATTTTTGTTGTAGATATTTCTACTTCATGAATGGTTTTTCAGGATTATGTGGCGACATTTTGATCACTCAATTGTAGCATTTACGAGGGGTCATTGCTTGGATTACCCAGAATACACAGGACTTATGTCCTGAAATATTATGAAAGATAATTGAAAGAGAAAAACTGTTTATTTCCTAATAAGCACCCTCCCTCTAATAAATGCCCCCCTCAAATTTTTTAACAACTGTGTAGGCTGAGGCCTCCTTGTGCTATAGGCCCAAACCACAGATTAAGCCTAACGTTAACATTTCAACAGTAGCCTAATGTCAAAAACAGTTTACCTTTTCACATTTAGATCCATGCACGACACGCTGAAGTTTTAGAAACACAAAATTAACAATCATCACAATTCAGTGCAGGTTCTAGCTGTAAGTTAAATTTTTATTAAAATATACCCTCAAATACGTCCCCCTTTTAAAAAATGTAACGTCCCCGGGGCATTTATTAGGGAATATACAGTAGGAGGAGATTTAACAGATTTCGCTATTGTTTTGAACTAGGTCTGGGGCAACTACTTTTGCCCTTAAATTTGCAATTGATCACAAAAATAAGAAAGAAGGCACAAAAAAATCATGATTCAGCAATTTTGGAAACCACTATCTACCAAAAATAATGATATTGACTCTATAAGGAAAAATTTAGAATTCTGTTTAGATTTTTAAATATTTCATATTTATTTTTGTCTGGAGAGTCAAGTAGAAGCTTCTGGTTTGAACTCTACAAGGAAACAGAAATGTTGGATGGCAGCTTTGTAACACAATCTTTCCTGTTTAGGTCTGTATATTTCTTTTTTGCAGGGAAAGAAGGAAATTCAGCTTACTAAGAAAACAAAGATAATTTTCATTTGAGTCAGCTAAAATAGTTTTGGCTGACTTGCTGATATAAAAGTATGCTTCATCCCATAATGAACCAGCAATATAGTCTAATGTTGACTAAGTGAAGGATTCTAACAGGCGCCAAAAGACGACTACAACTTCCTTTGGATGACCAACAAATTTTGCGTGCAACGTAGTTTGTCAAGGTCAAAATCACTGCATGTATTTAAGGAATATGATATTGTTTCCAATTCAAGTTTAAATTTTGGTGAAAATATTACGGATCCTTCGTCAAATCAATACGAATTATAGCTTCAAGGCGGCTATCTTGGTGTGCCTTTTTCCCAGTTGGTGGCAACAATCTACCTATAGGATATACATGTTACATGCTCTGTCCATGTATACATAGGATGTTTATGGTTCTAACCTATGAACCAGCTACAGTTAGTTTTTGAAACCTGCCGGCCAGATAGCGTATTACTCAACTTTTAAGAACGACTCACATTCCTCCATAAGAATGGTCCTAAAAGCGTTCACTTGAATCATGCATATATTGATATAAAAGGTGCTATTCCTGAAAAATAAAGCATTTCATTGGCTAAGTAACATCAGATAGTAAAACATTTACACCTCACTTCAGGACAGTCGTCTATGAAATCAGCAGGGTACCCCTTCCCTTGAAGTCCTCCGTCCCACACGGCCAACCCACAAAACACAAGACCAGTACATGCTAAAACATCAACATCTCCTGCGAAAAAAGGCAGAAGGCACTTCAAAGGGACAAAAAGAGGGACATGACCTTTTATGAAAATCTACTAGTGTAATATCCAACATAAACATCAGATTTCAACTTTCAATTCCAACTTTCCCTTTTTTCAAATGTGGGCTTTGGTTTCATTTTCATCATATAAAAGAATTACCTAAATTGGTTAATTAACAAGCTAAGGGATCGCAGAAGATTTATAAATAGGCTTTTACTTTGATCATAAAACCAGGTCTTTTGTTAGGAGTTTATTAAACAATGTTTGAAAATTTGCAATAAAAGTTCACTGGAAAAACATTTAAAATTATCCTAAAAAGGGACACTTCTGAAAGGTGAGCTAAAATGCCATACCTTCAACAGCAATCACTAATTCATGGTCTTAAAACCTTCTGTAACCAATATAAAATTTCATTAAATTAGTAGAGAGTTCCTCACCAAATTTTCCATTTAAAGTCTTTCTGCTATGCTATTCCAAAGGCTACACCATACCTTAGAGTTACAGAGCGTTGTATTTCAAATTGTGAGCACTAAAGCCTTTATTGTTTTGAAGATGTTGTATTCTCCACCTTAAAATGGAGCCCATGTATAAACTGACACTAACAATCTTTTTGCAGCATTATGCTGTAAACTAACACCAATATACTACCAGGATTTTCACTACCGGTCTTTCATGTACCATGGGCACCAGGGCTAGAAAAAATGTTCAATGTTCATTTCCCACAAAGGGAATATATTTATTTCTCAGGAAGGGAATAAAATTTAAGAAAATTCTCCCTATATTTTAATGTACCGGAAAGGAAATTTACCAAATTGTTGCCAAAATTTCCCCCCAGATACCCAAATTTCCCAGGAAGGAGTCTCCCAGCTTTCCAACTTTTTCCACCCATGCTGGGCACATGGGACAAAATTCTGTGCATCAGTGAGATGCATGAGTTGGAACATCTAATGCACGGTTATATTGCTCTAAACTTTGTAAAGTTTCTTGTCATAGAAGTTCCCAAAACAGTACTGATGGCCAAGGGTGAAACTATGAATTAAATACTACACAAATAGATGACACAATATACCTAAGATGACCTATATAATTTGCATACATAAGAGAAAATGATTACTGTCTGGGGGTAAATACAAAGTGTCTCCTGGTTACACCAATAACAAGACAGGAAACCAGAAGACTCTTGGTAAAGTGAATCTTTGTATTGAATAACTTTACTATTAAGTTAAGGCTTAATAAATTGTTGGAACTCTTGACAAAAATGTGAGACCCTTCAAATTTTCTTCAGACCCTTGAAAAGCTATCAAGGGTCCCCTGTATCTTGGCTTTTGAGTCCAAGTGAAAACACCGTCTTACTTTATATTCTCAAGTGAACTTTGCTCTGTTTTTGCATGCAATGTGCAAAGCTGACACAAAAGTTTCCGTGAAACTTTGTCAATTATTTTACATGCAAGGCAAAGCTATTTCTGAAGTGTCAGCAACAGTGCAACTGTTTTTTGCGTTCAAACTGGCTGTGGATTTTATTCAGAACTTGATGACTAAAATACCAAGCAAGTAAAATTTCCCATCATGCAATTCTCCCTAATATGAACACTCTTTATGGTGATGAAAAGTTTGTATCAGTAGTCTTTTATCTTCACTGGATGATAAAGGAACATGACCGTTCTTCTAATCCTAGCTCATAACATTATTGAGATGGTTGGCTGCGAATATACTTAACATGGCTTTCCAAAGCCAATCATGACAACCTTAGTAGAGCATAAAATGGTCCCCACTTGCATTTCTAACAAGTTAAATACCCATTTTGAAAATATGAATAAGCTGTACTTTAAAATGCTGAACTGTTTTTTGACCAAGTTTCAATTTATTTTCATAAATTTTATAAATGTGCAATTGTTGTAAATATTCACCAAACTAAACCACATCAATACAGCTTTCTACCTCAGTCACGAGACTGTGACTAACCCATCATAGAATGTTGTAAAACCTGCTCACCTGAAGTACGACGTCCAGGATTAGGTGTAGGGACTGAAGGTAATGGTTCTCTGTGAAGGTTGGGATGACCCGTTGAAGAACCCACGTTATTATACGAATTACCATTTAGCATGTGGTTTCTCGATATCCTTTCATCTTGATAGTAACTTTCATACCACACTGGTTCTGCAAGCAAACATAAAAATTTGTGTTCTTTGCATGCAAGTTTCAACTTACCATTAAATACAATCTTTATAACTGCTGTCTGGGAACCTTGTAGGTGGCAAACTAAGAACTCAGTCCTCCATTTTGCACTTTTTTGCATTCGCCTTTCTTGCCCCCCCCCTCCTATGATGATCTATCCACCCCACTTCCGAAAAAGGTGAAGTGCACATAGTTTCTGGAAATTAAGAAGTAAATTTACATGCAGTTGTCAAAAATTAAATCTCATTCACCAGATTGGTTGATCAAGTGCCAGTTTTTTCACACACCAGTTCAGTCACTCTGACATACTTTGCTTTCTCTTGATGAGAGCACCTCCCAATCTCCCATACTGTACATATACCAAATATCTTTTTCATTTTTGTTTCAATTTTAAGTGAGGCTGATTTTTCAAATCACTTGGGGCAACTGCATTGGTTCACCCATCAAAACTGCTATAAAATGGAAAGATCGCTGCATAGACACAAAACGAAAAGAATATTGAAATTTGTACCAATACATAGTCAAAGTGAAGATGTGCAATAAATGCAAGAGTTGTTTGCCAAACATACACATGCAGTCAGCTGTGGGAGCAAAAACCAACCTTTTTTCACAAAATATTTTCCCTTTGACCTGCTTCATGCAATGATGTCTAATAACTTTGAGATTACCTTTCCATTTGATTTCACTGGATTGTGGAAATATCAGATTTTCTATTGTGACAAGAGACCATTTCAGTTCTGGCATCATTATGAACTTTGTTCTTTCTTCCCTCACTGATTTCTAATGTAGATACTTGACTGCCTGATGACCTGATGTTCCTGAAGTTCAATGTTGCCAAAGTTCAATGTTTCCTGTTTTCCTATTATTTCAGTGGTTAGAGATGATTACAAGTTTTTGCATTTTCTAGGGTTTGGTGTTCCCAAAAATACCAACGTTCTCAAGATTTGAAAACATTGAACTCTGGGAACATTGACACAACCCTCTATACACATCCAAACAAAAATTTCAAACCATGTGTTGAAGAATTTTACCTAAAAAGGGGTTTAAATGTTGAGAAAAATGCCATTTCTAAGTAATTTCATTCCATATCAAAAGAGCTGGAAATTATGCAAGGCAAAAAGGGTCATGGTGTTTGTAGTTTTGCCAATTGCACAGGTTGTCTTCCTTACAAAATACAACCAAGTATTTACCAGATAATACATAATCTTTTATTGGTCATGGTGCATGCCCTTTGAGAAACATAAAAGAGTCCAATAAGCCATGAGCATCAATTCTAGTGGGACAGGGGGGACATATCACCCACACATTTTTGAAAAGATACATTTAACTTCAGCTTTTTACACAGGAACTTTTTCATGGCAGTGGCCAGGCCTCACTACATTCCAAATAAGATTGACGCTACTGCTACGACCTAGCCATCATGGTGCCTTATTCCTGAGTGCTGTAAGGGGTATTGTCAATTGGGATATAATTAGTCAAAGGAGACTAGCTGACCATCAAAAATCCCTATCATATTGCCACTCTTGCTACAGATGCAAGAAAAGGTCTCTGAATTATAGCCATCTCCAGCATCCTAGTGTTATTTTAAACTGTTGGTGGTGGATGCAGAAAAAAATTAGGAGGAAACTTGTGATAAACAACAGTGTTCTTCTGGCATTCCTATATCAACCTGGTATTGACCATGTGTGTGCATTTATGTCTGGAAAGTACTGTAGTTCATGCTCACTAACAGATATTTTGAAGACCATGCTTAAATGATACAGTTTACAGCATTTTCATAGAACAGAGAGAGATCTGAGAGCAAAAATAGGTGTCTCTTATGACAGCCATGATAAATAATTGACTTTGTTATTTTTTTTTTCTTAGATTCAGCATTTTTCAACGTATCTTATGTGACCAGAAAAAAATAGTCAACACTTAAATTTATCACAAAACTCACGTCACAAAAAGTGAAAAATGAAGCAACCCCACAGTAAAACAGCAAGTGGTGTAAGCAGGTATAATTCAGACTTTGTAAGGTCCTCAACTTTAATTGATTCATTACAGTCAGGTGACTATGCATTATACTGCAATAACCTCTTGATAATGAATAAACATACTCATCTTAGACTATTCCATTTAAAAAAGGGTTGGGTTGTTCTACTGTTGTTGTTTAAAAATGTCACCTATCCCAGTGTTTTTTAATCTAAATATTGCAATGTATGAATTAAAAATAAACAGCCCTTTTGCAGTCACTTATATAATATTTTGTATCCTGAGAGTTCCCACTTGTGACTACATACTTACTATTAAGTGATATAGTTTTGTAGTTTTCAACCCCTTGGCTGAAAAGGATGCTGTTGCAGTATTGGAAACTGGCTGTGGAAGGTTTAAACAACTGCTGACCTGTGCATCAATTTTAATGAGCCCTCCAATTGTGCATTACATTGTGCTAATGCATGACCCAACCTTGCATGACCAAACTGCCGTTTTCGTTTTGCACTTTTAGGACACAAATGCTGAACTTCTGTTATAGTGGTTCATTACAAATGACAACTGAGACTTTTGTTTTGTTTCATTTCTTACCAAGGAATTCTCATTATGGAGTTATATTTCTAACCCTAAGTTGGATGAATTTATCAAGAGATCCATTGTTAAGTTTTAAAAGTAACTCAAGCACCAAAAAATATGACACCATTCCCAGCAAATGACATGGACATTCCATTTTTGAAAGTACTCATACAATACCCATTGATGCATTTGCTTAAGCTCTTCCTTGTAATACCACCAATGAAATTGCACCTGTGCAAATTAATTACCCATGCAAAGCTTTTGATAAAATATTGTTGATAAAGCAAAATTCCATACTTGTATCCATGAAAACAGGTGTGCATTCAAACCCACACTAAAATAGAGTCTTTTCACATTTTTAAATGATAACTATTTGAAGTTTTCATTGAACCAACTTGATAAGATCTGAAGAAGCTTGGCCAACAAGACTGATGTTCTTTTTCTATGTATTTGTAAATTTTACAATTCATGCAAACTCTATATCACTCATTTCACGTATGCAGTATTCTAGCAATGTGAAAACACTATAAATTACATTGACAAACCTTACCTGGTTTCTTATTACCAGTGCGTTTTTGTTGGACAAAAAGGTTGAGGTCTTTATCAGCAAAACACTTTTCTAAAACTTTTCGAACCTCTTCTTGTACCTAGTATGGTTTGAAAATGGCAGAAGAGAAATTAAAAGCTTAAAATTTTAATTAATAAACAAAACAAAACAATTCAAAACCATTAACTGCTATAAGGAGATAAATCTTAGACTATAAATCTTAGACTCTCATTTCAAATAAAGGAATACCAGAATGCAAAAATGCATTGAGGTTTCGATGATACATACATGTTCTGTTTCAAAGAGTGTCATCATGCACCACTATCTCCTAATTCAAATGTTATACTAGCATGTTCAAAAAATAATTTTGTCATTCCAGATGACCTTTGACCTCCACAAAAGCAATACATAGCTAGAGATAGCTATAACGCATCCACACACACAAATATTAAATCTATCCACGTTTCCCACCTCGAGATATCGCATTTAACAACAGTTTCAGACGTTGACCCCTGGTGACCCCAGATGACCTTTGACCTCCACCAGAAACAAAAGGGACCATCTCCTGACCATACATCCACATACCAAATATGAAATCTCTTCAAGCTCCCTACCTTGAGATATGGTGTAACAAGATTCTCAAACTTTGACCTCCAGTGACCCCAGATGACCTTTGACCTCCACCAAAAACAATAGGGACCATCTCTTGACCATAACACATCCCACATACCCAAATATGAAATCTATCCACGTTTCCTACCTTGAGATATCGTGTTAACAAGATTTTCAGAATTTGACCCCTGGTGACCCCTGATGACCTCTGACCTTCACCAAAAATGATAGGGACCATCTTCTAACTATAACCCATCAACATACCAAATATGAAATCTATCCAACTTTCCTGCCCTCAGATATTGCGTTAACAAGGTTTTCAGACTTTGACCCCTGGTGACCCCAGATGACCTTTGACCTCCACCAAAAACAATAGGGTTCTTCCTCTCAATATGGTGCATCTATGTACCAAGATGGAAAATTGTCAGACATTTCTATCTTGAGATATCGTGTTAACAAGCAAAGTGTCGCAAACACATGCACATACACACACACACACACATGCACACACACACATACATACACACATACACACGCATGCCATGATGAATGCATTGGTTTCTCTTATCATCGAAACCAAAAACCTTCAGTTCCCCTTCAATGTCAGTCCCTGAAAGAAGTGTGACCTGGAAAGACCCTATCATGAAGCTCAATTTCTATTTTTAAAAAACTGATATGTCTCATCTTCATGATGTTTGAATCTGCTGTCATGTTTTGAGCAATTTATTCTTTATAAAATCCTGGTAATTGCCATCTAAATTCAAGTAGAGTTACATAGTGTCATATCTTAACTGCAACAAAGTTGCAGTTTCACTTTGCCAATTTCTTGAGTGTGAGTCAATATCTGTACAAATAGTAAGGCCTATACTTGTGGGCCAATATATGTGATAGTGAGGTCTACTATATATGACAGGCAATTCACATACTGACACAAGTCACAACAAGGAACTTGCTACATCTTCAAAGGTAATTGATACCAAATCACATGAAACTTTCCAAGCTTCTTTTACCACATGTTAAATGGTGCTCAAGTGTTGGCTCACATTATGTCATTTTATTCAAAGGCAACAACAATCGGAGCTGAAGCTCTTGGCCTTGTGCCCTTCCCCAGAGGAAGTCACAAGTCATCTGCTAATCAAAGCTGGTCCAAGTTTCTTTATCAAGGAGGTTAAGTTTGGGTATCAGCAAGGAGAAGTTGGTCCATAGCATTTAGCCCACTTTATCAGTTAAAGAGGAATATTGAGTTGGTAATGATAACTTCATGAAGACATTGCAGATTATTATCACATGACTAACTTTAATTATCTGCATATTTATTCAAGTTTCACATCCAACAGTCAAGCAAAAGACATTAAGATTTCAAATTGGCTTGTTACAGAGGGCCCCATAATTTGAATAGGAGTCACACCAAAAAAGTTGAAAACCCTTTCTTACTCCAGAAACTCTTATTTGTAATGGGAATTGCCTAATGTTGACCATTTGTTTTTCATATGTGAAGAAAAGTTAATACAGGTTTGAAATTATTTGGTAATTTTCACAAACCAACTCAATAAAATGCTTTAACATCTTCTAAAGGCAACAATAAAGGATCAGGTATGATCACAGAAGTGCAAGACAATGCATTTTCAAGTTTTAGAGTTACCAGGTACTAAGAAAGTTAACATGTTGAATTGACTTGTACAAATTTGGGCATATCATTTGATGTGTCTGGTCACAAATTCTTGAACCAAATAAATTGTTGATTACTCTTACTTATAAAACATTTATTTGTATGAAGGATAAAGGGGTGACATAAGTCTGATCATTCGTCATTTATGAGAGAAAAACTAAAACTAAAAATAAAGGATTACAGAAGTGTGAGACAAAGGATTTTTCTTGTTTCCCTAAGGGTATGATTACAGAAATGTGAGACAATGGATTTCTATTGTTTCCCTTAGGGTACAATTACAAAAGTGTGAGACAATGGTCCGTATTTCCTTTGTACCTTACAGTGAATGTAAACACTAACGCTATCATGCTTTCAGTGTCAGCCATCAAAACAAAGAACCCCCATCTACTGTACCCTAATACACCTACCAAGAGTAATCAAAAAATTGTAGTTTGAGAGACAAGAGTATGTATTAATTTCTCAGTTATCCCTTTAGATAAGGAAAGGTAATCTCACATGGAAGCATTAGCACCAGGCAGGCCTTAACCAGTAATTTAAATTTTTAGTCTCAGTTGTCAGGTTGCTACTAATGAACTCATGCTGAGCATTACTAGTGCCACAGGCACAAAAACAATGACAGTGCCACAGGCACAAAAACAATAATGACACCCTAAATGTGTTGGATTCAAGGACATCCAAAGCATAAATTAGCATAAAAGAACCATGTTTCCAACTAAGATTTGGTTTGTAGCATAAGTAATAGAAATGTTAAAGAAGTTAAGTTAAAAATGTTGAATTGCTTTCTTAGAACCAATCGGGCCCATCTTTTTTTTTTTTTTTTTTTTAATGTCACTTGTTTATTGTCCATCTATGAAACCATGCTTGACAGTCTCAGATGTTTAAAGTGCTTTGGCCATCTAAAAAGAGGCATGATGTATCACTGACTAAAGACATGGCTTCAGGCTATCTTGAGCCAAAGGGGGGGGCCTTGATTTGTTTCATGATTATTTTTTGTTTTAGGTCAATCTTTTAGGAGTACCTATAGAGGACTCCAATCAGCGCTGGTGTTTAGTGACTGTAGCAGCCATTAGCTGGATCCAATAGCTTTAAATCGTATTCATTTGTTGTCTACATGAATTTCAAACCATCATATTCAGTAAAATTGAGAAAATCAAGATACAATTTAGTGTATAACCATCCATGATACAGGTAAGCAAGGAAATTGAAAGATTGAAAGCGAAAAGACCCCAGTTATGGCTGACTGAAATCAGACCATCACTTGCTGTCTGGATTCGTCTATATGAAACTTAAATCTTTCCTTTCGTCTTTTCATGTTCTTTGCTTTGCTTTTTTCTGTTTATTTATCTGAGAGTAAATGGTGCCAAATTCTTTTTTTGGTCAATAAAGATTCTTCTTTTCAAACAGACAGTGTTGCTGAAGAGACGTCTGTTCAAATTGTGATACATTGTACATGGTACAGTAAGAATCGATAGAACTTGTATTTGGAATTTGCATAAATATTTCTGGGCACAAATGTGGTCATTAGGAATGGCGGTCAGAAGAATGTCATTCCTTTAAATGACTGGTCAGAGTACGACTTCTCTCACTCAGTTCTTTCACATCCTTGAGTCAACATGCACTCTTCAAACAGCTCTCTGATTTAAACTTCTAATTTACAGAGCATACCTTTTCGTTAGAGATTTTTAGCATCTAAATTTCGAGACTGTCATGGGTGCAGCCCAGAGAGCCCAAAGAGTTTTTATGGAGGTTCATTAATTAAACCCACTTGCTGTTGGAAAACCCTTGGGCGTCGTGACATTTATGTGTGCAACTACGACCATTGCAGTACTCATGCAAAACCAGAGACAAAAAGGAGATATTTATGGCAATTTTTGTATTACAAATTATGTTTTTCCCCCAAGCAAAATGTCTTTTTTTAATGAGGCACTTAAAAGCACAAACCATGGGCCTATCATGCAAACCCTCTGAGTTCAAAATCTCAACTGTCATAGAACACAAAAGTTGAAATAATAATGAAAAGTCTCCTTGCTGTTATGAGTGAAAATGAAAAAAAGGAATTTCACTGAGGAAATTTTCGTAATTTAAAAGGTCACAATATTTCCATGAATGTCAAGACTTTTTCAGGCCTTGAAATAATTTTCCAAACAAGAACAATTTTCCACCAAGACCTTTTCTATGCAACTCAGGAAAATTTTAAAAAGTTTAAAAAAGGGACAAGACCATGCTGCTCCCCAAGGGACAAGACCATACCCCCCTCCCGCCAGTACATAATGCAACTGCTGAAAATGCTACTGCCTATGTCATGCAGAAAAGAGACTACACACCCATGATATTTTTTATTAAAGAATATCACAGAAGTTCCTCTTTACAATCTGTGAAGTTTAAATGTTTGTTGTCAGTTCTGTAAATAATTACAGAACTGATCAAATAGCAAACCATTGAAGCCAGATTCATTTTTACTCGCCTTGCTCTAAAGAGAAATATATGAGTGCAAAATATGAAAAATTCTGCACCTTTAAAGAAGGCCTGGGGTTTACACAAAAGTTTGCAATTAATATGTGAAAGAGGTAATACATGTGCAAGCTCATTCTATGAGAAATTTAAAGTCACTTAAAATATTGCATTTATGTCAAAGGTAACATTGAGCAGGATTTGTTTCTTTTAAATTTTGGGGGCATTTGAAAGGAAACTATGATGAGAGAATAACTATACTGTCTAGATGAGATGATTCTTCTCTTAAATAATTGCATGAGACTTTATTCTCCTAATTGCACAAATGCCTAAGATGAAGGCTATTCTATAGTTTACTTTACTCCACTTTGGATATGTGAATCAAATTGTAACAGTAGCGTAACCAGGATTGTGACATGGGGGGAGGGGTTTAGGGCACGACATAGGTGAAAAGTCTAAGGGGAGAGAAGAAAATGCTATTTTAGGTGTTTTTGCATTGCAAGGTTGGGTCATGGGGCGTTTCAATCCCCAAAACCACCCCCATGGCTATGCCACTGAAGTGTTAAGCACCAAAAGTAATTTCAATTACCCAAATCCTAGTAAATATTTCATGAATGATAAAAGAGCTACATATTCAAAATATAGTTCCCTTTTACATTCACATAAAATTGTACAGGTAAAAATCAATCTGTGTAATATATTTGTATGAGAGTGGAAGAACAGATAAATCAAATAATTCAGTCATTAAATATCCTAACTTTCACTTTCCATGTAATCTTTTTCTGAAGGATGAAAGGGGTCATGCTATTCTGATTTCCTGCAGTGAACAAAAAACAAATTAAATTTTGTGGTTTTGTATTACCCTGTAAGTAAAATGAAGAGAAAGGTAACTTAGTATGAAGAGATCTAATGACAAACCGACAAGAATGATCTATAAAGTGACAAATAGATTTAAATAAGGTTTCAAATACAGTTCAAGTTTGGTTTCAAATACACCCAAGCCCTTCCCTTTAGTCACCTTTTACGGCCGACGGGAAATACCGTGAGAGCATTTTACACAAATAAAGAGAAAGATATGTAGCTTACATTATCAACTGAAACGCAATTTTCAGAGACATGATTGGTCACTGCCCACATCTCATTACGCAGAAAGTGAATTCTTTCGACTTCCAACCCTTGTGCTTCCTGATTGTAAAAAGAAAAAAGGAAGAAGAAAAGAAGAAAGCAGTGTTTTAGGATACATACTTTCATAATATTTACAAATTTTTACAAATCTGGCAAAACCGACAAGAAAAACTTCAAGGAAAACTAGTTTCTGAAAGGGCAACTTTTTCCTAAACACTGAATTCACACTAAGCTACCCAAATTTTTTTAACTTCCATTGAATAAGCTTTGAGTTAAAGATTAACAATGATGGACTGTGCATTATCATAGGATAAAACAACAGTTGTGGGTTAATGCAATGATGCAAGGGTGCAGTTCGAATGCATCCAGTCACAGCATTAGCCCCTGAGAGTGCTATCTTGGTCAAATGCATAGGTTCAGAGTTGTTTAACCCTGTTCATTCATTTACAACAGTATTAAGATTTAAAATGGTCAGGTGACTGTGCATTATTCCAGCATAAACTCTTTTTGGGGCTATTCAATTTAAATTAGAGTTGCATATTTTAATTTGTTTTTTTTTTACCAGCAAAATTGTATTTCTTTTTTCTTTCCATCTTGTAAATAAAAATATAATTGTGTGTGAATGAACACGGTTAAACAACTCTAACCTTATGCATTACAATAAATAATGCACTCTCCAGGATTAATGACATCGCTCGTTGTACTCCAAAATAACTTTGGGATGACAATTTATCCGCTATAAAAAACATCTTGAACTTTCCAAACATTCACTCAATCACTATCACCTTACTGCAGTCACATTTCAAGTTATTCATCTTCAGTGGTGTGGATGTCCTTTAAGTCCCTGACCCCCTTGTGTGCATATATATTGTAATAGGGTCCTTACCTATACCTCACAGGCTTATTTGCAGCTACAATCCTCAACAAAAATACATGGGACAAACCCCGCTCCCCGTATCAATGCTGAAGTTTCAGGATGCCTTGGGCTGCCACAACATTGAATGGGGGCGTGGGGGGATTGTGTTCCGTTCATTGCTTGTTTTGCTTGTTTTGTCCCATCATTTTTGTCGAGGATTGTCGGAAGCCTGTACAAATGTATATGAAGAAGTTTTCCGTCTTGGGCAACGTAATGACAGTTGGTGAATAAAAGTTGTGTACTTTGAAAGGGGTGATTCGAAGACAAATGTCACGGTGTAAGCATTATGAAGAACAATTGGTGCATGAGAAGATGATAAAAGCAGCTTTCAAATATTTCACGGGGAAGGAATGTAACTTACTACGCATTACGGACTTCTGTCCATGTTCGGTCTTTCTAATTAGGACAGAGAAGTGATCAAAATAAGGTACCCGTGGGTGGTTTAACGTCGTTAATTTTGTCATTAACCTATTCAAAAGACCCGTTGCCGCAGGGTAACGAAGGGGGGAGGGGTTGCTTTCAAGCGAGAAATATTTCTTGGGGAGGGGGACAGATCAAACAATCTTCAGGGGAGGGGGAGAACAGATATTCCAGATAAATTACAGGACAAATGCAGGGTTTTAAATTTTTGAAACCGATCTGCTACAGAAAGCTCCGAAAGTGGACTTTATAACCCTTAATTTATTCATTATCCAGATGTAGAACTCGACACTGCTCCCTATTACTAAGCATATTTAATTAGCCCCACGGTTTACCGTTGACCTCATCGCGATTAACCATTGACCTCCACACTATTTCAATGACTGTCCAGGGTTAATCGTGCAAACAGAAGATCTCTCTATTTATAGGAAACTTTCATTGTGCAAAAATGGTTAACCGTTTCAATTTCGAGAAATCTGCGTGTAAATTGTCATGTTCACTTCCCCTAATGCTTACATATAATTTTGTCTTTAACCAGACTGTAGTTTGAATCATCATTCAATGTTAATTTATGCGAAAAAAGAGAGAATTTTGTGGTTAACCGTTGGGTATATCCTCAAATATGTTACCCCTAACCCCTAACACGAAAAATAAGATGGAAAAAATTCTTTGTTTTTTTCCCCCGTTAGAGTACATGAAATTTTTAAAATAAATTAAATCTCTCACCACCCAGAGTACTATTAACCCCTTCCCCTTCCTCATATGAGCTACTTGGGGAAGAAATATCTTTATTCCAGCGCCCAGTGCTAATCTGACATGCCAGTATACTGGTCTGACAAATTCAATTGTTACTACCTTCCTGTAGCTTGGAAAATAAAAAGGCAACCTACTCGTTTCAGGACATTTAAAACGAAAATTTGGAAATTCCTATACCTTTGTACAGGCTTCTGACAATCCTAGACAAAAATACATGGGACAAACCCCGCTCTCCGTATCAATGTTGAAGTTTCAGGACACCTTGGGCTGCCACAACATTGAATGGGGGATTGTGTTCCGTTCATTGCTTGTTTTGCTTGTTTTGTCCCATCATTTTTGTTGAGGATTGTAGGGGGATCAGAGGTGTATGCTCCAACCTCAAATTTTCCAATAAAAAGGTCTTAAAAAATAATAAAATATTACCCTGTCCACAAATAAACCTTCACCATTGATCATGTCAAAATTGAAAATTACACATAGTTTTGCATTGAGGCTCCTTCAAACCGGCAAAAATTTATCAAAGGAAAATCTCTTCCCTTTATGCCCATCCCCCAGGTCAAGTAAGAAGTCTCCAACAATGAAGAAATCCCCTCCAAATTTGTAACTTAGGAAGGATAGGCGGCCTGCCATTTGATAATCTGTCATGTTGACAACATCAATACAATGTTAGTACATTTATGCTTACATCTGACACACTCAAGAGAGGCAGGGTTCCAGGCCAAGTCATACACAAGACTTAAAAAATGGAACCTACTGCCCTTGTGCATGATGCTACATATAAGCAAGGGATTAGGATAACCATCTAGTGTCCCATAACAGTTTACACTATAGATTACATAAGAAGGTTATAGACAAATACGTACAGCAAGTGATGGTCTGATTTTAGTTGACCATAAAGGGGATCTATCACCACTTAATCTTTCAGGTTCTTTGCTTACCAGTACCAAGGATGATTGTACACAGTATTGCCTCTTGATTCCCTCAATTTCACAGTAAATGAGGGTTTAAATTACAGTTAGACAATAAATTAAAACAATAAAAGACTGATGGACCCTACCAATGGCCGCTTACATTCACTAAACACAAGTGTTGTCTATAAGTTGAGCTGTAAAACCTTATCTTACCATTACCCGGCCCCACATACCCTCCCCTATACATGCTCATGCACACACCCATGCACAAACAATTCTGACATCTATAATGATAAATACAGTATGACCTGAGAATGGTCAAAGCCCTAGAAGCCAAAACACCATTCACAGTAAAGTTTGACAAACTGTACCAATCAAGAAAAGGTTGTTGACCTTCTATCAGCTGTCACATACTTACATTAAATGAATATTCATAACCATGGATAAAACAGATGTTTCTAATTTGGACACAGGTGTTTTTTGTTTGTATTAAAAGGAACAAAGCAATAAAACAAAGAAGAGACAAAAAGAGAAACTTGGGAAATACTTAGGAGAACTAGGTCAATAAAAGGCTTGACTCATTGTTTTAGCTGTATAGAGATATGAAAGAGATCTCTTTTATACCTCAGAAGTGAAACAAAATGAAATATGGAAATACAGGATGCAGTGACAGGTGCATGTAATGCCAGGTGTATGCACTATGCAACATAAGTAACATAAAATAAATATTTTCATTTTGGTTGTGTCAAAGTGTAACAATCTTCCTGATCATAACAAAAGAGAGAGAGAGATTCCAGATCACAGGTGTAAATGAGTACATACAGTCCTTGCTACTGAAGAAAATAAATTGATTTAAAGGGAAGAAAAGGCTTAAAACTCAAACACAACTTTTCAAAAGCACAAAAAAATGCTGCATTTCTGCACAAAACTGATTGTAAATATAATGCTGAAGTACTCTATGGCAGGGGTACATAGAAGTCTAGTCAGACATGATACTGAAGGAAAGAGGCAACAATCTTTCTAGAAGGGAATTAAGGGGATTTTTTCAAGGGGGGTCAAACATGAATAAATGTGTGAAAAATGAATCTAATGGCAAACTTCAAACTCTCTGCGGGGAGAGGGGGGGGGATGGTAAAAAAAAATTCAGGGGGCTTTGTACCCCTTGGCTATGGGCCAGGGCATCTTCTAATCTTGTGATAACCTTGCCAACAACATTTTTAGGGTGGGTCCCCTGGTGACCCTTGACCAAGCGTAAAAATGGAAAAGCGTACATCTTTCCTTTCTTGAGATAGTTTTAAAAGGGTTCTCCAACTTTCTTTTTGAAGGTTCCAACCAAGAAATATTCCCTCTTATATACTGTCTCACTCTTAAGCCACTGTCACACTATTCTGGACAGACTACACAGGCTACAAGGGCACAAATTTTTTTGTATGCAGGAAAATTTCTTCAGGCAGGTAAAGATTTGGGAGAGTTTCAAAAGGAACTTGCCTGTTTTATATGTGAAATCTGCATGGGATTTGCATGTTCTCCACTTGACATATGCCCTTACAAAAAAAGGTGCGTCAACCTGTGTCTGCACCATGTGTGATCACGTGTGGAAAAACAAAGGAAATCATGCGTGTTCTTGGGTGACAAACCTGCCTTTTTGGAACCTTCTACTCACAGGTTTGACACAGGTTTTGCACACATTTCCTTGCCTTTAATATCAAGCCACAGGTTTTGTGGAAGAATTCTTTGTTATCCCTAGTTTTTATCACCACACGTTTTGCACATAAAACCTGTGTCAAACCCGTGGCAAACCTGTGTCAAACCTGTGGCAAATGATCAACCTGCATCAATGTCAAGGGAAGTCACAGGTTTTCATTCAAAAACCTGTGATAACCCCTGGAAGAAACCTGTGAAAACCTGCAAATTTGGAACCAATTGCCACACCTTTTTTTTGTAAGGGATGGGTGCCACACACAGGAGGGTTCCATGTCAGCTCAGGGACACTTATGGGCACAGCGGGTTACCTGCATGCCAAGTATGTGTCCCTTACTTGTAAGTAAATTGCCTGCAATGAAAGAGGTTTATGTGTGCTGATGGCTGGCATATGTAAGTGGCAGACGAAGTGGAAGAAGGCTTGCAACTTGCCCGCAGCAAGCCCTCAGATTATCAGCAGGGAGATAGTAACCTGACCTGTATTCAAGCAAAATTACCACACAGTCCACAATCAATCTGCATTCTTCAAGGGGGTTTATTGCTGGTAGCTTGCAGCCACTATGGGCCTCCTGCAGGTGTTTTACAGGAACCTCACATCCCCCTTCCCAATTTAGATACAATGTATTGGTGTTTTTCAATAGTTCAGTCTGAATTATACCAGTACTTCTTAATGTAGACAAATGGAAACAGTCAAGTAACCATCAGGTTTAGTAGCCAGCACTGGAAGCCATCAGCATATTTCCAACTCTTTTGTCTACTGCTACCATGGTTGTACGCTAAAATCTCTGCATGGTTAATCTACTGAATGAGAGGATTAATGATTACATGTGGACAATTAAATGTAAAATTAAAGATGATGGTCACCACCAATGGCTACCTACCATAGGCTACTCAGACTTGGTTTTAAAGCTGAAACCTTGTATGAAGCAAGGTAAAGAATGAGGGCTTGCCCATGGGTTCTTTCTGAGTCCATCCTGTCACACTACTAATTTTTCAAAAGAATACAACAGGTAGGTTGGGTTACATAATGTAAATAGGGGAAAAGGATGGGAAATGTACATATCAATTTTGTAAACATGACATCAGAGCCCATACTCCTCCCTAAATCAGACCCACATTGCACTCCTTACACTGAGAAACAAATTAAAGACTTTTAAAGTACTTACATGACAAAACGTTGTCATACTAGCTTCCCAATTCTTTCTACTATCTTCCAAATTTTGCACACTCTTTTTGTAAACATCATCTGAAAGCAGAAACAAACATAAAAACAGTTTCCATGATTTCATTCTTTTACTTTTCTTTTTTTTTGCCCCTATTTTTGGTGGATATGGTAGGCCTATAGTTTGTCTTTCATATATTTATGAGGCAATTCCTACTAAAATAACTAGACGGATGATAACATTAAAACACCAACCAACTGAAATCCCCCACCCCTCCTATTTGAGTTGCAGTTTCTCCTTAAAATAATACTTTTTATATTTTAATGCCATATCTGGCAGCCCATCTGAGAGAATATGGCAGCCTGTGACCCACTGGTTGAGAAGCACTGCACGTACTAAAGGGTCTGTCAAAATACAGTTCAAGTAGAATATGATTGAAGATTGTGCCTGATATCTCTAGAGACCACTGTTTCCTCTAAGAAATTATACATTAAGCCAATACTCTCGGTACAAAAAAATTTGACTTAATGAAAATTTCAGTTCTGTAGAACTATACACACATCAAATGAGAGAAAAAATAAAACCTTTGTCATTTTTTTCCACAAACATTAGTGACAAGCCATTACATCAAAACTGCATCCTAGCAGCTTGGCGTAAATACTGCTTGAGACAGAACATACCTAATTCAGTTGCTTGTTTTCTTACTTTGACCTTCTTCTGAAATTGCTACGGATGGAAAGAAAATGTAGAACAATTAGGATAAATTTTGTTAGTTAGTTAGATGGAGTTTAACAACACAAACATGAATGTGTTATATAGTGTCACCAAGTTGGACAGTTACATTGTTGGGAAAACCTACCTAAAAAAGAGAAGGTAAAAACGTAACAACGGGGGGCTAAATTCTACTAAAAAAGAAAGCAGCAAGACGGGAGGCATGTCAGAAATTTCTGTAAAGATTACTTTCCTTGAGAAAACAAGAATTTTAGGTTGGGTACAGTGTAGTATTTCTGGCGAATGTGGGAGTATTCATAGAAGTCAACGAGAATGTGACTGACGGTGACAGCACAGTCACAAGGTATGCAGTATGGTCTTTCATCTCCGTGAAGTAAATAGGCCCTAGTCAGGACTAAATCATCCCTCCGTTTTCTGGGGACTCCATTTCCCCCAGTTCTAACCATAGCTTTGACTTGATACAATTTGTTTTCGGGAAAGGAATCCCACAGTTCTTGCCACTTTGATTTTACGAAGTCATTGGTCTTAGCGCGGTAGTCGGTATGGGGCAACAGATGTTGGTGACGTCCATATGAAGGGCTTCTTTAGCAAGTGTATCGGCTCTTTCTTTCCCTAGTATGCCAACGTGACTAGGGACCCACGCAAGCACAACTGAACCAGGTTCGAGTAAGCTCCACGAAGATCTATTACCAGATGGTGTTTGAGCTCATTACCCTGAAGTGCCAAAAGGCTTGAAAGTGAGTCTGTGAACACAATAAACCAGTCACTATTCCGTTCCTCAATCAGATCGAATGCCATCTTCAGTGCCTGTAGTTTGGCAGTGAAAATTGAGGCATTTTTCAGTAGTCTGATTTGCAAGGACCTGCGACAACTTGATGCGGCAGCCGCAACTCTGTTTGTGGCTTTGGAGTCGTCAGTATAGATTGCATGATACTGATGATATTTTTGTCTCAGCTCACTGAAGCTAGCAGGAAACACAGTTCATTTGTTGAGTTCTTTGCATATCTTCTTAAACTAAGTTCAGTAACTGGTTTGTCTAACTTCCAAGGTGGCGTGGCGGGCAACGAAAACGGTGCCACAAGGTCAGGGCTACCGCACACCTGTGGCAAATCTTCCCTGATGCGAACAGCAAATGGAGGGATAGCTGATGGCTTCCTCTCATGTAACGTTACCAAACTTATGGTTGAAGGTTGTCTCAAAGGTCGGGTTGTGGCTATCACTCCTCAGTTTGAGGGCAAACTGGAGTGACAGCTTCTTCCATCTTAAATAGAGAGGTGGTTCATTCCCTTCGATGTAAAGACTCTGCATTGGGGAGGTATGGAAAGCTCCCAGACAGATCCTTAGACCTTGGTTATGAATGGGGAGGAGTTTCTTGAGGTATGATTCACGAGCAGAGCTGTAAACAATACAACCGTAATCAAGTTTGGACCTCACTAAGGATTTGTAGAGTCTAAGTAAAACGGGACGGTCAGAACAATTAGGATAAAATTACATGAAAAAATGACAATAGAGATTAAAGAGACAACTACTGGTAAACACACAGCTTCAACATCAAAATGCACAGTTGACAGACATGCTAAATGTACCCTTTTAAGAGACAAGAAGGGGCAACACCAAGATTACTCTTAAGGGGACATGCAGTGTGATGTGTGACCATTACCCTGAGGGAGAGATGTTAGGGGAGGAGGTGTCCAAACTCCTTTGGTGTTTCTGAAAAATTTGGTGTCCTTCCATGCATTCTGATGCCACATATGGTACTTATTTAAAGTAAAATTTATGTTAATACATGTTAACTGTCTATGGCAACTAACTATGCCACTGGTCACAAAATCACATACATGAACACAAAGGCCATATGACAGGTGCAAACCAGACCTTTGCATGGTGTGATAATGCAGCATAGCAAGATGGGCACTGGGAACCATTTTCTCACTGATGAAAAAATTTTCTTTTGTTTCCTAAAGACATGCAAAATTTGTTACCTCAAGTTTTACTTCAAAAGTAGTAAATTTGGCACCAGATAGCACATACTGTAATGACAAGATATTTTCCAAAAATCCTAGCTACACCAACACCCTAATAATATTTGTTGGATACTGTACTTTCCTTTTCCTTTTAAAAAATATTTTACAAATTAGGGCGATAAAATACCACCCCAATGCCATGACTGGAACTTATACCAGCATAATTTCTCCATAACTTTAAAATGCAAGGAATCTTAGTGAAAACTTTGCCAAGAATTGAACTGTATCATGTTGCTAGCTGCCATGGACAATCATTTCCTTAAGATCGAAGGTGATGAAAATCAAGGCTACATTTTATCATCTTTTAAGATGAGTAACACCATTTTGAGCTATAAATATTACTTGAATAGAAATGATAACAGGAAGCAGGAAACAAGATGTTAGTAGGCAAACCTCATACAATCTTTATACAAACAAACAGTGGACAGGTGTCGGTAAACCTGGGAGTAGTGAGGTGTTGCAGGTTCATGCTCAGAGCAATTTTGAAGGAAGTACAAAAAAGTAACATATTTCAACTTCATTTTCTGAATTGATGAAAGGCATGAATGGTATTAGGTGTAAAGTACTTTAGACAAAGGAAGTCAGAGTCCCATTCAAGCATATACAGGTTTTTCCCTGGGTTTTGAATTGAACGTTGAGCATCTGATGCGTCCATAGGTGAATCGATGGCCTGGGGGAGGGGTATAAGGTGAGGGGGTGTCCCCCTCCCCTTGTGGAAATTTTGAGACTTATGCAAGTCCCTAGACACAAAATGGTGACACTTTTGAGGCAAATTAGTCAACACAATTTCTGTAAGTTGATGCAAAAATATTAGCACTGCAACTCACATCCGTACAAATTTTGATCTACAGATAGCGGTCACATTGGCTTTCTATCACCATAATTTCTGCTTCAAAAGTTTTGGTTCATCTGCATGGCTTTTATTAAGCGCTGGCACCGGACGATTTTTACCCCCGGTTGGCCGTTATTTCGCGCCTGTTGCTCACCACAATTGACATGATTGGGCCCGGGCCGCCTTGCAATATTACCAGTTCAGGATAGAAAATATTGGGAATATTTCTGTTTGTTTCACGAACGGGATATCATTTTTGTAAGCATAATATTTTCACTTTAAAAGTGGAGATACAAATCGACCGTTATTACAGAGTACTGTAGAATTGTTTGTAGTCGATGTCACATACCCTTTGATAATTTATTTCTTAGGCCAACATCGTGCTCTGTCTAGTTTTCATCCCCCAATCATGTCAGAACATTTGCATTCTTTTACTGCACTGGGTTGTAGTTGCATTATTGCAGCTAATCTCCTGCTTCAACGAGCCCCACGTAGAGCAATCATTCATGATAATCTTAGCAGTTCTGGGCAGCAAAAGAATTGCACCCAATTAATGTATCTTATGGTTCCTTTCGGATATAAATATCCCCGTATACTTTAAGCAGCTCTTGTCCAAAACTTACGTCTTGTTTAAAAAGAATCTGCAACTGAAATGCACGTAAGTCAGATCCCCGAAAAATCCATGTACGCAGAGATTTGTGGTGCCGTTTCATGGTGAATTTGGCACGGGGCTTGCCCGGCTGCGCTAGCCGGCTATAAAAGCATGGGAAGTGCGATCGTCGTAACACAAACTCAACGGGAAAACTTGTCTCGAGACCAAGTATTTTCACACACTAAATCACATAGACGAAGGCGCGAGTTGTGATTGGCTGGCGAGAATCAATGCATTTGAACCAATCACGATGCAGGGACCAATTTAAATTTTGAAATGGATCGTATGCATATGATGTCACCAAGCAAAACATGATGCCTTGTTTGGCGGAATAAACGGACACGCACGAAAGTCTACTGCATGCGTGCCCAAGAATTTTGCTGCATGAGACCACGTGCATCAATGTTTTTGTTTGCATTGACGTCGCACGACAACATTGCATAAGTCCTACTGTAAATAACATTACGGAAGGAATGCTAGAAATGACTTAATGCAAGATAAATAACCACCAAACTTCATAAGATTCTAGGAGCTACGTGTACAAAACGTGCACAGACATGTATGCTAAGCTTGGGGATTTGAAAAAAAGGCGAAACACTGCAACTTGATAGTGTGTACAATGTGTTTTGTGCAGAACAGTTTGTACAGCAACTTACACGACGCTTTCTGTGAGAAAGCAAGGAAAACACATTGAATGCAATTCTAAATCTAATGCCGTGTAATACTACAGGGTTACAGCAGAAAGTAACAAACGATCACTTCCATGACGGGTAAAATTTTACGTTTGTGATTATCAATGCATCCCGTTTTGGCGGGAAGTTAAAGGATTGAGTTTGCAAGTTTCAAGTATATTTTAGCCCCTTTTTCAGTTTGCAAATAATCGGTGGTAATGATCGAGTGAATGCCAGAATTTATAATTTAAGCAATGGAGCACATGGCTGCAAGCAATCACAGATTGTGTGCGTACTGATCTTTTTATGAAAACATGTTGGGAAAACAAGGGTTCTCTGACATCATACACATAAGTTCCATTGCACTTATTTTAAGTTACCTCTACGTAAGAAACATCGTAATATCGTGATTTGTTGATTATTGCTTTTAATCAGCCAATCATACTCGCGACATCGTCAATGCAGTTTTACTGTGTAGGAATAATGTATAGAAACCAACTGTCTTCACATAGAATTCTAATACTCCCATTGCATTTGTGCTACGATCAAATTTCCGAAACTTTGCTTGTAATCGGGCAAAACAGTTCAGAGATGGAGTATTTACTTGGGGGGGGGGGGGTTTGACTGCAGTGTACGTTCTCACGATTTCATTTTCCCATTTTCTGAATTGTGGCTTAAGTTTTAAGAACGAAGTAACAGGAAATATGTGGGATTTTATCGTAAAGATACAATGACATGGCTCGTTCGTTTGTTGATAATTTCCCAAATCTGAGACATTAGCCCTGCCTCTAACCTGCAAAACGGGCGTTTGTGTTTTGGTCATGCAAGTCCTGTTGTGCCACGTAGCTACTGCGCTCCGGAGTGAGCACAACAGTTTCCTGATACGAGCCTACGAGGATAGTGCAGGCTAGTTAATAATACTATGTTGTTACTTGCTCAGTAGCAGGCCCGTTGGGATTCACATACAGAGCTCTGACTCGCATGCAGTGGTATGTGCACGGAAGGCAAAAAAGTTAGTTGCAGTTTTACATATAAGTCAATGATTTTGTCATTTATTGTATTAACAACAAAAAGCGCAATCGTTAACAGAAAGAAGAAAAATTATGGAGACTAGCTGGCAGCAATTTTGGATCATCGCGGCCTTCTTGATTTTGAAGCTTGAACGTCGCGGGCCGCGACGTTCAAAAGGCCCAGAGAAAACCCTGATATAGTTAATGAGTACTGTAGATTGTGCATTCCTTCAAAAGATTGATCATTCAATTTCCATTTAATACCAATCAGTAGCCATTACACTCAATCACTGTGTAACTTCACTAGGTCAAATGTATAGAATGTTGGCTAGTGGAAGAATATAAAGTTATTGTACTTATGGATAAGCTGTGCCAAAGCTTTGCTAGAAACAGCCAGGATGTTATGTAATTTGTAAACAATAAATCAGCTGTTCAGTGGAGGGGTTGGTCAATGATTGTTAGGAAAGACAACATTATGTGTATTGATACACCCCTCCATAAAGCAATAGACAAGTTCAAAGTTTACATCTGCTCATGAGTTAGTGACCTCTCTGTTCAGGCCAACTGGTATTAACAAAACATCTGAGCACTGTGCCTGCCGCACATAGCATACTGTGTTACATGTCTGAAAATCCCATGATCAGCTTAAACATGCATTAAAAGGTTTGCTTGGTTTGCTTTGAGGTGTTGACCTTTGACCTATTGCACAATACTGCTCCTTAAAATACTTCGAACTAGTCTACTGACCCAACACCATTTCATAGACTTTGAAGCAAGGTTTCTTTAAAATGTGAGAACACCATGCTGCAACAATTTGGTTTGCTTTGAGGCAACATTTGGTGAGCTTAGATGAACATGATGTAGATTTGACTCGCTACTGTCCTGTGTTTATAAGGTGAATCATTTCACAATTGGCAAATGCATAAAGAGGCAGGAGACAAATTACAGAGCAGGTACTGTAGACAGGTGTAACATTTTTATCCTCCCAAAGAGTTTTGCAGGAGCAACATATCACCACATCCACATTCACTTCCTGACTTGACAAAGATGAAAGACATTAGTACAGGGGAAGTTCATGATTCACAGGAAATACTGTAAGTAATAAATTTAACACAAGCTGGAATCAACTTCAGGGAAATGTCAGAGCAGAGTCCAAAAGGCAGAGGGGATGAAGAAGACAACCTGGAAGGGGGGGGGGGGGAGTTATGTTAATAGATCGGTGTGAAGTTTAATCTGCTGGCTATTTTGAAGGAGCTTCATCATGCATCAATTTTGAGATAATGTTGTGATTGTCCTTTCAACAACCATTTCACTATGTTTAGTTGTTTGCAATGAGATTTGATTGTTCAAAACAATTTTATTGCATAACTATGAAGCACGGTGTTTTCCAAGTATTTACTGTGCTAATTTGTTGTTGGAATTTATTAGTGTATGTGTGTGTTCATGTATTATAAATCTTCAAATATGGAAGTATGTTTTTAAGAGACTAAAACTATCACAACATAGAAATATCTGAAATACGATAATGATGAAAGTTGAAAAAAAAAAAAAAATTGATCAAAAAAGAGTCTTGAATCAGAAGCTTTTAAATAGAGAAGAAAATACTTGTCCTTTTAGATGACCAACTTGAAATGTCTGGTTTTCTGTACAAAAATTTAAGTTGTCCAGACAATTGGACAGCCCTTTAGAAGTGAGTGCTAGGGTCAAAAGCTACAATCACATCTACCTTCATTTTCTGATTTGATGAAAGACATGAGAAGCTTTCAAAGTATGACACACATTCACAGGAAATTGATGATAAGTATGGCAAGTTTAAATTACTTTATGGAATGATAAAAAGTATGAACGAGAAAGAGGGGTGGGATGAGGGTAACAGGTAGGTTCTTAGAACAAAATTAAATATGTGGTGCAATAATTAACTTAACCTTACAATGAAGTTCACACTGTACAAAAAATACAATTGTCTCCCCAAAATGACATTTGACCACCAGATAGGAATTTTACATTTCCCCCAGGTGCCCCAAATTTGAGTTCGTACTCGGTTGGTTGAGGATTTACCTACCTCAGTTTCTAACCATGGTTTAAGTCTGGCCAGCCTTGATATTTTTTCCAGTTATAGCTAACTGACTTGTTTTTTCTACTTCATTGCTCATGGCCTCATGCTGAGCACTAAAAATAATGCTGTGTAAGTAATCCCTTCATAAAAATGATAGTCTTTATTTTTTATTTATTTCAATCAAAGGGTCGGTGAAAACAAGCACACACTTTGTGATGAGAACACAGCCAACAAGGATGCTAATTTTCTATATTTTCAATGGTGATGAGGTTTAAAGTCAATTTAATCATAAAAAAAATATTCCTGTAACATAAATAAGAAGTAATTGCAATGTTTGCAAAATTTGGACAAATGCCAATGCTGTCTTTTATTGTAAATAAACTGTTCTTGATATTCTTTGGAAGTCAAATCATGATGTATACTTGTAGAAATATGAAAACATTTCTCATTGCATTTTAGGTTTGTTTGCACGACATAATATTAGTACAAATAATTAAGACATAAAAAAATCAAATTATGCTCTTAACAAAACAATCCTTCATTTCAAAGGGTGCCACTGACCTTTAAACAAATAACCATGACAACTGCAAAACCAAGGAAGGGTAAATTTTTTTCTCTAATGGAAGGGCACAATGGTCAATTTTTACTGCATGCATACAACATGAAATGAGTTCCACAGCTGAGCTGGGACATTCTATGCTAAGTGCAGCAGCCTGGATGATCCTGGAATCATCATTGCTATGCTCTTTTGTTTCACAGAGAATTCACTTTATCTTGGCACAATGTTACCATTCCTAAGAGCAAGCAAATGTGTATGCAGGGAACCTACTATTCTGAAATTCTGTCACTCATTGCTGGTTGCTATGGAAGCTAATGTTCCCTGCTTGCATCCTCTGCCAATGGCTGCCTCACTAACTTGCTCAGTGAATTACTTGTGCCTGGTCACTGGATTGTTAAGAATATCCACCGAAGTACTGACATGGGAGTACTAACTGCATCTTGGAACTTCCATGTAGTTGTATGAAGCAGTAGTCTGGAGACTGCTCTCACTTGCTGCAGAACCCAATCCAATATGACTTCAAACCAAACACTTTATTAAAGGTTAAGAGCAGTCCCCCCAAACTTATTTTGAAGCAATAGTTAAATATTGCAATTTTCCTTTTTTCTCTTCAAAGCATCTTTCATCAGATTTTATAACTTTTACATTATATTTTCAAGGTTAAACAATCAGTTACTTCTAGTAAATTTCACATTTGAAGAAAAAAATTGTTGTCACATGGCTCTCAACAGCCAATCAAGTTGGGGTGACTGCTCTTTCCCTTTAGTTTTTCCAGCTTTTTTCTGCAGTTGGCATTGTTGACAGAATTATATACTTACTGCAGTTTTTTTTGCTGGTGGAAGAGTTGGTTCCTCTCGGGTGTATGTGTCGTCCAAGTTGTCTGCCTCTTTACACTTACTCTCGTACCTTTCCTTAGCCTGTGTTATCAAAACAAAATTGAAGAGCAATTTGAAGCCACTGCATGAGACTATGGCATACACTGAGAAATAATTGACAGAAAGCAGTTGTGCCCCACTGGCTTGTTTTCCCAACTTTTTTGTATACAGTATGCTAAGCAACAAGCAAGGCAGTGGTTCTGTTTTTAAAGTCTTTGGTATGACCTGACCAGGACTCTAACTCCCCACCTCCTGACTGAAAGTCTGATGATCTAACCGCTTGACCGTGCAGTTGGATGGGATAACAAAGGTTTCCATGCAAAACCCTGCAGTGAACAGACATGCCAGATGCATGAGAAAACCTGGGGATAGTAATTGACATATATTTTTTGTGGTTAGCGTATCCCCAGAACTACCCGGATTGAGAATCTACAAGCCCCGATACCTACCACCTATGTAATCCCCACTTACCTGCAACTAATACTGGTAAACTACATAGCACCAAGAGCGAGGGCGCCCTTACTCCCCACAATGAGGAACAAGGACTCCCTCATTCTTCCTCTTCTTGCTTACCAACAGACAAAGGTGGACACAAAGGTTACATAGGTGAATAGGAGGTAATTAGAGAGGCGATTTACATTCAACATTTCAATTACAGCATTGTAACCGCATAACATGTGGAGGGCTGACAATTGAGTTAGGATCATACTTTTCAGCTCCCCAAAAGGAAGGACTATGTAGCCACTTTGTGACTTTCACTGACTTGATAATTTGGTTAGAGAATGCAATCAGTAGCTGCACAAACTACTTGCAGGAAGCAACTGCTTCAAGTACTTCCTAGAAAATTTCAATACAGTAAGCATCTTTTGCTTTCTTACAGACTACTTTCTTATAAGGTGAGTCTCTTCAATCATGACACAAATATTTAAACTTAACCAACTTTCAATTCAATAGTCAACATCACGTTTCTACATGTGGGTGATTTCAGTGATCTGGTTTCCTCTCACATTCGCCTTCCTAAACAACCAACAGGGATGTTGACCTATAAAGATCTAAACATTCTCCAAAAAGAGAGTTTAGTTATATTTGGCAGTAACAGCCTTCCTCAAAAAAAATGCTGGTTTGTATCCCAGTAGTGTTTGTGCTATGGAAATGAAACCAGGGAGGAATTCCCCCATTCATATATTTTTTGGGCAGGGGGATGGGGATTTGATATATGTCGGGGAATTTTCTCAATGAACCTGGTAGGTTAGTTAGTTAGATAGAGTTTTATGGCTCAGTTTTAAACCTATTGGTTCTAGTCGAACCGACCATGGCCTTTTTTTCAGTTGTGGCTCATAGGCTTGTTTTCCCTACCCCATTGCTTATACAGCAGTAGGTTCCATTTTTAGAGCCTTTGGTATGACTCAACCTGGGAATAGAACCCGCATGAGAGGGGGATGCACTTACCGTTAGACCAAACACGAGGTCACCAACCTAGTGGGTGATAGTTTATTGCTATTGTATTATTTTACCTGTACAATGTGTTTACTTGCAGGTGTATATAAACTGAGATATTATCAGATGAACTATCAACCAATCACTTGTATATATTGTCCCTTTATAAATTAATTTGTTATTGAGCCAGCAGTTAGACTGCTCTGAGTTTTTATGTTCTTGTCTGAAACAGTATTTCCACTAGAGAATTGATTCCAGGGGGAGTTCTTCATTCATATTATTATTATTACTATTTTTTTTTTTTTTGGAGGGGAGGGGGCCGTCTGCAATATGTAGAGGTGATTTCCTCATTCAAGCTGGTGCATGATGGCCATATGGTGTGGGCCAACTTTATCTGTTCAAAATAGTGTCTTCTTCCCCTGCATAATATTCAAAGCTGCATATGAACTGTAATATATAACTGGATGAATTGTTGGCCCATCACTTGCATGGGTGGTCACTCTGTTTAGTTTTGTACTGTTATATTCATCTACAGTGGTCATGAATTAGACTGCTCCAAGTTTTTGAAAGCGAAGAAAGGAATTGTGTGATATTACTTTTCTAAACCAAAAATAGAGAGGGGAAATCACCCTTGTGATTTATTTTGGGGGATTTTTAGGATGACTGCAGGAATATACCTGGCTTGCACCTTAATGTGAACACTGGCCTGAGTTTAAGGCATGATCAGTTGTAGGTTCTTTACACAAAATAAAAAGATTTAGGTACTGTAGTCTCATAAGTTATGTTCAGACCATCTACTCTGTAGTCTGGATTGAGAACAAGCCTTGGACGCTATCCCAAGACTTAAAATATGTACCTCCCATACTATATCTTTTCACACAGTGTATTTCATTAAATTCATTTAATCATCTAGATTTTTCATGTTGCTAGAACTGAATAGGACATTCTAGCCAATATTACCTGAGAAAAGGGTACTTTTCCACAGTGAAGCTTATATGTACAATAGCAACAGTTAATAACTTTGACAAACAAGCTTGTTCTACTGAGCAAACAGTCTTTGAAGGGATAAAACCCCTTTAACTTTATTGATCTGAAGATACCTAAAGAGGAAGTTCCCTCACAGATTCTGGATTAAGAATGGTTAGCTAGCGATGGCTACTACTTGATATTTCTTTCTAGACATTACAGGAAATGCCCATTAGCCAGAATTTATAAAAAGTCCAAAACAACTGATCCTCTTAACTGGGTCATTCCATCAGGTTGGGACACAAAGTGTGACATAGAAGTGAAAATTTCAAATTGCTTGAAATATCATTATTTCACAATAGAGCATACTATACAGACATTACCTTCAATATAAAACACTTTCATTACTGTAGAATTACTGAGTTCTTCATAATGGTCCATAAAAGGTAGGCGTGTCAACTATTTGTGCTGATGTAACATGGACACAAATTTCAGGTTTGAAGTTGGGTAATCAGCTTGGGTCACATTTAATATTGCAGTTTCTTTCCCAAAAATATTGCAACTGATTAATTACTTTTAAATAAGGTATTTCCATGAAAATGGGTTTCTACAAAAATGTGAAAATTGCAAAAAATAAACTAGGCAAAATACTAAGATTTTTGTGTAGCTTAAAAACTAGAAAACTTTTTGAAAACTCTAATAATGGACAAATTGTGTGCTATAAATAACATTATATTTAATTTGTTTATAGCCTGGGATAGTACAGATTTAATTTAAGCAAATTTATTTTCCAACTTCACCTAAATCTTCAGAAATGAGTCAAAATATGGTGGAGTGCAGTTGTAACATGGACACCGTGTCCATGTTACATCATGTGTTAAATATGGATAAAACAGACACTTATTTTAAAAAGAACAGCACTATTAGGCTACTCTAAAATCAGGTGGAAAGTTGTGTAATATGTTTGTAAGCAAAACATGTCACTTCAACTGTATACAAGGAAAATGTCAAACAAAAGTGTAGTTGTTATGGTGCAGATGTAACGTGGACACCGTGTCCAATTTTACAATCACCAATAAAAGTTACCTTTAACATATTTAAAACACAAATCTTTTCATATTTTGTATCCACAATGTAATTGTGCTCTATTTTAATTGATATAAGCAGGTTTATATTTCAAATTGTGTTCAATTGTAACATTTATCCAGCTAAACCACAGTTCTGATGTAACGTGGACACCGAAAATCTAAAATGGCATAATTAACACACGAAACAAATTTAAGTCTATTTTGTGCATTTTTTGTAACTCTTGTGTCCTAATATTTGTAAGAGGAATAGTATAATGTATCTTGTGCAGCTTGTTTAAAAGTTATGGAACAAAATTGTCCCAAAATTGCGCTGATGTAACGTGGACACTGTGCTGCAAAATGACCCTCTTTTGCATCATATTTGAAAAAATTTAGCCGTCTCCCCTCTCTTTGCATTATTTTTCCAGAAATCAAGTCAGATATGAGAAATTCAACTCAATTCAGGCTTCTTTTGAAGAAAAGAGAAAATACTACACCTTAAGAAAAAATGTTACAAAAGTGGACACCGTGTGTTACATCGTCACACTCGTGTTTGATGAACTCAAACATGAATTTTAAAGTTAACAAGACAGACTTGATTTACCATGAGCATTTTCCATGGTCTTTTATTCTACTTTATCAGTAAATTGGTGATAAATACTTATTTTTAAGTTTTCACATTTCATGCTTAAGTCTGCATATTCAAATGTCACACATGCTACATCTGAAAAAGTCTTCTCTAAGGTCATGTTTTATGAAATATCACCAAAATATGATGAAAAATCTCATTACATTTGGTCCCAAACAAAGGTCTTTCTGTGCTTTATAAGTTGCAACCATAAATTACAGGAAACTTTCTTTGCATTTTCTAAGAATATTAAATCTTATCAATGAAACAGCAAAATATGCAATGTGTCCCAACCTGGTGGAATGACCCAACTATAGCCCAACTTCCTGGCAGACATGAACCTCATCTTGACTTCTGAGACCTTACAAATTGAAAGTCACCTATGCCTGACACACTGAAAAGGTATGCTGGGCCAATAGGATGCCCTCCCCCAACAAATCAATAAGGTGGCCTAATCCTTCTTACCCGAGTTGCCATTGGCAAGTTGGGTAAGAGTAGGTAATGGGAAATTCCTGTCATGGAGTCATGTTGACTTACAGTTAAAACTTTTTGGTAACACTCTTTTTTATGATTTTGTAACTGTTTTACAGAATCCTCTAGTTTGACCCTTCTTTGTTTCTGATCCAGCCTGAAGTCTTCAATCTGCTTTGCAACAGACCCAAGATGAGTTCCCAATCTGATGTGAAGTGAAGATTCAGCTTCTGTCTGCTTTACAAATTCATCCCATGATTCTCTCAACCCTCTGAAATAATGAAAATCAAAATGACAGTTAACATATGTTTTCTGACATGACACTTTTCAGAGATCACCTCCAGCCATTTAGAAAGTTAGAAGATATACATGTAGCTCTGAGGAGTTGTTGGCTGATAAGTGAAATTGTCACAAATATTTAATGCTAAGTATATCTTTTTATTTCCTTGTAAACATTCCTCCTCTAATGAAGGCCTCTTGTAAAATTTTAGCATATCTGAGAAGGCCTAGGCTTACATAGAGGCCAACAGGCCTATACAGTACCAACTAGGAATTTAGGTCACCTATTTCCAAAAGTGTACTATGGGGTGCCAAGTGTAGTTAGTTAGATGAAGTTTTATGGCCCAGTTTCCAACCGATTGGTTCAAGTCAGGCTGGCCACTGCCTTTTTTCCAGTTGTGGCTCACTGGCTTGCTTTCCCTACTCCATTGCCTATGCCGAGCACCATGCACAATGGCAGTAGGTTCCATTTTTAGAGTCTTTGGATGACTCGACCTGGAAACAGAACCTGGGCCTTCCGTGTGAGAGGCAGTTGCTCTTACTGTTAGACCAAACACACAGTCTGGTGCCAAGTGTAAGTCTTAAAAAATCAGCAACAATATTCTATTAATAGCAAGCATCAATACAAATAAATTTGAAAGTTTTGACGTACAGTACAGCAAAGCAGTAAAACAGGATATTTATTCACATAATTAATCTTGCATTGACAGATCAATGTCGGTGGATTCCCCAAACTCCATGGATTTTGAGATTTAAGTATATGTTGAACAATTCCTGGAACTGATAGAGTAAAAATGTGAAAAGATAACTTCAGGACACTGTACAAACAAGGAAAAGTTCAACCTGGGGAAAATAAGTCACCCCAAACTTACATATATATTTTAAAACAACTACCAGCTTCAAAACTTTCTAATTCCTCATGCAAACTTCTTTCATAATACTGTACATCATAACTTCAAACAACTAAGGAATCACTTCTTCAAAATTTCAATTTTTTTTTTAAAGTTACATCACATTTTCTAAAGAGTAATTCTTTAAATGAATGGACTACTGCACTAAACCAAATACAAAGTTTTGACCTTTTGATTTCTGAAGCCACAAATGACCTTTGAACTCCATCAAAAACAATACGGATCACTTAAAATTGGATCATCCATATGCTAAGTACAGGTATGAGTCTTATCAAAATTTAATTCCTTAAGATATTTTGTGCACAAGGTTTTAAAGGAACCTGTATTGTGACATGCCACCAAAAAGCTGTGAAATTGCTCGAAAATTGAAGAGTGGCAATTCCCAATAAAATATCCCTTGCAATTATTTTTAATTTCTTTACTGTTCTTTGGTAGCGTATTCTACATGTCTTCAAAGGTTAAAAATTAGTTTTGGAGTTACACGTTGGCCATACAACAAATAATGATGTGGGGCATTGCACAGTGTTAACATTTCCTTTATCAACTCGGTAGAAATTATCTCTGAAATTCTTCATTGCTCGGGTACTTTATGGTTAGGTAATGGATACTGATGGTTTTCAAAAACACAATAACTTAAAATAGTCCTCTGGATGAACTAATGTTGAAAACTGTCCTTGAAATAAAGGTTGCAAAAACAATGGATAAAATTAGCCATAAGTGGCATGTCCCTTTCTAAATTGACATCATAAGATTTGCATACTTAGCTAATCTCTATGTAACAAGCAAAAATTACCCTGTAAAATGGTCAATTTTTAATGAATTCTTAGGGAAACTATGGTCATTTCATACATTTTAAATGCTTCTCTACAACAAATACCCAACTTCGTAATTTTTGCATACCAAAGACCTTTAACTTTTTGATTTCTGGCGACAAAAAATGACATTTGACCTCTACCCAAAACAATAGGGACGGACTTAAACTTATGAGTCATGTACATGACATGTATGAGTTTCCTCAAGGTTAATTAGCCTGTGAAGATACAACATTAACAAATAATTTTTGAGGTATTCATAATTTGACTGCTGCATGGTGACCTTAATTGTGACTTTTACTTTCACCAAAACAACAGCTAGAGATCATCTACTCAATTTTGGGTATCTACTATCTACTTGAAAAGTGTGACATCACAGCCAACACTTACCCTTATTGGGACCGAGTAAGCAAAGCATTATAGTACATACAAAAGCATGTACACACAAACATAAATACACACAGTCGCACACATATATTACAACAAGATTGCACACAGATTCCTTTGACTACATGTACTTTAAACAATTAAACACTAAAGAAGAAGTTGGGTATTCTTTTATGATAATTTTTTTTGGAGCAGCAATTTGGTGTCAGTGAAATAAAGGACTTTAAAGTTTTTATTCATCGAGGGCATACTTCCTTTCATCATGTTAACTAAAAATCTTTACCAGAAGAACTAAAAATCTTTACCAGAAGAACTAAAAGAAAACAGAAACTACTAGTACAGTATACTCTTCTTTTGGAGCAATAACAATTTCGAGTTGATGACAAAAGTGTTATCTGAGCAAAAATATAACAAAGTCATGGTACTGTACAATGCAAATGAGCCAAAACTTAAAGGAAAAGTACAGAGCAGCTGATGAAAGGAAAGTGAAAAAATTTCATGGAGAAATTTGCAAAAAACATAAAAAATATATGTTTCACAATTATAGCATGACTATACTGTGTGTACACTAAGAACTGGAAGAGGCAGCATTCTATGCACTATGGATGAATAAAATGTTCGCTACACGGCATGTACAGTATAGGTATCTTGCAGAGCATTATAACCTTGTTATGCTACAGTACCTATCCTAATAAAACAACATCCCATTTTGTGAATATTCCATCCAGTTACACTTCAAAGGTTTCAGCCTTTTCTGATTACAGATGAAACCATTTTGCAATAACTGCAGATGAATACCCTTATCAATGCCCGTTCTCTTGAGAATGATTTTGACCTAAAGGCACCTCTACCAGGCATTAGTGTCACGTCCTTTGACATTCTCAGCAGGCTATTATCACACGTACAGGCTTGTTGAAGTAGTGTATAAAATAGTTGAAATTGTCACAGAATTCCAGCAACTTGCCTACAGCGAAACCTCAGATTGACCAGCAGGAAGGACTAACTGGTCCTCAGCATGTCATTACTTTCCTAGCATATACCGTAGCTCCTTCCATGAAGACAGAAATGTCCCTACACACAGGCCTAGGTTAAGAGTGCAGCACCAACACAATCCCATGCAAGGAAAATGCATGCTCTATGCCCACATGTGGCACATACTGGTGGAAAAGTTCCATAGTTCTATGGCCAATCAACATTCTGCAACTGCCTTTGACTTCAAACTGCCATGTTGAATTTCCCTGCCTATAGAAACTATGTCCACACCTTTTTGCTTCAGTGAACAAAGCTCAACAAAAACCAGATAAGAAGTTGCCCTACTGCTTGCCTTTCACACCTTGCAAACAGTGGCACATCTGGACTGTATCACTCCACTTTTGTTAAAATCTTCTGCGAGTTCTCTCTTATCAAACTTGTGGTTCCTTGTAGCATGCTTGAATGAGTTAAGCAGGAAGTCGGGTAAAATTTAATTACCCCACCAAACCTCCCTTTTGGTGGGGTCTCGGGTGAAATATCTTATAGGGTACGAAATTCCTCATGGCCTCTGTGGGTAAAGCAAAGCTCGGGCAATTCCCCCAGACCAATATTTACACATGCTCAGATCTTGGCTGCCTGCATCCCAATCAGGCTTCTGTGCCCACCAGCAGGTACGTCTGAGCAAGACCTGAACAAGACAGCTTTTGATTGTCACTACAGCTGCCAAAAGTACGGAAGAAGACATGGACCCTGTGGCCATTAAAGCTGCATCCACTGCAGTTTCTGAGGAATCCAAAGGCATCTTTCCATGCCAATACAATGTGTTACAGTCAACACTTATTTTGTTGTGCACATTCTTCAATGTTCAAATATTTCCAGAGATGTAGCTACTGTACTGTAGATACTGCCTGTGACTTGAGACTGCCCCAAACCCCTTGCTAGTGTACTGAGTGGACTTCTGCAGGCAAACTCAGCAGTTTACCCAGACTAAATTACAACTCAGATGTGTAAATTTTCTTTCAAAATTGACTACGCAATCTATAAAATTCCAAACAGGTTCTGATGTTCACGTACTGTTTGGTCTCATCAGCCTTGCTTATGGTTAAACTTGGAACCATTGCAAAATGAAAATCAATTTTTATGTTATGATTTTACTCTGTTGGTTTACTTTGTACTGCTCCATCCTCACTACTGAAATCATCATTCTTACCAGAATACTTTAAAAACAAATTTTTGTTTGATCATATATACATATTTTATGTATATCTGTAAAATTTGCATTTATTTTTCATGTTCTGTTCTTGAAATATTAACAAGAAAAGTTGACAAATTTTTGACAGAATGTTAAGTTGAAGCAAACAGGTGCCATCTCAATGATGCACAGCTAGGGCTGGTGTTTTTTAGTTTATTTCTGATCATCTCGTTTGACCTAAGATTGAATGATTAGGGATGATATCTTGCACCTAAGGCATATATGTAAAGGTTTCAAAATTCAAAAGGATACATACAGTACAGCATCTCTATAAAGTAGGAATTTTGTTGTATAAATTTGGTAAAATGTTTAACAGAAAACATTACCCTAATGGTTAATGTGAATCCATGACATCAAACTTGCTTCGAATTTAGGTTTTACTTTTTAGTTTCTCATATTTTTCTGCTTCAATGTAAACTATAACAATTAGGGACTGTCGCCAATTCTGGCCCTGGTTTCCCAAAGGGAAGAACTTAACTATGTTGAGAGATTAAAAGTATATACAAACCCAATTTCATCTTTTCCTTTAGCCGATTGGCTCACTTTGGAAAGCACTTTACCATAGTCACCTTCAGCTTTGGCTCTGTAAAAGATAAGTAAAGACAAGCTGTTGGATTTCAAAAATCATGGGAACCCGTTTGTGGGTTCTGTCATTTTTCACCATGGTTACCCATGGGAACCCACTTTTGGGTTCTGTTACAAAATGCATGGGTGGTAACTGATTGGTGGTAGCCAGTTTTTGGGTTCCGTGATTTAATCATCAGGGGACCACCACGTGATTGGGAACAACCATTCCCGTGAAATCTGACGGCCTGTAAAAAAATGTGAAAATGGACATGAAGATTCCTAGCAGCTACTGTTGCCCAGTCATTACAAAAATAAGTCCTCACTCAAATTGCCAATGTGTACCTCTGAACAATCTAAAATCCAACCTATGGGCAAAAAGTCAGGATTTGATGTTCCTTTCTACAGTTTATTGCCAGTCTGATGTTCATCTGGTTTTATCTTACCTTCATGGACTTAACAAAATTTAGCTTAATAGAAGAGGTTGCATAGGATCAGCAATACCAAGAAACATGCAGATATGGTACAGTACCTCATAAAAAGTGAACTTCACATTTGTTTACCGTAGGTCTGCCTGTTTGTAGGATTGAAAAACATTTATTTGGCAATTTAATCTTTTAGTTGTACCTACCACCCACACTGTGATTACACTCTAGGGATATACATTTGAAGTCTCTTGTATTCACAAAACAGACTTGTCTACACAAGATTTAAAGTAAAACCAAAGGCAGCACCAAAGTATCAAACTTGGAAAGGGGGAGGGAGGAAATAAGGGCAAAAGGAAAATGTTGGGGGTTCAAAAATTTTCGGGCACAATACCAAGCCCAAAGTACCTGCTCCTGCAGTGCGGATGGAGAACCACTGGCCAGGGTACATGCACCCCTGGAAGCTCTCGAGTTTCAGCATATTAAGTTTCAGGAGAGGTTTAATTGTTATTTCATTTTATTTTTCGGTTCACCAAGTTCCTAACTCACCAACCTGGCGAGGGCAAGTGGGGGGAGGATAAAATCTAAAGGGGTAATTGTCTCCCATTCCCCCCCCCCCCCCGGAGTGCTGCCAATGGAAACAACATCCCCTCTATCCTTTTAGCACTGAAGAACAACCCTAGATACTTAAACTTTATGTTTTAATTGAAAGGAGACAATTTACTAACTACTGTTTCAAGTACATACTTCAAGGAATTAATTTCCAAATAAAACACTTAATAACTGATCGAACACAGGATGAATGCAAAACCTTGTAATACTTGAATTTCAGGAAGTTCAAGATGCCAATAAGTGTACACAGACTGCATCTACACAATGTTGTGGACAACTGGGCTTTTGATGTATTTAACATGTTTTTACAGTATACCGTAAACAATCATATCTTGAACTTCAATTGCTGCCAAACAATTTCCCAACTGGAAAATTTTTCTCTTGATCTGAAGGTCCCAACCATGAGTAGATTATGGTCTCCTAGTAGACCACAGACTAATCCCAGGTCAACCACATGGGGTGTACCAAAAAATAAAACACAAGATCAAGAAAGAAAGGTGATGTTGCTATGGTTACTGCAGGCTGAAAGGTATCTGTTTAAGTTCAAGTTGAGATACATACTGATGGAAACTGGACTACATATGGTAGAGTAGCTCTCAGGAGGTTGCCAGATACTGAAAAAGTAGATCTGGGGTTAAAATAAAGTTGGGAACCTATGCTCTACATTCAAGGTTTCCTCCCAATTGGCATTTGACTTGCCTCAAGTCAAAGGTTTCCAAGCCAATAAAGGAAAAAGTGTGACAGAGTTAAAGCACCCTCTTCAGATTAGCTAAATGGCCATGTTTCTTTGCTTATTGCAGATGCCATCTTCCTTAGGGCCATGATGATGATCCTATACAGCAGCTTTCAAGCTCAAGCTCACTGGGAAATTTTGTGCTCAGCTGCAAGAGTCTTCCCATTTAAAATCACTGGAGAGATCTACACTCCAGTTCAAGTGGCAAGCAAAGTCTAAGCTGTGTCATTGAAAATCACATATGTAGGTCATGTTTGTTTGTTAACACAAGTTATGAAGTAAACAAGCTGTGTTGCAGAAGAACATTTATGCCCTTTCTTTGATCTCTGCCGTCAAATTGTTCTCAGGTAACTTTGTTCCCTGTTGCATCAATTCCCACTTACTGTGTTATGATCACATATGTGTGCTAGACTGATCTTCCCTGATATGGGGCAATCAAACTCTCCAGATGTGATCAAGAGAACAAGGCCTTTCCCACTTGCAAATTGATCCCCTGCTCTTAGGCAGATTTAGATTTGATCTTCTTCCCACAATCAAGTGGGAATATAAAGCTGTCCTTTCAAACTAGATTTCCAAGGGTATGTCAAAATTAAAACTTTTCTTGGAAAGAAGGCTTAACAAACAGGATAACAAACCCCACAACACATATGCCACTCTTTCACATTACCCTTTGCGCGGGCTTGCAGAATATGCTTAGAGTGTCCTTGTCATGGGAGGTACTGTAAAAGTTGGGAAGCTGGGAAACTCTTTGCAGAAAATTTGGACACGGGAAAAGTTTGGCAATTGGAGGAATATGACCAGTTTTTTTGTACATGAAAATAGGGAATTATGTTGCTCCCTTCCAGAAAATAAACACATGTTTCCAGCTCTGACTCCATCTACCATAAAAGACAACTACAGTATGCATGAGGGGAGGATTTGAACCATATTTGAAACCAAATTTGAACTTAAAAGGCACAATTCTCTCACCCCAAACAGTACCAATTCTCTTGCCCTCCCACTATTGTGTAAAATTCATCCTTATCCAGTCACAACCTCAGTTTATTGCTTCAGGGTGAGTATAGAAAAGCTCTATTTATATTTCAAAATACTCTCAGTATATACAGTTAATGCTGTGTAATATCAGCTTTGGTAATCTGCATTGTTTGAACTAACAGTAAATCAAAAAGACAGGTCAATGGAGAGTTTCTGAACCCCCCTACCAGAAGTATAGTTTGGGGTGAGAGGATTTGACCTTTAACTGAAAGTGTGTTTGAACTTGACTTTTTCATTTAGCTGACACTTTTAAAAACTCATTTGTGTTAGTGAATTGTTATCACATATCTCTCTAACACTCTTTCCAGATCACAATTTTCATTTCTGAAGCTTATAGGCCTATTACCTTCTGACACAAGGGGAAATAGTCATGGTCTTGTAAAACTATCAATATATTTGATGAATTTAATCATTTTCGTGTTGTTAATTGCATTCTGAAACTTTTTCTGTGAATTTTATTGCAACCTTTCAAGTGTTTAAGTTTCATTTAGCTTTGGTTCTGTTTTTGTTTTCTAAGTGTAAACTTTTACCATGGATTCTGAATCCTCCTGTTTTGTACTGTATAGTAACTGAAACGTCTATTGTCATGTATTGTAGATTGCTAGTCTTTCTGATTTCATGACATTATGGGAGATTGAAAAGAATATACAATTTTAAAACAGAAGATGTTAACAACAACAGTACAGTACCATGTTTGTACAGTATGATGGCTCCAAAACTTGTAGGAATTACACATTACTCAATATACAGTATGTTGGCTGCATGACATTCATACAGTACTATTCATTGCCTGTGGTTATCATGTGAAAACAGGGACTGCAGAGCCATGAAGTGGGGAAAGGGGATCATCATTGAAGCACCCAACATGCTCAAGACAATCAAAGTCACAGTACAGTAAGTACTTACAGTTTAAAATGGCCCAAAATGCCCACAATCCCCTAGCTGCAGTCCCTGGCAAATTTATAGCCATACTATATTACAGGTCATATGATTTACCATCCCCCAATAGATACAACTGGAGAAAAAGAAGACACAGATGGCACAGTGTAATTCTGGGGTGCAGTAGGAACAAAGGGAAACTTTCCAAAATAATGGCACGTTAGTTAGTTTCACGTCCCAGTTTCCAACCTATTGGTTCAAGTCGAGCCAGCCACAGCCTTTTTTCCAGTTGTGGCTCACTGGCTTATTTTCCCCACTCCATTGCTTATGCAGACCATTTCAAACAATGGCCAGTACGTAGGTTCCATTTTTCGAGTCTTTGGTATGAATGGACCTGGGAATCGAACCTGGGCCTTCCACGTGAGAGGTGGATGCTCTTACCGTTAGACCAAACATGCCGTTAATAATGGCACGGGATATGTGGGTATGTGTATGTATACTGCAATTGTGAGATACAGTACATGTTGTTCCCCGTAATCCATTATTATATGACATTTCAACATATCCTGCAAGTAGAAGTGTAGTATGTAATGAGGATATAACAGTGTATAGCTTCATATCAAATCTCACACAGGCAAGCAGTTTTAGTACTGTTTAGAACAAGTTTTAATTTTGAGGCAGGAAGGAAACTTGTTTAATTTTACCGCAGCCTCCTCCCCATTTGCAAATATACAGCACTACTGTATATTGTTTTAGCACAGATCATCACCACAGACAGAATTATTTTACAAAACTGTATTCATATCATTTTCAGGAATTGTGTATGAAGAACATGTTAATGACTGCAAAAGTACGAATTGCTTCTGGAAATCACATAACAATGTGAAAAAAATCAATAATAACAAAAATCACAGACCTATCTGTTCACATGTACAGACATGTGACGGTGAAAGAGGAAAGGCAGTCATCCCAATTTGAACTACTGTAGTCTAGTAGTCTATACATGTGAAAGAAATTAAAACTAAAATTAGATCTGATATCAGGCAGGGAAACTTTTTTCTTCAACAGCTGTAACATCATTCATCCCTAGAAAACATCAGAAATGCCTGTAGAGGAAATTTAGAGGTGCATATTGAGTTTGAAGGGTGGTGTAGCTAATGGTGTTATAGAGCACTTAAGGTGTTGTAGCTGCAGCACTATGGGTGTTGTAGCGCACTAAAGGTGTTCTGAGGCACTAAGGGTGTTGTGAGGCACTAAGTGTGTTGCAGGGCACTAAGTATATGAATATATCTTTTATTACCTATTTTGTCAAGATTCACATCCAAAAGTTACTGAAAAGTGAATATTTTAAACTTATTTGTATCCAGCTGGCTTCTACGGTTTGGGGAATGATTTGAGGAAGTGCCCAGTTTTTTGGATTTTTATAAACCTTATTGAACTGTTAATTACTCACTCATGAAACATTTGTATGTGGAATATGAGTATTGCGCTAGGCTTTTTCATTTGTCATTGGTACAGTGTGTGTAGAAAAGTATTGGGAAAATTTGGTTTATTTCATGAACCAACCCAATGTGCCCCTTTAAGTGTGTCTTTCAGCTGCAATCATTATCATGACAGAAAAAGTTCTTCAAAGGCAGGCTTTGACAAAGTTTATCTTGCCAATGTGGCTATAGTTGTTATTTTAGTCTACTTATCCACAGCATACATGCTAGCCATTGCAATTCTTCATGTGAATTAAAACGTAATTCTTCATGCTGCAGCATTGCGATTTGCGAAGTGTGCAAGTTTGTTTGAGCAAATTTTTACCTGCACGGGTCGATTAGGATGGGATGGGTGGGGTTTGCTGAAACCTACAGTAGCTGCCAAGAGAAGTTGTATCAGCACTCTCAACCAGGGGTAAACAGTGAAACTATAGTATAAGTCACTTAAAATTTCCACAGTATAATATCTGGGTTCACAAGACCACCACCAGACTGCAATATGAAATTTAACATCAGGTTGAAGTTTTTTTTCCTTTACTTGGAGCATTTTTTGGTTAAAGACAAAAATTTGAGAGCCCAAAAGGAAAAGCAACCAATTCTTGTGACCAATGACTTGATACAAGACTATTACCAGTACAAAAAAATACCAGCAGCCTCATAATGTTCTTAAGTTATTTCCTGTTTTTCAAATACTGTAGAATGAATTCAATAGTTTGGGTTTTATTTCCATTCAGGCCAACTTTCAAAGGAAGAAGTAGTATACTGTATATTTACAGACCATATCACTCTATGTATGTTCAACCAGGCCTCAATTTTCAGAAAACTTTATGGTTGTCCTTTGAGTAACCCTTTCACTACTTTTAGCTGTCTGCAAGGAAGTTTGGTTGTCCAAAATGTTTTTTCAAACAAGTACAATTTCATGTATTATTGGTCTTGATCATGTTTGAGAGGCAGAAACACTCGAAGTCAGAAATATGGTATGATGGAAAAAGTTGAAAGAAGTGATCAGTGAGCAGTATACTTTTTCATTCCAAGAGAAAAATGGTAGTCCATCAGAAAAATAGCCTTTAACTTTTGGTTGCCCATATGGAATATTAGTTGTCCCGGACAACCGTGCCACAAAAATCGAGCCCTGTCAACTATAACATACAAATTACATCACTTTACTACATACAACTTTTGAATGTCACCCATATTTATCTTTTCTTCAGTTAATTTCATTTTCAATGGACTGCAAATGACTGCATGAATTACTGAAGGCTTAAGTTGGGATAGTAGCTGGCACAGTAGGTTATGAGACCTAAAAGTGGACACATAGGCAGATTCTGTGAATTGAGTCTGAATGGACCAGCTAAATGTTACAATTACCATTTTTCTTTACGGCTGTATGTACCTTTCTGCATGGTTTTCCCACCTTAGTACTAAAATAGGACATGATTTTTTCCCCCTTTTTTTTTGCATTTAAATTTAACACTGTAGTACGGATAAATGGAAAATACAAAACCAAATTTGGAATTAGTTGACTACCCTACTGTTTTTCTTGAATACAGCTCTTGAGAATCATTCAACAAAACTTTTCTCACTGGATTATGAAATTTACCCTGAATATGAAGTAACTACATATGTCCTAAAATATCATATAAGGTTCTTTAAATTAAGTAACAGGAAAAAAATTGTAAGATTTCTGTTTTTTGAAGAAAGTCTGGGCTGTGTTTCACCTTTAGCAAAAAAATGGTAGATCATAGATACACTGGGAATATATTTGGTAGACAGAGAAATAAGAATAAATTGTCTAATAAATGGTCATGTGACCTAACTAGGAGGAAGATAAATTTCTTGATGAATTCAGCTAAATCAGCCCCAAGCTCAAGCAGTCCATGTGCTAGGAAGGTTTACAAGCCTTAATACTTACTTCATAGCTACTGCACTTGTAATGCAATCTACCAACACTATAGACCATGGAAAAACTAAAAGCACAGTGGAAGAGAGGCTGAGCTCAGCTTTTCAAATCCCTTTTAAAATACAAATTAGAAGGGTAAAGAAGGGTAAATGCCATGCTCCCTCGATATAATTGTTCTCTACTGACAAATAATACACAGTTTTTCTGGCAGAGGGGGGAAAGGTAGATTTGTCCCCCCTTTCCAAAAAATATTCAAAAGAAGGTGAAATAACCCTCTTTCCCTTTCAATAAAAATTTAAAAAATGTCAATATCTTGGTTTCTTTTTTAAACAGAGTACTCTTTTTTAAACAGAGTACACTTTTTTAGCCATATCGGAATGAACACAAATGTGGGGGCACACTGCTAGAACTTCCCTGAGTAGCATGCGGTGTGGGAGTAAAATGCAATTAAAATATGTAAGGGGTAAGTACAGTATATGTCAGTGATGTGAATTTGAACTTACACAAAAAATGGCCCCTAAAACCCTTCAAATTGCACCTTATGGGGGCCTTAAAGCAAGCTTTTGTCCCCTTGAACCCACTTGTAACTTAAAACCTTACACAGAATAAATTTGGACTTGGAGTTTAGCAGAAATCACCCCCCTCCCTTTCTTCCTTTTGTGTTGTTTTCCTCTTCCTATACGCCCTCTTCCTATATCCTTGACTTTTCCAGTTCCTTTTGAAAAAATTGCTGATTTTCCCAGACTTTCCATTCCTTGGAATTTTAATTTCAGTTTTCCCTGACTTTCCAGGATTTTCCATAACCCCGTAATGCAGGCTTATATTTTACAGAAAGCTTTTATAGAAACATTGTACTGTACTCTCCTGATGTCTCTGTTGGTCACCACAGCAACATACAATAAGCATTTAAACACCCATCCACCAAACTTTCCCAAACTGGTAAGTTTCCTGGAAGTCAGGATGTGAATAAGGCAGGGGCGATCAAAAGAAAGTGGATACGGTTATGTCATACAGTATGCCTAGATTGTACTACACGTATGCAACCAAACACAACTTTACAGGACTTGTTTGATACAAAAAAACAACTGTATAGAGTTGGTTACAAGTTTAGGGAATCCTGTTTTGGGTCAACCACAGTATGCACACTCTACTTGCCAAAATTGTCATTTCAGAAAAAGGGAACATACAGTACCATACCATATGTTGCAGAAAAGCCCTGGAGCACAAGTGTTATAAACCTCAATGGATGGAGTCCAGGGGCCAACACTCTTTCATATCAATGTTCACAATATACAAGGAAATCACTTTGGTGTACTGTACATGCAAAGAAAAATGACATTATTTTTGCCAATCTGTGGTTGGACAGCATATTTTCCTGATCATTTTTCGTACTACATAAGTGTACCTACTACCTACTAGGCTAAACTTTTAATACTTAAATCCACAAAATTGGAACCTTCTCATTTTTATGGCCCTAAAGAGCCCAGAAGATGAAACAAACTCAATCAAAGTTGAAATACTACAATTACACTGCATGATTAATACCAGCACAACAAATCTGGTACAAACGGTGTCTTTTGTGTTATTAACATAACATTTGGCACTCACATAGGCAGACATGGCGAATGTGACTCATTATGTGAGGATCTTTAGTCAAGAGGTGTTAATGATATCATTATAATTAATACAGTTTATACATTGTGCATGGGTGATAGAAGGTAGGTGAGTACTGTTCCTTAATAGAACCCTTTTTAACCATTGAAGTCCCAGGTAGAAATATTCCATGCTTTAACTGAGGGAATTTATTATAAAGTACAGTAATAAAGGAGATCCATGTGACTAAAATCGTAATTGAAGATTTGTTATCAGGTGTTTCACAGATCAATTTTCCCAAATGGGAAAAAAGTCTGGAAATTTTAAGTAAGAAACATTCCTTATGTAAGAAACATTCCTTTAGCCAATACTTATAGAAGGTCCCATAAATTTTTCAGCAAAACTCATTTTGCACAATACCCACCCTGTGAAGTATAAAACTCTGCATGGAAGTCTCTTATAGATCGGTTGGCCCATAGCCAGACACCAAAGTACTGTAATTCAGGTCGGGTGCAAAAACACTTACAGCTAGAGTCTGGGAGGTACAGTATTCTGAAAAGCACATACAGCACTTCTTTTTTTTCGTTTAGTTCATTGCTGCAAAATATTAACATCCGTCACAACTATGAATATTCATAGCTTTATAGCTGCCCTTTAAAACAAATAGAACTCTGTATGTATGGACCAACAACAATTATAAGTACTATCTATTAACCCATGGCCAGCAATTATTAAACTACATATTAACAGAGCTCCTAACCCTCTGGCTAATGGTTAAATGTAGAAAATTGGATGCTAAATAAGTACTGTATCATTCTTAAAATTTGAAATTCTTCTCCAAAAAGAGTCTGTCAGTTAGTTAGAGAGTTTTACAGCCCAGTTTCCAACCTATTGGTTCAAGTCAAGCCAACCTGGGCTTTTTTTCCAGTTGTGGCTCACCGGCTTGTTTTTCCTACTTCATTGCTTATGCGGGGAATCATGCACAATGGCAGTAGGTTCCTTTTTTAGAGTCTTTGGTATGACTTGGTAGGCCTGAACTAAGTGCAAGGATTGAAAACTTTCTAATGTCTTGTTGCCCTATCGGGCAACCCATTTTTTTAAAGTTTTGTTGCCCAACATAGCTTTATTGTTGCCCAAATAAAGAAAAAATCAAAAGATAAAAGGAAATTAGGAAATCATGGTCTTTGTTATTTAATAACTTTGTTGGCCCATGGCATTACAGTAACAATCACTGTACTGTAGCAAGCATTGAGAGGTACAGTACTGTACATTGAGTAGTAGTAGTGTTACTACAATACTTAATGAGAACTTCCAACACAGTGATGATCTGTCTGTACAGTGACTTCAGGTGCCCAGTCTGGCATGTTCTGCTGCGCAATTCATTCATTTTTGTTGCCCAAGCCATTTGACAATTGCCCTCGGGCAACCTATTTTTCGAGCCCTGACTTAAGTTGTATCTTTGAATGAGACAAGTGCAGACATAAATACTGTACCACAAGAATAATGACAATAATTGCTTTCATAAAATCAAAAATAAGAAAAAAGAAAATGATAATCCACACACAACTATTTGTAAGGAGAAGTAGGCTAAATGAGAGCACTTTGTCATTGGAGGAGGGGTCTGAGATTTCAGGAAATGGCAATTGCATTACAGGTTATTTCAGCCTGGGGGTGTCATTCAGAAAATCTGATTGTATTTTACTATATGAGTTCCCATACTTCATCTAGGTGTGCACAGTGATTTGAAGGGAGTGGTGGACTTATCACACTCACACACCTCAAAATTCAAGGCATGTATGCATCCTTAGGGAATGAGAGTGTTTTTTTCTAATTGGTACAATACATTGTGCTCTGGTTCAGATAGCCTACTGTATAGGCTCTGCAAGATTGTGCTAGTAGTACAAGATCTATGTATGTACAATATTGAACATGCACGCAAGTGCAAAGCTAATGAAGGTGCACTTTTTTTAAGTAGCTCATTGAGGTTCATGATATTCAACAAATTTTTCCAAACCTGTTCAGGTTTCTACACAAACCAATGACATTGGGTCAAACTTAGACAATCCCCATATCCTGCATGTACAGGGTACAAATGACTGTTTTATGAGAGAGTATAGGTTTTCGAAATATGCTCAAAACCATTAGAAGTCAGGACACCACAAAATTCAAAATTGCTCCTTTTTCCGTTACTACTGAATATGAAACTTGACTTGTACTACACAGTATATTAAGTATCAGCATTTCCATGTGGTAGCACCATTTAAACACCTTCAGTAAGTTATGGATATCAACTCAATGAGTGCCTTTAAGTATTGTTTTCTTATAATTTTGAAAATTTCAAAGAAAGATATTGTATTGGTCATGCATAAAGTATAAAAGTACAGTAAACTACTGCACTATTACAGTATTCATTTCTTGTACATTGATGTTTCTGAAAGAGTCATGTTTGTTCTCAACACTATACTGTTTAGGCAATGTGGACCACTTTTGTGGCTCAATATTATATTGTACACGTATGTACACTGTACCTCATAAAACCTGCCCAACTTTGTTCCTGGATGATATATACAATTTACTCTATTCAACTCTGCATGTTCGAGCTGTAAAATGACCTAAATACCAAATTTCATCCATAGATGAGTGATTATATAGTGATTGAAATAATATATACCTGTTAATACACTGTAAAAGTGTTTACATACACAATTCTGTCTGAATATTACACAAGTCTAAAGATTTACAGTATATTACATAGGTGTGCAAAATTTACAATACTTTGGCAATGAACAAAAGGGACATTGAAAATGATGTATACTGGCATAGGCCCCCAGTACCTGACTGTGAGTATATACACTGCAGGGCCAGTTTTACACTAAAGCTAAAAATTTGTGCGGCATGTGCAGGATTGTAATACCACAGTGTACATTCCATTTAATATATTCCTACAATATATACTCAATTTTACAGAACTCCTCAATAGAGATATGTACCGTATGGTACCATTGTCAGTAGAAATCTAATGTTGTGCTAAAATAGAAGGGGTTAAGGTCACATCAGGTATTGATATGTTAGAGGGGTACTTATTCTGAGCATTTTGGTGAAATTTGCACTGAAATCTGATGTGTGATTCTCAAGATATGAGCAAGTATTGTTGTCACATTTTCAACAAAAAGTTAACTTGCAGCAAGCAATATGACATCATATCCTCACATTAAGGACAGTCTTTTGTTTTCCTTTAAATTTTATGGTCCATTTTCTCCTCATCAATTTCCCATGCTATCAAAATGTGATTGCATAAGTGACATGAGAACTTAACAAACTTTGCAAGCCCCACAATGAGGTCCTATTCCTATTAACTTCAAGGTCGACACAACAGTCTTAAAAACAAAGGGAAACAAAGCATTCTTTGTCAATGTGAGGAAGTGATATAATCTATGCTGTCTTCAAGCTCACTTTGGAACACAAATCTAGTAACTTCATTCGCCAATATCTCGAGAAATTATACATGTCTGATATGAATGGAAATTTCAGCACACTGGGTAGATTTGGTTCTCTTTTCACACATAAAAATTTATATGCCTGAACTTCCCATTTAACACCTTCAACTTAGATCCCAATATCTTAACACTGACACTATCTCTAATTCTACTGGCTAGTAATCACCTTCAATCCACTGGTTGGAAACTCCACCCTAATTCTCTATCTACTGTAACTTTCATTATTATCCTTGGCTATGGGCTGCATTAGTATATAAACGTGGGTTAAAATAACCCACGTCAAATAAACGCCATTTTTTCTTTACTTGTGGACTCATCATCCTAAAAACCCAAATACTACTTTTGGCCAAGTCAATCTTTGCCTCCTTGTGGTAACACTACATATAACTAACAAAGACCTTGAAGGTGTCATACCGTAAATTGGCCTATATCCATGGTGGCTCCATGGCCTACAGTATCGTACACTGTATTAGTTGTTATTATCATCTCAGTTATAGTGTTAATAAGCCAGCTGCAATTAGAACTCAGAAGAGGAACTTAATAAATTAAAACCCATTCATGGACTTGTTGAGAGTTTAATATCTATCTTCAACTTCATTTCATCAAAACCAAGACACGTACTCAAAAGATAAAGGCACACAATGACACGACATGAAACGAAACATGAAGTATTTACAGTATTTACACTATGATGATTTCTCAAAACTGTTGATATGAGCATGAATCATCTTACTAGTATCAATGCTCACTATTAAAGTTATTTTAACAATAGCCTTTGTTTTACTTGGATCCAACTTGGGAAAGCAAATCTTTGACTCCTACATGCAGACTTGTGGTACTGCAAAGTTGCAAACTATAAAAATAACAAATACACCTGTCAATCATAAGATTCTTTTTTGAAAAGAACTGCTTAAATTTCAAGTATCATATCCACTGACATACCTTTACATTTTATTTCACTTTTAAGTTTCCTTTCTCATTCATACTGTAACTTTTCATTTTGAAGTGGGATATTGTTTTTTCAAGTTGTTCTTTTTTCAGTTCATCTATAGCACAGCACTTGCAAATTATTTGAGTAGAATTCAGACCAAGCTTTGTGTGTGAAATTCAGGGTAATATCCTACGAATGATGCTAAAGACAAAAACCTAAATACACACTCCTGCTAGCAGAGTAAACTTATTTCAGAAACTTAGAGGCAAATTAACTTTGCTGTCTGCAGTGCTGTACTGTAAAACAGTAAGTGGTTGAAATAACACGTCCCAAGACAACCATTTAGTCTTACATTACATAATAATTGGAAGTGGTAGCGGTACTTGGCAGCCAGTAAGCCACAATCTGTTGTTACACAAAGTGCCTGCACCTAACCCTCCTTCTATTCTTTGGCCATGTTTCCAATTGAGAAGGGATTCCATTCCCAGGTTGAGACATAAAAAAGACTCTAAAAATGGCTGTCGTGTGTGATGCTCCACATAAGCAATGGAGCTGGTAAAACAAGCCAGTGAGCCACAACTGGAAAAAGGACATGGCCGGCTCGACTTGAACCAATAGGTTGGAAACTGGGGTGTAACACTCTTATTTATCCAACTAACAAACTAAGCAATTGAATAAGTGCAATAAATCTTCACCTTTTGTGGTATGTAAATCCTGCAAACACACTCACTCAAGATTAAGGATCCAAGTGCTGATTTTGCATGGCATTCACATTTGCTGCACTGGATCAAAGTTTGTAATGTGAATAGAACCTCTAAATCAAGTGACCCCTTCCCCCTCCCTAATTTCTGGAGGTTGTTTTTGTTTGGTACAGTATCTACTGTATATTGATCTGTACTGAACTCACTCAAATGTGGACACAACTGACTGGATAAAGTTAATAAACAAGCATGAGGCCATAAAACCTTGATCCACTGAGCTCACTCAAAGAGGAACACTGCCAAAACTTTAATCCAGTGTCACTCAAACATAAATGAGACCTTAAAGGACCAGTTCTCTCACCCCAAACAGTACCAATTCTCCTAACCTTCTTACTTAAGCCCCTCCCACAATTTTCCTAAATTCATCCTCATCCAGATACAATCTCAGTTTATTGCTTCAAGGTGAGTATAGAAAAACTCAATGTATGTAATCAAAACACTCTCAGTACCATTCATGCTGTGTAATATAAGCTTTGGTACTCTGCATTGTTTGAATTAGCTGTCAATCAAAGAGCTCAGCCAATTGAGAACTTTGGTACACCTGTACCAAAATTGCAGTTTGGGGTGAGAGGTTTGGACCTTCAACTTACCTTCATTTTTGAAGTTTCTTGTATAAAGGTTCCTATTGAGTCCCACATAGGCTCTCACACTTAGAGTTTCACAAAAGTAACAGCCTAAACTGTTGTATTGATCAATTATGTCACTAAAAGAGGCAATCAAAGTTTGTTTTCAATTTTTTTTTTTCAAAATAGTTGTGAACAGTGGCAGCACTTAATTGGTTATCACACTTGATCACCATAATATTTACAGTAGCATCACCTGTTACTAACAAAAAATGATCCATCATCTTAAGACATGGTCTTACATACCCCTCCACACCTCATGCTACCCCGTGTTTGCAATAAGGCTAACACCGTGTTTTAACGTTAACACCGTGTTTTAATTCTGGTCTATGTTCTCACGTACCCGAATTATGTTGACTGAATTGTGCTACTATAGTATCATGAGATTAAATATTTCACACAATGTACCAACTTCTGTACATAATGTTAGAACATACATATCATGAGCACCATAAACACCTGTTACTGTGCAGTACTGTGCCTTGATTGATCACTACAAATCAACAATATTACATACTGCACATGTGAATACAAATATTTACAGCTGTTGTGTCCATGCATGGAGTCATACTGTACACGAATCACAAAAATCTTCAATATATATAGTATTATAAGAGTAATATGTTATGGTCTTGAGCTTAAGACCAGGAGACATGGCACCCGAGACCAAGACCATGTCATTTCCATTCTAGGCCAAGGCAGGGCAATTGGAGACTAAGACTGTTGGGAGAGACTGGACTTGAGACTAGTCTTGGTGACTACATCACTGCTATGGTCTAGCTCACATACCTGTGCTCTAGGTTACACTGTGCTACAGTACCTCTAGCAACATTAGCAAGCAGGTTTACTTGGGTCTGCGTTTAAATTTGGATCCACCTCAGATCTCAGTGTTCTGCAGTTTTAAACACTGTTTTCATCCCATTGTTAAAAAATACAATTTGATTACAGTCTGATTTGCAATGTACTGCAGAACTATAAAACACCCCTTTATTTGGCAGTGTTTCTGGCAGAGGGGGGAAAGGGGCAGTTTTCCCCCTGCCTCCCCTTTCCAAAAGAAGGTGGGTAAAATCCCCCCCCCCCTTTTTCCTTGCCATAAAAAAAATTGTCAATATCTTGGTTTCTTTTTTAAAGAGAGGACACTTTTGCAGCAATGTTCGAACTTACACCAATAAATGGCCTTTAAAACCCTCAATTCTCCCCTCCTTTTGTGTCTCTGGCAGAATTCTGGTTTGATGATGTCCAGCTGACCTGTAGTATATGTTGCTTCTTATAGCAATAACAATAAATGCCATTAAATCACATTTTAGAAAAATTGCAGCTCTTTTCCTGTCTCAGTGACTCAACTTGAAGTCATACTATATGTACAGTATTAGACTCTGTTTTGACTTGGACTCACTTTCAAAAGACTCAGTCTTGGTCTTAATCTTGGTCTTGGATCTGTACGACTCAGTCTTGGTCTTGGACTTCTACACCAGACCACAGTAATGGTGCATTATATGATTGTGATATTGGTCTCTGTGTATCTGGGCTGCCATCTTTTGTTTCATTTATACATGAATTGTTTTTTACCCCCAATGTATATTAACAAATGACCATCTTATTAGGGCTGTGCATTTTCGGTTAATTCACTATCCGTTTAACCGATTTTATTAACCGGCGGTTAACCGTTGAACCGAAAATGACGTAATGTTCACACAACAACAAAAAGTCAACATTTCCAAAGAGCGCCATCACTTCTGTACAGGAAAGTGCAAGTCTAAAATGGCGCCGTAAGTCATGTTCGCCCATGTAAGTATGTGGCAAAAATGTTGGTATTTTGCGCTGAGTTTATATCATCTTTTCACAGTAAAAACCCATCCTGCATTTACTGAAGCTTTCTTCAGACCACGTGCACTTTTTAACATTCCACCAACTGTTGTATTCCCGCCTGACCCTATGTTATATTGTCAGTTATTTCATGAAACACTCCCACACCGCTGTTTTGATGCAGCTTGCTTGCAATGCAGTGTTCAATACATGTACAGCCCTCACGTGTGTGTCATAGTAGCCATCTGTACAATTGCACTGTAAACGGCCCACCAGCCGCAAACAGCACAACAAAGCCCTATTTTCCTGCATAAATTAAGGAATTCCCAGCATTTCTACCGTAAAGTTATTTACAGTAGAACTTATGGAATGTTATCATATGACATCGTTACGAATGTAAACAATTACGCACGTGGTCCCATGCATGCAGTAGACTTGCGTGCGTATCCGTTTTTACCACTTAACAAGGGACCATGTTTTGCTCGATGACATCATATGCACACGATCTGTTGCAAAATTTGAATTGCCTCTGCATTGTGATTGGTTCAAATACGTTGATTCTGAGCCAGCCAATCACAACTCGCGCCATCGCCTATGGGATTTAGTGTGTGAAAATACCAGACCTCCGAACGAATTTCCCCATTGAGTTTGCGTTATGACGATCGCACTTCCCAGGCTTACATAGCCCGCCTGTGCAGCCGGCCAAGCCCCGTGCTAAATTCACCAAGAAACGGCAGCACAAATCTCTGCGTACTTGGATTTTTCGGGGGTCTGACTTAAGCGCATTTCATTTGCTGATTATTTTGAAACAAGACGGTAAGGTTTGGACAAGAAGTGGCAAAATTACGGGGATATTTGTATCGGAAAGAAACCATAAGATAATGTTAATCGAGTCCATTTTTTGCTGTCCAAGACCGCTAAAAATTAGATCGCTAATTTTACGTGCATCGCAGGGTTGACTTCTACAGTACAGTACATTATTGCAACTACAACCCAGTCGGTTCAACGAACTGTGTATGCTATTCATAAAAGTCAACATGGAATGTTCCATTTTATATGATATTGGGCAAACAACAAAATGGCGGGAATTATCTGGTGCTTACACATTTTTACAGGTTACAATTTTTTCCAAATACTGCTACTAACAATGAAAAATAATGAAATTTACGGAGGTGTAGCATGATAAAGTATTTCGATTAGCTACAGTGGGAAGACTTATTCAATTATACTTTTGTGCCCTAGTCATGGTCTCGCGGAGGTTTTATTGCCATAGAAATACAGGGCTTGGTAACTTTTGTTACAGCTCCCTGCTTGTCTTGTGGCTTTCTTTTCGCTTGGTAATCTCTCAAACATGCCGCTAATTTCTAAAGTTGTGCTTGGGTGTTGCTATTGAAGGGATTAGGAGACGAGCACACGAAGTTCTGCCAACGAAAGTAACAATGGGTGCGCCACTTGTCACTCATCATAATGTACTTAATTCGGGGAGCTGCTGCGGAATTAATCTGTTCAATCGAACGGCCGATTTTAAAACTCTTTTTACAGTTATTGTTCGAGCGATAATTTGTGAGAAACTGACACTGTTTGTTGCGCGATTTTTGTGTAACAGTTTACCAACAAAGCCACCCCGCGGCGACTGAGTAATATTGGCAATACAAAAACGGTGAATCTATGAAGAGGAATGACGCACGAGTAACCGACGAGTCGGTCGGTTAACCGGTTAACCGATTAACCGTCACAGCCCTACATCTTATTAACACAATTAAAAAATGAACATTCCTTCTCAATTGGAACACCTCTTAATGTTTCTTTTATTCTCCTTAGCAATCAGCCAACAAAGGAATATGAAGTTGCTAAAACAGAAAGTTTATCGTTTTTGTCAAACTATAGTTGCTGTAGCAGATACTATGGTTACCAATGTTTAAATTACCAATTGATATAAAGTGATAACAATCTGATAAGTGATATTTGAGAAATGAGCATGCTGTGCAGGTTACTGGGTTATAACCAGCTTTATCTTGATAGTGTATGGTCCTTTCACTTTCATGTGGTAAAAAAAGTATATTGCACGGAACACACATACTTCAAAGAGGTATGTCAATTGGATGCATGCATTCTGCATTTACTTTGCAGATCTTGGTCTTCATGCAGATCTTGGTCTTCATGCATGAAAAAGTAAGTAGAGCTAAAAGTGTCAAACATGGCAACATTCTGATCTCATGCACCCTTCTATGAAAAACAAAAAAATTTAAAAGAATCAGGTCAGGATAACCTTATTCCTTTCAACAGAAATCAATGAAACCATGAGTACCAATTGTATTGAAACTACCTAGATGATATGCCCCTGGATAAAGGTCTTTATCCTGTTACATTTTAACTGACATATAACAAATGTATTTGTGTTGATGTGTCATTACTGTATGTCCCATCTATCTAATTACTGTACATGATCTTCCTTCGGAAGACCTTTTTGATTCCTACACACAGATTTTTTTCCTTGCTCCACCCCTGCCAAGTTACGTCAGTTAGGGGTTAGGTCAACCCAAAAAGTAATACCACTCCTGAGACTTACTTTTTCACCCAGAGATGCTATGCCCTCATATCTTCCCCCCACCCCCTTGATTGGCTGTGCCCCTGGACCCCATCCCAGAACTTTGTCCTTCCTGCTCATTTTACAACACATGCATTTACAAATATTTTGTCCCCCAACATTCCCTGTACCCTGAGTTTGTCAAAAATTTGCCATTTTGGTCTAGTCATCAAAGTACCATAAGCAGGAAAGACTAGTACTGTACCCCAAAATAACAAGTTCCCCATTGTTTACCACCACTGAGCCACTTAATCCATCTACTTGAAAGATGTAACTCTTGGCCAAGAGTGGAATAATGACTCCATCACTTCTCTAGAAACTGACACTCCTGGGGAATTTTGTAATTTTGTGGAAATGATGCACAAAATCAAATTCTAGAATTTCTACTATTTGTCTTCAGTAGCAGGGTTTAATGACACATTGCAACTCTACTGGCTTCTTTGATCTAAGCTGTCAATCAATATAAACAAATTTAAGGCCAATATAATTCACCAACATTGAAGCAGGTACTGTACCAGAAACATCACAAAGCTTGGTTATATGCAGACCTTGCAGCTGACATGATGCCATTATTGGAGGGCGAACAAACCACTGCCTATATCCAGGCACATAGCTAGGGGGGCATATAAGGGGCCATCTCCCTCCTTGACCATATTTTGTGGTATTTTAATAATTATATTTTATGATATCCCTATATTTCCCCTTGTAGGTAATTTATGAGCAAATAGCCTGGCAAGTGCCATTTCCAACAATCTGGAAGGCATTTTTGGTCAAAATTTTCTGTATGTACATCTAAATGCCACCCACTTGTGGCACTACACTATAACTAAATAGTCAGTCTAAAAATAATGGCATCCTCCTTGGCAAATTTTTCTGGTTCCTTACCTGACAGCAGCTGTTGAGATGTATACAGTATACTCCTACATGCCATTTATGCCTCAATCACAGGAACTGTTACTCCATTGAGTTTAATTGGGACTGCAATTGCTGGTAGGGTTGCAACTCTCTAAGGTTCACTACCTAACTCCAAAAATGTTGCTGCATTTGTCCAAGTTTAATATTCACATATGAAGAAACATAAACCAGGATTTGTGACATGATTACAGCTCCAACTTACCTAGCTTTAAGGAAGTCTTCTATTTCTTTGCACACCTGGTTGCCTTCCTTCAACCTTTTGACAAGTACATCAAAGCCATTGGTTCCAACAATATCACGATCCTGAAATAAGGAGTTTTGGAAGGGCAGAAATGAAACACTTTACACTTATTTTTTTTTTTTGAGGTACAGCACTTACTGTACTCCCCTTCTTTTTACTGCAAGAACTAATGAAAAATGCAATGTCTTCTGTCTCCTGGTCAAACAGCATGCTCTCAAATTCTCAAAGACATTGACCGCTGATCAAGTTACATTCCCTTGCTCTAAAGAAGTTTCATGGCTAGTGTGACAATATCTCAATACATGTTACAGTATGTACTGAGATAAAAATTATGGACTATCCAAAACTGCTGTTTTCCAAAGCAATTACTATACTTTGATAAAGGCTACACCAGTAAAAAAGTGCTAAAATAATTTAAATGATTACCCATGATTCAACTGGTTCTTTGGCTCTCCTGATTGGCAGCGTAGCAGAGGATTTACTGGTGAGGTTATAAAGAGCAGAAGCCATGTTTGGACTGAATCATTAACATCAAGTATACTGAACACTACACTGCACTTCATTATAGCACAAAATTCTGAACCATTAACAAAACAACAAGAACAGCTGTATAATGCAGGGTAGCCATTAATTGCACTTAACACTTAAATGCACTTCCTGTTTATAATAGCAAGCCCAATTGATATGTGGGCAAAAATGAAACACAAAAATAATATTGCTTTTAAAAATGCAAGAAGTGAAAAGGAAAATATTTTACAACTGCGCTTAATGTCTTCTCAGAAACTAGAAAATGTGTCAACTATTCATTACTTTATTGTGAGTAACAAAAGTAAACTACTTCATACTTGTTAAATTTTTTCTCCTTCAATATACAACTCATTGCAGTAATAAATTTGTTGTATACTTCATAACAAACTTATTAAATGATGTATAATACGGTCAAAGATGGAACATTGGTGCAGGTCTAAGATTACGTTTATTTCTTTTCCTTGTTCTGCCCTGCAAGCAGGTTTTGAAGAAGTGTTCTCTAAATAGTATAAACAAAGTTTAAAGAAGTCGCTATTAAAATAAGCAGCATACTGCATGAATGCGCAATTTAAAACTCCCAGGGTTGTGTTTTACTATAAGTACTTTCACATTATCTCAATGACTACCTGAGAGTTACGAACCAAGAGCTGGACAAAATAAGTTCTGTAGTTATGTAATATATGGCAATTGAAATTTGGGAAACTTCCTACTTGAAAACAGGTACTGTACATACTGTAATATCACTTAATAAAGTCTTTACGCATTTCAGTGTCTCCCAGCCCAGAACAAAACTGTGGCCAAGTGCCATAAAATTTTGAAGTGCATAAAGTTTAGCAACTGGTACACGTGTTCAGGTTTCATCCTAGTCAGTGTAAGTACTGTAATTAAGGTGATGATTAAATTTGAGAGCAATCTAGATTGGTAGATCTAGGAAAATTTCCCATTTGAACTGGCTTTCACAGCCTTCATAAGCTTCATAAAAGAACAGCCTATTAAAAATTCAATTATCCTAACACAAGCAGCACACACCTCTGTTACTCAAGTAAAAAGCAGTATTTACAGTCATAGAGAAAAAGGGAATGATTGAATGACAAAGAAAGTTTCATAATATTAACTTCATGTAAATCTAGTCTTCACATCCTGTAACAACATTTAGAAGTTCATAAAAGAATTTTTTTCTAAAGAAAATATTCAGTTCACAGTAATGCACTTCGTTTTGGGGTACAGTATGATGTTACTGTATGGCAAAATCATTATTAGAACATCTTTTGCAATTCTGACTTTAAGGTATTTTGATGGATGGTAATGAAGTATATCACATGGACATTTTAAGAGTTGCAACATTTGCTCTCAGAAACCTACACTTAGGCTTCAATTGAAAATGAATGATTTCATAGTGATTTAAAGGAGAAAATAAAGCAAAAATTTAATTTTCATTTGTGAAAGAGCAACCAAATCTACACAGTGTGGTGAAAGTTCCATTCCAATAAGACATTTCTTGAGATACTGTATCAATACATGAAGTCAGTAGGTTTGTGTTCCAAAGTGAGTTTCAGGGCAGCATAGCTTACATGTATATCACTTTCTAACATTGACAAGGAATGCTTTGTTTCCCTTTGTTATATCAGACTGTTTGTGTTGACCTTGAAATTAACAGGAATATAGGACCTCCCTGTGGTGATGCAAAATTTGTGAAGTTCATATGCCAATATGCAAGATTTCACATTTCATATTTCACAAATTTTAAGGTAAAACAAAAAACTGTGCACTAATATGGGGATATGATGTCATATGTGCTTGCTTCAAGTTCACTTTTTGTTGAAAATGTGAAAACTTTACGTGCTCATATCTTGAGAACCACACATCTGATTTCAATGCATATTTCACCAAAATGCTTAGAACACAGTAAGTAGACCTTTAACATATCAAATCCTGTTGTGACCTTAAACTTTTCTTTTAACAGTGTTGCAAAATTACAAACTTTACTAAATCTTCTTATGAACCAACTTAATGTACTGTTAATTTTGTTATTGAACAAGTGCAACCTAAATCATTGAGAATTCAGCATAACCACTTAGAAGAAAGCTTCTGATACATGGGTCCATTCCATGTCAAATCACCCAATTTTTGAGAAAGTTGTTGCTCGACCAACTCCAAAAATTCCCAAAATATTTGCATGTGTAGACAGTGATAAAAGAAGCATATCCTGAAAATTTTGGCGAAATTCCTCAAATTTTGACCGAATTAAAATTCGTTGAAATTTCGCATATCAGTGGCAAAATGACATTTTGGCAGTTTTGCCAATTTTGAGGACCAATTCCTCTGCAAATACATAACCCACCAGCCTGTAATGACATGAACATAATAAAACTATCCCATAGAACAGGTTTATGTAATATGAAGCTTTTCAAATGTTGTTTTGTGGAGTTACAGCTTCCTAAAGTGGCCCAAATTTGCATCTTTGAAAATTTTCGTCACACGTTTAGCCAAGCTTAGGGATCGATATCTCTGTAATTTCTGGAGAAGGTTGCCTGGTACAAAAAGAAAACAGAATGAAACTTGCAGAGATTTCTTTTGTTTCAATTTGAAGAAATGTTACCTTAAAATTGACTCTCCATGTCTCTGTCAGTGATATTTGTGCCCCCCCCCCAAAAAAAAAAATGCTCTGTGTGCAGCAATTCAGTAAAGAACAGCATTTTTAAGGCAACATTTCTTCAAATTGAAACAAAACAAATCCCTGAAAGTTTCACTCTTTTTTTCTTTGTGTACCAGACAAGTATCTCCAGAAATTACATAATTTTTGAAACATAACAATATTTCAAGTTCAGTAAAATTCAGCACAATTATTTGATGACTTTTTCTCTTTTTGCAAATTACTTTGGCTTTCTTTCATGTAGGCATCATTGAATGGAAGTTTGACACCTTCCTACTTTTTTCTCCTTTCATACAACTGGCAAGTTTTCTCCTTGGATATAAAAATCTAAACAGTATGTGTTACAGTAAACTTAAAGGTAAAGAGCGGTCCCCCCAAACTTATTTTGAAGAAAAAGCTAAATAATTCAATTTTCATCTTACTTCTCTTCAAAGTTCTTTAATTACATTTTACGACTTAATTTACTATTGCATATTAAAGGTAAACCAAGCAGTTATTTCTGGTAAATTTTACATTTGAAGAGAAAAAAAACATCCCAACAGCCCAACATGAAACTGGACAGTCTACTACACTTCTTCAGTTTGGGATGACTGCTACTGCCCTGTAACTTCTGTAGTGAAGTGAAATGATGCTATTACTATCTAAAGCTACTGTATACAGTATGGTACTGTACACTTGGCACTTGTAACAACACTGTCATACTGTACCTTTCTGACTCCCCTTTTCAATATTCTTTTATTCCATTATGTCCTTTTATATGAATACTTGCACCATGGTTTTATTGATGATATGTACTCATACAGTATCAATATGCATTCATCAGAAACTGTGACAATCTTGCACTGTAATGTAAAGTACAGTAATTTCTAACCAGCTGGTGTTTAAAGCGGGAGACAGAACATCTCTCTCTCATCCAGGAGGTCCACGGTTTGATGACTTGACCGAGTCCCTCCACAACCAGAATGCCCAAATGCTTCTAACTGTTCCTTACCAAAAGGGAAATATGGGAATTTTGCTTTTTTGACCTTTGGTTTCCCCAGATGTTGATCTCGGGGTTTTCTTTACATTTTCATATTTGGTGACCCCAGATCAACTTTGAACTCCACAAACACAACACAGACTCTGTTCTTAACAGTATTTCATCTACATGCGAAAAGTGAATTTTTTTCCACACTTCCCACTTGTGGGTATCTTATTTTAAGATTTTAACCCTGGTGACCTGGCATGATCTCTAATCTTCAAAAGAAATAATAGTTCATCAAATGAAAAGTGACAGTCGCTTTTTTGAGATATTGCATGCAAGCCATTTGTGAGGCTTTTGCAGTTTAACTGTACCTCTGGTGACCTCAAATAATAACTGACCTCCAACAGAAACAAAAAAGAGTTCTTCCTTCCTTCTAACATAAAAAAGCTTTACCAATTACAAAGAGTTTAGGTAACTGTTATCTTGAGATAATATGTTTAAAAATTATTTTCAATGTTTTTGCATGCTTAGCTATGGTGAATTCAAATCACCTTTGACCTTCACAAAAACAATAGGATTCTTCCTCTCAACATGACAAATTGATATACAGACTATGAACTACAAAAATTGCCAGTCATTGCTGTCTTGAGATTAATGTGTTCACAAGCCATTTTCAAAGCTTTCAAAATTTCATTCCAGTGACCTAAAATGAACTTTCACCTCAACCAAAAACAATCTCAATGTTCTGCCTTACAAAATTTCAATTTGGTCTATACCAAATATGAAAAGTGTAGGATATCTGTCATGTGTAGGATATTTTGAGATATCATACATGTCTACAAACATGTTAAGTGTCACATATAACCTGAGGACTTCACTGGTCCCGGCTACCTTTACCCTAACCTCAGCAAAGGACTGTGTTGTTCAAAGAGAAGAAGACTCAGTTGTTTTGGTTAGATGGAGTTTCAGGGCCCATGCAGTTTCTATTAACTAATTAGTGTAAAGCCAGCCACTGCTTTTTTTTTCTTCTTTTTTTTCCCCACTACATTGCATATGCTGAGCACCCAGCACAATAGCAGTAGGCTCCATCTTTTTAGTCTTCAGGATGACATTTCCATGTTTGACCAGCAAAAGCTGTGGCAATTAGAAATAATATTAACAAAAAGTTTCGAGTCCAAACCTGTACGTGGCTTCAAATTGAAGGCAACAGAGGATGTGAAAACCTGTGTCCACAGGGTTCCAAAACTCACATTTTCTGCCTAGGAGCACATGTGATTCACTTCGTTTTCTACAGGTGATTTATACGCATGGTAACTGACACAGGTTGATACTCTTTTTCTGTAAGTGATGTCCTCCAGCTGCCCCTCTAGCCTCCTCCCCCCAATTAGAAGTACTGCTGTAGTCCCCTCCCCTCCCCCAATTAGAGGTACTGCTGTAGTCCCAAATGCTTGCTTCAAATAGTGTCCCCCTATGGGCTGGGGGTTGTAGAATATGCCCACGGTATTCCCCGCCTGTCGTAAGAGGCGACTAAATGAGATTAATTGAACAGTAATTGAACAGTATGACACTACAGTATATAACACATTTGTGTTAGTGTGTCCTTAAATATTATCTAACTATTAACTAATTAACTGCTTCAAATAGTGGTCTTCTGGTGCTTTCCCTCAACTGAGACACACTTTCAAAATAAGAAAAAGAAACTCTATTTTACTTCAGCTCATAAGGCCTTACAACATCATGACCCATTTGATTGGAGTCAACAGTCTTCAGACTAGACTGAAACAACATTCATGGTCAATTGGTTAAAACATGAATATAAGGGCAATACTTCCATGGTCCAAACAATTGGTCAAACTACAGTGCATAACTTGAGGAAAATAAAGGGGAATCCCCATCTTATGATAACAAAGGACTTTGGCAGATGATCACAAAAAATAAAGTTAAACAACATTTACTGTATCTATGGTCATACTGTTAACTATTGCAACACAGGAATGTACAGTACTGGCTTGGTACAGTACCTCCAGAAACAGGAACTAAATACCATTTACTGTATCTAAAGTGTATGGTAAGAAAACATAAAGCTTACAAAGTACATACTGTAACATGCAATGTGTAAACTTACAATCCACTATCTCTGAAGGGAAGATATACAAAGACTAGCAAAGGTGAATTTAAAAAAGCAAAGTAAACTGCAGTTTACCACAGCTACAGTATACAGTATGCTACCCCCAATAAAAGATGGACCTTGGAGGCCTGTTCCAGTCTGTAACACACAATCCATTTAATGGAGTGTTCAGTTAAGAAACCATGCTGATCGACACGCACTGCAGTCGCAACTCTTTCCAAAGGGGAAAAAGTTGAACAGTTAACTAGAAATACTGTACAGTGCACAGCATGAAAGGTAAAATATACACAATACAGTGCAAAACACTGAAACAGTTAGTTGAGGTAAATTAGCACTGACTCAAACCACTTAGGTTTAAGATGGCCAAGGCACATACAGACATTTACCACTGTAGTAGAGAATAGTACAGTTGGAACATTAAGGTGCAGCAGGATGGTACAGTGTACTGTAACAGCATACACCAAAGGCAAATCTTTCACATTACCAATTCCCTTAACCTTCTTACTTAAGCCCCTCCCACAACTGTCTAAATTCTTCAGGCCTTGATTTTCAGAGAAAATAATGATTGTCCTTGGGGCAACCATTTCAACCATTTCAGTATTTTTAGTTGTTAGCAAGAAAATTTGGTTGTCCAAAACATTTTCCACAAAATTTGTTTATGCATTATTGGTCTTGAAGAATAAAAAGATGTGACATTTGAGAGACAAAAACACTTGAAGTCTGAGATATTGTATTACGGAAAAAGTCGGAAGGGTTGATCAGTCAGCAGTAGGCCCTACTCCCTAGGCCTATACAGTACTTCTTTCATCAGATAAAAAAGAGCAGCTGCTTTATAATTCATTGTGAGAAGAAAATTGGTTGTCCATCAGACAACCCACTTTTAACTTTTGGTTTTCCATATGGAATTTTGGTTGTCCCGGAAAATCGGATAACCATGAAATTCGAGCCCTGTTCTTCCTCATCCAGATATAGTCTATGACAGTTTGCACTGCTGGGTACTGTAGGTGTAGAAAAGCTCTCAGTGTGTATAATCAAAACACTCTCAACAGAGTTTTCCCCCATAGTGTGGGCTGGGGGTTGTAGAATATGCCCACAGTATTCCCTGCCTGTTGTAAGAGGTGACTGAATGGGAGGACTTGAACAGTATTTGAACAGTATGACACTATCTAACACTTTCCTGTTGGTGTGTCTTTAAATCTTATCTAACTAACTCAACACAGTTCATGCTTTGTAATATATGTATAGCTTAGGTACTCTGCATTGTTTGAACTAGTTGCCATTCAAAGAGCTGTGCTAATAGAGAATTTCTGTGGACTGCTGCAAAATTTGTTGTTTGGGGTGAAAGGATAAGGAGCCCTTTTATGTCTTTTAACCCTTTACCATTGTGCTAAAATCGGGGCATATTTGCACGCCTCGGGAGTGGGTGGAAAAGCGGACGTAGCATGCCCTGCATCAGCTTCCGTAGGCTATTGACCCCATGACCTTAAACTATTGTCTCTCTTCTTGTTGTGGCCGAATTTTCGGGTAGCTACTCGCAGTTTCGAGCTCTGCGGGAAACAGTAAAGATGGATGACAGCCGAGCTCTCCGTATGGGTCCAAAAGGACCCAAACAAGGGTAAAGGGTTAAAATAAGCCTGTGGAGTGTGTTTACTGCAGAGTCGATGCCGCTGTCTCTGTGTGTGTGTGCACAGCTATGTGCTGCAGATACTTTAGATTAACCCTTTACCATTGTGCTCCAATTGGGGCATATTTGCACGCCTTGGGAGTGGGCGGAAAAGCAGACGTAGCACGCCCCCCATCAGCTTCCGTAGGCTATTAACCCCTGGACCTTAAACTATTGTCTCTCTCCTTGTTGTGGCCGAATTTTCGGGTAGCTACTTGCAGTTTCGAGCTCCGCGTGAAACAGTAAAGATGAGTGACAGCCCAGCTCTCCGTATGGGTCCAAAATGACCCAAACAACGGTAAAGGGTTAACTACTTTCATCCTACTTGCAGCCAGAAGGTCTGGAGTTAAATTTCTGGGCAGCTCATACTGGTCAAAGAGTCAAACAAGAGCCCAATGGGCAGTGTGATTCCTTGATGAATATATTATGGTATTTTGATAACAATCACAGCTGTTGACAAATACTGTACTGTAAATGCACATACCTATTATATATAGGTTGCCTGTTGGGAGATACAGTTAAAATGAACCTAAAATCTCATTTTCATAGCTTACTCAATTGGTACTGTAGCATGACAAGAGTGGTGAGTTATAATTTTTCCCTCTTCATTTGAAACAGTAGATAACCAAAATAATATGTGTTGTCCTTCTAAGGAAGTAATTCAATGGTTAAACTTAAATAATAACATGTGTTTGTTTCCTTTTGCAGGAAATTGAAGTTTAATCTGAACTTGAATGACATATACTGTAGTACAAGTATGCAAGCTACCCTATCTTAGCAAGACAATGACCACACTCGTACAGCAGGAAGTCCATTGGCTTTGAAAAAAAACTTCAGGCAACACTTTATGGAGACAAGACTAAACATCATGCATAATTGTAAGCTCTATCAATTTACTGTACATTAAAGGGCAGTAGCAGTCATCCAAAATTGAAGAAGTTATAGTAGCCTGTCCAGTTTTATGTTTGACTGTTGGGAGTCATGTGACAATGTTTTTGCTCTTCAAATATGAAATTTACCAGAAATAACTGCTTGGTTTACCTTGAATATGCAATAGTAAAATCATAAAATGTAACGAAAGATACTTTGAAGAGAAATAAGATGAAAATTGTGTTATTTAGCTTCTTCTTCAAAATAAGTTTGGGGGGACTGCTCTTTAACTTTAAGCAAAAAGCTGCAACATATCACATGAATCAGAGCAGAAATGTCTGACGAAGATATGAGGTCACTCCCTTGAATTCATTTTCCAGCATTGGCATAAGTACTTGTGAAATTTTAGACTTAAAATACGATACTGCCGTGCACTGCACACTGAAAATTTACCCCTGTCAATTTAACTTTCTATAACCATGCTAACAGGACAAAATATAAGCAAACTGCATCAGCCAAACTCTAAATAGAAGTTAAATTTTCAGGTATTTTTGACTTGACTCGTGCATTTTTTTGTGCAATTATAAGTGGTAATTTATTCCATATTTACCATTTTTCTAGTAATTTTACCACACCACTACATTTTTTCTTGATAACACAATGTTATATGTTTGGCTGGGTGTGTCCTTAAAATCCCATTTAATCAACTACTGTAAATTTACTGTAACTATAGCAACTGCAGCAAGACAGGTAACATGGAAATAGCTAAATGCTGTATTTTATTAACTGAAGGATGAACCTTTGCTTGTACTGCAAAAGTATATAAATTCAAAGCCAAGTGATTGCAAGATTTGTCCGCCATCAGCATATTGATCTTCTAATTTATTTTATCTCCCTGTGCCATACATACATGAAAAACTTGTGTACCTAATTCACAACCTGCAATTATTCCGATGACATATTTAGCTTTTGTACTGCGAACCACCCCCCCCCCCCTTCACAGCATCAACTGGTAGTAAACAAAAAGGAACAGGAAGAATTAAGGCTGGTGGCCCTCAGTAATGGTCCAAATTTTCTCCGTCTACCTGATCAGTCCATTTAGGCCTAGATTCCTTTACAACTACTGTACTTTCTTTTACAGTAGCACTGCCAAAGAAAGTCATCACTTCTGCTACATAAAGGTAAAACGCAGCACTCCACCCCTACTAAAATTAGTGTAGAACTTAGCTAATCTGTTTCATGACATACTCTTGAGAAGCACATAGTTTTCTTCGTCAATTGTGAAATTTTCTAGAAGCTTTTTAATATTTTTTTGCACCTTGGCCTGAAACATCATGAGCCATAGTTGGAAGAGAACTGGGACAAAATTATGAGATAAGCAGTTGTTTTACTGTGGAGTATGTTTGGGTTGTTTAAATGTCCTTAGGGACTCAATCAGCTTTTATCCTCATTTCATATACAGAGACTATCATATAGGTACATTTCCTTGTTTTCTATACAGTACTATAAATCATGGATATAATGCATGGGGTTTAGTTCTATCAAACAAAACAAATAAAAGGTTCATAGAAACTAATCCATCTTTACAAACATTTTCATAGTTCCTCTATTATTCAAGGAGGGTTGAGTAAATGGTCTACAAAATGCTTTTAGACTCTCTTTACCTCGGTATTAACAGGAAGTAGGCTTTCTGTACAACAACATTTTTTTAGTACAACCAACATTTCTGATGTGTCCACAGAACTGCACCTGTGCAGATTGAGTAATACAGTATATGTACAGCAACCAAAATTTGTTATCGAACAAGATGCCATAAGCTCTACATTGTTTTAGTTTACCATGGAGTCTGGCTACCAAAGGACATTGTGGTAGCTCCATGGTTTTTCCTAGTAGTAAGGGGACAGTGAGAGTTTGTTCTTAAAATTTTTTTTACCATAATCAGTCATTGATTGTTACACTTTGTCAATCCCCATAAAAAGATCAATCATTACAGTCTTCCCATTGGGTGAGTTAGATGGAAGTTCACAGCCCAGATTCCAACCAATTAATTCAAGCCCGGCTGGCCACGGCCTTTTTTCCACTTTCAGCTCACTGCCTTGTTTTCCCTTCTCCATTGCTTATGCCAAGCACCAAGCACAATGGCAGTAGGTTCTGGTTTTGAAGTCTTCGGCATGAATTGGCCAGGACTGGAACTAATGTACCAACGTCCTGACTGCAAGTCTGATGCTCTAACCACTTGACCATGCAGCTGGTTGAGTGATTGGTCATTCATTTCATTTCATTTCAACATTACATCTATTTCGTTTTATTTACCTAAAAAAAGTAATTGTTAGAATGTATTTTGTACATTTTTGTGACACCTGCAAGTTACAAATTATACCCACATTAATACAGTGAATGAGAACCAGTTTAACTCATTCCTTGATTGTTGACTACTGGTTCTATGTATGTCAAGTACAGTATATCTGAGAGTAAACTGAAATACTTATATTATCAACCTTCACACTTTTCACACAATGGGGAAAGGATGTACATCACTGGGTGTGTAGTACTTATAAGACAACTAAAATCCCATTGACCATTTGACCTTCATCTCAAGCTGTAGAGTACATAACTGTACATGCATCTATAGGTGTACAGGGGTATTTCAATTTTGCGGGTGCAAGAGCAATTTTTGCCCAAATAATGGTACTATTTATCATGTTTTGCTCATGTTTTGCCCGAATGGACCAACTGCTTTTGTCCGAATTGGGACGGTGAGTGCCCCCCTGCAGCCTGGCCTTTGAGTACATGTGATCTGACATTTTTAAGATTTTGGCTTTTTGTAGTCTTACAGTATATGTACAGTATTTAAAAAGACATACTAATAGGTAAAACTGCCTACATAGTTGCTGACAACACCCGTGTATCCAGCATACAGTACAGTATGAATTACTACAGCATTAATACATGTTACTGTAATTGAGCAGCCAGATTACACAAGACCACAAAGCTGACATATGTTCAGATTCACATAGAACTTTGTTCTGAATAGTATGGATTGAATAAAGACCATGCTCTGTCACTAGGTTTACATTTTCTCATTCTGATTTAACTGCTCAAAATCTTGAGTGTTCTGCTTACCATGTCAAGCAGACCACATGTTTAGTGTGACCGTAAGAGCATCTGCATCTCGCGCGGAAGGCCCCAGTTTGCTTCCCAGGTCGAGTCATACCAAAGACTTTAAAAATGGAACCTACTGCCGTTGTTGTTGATGCTCCATATAAGCAATGGAGTAGGGAAAACAAGCCAGTAAGTCACAACTGGAAAAAAGGCTGTGGCCGGCTCGACTTGAACCAATAGGTTGGAAACTGGGCCATAATACTCCATCTAACTAGCAAACTAACTAACTAACCATGTCAAGCAAAGACTTTGATGCAATTATCATACTTAATTTTCTCACCCTTCTCCATGTATACGAAAGTACGAATCCTACAAATTGCTCTCACATTTATTCCAAGCAATGGTAAGCATGGGAATTCCAGTGGAAATATTGTAGTACTGCTTTTTAATAATTTGCATATACAGTAAGGTGTGTTACAAACCATCAACAACTTAGAGATCTCTGGATGAAGCTCAGTCAAGTCAATCACTACCTTGCAGTATTTATAAATTGCTCATCTCAATACTGTACTTCCTCAATGTCAAATAAAAAATAATTGAACTTTAAAAGAATAGTCCAGAACCAAATTTACTTTTGATATGTTGGAGAGGAATATATTCAAACATTCCGGTGAAACTTTTTATTCATTTCCCATATTTCGTTCTTAAAGTATTAACAAATGAATGTGCTACATTTCAAATAGAATGAACTTCAGGGAAGTATGCTTGAAGCCATGAATTCCCAATGCTGCCCAATGTTTTGTTTTCTTTGTAATTTACTGCCAATTTTATGCAACTAAACTCTGATATTGATACCAGAAGTTGACAAAGTTCTACAGTATATCCTTTGGGGTAACAAAACACCCCTAATCAATTTAAGGACAAATTAATATAATGAAAAATTAAGAAAAACATTTGCCAACAACATAAATCCAAAACATCACACATGCTTGCTTCAAGTTCACTTTTCTCAGAAAATCTGTCAACTTCAATTGCCCATACCTTGAGAACTGAACATGGGAAATGAAAGAAAATTTTACCAGAAAAGACACTCTTGTAAACTTGATAATTTTTGACAACACATGCAACTGTAATATTTATGGAATTCTCTAAAAGCCCAGAACTATCATCCTTAAACCAGAATACCAGATTGATTCACAACCAATGTAAACTTCTTAAGTTACTAAATACATGGTATGTAATTTCTTTCCTACTGTTGTTTTCTTCACTACAGTAGCTGTTCTGTACTTTTTGTGTTCAAAGTTCAACTTGCTTGTCTTGCATGTTTAGCTGCATTTGTACGGTATCATTCTAGATTACATTTCAAAAAGCAGTGAACGCTGAGAAGACAAGTCCAATTGCTTGATGATCCCTGGTCTAAACAAGTGCTTACAGTATTTAAGTCGGCCTTTTATCAAGTTCTTGTGACTTATCTTTTAAATCAAATGTTCCAAAGATATGAACATCTTTTAACCACACAGAGCAACCAGGATACTCTACTGGTCAAAAGATACAAACATCTTTATAGTAATGTACTGTATACAGTACGTCTTCCAAGCAACAAGAATATAATAATATGTTTCAACTTGTTAAAATGAGTCTTGTTTTCTTAACCAGAAGAGCAAAAATGCACTGAGGTTTTGATGATAATAAGTTCTATTATAAATAGTATCATGAATTTCCATACATTCTTTGGTCACTGGTCAACATGTTGGAAAAATTGTTCTGAGTTGATACAGTATTTGATGTCAACTGGGGATTCTTAGATTTTGACCTTTGCTAACAACAGAAAACATCTTGAGAATTCTTGGAAAATTTTCCATTTTGACACCCAGTAATGTTACCCTACAGTAAATGACCTTTTACCTAAAACAAAAACCGGTTTATTTTCTGACCAAATTAATACACGAAGCTGTATGACATTCAAAGTATAAATCTTCCCAAGCTTCCAACCTTATATTGTGAAAACAAAGTTTTCAGATCTTGAACCCATGTAAGCCCAAATGACCTTTGATCTCCACCAAAAACAATTGGGTCTATTTGTCCATGTCCCAAACATAACATATCTGCATGCCAAGTATGAAATTTATGAGAGCCTACAGTTACCTTGCGATCTATCACATGTGGTAATAAAGTTTTACGCGGTTGACCCCTTGAGATCCCAAATAAACCTCTGTCAAAAACAATAGGGGCTATCTTCTCACCAAAGCACACATAGGCCTACCTACTTTGGATGAAATCTATCCAAGCCTACTACTGTACCTTGAGGCATGTTAACAAGATTTCAAAACTTGACCCTAAAATGACCTTTTGACCTCTACCGAAAACATGGAATGCAAATTGCATCCCACCCTCGGATAGATCTCCCTGCAATCTAGGGACAAAATGCACTCATAATCCCTTAAAAATCGACCTGGAACCCCCTCCCCCTTTCAATTTTATGCCCTCAATGATCAATAAAACTTGTAGACAAAATCAAAAGGGGAAGCACTGCAGTGAAGGTGGTTGTTTCATGTACTTTTGTCAGGGGTTGTAGCTACAAACCCTGCTTGAGATATTGTGTTACTAAGCTTTTCAGAGTTTGACCTCTAGTGACCTAAATAACCTTCAAACTCCACTAAACACAATTGGCTGTTCCTCCTAATATACTAACATAGGCCTACTTGTACCAACTTTGTAAACTGTCATACAGTGGTTCCCCTTCTTGAGGTATCGCATTAATGAACATGTGTCACAAACACACACATACACACTCACACATACACACACCAGCGAGACTGCGTAGGTTGGTATTTCATCAAACCTAAAAGAGAACTGTCTGCTGCACAGAAATTTTCAAAACTACATTGAAGGCTCCCTAACATATTGTGACTCTGAGTCTTAGCAAATTTAAAAATGTCATAAATTATGTTACCCAGAAATTCTCTGCAAAACTGTGGGCCATGGAACTTTCCAAAATGCTACTGTTGCTTCAAGATATGGCAGTTATATATCCTCTTGCAGATCAAGTGGAAGTATACAGTCAGTAATGTCTCGTCTGCTGTCAAATTTTTCTACAAAAATGAAAAGAAAGACACTTTGTTAATCTTTTACTCAACTGTAAAGACAAAATTCACAAACTTGGTACATGTTTCACATCACCGCATCATAAAAATGAATATAAAACATATTGAAAATTAACAGGGATATGTTTCAGTCTGAGCTCTACAATTCTGCCATTATATAGTGTGTAGTATGCAAAATTTCTAGTTTTATTTAAAACTATCAAACAATCAGGAAAGATGAAAAAGCATGACTCACAAAGGCTGCAGTGGAATGTCAAAATTGGCAGGGCAAACCTACGGGCAAGGGATACTGTTGGGGGAAAAATTTTGGGGTGCAGAGAAAAACTGACCCCAAAGCACATGTTCCTGGGGTTGGGGTCCAAGGGGAAAGCCCCCAGAAACTTTGAGGCACTGCACTAGCAGGTTTACAGCATGGATGAAAAATTAAATCTCTGGAGAGGAACATTTATTTAAAACCTGAGTGCTAACCAACCTTACTTGGGATGGGGGTAGGAGGGACAAAATCTGGGGATATGTCCCCTATTGTTCCCTCCCTGTAGCACCACTACTGGGCCCTCATCAACCTCTCTGGGAAGAGCAAAGTTCTGAACTATTGACTGCTATTTGTTTGACATCAAACGTAAAAGTGCAGAGTAGTTCACAGTGACATTATACCCGCATGGTTGTACAGTAGCTACTGTACAAGGGTTGGTGAGGGAGGGTAATGAACCACAATGATTTTTGCTGACCAGTACTGTACTTGGACTAAAATGGAGTCATTCAGACCCTTACGAATTCCAGCTTTGATCATAAATAAGCTGCAAATTTATCACCACATCTCTGAACCAGTAATTCTGAACTTGTCCAAGTCAATATTTGTGAGTGCACTCCAACTGATGGTGGCATGTTTTTCAGAATACTGTACTGGAGCCAGAAGTTGGAGATATAACTGGACACAACTGGAACTCTATGGGTTGCAATTTACAGTATAATGGGAATGCACTTTTCCATTCCTTATTCCGAACAAAATGAAATAGTTTAGTCCATGACTGAGGCATTTAGTTGGTGACTAGTCCCCAGAAATTGTAGGTCAATTTACTTTTAAAAGCTTATCACTGTAATTTGTAAAATTAGGGCATACTGTATGTATACTGTGGATATCCTTCTCAAAATCAAACTCATAAATTTTTCAGAGGTTCAAAGTTTTGGTTGCAACAATAGGAAAAAAGATAGTACCAATTTGAACAAAGGAACTACACATAGCTTGGTTTGTAAGTACAGCAACTATAAGCAATTTCTAGTAGTAAAAGGCCAATTTCTAACATAAAATTTGAACCCTGGAATTTACACAACAGTGGTCACACAGTGTCAAAATACAAACTGATCGATGCTACCTGTATCAGTCTTTGAATTTTCAGTGCAAGCAGTGAGTAAGGTTTAGATAGAGTTTTACAGCCCAGTTTCCAACCTTTTGGTTCAAGTGGAGCCAGTCACAGCCTTTTTACAGGTTAAGGCTCACTGGTTGTTTTCCCTACTGTAATGCTTATGCGGAGCATCCCACAAGGGCAGTAGGTTCATTTTTTAGAGTGTTTGGTATGCCTCAAATGGGGATAGAGGCGGCCTTCCACATGAATGACAGATGCTCTCACCATTAGACCAAACACCAAAGACCAAGCAGTGAGATAGCATCATCAATGTATTCACAATATACTGCAAGGAACTTAGGGAGCATAGCTTTTTCTAATCCCATTGAGCTCCTACTAAATATTCTATACCAGCCCAGTGACCATAAGCAGTCTTCTACTGGCCAAGTTAACGAGGCAGCCATGAGGACAGATTCATTAACTTATCCAGTGAAGAAAGAGTTTCCACCTTTACAATCTAATTTAAAATCATAAAGGTTTAGCTTTGATTGTTTATCTGGGTTATAATTTTTCTATCCTTCAGCGCAAACATCTCCTGTGAAAGCTTTTCACATGGACCATCTTACCCAGAGCCCATCACATTTTTCGATAGCACATGAACAGACCCCTAAGCTTGAAAAAGACATCTTCAAAACAGCATTAAACATTTAATTCAAATTTTGCTAACATATTTTTGATCAGCCTGGAATCTTAACTTATCACTGTTGCTAATAATTGCTACAGTAGGTTACATTTCTATGGACCTTTCACAAACTCTCTGAGAAGTATGGGTATCATGCTCATTCAAACCACCAATACTCTCCACTAGCTGTTTGGTTTGTGCATACTTTAAGGGGAGGTTTAAGCAAAAATTAAATTTTCATATGTGAAAGACCAAAAAAATCTACACAGAATGGTGAAAGTTCTATTCAAATTGGACATGTATTTCTTGAGATATCAGCAAATGAAGTCAGTAGATTTGTGTTCAAAAGTGAATTTGAGGGCAGCAGAGCTTATATCACTTACTGACATTGACAAGGAATGCTTTGTTTACCTTTGTTTTATCAAACTGATGTGTTGACCTTGAAGTTAATAGGAGTATGACCTCCCTGTGGGGGATGCAAAGTTTGTAAAATTCTCATGCCATTTATGCAACTACATTTTAAAAATATGTCGTTGTTGAGGAGAAAATCCAGAATAAAGTTTAAAGAAAAACAAAAGACTGCCCATTAATGTGGGGATGTGATGTCATGTGTGCTTGCTTCAAGTTCACTTTTTGTTGAAATTGTGAAAAATTTATCTGTTCATATCTTGAGAACCAAACATCGATTTCAATGCAAATTTCACCAAAATGCTTAGAATAAGCACCTCTCTTACATACCAAATCCTGTTGTGACCTTTAAACCCTTCTTTTAACCAGGACAAAATTTATACAGTAGGGTGCTCATCAAGCAGATAAAAATGCTACACCTTGGAAAAACGTTGCGTAACTTCAGGCCTAAGGGGCAGAAATGATTCAAAACCTTGAAATTGAGCAAACAGTGTGTGAATATTAATTCAAAAATAAAATATACTGTACCTAGGTCAAATCTAAAAAGGCTATATGTATCACGTGCAGCAAAAATTTTTCAAAGGGAGCTTTCCCTAACTTTACAGGCAGCAACTGCTATTAATCTTCGCATTTTGGAGCACCCAGATAAAAATAAGAACACTTCACACATTACAATTTACAGTATGCAAAGTCTGCTGGTAAACCTGTCTTTGTTAACTTCAGTTTTCAGCATGACATACTGTAACTACTACTGTACCTGTAGGCTGACCTCATGCTGTGTAGCATGCAATTCCAGAAAATCATGTGAATCCATGCATATCACGTATAGATTTACAAACATTTTTACAAAGATATACATGCATGCACACACCTTTGACAGCATGGGTGTATCCTACACAAAGGCTGCTTTAGATGCACCAGTGTCAACACTTCCCAGACTTAAGGTTGACATCAAGACCTACAGTACATGTACTTCTCCTGCCTCAATATTTTATCATGACTTTTGGCTCAGAGGGAAGGGGTTTGGCTCTCAACTTTTACAAGAATAGTCCAAAAGCTTATGAAACTATTTCAGGATCATGAAAATATTGTGAAACAATGTCCTCCACCAGCACTAGGTTCAAAATGTTTTGAACGCGGAGAAAACTTTGAACAAGAAAACTTTGCATTATTTCTGTGTTGGTTGATGAGGCCATTACGTGATGGATTCACTTTCTCTGAGTGATCCATTCTAGCCAGATTGGCAATTACTCAATCTGCAGAGTGCAACTGTGCGTACCAAACGTTAGGCTAGGCTTAAGCCAAAAAATAGCATTAGCCTTTGAGAAGTACTGTATTGCTGTCATTACAAATGAAGTGTGATGTAGCATATTTTTAAAGTTTCTTTTGCACTTTCATGTGCCAAATACCTCACAGCCCAACTAGATTAGATTGTGATAGCGGTGCATTTTCATAAATGAAGATAGTTGGTACAGCTTATGCTTTGAGTTTTAGTATCTTCTATCTAGTGTAGACAGTATGACTAACTTACAGTAGACTAGGCCAACTGTACCCCACCTACAGTCACGTTCAAAGCAACTCACCAAAGTGATCCCCCAAAACAACACTGATATTACTGTAATTATTTGTCTGTGGCGAAAAAAAAATGAAGCCATGCCCTGTATCTTGATGGTTCCTTTGGTGGATGTGGTACTGTAAAAAACTCCTTTCAGGCGATTTTCAAGGGTTGCTTGAACAGTCGTAACTGAGAACTTTATAAGCTTGGCAGGTACGACCTGCAGCTACGCAGAGGAGGCCACCTTACTTCATTTTCTATTTTGGACACATTGTGTACCATAAGGCTTGGAGTATAATAATAGACTCCAAATCGTAAAGTATATAAATTGTAAGTCGCGATTGAGGTGCATGCACAGTGCCACTTTTCCATAAAAGCCAATGATTTCCATTCAATGAATCTACACTTGGGCAGCTGAACTCAAATAAGAATATGACATAAGGTGACTTCCTCTCCTTAGACCCATGTGGCACCTCGGCATGTTTCCAATGCTAATGCAGCACACAGATTGACTGCTATACAAAAGTTCATGAACATAGTTTACACAAACCAAAGTGAATCTACGACATCAGAGAAAAAGTGTCAAAGCCTCATTAATATTAAATGAGGCAGACTCATCCATTTTGAAGTAGAAAACTGGAGACGTTTTTTCACCTTTTTTCAATTCTTCAAGACCGATTTTCCTTCAGAAAAAAATGGGAGCTTAATGTACAGTATGAGTTCTTTCAAACATGCTGTGCCCCTGCCAAGTTGCTTTGGACTATTCTTTTAAGTAGCAAAAGAAATGAGTCAATGAATCTATTTTCCATAAAGGAGTGTTCCTACAGGCTAGTTTGAAACTTCTTTAATGTTTTTATTTATTGTTACCTGTTTTAACCTTTTCAATGTTTTAAGTCAATGTTTTACTGTTTGTTTTTCTTTCATTTTATTCAGGTTTATTGTTTTCATATGTAGTGAGCTTGGCAATTTCCAGTTGATGGATTAATAAAGTTCTATTCTATTCTATTCTATTCTATTCTATATTCTATTCTATTCTATTCTATTCTATTCTATTCTATTCTACTCTACTCTACTCTACTCTACTCTACTCTACTCTACTCTACTCTACTCTATTCTATTCTATTCAAACTTTTGGTCTACGTATGTCATGGTGATCATTGTAACTGCCACATCATTGGGAAATTACATAGACTGTAAACTGTAAAACTAGCTTGTAAACTAGCTCTTGTTGAAGCTGCAGCTCCACAAAATGTCCTGTAGCAGCAGGTTCTCACTTTTAACATTTATTTAATTACACACAAACATGATAACTTCCTGCCACTGTAGTATGCAAACTATTGCTTCCAGCAACATTGCAGTGAATGATCATGCTACAACAGGTAATATCAGTTCATTACACATTTATCGTTCTGTGAATAACAGGTATTTAAATGCTAGTTCAGTGCTAGTGGGATGTGAAAGCTGCCAGCAAAGTCTTAACTGGCATTAGCTACCATGCAAGGAAATCAACCTCCCTCACATTTTAGCTTTTAAGTAGCCTGTCTTGTGTCTAGTTTTGATTTACAGCAAATACTGATAATGATTTGTTCAGTTTTTTGAGTTAGTTAGTTAGGTGAGATTTAATGACACACCAACACGAAAGTGTTATATAGTGTCAGTCAACTCAATAAAAAGTTCCAAGTTCATGCTGCTAGAATTGAATAGGACGTTTTAGCCAATGTTACCCGAGAAAAAGGCGTTTTCTCGGGTGAAGCTTGTCTCTGTAATTGGGGCAGTAAACCCTGTTCAAACCAACCTTGTTGCTCTATTGAGCAAATAGTCTTTGAGGAGGCTATTTATTGAACTTTTTGATCTCAAGATACCTGAACAGAAAGTTCTCTGATAAATTCTGGATTATTAGTTGCCAGCTTGAGATGGCTAAAAGTTGCTATTCGCTTCTAGCGTCATATCAAATTTACATTCAGGTGTCGTTAAAGTTCACGTTTGGTTTCCTTTGGTCACCTCTTACGACAGGCAGGAAATACCCTAGGCATATTCTACTTCCCCACGCCACAGGGGCATTCAGTTTTTTGAGGGGCACTCTTGTGGCCTAGCTTTGCAGAGTGCCCCTTCAGTTTTTGAGGGGCTCCCTGCAAAGCTAGGCCACAATGAGAAAAAATAAAATGTATGAACCTTACTTCACAACAGAAGACAACGTATTTTAAACCATGAATATGGCTCATTATAGCAACCTAAACATAAATTATGTTAGAATATGACCACTTAAAAAGAAGAGTATGGCAGAAACATATACCCCAAAATATAGGCACTCATTTGCCACACTTGTGGGTAATTCTTAGGGATGCACCGGACATCCAGTCTGGCCAGATTATCCAGCCGGATTTTTTAAAATCCTGCCAGATTTTCCTATAAACCTGGGTAGCATAATGTACATGATCTGAGTTAAAACAAACATGAACACTGCAGCAACTGTCACAGAATTAATTTAAAGTTCATAAATGATAGCTTATCAGGCATGTTATGCAACATTTGAACACCTTTATTTACTGTAGCTTTTAGAAATGACTGAACCAAACAAGCAACAAAGTTATAAAAGTAACTGATTTGCATGTACATGTAACAAATATGACTTTAAATTACTCCAACTGTGTGAAATAAACTGAATGGATGAAAAGACCTTTCATGCAATTTAAATAAGGCTACTGCAGTGCACAGTAGTACTGTGCACAATGGATAATCCATATTACAGTAATACCTGAGTCACATCATTCAAGGCAGTGTCTCAGTTAAATTGCATTGGGTTGTACACAAATACACACTTGAACACTTCCCTTTACTTTTCTTCACTTTTTAACACAAACTTGCCCATTAAAGTTGTGTAGTAAAAGCAGGAAATGTGTTTCATCTTGAATTTCAGAAGACATCATTACAAATTGAAGTTGCCTATGGGGTCACTATCAATGTTTTCTGTCCCTAATAATTAATCACACACACTGAAGTATACACAATATGACATTATCAAACATATAATATGTAATGTCAGAACGTGTGATATATCTCTGCCAAAAAAAATATTGATGTCAAATAGTGTGCTTCAGTTTTTAGATACCTGTATCAATTCATGGCATGTTTATACTAGAAATTGTGTATGAAACAATGGTGCTGTGCATAGTAAAAAACCTGAACCTTAACAGTCTTTTTACATGTGAGCAGTCAATTTACAGTAGTTATCACTACCCATGACTCTCTTTGCCAAGTATTACTGGTCTTCATAATTTGTAGAATTTTGTTGAACATGTGGTGATGTACTGTAGTTCAAAAAGAACAAACTGATGCAAAACAACTTTCAAGATTCCATCAGGAGTCTTCTCTACAAATACTGTACTCACTTAGAGAGGGAAAATACAAAAGAGCTCTTGCTTGCCCCCCCTTTGCTGCAGTCTTGCTCTACTTGCTCTACTTCTGCAAGAACACAGTTTGTCATGCCTTTTTTCTAATATTATACTGCAATTTTTGGTTAAATAATTAGGTAAACACACTTGTACAACACTTGAAGACAAATTACATTTCCCATTAGTCCTTCACAAACATTACGTTACAAAGCAAAAAACTCTTATCCCAGAGTTTCTCTGCTTTTCTAAATTTCACTTTATTCGTCTGCATTGCAAAAATCTGGTTCTGGCCGGATTTCAAGTAGGTTCCGGCAAAATCCAGTTCCGGCAGGATCCAAAATTTTGGATCCGGTGCATCCCTAGTAATTTTCCTGCTGAATCTACTCTAGCCCTTTCTGAGCAGAATACAATGTACTTACTGTGTCATATATGCAAAAACAATAAATATAACCTTCTTTATCGCTTTAACAAATATCTGTTGTTTTTTATAATTAATCATGCAATCATCAGGATATGCCTGAGTTTGCCTCTTCTTCCAAATTAATTCATTCAATGTCTTCCATTGATTCACTCTTACTCTATAGGCCTAGTATGTAGACCCAACCCCTAAGCAATCAAGAAGGAGTCTAAGGGGGTTGGACTACAAGGGCATCTTAATCATGGGGCATAATCAGTTAAGACAAATCATTGCTCTGTGAAGTGGGGAACTTGTGCAGATCATGAGAGGAGCATTCCACTGCGTCTCTTGAACTGGATCAACTTATGCATTTGTGCAGTGATCTGGGATTTTTTTATCATATTCATTTTAAAGTGGTGGGCATAGCGAAAGATGAAAAACAAGCAAGTCATCAATCTCAAAGTATTTGACTTGGCCTGCAAAAATGATTTCTAAATAAATAAATGATATTTTGGTGATTCATATTGATGACTGTTCCTCACAAAGTCTGTTTTACCATATTCAATTTGCATGTCTCATTTTGGCATGCATGGAACATGCAGGCTGCATATGTATTGTAATGCCACTGGCCTAACTTGTATACTGGGCTAATCATGAGTGGATCACTTAACAAACTTTGTAACCATAAAAATATCATTGAAAACATCTATAAAAATCAGTGAATCTTGACAGTAATATTCTGCAATATATCTTCCTCTTTGTGCTATATTTTGGTGTTTTTTGGATTGAGAAAGCTGCTGAAAATACACCTTGAAATGTAGGTGGCAGTACAAGTGACAATGCTTATGAAGTAATCTTGTGTCAATCACTTCATTAGACAAACAAATAAAATCCAAGTTTTTCAAATAATGATACAGAATTATCTCTTTTCTATCAGAATTCTTATTTAGAACTTCATAAAAGGCACTCTCATCATCATTTTTAGTAATATTTTTGCAAATTTCTGGTTTGTACAATTGTCCAAACTTGAAAATCTGGCCATGACAAACATTTTTGCTTTAAACATAAAAAAAATGATGGCAAATAATGGATTTCGCTATTGTTTGAAGAACATGCATCGCAGGTTATTCTAACATTGCAATCACGTCCCATTTACATGTTGCCCAGGCGTTTAGATGGCAGTGATCGACTCATGATGGTGATCGACTCATGATAGCTTTCTCTTCTGTTCAATAATAAGTGGTACCACTACCAGTTGATAGGCAATACATTACTTCACCACTTTTCAAGTTCAATGGCTGCTATGCAGCTGCCGTTCAGTTATTATTTTGATAGGCTATTTTCAAAAAAGGTGACAGTTCCCTACCTTGTAATTATAGGTCTGTTTCTCTTACATGTGTCTGCTGTAAATTGTTAGAACATATTATTGCCTCAAACCTTATGAACCATTTTGAAATACATAACTTACTCTCTCCCACCCAGCACGCCTTTCGTAAGTCTCATAGTTGCGAAACACAACTTGTGTCGATAATTGAGGACTGGGCTTCCTCCCTTGATGCCCATAAACAAATCGATGTGTTTATCTTGGACTTTGAGAAGGCCTTCGATACCATTCCTCATGAACTGCTTAAGACCAAGCTGTATACACTTGGTGTTTCAAATCAGATTCTTCGTTGGGTTGATGACTTTCTTGGTGATCGTAAACAATCTGTTGTTGTCAATGGAACCCGGTCTCCTCCGATGCAAGTTCTGTCTGGAGTTCCCCAGGGGTCTGTCCTAGGACCAATTCTCTTCTTGGTTCATATCAATGATATCGTCACTGGTGTTTCCTCCAAGGTTCGTCTTTTTGCAGATGATTGTGTCTGTTACCGTATTATTGAGTCCGATGAGGATTGTCATAAACTTCCATGTGGGGCATGAGATTTCAGCCCACTAAGTGTAGCATTATTACTTTTGCTCGGAAAAAAAGTCCCACAATTTTAGGTATGTTTTAAATAGGATTGAGCTCCTGAGGGTAGATAGTATTAAGTATCTCAGAATTACCTGCCCTGATGATGTCAAGTTAATGCTTATAAAGGAATCCTTCGGCCTGTTCTGGAGTGCGCCAGTACTGTTTGGGACCCCCACCAGGTTTACCTGCGCGACAAGCTTGAGAGTATACAAAAAAGGTCTGCTAGATTCATTGCCTATGACTATTCTAGGGAGCCAGGATCAATGACCAGTCGTTTTAAGGAACTAAACCTTCTGCCCTTAACTGATAGGCGGAGGAAAAGTAGACTGATCCTTTTTTCCAAAAGGTCTGTTTGGCCAGGCTCAATTACATGTTGACTGTCTCCAGCGGCCTACTCGTTATAAATTTAGTTTCCTGCCTCGAACCATTAAGGATTGGAATCGTCTCCCCCTGAATGTAATGAGGGTTGCCTCTGTCCATAAGGACCCTGTTAGTGTTACCTATATTACTGGGCATACTATGCGTGGTGAAAGAATGTCCTTTGGATGTGTCACCTTTTTTAACATAACATAACAGGTTGAAGGGCAAAGGAGGGCCAAAGCCCCATAAGATGCCCTGAAGTCCAGGCCCTAATCAATTAACTCTTCGAAGATCCAATGCCAGAGTGAGTGTGGATGAACACCGGCGAACTTCGCCTTCTCTTTTCGACTAATGCTCAGAGGTAACGAGGCAGGCGTGTACTAATAGCTCCCAATCCTGCTCTCGGGACCACCATTCAACGTCCCCATCCGACGGACGTGGGCGTATCCCCATTTTTTCGCCACTTTCCCAAAGTGGCTGGAGGGGGTGGAGGTTATACTTGCTCTGCACCACTGCTCAACAGCTGAACTGAGCAAGCGGACAACTTCCTGAAACGGACAACCAAATACCCAATTTTGTAATTCACCAATTTTAAACCCCCTCAGCATCACTGTGAACAGCTATGCTGAACAAGCTAATTTTTAGACCCCGGAAAATTTCCAAGTGGTTCCACCGGGATTTGATCCGGGGACCTTCAGTATGCAAGACAGTACGCTCAAACCACCAAGCCATCTCCACCCACTTTGAAGAAGAAGAAGAGGCCCTTTGAGGCAAGGATGTTTTCAATTGTTTTTTCAGTCTCGTATTGGTTCCTGCCTTGTGCAAAAAGTTGCGTGCCATCGGTATTTAGGCTAGGCTATGAACTGTAATCTAGTCTATTCTAAGTTAGGCCTAACAAGTTAGGCCTAGGCCTAATGCTAAGTCTGAAGTTTCAAACCTACCACCACATAACATTTCACTGCGGAACCTGCATCTTGGAAGTGTTCTGCAAAAGTTACCCTCGGTTTACGATGTACAGCGATGATCAATCTAGCTTGAGTTTGTCTTTTTCTAGCTCAGCTAACGTGACTTTTTACGAAGAATGATGCTGTCACTGGATCTCATGGATTGGTACTTTCTGGGCCACGTACGTACAAGTTCGGCATAACAATTCCAAACACACACAGGTCATATCAATGCACATAAAAAGACACTGCTTTCATGGTAAGTACAGATACAACTCGAGTATGGTGCTATTGTTGTACTGAAAAACCTACACAGTAACTTGGAGTTGGACGTCTACACGGAAGTAACTTACTTCCATTATTTTGACGGTCCAATGGTCTTTGCATCTGGTAAATGTGGTGTACACTACCTAATGTTTATTTGTATGTCACACAGTATTCGCCAGTGAGTTGGCTACTTTATCACGTTCATCACCAAGAAAACCAATCGGCGGCAATTACAATTAAAGAGTAGCTCTCACCTTTTTCAAGGTTGAACTGAGGGGAACCCCCATCCAACACTGCGGAAAGTGTTCCAACAAAAATGCTAAAACAAACCAACCTGATTCCAGATAAAAAGGATGATGTGCCAGGATCGGTGAAATTTTGTTTTGTTTATGATAGACTGACCTCCAGAGTTCAGAAACGAAGTGGTTGGTGTCGATTGCTTTTGGATGACAAATTGCGAGCTCAGTCTATGGGTGTCACTACTTCAGTCATCTGGTGACACAAAAGTACTTGATTCAAAAAAATAATTGATATCCATAATCTACCACTAGGTTAAGATAAATTTTCATTTTCTTTTCGAAACAATGATTCGTATCACTGTGAATGAAAATTTGACCTCTACAAATTTGAAAAATTAGCTGAAATAATGGTCTAAACTGAAATATTTGACAATCTAATAGTAAAAGAGAAAGACACATCAGAATCCTTTCTTGTGTTATAGGTATTATAAGTCAAGACTGAGGTTTCTCAAAGCAAAGCATCAACGGTGCAGTAGTTCCGATATAGCTCCCGAGAACATAAGGGGCACGCGGGCAGGTGAAGATCATGACCCCTGACTCATTTCCGCAACTCGGACTCGAATTTCGTGCAGGGGTCTGAAAGAAATCGGGCAGCCTTGTGAGTGGTATCTTTTGCAAAAAAGTGTTCCCAAATTCTTTCAAAACTTTTCCCCAAAAAATATGATTCATCAATAAAAAGGACTAAAAAGAAAAATACCACAGTTCATATCGAAAAGTTTTGATCATAAACCTCCCAAATGCGTTACAGTGTGCGGGCGCATTTGGCATTCAATTTTTTAGGTTTTTCGCTTTATGTAGTATTCGGGGTTGTGTCTTAAGGTCTGGCTAAACTGGATTTGTGATTTTCATACTATTGCACATCTAGTGAATGCTTTTTTGACTGGACACACCCCTTACTTTTGTCGTAAATAATTAATTTATGGGATTTGATGTCTATGGGCTAAAAAATGTTTTTCATCCCAATTTTACATAATTTAGAGGATTAACACTTCTAGCCACAAATATATTGACACGACTAAACGCGTTTCTGGGAGCTGCATGTCACAGGTAACAGGAGGAGAAGAATTGCTTTTATTTGGATCTATATTTTTGTCGTAAAAGGCGTGTAGTAAAGGCATAAAATGGCCCATTATTTTGGGGAAATTCCCAAAATTATGACGTCACAAAATTTTGAAACCGTCAAAAATCATGTATTTTGAACGGAAAATCGGCATTTCATGAGTTCCTCTCACCTTGACATATCATTCCAAAGCATAACCGATTTAGCTTACCGTAATTAGAACATTTAAAAAATTTTGATATAGAATGATCATATGATCGTTTTTGTACAAAACTTTTCGATATGGACCAGTAGCGTATCTGCCGGGGACAGAGGGCAAAGTGCCCCTGACTGATTCGACCGGGAACTTCAGCTCAATCCATGGGGTTGAAAGGGGGGAAGAAAGGGAGCATAGGCTTGGCGGGGGTAATTTTCTATGAGGAGACAAGAGCAGTTTTGCCCGAATAATGTCAACGTTTATTATGTTTTGCCCATGTTTTGCCCGAATATTGCTTTGGCCCGATCGAATTGGAAGGGCGATGGCCCCCTGAACCCCGCCCCGTATACGCATATGAAAAGGAGAAACGGAGAGAAGGGGAAAAGAAGAAGAGAGAAGGCGGAAGAGCCTATTTAGCTTCAGTCAGGCTCAGTCCACATTTTTTTTTCGTTACTTGTCCATCATGTTAGCTGTTCTTTAAGTCGCCTTGCCCCCATGCATATCTATTTTTCCAGTTTTAATAAGTCTTTGTGGAGACTTTCATAGATACTTGCCCAGCGCTATACGACATTGAGCAGTTTACTTACCTAAATAACTTCTTACTTGTCTTAGCCTGCGGGGCGTGGGATTTGTCGAAGCCTGCTTCAGATAAGAGAGAGCTGACAAGGTCTGATCTTTCTTTGAAATCCGGAGAAATTCTAAGTGAAATTCCTCATGAATGTCTGTTAGATTAAAACAGAGAAAAGTTGTTTTTAGTAACTCCCATCGTTTTATCCGTGCAGCATACCGTATTTATAGCACTGATATCTTACCACAGGGAACTAGTCAAAAAGTCGCCAAGGCTTTTCGAAACGAAAGGTACTAAGCTAATTTTCGCAGGACTTCAATTTCGGGGAAAGGGTCTGGAAAAATAGGTCAGCCAGTTTTGAATCTTAAAAATCTGGCATGTTTAATTACACTGAAAACTTTCTCGTGCAATCTTTTTTTTATACATTGAAAACGTTCATGTTTTAACAAAAACGTTGATAACCATACCATACTGTAATTTTATCAACTGTGAAAATTTTCCAATGTTTTTTACGAGATAAGATAATATGAGATTTTACTAAGAAAATAAAATGTACTCTGCAGGTCAATGAAGAGAATGTGACTGGAACATCATTATGTTATAAAATGGGTAAGTAAGACTGTACGTTTTATTACGATTAATCGAAGAAATAGATCACCTGCGCTGAGGGTAGTTTTCAAACAGTTAAAAGAAAAGGGGACACTTTTTTACCTTCAAGGTACCTTTGAACGATCAATAAAAACTTAAAACTAGTGAAAAAAATTGTTTGCACAAGGAGCTTCAGACGGCATTTTCTTCTGAAAAATATAGTACTTCACAAGTAGAAAGTGATAACCAGAAAATAGTCTGACTTTGAAAATAAAAATATATCTAAATAAAAATTATAGAACCGTACTCGATAATTTCAGAAAATATGTTTTAAGGTTTCACCTTTTTGCCCCCAAAAGGTGCAGCGCCGTTTTTCCGTTTTATCCATTAAATACATGAGGTAAATAATTCGTGCTTAGTATACGGTGGAGAAAACAGAAATGAAAAAACTGTAACTTACTTTCTCTTTTTGACTGAAAGCGGGTTTGATAGATGTCGCTCGAGACATATTCGGCATAGGCCTACTCAAGGTTTGAATATCCCAGTTCAATCGGGCTCACTGAGTTGATATCGATAACTTAATGAGAGTGTACCACTTTTGTGCATAATTTTAAAAAAGTGTCTGGTCACGAGTTTTTGGAAACCAAATTCAACCAAATTAATTACTCACTCAAAAAACAGTTATTTGTAGGAAGTGGGAATTGTGTAAGTTTGACCATTTGTCATTTGTATGTGAAGAACTTAACATGATTGGAAATATTGATGAATTTTATGAACCAACTCAATAGGGCGCTTTAACAATTGTTCTAGGAACAGTTGCCAGCTTTTCAGTAAGTGAGATGTCAGTAAATTAAACGTGAGCAGTGGCTCGTATTGCGAATTCTATCAATCCAAGTGGGTGGTGTCCCCATTTTCAATACCGGTGTTCGGTGAAGTTATCAAATACAAAGGAACAACATGTATGATACCAAAATACAAAGTAAATGGACAGTTACTACGAAATTTCCTTTTGAACTCAGCAAAACTTAAGTAAGAATGCAAACATCTGATAGAATCAGAAACGTACGTAATACCTTTATCATGCCAGGATTTAAAATAGATGACGTTATTAGAAATTTTTGTGTTGTGATTATTCCAAATAAATTGAGTCTTGAAATTTCTAGTAGAGTTGGCATAAAAGGATGATGTCTAAGTCTCTAAAACAAGTTAATAAAAATGTTGTCATCCGTACACAATTCATTTCTCTTAAAGTTACACTAAAATAAAAAAGTGTTGCCATACTTTATAATAATGTTTCCAAAAGTCAACGCTATTTTCAATATGACTTTTTATCGAACACTTTAACTTACTCATAAAACTCTAAATATGAGTAACATTAACACTTCCATTCGAACTAGAGTTCGTTAGATAGATAGAATTAGAAATAGAATACAACTTACGGCATTCTGCCCGGTTTCCTTAACCAAATCAATTTAAAAAATACCTGCTCTCCAAGAGATTAATGAATTGATCAGGATGGTTATATAGGGCAAGCATTGAAATAAATAGATCAACTGGGATAGTGGAAAGGTATTCACGAAAACAGATTACCAATTGGGGAAAGGTCGCAACAGGACCGCTAGCCTGGGTAGCGCCTCTGTGACTGCAGCCCCCTTTAGGCTGCCGACCCTACGATTACGGCTACTCGATGAATTAAACCGGTGAAAATTTCCATGGCGATGGTGCCCGCTGGTGTCACTCCTAAAAAATGCTATATACCAGAGTGAGTGTGCATAAACACCGACCGACGAATTTCTTCCTCTCACCGGCATTTAACCCGGGGACCTCCAGAGTGCAAAACAGTACATCAACCGCACCAAACCAACTCCCTCTCCTTTATGGAATAGAAGCCCATCGGGAGTTGGAAGAATATTTCAGAGCCAAATTTATTTTTGAATTGTTAAGGACTGAAAAGGATCAACAAATTCCGGACATTTTGGTGAAATTATATTAGTTTCCCTTGCTCTTTTCTCGAGATATCATCGATTGAATATTGCAAATTTTTACAGAGAATGAACTTGAGGCAAGCAGACATAATTTCATGGATTCACCGATGTTTTGTGTTAATTATTTACCACCAATTTCATGCAACTTAACGCTGATATATTGATCCTTAAGTGCATCGTAAGCAATGCAATTTTTAAAACTTTATATACCTTAGGCCTGGGCAAGATGAATTTATGGTCAGTCTGGTATAATGAAAAATAAGGAAAAACATAACATTGGCCAACAATGTGAATCTACATGACATCACACTTGCTTCAAGTTCACTTTAAAGGTGTAGAAAATGTTTCAACCTCAATTGCTAACATCTCGAGAACCGAACATGGGAAATGACTACGTCGTCACCGTTTATATTGAACTCAGTAGTGCCTGCACTAACGGTTTGATTATGGAGATTATTTTCCGAACCCCAAGAGCGAGTTGTTCTTCGTTTTCTTTCTTTAACGGTATGTACGAGAGAAGGGAGGCCAGGTAAAATTTTCGTTTAATTTATTTATGATGATCCATGATCAGTTGGATCTCTTTGCTCACATTACCCCGCGGAGTGGACTCTGTTTTCACAGCTTCTTAGCTTCCAAAACCACCATCCGCCCAAGCGAACAGGACTGCGTTCAATTTTAGACGCAAACTTCATTACCATAATATGATTTATTCATGTACATTCTCATTATTTGTGTTATTGTTTATGAGCGAGTGTGCGTACCCATGTGGCCGTAAACTGGAAGTCTAGACTGGAACCTGAGGTGCCCTACCATTTCTATGTTGCATAAATACTGAGCAGTGCCACGGGGCGTGGGTATGGCAATGACGTACCAACTCTGTGCCGGGTAGCGTGGGCTGCCGGGACAAGAGGTTGCCTTCTTATGTATATTCGCTAACATTCAATTAGTCTGGAGGACACATATTTCGTCGAATATCCAAAAGAATTTGTTCAGGTTAGCTTTGGCAAGCGTTAGTAGGTATGATACCGCCTGCTGCGCAGGTAATGCTCACATAGGCTTGTGCTGTACTTTTTACCTTTTATTTATTTTTTTCTTCTTCTTCTCCTTTATCATCAAGGGTGCGCTCAAAATGCGTGAAAAGCGTTTTCCAAGTGAACAATTCACTCCATAAAATATCACTGTTCATGACGGTCGAAAATTTAGGGCGCGCTATTCAGAAATGTTCAGTTCTCTCCCTGCGGTGCCGAATATAACTGATACATGACGAACAGTGGAAGACAGAGTGAAACAAAAAAAAAAAAGATTTGCGCCTTTATTGAGAACATTTTTTGAAATAATTTCTTTATATGTTATCTTAAGTCGTTCCTTTCAGAGAGAATGATTCTCACTAACCCCACTCTCCCCGTCGCCCTACCGCAACATCTAGTCTTGGCAGAACGATATCTGAAACTTTGTCCCATGCAGGAAAGGTGTCCCATGCAGGAAAGGTAGTGTCTGTCAAGTCCCTTATTCCCACCCCACCTAAACGTCTCGACTAGAAACTGGATATCACCCCCCCCCCCCTCCTTAAACACAGTTAACTCTCACAACGAACTACATTTTTTGTAGCAGTGCACAGAAATTCTAAATTGGTACAGCCCTTTTATTGACAGAAGAGTACTGTAGCTTATCTTACACAGAATGAACAGAAGGGTGTTTTTATTACACATTAGGTTCTTTTTCACTCACCATTAAGCAATAAACCGAGATTGTGCCTGGATGAGGATGAGTTTTAGATAGTTGTGGAGGGGCTAAGTAAGTACATAGGTAAGGAGATTTGAAACTGGTTGGAGTGAGAGGATTAGGCCTTTAATTTATCTTAACAACATTAAATGTATGGCGGGCACATGTAGACTAATTTGTATGAATGAGATGCAGGTGTTATTCAATACTCTAGCCAGTTGTGCATGACTTTTTACAGGTCACTGCTAAAACGAAATGCGGTTTCCCAAATTTTCTCCAATACATATGCTCAAATATTTGTCTAAGAAGGCAAAATATCGGAGATTTCGTCGAAGAACCACGGCCTGCAGCCTTAGATAACATTATGTAACACCAGCGATATTCAGTGACAGTGCGACCTCACATACTAAGAGGAAGATTCTTCAACAATATCTAAATTTTTGCAATTTCCTCACAAGGAACCCTTCGGAATCCAAATTTTATTCGAAAGAATTCAAAATTTACTTCTACAGATATTTATTTTATTTCGTTTTACCTCTGATTCCTCCACCAAGCTTCGCTCCCAAAGAATACAGTTATTTTCACAATTTAACACAAAATCGGAAAATTTAGTATGTTTGCCTTTAATGTGGTACCACATAATGGAAAATTTTCAGTTTTTCATTTTCTAGAGGCAGTTAAGAGCATAGCAATAAACTAGGAATTTTACCGTTAGTATACGATAGAGGACGCAAGGACGGTAGTTTCTAATTAGAGTTTGGTTAAGTTTCTCTCTTCAAATACTAACATTCTGGACGATACCTGGCAACTTAGTTTGTGCATACTCAGTTTATTTCCTTTTTTTTAAAAAAAAAAAAAAAAAAAATCCCCATGTCTGTTTCACAAAGTATGTGTTACGGTAAACCTTCAGGTATAGACAATTTCGAAGATACTTAAGTAAAATACAGAATAGGAGGAGTAAACTAAATTTATCACTCTTTTTAAATTTTCTCTTTTCTAGCCGTTTCCTTTTATCTTCTTCTTTTCCTCTTCTTTCTTCCTTTTATTTTTTTCCTTTTTTCTCTTTTGGATTATTCGATGGGCTTGTAAAGAGCATTCCAAAAGTTTAACGCCTATGAGAAAAGAGAGAGAGAGAGAGTGAGGATTTCTACAAAGCTTTGTTTGGTTAAACGATGGCTGGATGGAGAATGTCGGTTCCTGAACTGATGCTTCACCACCATCAAAGCAGGGGCTAAAGTTAGTGAGCGGCTTCCTGATGAAGTTGGTAATGCTGTTCAAAGAAGTACAATATGTATTATTGATACTTCCAGACAGTTTTAAGGAAGGGCAAACAGCGCTTACACTTTTCTGGTTCGTCCATTCTAGGTATTGCCTTTAAAGCAGGGTTGTCCAACCTACGGCCCGCGGGCCACGGTCCGGCCCGCGAAAAGGTTGCGTCCGGCCCGCCAGAAATAATCTATATTGCAAAATTATTCAATAAGCAGATTAACTGATGACAACTTTAGGTTTCGACGTCCGCTGTGGCATGTTTCCTTTTAAATGAAATAATTCATTTCAAATGTCTGCTACATGCAGCTACATTGATGTGTTGCCCACACGGGCGGGTTGAGAATGATTCAGGAGGAATAAGAAAAAAAAACTTTGTCCGAATATTCTGTCCAACACCATCAATTTTTGCTAAAATTTATTTATTTTTTCAATCAAAAACGAAAATGAATCAGTGTTCCCTACGCGCAATGATTGCATTTTGTTGCCTTGGGTGTCGGGAAAAATTGTGAAAAAGACGAGTATAGAATGCGGCCCCTTGTCCATCTTAACCATTACATGTGGCCCACCGCTGCGAAAGGTTGGACAACCCTGCTTTAACGATTTGAAGGCGTTTCGAATCGTCATCCACCATGCATGTAAATATCCGATTTTGTCATTTCCAGAGCTCGGAAAAGTTTACCAACCTGATTTATGAGCGAGAACTAATGCAGTTTATAGGCTATTGCATTTTGCGGCCCGCAAAGCCGGCGGGAAATTTTGTTTTTTGAGATTTGGAAAAATGAAAAATTGGTTTTCTGAACCGGGAAGTGTCGGGGAAGCATCCTTCCGCCCCTCATCTTCTACTGGGGGCTGTTTCTCCCAGCCCCACTTCCTATGCCTATGGTTGTGTCCTACCTACATGCCACCTCGACGAGGCCGGCAGGCTTAGTTGACCAAACGGTCTACAATTTGTTTTGGAAACAAATTTAAAACAAACGCAAAGAAACTGCTTCGATTAAAAGAAGGCATCACAGTTATGTTACTGGTTTGTGCAACGTGAATTATGCACTCAGAAAGGCAAAATTGGCTTCAGAATATGTCTCAAACTAACCGCACCTAAAGATCTACCTTCGTTAAGAAACCCTAGCTTGCAGTTCTGACTTTGAACATTTTAGGGTACAATAGGCCGTGGATCTCTTTCAATTAATTTCTCGTCTGAAATCGAAGAACGACTCTTCTATTCAGGAGAAGAATTATTCCTCCTGTCGTGGTTGTTCATTGGTATGTCTACATAATGCAGGTGACGTAGCTACGGAGGGGGGGGGGGTCTTGGAGGCTAAATCCCCCACTGAATCGCCCACCCCCACCCCCTCCCTCCCCCAGCAGCCCCCACTGGCGACCTGGGCAAAAAATATATTCATGCTGGCTAATGATAATATTTAATCCGGGCTACCCGACTACTATGACGTAGAATGATAGATACACTTGCGGTAGAACCACGCAGTTGCAAGCCTGGGTATTCTACAATTGTGCCCACTCTGAATTTCGGAATAAATTCAGGTAGACTGTTTAAAAAGCTTCATATCTTTGGTATCTCTTGACTTTTTACTTGTCGGGTTTTTTGGATGGATAATTTTCTAGCAGATTTGGAGTGGCTGAAACTGGCTACCTTGGTGTGGACTAAAGTGTGCTCCTAGCATCTGGCATGTTTCTTTCTCCTGTAGGGATTTTTTTTATTTCAGTTCCTGGGGATCCACAAATTTGTTCCCAAATCATACTTGGTGTGTGGGTAGAATATTTGAGTCAAATATAGTTAGAAGGAATTTGCCCTTTGCACGGCCATTGCTGCCAGTCATTGGTCCATGGAGTAACCACCTGAGGTGGTAACTCCATGATTGGTCAGTGCAACAACAAAACCCATTTTGGGTGAAAGCAGTCACAAGGGTCGCAACCTTACCAGTATTACCTCACAGGATCTCACTTAGCTCTTGGGAGGAGTGGACATCCCCAGTGGCGTACGAGACGGGGCAGGGGAAAAACTGCCCTGAATTTCCACAAAACTGAATTCGGGCAGGTACTTGGGAAAAAATTCGGGCAGAAATTTGAAAAAATTCGCACAGCCCTTTAATTTTGAAAAATGGGATGATTTTTTCATAAAATTCCTAAATAAAGCCGAAATATTAAAAAACAAGATATGCCCAAAAAAGGAAGGAAACGTCATATTGTCGCAATAAAATTTTCATGAAAACCCAAATTGAGTCAAAATTGCAAAAAAACTGATACCTTCGGGCAGCGAAAAAAGCTATCATTCGTACTTTTACTTTACAGATAATCACAACACAGTGCCGTAAATTGTCGAATATCATCCAAATTCCTTCAAGCATTTGCCCGAAAATCAAACAGATAAAAAATCGTGACACATTTTGGAAGCCTGTGGCTTAAAAGTAACAATCATTCTTGAGCCTGTTTTTAAATCTTGTGTAACACAATACCTGACATGGCCGATTATGTTAATAGCTTCAAATCATTGCCGAAAAACAGAAAGCGCTACATTTAAAGTAAAATTTTCATGGAAAGTAACAAAGATCTGCGACACATTTGGTTAGAATGTGTATAAAAGCTTTTCATCCTTCCCACTTCATACTGTAGTGTCGCAAAAATTGCTCGAAATGGTCAAATATTATGGGCAAAGGTTAAAACAATGCTGGGAAGTTTTCAATTGCAAAATTAATTCAACGAACAGACAGGAGGGGATTCAGGTGCCCAAAGTTTGCCATCTATCCTGCTCTAAAGCCAAATACGGGCAATGGTTATGAAAATCGGGTAATTTGTTTTTCGATACTTTAATGATGCAATGTGAGGTCTTCCCAAAAGTCTGCTAGAAAATTCATTTACACACACCTTGTAGTGTTACAATTTTTCAAAGGTAAAATCATTTATAGTCGGAAATTCGGGCAGTCACAAAATTTCATCAATATATATTGAACTTATTTAGCCAAGAGTCGCAATAGAGTAAAATTCATTAGCACGCATGTTTTCATTCCGTTTTGTAGTTTTCCCACGAAAATACGCGTGACCATTTCATCTATTGGTAATAATACACTTTTATCTGGTAATTTTCTGATCAAATAGCGACTGCTTAGATCCCAGTACAGGCATGGGAAATATCATTTTTGACTGTCTGAGGGTCCGATTTTCAAAATTTTCTGTTCGTTCCGCGTCAACCAGTGGTGGAGCTCCTGGTAGAAAGTCTTCCTAGCAGAATTTTAGTTTCAATTGAACATTTTTTGCCATAAGGAAACTCAAAATAGAGACTGCTTAGATCCCCTTATAAGCCCGGGAAATGCCATTTTCAACTGTCTGAGAGGTCGGATATTTCAAAATTTTCTGTACGCTTCGTGCCAACTAGCGATGGCGCTCCACTTTGACTGTCTTACGGGCAAAATAACATTTTTCGGGCAAAAATCTTCTGCACCCAAACTGAAATGCTCCCTTACGCCTATAGGAATACCTTACTCAGGAGTGCACTGCAACAACTGCTTGCACCATACAGGAGGATTCCGTATTTGCAATCCAAGGACACAATCCAGTGGTGTATTGAACTGAGCTAATCAGTATCTCAAAAGTGTGTTTGAATCTGAGAAAAATGACATTTTTCTCACCAGAATCAAACACAATTAAACCTGCCAATTGCCATTTCCAGCCATCTGGGAGGTGATGAAATCCAAAATTTTCTTTGTACTCTCCGCGCCAACCGATGTTTGCGGTACGCTTAGATAATAAACTCCAGCCCCCCTACAAAAGTATCCAGCCCCCCCCCCACAGCCATAAATCCTATCGCCCTCCTTGATTTGTTAAAAATACAACTTTAAAGAGCCCATGAAATTACTCAAAGACAACGATTTGGAGCCTCATTCTGACATTCTCTAACACTATCTATCAACAAAAAAAAAGCATTTCTTTTCAAAAATTCTGCCCCACAAAAGAGAAATGCTCAAGTGAAATGGTACCCATTTCAGCACGACAGCTGAAAAATATAAAAGATGTAAAAGTGCATTGAACCAAGAATGACATCACAGGAACCCAACTTCACAGTGTGTGTATTATAATGCTTTGTTTTAGTAACATTTTGCTCACAGATTGCGTAGCATGAGACCGGTACTGGTCAAATAATTTCTGAATTATATCTGAAGAATAACATAACACAACAGGTTACTGGGCAAAGGAGGGCCGCTGTAAAGGCCCCATAAGATGCACTGTAATCCAAAAATACCCCCCAAAACAAACCACCAACACCTAACGAGCCCAGAATAAAGCCAAAAATATATCAATCAAAATTTGATATTCTCACTCCCAATGCCTCAAAAGAGGAATTTTGTCATTATTCACTCAAGCGGTCCCATTCATGTTAGGCACAGTTTTGGTTCCGCAGCGATCTAGTCGATCTATAACTAGACAGCAATTCTTTCAACCAGAAAAAGAAAATATTTCAACTCTCATTCAATCAGATTGTTGAATAAGAAGACTTATATCTCACCCGGATTCCTTTGAAAGATATCCCTTCCATGTAAATTTGTCACAAACATTAATACATGGATTACTTTTTGTATTACTTTTGCTAGGAAAAAATCACATATCCCAGGTCTCTCGCCAAAAGTTTACGACTTTCACGTTTGAGGGCTCTCGACTGGATCGGAATTACAACAAATTGTAAGCTTATTTTCTCCGACCACAGAACGAAATATCTTTCAAATAAGCCAATCATAATTGACTATTCTAGAAGGAGCTCCGCCCCATGCAGCTTTTAAATGCTCGCAACACGGTGTGTATGTTTCACGTACATTTTCACTTTGATACAATGAACGTGTCTGGTGTTGTTCACAAACAACGCAGATTATATGTTGCGTTGTGTGCCAACTACATCCCTGTAATACGAAGGTATTCCGCGATCAAGGGTTTTTTCGCTTCACTATTTCTATCGTTATTCACGTTTGTGAATCTTTGCTGATATCTAATGGGCACAGTGTTGTCAGATAACTGGCAGATTTATTATAAAGCATAGGCTTAACGTTAGTGTAAGGCAGAACTTTGGGGATCCTGTCCAACTGTGTTTAAGGGCTAACGTTAGGTTAGGCTATGTTAGGCCTAAGTTAGCGTTGCAATTGATAAACTTGCACTGTGAGTTATAAGTAAAGTTGTAATGTTAACTTGAGGATATGAACAGTTAGGCTAACAAGTAATTGTACCCTGGACACATTTCAGGGCACGTGTATCGTACCTAACACGTTACCCACACACCTGAACACTAATGTTTTGCCCCTGTGTACAGACTGCAGTGTAGGCCTAGCCTACACTTGACACGTCGTCGTGGATAGCAACCAGCCAAACGTTAGGCCTAGTTCAAGTTGTGACACGGTGCCGCTTGTGTCTGTTCAGTGTCAGTACACACTGGCAACATTTTTGGACACAACGTGTATTGCAAAGTGTTGCCACACGTGTGGCCTGCAATTTTTCCAGTGTAGGCCTAGGCCTACCATAGCTCTCAGGCCCTAAATATCCTTGTGGAATATGTAGCAAGAATGTCAACTATAACCAGAAAGCAATGGAATGTGAAACATGCCTGGTTTGGTTCCATAATAAGTGTACTGGCATGAAAGATCAAATGTACCAGGTACACATGGAACATGAATCATATACATGGATTTGTTACAAGTGTGGTATGCCAAACTTCACGAACTCCTCCCTCTTCTTAATAGATAGTACTACAACTTCAAACTCATTTGACATTCTGACCCAAAGTGACTCAGATGTGTCTTTAAATGTTCCCATTGGTACCCCAATGTATACGTCTAGCCCCAATAAAAATCAGTGTCCCCCAAATAGGCCTACAAGTACTAGTACTTCCCGTAATGGTCGGAGATCCAAGCGTAAACCAGCTCAGGTGCCAATGAAGTTTCTGAATATCAATTTTCAGAGTATCAGAAATAAAATACCGGCCTTCCAAGTATTGGTGAATAAAGAAAATCCGGACGTTATATTTGGAACTGAGACATGGCTAGATGGCTCCATTTATTCGAATGAAATCCTGCCATCATCCTACCATATTTTTAGGAAGGATCGGAGTACTAAAACCTCTGGAGGAGGCGTTCTTCTTGCTGTTAAGAATGACTTGATAGCTAAGGAGGAACCTGATCTCTCATCACAATGTGAATCTGTTTGGGCTAGTATCCACATGAAGGGTAGTAGAGCTGTATACTTTGGAGTTCTTTATAGATCTGATTCTGGTCGTAAAGAAGATGATCAGAAATGCATTCAAGAACTCAAAACAATTATCCATAAGATTCCACGAAGTAGCCATATTTGGCTCTTAGGTGATTTCAACCTTCCTGACATCGACTGGGAGAATACCTGTTTTAAAACAGGAGGAAGGTACCCAGCTGTTAGTAAGCAAGTTCTTGAACTTGCGCTTGATTATAACCTCAAGCAGATAGTTACTTCCCCTACTAGAGATGGTAATATTTTAGACCTAGTCTTTACAAATACGCCATCTTTTGTTCAGAACATTGCAATCTTACCTGGCCTTGGTGACCATGACATCGTCTCTGTTGATGCCTTGCTTTCCCCACAGAAAATAAAGACTCCGTGCAGAAAAATTTATCTGTACAAAAAGGGCAAGTTTGATCTTATCTCCAATGATATGGAGGAATTTGCCACCTCTTTTAGTAATGAGAATGTAGGAAAACTTAGTGTCAATGAGCTCTGGATGGACTTTAAGCAAGCTATACTCACTTCAGTTGATAAGCATATCCCTAGTAGGTTATCTAGAAATATCTAGAAACAGCACTCAGTTACCTTGGATTAAACATCCCCACATAAGGCTGATTCGACGGAAACAGCGTTTGTATAACAAAGCAAAAAGGTCAAATGACCCCTCAGACTGGGACCAATTCAAGAATTTCCGGCGCTTTACTGATCGTATTATTCGCAAATCTAGATCAGATTATCTCCTTAACATTAGCCAGAGCCTGGAATCTGGAGATACGAAGCCATTCTGGCGCTTTATTAAAAACGCTAGGCAGAACTTTTCAGGTGTTGCTCCCCTAAAAACCGTGAGAGGCATTGCCACCTCCGCCATTGAAAAAGCAAATGTTTTAAATGCACAGTTCCAATCTGTATTCACTCACGAGGACTACACTAGTGTCCCTACCCAGCATGGGGATTTTCCAGAGATGGCACCTATTGATGTTACAGTCCCAGGCATCGAGAAACTGTTGAACGATCTCAACATCCAGAAAGCCCCCGGTCCTGATGGGTTAATACCAAAAGTTCTCAAGGAATGTGCCAGTAGTGTTGCGCCAATACTGACTATCATTTACCGTAAATCAATCTCTACAGGTCAGCTTCCTGAAGATTGGCTGACTGCAAATGTAACTCCATTATTTAAAAAAGGAAATCGTTCGGATCCTAGTAATTATCGTCCTGTATCCCTTACATCTATTCCATGTAAGTTGTTAGAGCATATCATACATTCAAATGTCATGGGTCACTTAGAAGACCATGGCTATCTTCATGACAAGCAACATGGTTTCCGCAAGGGTCGCTCTTGCGAAACCCAATTAGCCTTGACAATCAATGACATTGCCAGAATCCTTGATGATAAAGGTCAAGTAGACGTTATCATTATGGATTTCAGTAAAGCATTTGATACCGTCCCTCATGAGCGGCTCCTAGCTAAATTAAAACATGCAGGGGTTTGTAACTCACTACATACCTGGATTAGAAATTTTCTCACTAAAAGAACTCAAAAGGTCACTCTCGATGGAGTGTCTTCTCCCCCAGTGAGCGTGACCTCAGGAGCCCCACAAGGTACGGTTCTGGGTCCCCTACTCTTCCTAATCTACCTTAATGATATTGCAGAGACTTTGTCTTCTGAAATCCGTCTTTTAGCTGACGACTGTATTTTATATAGGCAAATTAAAAATGAACATGACACTAGAGAGCTCCAAACAGACGTTGATAAACTCTGTGCATGGGAACAATGCTGGCAGATGAAATTCAATACAAAGAAGTGCTATGCTATGCACATAACCCATAAAAAGAACGCAATCAAATACTCCTATCAGATGGGCGATTCGATTTTAGAAACAGTTGAAAATCATACTTACTTAGGGCTGGAAATAAATAACAAATTAAGTTGGGCGAATCATGTCCATAAGGTGACTTCAAAGAGAAATCAAATCCTTGGCCTGCTTCGCAGAAATCTGTATAGTTGTAACCGTGAGGTAAAAGCAGTGGCATACAAAACCTTAGTAAGGCCACGGCTTGAATATAGTGCCTCTGTCTGGGACCCCTATCAGAAAGACTTGAAAAATCAGCTCGAGGGGGTCCAGCGCCGTAGTGCAAGATTTGTCTGCAAAAATACTAGGCAAAAGGCCAGCGTCACAGACATGATTTCTAGTCTAGGGTGGGATTCACTGGAGCATAGGAGGGCTGCCCAAAGATTGACCCTTATTTATAAGTCTGTCAATAAATTAGTAGCAATTGATACTGATTCTTACCAGTTAGTTCCTTCTAGTGGTGTGTCTACTAGAACACATGCCTCTGCCTCTAGTTCTTTTGTGAAATTATCTGCTTGCAAAGATTGTTATAAATATTCACTATTCCCTAGGACTTTTGCTGAATGGAACTGCCTCCCACCCAGTATAAGGGATGTCCCCACTGTGAGTGCTTTTAAGTCGGGGTTAAATTCTGTGAGTCTTGAAGAAATTATTAGTAGAGCCCATTTTAGTAATTAGTACGCTGCTCAGCCTTCTGTGCCTGCATGTTACATCCCATCTCGCGGAGTTTATGCAGTATCTCACCAGAACCAGAACCAGAAGTTCTGAAATACTATGTAGGCCTAGGCTAGGCCTGTGCAGGTCTAGCCCACGAACAATGCAGGGTCACTCAACAGAAGGGTTACACTGACTACACTTAATGATGTTCCAGGAGACGTTCATCTGCCTGGTCTGCCTAACAACATTAGGCCCAGTGCTTGAACAAAATTCAGTCAATGGAGGGTACATGTTGTTTTACTCCTCACTAGAGTCTTTGTCCTCACCACAGGTATAGGCTGCCTCACAGGTCATCATAGCATTATACAGTCAACATATTCTATATAGTCCAAACCCACCCAGCAAAACCCAACCAAACCCACCTGACAAAAGCCAACACAACTCAACCAAACACCTGTATAAAAAAGGCAAGGTAGTTCACATTGCCTTACACTGCCGAGGGCTTTGCATAGAAGTTTCATGGTTTCTTACCTTATAGTACTTGATTTTACATCATCAAATTTCTCAGGAAGGTTCTTATAACCTTTTCTAGTAAAAGAAAACAAACAATGCTTTTTTAAAAACACAAATCTAACATCAAATGCAAAAATCCCACCATATTCAGTCCTTACTTTGCATCATGATCTTTTGTCTCAGATTCATGACCCTACATTACATAGGGTAATGTTAATTTCTCAGTATGAATCCAGTTCTTCCACTGGATGGATACTGTAGTTCTGTACTCAGTAATAAGTAATTTTGTCCCATTTTCATGTTAACAGGATGCAAAGTCATTTTTTACCTCTTTGAGGTGATAATTTCTTCAATTGTACACACTTCGTATCACTTTTGCATTGCTACAGTTCTCTGCATGTCATTTTTTACTTGATCAGTGGTCAATGTCTTTGAGAATTATAGAGCATGCTCTTTGGCCTGGAGGCAGGAGACATTGAATTTTTTCACATTGAAAAGTGATGGTTGCTAAGTTATTTTGGCCCATTTTATGGTTAAACTCTTCAGTTGTCATGGAAACCTTATTCTCTGCCCACATCACTGTGGTTGCTAGGCACAGATACCAACTGACTTAAAGGCATGTTCTGGTGGCTTTTTGCCTCTTTCATGTAATAAAAATAAAAATATTGAACACAATGACCTTCAAACGATATCACAATACCATATTCCTAACTCAAGATATCTCACTTTAAGTTTGGTTATTTCTGTTAAAAAAATACCTCTGCTTTTCAACAAAGCCACAGAAAGTTATTTAATGTGGGCACATTGCTTCAAATTCCTTTTGTTTTTCTTTATAATTGAAGGTCCAGTTTGTCCTTGAAATTGATACTGTTGGAATGTTTGGATATATTTTCCTGTAGATCTGTCATTACCCTTCACCATACGTAGAGCACAACCAACAATGTTGCTTAATACTGCCAGCAGCGGCATCATCATTATAAATTGAATGCAATGTCAAATTAATGTGCCACGATGACATCACAAATTTCCCATGATGCATCAAATCCCAAGAAAAATTTGCAATTCTTTAAAAGTTTGTATCTTCCGAGTGCTATAAGTTATTGAAATGCACTTTTCACCTTCTGAAAGAGTAAATCTTTCTTCTTATTTTAAAGATAATGAATTTTGTCTCCAGAATATGCCTTGAAAATGTTTCCATTTTGTAGTTAAATTTTCAGATGTTAGAGGCTTGGTGTCACACCTCTGCTAAATCAAGCATGAAGTAACTGTAAGATAGTCTTGCTTAGTCTAACCATAAACAAGGGCTCTGTAAGCAGATATTTCTCAAGAAGTTATCTTGAGAGTAATAAGCTCCTAGAGTCGGATACAAGCAACAGAAAAGTTTGGTACGGTAGTCTTTGTTTTGGCTCCACAAGCTTATTTACAGTTAATGGATTTACAGTATGGTGCACACAATGTGTCTAGGAGGCATGGTCAAAGTGTCTAAATTGTGATGAAAAAATTAGCCCCTCAAGAGTTGATTGAAGTGTATCTGTAACATACTGAATTGAATGGGTGTTTTTCTACACAATATACAGTGTAATGATGCAAACACTCAAGACATCAACAGACAAATAGCTCTCACTCCTTCAGAAACTGTGAAATACTGTACCAAAATATTTGAATGAGACTGTATTAATAGCATAAGGAGAGTGATTTGAGATAAAATAGTGCAGCATGCAGCAGGAAAACAGCGGTCATTGGACTTATTAAAAGATGTCACTGATCTGCATCTAGCTGGTTAATTATTTCTGGTTTACAAAGTTTCGGTATGGTGCACAATATTTTGTACCTCACTTCATGTTACAGTATTATTGTAAAAATTGTTCTCTATGCATTTGATCATTTTTGAGTGTGAAATGTATCAGGATATTAACAAAAGATGGATAATCTTTTAATGCAAAGCACCAAGGAAGACTTTATTCAAATCAAATACCATCAGCAACAATATGGAAACTTTGTCTCTTTAACTTCCACAAAGTATTGAGATTCTGCAGCATCGCTGCTCTAGTTTAATCTAGGTGTGCCAAACATTGCACTCCTCAGTCCTCTTCATTTTTTTAGGTGAGTGATGTTGTGGGATTGCACTTACAAACCTTAAAATTCAAGGAAAAGTAGGATTTTCTTTCCTAAAGAAACACAAATGTCCCTTTATATTTAGGCAACATTTTAGCTGAACTCATGTGTGTAAAATGTCATCTTCTGCTTTTTCAGGAAAACAATTTCCCAACCTTGAATCCTGAAAAAGTACACATATTTTACAAATCATCATGTCATCTGAAGAGGAATCTAGCACGCCAATGTTACCATCAGAATCACCAGGGAGTTCTGTATCTTCTGCCTATCAAGAAGAATACAATGAACTTTTGAAATATGCTGTCATCACACCTCATTTTGATCCTTCAAATTTACCAAAGACTCTGGCTGAGGCTGCAGCTTACCCTGAAAAGCCAGTTTTCCAGGACCCTTTGATCTTCAAAGATACCTCAACAGGTAAAGTTTTAAAGGGGCTCATTGAGTGTTAATTGAGTGTTAATTGATACTACCACATGGCAACACTTATGATAATTAGAATAATTAGTTAAGTTTCATATGCAAGAGTGACAGGAAAAGTTGTAATTTTGAATTTTGTAACGTCCTGATTTTCAACAATATTGTGGGTAATTTGAAAAAGTATTTGGTGACGAATATTTGAAAACCCAAGTCAATGGTTACTGTAAGTACTCACTCAAAAAACAGTTGTTTGTATGTGTGGAGTATGAGGACTGTCTAAGATTGACCACTTGTCACAGGAATGTGAAGAAAATTTAACAGGTTTGGAAAAATTTCCTGAATTTCATTAACTAACTTAATGAGCCACTTTAATATTAACTTGTTAACCTGTACCAAAGCAATCCTAGTTAGATTGAAGCATGCCTTTTTACAGTATGTTAACTCACTTTTTTCACTTTTGAAGAAAACCATTAAAGAGTAGTAGTACTGTGATGTGGATTGGAGCAGGGGGTTTGGGTGGAGAGGGGGGAAAGAGAAATTGACAGAAATTTTACTTAAAGAATTATCAAATAATTTATATGCAGAACCTGTATTTCTATAGATTGCTCTTAAGGGATCATACTTGAAACCAAAGCAAAGCTAACTTTCTATTTTTTTTTTTTTTTTGAATCTTGACTGTGTGTTAGCTGAACTAATTTGGACATGAAGGCATACAAAACAATGGAAGTTGTGTCTTTCATTGTCAGTGCCATGAAAAGAAGAAATAAAGAAAAACGAACCACCTGATGTCACTGTACTTAATCAAAACTAGCAATTTGGAAAAACAGACATCCTATTTTCACAGTTTTGTACAATCCCTATTTTCTTTAAATCTTTGGTAGAATCAGAAGAAAGCAGCTCAGGTAAAATGCAACAACCTGAGGAAGGGAAACAGAGTGTGATGGCTGTCCGAGGATCCAGTATTTCAAGCCAGGAAATTGATGAAGAATCTGCAACTAATTCAAATATGAACCAGGCCCATGAATCACCTCAGCTATTTTCAGGTAGAATGTACTGTACTTATCACACATCAGCAAAGGTCTTACCTTCTCACATGGTGTGTTTTTAATATATAATATAAATAAAAAAATTTATTGTAAATTATTTGGCAACCATGACAGATATCTTAAGTATCTGCTGCCACATGTACTTGTTGACATGAGTACCACAGCCATAAAGCATACTGGGTACATGTGCATTTATGTCCAATAATATCCACTACCAGACTTCAATGCAGAAGGCCCAGGTTCAATTTCCAGGTCGAGTCATACCGAAAAATGGAACCTACTGCCATTGTGCATGATGCTTGGCATACTGTAAGTAATGGAGTTGGGAAAACAATTCAGCCAGTGAGCCACAACTGGAAAAAAGGCTGTGGCTGACTTGACTTGAACCAATAGGTTGGAAACTGGGCTGTAAACTCTATCTAACTAACTAACTAATTCAACAAGGTCTTGTTTCATTACTCAGGCGTTGAACTTCAGATCTCAAGGGGCACTGCCATTTGGCCTTTTTTTGTTTTCCATTTTTGAGGGCATTAAGGCAATAAGTCAGGGCGGTACCGCCATTTTCAAATTTCAATAAGGGCACGACGGCAATTTTTAAACATAACAAATTTAGCAAACACCAACTCAGAGATTTTCTAACTCAAGCTCCTGGGCCTTAGTCGCACAGATTGCCTCTCAGACGGTTCACAATTGTAAAACTTACACAGTGCAATCTTAGTTAAACTCAAAGGGCTTGGCTATAAGCCCCCGGAAGCTCTCTTTTCCCAATGTACTTTGATATCAATTTCAAACTAGAGGTGCACAGGTCATAAGCACATTTTGAAAGACTCAACTTCAGTTACAGACTGATTTTGTTTAAATACTGTTAGGTAAATAATTTGCATCATACAAAACCGAACGAATTGTACAGCTTACTGAAATAAGGTAAAACAGCGGTGTGTGTATTGTGGGCTTGTTTAGTACGAGAAATGAACGAACCCAACCCGGACCAAAATGTAACAGAAAACAACAGTCAGTATCCACACACGCAGCAAAGGAAAGGAAAGTCTTCCCCCACAGTGCAGTACAGTATGCACATGATCAACGTAACTTGATCCCAATGCAGGGATTTTTACACACTAAACTTCCATTGACCCTATCGTGAGTTGTGACTGGCCCTGGTTAATGAACCAATCATGGTGCTTTTTATATAGACTTGCTGTTGTATTTCGGTATGCAACTGCGGAGCAAGCTATGTAGCTTCGGCTTGTATAATGCTGTATTGCAAGGCATATGTCTCATTGTTAAAACTGAAAGAATTTAGAAAGCATTTTTTGTAGGAAGCACTGAGTTATAGTAGTTTTGAGTTTTTATGTATGTTCACCAAACATGTATTACTTGCATTGAAGTGATAAGTTAGAACTTTACAATAAGGTCTGAGGGCACAGCAGCCATTTGCTGAGGGCACGACAGCAACCTTGGCGGTGAATTTTAACCATTTTACCAGGGCATCACGGCAAAAAGGAAATGTATGACGGCAATGGCCATCATGGCTGTCGTTAAATTCGAGGCCTGATTGCTTTTTCATCAGGCTACCTGTTCTTTAAGTCTACTTGTCTGCTTGTACTGTACTATCCCTTAAACTCCTTTTGAAGGAGTTTTCTCTGAGATTCTTGTCCAGTAGGGCACCATATTGGGCAGTGCACTTGCCTGAGAAACTTAAATTTTCCTGTCCCGTAGTGTCTGATGGGAATTATGAAGGCTGCCATATGATTTGTTAGAAGGCATAACTCTTTAAGAAGTGACATATGTTTTAAGTGATTTCATATTGTTCCAAGGCAAGGGCTAAGATTTGTTCAACTGCTACCCAGGTATTTCAGTGTTTATTGTTGTATCAGAGTCTTGGTCACAGGCCTTGAATTTTGAGGTGTGTGAGTGCAATCACACCATCACTCCCATCAAATTACTGTGAGGAGTGCGGCCATTTTTTGCCAGCCTTGATGAAGAATGGGAGCATATAAAAATCCCCTTATAAATTTAATAAACAGCACACCTACCACACTCTCTAGTTTTTTGAGGAGTGTGCTTTTATAGCACATCTGGAAAATTTAAAAATCAAAGCCTGTTGTCAGCATGCTTTCTCTCTTGCAGAGTGATGTTAATGCTAAATCTACGAAGCAATGATAGATATGATAGTGTCTTCATCTTCAGGAGGTCATTAACATAGAGCCGTGTTTGCTGTTTTACTTAGTTGGTGTTATATTTTAACAAATCCTCCATGCATCAGATATTTTTTATTTTTCATTTTTTTTATTTTTAAATTTTATCACGTTTTGAAATAAGCTTGATACAGTAAATGGCACGGCCAAAATAACAATTTGGCCATAAGGGTATGTTTAATATATCGTAGAACATTTTTTAGGGAAACCATGTTACAACAGTCATCAGTAGAGGCCATATAGTCGAAGCTTTTGGTGCTACCAGCTGTTTCAAACCCTGCATAATTTATAGCATACTTTTTTACCTGGTATGGCTGTGCTTTAGATTTACATTGTACTTTTTTTAGAAACAAGAACACCTCAGCGACCTTTATCTGCTCCAGGTGCGTTTGAAACACCTTCATCTTCTGAGAGGACTCCAAGCACCATAGCTGATTCACCTGAGAGTAGTAGTGGTCAATCCCCAGCAGTGGACCCTGACATTGCCAGAATGTCAGCTCAACTTGACAATTGGTGTATGGAATTAAAGAGAAATGTATTGGTAAGTCTTGTAAGACGGGATTGTCACACTTCAGCAGTTCACAGGGAGAATCCATGTATTTTATGTTGCCAGTATTTCATTACAGTTTTTGAGCAGTTTCAGTATAAATGAAATGATTAAGGAGACTAAAAAAGAAATTTTTTAAAAATTTATGGCTTTGGAGTCCTTGGGAGCAGAACTAAGGATCCAAAGCAAGTTTGTTGAATTTTCCATGTCACAAGAAAAGCAAAGTTACACTAGTTGCCAAAATTACCCTTCAAAGAACCACACCTTTCAGGAAGGTGTCTCCCAGTGTTCCACGTGTCTGCACTAATGCCCATGGGTTGTTTTCCTATCCTAAAGTTTTTGTAGTTCCAGTATTAATTTTTTTTTTCACTGTGAAGAAGTATCTCATGTTAGTGCACTGAAGGGAGCACACCACCATAAGCATTGACTTACACCAGATCTTGAATTTTGAGATGTTCCAGTGTGATTGCACACCACCACTTACCAGAAATCTTTGTGAGAAGTGCAATTTTTTGTACCCCTAGATAAAGAATGGGATTTCAAATGAAAATATGAAAGTTTAACAAAGCAGCATACCTATGACACTTCTTAATTTTCTGTGATTTGTGGCACACCTAGAAAATCTAAAAACCAAGGTCTGCTAACACACTATAAATTTCTCCTTTAATAGTAAATCAGGTAATAACAAGTTAATTGATTTCTTCTTCATTCCTTCATTCATGGGAAATTATGCCAATTGTACTCAAAAATCTTGGTTGACCACAGGACAAACTTCTACACAATTTTTGAAATATTTTGTAGTCTGACAAAAATTGTGGTAATTTTGGAGGCTGGGACACCTGTTAAAATATATACCCGCATAACCTTGTCAAAGTTCACACCCAATTAAAGCTGTCCCTCACATGGAAGAGTTGTGAAGTCATGGCAACACAAATTTACCGTGATATGACCCTCTTGATTTTGAGCTACAAGGGAAAGAAGTTTCAGGCCATGAATTTTGAGGGGTGCGATTGCAGTACACTACTACTTGCATCAAATCCCTGTGAGAAATGAATTAGTCATTTGTTTACCTAGTTAAAGAATGGAATCTCAGATAAATCTACTAAATTTGAATAAAACAACACCCATCACATACTTCTAACTTTTGTAAGAAGTGTGATTTGTACCACACCTGGAAATTTTAAGTTCAAAGCTTGAAGTTCATATGCTGTACACCCACCCCTATTAATTCTCAAGGTAACGGAAATCACCCTCATTTTCACACCCATTACTGAAATGTTCTAAACCATCTTCACTCCATCCTAATTTGGCAGCACTCACACATTAACATATCCTCTTTCACTTTTACAATAATCAGCAGCAACTGATTATCCTAACACTTAAAAGAACCTAAACTTGAGGGAGTACTTTGGAACTGCTTTCTCCAGGGAGACCATTCTTTACTTGTGGTTTACTCCCATGAGCAGTTTGAATTGCCAACATATTTGTGTTTTTTTCTTTTGTTTGTCATTTCCATCCTTCTTCTGTTGGAATGATTGAAAGCAATTGAGAGTAGGGCTGTGAACATGTAGCCATCAATCGCTAAACGATCGCATGTGGAGTAAAAGTTTAGTACAAAGCTACAAACGATTAATCGCAAAACCTGTTTTGACAGTTTTTTATCCATTTGTATACTCTGATGATCCCTTGTTTTTGTTAAATGCAACATTCTGAGCATATTTGAACCTTGTAGGCTTCAAACTTTTAGAATAATCTGATTTTACCATGCAAGATAACAACTGTTACTATTTCTGCATAACATTCAGTATCAGTCACTGCATACTGAGATTATTTGTTGTGATAAGGTAACTGCCATTAATCGTTAAACGATCGCAAATTTTTGAGGTTTAACGTTTAGTTATTGGGCTAAGCATTCACAATCCTAATTGAGAGTCTAACATTTCATTCTGTATAACTCTTGTTGTTCATTAAATCTTACAGGCAGAGTTTAGTCAGTCCAAGATTGCCCTCATAGAAAGGCATCGCAAGGAAATCATGATGATCAAAGACAGGTATTTGTTTTGTGATCTGTTTTAGTACTGGTAAATAATTTGTATTTAAATGGTCATAGCAAATCTGAAAGGCAGTAAAGAGAAAGATAATATGTGAAGGAGAATGTTTTCCCTTGATTTGAGCTCATTTCAGAAAATGCAAATTCCCCTCCTTTGTCTTCTTAGACTTATTGAGAAAAAAATGAGAATACTTGCCGCCATTTTTTCTTTAAGAAATGCGAAAGGGAAAATGAAAAGTAATTTAATCCCAATTTTTTTACCATCCAAACATTAAGTCACTGTTTCTATATTGAATATCTTTTAGGCTTGACAAAACCTGAAAATGAATAATTTGGTGTGTTTCTTTTAAGATTTCTTAAAATATTTTAAGATTGTGAAATTATTACTCTTCTTGCTATAAATTTCTAGAAAGGTTGTGAATACAAATTGTAGGATATGATTCAATCAGATATGCTACCAGATCAATTTTTAAGTTCATTGTATGGTTGGGTCTGAGACTTGAATTAAGTTTTTTACTTTGGTTTAACTTTCTTTGCTTTTTTTCCTCTTCTTTTTTAATTAGACATGCTAGAGAACTGGATCAACTTTACAATGAAATGGGTAACCTAAAGGAACTGATACATACATATGAACAATCAGTGGAACGGAAGGACCAGGTCATCACAAACCTTACTAGAGCTGTACAAAAGCAAAAAGAAAGATTTGAAATGTTGAAACGGTTTGAGTCCTGGAAGCTAAGACATAGTGAAGATAAGAGAGAGGTAAATGTAGAATTTGAATTTTCTTGATATTTTAATTACACTGTTTCCAGTAACGATGGACAATGTATCGAAAATTATAATTATTGCCATAATTTATGCCTGAGCATACCATGTTAGGAATCTAAACATGGTGTCAATTTTTGCTTGTGAAATAAATGTGCCATTTTTCTTCTTTTTGAAGTTTTTTCTTATTTTCTCATTTGCAAATTTCTTCTTTTACCTTGATACCTTTACACTGATTGTTTTGTAATGAAAGCAACTGCAATCTGTCACCATGAGATCTTTTTACAGTATTCATCTCCCAAGCAGTTAGAACAAAGTCAATTAACAACAAAATGAGACAAGCAAAATATTCATTGATGATATCTGACTCGTGGACTTCTCTCTTTGTCCAATCAGAGTACATGAAACTTGGGACTTGTTTCTGGAAAATTATCGTCATCAAACTATTGCAATAATTTTTTGTTTGATTTTGTGAGGATAGATGGATAATTACTTGTGCTTTGTAGTGATAGTGTGCTTTACAAAGATCATTTTTTAGCATAAAAGTATCATTGATTTTTTTGTTGTAATTGATAACCTTTTCAATTTTTAGCATAAAAGAGGATATTATAAAGTTCTGCTATAAATATTTGAATGACAACATTGCACCACAAAAGCTGAACCAACCCTAACTGTAGACTATGTGATATGGAAGGTTTGTGTCATATTTCATTTTAATGCATGATGCCGTACCTGATCACCAAAAGGATGTTTGCTTTTTTCTGTCGTATCATGAAAAACTTAAACACATCATTCCACTTCTTCATGATTAACATTGATCATGCATAAAAGTGTTGAGATTCTGCAGCATAGCTGCTCTGGTTTGATTTTGTGCAGATAAAAAGTGGTTATTGCCCAGAACTAGTTACCAGTACTACAAACAGGGATTTCTGGTGATTTTATGCCCATTTTTAATATTCTGTGGAAAGACTTGGTATGTTTACTTGGTATAATGGTAATTTTTTTTCATTGTGTTAAAACAGTGTGAAGTATAGGTTTTGAAGATAAGCAGGTCATGCTGGCTATGAAATTTTTTAAAGTAACTTTTCAAAGTTTAAAACTCTATATAGAATGATTGGCTGGAAACATGTATTAAAAAAACATCTTAAAAACTGCATTGGATATGTAGTGGGCCAGGGTGGAAGGATCAATCAGCGAGGTTAAAAATTCTTTAACATTATTTACTGGGTAACAGTAAATGTTTAAATTAAGCAACCAATGCCAAAATATAGTGGATATATCTTTGTCATCGTACTCTCTCCCCCAGATTTTTGCCCTTAGGTTAACTAGTTTGTTAGATGGAGTTTTATGGCCCAGTTTCCAAACAGTTGGTTGAAGTTGAGCCAGCCAGGGCCTTTTTTTCAGTTGTGGCTCACTGGCTTGTTTTCCCTACTTCATTGCCTATGCTGAGCAACAAGCACAAAGGCAGAAGGTTCCATTTTCAAAGTTTTTGGTATGATGCTGCCAGGAGATGAACTCCCAACTTCCTCCTGCTTTTTGGGGATAACCCACGTGTTTACTGTTTAAGTATTGAAGTAGGCTACACAATATTTTATCCTTATTCCTTGCCACATCTAACTTGTTTGCTTGTTAGGCTTTTACATCTCGACTAGCACAGAAGCATCATGAGCGACGAATGATGTCAAAGGTTTGGTCTGCATGGCACAGCATCATTGAAGCAAAATGGAAGCAGAGAGTTGAAAAAGCCTGTCAGTCTAAAGCTCAAGAAGTGTGTATGAAACTTACCAATGACTATGAGGCCAGAGTGACATCGGTGAGTTGAGATCCAAACATTTTGGTAGTGTTATGTATTAACATCCTTGCATTTGCAGCAAAATTACCTGACTCTTTAAAAGATAGCCAAATATCTTTGTGTTTTCCAAGAAATGTTCAGAAACTGAAAATAGCTGTAATTAAAGGCTTAATCTTCCCACCTCAGACAGTTCCAAATTTCCTAACCTACTAGCCGAAGTCCCTCCCACAACTGTCCATAAACTCATCCTCCTCCAGACACAATCAATCTCAGTCTATTGCTTCAGGGTGAGTACATAAAAAACCCATGTGTAATCAGAGCTCTCTTTATAGCGCAGTACATGCTGTATAGTATGAACTGCACTACTTTGCATTTTTATCTTGCTGTCAGTCAAAAAACTGTGCCAATTGAAAATTTGTACAGACTGCTAGTAAAATTTTACTTTGGAGTTGACTATCTTTAAATGACTCCCTAAATGTCTGCTGCCAAGAATGACCATGATAAGTTTTTTGGGTTACCAAGGAAACAAGGTTTCAATATGTCTTATTAAAGAACTATGCTTTGACCATGATTTGCTTATTTTATAATTGTTGTATTCTCCTATTAGTAGGGCTGTCACTGTGACGGTTAATAATGGGTTAACCGGTTAACCGACCGACCCGTCGGTTCCTCGTCCGTCATTCCTCGGCATAGATTAACCGCTTTTGTATTGCCAATTACTCGGTCGCCGTGGCATGGCTTTGTTAGTAAATTGTTACACAAACATCGCGCAACAAACAGTGCCAGTTTCTCACAAATTATTGCCTGAACAATAACTGTAAAAAGAGTTTAAAAATTGGCCATTCGATTGAACAGATTAATTCCGCGGCAGCTCCCTGAATTAAGTACATAATGATGAGTGACAAGTGGCGCACCCATTGTTACTTTCGTTGGCAGAACTTTGTGTGCTTGTCTCCTAATCCCTTCAATAGCTACACCCAAGCACAACTTTAGAAATAAGCGGCATGTTTGAGAGATTACCATAAAACATGAAAGGCTGTAAAATGGATAAAAACAGTTTGGATTTTGTCGAGTTTTCGTTGCTAGTCAGACCATGATTAGGGCACAAGTATATTTGAATAAATCTCTCCACTTGTAGCTAATGGAAATATTTTATCACGCTGCACCTCTGTAAATTTCATTATTTTTCATTGTTAGTAGGAGTATTTGGAAAAAATTTAACCTGTAAAATACGATCGTAAGCACCAGATAATTTCAGCCATTTTGTTGTTTGCCCAATTTCATATAAAATGGAACATTCCATGTTAATATTTATGAAAAAGCATACGCAGTTCGTTGAACCGCCTGGGTTGTATAGTTGCGATAATGAACTGTACTGTAGAAGTCTACCCTACGATGCACGTAAAAATGTGCAACTATCTAATTTTTAGCGGTTCTGGACAGCAAAAAAAATTGGACTTGATTAATGTATCTTATGCTTCCTTTCTGATATAAATATCCCCGTATTTTTGGCACTTCTTGTCCAAACCTTACGTCTTGTTTAAAAATAATCAGCAACTGAAATGCACTCTAGTCGGATCCCCGAAAAATCCACGCACGCAGAGATTTGTGATGCCGTTTCTCTGTGAATTTAGCACGGGGCTTGGCCGGCAGCACAGGCCAGCTATATAAGCCTCGGAAGTGCGATCTTCATAATGCAAACTCAATGGGGAAATACGTTCGGGGGTCTGGTATTTTCACACACTAAATCCCATAGGCGATGGCGCGAGTTGTGATTGGCTGGCTCAGAATCAACGAATTTGATCCAATCTCTATGCAGAGGCAATTCAAATTTTGCAATAGATGGCATGCATATGATGTCACCGAGCAAAACATGGTCCCTTGTTTAGTGGTAAAAAACAGATATGCACGCAAGTTTACTGCATGCATGGGACCACGTGCATCATTGTTTTCGTTCGTAATGACGTCATATGATAACATTCCATAAGTCCTACTGTAAACAACTGTACAGTAGGAATGCTGGGAATTCCTTAATTTATGCTGGATAATAGGACTTGGTTGTGATGTTTGTGGCTGGTAGGCCATTTACAGTGCAATTGTACAGGTCCCTACTACAACAAACATGTGAGCGCTGTACATGTATTGAACACTGCATCGCAAGCAAGCTGCATGAAAGCAGCGGTGTTGGAATGTTTCATGGAGAAACTGGCGATATTACGTAGGGCTAGGCGGGAAAATACAACAGTTGGTGTAATGTTTAAAAGTGCACATGGTCTGAAGAAAGCTTCAGTAAATGCAGGATGGGTTTTTACTGTGAAAAGATGATATAAACTCAGCGCAAAATACCAATATTTTTGCTACATGCTTACACATCGGTGAACATGACTTACGACGCCATTTTTAGACCTGTACTTTCCTGTACAAAGGTGATGGTGCTCTTTGGAAATGTTGACATTTTGTTGTTGTGGTGAACATTACGTCATTTTCGGTTAAACGGTTAACCGCCAGTTAATAAAATCGGTTCAACGGATAGTGAATTAACCGGAAATGCACAGCCCTACCTATTAGATTTAGGTTCTTTTCATGATAGTTCTGCAGCATCAGTGAAGAGTGTGTCAGTTGCAACTAACTTGTGACAGTTTTTGTTATTTGTACGAGTATTTTTCACTTGTGCATTTTTTTGGAAAAGTTAAAATAGCAAGTGAGGGTTGAATAATATCCTTGTAAACTATTGATTTTTCCAGAGGAGCAATGAGAAGATGGAGATGGGGATGATCTATCTCCTTTTTCAAAACCCAATTTGTACGTATTTATCGTCTCTGTGGATAAAATGTGCCCTCATTTCCCTTGTAAATTTTAATTTGTTTATAGCTAAATGAAGCTTTGGAAGCATCACGTGCGGAAGTTGCCAAACTGCATGCTGAGCGTGACCACTATGAAGAAACAATGAAGAAGGCATTTATGCGGGGTGTGTGTGCCCTCAATATGGAAGCCATGACAATGTTTCACGATGGTGAAGGTTGGTGAATATTTTATCTTTGTTTCATGTTGTTTAAGTTACATAAATGTTTAACATTTAATGTAATTGGTAAGCAAACAGTCTTCCTGCTCACTCATGGGAGAAAGTGTAGGATTACTTTTGTTTGATTTGTGGTTCTGGGGCTAGATTAATCATGATTTGTTAACTTCAAAGGACTTGTTTACTAAAATATTTGTAGTTTGAGAACACACATATCAGGTGAAATAAGAAAACTAAGATGCCTCAACTGATTGTTAGAAGGGATATTTGATCAAAAATACCTATCCAAAGGCCTTTTTCTTACGTGGAAGGCACATATCTTGTTTATTGATTATACCGTTATGTCGGAGGTTATCAATCCTTTTGGACACTACCTACTCCTAGTCATTAATCATTAAATTAAGGAAGGAGATGATATCATTGTAAAAATTTGTTATGCATTTGTACCTATCAAACAAAGGTTATTAATAAAAATTTGTTGCAAATAAATAAATTTAATCTTTTTGATGATGTATATGAGAACTCAGAAGTTAACTATGACCTTGATACACAGTCTTTTATTTGTTTCTATACAGCATTTTGTTTTTCCACTTTCAATTGAGTCACACTTCTCACATTCTTTTCTGTTTCTCACAGAAAGTATTCCTGAAATGCAAGGTAGACAGCAGCCTTCTGGTCCTAGTGGAAGAATTCCTCCAGGTTCTTCAGGTGGGACCTACCAGGGGCCCTCAGATGGGTTGCATACTTCTACACAATATGAATCATCACAGCAGCAGCCTATATCTGGTAGGATTGTTACCAGTGAAAGTGCATTGACCCCTGGCACAGTGACGCAGAGTCATACAACCAGTAGTGCACCAGCAAAGAAACAGGTAACAGATTGAAATAAATGCAGGGATTCCACCAAAAATACCAAAAAAAGGGAAGGGCATTACCTCTAAATCCCAAGTCCAAATTGATGCTGCCCTAGGCATAAGAGAAGGATTTAAAGCTCCCTAGGTATCTTGGTTGTTAGCAGCCTATTACAAAAAAATGATGACTTTCAAAGGGTTTGTTTTAGAAGTTGACAGATATGTAAAATATTTTCTGGTTGGAGTACATGGAATTCTCTTTTCCTTGAGGCCATATCTAGGCTGTATCCTCTATTGTTGCGGTATTTAAATTGTTGAATTGACACTGTACAATCAATGTGCCCAGAGTTGTCAGCTGTCTCTTTGGCCAATATCGTCTGAGAGGGATGGAAACGAACATTCCTCAAACATTGTACCCAGTTCAAATGATTTGGTCTCCAACACTGGCACACATTAGTTTTTTGCCATGGTGAGCTGAGCAAAAAAATTTGTCTGCTCTGCAGGGTAAGGTACATGCCGCTCACAATGTTTGAAAAGTGTCACGACCATCTGGTGCATTTGTAAATTATTTTTTTTGTGGCAGGTCTTTACAAATTGGTGGTAGCACTCTTCTTTGAAATTCTTGGTGGCAACTCAGCCTCCCCCCCAATATTATGTGCTTGACCATGCTTGCTAGAAAGGTCTATAGCAGAGTTTTGTCAGAGGGAGGATAGGGAGATTTGTCCCCCCTTTCCAGAAGGTGAGTAAAATCCCTCCCACTTTATTTCCATAAAAATTAGAAAATTGTCAATACCTGGTTTCATAAAATTTAAAAAAAAGGACACTTTTGCATCAGTGTTTTAATGCTCATAAATAAATAGCCTTTTAAACCCTTCAAATTACACCATACAGGGCCTTGAAGCAAGCCTTTCTCCCCCTAAACCCACTTGTAAATTAAGCTGAGGACAGCATCAATTTGGACTTGGGGTTTAGCAGTAATAAACATTTTTTTTTGAGTTTCAGACGGAATCCCTGTAGAGACATGTAATAAGACTTTGTGAAGACTGAAGTACTTACCTTTTCGTGTATGATTTAATCAGTTTTAAGTATAATATTCCCCAAATTTATTGGTATGTAATAAGTATATTGTGATTTTCCTTTACATTTACAGATGTCGACCAAATCAGGTGGGGGTGTCCATCGCCCTGGCTCAACCCTGAAAGCCAAGATCACTGCCAGTCATGGCCCATCTAGAGGACTGGCACCTCCAATGAGTTCTGTTGTTGTTGAAAGACATCATCCAGTCACACAGGTGAGGAAACCAGACCATTGCTTGCTCTTGAAACCCCACAGTGGTAACTAGACAATTGTACTTGCATGGCAAGTACTAAGGGAGCATTGGGAAATCACAACGGCGTTCAAACCCCGTTTGCTTCATAGCCTATTGTTCACCTTCTTTCCTCTTCACGCTTGAGTGACCATGCCTCTGACTTCAGGCCAGGTTAATGAGAAGGCCTGGCAGTGACCTCACATACTCTTAACAATTACCTTCCTTAACAACCAGACTGACTGACACTTGACTCTGAATAGGGATTATCTCTATCAGGTGGCTGGTTCACAACAAAGACATAAAGTGGACAATGGCAATTCAGCAGAAGATTAGCTATAGGTAGACAATTTATGTCTGATGCAGTACTTACTGTACAAGTTTATGTGAGTACAAGCACTCACTGCCATCAGAATCTAAGCAACTAAGAATTAAGTGTGGTCCGAAAAATGAGATGGAGCCTGGTTGTGTGATTTCTCATCTGAAAGTCCTTAAAAGCACCTGAACTTGTAGACAAAGTAATCTCTAAATAATGAAATTTGCCTAGCATAATATCACCATGGGTCATAATATAGGGTGCAACTTCTCATAGTATTTGCTAAAAATATTATTGGTTCAAGAAGCCTTTTCTGACCAAAATTATCACTATCAAAACATATTGTGAAACATGTTCACTTCATTCCTTGTGTACCAGGGCTGATGCAGTCCTGACTTATGTAAGCATCCTCACCTAAGTGTTACACAGCTTTGAAGTTTTTTTTTTTAATTTTTTACCATTGTACAGCATGCAGTGAATACTCATACACTGGACAACCTGCCCTCACTAACGATCCTGATTTTATTCAGAGTAAAACAAGGTTTTCATGGTGACCAAATAAAAACTCCTACCAATTAAATTTGAAGTGTGAGCAACTCCCATCTGAAAAAGAATTCCGCCTGAGTTTGGATGTTTCACATATTCTTCAGATCATACAACCAGGAGGTCATCATTCCCCACGCATATAATTTCTGACTGAAGTCAATCTTGCTTCTACAACAATCACAACCCCAGGAAGGTCCGCTCTATAGTCCCCCATCTCATTGGTCCCCCATGTCATTGGTCCCCATTTTAGCAAAATTTGTCTCCTTAGTCCCCCGTCTCATTGGTACCCCTCTTATTTCATATTTCATATAATTGGTCCCACATCCCATCATTACTTTAACATTATTCTTTGTTTGTACTAGATCATGGTATAAAGCATACAGCAGCATATTTAACTGACAGGGTGGCATCTACAGCAGGCAAAAAATTACAAAATTCTTCTACATATGTTAATGTTTCTCCCATTAGTGTAAGGTGGTGCCAAATATTATTATGACTCTACAGTCTTTATGGGGTTGGTTCAAACCTTTGAACCATAATCAAACTCTCAAGCAAGGCAGGCCTTGTCAATTATTGATTCCTTGCCATGGGCAGGCAAGGAATCTATGCGATGGTGATGTCGTGTGTGTGTGTGTTTATGTGTGTGTGTGTGTGATTGTGACACTTGCTTGTAAACACGATATCTTACGGTAGGAATGTCCGACACTTTTCATATTTGGTATATAGATTTCTCATGTTGAGAGGAAGGTCCCTGTTGTTTTAGGTAGAGATCAAAGGTCATTTGAGGTCACCAGCAGTAAAATGGTGAAAGCTTCGAAAATAGTTTGTAAACACGATATCTTCAGATAGGAGTGACTGATAATCTTCATGTTAGGTATATAGATTTGACATGTTGAGAGAAAGAATCCTATTGTTTTTGGTAGAAATCAAAGGTCATTAGAGGTCACCAGTAGAAAATTGCGAAAAACGCCGAAAATTGCTTGTAAACATGATATCTTCAGATAGGAGTGATCAACACTCCTCATATTTGGTATATAGATTTTTCATGTTGAGAGACAGAAGCCTATTGTTTTTGGTAGAGGTCAAAGATCATTTGACGTCACCAGCAGTAAAATTGTGAAAATTTTGTACCTTGAATGTAAAGAAAAATCTATCAAACAATGTCAATTTGAAAGCAGGTAATGTATTTGATGGCAAGGAATCACTAAGCCTTTTGGCTTTCTGGTTATTAAACCTTTCAGCTGGAAAGGATATGGGGGGGGAGGCTTAATTTAAGAGTTTTGTGAACTCTTGCAGATCTTATGCGCAAAAATGTGACAGTGAAAAAGGTAACAAGTTAGTAAAATGTAGTCGTAGTCTATTAACCTTTTCATTCCCATCATCAAAATAGTTTGTCATTGATAGAACTTAGTAATTACATTTGGGGTTTGGAATTAACTTCTTTTTTTCCTCATCTTCCACAAGACTTCCATATTTCAATTGACTTTGTCATGAACAGGTGCAAGGTCAACAGAAGGAAATGCATGTGAGGGTCCTTTTACAGGGGCTGCCTACCTACACACCAGATGGTAGTGATGAAGTCAAGTCGGAGGCATCTAGTCACAAGTCCTGCAGTTTTCAGATTTCAATGACTGAGTCCTGACATGGAATTGAGTCCCTGTACTTTCACACTGGGGAAAAAGTCAGCCAGTCTTTCATTATTAGAAATCATGACTCTGAGTCCTAGCTGACTCAACTGCATCACTGCTGGATGAAAAATTTTTATGTCAAGACATGGTATACTTTAAACAAGCAGAAGAATTTCACTGCATTTAGTTCCTAACAGGAATAATTTCACTTCAAACGACATGTTTTAAAAGGTAGCCTATGCACATATTTCAGTGAAGACACTGAAAACTAATCCTTAAACCTCCTTTCACTTGGGTCAAAAAGATTTGTGGAAACGAAATGTTCACTACCACGTGGTCACCAAATTCTTCATCACTGAAAATGATGAAATAAAACCATCCTGTTAAAGGGAAAAATCCAGATTTTGAGTTTAAACTAGGGATGAGATTTAAGTTTGGACACATGACCATCAACTTCAATCATGTTGAATAAATCTTGCAAGCATGTGGGCATTTATCACATACAGTATGGCTTCAGCTTTCCTCCAAATTCTCTCATACATGGTAAAGATTCATAAAGAATGGCATTTTATTCATTATTTCATACAGTAATGATAACATTTTGATAATAGTTTGCTGTACGTATTTGTTTATAGGCTGACAATTATCAGCCAAAGATCTGGTTGTGTGATTTATGTAAGGACTTTCCTAAAATTATACAGTAGTTAGTCCTCAGATGGATTGCAATCTCAATCATATAGCCTACAGTGCACAGAAATACAGCTACCACCTGTACTTCACAAGTACTTTGGATATGCTATACTAAATTGAACTCCCACATCTGCTCTCCATATACCCACAACATACAAGCTATGCACTTGTATAGCCTATTCATTTAAGCCTACACTTTTACTATGGCCATTCAACTCAATGCCCTAAATATAATTGGATTAAGCCACTACCAAAAGATACTTTAACAATAGGCCATGGTTACCACTTGCCACAGGGCAGTTCCAAAGACTACTCAAGCATGTTCACAAGCTCCACCTCTTTTGAATATTGGTGAGAGCAGCTTCCTGAGCAGTGGTCACGCTCAGTGATTTCAATCAATAGTCAATGGGAAGTCAAACGGGGTTTGAACGCCGTTGTGATTTCCCAATGCTCCCACTAATCGAAGCCTTGAAAATGTGCACCCTTGAGACTTTCTTATAAACAAAATGAAGCAAAAGTTGGGACTGGTTCCCCAAAGAAAGTGGAATATTTCCCAAACATGCAGGGAGGGGCATGGTTTGTTGTAATTTGTTTGGGGAGGTCTATGTGAGAAAAAGCAGAATGTGTTCTACTGAGCACTGGTGTTTAAATGAAAGTACTCACCTGGATGTAATGATATCAATAGGCTATTATTTTTAATCAGTTGTTCAACCTGGATGAAATGATATTTGTAGGCTATTACTATTATTAGTTGCCCCAAATCTTTGTACCTCGTTGAACATTGTCTCAGACTGTGTGATACACTATTAGTGATGACAAAGGCCTAACCCTATGCAAAAGTATCGACGGTGGACTAACTTGGCTTTCCTAATAATATGCAGTAAACTAGCTGCTGCAGTGTCTACGCTGAGTGCACCTTTTGTACCAGGACACGACTAACAGTTAATGGTAGCTTTATTTTGTTCTGTAACGTTAGGCTTTAGGCCTACGTAACTGTATTGGGGCAAGACTATGACAACTTTAGTCCTCAGTAAAGGCCTATGTATGGACAGTCGCGTAATTGCTCCCTATACGTATATATAGAAAAAAATTCTGCGACCGTCGATACATAGGCTAGTCCTTTACTGAGAACTAATAATTGGTGCGGTGATTAGTAGATTAGTCTGTACTTGACTGACATAGTAAAATAAATTGTGTTTTTTTTTTCTTTCTACAAAGCAAACTGTTGGTCATGCTACAGCTACCAAATATCCATCCAATCAGCATCCTGTGCAAGGGCCTCAGGGTATCCATGTTAGACCAGGACCATTGGGCCAAGCTGCAACAGATAATAGAGGAGGCAGGGGACCATCCAGGAAGGCCCAAGGTCCTTCTGGTCTTCAGACTGTCAAGGTGGTGCACTGAGACCATCTCAATGATTCTGGTGGTAGGTTGGTATCATGAAGGACTGTCCTGTTGACTTGGAATGCCAAGGCTAAAGTCACAAAGGCTACTAAGGAACAAAACCTTTTGAAAGTCTGACTTGTAATTACCAAAGGCAAACATTTGAAAATTCATGAACAGATCCATGGGTTTTAACAGGTGACATTTCCTAGGCTAGCTGGTCTTGAAGACTTATCCTTGAAACATGTATTGTAAGACTTGCTTTATGTCTGACACACTTATATGTGGAGTTGGTTTATTTGTCAAGATAGCTTTCCTTAGTGAAATATCCATTCATTCACTTTCCCCAAAGAATAACTGTAGCCTTTGGGTACACCTTTAGTTATGGGCAGAATGTGATGTTACATCAAAAATATTGCTGCATAAGTTTATGGCATTCTTTTATCATCAGTTCAAATGACAAATTAAGTTCTTCCAATAAGAAAACCCATTCTCTCACTGGCAAAGCTTTCTATTTTGCTTTGTCTTTGAAGTGAAAGTACTATCACAGGCCTCAATCATTAACAGCTGGAACACTTCTTTGACTATTCATTGGCATAGCTGGGACTTTTGTTTTGGGGTTAACAACTTAAAGGCTCCATTGCTGGCAAGGGGGGAGGGAATGCCCCTTCCATTTGAGAAAATTTTGAAAATTTAAATATCCTCAGATGTAATCTGGTGCAACATTTAGCATCTTTTCAAAGTCAGTTTTTTGTTCCATTACAAAATATTTTTTAAAGGCTGATTGTGGGGAGGGGGAACATGCCCCCCCCCCTCTGGTTGCAATAATGCAGCTATTATATATACAATGTTCATATCCCTGTCACATTGTGTCAAGAAAATAAATGCTTCTGCAAATCGAACCTGGCATCTTTGTTCCTTTAAAGCTAATCTGGTATTCTTTTTTTGTGTAATTAGTTTTCGTATCAAGATTTCCCCTTTGGAATCATTCCAGGGCTGAACATCAAAGATTGCCCATTTGTCCAACTTAAAATTTATCAGGACAAGGGAATTCTGAAAGCTGCTTTCCACACTAAGCAAGTTTTGATTCTTATGATAATGTTAAGCCCTAATTTGAGTGCAGATACTAAACAAGGTTATAATTAAAAAATTTTTGGTAAAATCGCAGTTTCCCACATTTTTAGGTGTGCAATTTTATTTTGAGATAATGTCTATTAAGTTATTAAACTTTCATACCATAAGCAATCATAAGGCTCAAGATGTTTCAAATTGCAGTTTGAAATAACTTGCAAGTAGCCATTTTTGACAAAAACTTGTGACTTCTTTCTAATCATTCAGCACTATCTCCAATAAAAATTTTGAATGTTGTGTTTACAACTTACATTTTACTATAAAATGTTTATAAAGCTCTGCATGAAGGACTCAAATCTGGGATATCTGGTTTCCATTTATGCTTTTGAAAATGAGAAACAATCAGGTCTAATTACAAAAAAAAGTACATTGATAAGAAAGTGAATAAGTTCAGTGGTATTTCTTTTTGAGGCCTATTTTCTCATATTTGTTAGTTTTAAGAAACTGTAAGCAATCTTTTCCACCTTGAAAACAATTGAATTCATTAATAGGTCTAGTGGTATATGAACTGTTTCAAGAGTGCTCTTAACATTAGAGTACATTAGAAACTTCATGAAGACAGACTTCTAAACGAATATATTTAAACCTGATAACTTACGGCTAAGATGCCTTCTGAATGAGCCAAGTACAGAACTCTGATGAATTGTTTTAACATTTTATTTTAAGTGGTTCCTCAATATTTATCATTATGGGCCAGAAATCCAAACTGGGTGCTAAGCTTTCCAATTAGGCTCGAGAGTTACAACTTGAAATTCAAATGCAGTGCATTTAAAAGGCTTGGTTATCACTCATAGTAGCTATCTTTCCTAAAACAATACTATGAGGAGTTTGAGAGAGGCTCTGGAAGAGGCTAGAAGGTAAATGGTTGGGAGAACTAGAAATATCTGAGATGAGAAAATGTGGCCTTTATAAAGAGTCTTTTCTATGCTTAAATGGCTAAATATTTTTTGTAGAATCTTCTGGCAATGCCAAAACTTTTCAGGTATTATGCCATGCAGTAGACACAATTTTTCTCTCCAACTTTTTGCTAACAAAAATCTGAGAGACTGCAGCCACAAAGGCACTATACAGACTATTCAAAAGTTTGCTCATTCATGCATAGATCTGTCAATTGTCCGAACTGTGTTTCAAAATTGACCTTGCAGAGCAGATTTATCTGATCTTATACCTCAAGCACCATTTAACCTGTGTGAATTTTTTTGCCTGCACTTTCATAACAGAATTTTTTCTTCATTTTTATTCCTAATTCCCCCCCCCCTTTTTTTTTTGCCCTGCTGCACCAGACTCACCATCAAAAGTAAAGTGTAGCCCAATCTGATCGGTGCTTGTGTCTAGTGCCTGTAAGCAGCCAAGAGCGGGGTCCATCAGCTTTAAATCGTTTTCATTTATTGTCTTCATGAATTTTGAACCCTCATATTAAGTGGTAATAGACTCCAGTTATGGCCGACTAAAATCAGACCGTCACTTGCTGTCCAAATTTGATTATATGCATAGTTGCTGCTTACTCTATAAGGGAATTGGAGGTATGAACAAGAACTGAGTACAGTGTTGGTACTAAGGTATGCAATTCCTTCTCCCACATTTTCAAACCCAGCATAGAAAATATTTTGTCTATAGGAAAGATTTCCACCCATATTTTGAGCACTAGCTCTAAAGCTGGTTGGGTACTTAAATTCATTAAAATTATGTTGTCTCTTTTTTTTTATGGTAGTATATTTATTGTAGGTTATGTACACAGTTATGTTCAGAACACGTGGAGCAAGGGAAAATAGAGAATTTTTGGTTGCCAAGTTTGACAATTCATGTAAGCTGATCCTCAAATATAGGTCAATTATAATTGATGTTGACAAGTATCCTACTTCAAAATTTTACCAGTGTTTTTGTTTTTAACACATCAATGAATGCAATCAGTTAATATGAATAATATTGCCTGATATTAAATATCAGATGAAAGTTATCTTTTGTGTTCACCAATATTTAGTAGCTTTTCCTGTTTAAGATAGGCATATTGTAAGATACTGAAATGGTGCACAACTTCACAACTGTAATATTTCCAAGTGTGATGTTGAAAAATTGGTTGTATTTCCAAGGGTGATGTTTAGTTTGTTCAACACTAAATTAAAGGGGAAGTTTAAGCAAAAAAATAAATTTTTACATGTGAAAGAAGAACTAAATCTTCTCAGTGTGGTGACATTTCCATTCAAATCGGACATTTATTTCTAGAGTTATCAGCAAATGAAGTTACTAGATTTGTGTTCCAAAGTGAGATTGAGGGCAGCAAAGATTATATCACTTCCTCACATTGACAAGGAATGCTTTGTTTCCTTTTGTTTTTCAGACTGTTGTGTTGACCTTGACGTTAATAGGAAAAGGAACTCCCCATGGGGATTGCAAAGTTTGAAAAGTTCTCATGCCACTTATGCAATTTCATTTTGGTAATATGGGACTGTTGAGCAAAAAATTGGATGTAAAGTTTAAAGAAAAACAGACTGTTCATTAATGTGGGGATATGATGTCACATGTGCTTGCTTCAAGTTCACTGTTTGTTGAAAATGTGAAAACTTTACTTGCTCATATCTTGAGAACTACACATCCGATTTCAATGCAAATTTCACCAAAATGCTTAGAATAAGTATCTCTCCAACATATCAAAACTTGGTATGACCTTAAACCCTTCTTTTAATACTCAAAACTTCAGGTATTTTTCCCCTCACATGTACGGTATGTCACCTTGACTGAAGCTTGAGGCTTCTCTTGTACGTTGTAAAGCTAATGTCAATTTTTGTAAATAAATGGTGCATAATGAAAGAGCAGGTTTGTGAGTCTACTGTATGGGCCTTTTGTTGTAAATTGCTTTATTGAAACAAATACACACTGTAAGCAATGTTATATTAGGAAATAATTTGGTGATTGACCATCTGCCTTACCCCCTCCAACCAGTGTTGTGATGACTTGAGACAAAGGCATGACTCAAGTCATACTCCAGTCATGGTTTCAAAGACATGAGTCTGAGTCAAGTCGTGAACTGATGGGACTTAACAGGAATCAACATTTGCCAAAGGCTAATAGACTACGAGTAATTTTCAATAAATTTCCAAAGACTTGACATGACTCAAGTCACAGAACTTAATAATTCAATTTGACCCAAGTCATCTGTTATGTGATTCAAATCAGGACCCAACAGTCATAAAACAGACAGGATATAACCATAAACTTCTTTTTTACCGCAGGCCCAAGGAGAGAGCTTTCATATTAAATTTTCAAATCTTCATTCAATAGACTGCATCACACCGACCACATACCTGATACCTAACTAACCCAGGTAAAGACAAAAATGTTCTCATACAGTAGTGTGTGATGTCCACTGTACACCCTCCCCCCCTCCCCTGCGCACCCCTGCCTCATACGCCTATGACAAAATGCACAAAATGGTGCAAACAATGTCACATTTAAGTTAACTGTTAAACACTCAGTAATGTGTTCAACTGAACCAACCTACAAAACTAGAAGTTCAAGATGATTGAACTAAAAACATCCCTGTGGCTTGGAGTGACTTGATTTGTGAGATCATGTAGCTCTGAGAGACACAACTAAAATACATTTTTCACTGGAGGTGATTTGAACCTTAGCCAAGACTTGAAAAGACTAGACCAGAGCTAAGGGAAGACTGAACCTGACTTGAGTTAGTTGTTTAGATGGGATTTTATGACACACCCAACACGAATGTGGTATATAGTGTCACCTAGGGAAAAAAAGAAAAGTTGGGGTAAAACTACCTAAAGGAGTGTACAAAATGAAGTCAATTTTTAGTAAATTGTCTAAGTAAAAGCAGGAGCCATGTCAAAAATATCTGCAAAGTCCACTCTTCTTGAGAAATCCCAGAATAAGGGAGGAATTTGTCTGTTCAAACAAGGTTTTTAGGTTGGATATGGCATATTATTTCTAAAGGAATAAGGAAGTATTTATGAAAGTCAATGAGAATGTGATTGACTGTGACCACCAATCATAGGGTATACAGTAAGGTCTTTCATCCCTGTAATGGAAGTAGGTATGGGTAAGGTAAGCGTAACCAATGGGGGCCCTAGTCAGGACTAAATCATCCCTCCCTTTAAGGAGGACTTATTTTCCCCCAGTTCCTACCATCAGTTTTACTCGGTAAAATTTGTTTTCTGGAAAGGAATCCCATAGATCTTGCCATTTTGATTTTACAAAACCATTGATCTTTGTGAGGCAAGTAGAGGGTGGTGTCCATCTGTAGCAAATTCATCAACTCTTTCATTCCCTTGTATGTCCATGTGACTACAACATGACTTGAGACTTGACACCTTGAGACTCAATATCAAGTGATTAGATTACAACACTGCCAGCAACCCCCCCCCCCTCCCCTCTTGCTATGGGTTGAAAGAAGGAAAGAGGAAGGAGTGGGTAACCTGTTATTTCCTTTAAAATGTGGTAGTGATTCACTGCACTCTGAGAGGCCAATGCAATAACTGACAGAAAATCCAAACATTGACTCGCCATTTTCAGACAGTTTATTGCATCTGTGAAAAGTAGTACTTCAAGCAGAAACTTTCATATTGATAAAATCATCATTTGAACATAAACATAGCACTTTACATTGTGAGCACTTTTAAAACAGTACTTAATTAAGTCTCAGATGATACCAATCCCTATCAATTGAAAAAAGTCCCATTACGTAAAAAAAAAATGTATCTAAAATAATAGATGTCAACAAATATAAATAAAAAGTCAGATATTAGTATGGTTAGGAGTGCAGAAAATTGGAACCATAACAAACACATTTGGTTAAAAAATATGTTGTTTCCAATATTGTTACATGAAACTTCATTTTTATGTCGATTTCATTAGTGCCCCAAAACTCCCAAACAAGGAAAAGAGGAAAAGGATAAAGACTGGAAATTAGATTCAGTTTGTCATTTGATGTCAAGTAATAGAGATATTGTTTTGAATAAATTTAAATGTAGAGGCATCTATTACAAGATTATTTAATAGTGTTGTAAAGAACAAATTATAATGATACCAAATTACACTTAAGCAGACAACTTTTGTCAATGCTGTTGGCCAAAATTAAAAAAGGAATCCCTTCACCCACTGTGACCTTTCTGAGAAGAAAAAAACATTTGATAGGTTATGAACAACTCACATGAAACAGTGAACCAGTGGTGAACCACTGGGTGAAACAGAAGTTGTTAGCATTCAATACCAGAAATGTTATAGTTATATTATGTAGGAAAAACGTACCTGGCAAGATGATGTAATTCAGATTTATAACCACTGACTTCAGTTTTCACCGTTCCAGACAAATCAAGACAGAAATAACCTTCTAAAATTTGGTAATGAGTGACCAGTGGCAGTACAAGAATATCAAAACTGGGGTGACAAGATAGAGGCAAAGAATAATGTTGGGGGGGCCAAAATTGTCGGGTCTTGCGCGGAACCGAGACTAAAGCGCATGTTCCTGGGTGCTGGGGCCCAGAAGGCTAAGGAAGCATATCTCTGGATGAAAAGTTAAGTCTCAGGAGGTACATTATTTATTTTATCAATTGACCCAACTCCTATCTGACCTAAATCTGGGGGGGGGGGGGGATGCATTCCCATTGCCCCCATAGTGCTGTAACTGTGAGTGACCATATTGACTAAGGAACTACCCTAATTTAACTGTTTTATTTTGAAATATTTCAAGTTAGGCAGTTTTACAACTCCATTGCTAAACAATTGGTTTTAAGTTGGACCAACCTCAGACTTTTTCCAGTTGAGGTTAACTGGCTTGTTTTCCCTTCTCTCAATGCTTATGGCTGAGCAATAAATACAATGGCAGTAGGTTCCATGCAATTTACAGCCTTTGGTATGACCTGGTCAGGACTTAAACTTGAAATATCTTAAGACATACTGTCAATATGATAGCAGGAGAGATGCCACTAGTATGTGTAGGCAATAAAGTTACCAGGAATTATTTTAGTTAACCTTCAGTCCTTGGGGCAGTTGCAAGGCCAATTGTTTTTTTACTGAAAGACAATGCAAAGCAGGGAGAAGTACATGTCCTGGCAAAGGTAGAAAAAGCTGGGAGGCTCCTTCCCAGGAAATATGGACATCTGGAAGGAAATTTTGGTAATTGGAAGAAAATTTCCTTTCCTGTTCATGAAAATAGAAGGGAAAATTGTGGAAAATGTTACTTCCTTCCTAGGAAAAACTTTTGCTCCCTTACTGTGAAATAAACATTTTTTCCGCCAATCTTCTAGGTTGGCAGATATATGCTATCACTTTGACATGTCTGAGAATATTACAAAATACTGTAAAATGGACAAATCAAATGACATACTACCTTGTTCACAGTTTATTTTATTGCTTTATGAGTAATAGGAGGAGGACATTATTCCTCTCCTACACATACTGACTTTAGGTAAAAACTCCACTATGTAAATTCTTTAGCCCAATTTGAGTGTTTTTCTGCACATTCTCAATTTGAAAATTTGGAATGCACACAGTTGGCTTTTCTGTTATTACTATGATGTTGTATGTCTTCCTCCCATTACTCATGAAATAAAAATTACATTTCAAACTTCTTTATTACTTGTCCAGTTTTGTTCCAGTTGGCCTTATGCTATATTTTTCCCCACTTTGCAATCATTTCTCTTGTCATCTCTACTGACTGTTGAAGTATTGATATTTTCTCTAGTTAGTTCTGTAATCACGCACAGCTAGACATGACTAGACTCCAGCCGACATGGCCAGCTGTCAGAAATAAGAGCCCTCCTTTGCAAGCTAGGGTGAATGAAATTACCTAGTTTAGTTTAACTGCTGACACACTCACCCCGAACAGTTCCAATTCTCCTAACCTACTTACTTGAGCCCTCCCACAACTGTCAAAATTCATTGTCATCTAAACACAATCTCAGTTTATTGTCCCAGGGTGAGTATACAAGACTCCAACGTGAAATCAAAACACTGTCAGTACAGTGCACGCCATATTCAATAAGAGCCACAGTGTTCTGCATTTTTTGAACTTGCTGTCAATCAAAGGGCTGTACCAATTGAGAATTTCTGTGGTTTGGGGTGAGAGAATGAGCCCATCAAGAGTACTCTCCAACATAATTCAAAGATGTAACAGCTGGAAAATTTTATGATTTCAGGGAAATTTGTATGGAAATTCTCAGGAAATCCATTTTGCTAGAAAAAAAGTTTTGCCGTGATCACCACAAAGGCACCCCTTATGATGTTGTATTTATGGGATTTACCCGATGTTCCCGGGGTTTAATGTTGCCAAGGTTCGATTTTCCTCGTTTTCATATATATCTAGATGATTTGACAATGATAATAAGGTTTGTTATTCTCCGGCTTTAATGTTCCCAGAAGTGAGGATGTTCCCAAGATTCCAGAACATTGAACCTCGGGAATAGCGAACCTTGGGAACAATGACATAGCCCTGTATATAAACACCATACACTATACACATAAACACAGAAAGGTATTAGTCGGACATCTTCTAGCTCGAACAATTAACTTACGCTTCTGGCATAATTACCACATTTTTCTGACCGAATTTGTGTTTTGACTTATAGTCATTAGGTACAGAATGCCAAGGCAGTCCTCTTTTTCAGTTTTTTTTTATAAGTAGCTGTCAAAATGACGAAATTTCTCTTTAGTAACAAAGAAGTGGTGGTAGTTGCTGCAAGGAAGGATTTAGCACAAGCTGCCAAACTTATCAAAAGTGTTCTTACCATGTTGACCTATGTTCTCAAAAATTTCAAGATAACCATTTAATTTATTACTAGTTCAATCTTTACCAGATATTGGTCAATAGACATTCATCAACACCACTATGACAGATGGAAAATTTTGAACAATAATCAATAAAATTGTTATGGCAATTGACCTAACTGGAAGTTATGTTGGTCAAGTCATAGAATCATTCAGCTGTAACTTTGTTAACAGAGGTCCTGGTAGCTACAGTATTAAATATTTTTATTTGTAGGAAATCTACTCAATTTCTAGTTTTACTCCCAACTGGGAAATAAACAATTTTCAGTACTGGCTGGTTTTCAGTGTACAAATCAGATGCAAGAACAAATGTTTCAAATAGGAAGCAACCAACACATTCACTGACATTTGCTTTCACTGGGTATAAAGCTCAAGGAATGACTGTGGACCATCTTTTAATTGACTGTAGAAATATGGTTTTTCCAGGAGAGATCTGGGTAGCTTTAGGGCTGAGCCAAATCAAAAATGGAACAAAAGTTATCAACTTCTGAGAAAGCATTGTACAGCCCCAGCCAAAGGAAATAAAACTCTTTAACAACTGGGTTGTATTAGTGCAACAGTTGGAATCAGCTCTATGCTACAGGAAGATGGTATTTCCCCTGGAAAAATCACTTCAAAATGTATCCTATCGAGTAAGTCTTTCATGGTTATGAGCAGGCCCACACCAGCATGGACATTGAACAACAAACATGAAGATGTACACAAACTATCTTGAACTTTATGAAAGGGCTTTACATTCATAAAAGGAAGAATTTGCCCAGGTATCAAAAACTAGAGCCTTTTGGATTCGATGTTAATCAGAAAGGTAACACAGCTGAACAGAGGGCAGCAATGCTGAGATAACTAGTCTTTAATTCTGGGATGTTATAACAAGACACTTTCTATCAGAAATATACTATTTGAAAATTATTTGACAACTTGGTAGCTTCATGCAGTGTAACCAATCAGAGTTACACATCATTTTATGGCACAGTCAATAATTTCATGTCATCTGCAACTTGCAAGGAATATCTTGAAAAACTTTTCATGACAAGACTGTCTCAAAAAGCCAACACAGGGTTGGAATGCGGACTGCCAGTGGACGTATCAAAAGTAGGCATAATTTTGAAACCAAATAAATTTGAGACCATTGATGCAAATGTGGTCGTTCACCAATATATTTTTTCAGTGTACAAATCAGACACAAGACAAAGTGTTCCATACAGGAGGCAACTAACACTTTCACTGGCATTTTCTCTCACTCAAAAGGAAATTAATGCTGAGATTACTATTCTAAATCCCAGAGATGATATCAAAAATATACTACGCTTTGAAATCCTTATTTGACATCTTTGTATTTTCACACAATGTACCTATTCAGAGTTACTCAGCATTTTATGGGGCAGTCTATGATTTCATGTCATATCCAACTTACAAGGAAAGTATTGAAGAACTTTTCCTGACAAGAAAGGTTTCAAAAAGCCAATACAGGGTTGCATACAAACTGTCCCAAAAGTTAAGAGAGCAGTTTTCTGTAGGGATGATCCAGCAAATTCGACCATGGGTATTAAAGCTGCAGCCAGTACTAAATCATTCACAAATTCTGAGGGTGGACAAGAAAACCCTCTAGATACATTTCAGGATGGTGTGTTGCTAGCATTCAAGATTTATACTAGGAAAAAGGTCTGAACATTTATTACCACAAATATGCATAATTTTGAAACTGCATAAATTTGAGACCATTAATGCAAATATGGGCCTTCCCCAATATGTTTTCAGTGAACAAATCATACACAAGAGTAAATGTTCCATACAGGAATCAACTGTGACTTTCACTGGCAATTTCTCTCACTCTGGATAAAGCACAATGGAGGACTATAGACAGTCTCATAATTGACTGTCAAAATATGGGGTTACCAAGACAGATCTGGTTACCTTTTGGGCGAGATGTTTCACAAAAGGGAACACAAGTCATCAACTTTTGGGAAAGCCTTGTACAGCCCCAGGCAAAGGAAATGACACACTTTTACAACTCTGTTGTTTCAGTACCGCAGCTGGAATCAGCTCAATGCTGCAAGAAAATAGTATTTCCCCTGGAAAGATCTCTTGAAAATGTCTCCTAACTAGGGAGTCTTTCATGGTTTTGAGCAGGGATCTCTTGAAACCAACATGGATATTCATGATGATAAAGATGTAGACAATGCAAATTTCTTAACTTCATGAGAGGGCTTTACACAGTCAGAAATAAAACAATTACCCCAGGTATCCATAACCACAGCCTTTTGGATTCAACATTATTAGATGAGGTAACAGCTGCATGAACAGAAAAAAATAAATGCCAAGATTACTATTCTAAAATCTAGGGATGATATAACAAGACCTTGCCTGTCAAATAATATACACTGTTTTGAAATCTTTATTTGACACCCTTCTCACAATGTAACCAAACACAGTTACAAAGCACTTTATGGAGCAGACCATAATTTCATGTCATTTGCAACTTACAAGGAATACACTGAAGAACTTTTTCTGACAAGAAATGTTTCAAAAAGCCAATACAGGAGTGTATACAAACTGTCCCAAAAGTTAGGAAAACAGTTGATGGCAGGGTTAACTGAGCAAATTAGACAAAAGGCATTAGACAGAGCTACAGCCAGTAGTTAATTAAGCAATGATAAGCAATGCAATGAGCAATGATGAGATACATTTCAAGATGAGGTCTTGGAAGCATGAGGGTAAGAAAAAGGAAATCTATCATTCAAAATTTGTAAGTGTTAGAAGACTTACTACAAATACTCATAAATAGGCAGAACTACTTGAACATCTGATTATGCCATATGGTGATCTGAAAGAGTCAACATCTAACATGCCATCTCTCTGTGAAATTCACAGGAAGGAGAACACCCCTGGCAGCTTGTGATATGTTACTGACAAGGGTTTTGAATTCTTCAAGGAACTGGACAAGGCAGTAAGAATGTTTGAAACAAAAGAGAATGTAGACTATTATGGGGGATCTGTAAAGCCATGTGTTAAGTCATGTAAGTGGAAATAAAAACATTAATAGGGAATGGAATACAGTAGTACTATATCCTTGCATGGAGTGGATAGAAGAAACAGAAGTCTTAAAAGAAGATTAAGGTAGTTAATTATCTTCTCCCCATCTCAGGACAGAAAAGAGTTGACAAGGTCTATTAAGAAAGTTACAAGCACAGAGGTTCATCGCAAGCAAATTGAAATTACCTAAAAACAGACACCAAGTATGGAAAAAAAGAAAGAATCTTCTTCAGTGCAATGTGCAGATATAGAGAATAATTTATCCTGCATCACATCGCATTTTGCTACACAAAATGAACAAACTGCTACACATATGCTACATTGTGTAGCAGATTTTGTGCATAAAATAAATGGTGCTTTTAATGATTTTGTGATAGAGGGGCCCAGAAACAGCAAATTGGTATGCAAATTTTGAACAGTTAATTATTTCCTGATATACACCATTGATATCAATAAACAAGAGTGCCAAAAGCCAAATACTTTGAATTGGCCTTGCGGAGTATGCAATACTGAATGTTCTATGGACTGTGTGTGCTGTGAAGGGTGTGACATTCATGGTTCAACCACCAATCTTTGCATCTATTTGGGAATGAAAAAGAATTGGAAGAAGAAAATTGGTTTTATCATAATGGAATTAAGGAAAAGCAATGAAAAGTTAAAACGAACATTGTGTGGAGTGATCATGCTGTTTCCCATGAATGAAAGAAAGACACAACAATGCATCAAAGACAGTGTGGGGTGTAACTGGTATCTGAGTATTTTACATGATCTGTTCCCTCAATGGCTATATCACCCAAATGGCTGAATGAAAAATCTGGAGATAGCCCATTTGTAGAACTGTTGCCAGATGATAAGATACTGAAAATAATATACACTTTGATAATATTTGAATGTAGGCCTATACCATCCTGTATGCTCATGAACACACTAAATTTAAACTAGTAATGCAAAAACATTTTCTCTGCATAGCTACCCCATTAGCATACGTCACCTTCATTTTTTCTGAAGTAATCTTGTTCAAAACCCAAAATTTTACGAGTTGTACTATAAACTTGAGTTGACTTTGTTAGTTTTTAATGGTTAAATGATATACTGCTTCAGAGCCTCCATCCACCAGGTATGTACAACCTATGTATTTAATTGGTTGTGCTTTACCTTGTTCACTTAAGGAATATAACCCCTTTCTCATGTAATTGACTTCTGGCGTGGGGTAACCTTGCCTGTGTCCTACAGTACAGTGTGTAAGTCTGGCCTAACTATCACATGGGACAGGGTTAACATTGTACAGGGGAAGTGAGGACTGCAAACTGACACTGTGTATAAGTGCTAATTCTGCATGAGATTGTGTGAGTTGAAGGTTAATGCTTAAAGTTGTAAAATGTTGTCATAGTTATGCAGGGTGTTATACAACCATTACGCTATCATCACCCATGTGGCCACAAGGCTGCTTTACTGTCTGTAGTCACTGGAAACAATAGTTATGTCAGGGGTATTTTAATAATAGGAGTTTACTTCTGGGTGAGTGGAGAGGATCTGTAGAAAAATGGAATTTTAAAGGGCAAATTATCTCACCCCACACTACAATTTTTGTAGTATTCCAAAAATATTCTCAATTGGCATAGCTCTTCTATTAACAGCTACTTAAAAAATGCAGAGAACAAAAGTTCATATTACAGAGCATCTGAGAGTGTTTTGATTATACATTGGGGTCTTGTAATACTCACCCTGAAGCAACATGAGATTGCTTTCAGATGAGGATGAATTTGAGACAGTTGTGGGAGGGGCCTAAGCGAGTAGGTTCGGAGAACTGGACCTGTTGGAGGTGGGAGAATTAGACCTCTAAATTACACATGCCAAGTATAGGTTAAATGGGCATTCACAAAACCTCTGTTAGCATGGGAATGTACAGGATTGTTAGTGTTGACTTTTGTTTTTCTTTCCTCTCCATTCAGGATACTTAACAGGGTTCTTAGTGGTTAATCTACAACAGTGTTAGAAAGCTAGAACAAGTCTTAACTCTAGAACAAGTCTTAACTCTCTTCAAGTACGAAGCACAGGTGTCTCTTTTTGGAGTTCTCTTTGCCATGACATTAAAAGTTCACCTTCACTTAACATATCCAAGCGCAGGTTAAAGCATTTCCTTCTGAATAGTAAATAGGCCTAGGTAACTTCACAGCTTTTCCTTTCCCTTTTTTCTCCCTTTCCGCCTCTCCTCTCATGTTTTGTGGTGTTCTTATTCCCTCTTAGCTCCTTTTCCTTATAATTACGCTTTTGTTTTAAGGAACCAGACTTGAAAAGTTTTAACTTATTTCTGGTTCCTCTACTTCCATGTTGTATTATGCGATTCTTTTGTTATTATGTACATCTCCTGTTATAAATAAATATATATATAAACTTTTGTCAATGTAACCATTTTTTTTATGTATGGAAAGTAGAAATAAACTTGAACTAGTGAAATTAGTGTGAAGTTTTCAAGAGTGACCAGAGTGAAGTGTATAACAACTACAACATATTGTTTTTGTGATATAGTGTATAAACCTTGAACTCTTTCATTACAAAACTGTGTCAGCATGGACATTTTTAAAACCAGCTCTAGTGAGTCAACTAACAACTCTACAGGTAAGCTTTCACAGTGAGTTTATAACAAGGATTTAATAATGTCAGATGAAATGAGGTTGTTTACCTAATTCTCCAGACAGACATTCCCTTTCCCTTCCTTTTCAAGTTGCCTAGGTACAAACATTTCAGTACATATTACTACAGTCTATGACATACCCTTGTGAAAAGATACTTCATCAAACTGGGTTACAGCAGATTTTCACAGATAACTTGTGACAGAATGTAAATTAGGCCTAATAAAAACTTTTTTCTCTATAAAATTTCAAAATACCTGGTTTTCCAGATTCTGATCTGGGTGCAGCCTAATTAAGCATGGGAATACGTTACCCAGTAACATTGTGATGAAACATGAACATCAGGGAAATTGCCCCTGACATGATTGAAAGCTAGGCAGACCAAGCTGAAGCCGTTGCAGATGAAGAATCTGTAGATCAAACAGTTGGACCCCAAGATGAACATGAGGAAAGCAATGATGTGGTAGAAAGACATCCTGAAAATATATCATGTGATAAAGGAAATGTCAATGTTCCACTTCAAAATTGAAGCGCAACATGGCCAAGAAAATCGAGCTAGAGAACTTCAGTAGGTGTCACCTAGTTAGTGGTAAACACAAAGCCCCAAATGGCAGGTAACAATTGATGGTTTCAGGGTAAAAAAGTTAATTCTTAGAAGAGGACAAATTGAGAGAACAGAAAAATAATTTGTGGGGATTATTTCAATCTGGCTAATCTGCTGTGGCTTCCTCTGCAGTCACGTTCGAGGAAAACTGAAAGAACCAGCACAAGGGACAGGAACAGCTAGGGAATAAACAAAAGCAAATAATGCTTTTTGATTTTGTGCTACTCTGGGTATCTCAGAAAAGATGGTATGGACCGCACTCTCAAAGAAAGGACCTGACTGAGGATGATTCACCCATTATGAAAATCATGGACTATAGCCTTCAAAAAATAAAACCCCTCTGTGTGATAGACAAGGAGCAATTGCTTCATTTCCAGCAGCTGATTCCCATTATTGCAGTAAGGATTTGCAGAGAAAATACCTTGACCCTCAGTTAAGATTGTAAAGTTTGTAAATCTCTATCCCAGATGAGCTGATGATAATGGTTACAGTTGTGTGAGTTCACATGTCCACAGACAAATATTCAACAAGGAGTTTAACTTAGGATTTCATACTCCAAAGAAAGATCAGTTAATTAGTTAGATCAGGTTTAACAACACACCAACACGAATGTGTTATATAGTGACATACTGTTCAAATACTGTCAAATCCTCCCGTTTAGTCACGTCTTACGATAGGCCGACAAAACTGAGGGCATATCCTACAACCCTCAGCCCACAGGCGGAGAAAGATCAGACTCTGACCCACTCACATTTAAAATATCTGACAGCAAACAAGAAAGAGGAGTGTACAATAAACATATCCAGTGGAAGAAGGAATCTCAATTCATGAAAGCTGCTGACAAAGATTGTACTGCAGAGCATAAATCTCTTCAAGACAAGAACTTTTAACCTACAAGCAGTGCTGTATACACCACAGACAGGTGTCAGCCTTCTTTTTTGCAAAAGGAGTTTAGCAGTTTAAAATTCCACTGTGTATGAGCAGATTATCAGAGCATAATTATGCTACATTTGACCTGAAACACAATGGAAAAAAAGTGAAAATGAAATTGTCACATGGCTTTAGACTTATCTCCAACAACTGCCAGAAATCTTTGCTTATGTTCCTAGCTTTTCTGACATGTGCCGGCAAAATAAGAAAATGTTCATAACATCAGTAATGATGTATGCTGCTTGAACCATTGCTCATATCAACTTCACTGATTTAAAATTCATGAGCAATGGACATTCAATAATGGAAGTAGATAGTAAGCATGCTGCCATTGAGACTAAAAAGAAACACCAAAAAGTTTTTAACAGCCATGAGTGGGACAGGCCATGGTATAAACTTTGGCAAAAGCTAACAAGCTGTACAAGTTACTGAGCTTAAACACAGGGACTTAATAAAGCTTGCTGAACAAACAGTCATCAAATGCACCAATGCAGCAGATAGCCAGAATTTGAATGTGATGAAAACAAAATGGCTGGGCTCCACCAGACCAAACACAACCATGATGAAAAGAAACATGAAGTGGGGCAAAGAGTTGAAATTTAACAAATTTTTCCAATCCTTTTATTTTTTCTTTACACTCCAGTCACAAATGGTCAAACTTAGACAATCCCCACATCCCACATACAAATAATTGTTTTATGAGTGAGTATTTAACAGTTCAATTCAGTTTTCATAAATTTGTGAGCAGACACTTTCACAGTATGTGCAAAACCATTACAAGTCAGGAAATCACAAAATTCAAACTTTTAACTCTTTACAGTAGCTACTGGATATGAAACTTGACTCACTATGCTAACTATAAGCACTGTCATGTGGTAGTGACCCTTTAACACATGAAGTTATGAAGTCATGAAGTTATCAATATCAACTCAAGGAACCCTTTTAAAGAAGGGGGTCGAGTTTGCTGAGGTGGATGTTTCTGCTAAGCAATCATTCGTTTCAAGACAAGAGATAAATCCTAGGCTGGTGCCTTCAATTTCGGACCCTGTAAATGTATGAAGCATTGCCCATTATTATTATTTTTTTTTTTTTTGAGTCAACATAAAAAATGGTGTATGTCTTATTTGCATTGTTTTTCTTTCCTTTTACTGAAAAATTCTTCTGCTGAAGATAAACTAAGAGGATCTTTAATGAAAAAATACATCTTTTGTGCATAACAAGAATATTTTTATACTGATTTTTATTGAATGTTCTTGGTCACAGGTGTTTTATTTTAACTTGTATTTTCTTTAATGCAGCTTACTCAAAACAATGAAAATAGAGATAAGAGAAATTTGGTCAGGAAAGTGTGGTAATAATGCCAGAAACTTTAGATAATTATTCGAGCTGGAGGATGTGTGACTTACCTTTCAGTGACAGTGTTATACATATAGTATATGGTGTATATACAACATTGTATGGAGAGCCTAGGAATGGCCATCAGGGATTCCGCCAGAAACACAAAAAAGGGGGGGATTTATTACTGCTAAACCCCAAGTCCAAATTGATGGTGTCCTAGGCTAAAGTTATGAGTGGGTTCAGGGGGACAAAAGCTTGCTTCAAGACCCCTGTAAGGTGCAATTTGAAGGTTTTAAAGGCCATTTATTTGTGTAAGTTCAAACAAATCCCCCCTTTCCCCCCTCTGACGGAAACCCTGGCCATGGGTGGGGGAGAGTTTTTAAATTCGGATTTCACGCTCAAGATTAACACACAGGGTGACTAGGACCAATGTGAAGGACCTATGACATGATACTTTGTTACCATGTTGTGGGGACTGTGGCCATACAATCACACATGAACACAAAGGGAGGAGGTTTCAAACAGACAGCCTAATTCCTGCGAGGCCTCTTTTTAACATTGTTAGCTTTAGTCCCAAAATGTAATACTATCCCACAATACAACATTCAAGTCACACGGTGGGCTTGTTTTGACCAAGGCGTTGACACCTTTATAAGTACAGATAATATTGGGCTTTGGAAATCCCACTTTTATATTTCTTATCTAAAAGCACAGGTGTATGGGACAAATTAGTTAGATGGAGTTTTATGGCCCAGTTTCCAACCTATTGGTTCAAGTTAAGCTGGCCTCGGCCTTTTTTCCAGTTTTGGCTAACTGGCTTGTTTTCTCTACTCCATTGCGTATGAGTAGCATCACACACAATGGCTGTTGGTTCCATTTTTAGAGTCTTTGGTATGACTTGACCTGGGAATGGAACCGCAGTCTTCAGCCTGAGAGGCAGATGCTGTACCACTAGACCAAACATGGGGTCAGGTGTATGGGACAAGTTTTAATTTTTTATAGGGACAGCAGTAATTTTTAGCTGATTTCCTGTAAAAATTAACCATCCCATTTTCTGCACAACCAAGACAAAATATATCTGCCAAATTTAGTCAGGTTTTTCACATTCAGGTTTTAGAACTTTCATCCAGCCTTGTCTAACCCCTGGTCAGTATGGCCACATTTGCAAATAAAATATTTCAACTGCATTTTGGTCAAGGTAAGCAACCTACTCATCACACACCAATGAATACATCAGCCATTAGACTTACTTCAAGTCACCTATGGAAGCCTAACACATCACTGATAAACCAAACAGACCACTTCATTTATTTAAGATGGTATCTTGACATCTTCCTCCCTCATGGCCTCTGCATTTTCACCCTGGTTTGGTTTCCCATCTGTGTCTGGTTTCATTTTGTCATCAACAACTTTCCTTGCTGCACTCACCCTAGTATCTCTTCCAAATCCTCTTTTGATTAACTCTGCAGCAACATTTATATCCTGGAACACACAATAAAAGGAACATTAGCCAATAATCTTAACTTTATTTCAATCTATAATTGACATAATGAACAATTAAGTTAAATGAGGTTTTATCGCTCAGTCTCCAAACAATTGGTTTACAGGAAGGCAGTTCTCACCCCAAAGTACAATTTTCGAGGTAGTCAACAGAAATTCTCAACTGCCACAGCTCCTTTTTGATCGACAGCAATTTCAAACTAGAGCACCATTGGTGCTGATGGTTCAAACCTGTTGTATTAATGCACAGTGAAAACTTCCAATGCCAAGAAAGTCACTCCCCAAGCACTGAATATTCTAATCACTACAGGGACTGTACTTGTCATATATGGCTATTATTTCTTGAACAGATGTACCCACAGTTTAGAATGTTTTAATTTCTCTCAGGTAAAATGACAAGGAACTTAATACTTTTTAGAATGAGTACCTCCCTTTAAGGTGTAGCCTTAAAGTGAGAATTAGCCTCTGCTGCCTTGGTTTCTATTTTTACACAAATCAGGAAGTCTAGTTAGCAAGGAAGAAAGCAAGTTTAATGAGCTATGATAACACAATTAGTATGCAAGAGCTTCCTCTCTGATCACAAGAAAAAAAAAAGTTAACCCTCTTCATCCTTACCTCAAGCAAGTCTAGTTTAGAAAGAGTGTAAGGTGACTCTACCCTTACTTAGCAAGTACTGTAATTCATCCTCCTGAAGTTGAGCATGTCTACAAAGCCCCTGCATGCACTCACAATAAAACTATGTTCTCATCAAACAAGATCTGTTTACACTAACCTAATCAACCTCACATGATTGACAATCTTGCAACCAGACAGTTCAGTTCAATGGGAAACACTGAATTTGTGAGTCTGGTAGAAATAGAGGGGTGACACAAAATTGGTCAAAAAGGTGTTAAAATTATTATTTATCCAAAAAAAAAAAGACAAAAAATTTGTTATCAGCACATGCCAGCCACCCATCAGAACAATTCTGAGGACAATTTTGCAATGCATCTAGGAGAAAATAGCATTTCAAAATATATACACCTACAGTATGACCTCAGTGACCTCCAATGCCCTAAGATAAAAAAAAAGTACAAGATTCAACAACCACTAGCTGAGGAATATTTTGGCCAACTTTCAAGGATATTGAGCACTATTTGCAGGAGTAGTGACACTTCAAAAAATATTCACAAAACAGCCACTAATGACCCCTAGATGACCTTTGACCTCAACTTTTTGAACACAACATGTACCCCTATGTCCAATGACCAATGTGTCCAAGTTTCGTGAGTGAGGGTGGCAGATCACAACAGCTCAAACAGCTCTTTGAGCTGGTTTGCGCTAAAAATGTGAAGTACTGTAGGTCATATTACACAGCATGTACTGTACTGAGAGTGTTCTGATAACACATTGGGTCTTGAACACCTACTTTCAAGCAATAAAACTGAGATTATGTCTGGATGAGGATGAGTTCCAGACAGTTGTGGGAGGGGCTTAAGTGAGTAGGTTAGGAGAACTGAAACTGCCTGGAGTGAGAAGATTTGGCTTTTGAGTCGGGCCCACCAAAGCCCCTTTTTCAGTTGTGGCTCACTGGCTTGTTTTCACTACTCTATTGCTAATGCTTGAGTGCCAAGCACAATGGCAACAGGTTCAAGTAAGATACCATCCATCACAGAACACCAATTGAGATCCAAACTTATTCCTAATTAATGTCAATATAATGCTAAAAGGGAGCCACAGAAATTTCCAAAAGATACCCAAGTCTGGTGGCAATCGATATTTTGGAGGAATTACAGACAGGTAACTATGTCACAATGTTGAAGAAAAATATTCTTGGAAGGATAGTGTTTCTAACATCCAGAGGCAAAACAAAGAAGCTTAAAAATACAAATCCTAGATCATGGTGAAGTAAACATGTGTTCTACTCCGATACCCTGTACAGTGAGTGTAAGTTTATGAAAAGAAAAATACAGAGCTATGCCTTCTCTAACAACACATGAGCTTTGAAATAATTACAAGTGGATTTGGTCTGTTGGAGTTTCACACAATACTGCAGTGCTGTCAAGGGCTGTTTTACCAGTTGTGGGGCACTGGGTTGATTTCCCTATTCCATTGCTGGTGTGGAGCATCTCTAACAAAGGCAAAGGGTTCACTTTTCTAAGTCTTTGGTATGGCTCAATCTGGGGATTGAACCTGGAACCCCTGGGGGAAAGGCAGATGCTCTACCAAACCACACAGCTAGTTGCAGTTGTCAGAAGAAAAACACAAAAAAAAAGCTAAATGTAACATCAAATTTTGATGGCCAAATACAGGTACCAAAAAGGGAACAAATCAGACCAACTTCTTTTTAAAAAATAAATACTTGAGTAAAGATGATATACATACTTCTGTAGTAGCTGTATCTACTAAGTCAACACAGGGAAGAGTTTTCAGTTCAGTTCTCTCGTAGCCCATCATTCTGGCCATCAGAGGTTGCCACTGGGCACAATGTGTCAGGTCATCAAACAGGTCTATTGCTTCCTCTGGCCACTTCTCATCTTTTCAAAAAAAAAAAAAAAATAATAATGAAAACTTCTTGAATTGCTTTTTGGCAATGAACATATTTCTCTTACTTTTGTGTTTCACTATCGATTTGATAAATACATTATACAATGAAAGTGGTACTGTATTAATTAGACAAATGTGAACCCTTTACTTTATATGAAAAAAAATGAAGTGCAAAAGTGTGAAAAGCTTTTTAAAGTGTAGTTCAACTAAAGTTTTAAATTTCAAAACTGTATATGACAGAGATCAAAGTTGAACAAAATAGTCCAACTCTCATCTTCACAGGACATTGACATTCCAGAGCTCAGATTTAAAAGGTTGCAGTTATTTTATTTTTAAAATATTACATTTACTACACAATCCTATATGATGTTATTCTTGTATTACTCAAATTAAAGTCTTGTATTTTTCATACTACTATGGGGTGATTTGACTGTAAAAGCCTTCTGTCTGTCCCTATATGCTATGTAAGAAAACAGGAAGTGTTCCAAGGTCACTATTATTTTTTTCTTAAGGAAACACAGCAGGTGATGTGAGTTGTAAAAGAAGAATGTGACAAATTATTGCACAGTGGACTATTTAGATTAATTGTGAACAAATTTCAACATTTAGTATCTCACCAACAAAGCAAGCTACAATAGAGGAATTTTGATACATAAGGTATATTTTGCAACCTCTTTTTAAATTCTTAATTTATGACACTTTAAAGGCCAAATTCTCTCACCTCAAACAGTTCCAATTCTCCTAACCTACTTACTACTTAGGCCCCTCCTGAAAATGTCAAAAATTCATCCTCATGCAGACACAGTCTCAGTTTTTTGCTTAAGGGTGAGTAAACAAGACCCCAATATGTAATCAAAACTCTTTCTGTACAGTATATGTTATGTAATTTGAACTTTTTGAATTAGCTGTCAATCAAAGAGCTGAGCCAATTGAAAAGTTCTGTAAACTATTACAAAAATTGTAGTTTTGGGTGAGAGGACTAACCATGAAATCAATACAATGCTATTGTCACAAGCAAAATGCTGACATCAATCATAGATTGACCAATTTGAATAGTGCATGAACCGAGTTCCCACAAGGGAGGATCAAAGAAAGCAAACAAACAAACAAACAAACAAACAAACAATAGAGCAAGAACAATTTAAAATCTGACTTTGTGAAGTCAGCACCTTATTTCTGTGACAACTCTGTAAACTTGAAGCCCCCAATAGCAAATAGGCATGTTCATGTACAGTAAGCATTATATGTTGCAAAGCCCCCTGTAATGAACATCACCCCAAATTCTTCCTAACTATTACATCTACAAGCTCAAGCTTCAAAATACAGCTTTCAGCCAGGGTCATCATAAGAGTGGCTTATGGAGTAAAAAATGCCCCTAGTCAATATCCCCCCTCCACTCCTGTCCAATTTACAGAGGTTACAGGGTCATTTTGCTGATGAATATTTTTGTCCCCTGCATTTCTGTTTGCCTCTCACTTGTTTCCAATATGTCTGGAAGCACTAACGCTATCAACACCCTCTGAAAACAAACAACTGAATTGTTTATGAACAGAGATATATTTTTACAGGACTTCAGGTTCAATTTTCTCCCTCTAAAAATTAAAAAATATAAAAAAGTTCAACCATTACTAAACAGTGAGTGAGTGTAGGCAATCTAGAGAGCAAAGTATCGACAGAAGTTCTTAAATAACTAGAAAGCCAAAAGGCTTAGTGATTCCTTGCCATATGATATATTGTAATAATGAACATGGATGCCCACATGACAAGCATGAGATCCCTCACAAATACTGAGGTATACTAGTAAGGTCAAAACCTTTTGAGATCATGTGACCCAAAATGACCTTTCACACTCACTTAAAACAATAGGGAGCAACTACCTAAAAAGACCATCAACATGCTAAATATGAGCAATTCACAAAGTGAGTATGAGATCCCCCCACAGTTCAATAACCACATAAAATATCATGTCTTCAAGGTTTTGCCCTTTTGTGACCCAACCTTTTACCTCCACAAACAAGAGAAATCTCCCACACAGTTATGATGCTGGTAAACTATGTTGTCTATTAACTTGATAAAGAGATATTTTTGAAACATGCTCCTTTAAATCAAAATTTTGGGTATTGAGGAGCTCCCTATATATTGATGTCTCTATGATCCAAAAAGTTGACTGCATTGAGGTTAGTGTTACAACAAACCCTAATCCTAACAGTCATCTATAAATTGGAACATACAGTAGAGACATCTCAACAGAAAGGTGTAACCTTGGCTATTAGTGGTGGTCCTTTTGTATTTTTTTTTTTTGGTGTAATGCCCTTCCCAATGACTATGATATCCTTGAAAATTAACAAAAAATGGGAACCCTAATAATCCAGAAATTAACAAGATTTGTAATTTGCCTTAAATTGTCTGCTTGTAGGAACACCACATAACAGAATACAAGTCAAGTGTCCTTTGTTTGATACACAGTAGATACTATTATGCTAGTTTTGATTACCTGAACTACAGTACTTTCTGAAAAACAAGCCTTACTGAGAGGGCTAAATAAGTGTTAGACACTATCTCCAGACAGATAGGAAATGGTTAAAGCCATTGAGCTGTATGATTCAATGAGAAAACCCCTCAGGACACTGTGGCAGTCAAATGTGATGAATTAGGTATTAAAGATAACAGTGACCAGCAATTTTCACAGACTCTGGTGGGTCAGTTACAATTTGATTCATTCAATTAGGCAATATCAGTTCAAGCATGCTTAGGGGTATTTGATCCAAATGATCAGTTATTTAGTTCTTTTTATAAAACTAATTACCCGTGGTGTATTTAGTTATCTAGTTCCCACTTCCATGTCCTTATGAGGACAGTGGCACAAGGTTTGTCTGTAACTTTTAACAATCTTTGATACTAAATTTAATGTTATCTTCATATTTTCTTAAGGGTTATGGAAGAAACAATGCTTGTATGTTCTAAAAGAAATTTTGGGCATCATACAGAGCACTTGTTCTGTTCAAAGTTTACACTTATGAAGTTCCCCACTGAACAATTCCTCTGCTTTGTGGGCATGGAAGCTTTCTCCAATATGTTCAGACTATGTCCCCAAATAACCCTCATACAGCCTTTGTTTAACTCACATATTTCATGAAAATCTATAGGCCGAGATACTTATGGCAAAATCAGCATACCTACGACAAAGATAAATTAATTAACATGTCAGCCTGATGAACAGTTTTTTTCCGTTTTAATTTTTTCAGATTTTGTTCTACCCACTTACTCTTATGCGTATTAATACTGGCACTAAATGTTATAGGGCAAAACTTCAAACCAAAATCAACATAAATACTGTACCAACTGCACTTTTATGCACTTTAGACATTCTTAATACAGCGAGATTGCTTCAGTACATATTTTGAAATTACCCAACTTGATCATTTACATAATGAAATGGATTCAAAAGCTTACCAAATGCATCTTACATTACCCATGCCATTCAAAACTCTTCACCCTATGCACTAATGAATATTAACTCTAACAGTTACCCTTTTTTAGATATGGTATGTGCAAGGTTTAACCTCTGATGACCCTAAATGACTTTTGACCTCCAGTAAAAACAATAGGGATCATCTACTCAATATGGACAATCCACATGCTAAGTATGAGCTGATCCATCACAGTTACCCTTCTTGAGATATACTGTTTACAAAGTTTTGATGTTTTGACCTCTGGTGACCCCAGATGACCTTTGACCTCCACCAAAAACAATAGGGATCATCTACTTAACATGGACAATCCACATGCTATGTATAAGAGCCCTCACAGTTGCCCTTCTTGAGATACAGTGTTTACAAGGTTTTGACCTTTTTACCTCTGTTGACCCCAAATGACCTTTGACCTCCACCAAAAACAATAGGGATCATCTACTCAATATGGGCAATCTGCATGGTAAGTATGAGATCACTCACATTTTTCCTTCTGGAGATATCGTGTTTACAAGCAATTTCCAAGGTATTTACCATTTGACCCCTGGTGACCCCAAATAACCTTTGACCCCCACCGAAAATAATAGGGACCTTCTACTCAATGTGGGCAATCTACATGCCAAGATTGAGATCTCTCAGAGTTAACCTTTTTGAGATATTGTGTTTACAAGTGGGCGTCACACACACACATACACACAGTCGTGTTTTTACACACAACTGAGGACTTCATTGTTATCTCCATTGTGTCTGCTTACTTTACCCTAACCTTCACTATAGACTGTCTATTGTTAGACAACCGAGGACTTGAGAAATCTTTTGAATTTACTACCGAGGACCTGGAAGTCTATTGTTTAGGTCCTCTGTTTTACACAAAGACAAACCCACACACACACCCTTACACACACACACACACACACGAGATCACCATCGCATAGATTCCTTGCCTGCCTTCGGCAAGGAATCAATAAACAAACAAACAAACAAAATATGGAATTTGAGGTGTTTAATAAACAATGCTGTTAAATATATAATTACCAATAGGTTCAACACCTGCTAATGTACACTCCACTGCTTGAAAAGGAAGGCTCAGAAAGTCAGCCCTAGGGGAAAGAAAGGAGTAAAAACTTTAAAGAAGAGCCATAGAATTTTAAGCACTTGGTGAGGCACTTAGCTGCTAAGATAGTGTTGTTTGCACATACTTACGAAAACAAGGGAATGCTGTACGCTATGTGCTGAGCTCGCTTTGTATATCCCATGTCCTTCCCCACAATTCCATGCGACACCGAATTATCAAACTTGTTTATTGGTTCAAGTTGAGGCGGCCACAACCTTTTTTCCAGTTGTGGCTCACTGGCTTGTTTTCCCTACTCCGTCGCTTATGCTGAGCACCAAACACAATGACAGTAGGTTCTGTTTTTAAAGTCTTTGGTATTCCCGGCCAGGAATCAAACTCCCAACCTCCTGAATGCAAGTCTGATGCTCTAACCACTCGACCATGCAGTCATTTCGGTACATGTTGAGAAAAGTTAAATATTTGCCCCTTTTTTGACTGACCCTTCTTCTCCTTCTTCAAAAGGAGAGATTACACTGTGTCAACCTTTTCAAATCAGGGTTCCCTTTTAGTATGGAAAAAGGAAAGTCTGAAGAAGTCTAGAATTTTTATCATGGTCTAAAATACCCTTCATTTTGGGTGTTTGTTATAAAAATTGCCCCATGGTGTTGCAATTTGTGTCATAACACTTTCATTAGTTAAAGTACTGTTCTGGAAAACTGTAAAAAGAAAATGCCATTTTGCATGAAAGTCTTTATTTTTCAGTACCTTATATTTTTCATTATAAACTCAGTATTTATAAGTGAGGGTTACTATTTACTCAGATTAGATTATACAGCCTCAAGCTGAGCACTAAGCACAACCGCAATATTTTCCACTTCTCAAAGTGAGGGAATCTATTTATTTATGAATCCAATCAGCTCTTGTGTTTAATGACTGTAGGCAGCCATTTATGGTGTCCATCATCTTGTAATTGTCTTTATTTATTGTCTACATTAATTTCAAACCATCATATTCAGTGAAATTGAGGAAATTAACATACAAGGGTTACAGCCATCCATGATACAGGTAAGCAAGGAAATTGAAAGATTAAAAGGTGATGGACCTCAGTTATGTCCAACTAAAATCAGACCATCACTTGCTGTCCGGATTTGTCTATATATGCAGAGCAAATGAATTCAACCTCTTATCATATTAATCGAAGTGAAAAGATTTCCTGGGGAATAATTTACATTACATCTGAAAAACAAAACTGTGAAATAGAAGGACAGCATTGTGTCAATCTTTTTAAATTACCTGAGTTTACAGAGACTGGTCTTTGGAATAGCTCCATAGTCCCCATAATCCACAAAATACATGTCAACTTTGTCATCTTCCAAGAATCCTATAATCTTTGCACGATACCAGGAAGTATCATGTTCAAATGGGGCAGCAAGGATGTCCCCAGTACATAAAGTTTCTTGCCTGTAAGCCTGTAAATGCAAAGGAGAATAATATATCCTTGAAATTTCTACATTCTTTATTATTTAGTCTATTCTAAGGTGATAAAATATAGACCAGAAAGTGGCACCAGGGTGGGGGTTAGGGTGGTAGCAACAAGTAAGTTAGAGTTCTTGAAAGGGTCCCTTGTCAAACAGTAGTGGAATTTTGGTTAAGGCCGCCTGGGCAAGAATAGATAAGTGATCCCTGACGATTGCAAAGCACTACTGTGGGGATCAGGCCGCAAACTGAGGGCCCCCTACAGCCCAGGGCATGAGTGTTTGCTCCCTTAGAGTGTATAAGTTTAACCAATGTTGTGATAACTTAAGATGACTTTTCATTTTTAAAGTTCTTTTACTGTAACTAGTCCAGAAGCAAAGTCATATGAACTTACTCGCCCCAGGGCTAACCATCTTCCACAGTATGGTAATGAATAGAGCAGTGGGATTTCAGGACTAACTTTGTTTGCGGAATCATCTTGCCACAAAAATGCGTTGAACACAACTTTTGTTCAGAATTCACCATTTTATTTGATACCAAACTATACATTCTACCAATTTCATGAAATTTAGTCTTTCAGCATTGAATGCAGCTGTCAAGATGCTTTTTATTTTTTCATTTGCTCTTTAAACCACTTTTGCTAAAATATGACAATTACACCCATACCCATAGCCCAGCAAGAAGGACAGTGTCTTAGATAAATATGATGGCTGTCTAAAAACCCTGTTATCATAGTACATTAAACATATACACAATAGACTCTGGAAGCTATAGAGCAAATGCAAATAAAGCCCTACAGGTAACTCTTAAAACAATGTAACAGTAAACTTGTTTTTCAGGCAGGATTCTTGATTTCAGGCTGCCAAAGGCTCTGAACATACCCACCTAGACAGGGTTGTCATCATGCCAGAAGGAGCCAGCCAGTGCTACCCAGGTCTCTGCCCAGTGCAAGCCATTAATTTCAGTATCACCAACTGGTACAAATTTCTTATCTAACTAATTAATATTCTTAGAATTTTTTAGAACTGAGTGATAATTCCTTTTTTTTGTGTAACCACTCTCCAACCTGCAAGAATTTTTCAAACTTTCACTCCCTTCCCTTAGACCACCCACCCAGGATGGTGATCCTAAATTACCCAGTTCTCAAAATGGCCTGGTGACAATCCTGTCCCTAGATAAATGTGAATAAAGGTAAAAGCAATAAGAATAGCCCTTCCCTATGTCAAATCATGTAGTAAAGAGCAAACTATGCTGCCATCCTAACAAAACACCTTCACTACAAATTTCCAAAAAGTCTACAAGGAACTGCAGAAGATGAAATCTTTCAAACAGACAGACAGACATTTCCTACCCCTACAGTATGATATAAGCTCTACCCACACTGGTGGGTTGAGATAACAAATACATCTTCCATAAATACAAACTTCTATACCTCCTGATTCCTAACTTGGCTGTAGAATTCGGTCATTTCTTCAACCATCAGATCTAACTCAGAGGCCTTGGTGGATATTATTTGCATCCAAAAATGATTTGGGTGTTCAACTGCTGAAATATATACGGTGAAATAATCTCCGTGACTTGGGAAGCGGACCTGTTCAAGGTTAGATGCTGGGACAGGAGTTGCTGTACATAAAGACAAAAAATAACAGATTTTGCAGGCCCACTTTATCTTCCTAGATTGAAAAACAATTCCAAGTGTTATGTCAACTTCACTGTTTCAGTCAGATTTTTCAATTCTGTCACATGGTTTCAGATGTTGCTTTGTTCCTGTAGAAGCTATTTGATGAGGCATTCTTTGTTGATAACAACAACATGACATCATGTGATTTCTGGTGAATTATAAAAGACAATTTAAAGCAAAAATGCAGTCAACTTAAATAAGAAAAGGGAAGAAGTGTGCCCTGTTTCATGATTGGCCCTTGAGTGTCATGTGATGATACTTTTCTCATTATGAAATTTAGGATCGAAGCAGCTCAGTTCACCTTGAAATTGTGATGGTTTAAGTCCTAAAATATTATGAAGATACTTGGAAGAAGAATACAAAATCTGTGAGATCCTGGCTCTTGTTTCAAAATAAGTTTTGGGCAATTGCTCTTGCCCTTTAAGAAGACATGCATTTGAAATAAAGAAAAGGAGGAGTATTTTACATGCATAACTCACAAAAGCATGGAAGCAATGTGTAAGTGGGTGAAGGGGTGCATAGTTTCAGACTGTGCAACTCACCATACCCCTTAGATCAAAACATGTACTTTTATTATATTACATTTTAAAGTTACATTGGAATCTCCATCCTGCAATATGAATACATTCATAAATCAAAACCGATGAACAGAAAAGTGGGAACTTCAAAGTCTGCCAATAAATATAGCAAAATTGGATGATCTCTGTCATAATTTTGATACCACCATGCTAAATTGTGAGGTTACAATTGAAGTACACACTCTTTACAGCTCATAATACTTCCAGTCTTTTTTCACTTTTCACATACCTCCTTTCTTCTCTGGGTTCCGCTGTTTGCGATTTGCAGATGCATTAGCTAACCTTTGGGATTTCTCTTCTTCCATTGCAATTTCTTCCTCAATCATTGCCTAATGGTGATTCACCAAATAAAAGCAAAAGTATTCAGTGAAATTATTTAATCTTCTTACATTTTTTTTGAATAGATATATTCCTAAGTTGGTGAGATGAGTAAAGATGAGGTTGTATGACTCAGTCTTTAATTGACTGCTTTAGCAAGGCCGCACACCCTTTTACAGTTGTAGCTCAATGGCACTGCCTTGTCTTCTCTACTTTACTGCTTATTCTGAGCACAGAGCCCATTGGCAGTAGGTTCCATAGACCTATTTCCAAATAGCAATTACAAAGGATTATGGGATAGAGTTTTGGTGTTTGTTATTTTTGTCAATGGCATTTTACTGTGGTGAAAATTGACGCACACCTAAAACTCTATCCCACAATTCATTGTAATTGCTATTTGGAAATAGGTCTATTTTTAAAGTCCTAGGTGTGACCTGGCCTGGAGTTAAACTCAACGAATCAAACTCCAGCCCTTCCAGCTGCAAGTCGGATGCTCCACCAACTTGACCATGCAGTCAGTCCTGAGTTGGGATGTTCACACAGCCTTGCATCTAAAGCAAAAGTACTGTTGGTTTTTAAATTGGACATAAATTTCATTTTGCTTGGCATAGAAACAAATTTCCAACAGTGACTATAACAGATTGCACTTTTGCTGCCAATTTTTTTACTTATTTGCTGTGCAAAAAGGTGAAAGCATATGGTTTACACATTAATATTGAGTGTATCTATAGACAAATCCATCAGCCCTTGTGTTTAGAGACTGTAGGCAGCCATTAGTTGGGTCCATCAGCCTTAAATCATCTTCATTTATCATCTACAAGAATTTCAAACCCTCATAAGCAGTGAAATTGAGAGAATCAAGATACAACTTAGTGTAAAATCACCCATTATACAGGTAAACAAGGAAATTACAAGACTATAGATGCAGTCCAGTAATGTCCGACTAAAACTGGACCATCACTTGACTGTCGGGGCTCATATATACACAACTAAGTATTTTTCAACTCAAATATTTCATCAATGTCTTTCAGTTAATCTTTGTCATACCAAACAGCTGGGCTTTCATGGCTGTTCGGTAGTAGATCTGTGACAACTAAACTGACATATGGACAACCAAAAGTGTAAAGTTGGTTGTCCCATGGACAACTACTTCCTTGGTGGAGTGTCCCATGGACAACTACTTCCTTGGTGGAGGGAATAAGAATTGAAAAGAGCTTGCTCTTTTCTGATTCAAGACTACTGATCAGTTCTTTCAACTTCTATGATTAAACTTCAGTATTAATTAAGTTTTCGTCTCTCATGAAATTTTCTGAAAATCAAGGCCTGGCTGACACTATCAGTACATGTACAATGTGAATAATGTTTTACACATCAGTTGCTTCATGCATCATCTCTCTTTTCATGCAAAGGTCTCAAGCATGTGTTTGCATATAATGCATACTCCCTTAATTGGTCACCCTTCTAGAGGCATTTGGTGCCTTAGAAAATCACTTGGTTGCATAATTTGTGAAATTTTGGGGACATTTATGTACACCGAATTTGGGTGCTAATTCCTAAAATAAACACTGCCATGTATGCATACTTTCTATCAATACATATCAAAGTGTTAAGTTGTGGATTTTACCTTTGCACTGGCTATCTCTTCTGGTGTTCCTCGTATAGTACAAAGTCTGTAATTTTGACCCTCTGGACTTTCCTCAGTTCTAGGAATACGAACCTTGGCTCCTGATGCTCTACATATACTACGAATGTTGGTTCCCCCTGAACCTAAACAAGCAACAGCAAATATAGTATCATGTTACACCATGAGCCATTGGGATGGCAACAACATGAACCAGAAAAGGTAATTATGGGCTAAGAAAATGTCTGGTACTGCAAATGCAGGCGATTGCCTCAAATCACTCCTTAATGGAGTAAGGAACTACAAGTATTGTATTCAAGACAAGAGTAAGAAGCCCTCAGACAGTATTGCAAGCAGAAGTGTCTTGAACAGGGTTTGCCCACATTCAAATGGACAAAATTCCATGACTTTGGCATTTCCAGGATCTATCAAAACAGTCAGATCACGTTTTCATCTTTTCCCACAAATGGATGCTTATACCTGAACACTTGGAAAATCAGAATGAAAAGTCCATTCCATAAAATTCCCAACTTTTCCAAGTCCTTTTGGAAAATTGTACAATTTCCATGACTTTCCAGTAGTGAAAAATTAAATATCAGTTTCCTCTGACTTCCCAGGATTTATTGGATGGGTGCCAACCATGTTCAAGAGCTTCTAAAAAGTGTATCTTTAGTACCCATTTAGAAGGATGCAAACTGTGCAACATGCAAATTCTCAAACATCTTCTGTAGTAGCAAAGAGCACCAGCACCAAGTCCTGTCAATCGAGGAGGGGGAGGGGGAAGGGGGAGGTGAGAACTTCCAAAAGGAGGACAGAGCATTCATATTTTATGGAAGAAAGGCAATGATTGTTTTTAATTTCCTAGGGCCCTAAAAATTTGGGGTGCTGGCCCCTCTCTGACATCTCTTGGGTTACTGGTGTAAATGAGCCTAAAAGAATGAATGCTGTGACAGCTCTGTCTGAGGTAGAGTTTCCATGCATTCATGGTAAAACACCTGGGAATTGATATAAATAACTGTCCCAAGTATGGGCATATGGCACTGTTTTTCTCAGGGCAGGTGGTGAGCTTTACCTGACACCAGAACGTATTAGTAAAGAATGACATTGTGCAAATTTCTGCCTGACTGAGATGAAATACTGAGCCAATTTAGTCACATCTCTGACTGGGGGATGGTGTAGGAGGGAGAAGCTGCCACTCAGCAAACCTGGCCCATATAGAAAAGGCACCAAGGATTGTGTTTATAACATTAAAAGCATGCAGAGTTGTAAATTACCAATAATTCTACCAACAGCTTTACAGGGTATCAATATTTCTACTGCCTTGGGTGGTGGGGTTGCAATCAGTTTATTAACCATCTGTTCGGCTTCAAAGACACTGGATGGTTTTCCTGAGATGACCAATGTTCTCGGTCCATCACCTTCCTTTGAACGATCATGGAAGTTCAATCTTGCACCTGTGTCACTACGTATCTGCATTAGAAGAGAGGAAAATACCTTTTCAGTTTAAAATCCAGCAATTTTTTAAATGGCAACAACTATAGCAAGATAAAATTTCATTTAAGTGCACTTTGGAATTCTGTACCACCAACATGAAAGGCTGAGCCTTTTTTCATTTCCTTGAGAATGAATCTTCAAAGTTACTTTATAAGTTTGTATAAAATCCCATAAATTCCCTTTACTCTTCCCATCAAGCAACAGGGGTAAGGAAAACTTGCATCAGGGTGGAAAGGAGGGTATTTGAAATTGGGATGGGAGGTCAGATGCTTTTGGAATGGTTGGGTGAGTGCCATACTGTGTGGGTGGTTTTTCTGGTTCCAGGAACCAGAATGCCAAAATGCATTGAGATTTTGATAATATGCTTTATATTAAGCCCTTGTGACCCAAGATGCCCTTTGCCTTCTACCAAAAACTAAATGATTCTTCTTCTAAACATGACACACCTACCTACAAAGTGTCAAATCAAACCACCTTTCCTACCATAAGATACTGTAATGTGCAAACAAGGTTTTCAGTGTTTAATACTAGGTGTCTCCAGATGAACTTGGACCTCAATCAAAAACTTGACACACCCAAATACCAAATATGAAATCCATCCCACATGTCAAGTATGAAATCTATCCAAGTTTCCCACCTTGTGATTTCCTGTTAATAGGGTTTTCAGGGTTTTCTCTTGGGTGACCCCTGACGACCTTTGATCTCCACCAAAAGCAGCATGAACCACCTTCTCCTCACACACCACATATGAAATCTATCTAAGTTTACTACCTTGAGACATTGTGTTAGCAAGGTTTTCAGGGTTTGACCTCTGAGGACCCCAGATAACCTTTGACCTTCACCAACAAATAGAGACCATTTTCTACTAAATATGAAATCTACAAAAACAATTGTCTTACCTTGAGACACCATTTTAAAGAGCAACATCATACATACACACACATGTCATCATGACACTGCATTGGTTCTCTTACCATCACAAATTTTAGTGCCCATGTCATGAAAAGAGAAGTTAACTTGATCAAGGATAGTTTTTGTCAAAATTAAGAATTTTGGACTGAGTTTGCCTTTCCTCTGATGATGCTGTGAAAGTTGCATGACACAAAATAGGGACACCTTATTTTCTTGGCTGCTTTAACTGTTCAAATACTGTTCATAACTTATTTTTGCCAGAATTAGGAGAGCATTTATCAACATTGTACATCATTCTTTTCCTTAAATAACAATACCATTTTGTCAAAATTTGATTTAGAGTGGGGGAGGGGGAAGGATTAAGGCCCTCCTGGTTCCCCCTGTGGGCTGGGGGTTGTAGAATATGCCAACAGTATTTTAATCCCAGTTGACACTATAGAACACATTCATGTTGTTGTAAACATCACCTAACTAATTCTGGCTTTGTGGTTGTGAAGCACTTGTTCACCACACATTAATGTCATCTCAAGGTCACATTACACTGACATACTGTAAGAACATCACATGATAAAAGAGACGTCCACTCCCTAAAAACAATGGTTAAAAGCATAAATTCATTCTCATGAAAGAGGATTACCTTTTTTATATTACATCCATCTCTTCCAATAACTCCTCCAACTCTATCTTGAGGCACTTTAATCTCTATGTTTATCTGTTGTTTCATAACTAAATTTTTGGATGAGCCAAAGGAACTGAAGTCATCTAAAAGAGAAAGAAAAAAAGAAAAAATATAAATAGGTAGAAAATACATCCTGCATAGGTTACAAGTGATTATTTCAATCAGAATCATTATGATATACAGATGAGGATAAAGTCAGGTTCTTTCAACTGAAGAGAATGCGGCATAGATCTGATGGTTAACAGTAGTTTCGCCCCCTGGCCCTTCTGCCCCGACCAGTTCGCTCCGGTCGGTTCGCCCCTCTTGCCAGTCCGCCCTTAGTGAAGGTTGTTTTGCCAGCCCCCCCCCCAAATACTTACAAGTTTGACATAAAATAAACTGACCTTAACATGCAGTTAAGATGGTTGTCATAACAGTGTTCAGAAGTTACAACAGTGTATGTTGGCAAGAATGTTACACAAAGAGATACAACATTCTAGAATACCGACACCATTTAGAACCAGAATGCAAAAATGCACTGAGGTTTCGATGATACATAAATGTTCCGTTTCAAAGAGTGCCATCATGCACCATTATCTTCTCATGCAAATGTTATACTAGCATGTTCAAAAAATAATTTTGTCATTCCAGATGACCTTTCGACCTTCATAAAAGCCATACATAGCTAGACATACAAATGGACAAACAGCTATCTTAAAAGATCATATTTGAAAAGGTTTCCAGGCTTTGACCCCTGGAGACCCCAGATGATCTTTCATATCTGCCAAAAACCATGGGGACCATCCTCTGACCATAATGCATCCACATACCCAAATATGAAATCTATCCAAGCTTCCTACCTTGAGATATCATGTTGACAAGGTTTTCAGACTTTTACTCCCGGTGACCCCAGATGACCTTTGACCTCCGGGAAAAACAATAGGGACCATTTCCTGTCTATATGACATCAACATACCAAATATGAAATCTATCCAAGTTTCCTATCTTGAGATATCGTACACATCGTATACATACACACACACGCCATCATGAATGCATAGGTTTCTCTTTCATCGAAACCAAAAAGTGGGGGATTTTAATATTACTGGTAAGTCCAAAGTGATGCTATATATCCTAGGTTACAATTGTGAGTGAGTTTAGGAGGACAAAAGCTTGCTTCAAGGCCCCTGTAAGGTGCAATTTAAATGGTGTAAAAGGGTCTTAAACAGGGGTTTCCCTTATCTTTTTTTTTTCACTTGCCAACCAGGCTGGTTGAAAATGTTTTGGGTAGTCCGCCAGCAGCTTGACTAGCCCTCATGGCTTCAGTGTTTTGCGCTTGTTAAAAATAGTATTGCAATATACAAATCATGACAAAACATATGAGTAGACTTTTGCCTAACGAAAGTCTTATTTTAAGGGTCCCTTCTGTACAATCGCCTTCTTTTGTTTTTCTCATAATCTTTGTCTTTCTTGTGATCCCATTTGCGGCCAGATTTCGATGACCCCACACTCAGGTTTTTAGCTCTGGCAGCGAAACACCACATATTTTGTCCCTAACTTACTGGAATTGCAATGGTCCCAGTATTCCACTCTTGCAACAGTCAGAAAAGATGGAATTGGAAATATTCCCTTACTAGCGCGCAGAGCTGTTTAATTACCTCTATACCAGAGTTCGAAGTTAGCGCTCGCCTGGTCACCTTTTGTAACTGAAAACAGCCTCCGACGAGAAGATGCCTTTCTCTGTAGCCCGACAGGCATCTAGAGAAATATTGCCAATTAATGCAAGTGTAGAACCTTTCCCTAAAATACTATCAGACTTTTAACCAACAGTTTCTACACCAAGTTGAGACGCTGTCGGACCTAGACTCCCAGAGCATAAATGAAATTGGATATCACTTTTCTTATCAAGAAAATTTATTTAAATGTGACGATTACATGAGGGCCCACGAGCTGTCGCCAGCTGTTCTAATTACTCTGTCTCTGATACACAATAAAAGTGCAGGCAATGCAGTGCCATAAGTACAACTGGTTAGCCTACTTACATGTCTCTACATTTTGTAATCGAATATCCGCCCAAGTTCGCCGTTGATTCAAAATCCTACCCCATATGCTGTAAATAATCTGTGAGCCTTCCCCAAAATTCTCAGGAAAGTGGAAGTTTCAAAGTTCGTGATTTACTGTAGCCAATCAGCCAACGCAACATGGTCTATGGGAATTTAGTGTAGCAATGCGCCCCGTATGTTGCCTAGTCAGTGCAACTGACTAGGCAACATACGGGGCACATTGCTACACTAAACTTTCATTGCTACACTTAACTGCATACACTGCATTTCTCTAGTTGCCCATCAGGCTACTGAGGAAGGCATTTTCACTCATCTGAGGCTGTTTTCAGTCGCAAATGGCAACCGGGCGAGCACTAACTTCGAACTCTGGTCTTAAAACATTGCTTCAAGTGTTTTCTTTTTAAGTAAGAAACCAAAATATTGACAACTTTCAAATTTTTATGGAATGATAAGAGGGTATTTTACCCTCCTTCTTTTAGAATGATACCTCTTTTCTAAGTTAGCTAAGTTCAAAGGTTATAATTATATCTGTGTATGCGTTAGTGACCTTAATTTCGGTCAACTGGTAGCAAAACATATGCATGCTGAGCATGCCACACAGAGCATACTGTTTTACTTGTGTTTACATCCCACTATCTGCTTAGCCTGCGGAGCAGACTCTGTAGAAAGATGGCGTGCTCTCAAAATCAAAATACACCCAGGATCCTATACAGTATACAGTCTGCAAACCTTCGTCCAGTTCCCATATACGGGAATCCCACATTTTCAGGGACGAATTAGTAAAAATGAGATGGTCACGTGATACACGAAACAAGTATGAATAGCGTATTTTCGTACATACAACTGATACAACGAATGGCGAACAACCTAATTAGCTTAAATTGTACGTGATGTACCAGGCCGTAGGTTCCATGCAAATATATTACATATTACACGAGATATAATTCAGTATTTAAATTTTTGTTGTGACATCATTTCTGGTAGTCATGAATGAGATTCCACAGAAAGTTGGCAGGCTATTGTATACAGTTCAGTAGGTATGCCATGTAACTTAGTTGGAAACGTCGACTGCTCAGCGGTGAAGCCGTTGAAAGACTCGTATCAGTATTATTTATAGTAGCCAAAGTAGAATTTTTGATTTTTGAATGAAGCAGAATCTGCTGAAATGCACACACAATAGCCTGCTTACAGCAGGCTACCATCTGCTGTAAATGTACACAAAGGTGTAACCTCTTGACCTTTGACCTTCTGCACAATACTGCTCCCAGGAGATGGACAAAATTTCAAACTGGTCTACATATGTTTGAACAAACCTTCATCTCTATTCTTCAACAACAGATAGAGAAGGGCAACAGATGCTGGAACTGCTACTGCAATAGCAATCTTCTGACTTGTACTCAGGTTATCAAGCATGTTGACGTCCGTAAAACTGTATGCTTATGATGCTGAGCTCTGCACATCTGTCAGTAGTCTTCTTGAAGTACTTCAATCAACTGTTTGCTGTTACTTCATTGTACATCTGATCATGGGAAGAAACAATAGATAGCAATTAAAAGCAACTGTAAGAGGGTCAAACTTTACCAATATTGAGGGCAGTGAACTGACTTAAAAGAAGAGTCTAAAGTCAACTCAAAAAAGACTGTTTGATTTAGATCAAACTGATTAAAATCACTGTTTCAATTAAAACAGTCATGATTGTTGTTTGATTTATTTAATTTTCAATTTATTGAATTTAAATCATTGATTTAAATCATGGATTTTTTTAAGAAATATTAAAATTACCAACCCTGAACTCAAGCTTTCACATAATAGAGGGGAACTCTATGTTGGAAGGATACAATACAGTATACCTACTTGTTACAACATACAAGGTAAGTAATCTGGGCAAACTTAAAATGTGATTCACAGAAGTATGGTTCTCCATATATCAGCAGTTAAAGCAGCTCATTGAGTTGAATCATGAATTCAACAATTTTTTCCAAACCTGTAAAATTTTCTTCACATACTAAAAATCACGACAAATAGTCCAATTATGGTAACCTCCATATCCTACTTACAAATACATGTTTTATGAGTGAGTATTCAACGGCTCAATTTAATTTTCAAAAATGTGTGACCAGACACTTTTTTTGACAAATTATGCACAAAATGTTTACAAGTTAGGACACCACAAAATTCAAAATTTTAATTTTTTAAGTAACTATTGGATATGAAACTTAAATCATTATAATAACTGTAAGCATTGTCATGTGGTAGAGACACTTTAACACTCTCATTAACTTTTGATATCAACTCAATGAGCTGCTTAAAAGTGGTTGCAGTTGATATCAGTAATTTAATGAGAGTGTTAAAGGGTCCCTTTAAGGGACCTTTTAACACTCTCATTAAGTTATTGATATCAACTGAATGAGTCCATTTAAAGTGGTTAGAGTTTCAACATAAAGTGAGTTTGAATCAAGCTCCAGTATGTGACATCATATCCTCACAAAATGAGCATTAATGGAAGGGTTAATCATTTACACCAGTGGTTCTCAAACTTTTTCAAAATACTGCCCCCGTAAGGCATCCATGACTGATCCAACGCCTCCTCCCACCCAACATGCCATCATATTTATATAAGTCTTTGACTTTGAGCTTTTCAACTTTCAATTTCCAGCACCAAAATGACCCAGATAAGTTTTATATTGGGTAAATTTTTGTCAGTAGTTGCTAAACCTTTCGGAGAAGACAGTCTGTGTCAACCACTCTGCAACCTCCTAGGTTCCTTTATTGCACGAATCTATGAGAACCTCCAGGGACCCCATAGTCAATGCCAACGCCCCCCTATTGCTTGCAAACTCCTCAGCACCCCCTTGAAACTTTTCAACGCCCTCCAGGGGGCGGTAGAGACCACTTTGAGAACCACTGATTTAGACCAAGCAGGTGGGGTAGTGAATGTAACTTCCAGTTAGGTGAAAATGATACCCCTTGAATTTCTTTTCTGGAAGTTTTCAAATTTCACAGATCATTAATGTTCAAAATTTGTTCTAGGGACTATCAGTGTTGGCAATCTATGTCAATGGACCAAAATCTGACAAAGACTGAACTAACAACAATAAAATGATATTGTAATCTTGAAATTTTGGAGAAATTTGGGTAACATTGCAAGAACATTTGCATAAATGTGTGGCAGTGCTGAATCATTCCTGACAGCAGCTATCAAAACCAAACTGTTGCTCAAGTGAAATTCATCATTTCAACATGTGATATGTGAAAACATTTGAAAGAGGGAGCTGCCTTGACATACCTTAAGACAGAAAGTATCAACACGGACAAGTTTGGTTAGAAAAGTGTGGCACTGTACAGTACATGTACGCCAGCAACTCCGACAATTTAATTGCCCGAGCTAGAAGATGTGTGACATTCCCTGTTTTATACTGCCTAGTGTATGGTGCAAACACAACATTGTTTCACCCCCAAATACTTAACAGTGCAACACGAAATAAACTGGTCACTAAATTTGAACGTCATACCTTGGCCTATAGCCTAGGCCTATGTAACTCCCGAATGACGACTTCGACTCAGCATCCAGCTCCAGATGGATGCTAAGTCGATGTGGAGAGAATAATGCAACAGACTATAAAGAACTCCCCCTCACACAACTCAGCATCCAGCTCCAGATGGATGCTAAGTCGATGTGAAGAAAATAATGTAACACTAACAGGCTATAAATAACTCCCCCTCACTGCAACTTTGACTCAGCATCCAGCTCCAGATGGATGCTAAGTCGATGTTGAGAGAATAATGTAGTAGGCTATGAATAACTCCCGTTGGACTTAGAATATTTCCGATGATTGGAAGTACATTATGTTATATTAGCCTGTGCAAGTGTCGTTGTCAAGATAATAGACTGTGGGGCTCCTATAGCTATCTCTACATAGGAACCCTATAGACTGCAGAGCCGTATATCTCTAACGTTATTTACGGCCCTGATAGACTTTATGAGTCAACTCACTGCGACTCCGCATCAATGATTTTCAAGGTACAGTAGGCCTAGGCCTACATATTTTTTGTGGCAGGGTATTCTATAGTTACTCCACTTAGCCTAACACATGCTAGGCCTATGCTTTTATCGGGAGGTTTCATGTTAACCTAATAATTTTAACTTGCGAATATCACGACAAAGTGTTCCACTTTTCGAACAGAATACCGTTTTATCCAAAAATAGTTTTCAGGCTGTAGCCTGTAGCTCATTTCGTGAAACTAGGTCCAGTGTTATTTATTCACATGGCAAAAGGGAGTCCGCAGCTGAAGGTCCTGTAGGTAGCGAAAAATGTGCCTCAGCAAATTTACACCTTTAAATCTACCCAACATTAACATAACAGTTTACAGCTGCACAATTTCAAACCCTCATTTCGAAGAATCTGAACCTACCTACCGACCAATTAATAAAGGAAATCAAGTTCTGCGATCACGCACGATGTGATGTGCACAAAATCGAACCTCACGCACGGCCGTTTGCGCTTCTTCTTTAGTTCATTAGAAACTTCGATGATTTAGATATTTACACTCGCGTTCCTACCGACTGTTTTGACTAGCCCCGAACCCTCTACTCCTGAGTGACAAACCACATACACATAGCCGCCGTGTGATCGCTAGGGCGATCACACGCCCTAGCTGTTGGACCTGATAACATAACATAACAGGTTGAAGGGCAAAGGAGGGCCAATGCCCCCAGGGGCGTAGCCAGGATTTTCTTGTGGGGGGGGGGGGGCAAAGTCGATCGTCCCCAATCTTGACCGACAGGACTATCTAAGCGGAGCGCCACCATCGGTTGGCGCGGAGCGTACAAGAAAATTTTTGGTTTTAGAAACCCCTCAGATGGCAGGAAACGGCACTTCCCGAGTGTTTTATGCTGCATGTTCCCAACCTTGGAAATGGATCTCATTTCTGAAGTTTCTCAATTAATGCAAAAAACAAAAAACAAAAACAATCTATAAAAAATGTCAATACATGTTTCTAAGCGGAGCTCTACCATCGATTGGTGCGGAGCGAACCAGGAATTTTTTTGGTTTTACAAACCCCTCAGATGGCCGGAAACGGCACTTCCCGAGTGTTCAGAGCAAGAATATGTTCAGCCCAACTTTGAAATCCTCCCCGCTTCTTAATTGGAGCACTTGACAAATATTGAGGGGCTGCACATACCTTTAGCCCCCACTTTTTCATTTTTCGCCACTGGGGTGTGGCATTTTCTTGAGGGAGCGAAGCGCCCAAGTGAGGAGCCCAGCATCCGAACGGGGAGAGGGTGTGGTTCTCCCACTCCTACCTCAAGGAGATACTCAACACTCAAGACACAAGACACTCAACCCCAAGCCCCGACAGCCAGGATGCCGTCGATGAGTTGGTGAGGGAGACTGGAAAACCTGTGTACCTTACCTGCCATTGCGAGTTATATACGACATAAAATTTGTATATGCTAGAAGAAGATATTTCCGCACTGATTTAACCGTGGAAAAGAGGGCGAAATTTTTTGGGGTTAGCCTACACTAAAAAGAATCTATACTTATTTAAAGCTTATATAGATCAATTGTCACGGCCTTTTGGCCCTATCGGGCACAACTTATATTGTACTTCCCTCTTCGAGTCCGTACCGCACGACTGACACAAGAGATCACACCTCCCTGGTTTAGCGAAATGAGATGAAATTCCCGACATGTTCATTAATCCATTTATTCTACATATTAATTTACTTGAAAAGATGGGAAGGGTTTGTAATTTATTAGCTCTAGGTAAAGGAACTGAGGAAGAGTGTGAAAAGCATTCTGAATATTTTGGGTTTTATTGCAGAAATAACTCTTTTGAAAGCTAAAATAATTAAACCGACCATGGGAAGGCGACAGATTATTTGCGACAGGGGGCGGCCGTGTCAGCGACCACAAGTTCCGACGGCCTCTATGTCGAGGGGGTGGTGAGAAGGGGATATGAAGGAGCCTAACTATCCCATGTTATTGAACCCCTTGGCACATTTTGCACAATATCACTTAATATTTTAAAAGCCGAGTTGCGCACTGATAGTGTAATTCTGTTGAGTCTGAATCGTGAAATTGCAAAGCGCGCGAAGCGCGCGGAAATTTTTGGTAGACTTACAAAAATAACATAGCCTATGTAATCAATAAAAACAAAAAGAAAAAAAAATAGAAACTGTGGGGGTTGTAGACTGTATCGGGGATAACATACATTGCGTCGAAAACACCTGGAATACCCGATAAAATAACCAAACTATGCTCCGTCTGTCCGTGAGTCGCTCACCAACTGACCTATCGCAAGACACACACAAGAGAACAGCAACTAGGCTTTGTGATATGGGATGAAATTTAAGACCTCTAAATAACCTGTGTACTCTGCCTCCCTGGTTCTTGGTAAGGTTGACAGGAATAACACTCTCTAGATATGTGGAATGGAAGTATTAAAAAAAAACTGGAGTGAATCTACAGCGCGCGTAGCGCGCCGAAAATTTGGGGTTCTTATTAGGGAAATTGTCCCTTAAGAGCAAAAAACAGGTAAACCATCGAGGACACTAGCCGCCATGGGGGGGGGGGGGCACTCTGCCCCCCTGCCCCCCGCTGGCTACGCTAGTGAATGCCCCATAAGATGCCCTGAAGTCCAGGCCCAAATCATTTGAATCATCGAAGATCCAATGCCAGAGTGAGCGTGGATGAACACCGGCGAACTTCGCCTTCTCTTTTCGACTAGTGCTCAAAGGTAATGAGGCAGGCGTGTACTAATCGCTCCCAATCCTGCTCCCGGGACCGCCATTTATACGTCCCCATCCGACGGACGTGAGCGTATCCCCAGTCTTTAGCCACTTTCCCAAAGGCTGGAGGGGGCGGAGGTTATACTTGCTCTGCACCACTGCTCAACAGCTGAACTGAGCAAGCGGACAACTTCCTGAGTCGGACAACTTCCTGAAACGGACAACCAAATACCCAATTTTGTAATTCACCAATTTTTTTAATACCCCCTCAGCATCACTGTGAACAGCTATGCTGAACAAGCTAATTTTTAGACCCCGGAAAATTTCCAAGTGGTGCCACCGGGATTTGATCCGGAGACCTTCAGCATGCAAGGCAGTACGCCCAAACCACCGAGCCATCTCCACCCACAAACATCTCCCTTGGGTCCTTAGGGAAATTGCCTCAGATTTTGCTCCTATCCTGAGTCACTTGTATCAGCAATCCTTTACTAATTGAAGGATACAGTACCTGTCGACTGGAAAAAGGGGAATGTCTTCCCTATTGACAAAAAGAAAGATAGATCTCTCTCTCTAGCGACTATCGACCTCTTTCGCTCACTTGCATTTGTTGTAAATTGTTAGAGCGTATTATAAGCTCCAACTTAATGGACTTTTTTGAGTCAAACAATGATACCCTGTCAACAAAGCAACATGCTTTTAGAAAAAGGCATAGTTGTGACACCCAACTAGTATCTGTTGTCGAGGACTGGCCGGGCTTCATCTTTGGATTCGCTAAAGCAAGTCGATGTCTTTATCCTTGACTTCGAAGAGCCCTTTGACACCGTGCTTCATGAGCTACTATAAACCAAATTGTTTAGCCTTGGCGTTTCCAAACAGCCTTTCTCAGGTGGGTTGACGACTTTCTTTCTGATCGCAAGCAAGCTGTTGTAGTGAATGGCACCAGTCCCCCTTTTGATGATGTCGGTTGTTTCTGGTGTTCCCCAAGGGTCTGTTCTAGGAGCCATTCTTTTTCTTGTGCATATAAATGACACTGTAAACGCTGCTCCCTCTAATATCAGACTTTTTTCTGATGACTGTGTCTGTTATCGGGTCATTGAGAATGTTAATGGTTGTTACCTACTCCAAAATGATGATACATAACCTAGCTATTTGGGCCAAGACTTGGGGCATGAGATTCCAGCCATCTAAATGTAACGTCATTACTTTCGCTAGGAAAAAAATCGGTCAAATTCGACTACGTCCTGAATGATGTCAAGCTAGCTAAGGTGGACTCTATAAAGTACCTTGGGGTCACGATTTCTCACGACCTAAACTGGGATAGGCACATTCAGTCTATCAGCTCTATCTGTAACAAAGGCAATAAGATTTTGGGAATTCTCTGTAGAAACCTATATCTTTCTGCTTCCGGGATGTGAAGCTATAGCTGCCCATAAGGGTCTCCTTCGGCCTGTTTTGCAGTATGCTTGCTGCGTGTGGGATCCACATCAGTCCTTGATCTTACATGATAAGCTAGAAAACATCCAGAGGAGATCGGCTCGTTTTATAAGTTCCTAATTTTTCTCGTTAGCCAGGATCGATGACAGCTATCCTGAAGGACTTAGCTAGATCTCCCCATGCTAGCGGAGCGTCGCAAGCAGAATAGATAGACTCATTCTTTTCTCGAAAGGTTTTCCAGGAAAGGATAATATTCCAATGGATAGACTTAGACAGCCAATCTGGAAAAATCGGGGGATGCACAATCATCACTTTTGTGAACTTTATTCTCGGTCTAATTTTTATACAGTTTCTTCCCCAATACTCTGGAAGATTGGAATAATCTGCCTGCCACTCTGATAGATGGTATATAGTCACAAGGACCTTGTCCAATACATAGTTTTCTAGAGATAGGGCACCATTGACGCATGTGCGGTGTAGTAACGTCCTTTGGATATGTCATTCACCGTGATCCGAAAGAAGAAGAAGAAGGTTTGGTTTCACAGAACGGCCCTTGTCCAGAGGGTTGGGAGGACTTGAGAAAAAGCAGCCCCTACTGGCGATCGCAAAATTAAAAAATAAAAACATAACATAAAAGAAAAAATAAACAAATAAACATATCACTAGAAATTTGAATTTCTGCCCCTTAAAAGTGGACGTCATGATTTGACCGATGTCATCAATTGTACGATTTTTTGAACACTGGTAAGTGGTAGAAACCAGCAAACAAAAACGGCGCCTCAGTGGACCATGATGTAGTTTCCACTTTCAATGTGGTCTTTTAATTGTCAGTTGTTTTAAGAAGCCAGGACTTCAAGGACAAGACAAGTTTGTCCAGTTTTCAAGGTAGCTAAATCTGTAATGTTAAATAAAATGTAAACAGAAGTAAAAATATGATACCAAAACTGAAATTTATTATCTTGTTTCACTAAGCTAGCTGTGGTTAGTTAGTTAGTTAGATAGAATTTTATAGTCAGTAGGACATACCTCAAAAAAGGCTTTAAAAATGGGATTCCGTGCAACACAAACGGGGATTACCTCAAAATCCGCCCAGTTGTACTTTACAACATAAATTTTCATATTTTGATTTTCCCCACGTGTAAAAGTTGCACACTGTTGACTTTATGGACAAAATGGCCGCCATAGTCCCATAGACTACTGTACTGAAGGAAAAATATATGTTACGAACACATTCAAGCTACAAACAAGCAGATTTTGGTCCAGAGTACCTCGCAATCTTTTCTCACTCACACATGACCTATTTCTGCAAACACTGACCACTCCCAGGGTCAGGGAAAAGGCATAAACATTAATAGAGGGCGCTATCTAAATTAAAGCAATACACAGAATAATGTACACAATAGCTCCAGTGTAAACTGTTTTCATTCTGACCTTTACCTGGCAGGTCCATGGAACCACTACAGAAGGGTTTAAACGAATTCAGGAGAACTATACATGTTGGTCAATGGTCTCCTGGGGTGAGACCCCCCTCTCCTTTGCAAAATTTGTGTGTAACAAAAGAATCTTATGTGAAAACTGTGCAATATTTTGTCAAGTCTTTGTTCTGGCATTTGCACATTTATTTTCTTTTTAGATTTTAAGTTGGTTTCCTCGGGACATGCAAAACCTAAGGTGTCTTGGAGAGGGGTCCTGTGGGAAGGCCCCTCCCAACATTTGTGTATAAAATACAACTAGACACCTCAAGTAATTGGGGTGCAAATATGATAATTTCATTAAAATATGTTCACTAATATGGGTAAACTTATTATTTTTGCTACTGGTACTAAGGGGTGTTACTGTAAAGGGTTCAAGGGGGTTCGGGCCCAGAACCCCTCCCCGAATTTGCAAACTGACATAGAATCAGGGGTTCTCATACAAGGCAGTGCTAATTTTACAGAATGACAACTTTGCAGAGGAAAATTGCAATATTTTTGTGCTCTGGTGGGTTTACAGTTACACAGAGAACTTTTCATTTTGTAATTCACCAAAGATTTTTACATGAAAGGGTTGGGCTACATTCTGTTAAAACACTTTTTTCTTCTAGAAGGAAGGTTTAGATTTAAAGGTTATAGGCACGGAAAGGAACTCAACAAATACTTCTTGCTTTCTTTCAACTATCAATCAAAGAAAACAGTGCTTTTTTATCATGAGGCAGTAATGGAAATTATGGGGTCTACCTGTCTGTACAATAAGTGTATATGAGCACGAACCCCCCCCCCCCCCCCTTCCCACAAACCATGGCTTGTTGCTAGGAAAATGGTAATGTTAGTCTCTTACTAAAACAAAAAGAACTTTAATAGAAACCACAGTTGACCAACCTTTGTTTTAACATCTTTCCCCCTCCCCCAACTCAAATGCACAATACTTACGTACTGTAATTCCTGCAGTTTTGAAGGGAAGCTCAAAACCACTAAAATTCATATTCAAACGAGATGTCTTAGTTTCAGGTTAGTGGGTCAAAGTAGAATGGAATACTAGCATTGTTGAAAACATAGGTGTATAGGGGGGGGGGGGCTGGGGGCTGCAGCCCTGTTCCTGCTGGGAAATTACTATTTTCAGACAAAACAGTTGTATTTTTCAGGCATGGGTAAAAGCCTAAAAGGGCTCTACCCCCAATAAATAAACGTGGCCTAGTACACCTATATGGTGGAAAGAAACGGAAAGAATGTTCTTACAGGTACCAAGGAATGTGGATACATCCCATAAGTCTTTTATATTCAAGATTTCTGCCCACAGTCACACACTCTGACAAGAGAGTTGCTGTTTAGGCTCCTGCCAAATGCACAAGATAGGCGTTAGTATATTTCCACCCCGGTTACAATTCAGCAGCTACAACAGGAAAGGGATATTAAAAAGGCATAATGACAGTGTTCTCTACTAGTTGTTTTGTTAGGGTGACCCACCAGGACAAAATCTGCAGAGGTTTTTTAGCCCACGGACAAAAAATGTGCCACCCGGACAAAAAGTTCAGCCACCCAGACAAAAATTATCTATTAGAAATCTCGAAACAGAGAAAACAGCAATCTCAATGTGGACATTGAGCAATGATAATCACAAATGTTCCTAGTCATCAGAGAAAAGTATAATTACAAGCATCACTGATTTTAACCAACATTTTCCAAAGAGAGATGCTCCCTCTCTTTAGACTCCTTGTCAAGACAGTGATCACTGTTTACCTTCAACCTTTGGAGCACCCGGACAAAATTTCAACCTGGGGAGAACACTGAATTGTCACTCAACCCTGACAACTCCCTGGTTAGTCAGTATATCAACTTACATCACCACCACACGACTGGAATTTAGTAAAATACACAATGTAGCATATACTACACTAGTCCTCACTCAGTCCCTATCACACTAACCTCCATTGTCACTTGCTCCGTGTAGTATTAAGAACGTAGTATAATGGAGCATTATCATGTAGTATAGGCACTGATTGAGAGCTAATACTACACAGATAAGACCCCTAGCTTCATTGAAAAGAGGGAGGAGATTGAATTTAAGGACACACCTTCACCTGTAAAATGCTGCACTCCTATGTTTTGAAGCCCATGCACAGCAAACATGCCTGACTTCAATTCTTTAATGACCGCATGTAACTCTGTGTGTTGGTTCAGTTCAAGTTAGCAGTCACCCAATCCATTATTCACATGTACAGTGCACTTTTAATAAATTAGACAACCCCAGGAACCACATGAAGAATTTTAAATTCTGAGAATAGGGGCAAGGTGGGCCACCCTGTGAGGCAGCGTAGAGCACTGACTTCAAGTATTGCTGACCCATTGTGGGACTACTACGGTCGCCACACAATGCATTGATTGCACACTCTATGGCTAGGCTAGCATGTTTATTTTCATCCGGCTAGCCGATTAGTTTACAAATTAAAAATTTTATTGAGGAATAGATATACGTATCTTCGCTAGTCTGATTCTGTGATGAACGATTCTTCCGCTCAATTTTACCTTTGTCACAAAACCGCCGATAACAATCTCGGTGGTACACGATGTTTCGTGCAACGGGTACGTGTGAAAACAACTGGAGGCATTCATCGATGTTGTCGAAGTCTAAACCAAGACTCGTAGCCGTACTGTCGACAATTTCGGTTTCAGGGCAGTTGAAGTGTTTCCATTGTGCCCCATAACTAACAAACGTTTCCTAAGATGCTTTTGTGAATGTTTTAAAGTTGTTTGTTGCACTGGAAACAATGTGCATGGCACAAAACTCCGGATTTTCACCGGGTTCAGCGTTTGGCATGGGGGCTGCCATTTTGTCGTCTGCTTGTTCTGTGTAACTAGGATGCTACTGCCTTGTCATTGGTCAGTCTCCTCCTCTCCTGATACGTGATTGGCTGGTGACCAAACGATCGTAGTAGATTTAAGATGAAACTTTGGCATTGTTTTTGCCTCTTTTTTCGTTGCTGCGCACTTTTTGAACGCGAGGAAAAGTCATTTCGTGATGAGAAAACTATAATCTTCCTTTCTGGGTTGTTCCCCAGTAATCCCCTTTTGTGTTGCACGAAACAGCAGAAAAAACAGGTACGCCCGACTGACTATTACGGCCAAATTTCCAATTCATTGGTTCAGGACGAGCCGGCACTACTGTGGACTGTATAACGGTGATGTGATCAACTAATCATTTTATATTAATAAAGATGTAATTCGTTCCTTTGCATAATGCTCAATAACCATCCCACGAAGATTTCACTCACGGACTCATATGTTTGAAAAGATTTGTTTCAAACTTGACTAGTATTATGTAGTATGGTGCACTCTCCATGACCTTTAGCAGACGCCATCTTGTTGTTTACGAGCAACGCTCCCTTCCTTTTGTTGTAGATTCCCAGGGCCCTTCCTGTTTCCCGTCATGTGTTACCAGTGGACGTGACATATCATATTGCCGTAGTTCCACGTGCACACTGTAACCCATATTTTCAAGGTGTGGCCAATTTCCCCCTTTGCAGCCTCCTCGTTGGTCATCTGTATCATAATATTTATTCAAATGGAGGCGTCATAACTTTTGACCAATCAGGGGACTGCAAGTCTTCGGAGCTCGCACGAGGTTTCCAAGACCGAGCCCGCAAGCATGACACTCGTGCATCAGACTTCAGACGAGGAGCACTTGAGTAACCTAGCTGTAGATAATTAATCCTTTTTTTTGCCGGCAGAATGATTTAAACTTGATCATCCTTTTTGCAACTTAATCAACGAATAAATCATCATTAAATCGATTGGAACTCTCCATCTGTTTTTTCTGTTTCTGGATACTACCGTACGCAGGATCCCCGTACTACATCACTTTACTCGACATAGTGGAGGAGCGGGCTCGGCATCGACTCGCCGACAGCACATTATCCAACATGGCGGAGTCGCGGGGCTTCATCACATTATCCAACATGGTGGAGGAGCGGACTCGCCGACAACTTTACTCAACATGGTGAAGTAGCGGGTTCTGCCATAACACACTTGGTTGTGACTCTTTACTCAACATGGTAGACCAGCCGCATCGACAACAACCATTACATAACATGTTAGTGGAGGCAGGTTTTCCGGGCGATGCTCAAACAACACTTTCATCATCTGTTCAACGACCTGATAAATCAGTTGGACCTCCATTTTAACTGTTAATGGCTTACCTAAATTCCTGGAGGATTGCGGTCAATTTCATCATCCGTTTGGCGTATCCTACTGAGGGACGATCTGTCCGGCTTGGCCTACCAGTACCAATGGCTGGACGAGTTTGCCTTGTGTTTCCTGAACAGTATATCGTTCAGCGCATTAAACTAGCGTAACTTAGCCGATGGCCCACTAATTTCGCCCACCTTTTCACCCCAGTGGCCTGTAGACGCTTCGCAATATTCGACGACGTTCACGGATTTATTCACCCACCGTTTTAACGGGCAGTCTGGCCAGCAACTCGCGATTTCCTACCGTTACCATCCGTAGGTTTTATTTTCGCCAACGTTTGGACCTGTTAGCGAACGACTAATTATTTCTACCCACCCAGCGTTAGACGTGATGTCAGCTACCGTTACTATATCTTTACTAGCTTGGCCAAGGATTTACCACTTCGACGTTCAAGACGACGGTTCCGGTCATGTTTACAGATATTTTGAAGGTGAGTGTGAGGCAATCCCCTGAACCCTTGGGCCCCTTTCCCCCCTGAAGTTATGTTCAATCGAATGTATTCATGCTGTCAGTTTGATAATGTGTGAAATTTACTTCGCATTAGGGCCTAGCCTAGATTGTACTACAAAGCCCAGTGTATTCACCTGAAAAGAAAAGTATTTTATTGCTCATGCTGGCATTGAAAATTTGCACACACATACAAGTTCAATTATTTAAATCCTGACCATGTTTCGCCTGTATCTTTAATTCTATTCTACGTAATGTTCCATGTTGTGTAGGCCTAAGGTACATAGTAGGAAACAAAAGTGAACTTTAGTGATCTGAAAGTATGCAGTTTTCCATCGCAGATTTCGTGGCTGTAAAATTCGTTAAACTTAACTGTTGGTGCGCTTTTATTGTAACTCAGGTTCAGCAGTGTACCATTTGAAAAGCTAAATTGTTGTGAAGTGTTTTGCCATCTAGGTAAACAGCGATTTGCACTTGTTCCTGTCGTTACCGATAACCAAATTCAGAATTAATTTTTTTTTTTGTGAAAAACAGCCATTGTATGTTGTTTTGGTGAGCTCATGACTTGCAATGCGAGAATTACGAACGGCTTCACATGAAACTCTTTTATGACATGTAATTCATATTTTGCCAAGTAAGCCAAGCCCTAGGCCCGTCTTTTGACCCGGAACGTTACTGTGTATTTGCTTTACAACACCAGTTATGTTTTTGCTTACATAGGTAGTTTGTCGTACAAGTTGATATTTGACAGAACAATGCCATTCATTTGTAGTTTTCATGATCCTATTGCACGTAGTATTTTATGCTGTATGTCTAGTCCGTGGTACGGAATACGCAGCACAAAGGAGTCGCCTCATTATGCAGAGTTTGTGAATACTGTACATTCCATTCAGTAGGTGTAATCGAAGGTGTGTCAACTTTGAACCAATCAGAAAGTTTGCTTACTTTTGTACTCGAGGTGAATGAATTAGTATGTTAAGGCAAAGAGTAGTAACACAGTGTGAATCAATTTGATGTGAACCAATTGCAATGTAATCATTAGACCCAGTCATGTTCGTATATATTTTTTTCGTTTGTGGCAAGAGTTGCTAAATAATCATAGAGGAAGTCCTTACGCTTCGGCGGTTTTTTAATGCTTTTCCTGGGAATTAGCCAGCCCAAGTTAAAGTTTCAGGAGCTGTCCTCGAATTTTTTAACCAAATTTTGCTCTCGGTAATTACTCCCTTGCTCATGAAATGCAGGTACGAGATAGCATATAGTTGGTTTTAATTTACAAGTTTGTATTGTCCGTAAGTAGTTTAAGGGGGCGCGACCATTAAGTTTTTTCATTGTGTATGAAGTGAGAGTTCGCAGTAGCCATTGGGGTTTTTGAAATTTGCCACTGCAAGGAGTTGCGTCATTGTCCAGATACCTTTACATAATTGGGTCTACCTTTTTTCACATTTGTATATGAACAAAGAAGGATGAGGTAACTTCGAATTTCATATGTATTTGTTGACATAATTAATTTAAATGAATTTTAGGAATGGTAATTGTGACTCCACAACTTAGGAAAATTTTAGTGAGCTCGTGCAATAAGGTTTTTTCAGAGAAAAGTGAACTTTTGAATAGCGATACTTGAATGACAAATATTTAACATGAAAACAGTGATGTTCGCTTGTATGTAGGCTTTTGACGATTTAACACCAGAATGGTCAGTTATGGTTTAGTGATATCCTTTGTGGAAAGTAGTACACAGTTGTGTCAGGATAATGGTTTGTTTTGCAATACATGTCAAGATAGCAGAAAGTATTTACATCTTCTGTTCAGACAGTACAGTACATACTTTAAAAATAGATGAATGTATGCACGTTTTCAGATGAATTATTTTGAAGTGAACCTTGGGTTGTCTCCCTTTCCAGGTGGCCCTACCCTCCCTGTGTTTGCCTCACACGATCCTGTCATTTGTAAGAGAATTGAATGTATATTTCATAATATTTTGTTTTGCTATGTACTTCTCGTATGCATGAATCCTCATGGAGTAAAATTTTTCACTGTGTTCAAAATTTTAAAAATGCAAAAGGGATGTTATGTAGTATGGTGCACTCTCCATGACCTTTAGCAGACGCCATCTTGTTGTTTACGAGCAACGCTCCCTTCCTTTTGTTGTAGATTCCCAGGGCCCTTCCTGTTTCCCGTCATGTGTTACCAGTGGACGTGACATATCATATTGCCGTAGTTCCACGTGCACACTGTAACCCATACTTTCAAGGTGTGACCAATTTCCCCCTTTGCAGCCTCCTCGTTGGTCATCTATATCATAATAATTTTTCAAATGGGTGCGTCATAACTTTTGACCAATCAGGGGACTGCAAGTCTTTGGAGCTCGCACGAGGTTTCCAAGACCGAGCCCGCAAGCACGACACTCGTGCATCAGACTTCAGACGAGGAGCACTTGAGTAACCTAGCTGTAGATAATTAATCCTTTTTTTTGCCGGCAGAATGATTTAAACTTGATCATACTTTTTGCAACTTAATCAACGAATAAATCATCATTAAATCGATTGGAACTCTCCATCTGTTTTTTCTGTTTCTGGATACTACCGTACGCAGGATCCCCGTACTACATCACTTTACTCGACACTAGAAATGGTCCAAAAGTGAAACCATATTCGTTGCATGTATGAGTCGAATCTAGTCAAAGAGTTGAAAAGATTCGGGCTCGTGCCCCAACTGATTAGATTCCATTCACTTAATTTGACTAGAAATTTTTAGAGTGTACTTAAGGGGTCGATGGGGTCGTAATGAAATATCCGTGTTATGCACTATTGGGAGACAAAAGTTACAAAATTTTTCGGGATGGTTTCAATTGCCACATACCACTGGTAGACAGAAGGATCTACGTGGGTAATTAAATCCGGCTTTTTTATAATTTTTTTTTTTAATTTTTTTTAAATGAAGTGAACACTATTTTGCAAAGGAAAGATCATAAAATAACGACTGCGTAGATTTCACTCACAAGCCTGTGATATTGCGAAATGCCATTTCAGACTATTTGCGGGGTCGCAATTTTCCAAAACTTTCTGTACACGTCGCGCCAAGTTATAGTGGCGCTCCGCCTATATAGTGGACAGGTTATAGCTATGATCGTACGTGACAGGGCTGGAGCCCCTAATTGGTCACAGTTTGGAAATGGCCTGTCTGCAACTCATTGGCGTCGATTTGATTTTCAAAGGGGGGGGGGGGGGGTATCTGACCTAATTCTTTTCTTCTGTCCTGGTTAGGTGTCCGTCTACGGCGGCGTAGTTAGACGTTTTGCTGTAAGGGAGGGGGTGGGCAAGCATCTTAATTTTACGATTTTTTTAAGTGTGAACAACATGCAGGGACGTAATTTGCGGCACACGAAGATCGCTGGAATTTTTGCCTTTTTCAAATATTTGGAAATATGGAGCTTGTATTGCAGAAAAGTTTGCATTCTGGATTTCCTGTAAGGAAATTTGAAAAGTTGGGGATTGAGTCAAGCGCTTGTATTGGAGAAAATATGGAGTTTTATGGAAAAAAAAAGTTTATGAAAATAGCACTGTATTTACCGTGTCACTTGATGATCTGTCACATGTAGCAAATTCCCGATTTTGTCACTTCCAGAGCTCGGGAAAGTTTACCAAACTGAAGGTATCATCGACCACTTCTGCTTAGTGTTATGTAGTATGGTGCACTCTCCATAACCTTTAGCAGACGCCATCTTGTTGTTTACGAGCAACTCGACCTTCCTTTTGTTCTAGATTCCCAGTGCCCTTCCTGTTTCCCGTCACATGTTACCGGTGGACGTGACATCATACATCGCCTTAGTTCCATGTGCACACTGTAACCTATATTTTCAAGGCGTGGCCAATTTCTCCCCTTGCAGCCTCGTCATTGGTCATTTAGATCATTACACTCATTTACATTGGTGCGTCATAACTTTTGACCAATCAGGGGACTGCAGATGTTCGGATCTCGCACGAGGTTCCCAAGACCGAGCCTGCGAGCTGGACTCTCGTGCATCAGACTCCAGACGAGGAGCACTTGAGTAACCTGTAGATATTTGATTAATATTAGGCCGGCCGAATAATTTAGAGATAATTCTTTTTGGAAGTCAAATCATCGAATAAACTTATTTGAAATCAACTGGAACTCTCTGAATCTTTTTGTCTGGAGCTACACCACAAGATCCCGTACAACAACTTATTATCTGACATGGCGGAGGAGCGGGCTTTATTATCTGACATTAGGAATTGCAATTTGCGGAAAATTTTGCTTCTTTTAAACAAATAATGACAAATATGGAGCTTTAATTGGAGAAAATTTGGAATTTCGATCTGTCATGATTTGTCAAAAACACACAGAGTAGACCGGTTTTAAATTTCCGAATTCTTCATTTTTCATAGCCGCCTGCCCCCTGTAGCTATGCCACTGGGTGCCTAAGAGAAGGGGAACCCCGATTGAAAATGGTGCTAAATACCTCAATATATTGAGTTTAACTTAGCAGGAAACTCCAAAGTTTATAAAACATCGTCTTGAAAGTGTGGGTAATTACTTCAACGGACTACGGTCAATGTGAACCGGGTGTACTCTATACGTAATTAGAATCACAACAAAAATTGTGATAGTTTGCAAAGGATTTGTGCAAAAGTTATAATAATAAAGGAACCATTTTTAATGAAAGAGAGTAAAAATAAATCCATGAAATAATCAAAAGCACAATTCAATATACTGCGGGGAAACCACAGATCGAGGAAGGGGGGGGGGGGTGGGTGGTACCCACGGGCGCTACTTAGACACCGTTGCAATGGTCTACCGGTGTAAGATTGTTGATACAAAAACATTAAAATATGTCCTTTCCAACGACACCTCTGCGTACACCATCTGCAGACAGAGAATAGACCTATTTCCAAAAAGCAATTACAATGAATTGTGGGATAGAGTTTTGGTGTTTGTCATTTTTGTCAATTGTATTTTACTGTGGTGAACATTGACTTACACCCAAAAATCTATCCCACAATTCATTGTAATTGCTATTTGGAAATAGGTCTATGGAGGTGTATGTAGCCTGCATATATATCTAGCAAACGTCAGTGTGATTTTACTTCGAAGTGGTTACATTGTTATACGGTCGAATGTGTGATGTGCGCGTGTCGAAATTTTGCATAAAAAATCCTTCATTTTTCTGGAAAAGTTGCATTCAGACTGTGTACCGAGACATTTTCAGTTTCCCTAAAGGCCAAGTTCTCTCACCCAAACAGTACCGATTCTCCTAACCTTCTTACTGAAGCCCCTCCCACAAATTGTCTAAAATTCATCCTCATCCAGACACAATCTCAGTTTATTGCTTCAGGGTGAGTAAAGAAAAACTCAGTGTATATATAATCAAACCACTCCCAGTATCGTTCATGCTGTGTAATGTAAGCTTTGGCATTTTGCATTGTTTGAATTAGCTGTCAATCAAAGAGCAGAGCCAATTGAGAATTTCGGTACCCGGGTACCAAAATTGTAGTTTGGGGTAAGAGGTTTGGCCCTTTAAAATATGTTTGCCAATATAAGCCTGCCAGGCTGGTCGGTATCTAAAGATTACAGATTTCATTAAAACATAATAGGGGACGATTCATCTTCTTCAAATTCCTAAATGTTGTGCTCCTTCATAACCACGCCTGCTTCCCTATGCACACAAACAGTCGACATAATCATAAAGACCGATGAATATGAGTATGTTTAATGTGAGTATGTTTGATATACAACTGAAAAAACATCGATGATACTGCAATCGCGCGAGGCGTGCCAAAATTTTTTGGATTTGCAAAGTAAACATGTGGAATGGTACATAGTAAATCGATTGTAATCGGTAAAGGACATCTTTCATAACCCGCTACATGCATAGTCTTTTTGGTAGTACAGTACCTAACCTTCAAGTTTCAGGTCACAAAAAGTTGGGAACTTTTGCGTTCGTGTCCCCTCCACTCAAACAAGTTGGAGGAGGGGATATGTGCCCTGCCCCCCCCCCCCACCCCCAAATCGACGCTCATGCTGCAACTCATGGCAGTCAGTTGAAATCTTCAATGACCCTATAACAAACGGAGGAGGAATCAGTGATACATCGTTACTTCAGAAAATACAACAATATCGTTTATACAGAAGAACTATTCCCAGAAGAAGAAAAAAAAATCTTGTGGGTTGTGACCCCAAAAGAACTGAATGGAAGCAGATACAGTATTGTTAAAAACAACTGATTGCGAGGGGTCAGCGAGAAACTAATATATGCCTACTTCGTGGCCTTCGTCCCCTTCAACCTGTTCATTTTCCAAAGCCAAGCAGGCCGTAGCCAGAAAAGGCACCGAGGGAGGGGAGGAGTTCAAGGGGTTGGGACGATTGCTTTAGGACTAAATATTTAACAATGTATGCCAAAAAATTCAGGTGGCTACAGGCTTGATGCTGAGGCCCAACTGTCCACGATGGACCAGGGAGTTGTCAGGAACCACTCCCTGGATGGACACTGAGTACCACAACTGTGGCTCTTCCGGAATGCATGCTGCTTACTACACTTTTTCGGGACGTATAACTCCTCACTTTTTTGTAGGGGGTGTGATTAGTATACAGAAGCCACTTCTGAAATGGTTTGTTAGAGATGCTCAGATCGCTTCTCGATCTTTTGGATAAGATCATGTGTATCTGTTCTTTTAACCCATGGGACCTTTTGGATAAGATCATGTGTAAGGCAAAATAGTTTAGCAATAGTTTAGCAATCTGTTCTTTTAACCCATGGAACCATACATGAGATACCAATGATGTAAATGGTCTGAGGGTCGTGAGGTTGGTCAAGTGTTGTCCTTCAGTGGACGTGAAAGCTTCTTCGGGAAGCAGCTTATAGTTTGGTTTCGCCGAACGGCCCTTTGTCAGAGGGTCGGGAGGACTTTAGAAAAAGGTTTGCCTCCTGCAGTCTTACTTCAACATTTCAATAAAAGCAATTCAATGTCCATTTTAAGCAAATTCACAGACACGTCGTTAATCGATCTTACTCAGTTCGTGCAGATCAATGTTAAGGTATAACTGCATAATAGGAAACATTCAGGTACCATAAATGTATCGGTCAACCGCCCAGATTCTGGCAAAATCCATTTCTCGAGCAAATATCTGGCAAAATCGGCCAACTTTCGATGATATAGTTAAAGACTGTTCTAAGGCAAAATAGTTTAGCAAAGTGCCATACAAGAGTAGATATGAAGTGGGCATAGCGCCTCAATATGCGTCAATTTAAATTAGGTGTAGTTAGCCGAAGGATGGCGCTCTGTCAAAATCATAATACACCCAGGTCTCTATACAGTGTAGCAGCAAAAAATTAAACTCACTGGGGGCAGGCTGTGTGAATACCAATCCTATTTTGGCAAATGTTGGTCTAATGATGTCACCCCTAACAAGGTCATGGGCGCAACTTGACTTGTCCCTGCACAAACCATTATATTCCCTTCTGTATTTCAATAAGGCAGTTCAGCAGTTCGTTTTGGTGGCTGTGCACATCCAGCAAATTGTCTGGATGAACAAACCAAACTCACACTTACAACATGTGTTTAGCAGTTTTGTTTTCAGAAATCATTCTTTCTTTATCCATAACATAAGGAGGGATCTGTGGTTCTGAGCAGTGGGCTGTGTCTTGTCTTTTAATCTGCCATAAAATAGGACTGAGACCCCTATTTTTGTTTGAGTTGGCTAGACACTTAGATATATGTGACAAAAATAAGGGAACGCTGTACACTACGTTCTAAGCTTGTTCATGTATCCAAAGCCGGGCCCTACAATTTTATGGGGCAACAAATTACTGAACTTGCTTATTAAATACTAAATACTGTTTTATTCTCCACATTGAGCAAAACAAGGTAAAACATAAAAGACGCAGACACACATATTTCCTTTTCTGCTTTCCTTCATGAAAGCACACCTGAATATCACTATTTTCTTCATCATCTTTTCACCCTAAAAATCTAATGTACAACTGTACACGTACAATAATAAACAATTTTTAATTCATACTTTTTTGTCTGTAGCAGTACAGCGTGAAATTGAAATTCACTGCATCAATAGTTAAACATTTTCCATTTTTTATATCCTTTTCTGTAACAGTACGGAGTGACATTGTGTTCCACCTTTCCCATTCGCAACTGAAACAACAGTATAAAAAGAATGTACTCATAACATTCTGTGTCATTATTTTATATATATATATATATCAAAATGTTCTGTGGGGGCAATAAAACCAGAACATTAAACATACATAGCACACACTTAACCTAACTAAAACAACATCAGTATAGTAAGGATAGTGAGGTTATGGGTGTGGCTACTGAACATATACCTGCATTATTTATAATTGTGTGCCACTTGCTGCTACAGTTAAAATACACACTTTGACCTGTGATGAATTATTGTATTTATGGTAAAATTTATTTGAGTAGTTTCAACCATTTTTTATCTGAAACAAGTTCATGGCTTTTGAGAATGTACACATGAAATGCAGGGATAATATGATGACGAGGGTTAATACAATGGGAGGATAGGTGAAAGACTTGCTAGTTATACCACACAGTGAATACAAATTAACCTGGAGATACAAACTGATCCATGTATGAGGCACACACTTTCACAATTATCCTCAAGCCAATATAGTAACAAATTATTGGATAAGTAGGAAACATATTCCAAGAGGAGACAAAATTAAAGAGAACTGTTACTAGTTTAAAGATACTGCATCAACCAACTAGTTTTTGACTATCTGTAAATTTATAGCAGAGATCAAATCCTGACATCCTTATAGTGGTTTATGTTTTGCAACAAATTTCAACCAATTCAAAGAAGAAAGAAGGGATTTTCACAGTAACAGGAAAGACAGGTGAAGGGATGTAAGGTTTGGATGGGGATAGGTCAGGTTTTTACTGAACTGGACACACAAAGTTTTGACCAAGCTACAAGATATAAATGCTGACATGGCTCAAGGCATAGGAGGAGGGATACATGGTATTATGGAGAGTGTTGAAGTTTTACTCCTCACTTTTATGGTAATATTGTAGCTTTAGAAAGTGGTGGAGGAGGGAGGGGGTAGGGGTCACACTAACAGACAAGTTTCATCATCTTTCTATCATTCCAACTAACTTGCACATTTGTTTGTGTGTACCTAAGCTTGACATCTTCAAACTTGCTTATATTAGAGGCGGATGACTTGAAAAATATATATGGAGCTTCGAAGGTTTCCAAACAATATTGTTTCATGAAGCTCCTCCTTTCCACACATCTGTAGGACATCTTCAACATATAGGCGGCCTTCATTTCATTTCCTGTTACATGTGACAAATATATGTTTAGATTTTATGTTCCTTAACCTGTTTGTAGAGTTGAATAGTTATTTTCATCACATAAATTATTTCCTTTTTTAATCTAATTGAACCATATCAATTATACAACATCTGGACATCAAGAATACAAGACCATAAAAAGTCTTAAACATGATCTGCCCTCAGAGTACTAGCAGTGACTTGCTAAGGTGAGCACATTTGATGGAGTATTTCCCCCCATTCTACATCCCCTCCCAATAACTCCCTACAGATGTATAAACTGAGGTGATAACTTCAAAGGAGCTTCTTTTCAGATGGAAAAAGAGCTCTAACACTGTTTAGGGTCCTAAGATATTCCATGCAACTTCAATTAACCTTACAGATACAAATTTATATAAAATCTAACAATTATGGGTGCATTTAACTATAAACTGAACTCTTACTTCAGGATAGGTTTCAACTTAATCTTTGCATTCCAATGTCATTATAAATATTACAAAAGACATACACTGACTGACTGGGCCATGCCGAAGTTAACTGACTTGAACCAGAGCCAGTCCCGTTCGGCAGTGCCATAGGATACTTCACCTCAATAACAAAAACATCAAATACACATTTAAAAAATATAATGCATTTTGGAACGTTTGCTGAAAATTGATGTGTGTACCCTACCCTTACACATGTTAATCTCTGTGTTCCCCGAATAAAATTCCCAGACGATATTGACACTGAAATGTATGAATGATTAATCAATACACATTTTGTGATTTCCACAACAAGCTACTCCAGTCTAACTATTCATATAATGGCAGTTAAACTTTAATATACTATTTCACAGTAGAAACTTTGCTTTACACACCTTTCATTTAAAACTCTGCTTTTGCAGATGCTCTTAAAAAGGCAACAGGACCCTCTCCAACTGAATGTGCTGACTTAATGTAACATGACAGAATATTTAATACACTTGTCATTCAAAAAATTTGTGCTCAATGAAATTTGGGTAAACAAGTGTCTTTAATTTCTTCCCAACTTTGGGGGAACCACTATATTTGCAGATTCAAAGTTACAGTACCTGCAGTTGATTATCACATGCAGTGTTTCCCCTGGATTTTAGAGGGTATGAGGTGGTACTAGTCCATGTGATAGAATCTTGCCAGACTTTGACACCAACAGGTTGGGAGAACTACGACTTCTGCTATAGCTGGTATAGTGAAAATGGCGATAAGAACAATTTTCTGTGAGGCGGTGGCAAAAATACGTGAGCTGGCCACCTCACAAAAAGAATGCCAGGGCAAACCCTGACATACTGGAAGCGGGAGAAGGAAATGTGACCCTCTGAGACAGGGTTTACTGAATATATCCAATCCATGAACCAACCAAACACTGTCAAACTTATTGTGTGAGGTGTTCAACGACCTTGACAAAAAGAATTCAAAAGAAACAAGCAATGTTTTTAGCACGTTGCAATTTCAAATCTCTTTCCAAAACAAATCTTGAACATACAGTAGATGCATGCTTGTATTTATTCATGATGGGGCTGGTTAGTGATTTTGAAATGAATACTTGTTAAGTATACATGTGTAAGCTGTGAAGGAATATTCCCAATTTGTGGCAAATGCCCCAAATTTTGTTGAACTAATTGAAGCAGGGTCATGAGTGGGTGCCAATTGCGACTTAAAATATTCAATTAAACTTTTGTGTGTGTATTCTTGCAATCCTTTCTTTGAGACACCACAAATATTTGGTAAAGGTGATGTTGTGATGTCACACTTTTGAGATATCTGAGAGAGTGGACTGACAGGATTCTTTCACGATTACTTTTCATAAATGATTGTGGTCAATTGAGTATGAGAGAGAGGGTACTCCCTATTCTGCCCAGCACTAGTCTATGATGCAGTTATCAACCACTTACAATGAACTTCACACCCCTTAGGTGATATAGCTCTTCTCTACAGACGAATGCGATAAGCCCTTGTTTTTAGTGACTGTAGGCAGCCATCAGTGGGGGCCATCAGCCTTTTATCGTCTTCATTTTATTGTCTATGTGAAATTAAAATCTTCATATTCAGTGAAGTTGAGAAAATCAAGATACGCTTTAGTGTACAATCACACATGGAACAGGTTAGGGAAGAAAATTCAAGATTAAAGGTGATGGACCTTAGTAATGGCCGACTAATGTCAGACCATCACAATCTGTCTGGATTCGTCTATGGAAAAGACAAAGAAAATTAAACTGTCTGTGGGTGCACTGGTTTAGAATCGACTTCAAATACCTTAGTTAGCTTGTTACTTCAGATGCTCCTTAAAATGTTAGTTTCCCACTAAAATTCCATTACACTGGACACATGAACTGAGCTGAATAGCAAGACACTCCTACACTCCTCCAGGCCCCATTCTCCAACCTAACAAACCAATTCAGCCCCACATTCTGACCATTTTTGTGACAATATTTAAGAGCTGCAGTGCATTCTTAATCAGTATGGGACATACAAGTGGTCACACTGGTTCCCCCACACTACAGCTTATGATGGTAGTTTAAAAATACACTACAAAATGGACCAATTGCCCAAAGTGATACAGCACACTCTCCCTTTCATAGCCAGAATACAATCACTTTCATTCCACACCAACCTCTCTTTTTCCCTAGGAGGTGAACTAGTTCTCTCTCCATCAACTTCAGTGGGAAATAAGCCAATGACAGCACATACAACACATAGTTATCACTGTGGATTACACGAAAACAGTATACCATGTAGATCTGTTGCCGTAGGACTGCTGCATCATTCATCTAGCAAATTCCTATGTACGGCTAAACTGAGACCAAGAGAAAACTTCTCCATGAATTTACTTTTGTGCAGAATACTCCCTCTGCAGATTAGCTGGCATCACGTCACTTCCATCCGTGGCAGAGTCTGGTTATTTCCCAAGTGACTGATGGTGCTGTTCTCATCATGGTTTTCTCTGCTGAAAAAAATAAAATTAAGAGGAAAGTCTGACTAACTGTTTGCATTATAATTAAAAATTTATATCATTTCTCTGCTCACAGAGAAGACAACACTGCAATGATATCAAATTGTGGGCTTCAGCCAACTGTGGCAGCTGACACACTTGGACAGAAGACACTTTTTGACTTCTTTATGCTACACTGGGGAGACCAATGTACACTCTAAAATCGTGTATTCATTGACTTCAAAGCCTCAGTCAAGCAGAGATTATGCCCTGGTTGGGGATCTGGAGCTAGGCAATATGTCATCACCCCCTACTTTCCTTGGGTAGACAAATAAATGCTTCAGCATCATGGCATCTAAGACATCATGACTATACACCAGTAGGAATTCCACTCATTTAAGCACTCCAAGTTGCTCTTAGTGCACAATTGTTTGTGCTTTGTCCACCTTTAGTGGTTTGTATTGATTAATCATTCCATTCATGTAATAGGTTAAGCATGGAAACATCTTCACCAAAGGGCACATAATGCAGAATAGTCAGATCCAACAGCAACTCTTTAGCTCATTTGCATAGTACATCTCAGAGTCTCTGAGCTTCATGGCAAACAATACGTGTATCTGAATTTTAGGCAGATGTGTTGAAACTTACTACATACAAGATCTTTATTCATGTAGGCTGGACGAATGTAGAAAGGCAGGCATGAAAGTGGTCACTCAAGAAATGGGCACCAGGCCGGTAGCCACAAAATACTGAAGGTGGGGGTCAAAACCTTTTTTTTGTCGGAAGGGGGGAGGTGCATAAAATGTAAAGGACAATGGCAAATTTCAAACGGGATGGGGGGGGGGGGGGTGAAAAATTTAAGGACCTTCGTGCTATGGGTTTTGAGGTACATAAAGTGACCATAAAGTAAAAGGGGTACAGTGCTGGAGATAAGAAACCATGATAACTGGGCTATATCTCAAAGGGCAGGAAACCCAAACATATTTGTAAGTATTTCATCAAGGTGTTCCATTAAATTTTATCTTTCACTGAATTTTATGAGGAAATCATGCAGAAAGAAGACATCTTCAAAAGTATAGCATTTTGCTGAGCACCTTTTTGGGATTCAAGGCCAATCCCCAAAATATGAAGTCCATGGCCTTTGTGTCCTAACTTTATTAGTTCTGCAAGAAAAAGAATCACACTGCAACACTTTTTCTCCTTAAAAAGGTTATGTGTGTGGACCTCCTACGACAAGATCTTCCACATTTTTAAGAATTTCCTGTCCAAAATAAAAGCAGCTAAGTGAAAGCAAGACAAGTGCTTCCACAATTATCATCGCATCAATCCCTCCTGCCTTCTGCCATGATACTTTCTCAAAGGAAATTTATCTCAAACATTTGCCAAAAATGATACTTCAGTTAGTTATGAGGTGTTACAGGTCAGCTTCTAACCCTCTCTAGTTTACATTGAGCTGACCATGGACCTTAATCTAATTGTGGCTCAATGGCTTGTTTTTCCCGACTCCACTGCTTATGCTTAGCACAAAGCAGAAAATCTGAAAGAATGTAGGTTCCATTTTCAAAGTCACATATGGTATTATACTATTGACAAGTCCAAGGTACACCACCTAAAAACATGTGACTTATACAAACAGGCAATAATATTGGTTTAGCTGTTCTCATTGACAATGATTCATCCACCTAACGACTGTTCCACATGCACTCAAGAGGAAGAAAATGGAAGTACTTCAACAAAGCTGCACAATGATACTCTACATTAAACAATCATAAAAAATCTCATTCAGCAACTGACATCACTCAGGCCTCATTTTAAAGAAGATTTAAATGACTTCCTAATGGACTTTTCTGCATTTTACCCTTTCCTTACTCTCTTCAAAAGAAAGAGCCTGAAAATTAATTTTTGGAAAAAGCCTTGGGTGTGATTTATTTTCTTCTTTTGGACAATGTGGTTGTTTGTAATTGAGTTTTGGTCATAGAGGAAGGGGGTGGGGTAGAGTAATGATGTCCTGATTACTTATACAAACAAGCCTTAAAATATACTAACTCACATGACTGATCCAAAATAATATTCAATTAAGACAGGAATCTATCATTTTGTAAATTTCCACTTCTGTGTTGGTGGCCTGTGTTCCATGTCTGATTTAATATGTTATTCAAACAGCAACATACCTAAGATGTTCAACATACTAGACTTTTGTCTAGACAGTGCAGTGAACACTCCTATGTTCAAACATAGCAGCATGTAGCATTACATATTGTAGTCACATAAATGACAAAATTTTGCTTACCCAGTGCCATGCAACCAGCATGGAAGGAGGATGTGCTACTGGTCAATACAGTGACACCCTCCCAAACAAAACTATGCAATAAGTGGGGATCCCAAACATGGAAAATTTGGGTTGCATTCTTAATTCCTAGGAAATGGTGACTGATCAGTGAATGACCGACACAGATTGCACCACTCAGTTTGAAGCAAGTATATTGTCAAAGCCTTTCATGATACAGGTACATTGAGAATGTTTGTCAGGAAAATGATTGAACTTGTAATAAAATGTTACTCATTTAAAAGTAGTGGCAAACCACCAGAGTTGGGGGTATATTTGGTTTTTCCAGGTTTTTATCCTTTGCTTTACTTTCACGTTTTGCAATTGCCGTTTATTTTTTTCTGTTTTTCGTAGAACCATAAACTCCTGCTTTTTATATCTGGCCACGTATTGCCATTAACAAGCATTACAATGGAGAGATACTTCCAGCTGGCCAGCATGTTCTTTTTGAAACTAAATGCATGGGCTACCTGACAAAAACATTCACTCAAATAACAGCTCAACCATTAAGTACAAAGGCTACTGATTACTTGCCAAAAGGGGATAAAAGGCATCCACCTTCACATCTTAAGCAACTGCAAACTTACTATCAATTGTCAAGGTTTTTGATGCTTCATCAACACAGGCACCCTCCTGCAGCTATTGACCTCGACTGAATACTGAGTGCAAAAATGTATCTAAACATTAATGTGTTTTTTCCAAACAATTCCATGAAGCTGGTATCTTTCATTGCTTACATCTACCTTAACAGTTTCACAACTGGTAAATTGAAATGACCTTTGACATTCACCGTCAACAACAAGTTCGATTTGCCACTAAAAAGCTACAAACCAAACCAGAAAGCCAAAAGGCTTAGCGATTCCTTGCCACTGAAATTTGAGCCTACCTTTTTTTTTCAAATTGACAGTGCTTTGACATGTTTTTCAAATCGACAGCTAGTGCTCCGTAATGTTTTTCACATTGACAGTGCTCCGTAATGTACCCACAAAGAATACATGCAAGGCATCCAAGCTTCCTTCTTTGAGATTCCGGGTGACCTTTGACCACCTACAGTAGAACTACGGTTCAGCTCACGATACCACATCCACATACTGTGTGTGAAATTTTGCAGTAAGCAAGACTCCAACCATGGGAAATTGTGTAAATATGATATTGAGACTTTGACCACTTGTGAACCAAAGTGACATTTGACCTCCACCAAAAACTATAGGGATCATTTATTCACTATACATCATCTACATGCCAAGTATAAGGACCCTACAAAAATTACCTTTCTTGTAATACAATGCAAACAAGCTTTTCAGACTTTGATACTGCTGACCCCAAATGACCTTTGACCCTCACAAAAATCAATTGGGATCATCATTTAAATACAGCCAACCCACACACTAAAGGTGAGCTTAGTTACATGTATTTTTGAGATGCAGTGTTTACAAGGTATTGACCTTTTGACCTGTCATGACCCCAAATGACCTTTGACCTCCCCAAAAATCGATAGGGATCATCTACTTCACACAACCAACCCACGCGCCATATATGTGCATAGTCACATGCAATGTTCTTCAGATATCATGTTTTCAAGGTTTTGACCTTTTGACATCTTTTGACCTCAAATGACCTTTGACCTCAACGAAAATCGATAGGGCTCATCAACTCAATTCAACCGACCCACATACCAAATATGAGCAAAGTCACATGTAACGTTCTTGAGATATCGTGTTTACAAGGTTTTGACCTTTTGACCTCTCCTGACCCCAAATGACCTTTGACCTCCACCAAAAACAATAGGGATCATCTACTCAATATGGCCAACCCACACACCAAATATGAGATTAGTCACACTTACCCTTCTTGAGATACCGTGTTTACAAGCAATTTCTAAGAATTTACCATTTGACCTCTCCTGACCGCAAATGACCTTTGACGTCCACGAAAATCGATAGGGATCATGTAATCAATATGAACAACTCACACACTAAATATGAGCATAGTCACATGTTACGTTCTTGAGATATCGTGTTTACAAGGTTTTGACCTTTTGACCTCTCCTGACCCCAAATGACCTTTGACCTCCACCAAAAACAATAGGGATCATCTACTCAATATGGCCAACCCACACACCAAGTATGAGATCAGTCAAGCTTACTCTGCTTGAAATATCGTGTTTACAAGGTTTTCACAGTTTGACCTCTAGTGACCTCAAATGACCTTTGACCTCCACGAAAAACAATAGGGATCATCTACTCAATATGGCCAACCCACAAACCAAGTATGAGACCCGTCACAGTTACCTATCTTGAGATATCGTGTTTACAAGCAAAGCGTCACATACACACACACATACACACACACACATACACACACACACACACACGACATCACCATCGCATAGATTCCTTTTGCCTATGGCAAGGAATCAAAAAGGTAAGTCTTGTTAATTGCTATCTTGAGATAATATGTTCAGTCATCTAAACAGTTTGTACAAATTAACCTCTATTAACCTCAAATGAGCTTTGAACAACACCAGAAACAACAAGGTTCCTCCTGTCACCATGAATAAAAAAAAAACCCAATAGAAAGTGTAAGTCATTCCTACCTTGAGATGTCCTCTTTACAAGGTTTTGATTTTTGACTTCTGGTGCCCTCAAATGACCTTTGACTTTCACCAAAACCAACAGGATTCTTCCACCCAACATAACAAATCTATGCACTGAACATGGAAAGTATCAGTCATTACTATTTTGAGGTTTACCTTACAAGTCATTCACAAGCTGGGGCAGCATCATGAACACACACATACACACACTGGATACAATGTCACCATTGTAAAAAAAAAAACCTGAAAATTCTATCTTAATTAAATAACCATTTTTCTGGAAATGACCTGAAATTCTACTGTAACATCCACTTTGTATTTGATACATTCTGGTTGTTGCCTGTATCATTAAGGGCTTTGTCTAGAAACTCATAACAATTGCCCCTTAATTATGTTTGTAACCTACTAGAAATACCATGTACCAAACACAAGTACACTACTAGTAAGAAACCAAACATGTTTTCTGCACTATTCAATAGCTAAATATCAATTACAAAATAAAAAATAACTTGGCTGACTGATAATTAATTTTCAGCACTCAAAACAACACTTACCCCTGCAAAGCCTGTAAATTGTTTTGCGACAACTTTTTCACAGTTTCCACTTTGACAACATTGTTCGAGGTCTTTACATCGACATTTTCTATAGTGATTGGAGTGTTTTTGTTGATTGGAGTGTTGACGTTGCCTGACAATGTTTTGGCTACACTTTGGTCTGGCAGCTGGACAGAAACTTTCATGTCTGACTTGTTGGAATCTGTTTTCACAGTAAGGCCATCTTGAAGGAGGTTATCTGTTACCACAACAGTTTTAGTGGATGGAAGAGGGTAATTCAATTCTAGTACTGTATCAGCTGGGGCAGTGGAATGACCTTCAGGAACTAAGGTAACAAAAACAAAAAAACAAAATTAAAATGTTTAAAAATTTCAGGAAGGAAGAAACCACCACTCATACAAAAACATGACACAGAAAAGTGGTACATGATCAACTGTGCATTAAATTTACAGTTCACTGGTACTATGCAGAGGCATGTGATCAATAAACCTAGACCATGGATGTTACACACCATTAATTTGAAGGTCAAACAATAAAGTACACTACACAATCACATATTACTTGCACCTGCAAGTCATGCATATATGACAGGTGCAGACACAAATAAGCTGCCTGCATTTGTGGAAAGTGTAATGATATGCACTCTAAAATCGTAGGCACAATTTCTGTTGTGTGACATTGCATTTATTGGGAAAGGGGCTTGCATTTCTGACAAAATTTTTATTGCATGGTTTGCTCCCTAAAAAGGCTGTATCTTGTCCCCAAATGAAGAATTTTCTGCCTTAATGCCAAGATGGGGAAGGCTGCAGTTTACATCCCCCCCCCCTTTTCTCATGCAATCACTGTGATATCAGAATTATTATGGGCATACTACCGACGACTCATGAGAGTCCATTTAAATTTGTTCAACAGCTGATGTGATGTTAAATGCTTGAACTTCCCTCTTAATTTTTCACCTTTAACAATATCAACTTTTTGAAGTAACTATAAATTTCATGAACGTCATTGTAGATGTGGAACACAGGCTTCCTACATGCATGATGTGAATGAGCAGCTTCTCGATCCTTCTCTTTTGGCACTCACACTCATCATGGGACAATGGAGATGAGCATGCCTTATGAATGTCAAAGTTCAACAAACATTGTACATTCCTTAATATCTACACATATATATTAGTTCTGAGATATGGATGAGTTGTCTTTTACTCAGTCAGTCCACTGTTTTACAAACAATGACAGAGACTCTTTCTTTCTCTTATATGGCAAATGCCACAATAAACATATTTTTCAACATTATCATCTCAGATAATGTTGGAAATGATTCTCTGTATGCATTAACCTCAATGGGCTCAATGGTCCCAAGGGGGAGGGGGGGGGAGGGGGGGGGGGGGCAGAAATGATTGCAAATCTCCCTTCCTCTTTTTCTCTTTAAATGTTCACAACACATATCAAATTCACTTTGGTGTATGCAAAGATTGCTGTTACTGTTACCAAGCTGTTGCTTTGCACTTTCCTCATCATTCTCCATAACTTTAAATTATTAATACTGAAAGGTCTATGCCTGACAAAACTGGATCTTCTTAAACTAATTTCCTATGCACAATCTTTCACGATTCACATCTCTGTCCATTCATCACATCAGACATCAATACAACAGTGTGTGATCGACATTTACTAAAAGAACTCTGCATCAGCTTTGAGCCATGTTTGCCACACCTTTTTATAAACTTGAAAAGCAAAATTGATAAAGAGCCTTTCCACTCTTTGAATGTGAAGGAATCCCAATAAATTGGGAAAATAACAAACTAATATACCACAGCCATTAACCACAAAGCAGAAGATGATCACATGCACCATAACAACTTCACCATGTAATACTATGATTAAAACTGTGCTCCATCATCTGTAGTAACCATGATGTGTGTTTCAAACCTTAATAACTTTCTGGCTTCCCCTAGAAGTGCCCACAGCCTTTTCTCCACTTCTACGGCACTGAATTTTTTACTACTCCATAACTGAGTATCACCACATACAACAACAGCAGATTCCATTTTCAATGTCCTTGGTATGATTTTGACCTGGGAATGAACACTGGTCTCCCATGAGAGAAGCGGATGCTCTACAACTAGATCAAATATATATCTCATCTGTACCATTCATTTCTGCTGCAAAAATAAACAATTTTCACAAAGAGGACATTTCCTGTCACCTTCCATTTCCCTCACCTTTTGAAGCTAAGTTATCTTCCGGTGGAAGGCCACCTATATGGTTTCCTATGAGTGTTCCATTCCTTCCAAGAGGTAAAGAATCACTTGAAGTCCTCATGTCAAGGTTTTGTGTTACATCTGTGGGTTTGCTACTACCATCCATAGAGTTTAGGCCCATTGGCCTCATGGCAGATATGAAAGAGACAGGGGTCTGAGGTGTGTCATGTCCTACAACATCCACTTCAATCATTTGTGAATCTTGTGAATCTTGGCTATTGTCTATCCTCTGAACTATTGGTTGTAAACCTTGACTGTTCAATAGAGATTCAGAGAGCATCTCCTGGGCTGCCTCTCCTTCCATTGTAACAAAGAAAGGGTCTTCCAAGAATATTGGATCAGCCGGTGGTAGTAAAGGCAGTCGACTGAATTCCTGGTCAGGAGGAGGTGTCTTTGGTCTGAAATGTGGCCTTTGTGAAGAATTTAAGAGAATAAATAACTTCTCATTAGAAATAAAACTCCCTGCAAAATTCATTAGATGCTGCATGCATTAAGACTCTTCATACATCAACTACTTTTGATCCAAATTACAGCTTAATATATATCTGTAACAATAAGTTTCTTTATGGTGGTGCTTTTAACCCAATTTTTGTCTAAATTTGACAACATAATTAGAAATGTTCTTGAAATTCTCTGTGTAACTCTAAGAAACTAAAGTACATCATAAAGCTTCCATGCTATGATTTTCCACTCCCTGACACATGAGTCCCTATCAGATTTTTCACAAGAGATAGCAACATCAAGATTTCTAATACAATTGCAGGAATGTAAATCATTCAGTTCTTCTTGTTCTTGTTTGCAAAACTCCTCGCCTCCAAACACTTCCTCTGACCCCTGAGACCAATTCAACGTAACTAATTTCCCTGTAACCATGTGCAGTACATGGCAGGTCTGTGATGCAAATGTGAGTGGAAGGAATAATCCAAAGACAATATTCACTTAGCTACAGTGCTAAGCAAAGGGAATCCATTTCCACTACACTAAATCATATGAGAATTTATATTTTCAGTGTATGGTAAATAATTAACTGTTAAAAAATAATGCAGACTGTATGGAAATAAAACAACACCTAGCGAGCATGGAGCTTTAATTACAAATGATTACAACAGCAGGACTTCCATAAGAAACACACAAAAATCATTTTTCAACTTACATTCTCTTTGCCTTGATTTCTTCCAAGATGTGATTAAGTGGAAGACTAAGTTGCTTATGTACAGGTCTGAATAAAGTTTTCTCATCCTCCTCTTCTGTTCTGTGAGGTAACGGTGATTCTTCATCTTGTGGAAAGTTCAACATGTGCCTCTCAAAATCCCTGAAGTCATCATTGAATGGAGTGTATGCTCTGTCCAGGAGAACCCTGTAAATTCAAACAAGATGCAATTATGGAAATTAAGTTTTCAATCACTCTTAATTTCTCCATATACTTAAAAAAAATTGAAGCTGACACAAAAATAAACATATTACGGACAATAGAAAATACAGGGCAGGGCTGTAGGTTAGTGCCTAACAACATTTGCCTAAATTTCTGAACCGATTTAATTTCAAGTATGTTGGTACTTTTAGTAACGACTGCAAGTGCTACCACTGTGTCAGTTTTTGGCTGATTCTGAATTTCTGAGGGAAATGTTGTCAGACTAAGTGATGTGGAGAGCACTAATCTCTTTTCTCATTATGGGAGAACTTTTCCTAACTCATTTAAGTGAAGTGTGTAATCACTGGTGCTCTCTAACTTTTCATCACTCTCAATGTTAAATCAGACACAGCAAATGTAAGCCATCTCAATGTTTACTCTCAAATACACATAACCAAAAAATGAAGTGGTGAACCAAGTTCAGGAAAGTCACTGAAAACTAGTAGGCTATACAACAAACTCTATGATGAAGTAATTACAGGAAGGTCCGTTGAGGTTGTTTCATATTAAATTTTATTTCAGTCTTGAAGAAGCTTGTATTTGCCATCAAAGATAACACTGCTTGGAAACTACACCTGGAGGAAGCACCACATCTTTATCCAACTAACCTCTCAGAAAAGATTTCAGGGCAGCTCATACACCTACATTTTCCAGCACTATAAAGTTATGGTAACCCATATAAGCTCACCCCTTCATCTGACAAGTCAATCAAAGAAATAACTCATAGATGATACTGGTTCATCTTTTACAGTTTTCACAGCTTTCTCAATTCGGACAAGCTTTTGCCTTTGACTTCTACACATTGACCTCTTCCCTATGTATGGTTTAGCATGGTTTACCATAGCTATATACGAGCTAAACCATTGCACTGCCGTACCTTGGAACAGTTTCTTATAAACCTATGGTGTGTAATCATGTTATGGACACAGGATTAGCCATGAAGAGGTGATACTTTTACATATTTGCACCCTCTTGGGATATAGCAAACCCACATATGCCAGCCGCCATACAAAAACTTAGCATTCACAGAACTCATTCTCATTCATATGTACTGTGTATACGTAATATAATGTTTAGCTCAGTACAGCTGAAAGGACCCCCTTCCGTAGCAAAAGGGATAATAACAACCCTACCAAAACCTGTAATTCTATCTGCTACAAACTTAAGCATTTATGTTGCAATCTCAAAAGTTGTATTGCCATATGATTTAATACTCAGTAACAGCAACCTCAATATAATGGACTTAATTAATTTCCAGCATTTGTATTGTATCTCTTGTCCTCTATAAATGCATTTCATGCATCATCCAGAATAATAGTTACAACTCTATGCTGCAGATATTATCTTACAATATCTATTGCAACTTTCACACACAGAAATCTCGAAGGGATAACTCACCGACCACCCCTGCCGATTCTCCTCCTTGCAAACCCCACGCAACGTCTTGGAACTCGTAGCGATGTACAGCAGTATCTGTACCTCTTGTCTTGCATACTTTTAGCTGATTCGTCTGAAGACCACGGCCACCCACAAACCATCTCTGGCTGAGGCTGGGAGAGGAAAGGAAGAAACATTAGGAAATCCTTCATTTGTTCTACTACCTGAGATGGAATTTAAAGAAAGTTTTGAGACAGAAGCATCCAGGAATAATTAGGGCTAGCTATCGCTATCCACAGAGAGAAAGAGGAATTCATTGCCAACAAAAAAGGCAGAACACAAATAATTCCATAATCCTCAATTTGAAGTCACTAGGATGCGTGAAATAAATTTTTTTTTCTTTTTAGATTTAAGATGTGTAACCCCCAAAAAAAATCTGCAAAAGGAGAAAAGGTACAGAGATGAAAGGATCCGTGGGAGAGACAGAAGCCTCTCTGTTGAATCCCTGATTTGAAACATTTGCTCAAAGTCTCAGACACATCCATATAAGTCATTAGTGTATGATGGTATCAAACTCTTAGAAATAGAAACATTTTAAGAAAACAGAAAATATATGCTTCAAAAATTATACTTTTACTGATTTCATCAATACTAAAAACAGATGACAAAACATGTTTCAACTGGTCAAATGAGCAACCTTAGTGACAGCAATGAGTTTCCAATTGCAATACAGTCATACGGGGGCTCAAAGTGTGCAAAGTCCTTGTCCAATAACCACAAAACTTATGCAAATAACAAATAAGAACTTGAGAGATAATTATCTGTCTCTAAAAGCAATGAAAATCCCCCTGAAACATTTCTTGGAAACAATTGATCATTGCTTACTGTGTGGTAATTGCATCCCTTTTTCCTTCTGAAAGCAAAAAGACCATCTGGATCTTCCTCTTCCACATCTGTTGGAGATTGCACCTGAAGGAGAAATAATAGACGAATCAAAATAAGCCGCTTTACTAACCTGAATCTGTACATTTAGAAAGCCCTTTGCAGGGAGATGATAGCATTTAGAGGGAAATTTGGTTTGTTCTACACAGAACATCATGTACAACTTAAGGAAGGGAAATTCCACTTGCTTCAGGGAAATAAACATTTTTTTCCAGCCATATTGGTATACATAGGTGGAAAATTTCAGGAACTTGCAAAGCTTTTGGTGGAAAATGTGGGTAATTGGATAGGAATGTCTAAGATTATACAACAAAATGTAAGAATTGTGGGAAATATGAATTGTTCCTGGAAAATAAACATTTTACTAGCCCTGGCAGTATATATCATTTCTTTAAATAAACAACACTGATTAACTTCTTTAATTAAGGCCTTGAAGGGCAGCAGTTTTATGACACTAAATTAAGAATCTTGGACAAGTCTTTGTAGCTTAAGACCCACTTCCTGTGCACTGGTAACCTAACCAACTAAACAACTGAGTGTCAAATTCAGAGGTATGAGTAACATTTATAGTGGGAATTGAACATATTTACATAAACAGAGGATGTTTAAATTGGAATCAATCTAATATGAGATATTTAATATCCTTTACCAATTTCCTAAGCCCCCATCAAGTTTAACAGCAAAACTCTAAGACTTGAAGCAATCAAATCATAATGTAAACAAAATGGCTCCTACTGAAAAGACAACGTAAGTTGGTGCCAGAAAACTAGACAGAAGATAAAATCTTTTGGAGATGACTTGTTTGGTACTAATGTTTCTAAATACAACACTGAAGCCTATACACCAACTCATTCGCCTTATCTAAAGTTGGAAGTTGCTGACAAAAAGGTAAAAAAAAAGTTAGCAAAAACTTGCTTTGCATAAAAATATACTGTTGCCAAAATGCTACTGAGACCAAGCCACATTTTGGGGTCACTAAGGAAAAATACCTAGTAGCAAGGCAGAAACATACTTCTCTGCACAAATCTGAGGAAAGGTTAATTACACTGATAATAATCTACTATGTTCTTTCTTTCCACTTACATATTGACTCAGTCTTACATATTTACTTTAAGTTACAAATGTGAGACAAAATGACTACAATGACTCACTGGTGAAAAATCATCCTCTGAGGGCCTGTGAGAAGCTACGTGTGTGTCTGGCCTTGCTGGCGCAGTGGAATTTTGACGAGGTTTCTCTGAAGATAACTTGTGTTTCCTTTTTTTGTAGTCTCTTTTCTTTCTTATTTCCTCCTGAAAAAAATTAAGAAACATAAAAGAATATGTTGACACAATTAAGGCGTGTAATCAGAAACTCACCACATTGTACAATGGTACAAAATTTCAATAGTGCCATTTGTGCTGTTTGTTGTAAAGAGTGTAATACAATATCTATCTGCTCACCTTTCCATTCCAATATTGGTTTCCATTGACCAAAGGAACAAAAGAAGGTTGCTTTTTGACCAACTCTTCACACTCACGCAGGACTTGACCAGAGAAGTCACCCATCTGAAACCTTTAAGACAAGATAGGAAAGAACAATGCCAGTCAATAATTAGAAAATATGTGACTACTTGAGTGAAATTCCACTCACCTCAAAATGCTGTCAGAGTTGTATTTGTGTTTGCAAAACATAAAATAATGCTAAAATAAAACTGCAATGTAAATGGAATTTCAGCATTGGCTTCACACAGACTTCCTTTACCTATCAACCACTGTTTGGGCTAAGGAACTTGAGTGGGAATCCCCACTCTCTACCCCCCACCCCCCCCAAAAATGGGAGGAGCTTTCAAAATCAGGGTGGGACCTCATAGTCTTCCATGGTTTCTGGTCAAAAGGGATTTCCCAAGCAGAAGACTGACTGCACGGTCAAGTAGTTAGAGCATCAGACTTGCAGGCCGGAGGTTGGGAGTTTGAGTCCTGACCGGAACCAACTGCCGTTGTGCACGGCTGGAAAAAACCGGCAATACGGGAAGCTCATTGCCGGGAAATCCAACCCACTCGCGGGAAATTTGTTCAAAGGACTTTTAAAATGGGTGTCGGGCTTATCATCGTATTGTCAGAATAAGTCAATAAAAGCTCCTTGTTAGCTTTCATTCTAAAAATTTCAACACATTCTGCACTCCCCAACTTGAACTACCAGAGAATATTTAAAAGTTTTTCGTTCATTTATACAAGCAAATTCAATTGGGATATCCCGGGGATAAACTACAACTTCCAAACAGTACGAAGAGAAACAGCGTGATGCTGCCATGAGTGGGTCAATTAGTACCGTACACTGTGTATATTCTGCATGTTTTGTACACAGTCTGTGCTGATAAAACAACCAATCAGAATGCACGACATTTTCTTCGGCCGAGCTGGCTGACGAATCTACACTGAGTTATAACAGATGAATGAATGCACGTGGTTGAACGTTCGCTGTGTGTAGTACATCTTAAGTGATAATGCATGTAGCCACAGTATGAAGGAATCTCCCTGTTCTTAAAAATAAGAGGCGTGTTATTCTCCTTTGTTTCAACAAATCGGTGCTCAAAAATCAGTAGTCGGGCCACATGTGTAATTGTTTTTTGATGGTGCGGGTGAAAATCGTGAGCGTTTAACAGAGCGGGTAGTCATTAGCGGGAATAGCGGAGAAGTTTGGTTCAAGAATATGCCAAGTATATAGACCTAGCCTTTATGCGTATCGTAGGCCTAAATGATTTCTTGAACGATCGATTATGTTTTGCCCCTTGTGAAGCCTGAGTAACGGACACATTTTACACAACACAGTAACAAAGTTCGTCCCATCCTCATTGCATAGCTGTATTAAACAAACATATTGCCATTCTGTCAGGCTATTCGGGGCGACCAATGAGAGAGCTACATTTGGGCTATTTGCTTTCATTTGTGCAGCACAGTAAAGAACGTGATAGCGACGTAGTACTGTAGTAGCAGCGGTGACTTGCCGCTGTTTGTGAAGGAGTGTTTTATGTATGCACACAACAGTAGTAGTTGCTGAGATGAACGCGACGGCGCTCAATGGACAAGTTGCTTGGCTAGAAAGTTAATTAGTTTGTTTGACAGAAGAGAAGAGTAGGACAAACTTTGAAGGAAGGAGAGATTCGGTAGTGGAATTCAACTTTATTTCATTCGAAATCTACATAATTTGAAAGCTTAGTTAGCAGTTAATGCACAAATAATTTTCATTCCCAGTGCTTTAATTCATGATTAGGTTGGACTCAACAAAATCGTGTCCAAAGCTATCAAAAAACCCGATGGGCTACATAATTTTCCCGCCACAACGTTCATTCATCAGGGGCTTTCAGGGCCAGGAAGGGCGGTTTCCTGCAATCTGAGAGGCTTCATTTTTCAAAATTTTTTCTGTACGCTTCGCGCGAACCCATGGTCGCGCTCCGCTTAGATAGTAAATAATTACAATCACACGGGAAATAATTCTTTCATTGCCGGGAAATTTCGGTTTTTTCCAGCCGTGCCGTTGTGCTTGGTGCTCAGCATAAGCAATGGAGTAGGGAAAACAAGCTAGTGAGCTACAACTGGAAGAAAGGCCTTAGATGGCTCGACTTGAACCAATTGGTTGGACACTGGGTAAACTCCACGTAACTAATCTGAAATATTCAGTTTCATAGGACTTTTGCTGAATGGAACTGCCTCCCACCCAGTGTTAGGGATGCCCCCACTGTCAATGCTTTTAAGTCAGGATTGGGTTCCATAAGTCTTGAAGAAATTTTTAGTAGCGCTCATTTAAGTAATCAGTTTGCTGCTCAGCCTTCTATGCCTGCATGTTACATCCTGTTTTGTGGAGATTATACAGTAACTCACCAGAACCAGAACAAAGAAGAAATTTTGATCATACATGTTGTGGTGTATGACATGGGGTGTCAGCTGCGTTATCTGGGTTCGATGTAAAGTTTAATGCACACATAAGAAGATCATTGCAAGTACTGTCTTCTAATTGTACTATGATCTCTAATGCAGGCAAAGTGTGACAAGATTTTCTGCATTGTATTTTCTATTGGGCAGGAAGCTGAAGAAATCAGGATTCCTGCAATTCCACCCCTTAGCTTAAACACTGCCATCAACTCTCTTTTTGTTTAATCCCTGTTTAAACAATCCTATGTTTAGCCAAACACATGATAATGCATTGCAAAGACCTGCTTTCCCACCAAATGTGAACACTGTCTAATGTGTATGAAAGTGATTTCAACTCTAATTTGCATGTTTCATCTTCAAAACCAATGTTTCAGCATTTGTAAGACATTAATCCAAAATAAATGTCTCAGGGTGTGAATGGACCATTCGACATAAAGCATGTCACCTTGGTATGTTAAAGTTTGAACTAAAATGAGAACTTAAACGTTCACCACAAAGGTACGGACTGGATTCCATGTAAATAGAAACTCTGATTCTAGCAGTGGGCAGTGCTATAACCTGAATGTTATGGAATCAATGATACCTTATCAGACAAAACAATCAACTGTGACAAGGCATATGGCATTCTCTACTACACTGCTAAAGTTGCTTGCCACCACTGGAATGAATTATGGAACAAAAGGATGGAATTAATTAACATGACGAGCAGATTACCTTTTTTCAAATATCTCAATGGTCAGATGAATACCTTCCCTTTTACTCTTTTCCCTTCTCTTGATCATCTCCAGCAGGGTTCTGTTGGTAAAATTAAACAGAGTCAAGTTAAACATAATCCTGTTAGAACTTTCTGGTAGTTGAAATCCAAGCTTGAGTGGATTATTTGCAGTGCTGTAATCAAGTCCAGAGAGTTCGAGTCACGAGTCTGGCAACTTTTAACTTTTAACTCTTGATTTTAATATTATGTGACACTTTTTTTCCCCCCTGTACTTCGTTTTATGTTTAATATTGTTTATAACTGCAATGACTCGCTTCCTTGTTTTGTAAACTTTTAACTTTTAAGGACTGAGTGCGGACTTGGAATTGAGTCCTTGTCCTTTCTCAATGGGGAAAAAATCAACCTCTACGGCAGAGTCCATCCAATTCTCAAATCACGATTCCAAGTCTGGACTCTACTACAGTACTGATAATTTGATTCCACTTAAGGCTTAAATAGCAGGAAGATTATGACACTTCTTATACTGGTCAATCACATTAAATGCCTAACTTCTGAAGAGCTCTCAGATCAGGGTTATCAAACTTGTGTTTCAGGTCAAGTGAGGCTTTTATTTCTGTAATTCCTTTTAATCTTTTTCAGAAGCCAAGACATCATGAGTAGCTTGTGTCCTTAATTTAAAAGAAAATACTGTGCTTGTTTCACACGAAAAATCTGTTGTTTTTAAAGTAATGTTTACTGGCACAAAGTGATAGATTATTAAAAAAATAAGGCAATGGGGTAGATTTACTTAAATGAAAAAAGTTTTTCTAGATTTCAAATGATGCAACTTCCATAACTTTCTTGTGCATTTCATACTTTGAGGAGGTGAAACAGTTACTGGGTTTAATGGCTGCAACTGAATGGTTTGATAATGACAAAAACTGTTTTCCTTGTATACTATATTATATTGGAGCACTTTGAAAGCAACATTTCTATTCAATAAAATTTGGGTATTTTTAGGATCTTCAACAAAGGTTACTCTGGTACCTGCACTAGGCCATTAATGGCCTGGTTGTTCCACTTGACAACCTTGGGCTTAGGTGATCTACTTATTTCAAAACATTTTTCCACAGAAGTGGTTGGTATGGTACTAGAATACCATGTGTATTATATGATCCTACTTCCCCAAGGACTGTCATAGTACCAGCAAATCAAAGAAGCAAACAATAACGAAATCTACTATTACATAAAAATCATTGCAAATATTTCACATTGTCATAAAAACTGCAGTTAGTCAGCCGACACTGCTTTTTTCCACAGCCATCACGAATGGGACTGATATAAATCTTGTAACCATCCGACATCATTCCTAGATACATTACTTTCATTGAAAGCAAACCATGAATTGAAGTGCACTGAGATGAGTCCCTACAAGTTTAAAGACTTTTAATGCTGGAGGGAGGAAAGGTAAAACCTGTCTTTTAAAATATGATATAATAATTGCCAGCAATCATTACATTGCATGCCAGTACGAAAGCCATTCTTTAAAAGCAACATGGGTCTAGTGAGTACTTTGCTGTAAATATGGAAACTTCAACTTGCAAGAAAGTATACAACAAAAACGTCAAATGACTTAAAGGAAGAGAAAAAACTCTAATTTCTAAACTATTCCTTTATACCACCTATATGGGGGTAAACTGGGGTAAAAGCACTGTTTTCAGTTTTTCCCAAATATCTTGGTACTCCAAGGGAACATCTGGGAATGAATGTGTGCTTTTATCTGCTACATATTTGCTTTATTTACAACATAATAACCCATGGGTTACATATTCATGTAGGGAAATTTTTCGACCTTTCCAGTAGAGAAAATGGTGGGCGTGTTAACCCTGGACTCTGGGTAAAACCACCCACCCACAAACTTAATAAAATTGAAGGCTATATTCCATACTTTTCTGTTGTTATTTTTTCTTTTCTTTTGAGTCACCTTCAATGCATTCAGTTATAAATCAAGTACAAGATGTAGCTGGAAAACAGCAAAGTAACTGATATTATTCCGAACATTTAAAGACGACAACGAAGTTGCAGGCATAGCTGCTACATTAGCACTGAAAATAAAAACATGCTGTTCTGTCAAGAAATTGTACCAGCAACAGTATATTCCAGAAAATGACTATTCTTTGCTGTTCTTTCAGTACAGGAATCTTCTGTCGGTGTACATCAAATGTACAAAATACTGTACAGCCTAAAGCAGCTAAACAATTATTATCTAAAACACGTGGATGGAATTGTAATGCCAGCACTCATTCACATGAAGTGTGGGAGGGAATGATGGTATAAGCCCCCTCCAATGAATGGCACACAGACTATACCTGTCTATCAATATTTACCTGAATATTATAGAATCAAACATTATGGACCTAAATGTCTGAAATTTTTTGGCGTATCAATCCAGGTAGGCCTAAATGTCGTATACCCACCCTACAGGTACTGTACATACAAATCAAGATCTGTAAGCCCAAGAAAAAAATTTTTAAAATGCTGCTTAGGGTACTGCCAAGAATGTTATAGGTTACAGTATGTACATTCCATACCAATTCAACATGCCATACTGTCATACCTCATGGATTTCATTGTAAATTTGTTTATTTTCTCTTTTAGCTAGTTAAGATGAAGACAAAAGGGGAAATTTGCATGCATGATTTTGGAGTCATGCCTTTTCCATGTTTTCTGGACTTACTGTTGATTTCTGGGGTTCTCAGATAAGATGCCAACTTTTGAGTGTTCATTAAATGGAAACTATACTGAAATTAGCCACTGTGTAACTAACTGTGTAGATTAAAAGCAAGGTGTAGAATAAGTATTTTGTCTTAAAAAGACCCTCTCATCATAGGCCATTTGAATTTTTTTTTTTGGGGGGGGAACAAAGATTGCTATTTGCATTGTTTAAGTTCTGCAATATTTATGACTGTCTTGAGCCAACGGTGGGATATTTTTATGCAAGAGAGACTTCATGAAGTTAAAAAAGTGTTGTTGGGTGGTGTGGTACCAGATTTTGAGCATGTAGATAAATTAAAATTAGGGTGATCCCTCAAATTTATAGATGTCCAAAATGGACATGAACAGGAAAATGGTCACCAATATTCAATGGAAGAAAACTTACTGAAATGACCAATTAATGTGTACTGTGATCACTTATTATTACTGGTTGTTGGAGGCATTTTAGAGTTTTATAAACATGGTTAATACTGATAATTTGCTAATGCCAGTTTGAGTATAGGCTGTGCTGTAAGAGTGAGTTACCATGTATCATGATGTAAAGAACAGAGGGATTAAATTTCCTGTATACTATCCTTTACATAGTCTACATGAGGAACAACAGGGCTAAAATGCTAAATACAAGCTCTTCACAATGTTTGGTGGCTCTAAATGGCCTTCATATTCAGGTTTTAGGGATATATATTGGCCGTAATGCTGAAAATTACAGTGAGCGTTTTTACCTTGGGAGCTTTGATTTTCAGTAAAAAGCACCCAGTATAAAACATTCACAAGGCAAAAATATTAATTTACAGAACTATTTTAACTATTTATATCTATTTAGATGACTTTGGCAAATAAGTAGCAGCTGCAGAATTTTACAAATATCAAGCCCCCTCTTAAATGCAATGATTTTAAGTAGTGGGCCAAACCTCCAATCCTCCTTTGTCAAAACTTTATTTTTTGTTTTCTTTTCGGTGGTAACTATTGGCCATTAAAACAATATTTATTGATCTGACTGTGAACATTTCCAATGAGTATTTAAATTGTGCTCATTAAAAATATATCACATTTAAATATCGCTCCTACCAGTTTTTACTAGAAGTGGAAACAAGTCAAGCGCGTGTTTTAACCCCATGGGCATTTTTACCCCAGTTTACCCAACTAGTTCATTCTGATTTGAAAACAAATTATAAACATTCATGTTAACCACTGTAAATGCCAAACTGAACTATCTCCCCAATATTTTAGTGACTATAATTAAGAAATTCTTCATTGCCATTTTCAGAAGACTTTGCAAGCAAAGGCCATATAAAATCTATTGTTACAGTATAAAACAACAACATACACTGCTTTCGTTAGATCTCTCTTCAGTTTCAGCATCTTCTCATAAGATGCCTCATCATTTTTCCTGTTCTTCCTGGTCTGCATCTTCTCTGTTCTCCTCCGGAAAGCAACATAAGGATTGTTGGTAGTGGAACCATCTCTCTTCTCACCTTTCACCTCCAAGATAAGAGCATGACCCTGTGTAGACAACATAAATCAATTTCTGTTTTACCGTCCTCTAAACTTCTCTCAAACTGTACATATATTTTTCTATCTTTAACAGACTGCAATTTCCTTCATCATATATAACCCAAACTCACACCATCTTTGTTTTGCAGCAATCCTACTTTTCCAGTCCTCATATTTTGGGGGAAGGGGAAGAAAACTACCCTCTGATATTAAATACTTATGTTTGTTTCAACAAAAGTTGGAACAAACTTCCTAAGGTTTTATTTTGGAAGTTTAAGCTGTGTTATTTAAAACCATTACACCATGATGCCTATCATACATACATCCTGTTCAAGATTGAAGATACTGCCAGTACACTGCGCTTTGGACAAACTACTTATACTGATTCCTTGTTTACCTTTAATCCAAAGCAATGTTTACACTAAGCTGCTAAGATGCCATTTTGATGCAATGGCTTGTCAATTTGACACACTGATGTTTGTGGGGAAAAAAGAGAGGGTGGACACTTACAGTATAAGTATCTTGGAGTGGTGATTGACAATCGACTTTCCTGGCAAGAACACGTAGAAGCTTTATCGAAAAAACTAAGCCCTAGAATGTATTGTATGCGTATTATGAACAAATTTAATGTAAATAAAAATATCCTTGCCATGTTTTATAATTCTGTTATTTGTGGGGTTTGGCAAAATAACCCTTTATCATGGGATGGGAATATACGCATTGGAGATAAATATGCAATCAACACCATTATTAAGCAGGCAAGCCGTATCATAGGGGAAGTTCAGCCATCGCTGACTATGACATATCACCATCGTTTGGGGACGAAACTGATGAAGATTATGCAAGATAATGATCACCCAGTGTTGTTTTATATAATGCGGTTATTCCTAGAAGTGGCAGAATGAGATTACCCTACTCCATTACTAAATGGCACCTCTCCTCTTTTATACCAGAATGTATCAAATTCCATAATCTTAATTTCAAAGCTAATTCTTGCCTTCTTGGTTCCTATCGTCTTTTACTTTTACCTCTCATATTTTACGTCTTATTGCTTTCTCTTAGTTCTTCTCTTTTATTGTTTAAGTGTTGTTTGTGTGTATATATTTTTGTAATCCTCTTTTATTGTTTTTTCTGTTTTATGCCAGCATTCAGTTACCCTTGTGGGGTTTATTGAAGTTGATCTTATCTTAAGAAAAAAGGGGTTTAATTTTTCTACACATTTGATATGAGTACAGTTCCCCAAACTAAAATTTCCAATGGGTAAAATTTTCTCATACTGAATGTATTGACCCAATTGCATGATTTCTTTGAGGAAGCAGTGATCCCAAGTTCTGCATCAACATTAGCATCATACAGGGCTAGGGACACTTTGTACGACCATGAAAATATGTTCATCTCAGATATCTGATTACTTACTACTTTGAGTCTTTTGTTCAACCAGTAGTCATACACTGCCAATGTCAGGTCATCATCTTCTTTCAGCAGAGCTTTGGCCTCTTTCACACTCATAACCTAAGAAACAAAAAAGGAAAAAAAAATACGTATAATTATGTTATGGTCAACAGTGGATTTGACTTGGATTTGTTGAAGTTACACCTCTACTTATAGTAAAATAAGATTAAGAAGATTAGATAAAACAGATGAGAAGATAAGATACCAAACAAGATTTAAAAGCCACATTTTGAACACCTTGTCAGTACCATAGATTCTTCTATAACAAAGTTTCCAAACCTTGCCTTAAATAAGGTCACCTCAAGAAAAACTACTCATAAGAAACCTTATCAAAGGAATCTTGGGTAGAACGGTAACAATTGATCTTGGTTGCTACTACCATGGGAAAAAAATGAAACAATACTGTTTAGAGAACAAATCCTCACACCACAGACAGTTCCAATTCTCCCAACCTACTTACTTAAGCCCCTCCTACAACTGTTTAAAACTCATCCTCTGCCAGGCACAATCTCAGTTTATTGCTACAGGGTGAGAATGCAAATACCCTGTGTGTAATCAGAACACTCATGAGCTATAGTACTCTGCACATTTTTGCCCTTGTCGTAAATGAAAGAGCTGTTTGTAAATTTCTGTTGACTGCTACAGATATTGTAGGTTGGGGTGAGGAATGACAGCCTTTAATACTTGATAAGATGCTACCATGGTAGGAGTTTGAAGGACATGATGGAAGCAACCACATTGGATTTCGCTGACAAATACACTAAAGTGAAGCCCGTCTGATCCCACAAGACCATGCATTTGGTCTAATGGTAAGAGCATATGCCTCTCACATGGAGGGCCTGGGTTTGATTTCCAGGTAAACTCATACTAAAGACTCAACCAGAAAGCCAAAAGGCTTAGCGATTCCTTGCCACTGAAATTTGAGCCTACCTTTTTTTTTCAAATTGACAGTGCTTTGACATGTTTTTCAAATCGACAGCTAGTGCTCCGTAATGTTTTTCAAATTGACAGTGCTCCGTAATGTACCCACAAAGAATACATGCAAGGCATCCAAGCTTCCTACTTTGAGATTCCGGGTGACCTTTGACCACCTACAGTAGAACTACGGTTCAGCTCACAATATCACATCCACATACTGTGTGTGAAATTTTGCAGTAAGCAAGACTCCAACCATGGGAAATTGTGTAAATATGATATTGAGACTTTGACCACTTGTGAACCAAAGTGACATTTGACCTCCACCAAAAACTATAGGGATCATTTATTCACTATACATCATCTACATGCCAAGTATGAGGACCCTACAAAAATTACCTTTCTTGTAATACAATGCAAGCAAGCTTTTCAGACTTTGATACTGCTGACCCCAAATGACCTTTGACCCTCACAAAAATCAATTGGGATCATCATTTAAATACAGCCAACCCACACACTAAAGGTGAGCTTAGTTACATGTATTTTTGAGATGCAGTGTTTACAAGGTATTGACCTTTTGACCTGTCATGACCCCAAATGACCTTTGACCTCCCCAAAAATCGATAGGGATCATCTACTTCACACAACCAACCCACGCGCCATATATGTGCATAGTCACATGCAATGTTCTTCAGATATCATGCTTTCAAGGTTTTGACCTTTTGACATCTTTTGACCTCAAATGACCTTTGACCTCAATGAAAATCGATAGGGCTCATCTACTCAATTCAACCGACCCACATACCAAATATGAGCAAAGTCACATGTAACGTTCTTCAGATATCGTGTTTACAAGGTTTTGACCTTTTGACCTCTCCTGACCCCAAATGACCTTTGACCTCCACCAAAAACAATAGGGATCATCTACTCAATATGGCCAACCCACACACCAAATATGAGATTAGTCACACTTACCCTTCTTGAGATACCGTGTTTACAAGCAATTTCTAAGAATTTACCATTTGACCTCTCCTGACCGCAAATGACCTTTGACGTCCACGAAAATCGATAGGGATCATCTAATCAATATGAACAACTCACACACTAAATATGAGATCAGTCAAGCTTTCTCTGCTTGAGATATCGTGTTTACAAGGTTTTCACAGTTTGACCTCTAGTGACCTCAAATGACCTTTGACCTCCACGAAAAACAATAGGGATCATCTACTCAATATGGCCAACCCACACACCAAGTATGAGACCCGTCACAGTTACCTATCTTGAGATATCGTGTTTACAAGCAAAGCGTCACATACACACACACATACACACACACACACAACACACACACACACACGACATCACCATCGCATAGATTCCTTTTGCCTACGGCAAGGAATCAAAAAATGGAACCTACTGCTGTTGTGCATGATGCTCCACATAAGCAATGGAGTAAGGAAAACAAGGCAGTAAGCTACAACTGGAAAAAAGACTTTGGCAGGCTCGACTTGAACCAATGGGTTGGAAACTGCGCCCTAAAACTGCATCTACCTAACTACCTGATTCTCACAAATTCCCACTACTACCATAAATTAACTAAGAATTTGATCTCTTGTAGCAATTCTCAACTTGCTGAAGGAAATTACCACAGACAATGTATTACTGCTTTAATAATTTACTGAGACAAAAAAAAAGCAAAAAGGGGAAAAAAGACACATGCACATATATGCTCTTTCATGCCGTGTGGGAAAGCATATCTTGGCCAAAATTTGTATGTATGTTCCATGCCAATTGATTTTGGTGAGCTATGCTTTTTGTTCATAAAGTGATTTGGGCTGAACAATGAAATTTCTCTGGCTACAACCCTGGCAGAGACATCCAACCAGATCAATCATGCAACAATATCATTTTTGGAGCTACATCAAATAACAAAATTGAAATTTAAGTCACCCTGTATCTGAGAATTACTAACTTTGGTGATTCTTACCTTCTGACCACTGCCCTTCTCAAGACGGTCCATCATAATCTCAAATTTGAAAGGAGTCAGGTCAAAGACTTGGGCTTGCTTCTTCACCCAGTTCTCATCCTCTTCATCCATGTCATAATCTGGGATGTCCTGCTCCATACTGAGAGCTGTGAAGATAAATTATGGAAATAAAATCTTATCATTTTATCCAACCAACACCATTTGTGGTACTCAAAAAAATATGCTGTAACATACATAATAAATTAGATCTATATCAACAACACTAACAATTTTCAGAAGACCTTATATGCAATGCCTTAGGCCTGTCATGTTTAAACAAACAAACGATGGGATGCTTAAACAGGGTTTTCATAGCCCAAACGTTTACAGACATGGGCCCAACTCTAATTCAGACATAATGTTATGCCCAACTAAGTTGTTGATTATTTCCAGGCTAGGTCTAGCCCAGGCCTACAAACCGCATCTGCCGGGCATTAAATCTGCTTCAATCTGCGTTGAAACTAATTCCTAAAGCCTCCAATTACAACTCCTAACTTTATGTAACAATACACCTGTTTACGTAACCTATGATTTTCATGGCACGATATCGATCAGTAACAATGCGCGAGTTGGACTTCTCTCAGCCAGGTATGCAGCCTGCTTAGTAAACAAGCCTGTGCCACAGCGGTTAGCTGTCTAATGTCCCTGCATAGCTACAGTGTTCCCTATGCATTTTCTCTACTGCATATCTGGTATGCAGTTACCCATGCACCTCATGTCCTGGATGTTTTGTGAACTGATAGAGGGCAGCATGCCAAAATTTTAGTCCCAAAGCCAGTATTTGTATTTATTATCATGTTTACGCTTGATTCTAAAGGAAATCAAAGGCAGCTATATTTTAGACATCTTTTAAATGGTAAGCAAACGTTTCTTTTGACGGTTTAAACGTTTAGGAAATTAAAATGACAGGCCTACAATACCTACAATTATCATGAGTAAAAACTTTTCTATTCAATGTTCCACAAAGGATAAAGGGAGGAGGTTGCTGTTCCTCTATCAATATCTGTAAAGCTATTTCCAGGAGCTATGACTGCCAGAAGGGTCCAAAGGGGCTTCTTTTGATGTTTGCTGTAATTTATTTCAGAGGAAAAGAGAGAGCTTTTTTGGACAATCTTTCAGGTGAAAGAGGGCAACATCCAAAGAGATTCTCTTGTATTTAGCACACTTCAGCATCTCTTTGTGGATCTTGCTTCTGGCACAATGGTTCATCCCCTAATTGTTACAACCTTACCTACAGTACCACATAATCTTACTCATTGCATAAATCTAACATAATATGATGGTAGAAGCTGCTGAAGATATTGTGTTCCTGTCAAAGGGATGGGGGGGGTTGGTAAGGAAGGATTTTGCCCCACTTCTGGATGGACGTAAAAGCTCCCCCTTTTCATTTCCATGAAAATAAAGAAATGTCAGTATCCCAGTCTCTTATTTAAGGAGAGGACACTTTTCGGCATTGTTTGAACTTACCTTAATAGCCTTCACTGGGGCCTTGAAGCAAGCTTTTGCTACCACCCTGGATCCACCCTTGCACAATATTCAGAGAAATTATATTTATTCCATACAGTTCATTACTAACAGCTAATTGGATTTGTTAAATTGAGCACATCCAATGTGCTTGTTATGACTCAATAAAAGCAAAACTATGCAAACTTACGCTGCATGTGTATGTACTGTTTACCCTGACGAACGTTTGCTTCATACAGATCATCATAGTATGCAACACATTCAGTGGCTTCTGGAGTAGGTATGACCAAATGATTTGCTGAGCCATAAACCTGTTGGGCAGATATTGCCCTTTGCAGATGATGTTCCTGTGGAGCAAAGATGCAAAGAAAAGTTGTTGAAAGAATCTAACACTGAGAGATACAGTAATGACTTAAATTTGCTGTGCAAAATGTTTCATGTTGGAATAATGTTCTCAAGTTCTGTTTCATCTTACAGTACTTGCTTAAAGAGTTGATAATGAAACCCCACAAATAATTAACCAATACTGCACATACATAATTTATCAATAAACACACTATTTATCCTTGCACAAAAATAGCTGCTAATACATTGCTTTGATAAATGCCAATGTCTTGAAGCCATGTTTTTCTGTACAGAAATTCCAGAGCAACACAGTGAAAACACAGTGAAGTTGGTGCATGTGCACATCTGTAATTGCATACAACCATATAAATTAAGCTACTGTACACATAAACACGTAGAGAAGTTGCCAAACATTGAAAGAACATGGGGTGTGTTTCAGAATAGTAAGTATTTTGTTGCTAGCACTGGCTAATTTCTGCTTACAAGTTACGTTTTAGTTTACAGAACTTAGCAACAGTGGTTGGCTTCGTAAGTCCATACAAAATATACAGTACATCATAATTTGTGTAAGTGTACAAGAGTGTTTGGTGATATGCTACAGAGATGTCTTTATCATACAGTACTGTACAGTAGTCCCAGTGAACTGTGAAAGTTTGACCCACTCGATTTTGTAGTCCTTACTTCATTGTGGCTGGCTTGTAGCCCATTGAAACTCAGACTACACCTCTATTGATATCAGGTCTTGAATTTTGAGGTGTGTGAGTGTGATCGCATGCCAATTACATGCCTCAAATACACTTGAGAAGTGCGATTAATTGTGCACCTCGAGAAATTTCACAATCTTATCTTCCTTGGACAATGTTTGATGTCTGATCTTCAACAACATTCTGTCTCTAATCTGATTGAAACCCTTCTCCAGTGGCACATTTAACAGTAACTTACTCAACCTACTTGCCCTGGGATGAAACTTTGGTATTCAATATCTTGGGCAAAACAATGCCATACCTTGCACAGGTGCACTGACTGTACCATCTCTTAAAGAGCCCATGAAATGACTCAATGACAACGATTTGGAGTCATTCTCTGACACTATCTATTAACAAAAAAGCATTTATTTTAAAAAATTCTGCCCCACAAAAGAGAAATGCTCAAGTGAAATGGTAACCCTCTCAGCACAACAGCTGAAAAGTGTAAAAAATGTAAAAGTGCATTGAACCAAGAATGACATCATCACAGGAACCAAACTTCACAGTGTGTGTATTAAAATGCTATGTTTAAGTAACATTTTGCTCACAGATTTCGTACCATGAGACTGGCCAAATAATTTCTGAATTATATCTGAAGAATGTCCCAATATAAAGCCAAAAATATATCGATCAAAATTTGAAATTCTCACTCCCAATTCCTCAAAAGAGGAATTTTGTCATTATTCACTCAAGCTGCCCCATTCCATCATGTTAGGCCTATCAGTTGAATTTCTGGTTCCAGCAATCTAGTGGATCTATGACTAGACAGCAATTCTTTCAACCAGAAAAGAGAAAATATTTCAACTCACATCCAGTCAGATTGTTGAATAAGATTCCTTTTCCTTCCTTTGAAAGACATCCCTTCTAAGTAAATTTGTCACAAACATTAATGTGGAAATCATACAATGGATCTTGTACTGGCATAGACTTTAAAATGCATGGAGTTGAAATAGTAACTTCATGCCAACTTTTGATAAAAATACAGAATACTTCCTTAAATAACCAAAATATCAACTAGTTTCCTTTCCCACTATAATCACTGTTCCTTTTCTTTGAACCAAGTCAAACTGCTGCATTAGCACATGTATCCAAAACAACACAGAACTTGTTGGTAGTATCTAAGCCACTGTGCAGAATGGTATACAGCATTGCATATGGGCCTGTGTATTTGAGAGAATCACTGCTTCCTCCCCAATAAAAATAATCGTTACATAACACTGGAGGACAAATGGATGCAGTTATATCCCCCAGGAGCCTGAGGTATTTTTCTGTGTGTATAACCTCTTACCAGGGAACTTCCAAACACTTGTATGATGTATACCAAACAATTTTCCCTGCAAGTTGGCTCAAGGAATATTGAGAATTCACAAAACTCCATCTGCTGAACAGGGGTATTCCTAGGAGTTGAAACCTCTCTTTTCACTAGTTTTGTGAAGCAAACATAGGTTTAGGTTTAGTAATGATAATCTGTTGATTATATCAATCATTTTAGTCCATCTTTACAAGGTAAGATTCTGTAACATCTACAGAGCAGGGTATACTCCAAGTACACTATAGTACACACAATGTGAAGTTGGGTTCCTGTGATGATGTCATTCTTGGTTCAATGCACTTTTACATTTTTCAGCTGTTGTGCTGGAAGGGATACCATTTCACTTCAGCATTTCTCTTTCGTGGGGTGGGATTTTTTAAAATAAATGCTGTTTTTGTTGATAGATAGTGTCAGAGAATGACCCAAATCATTGTTACTAAGTCATTTCATGGGCTCTTTAACAATCGCCTACTGCTGATGTTATCTTCTTACAAGTCCGCACGATAGAACTTTGAACAGTCCACCTAAAGTATGGGTGACTGATTTGGGGGCAGGCTCTGATAATTTTTTCCCCACTTGACCAATCGGGCACAGTAATACCATGTTTGAAGTTCTTCTTTGTTGTTATTTATTTACCTTAAGTATGTTTCTCCTCAAAAACTAACCCATACCTGTACATATCTTGGAGAGTTATAATGTTCAGCATCCTTAATGGTTTCAATGTTTTGATTGCATACCAGTGATGATAGCCTAGCATGTGTGCAATACACACTGCATTCAGCTGGCTGTTCCACATGAAGAACCAGGGTGTACTCCATTGGCTAATAGGACAGATAACTTTATGAAACTAGTGGTAAGTCCCCTAACTTTTACAGCACACTCGTCATTCATAAACAGTAACGGCCGATCAATGAGCATGATTCTTCGTGACCAAGGATTGCTCGCGGGCCACACTTAGTGTGAAGTACTGTATGTATGCAAGGCAGCTGTGTAAGGTCAACCAACTTGCAAGGGTAACCATGTGCATGTGCTATAAACTTCTTCCACGGAAACACTTTGCTAGCCTAGGCCTTACACATCTACAAACATGTTAGGATAGCGTAAGGTCTGGCAAAATCTGAAGAAAAATCTTACGGCAAAATTGCTGGGGTTAATCTTTCGCAAATAGTTTAAAGGGCTTAGTAAGAGTATCTTACACATGCTTTTAAATTATTTCATGAAATGTGTGAAAACTATACCTCCCAAGTGACTTGCATTTCACAGGTTTGACCCCCACTTGGACATAAAAACCCACTGACCCGTCCAGCCCTCTGAAAAACCCCCATTTCAAATCTCTGAAGAATTCTTTGTGAGAGAACCACACAAATTAGCTAATAATTCAGCTAACAGATAACTACAAATTCAGTAAATCGAATTTCACAGCACATTCAACTGCTCCTGCTGCTATACAATGCATACCGTAGGTCTAACAAGGTACGGAACCATGTTTGCTGTCGCAATATCTTTATCGTTTAGCTTCTCAGCAGGTACAAATGTCACTGCGTAAATAGTGTAATGTCTTGCAATGCCGCATTCAATAGCAAAAATTAATGCCCACTTGGCGGGTTACTGGTGGGGCTTGTCTCAGAGTTTCCTGAAAGTTCTTAACTGTCTTGACAGTTCTTGGCTGTATGCTTTCCTGGCTAGAATGCCATGCGAGATGTAGCACCGTACAAAGATATATATATATATTGAAAATCACCTGCAGCATGGCACAACCATCAGTGATATACCGAGTTGATGTTTGCAAACTGTGCCTGTGCCTCACCAAAATTTACCCTAAAAACAACAATTGAATATTGTGATTAGGAAAGGTTTTAGTCATTGTGCATTTGTGAGTAGGCCTATCTGCATATTATTATTTTGGTAAATCTCTCAATACATTACTTTTTTAGGTTAGTACTGCAAAAATCCAGTACTGTACTGAACTTTTTTGGCGGTAACCTAGTGACATTGTATTGCCTGATTTGCCAAAATAGTGCCACCATTTTGCGTGAAGACACTTCTTAAATTCAAAACTTTTCGAAAAGGGGGAGGGGACATCACACCCCCTCTCTTTAAACCCCTCCCCCAGGCCAGGGATCCACCAATGGAGAGATAAGTTGGACCCACATCTAGCCTTTCGGAACTTAGGAGTTATGACAGCTATGACAGACCTCCAAGGTGACCCGCATTTCGCGGGTTTGACACACATTTGAACGCCCAAACCCGCCCAGCCCTCTGAAAATCCACTTTTCAAGTCTTGGAAGTATTCTTAGTAGGGAACCACACAAATTAACAAATATTCAGCTTACCAATATCTACAAATTCAGTTAATTGTATCTCACAGCACATTCAATTGCTCTCCATGCTATAGTATTATACAAAGGCCACAGATATTACCCTGCTCTATGGTACGGACCTTTGTTTGCTGCACATGGCAATGTTCATCACTATTGGCTATACCTTCACAGCAGGTACAGTATGGAATATATTCCTATCACTATGTAAATAGAGTAAAAAACTCGCACATTGCCAGGTTCAATGGTGAAAATGAATGCCCATTTCATGGGTTATAGGTGGTGCTTGTCTCAGAGTTACCCATCAAACAAACGTTCTTAAATGTCTTGACAATTGTTGATGTTCTTGCTTGAGTGATTTCATGGCTGTAAGTATAAACCCATGCAGGATGTACAAAGATATTGGAAACCACTTGCAGCATGGCACGACTGACCATCGGTTACACACTGAGTTGATGTTTATAAACTGTAGGCTACGCGTACGGCACTAAAATTTACGAAACAATAACAATTAAATATTGTGATTTGGCAGGCTGTCAGATTTCATGGGGATTGTTCCCCATCGCGTGGTGGTCCCATGATGATTACATCATGGAACCCAAAAACAGGTTACGACCAATCAGTTACTGTACCACCCTAGCCCTTGAACAGGGCTGTGTGTTATGTTACATGGCGTAAGCTCATTACACTCTACATCACAGCCCTTGCCCCGCTAATGCAAAAAACCCGTCATTAGGCTTTCAGACCAAAACACGTTCTAAACAAGTAAATATTACACACATCGAACTTATATTACCACAAAATAATGTGCAAGTGACTTTCAATCGATAAGTTACCAATAAATCGGCTTTCATGGACAGTCTGAGGTCAAAATGCAGCAAAATGACACTTCTGGTTAGAAACTCCTTCGTTTGAATGAGCCCTCGTACAATAAGTGTTTCTACATAAACTTGCAAATAGTCAATAATAATTCCTAGAACGTTGTAACCATTTCACCAAATCGATAACTTTAACGATCATTCCACCTAATGAATGCAAATTTCATGTGAAAAATTCTTGTTTGTTCGTATTTGAAGCTTTTTAGTGTTTTTGAAATTGTTGAAATGTTGACAAAATTTCTTTAAGTGTGAAAACTTTTTGAATAAGTGGAAACCCTGGGTATGACCTTTGACCCAAAGTGGATATCACAAAGACGACGGGTCCTACTATTCCGCCCGCTGGAACCTGCTGACACCCGCTGGTACGCCCTCTCTCAAGTTCCACGCGCTGCTGTACAATTTGTACGGCAGCGCGTGGAACTCAGTTGTACAACAGAGCATGGCATTTCGCGGAACTAGTGGAAAACTCAGGGATCCATTCTAACATGTGTAATGAATAGCAACACTTTGCGAACAAAAGTAAAAAAATTGGCACAATGGTCCTTTGTATTGGGTAACAGTAATGATAACATTAATGATAGCATTTAATGAAATTAATATCAGCGTTAACTAAATTAACATCGAGCCTGTCAGCGCATGCCCGGGTGCACAAGGCATAGCCAGGTGTGTCAATGCGTGGTTTAGTAAGATCGAAGACCGACTACCAAGTTGTTCGAAAGCTTGCAAACACGGCGCATTGAGTTAGTGTTACGTTCAATTTTTCAAGGCAAAATACACCATTATAACATCGAATCTGGGTGAACAGCTTATGCAGAAAGGTGGATGCCGTGCCAGAGGTCATCTGTGTAAAGTTTGGTGAGAAAACAGGAATTTGAGAACGTGAGAGATGATGACCCTGGCCAAGGTCGCCTAGTGATGGGATTCCGTGTTAGCTGTGATGTGGAGTGTAATGAGCTTAGGCCATGTAACGTAACACACAGCCCTGTTCAAGGGCTAGTACCACCCATGCATTTTGTAACAGAACCCTAGAGTGGGTTCCCATGGTGAAAAATGACAGATTCCACAAATGGGTTCCCATGATTTTTGAAATCCAACGGCTTGGACTAGGACAGGTGTTATTAATTGCAAGTTTGTGAATATCTGTATAGAATATTTTTTGGCTAATCCCTCAATAAAAAACTTTTCTACAGCAGGCAAACGCTTAAAAAATTAAGTGCTGTAGCCTGCTGATTTTTTGGCAGTAACCTAGTGAAATTGTGTTGACTGACTTGCAAAAAATGTGCCACCATTTTTTACGTATACACTTCTAAAATTCAAAACTTTTTGAAAAGGGGTGAGCACCCTCTCCCCTTATACCACTCCCCCAGGCCAGCGATCCACCAACTGACAGATCTGCAGTTGGACCCGCATCTAGCCTCTTGGAACTTGGGAGCTATGCCACTGACATGCCAAAAAAAAGATAGGCCTAGGCCTACCAGCATTTCGCATGAAGACGATTTCAACTTTCCAATAATTGGCAGGGGAACTCCCTCACCTTATCTCTTTACCAGCCAGCAATCAAGCTATGAACTTAAAAGAACTGGAGTGGACCCATCTAGGCCCTAGGCTAGCCTCAACTTGGGAGCTAGGCCTAGGCCTAATGGCTCCAAGTTAGTAATTGACATTAGCCTACAATTCTTTAGATTCTGAAAAATGCAACTTGACTATCTGAACAAAATTTTAATGTAGATTAATACTAATAGTGTTGTCACATCCCTCTCTTATTCATAATTTGTGTTAGCCGCCAGTGCAGCAGCATGCAAACAGCATTACACACTACACTACAGACGGGGTTTACGCACTACAAGTACAACTCACATGTATTATTATGTACACATAGTAGTAATACTACGTTGGTCCCATTGCTGATTGGTGTGATGAATGCTGCCTAACGTATACCGAGTTAACATTAGGTTGGGTCATTTCTAATAACAGCAATATGACCTTGGTCACGTGACTATAACGAAAATGAATATTTGTGGCATTTTTATCAAAGGAATGTCACTAGCATAGCAAACAACGGGAAATTCACATAATTATGAACTAGACTGACAAAATATTTAACTTTGTTAAAAAATTCGTGGTGGACGACGGGGTAAGATTCATGACTTAAAATCCAAAATGGCCGCCACTTCACTAATTTGCATGTCATCATTGACTTTAACAAAAATATTTTCATTTCAAACACACCGACTCTTCTTCTTTTTCCATTCCAGTCGGCATCTGTGGTACGGCTCGATTGCTTGAGGTAAAATCTGGCAAATCAGGTAGCTCATCCGTCGTATACACGGGCATAGGCTTCGATGGGTCCGGAGCCCGCGCCCTAAACGACAGCTTGCTCATGATGACGACCTCGTGTCGAACTACGAAATATGCCAAAAATTAGCCTCAAGAGGCCAACAGAGAGACGAAATCTCTGACACAGTCCTTCTTAAAGATGATCTTGGTCCTCTCATCCGAAAATAAAACATATTTTCCATCGAATTTCCATGGTGATGAAGAATTTTTTCTCACGTTCTCCAACACACTATAAGAAAAACATGGCGGATACTATTCCAGCCGTCCCTGCAGTCTTTGCGACCTGCCACTCCTGATCGATTGCGCATGCTCTATTTTACCCGCTCAATAAGAAATGCATATGTATTAGGCAGGCCAAACAAAATCCGACTACATAGTAAACCGTGTTGAAGTGTAGTGAAGCACTGTGTGTTGTACACTAAGTAGCATTGCATGCATGGACGATTTTGATTTGAGAGCATTTCGTTAATTACAAAGGAATTAATGAAATAACCCCATAAACAAGCTTACATTGTGAAAGTTGGTCATGAAAATGAGAAACCGATCTCAGAATACCCTGTGACGTGTGATTCTAGACCTCTTCGTTGGAGGTGACAACGGAGTCGACGGAGGTGCTTCATTCACTTTTCTGCTCCCCGACATGATGATATTTGTCCCTCCCATAAGCTGGGTACTGGGGATAAAGGACATTCTCAAGACACCCACTTCATAAATGGTCCTGGAATCCCTGCTCTCAAGGGGGGCTGGAAGTTTTGCAACTGTGGCCATTAATCTGAAGTCGGTTGCAGCTACCGGCGGAGCTGTCTCCAAAGTAAGCGCCACCACCATCATTGGCTCCTCGTAACGTAGGCCTTTACTAGGCACTAGGCCTATGTGAAACGAAAATGATTCAAAACTGCATATTTTCGGAAAAAGCAATTGCCAGAAAGCAAGAAAGGGTTCTGGTTAGACCAGGGAACAGGAGGTCCATAATATGGGCCCGTGTTCAGCATGGGCCCGTGTAATCATGCAGGACCTGCCGGTGGTTTTTATCGGGCCGGTGGTCTCAGGGGAGAGGGGAAGTTGAGGGGCTGACATGCAATCTCATTGGTGCAATATTCAAGCAAATATTCAAGAAATACAGTACCTCAAATTGAATGCCGACCTGATGTGATGTAGTAGCTTCAGAATATAAGGGAGCACAATGTCTGGAAGAGATTGAATATCAGGGAGTTTGCCAGTACGTGTGGTTACTCCCAGTAGGCTACTAGTTAGATACACCAGACTAAGCGAACTTGAACAATAGGGAGTGTTTGGAAAGTTTTTGAACGGTCCGAGGAGCTTAAAGGGGTATGCAGTCACCTCAACTTAGTGTAGACTACGATACAGGCGCGTAGCCCAGGATTGTGTCATGGGGGGGGGGTGGTGTCTCGGGAAGGGGGGAGTTGGGGTCGACATAGGGAAAAGTCTAAGAAAAGAGAGAAAAAACCGCTATTTCAGGTGTTTTTTGCATGGCAAGGTTGGGTCATAGGGGGTAATGACCCCCGCCCCCGTGGCTACTACGCCACTGAGACGGTTTACCGTTGGCTGTTGCGTCAGGCTTTTGTCTCGTCAATGTTTCACCTCGTATTCCGAGAAAGCATTGACAGCTTGTTTCATCCTGGCTGATTGTTAGTTAATAAGATGAAATTTTACGGCCCGGTTTCATCCAACACGCTTCAGTTCTGGCTCGCTAGGTCTTGCTTGTTATTTCCTGACTGTAACAGTTTTATACGCCTAACTCAAGTTAGTCAAAATGAAATAGTCTGACTTATTTCGTACCAAATAACAAATTTGTAACCAATTTTCAACCTCTTTGACTCATATTTCACCAATAATTATTGGACCATCATTGTGCAATTAGTCAAATATCATTAACAATTATAGTCAAAACGACTACGGTTAGGCGCATATCAGACAATGTTTGACTAATTTGTGTTTACGGCGTACTCCATTGTTTATGCTGAGCAACAATCACGATGTCAGAAGGTTCCATTTTTAAAGTCTGAGTAGTATGGCCCTGGCCGGGCATGCTTAACTCCCAGTCTCCCGACTGCAAGTCGGTTTTCATATCATGGCTGATAAGTGGATGTTAAGGAACATGTGAACGGCTAAAATTTTCATCTTCAATCGTGAAATTCACTAGGAGTATAGCTAAGTTGTAATTAATCTTGAATACTCAATATTGAGGTCCTAAAATGCAGAAGCGAGTTTAAAGGGGGGGGGGCGGGTCACAGCCTCCCCCACCACCTCCGAAGTCAGTCGGGGGGAAAATCACTCAGTCGGGGGATCTACGGGTTCGAGGAAGAGGAAAAGTTTGAAAGAGACACACTGAACCTTAATCGCACTCCAGTCCCCGCGGAGGTAGCAAAATGGTTGCCAAAGCAAAAAAAAAAAAAAAAAAGGCCTCGAAAATTCGGATAACGAGTATGCCGAGCTCGGTCGTCGACAGGAACTGAAGTGCAGAAAAGCAAAGAGAAGAAGAAAAAAGGGTCATCAAAATCCGTTTCCAGTTGGGGGAATCACAGGTTAATTGTGCCACCCACCTTTGAAATCCTGCGCACGCCGCTGCACTGAGTGAAATGAATCTCTGAATATACTCTGAATTAAGAGAAACATTAAGAAAAAATGTGATATTTAGCTGTTGCTTCAAAATAAGTTGGGCGGTTGGGCATAAAATTTTGATATGTTACAGGCTGAAGGCAGGTGTTCCCGGTCCCATTCAGTGGCGGATCCAGGGTTTGTCAAATGCTCTTAAATCAAGAGTGAACTTAGCCTGAGTCATTCTCTGATAGAATGAAAATTGTAAATTCACTCCATTAGTATTAGTTCATTCCAAGAACAGTGGAATACCCTCCAAGAAGAGTGAAATTACCTCCAAAAGAGCGAGGTTTCACTCTTGATGGATCGGAGTACCCGCAGTGATGAGTGGAAGCGTGAATTTCACTCTTCTTGGAGTGAGTTTTCATTTTTCTTTGAGGTGAATAATCACTCCAATGGGGTGAATCTACTCTTTTCACTCTATTAGAGAGTGACCAAGTTAACTCTTTTGATTTTAAAGTGCGGTTGTGGTGGAAAGGAAAATACAGTTGGAGGAGGAGGTGAGAGCCAGTATGACTAGCAGAGCGTCACCATTGGCTGGCGCGGAGAGTAGCCGGAAGAAACTTTTTGGCCCCACAAACCCTCCAGATGGCCGGAAACGACACTTCCCGAAAGAGAAAGTATAAAAAATGATGCAATTTTCCTTTGTTGTTATATGCTATTACACAATAAAAAGTAACACTGATTTTGAGACTATAGCACGAACCAAAGTCACACTTGGCCATGGTTCTTCCACTGACACAGTAACACAATAAAAGAACGGACTCGGACATTATTGCATACGGTATCGTTTTTTGGTACAATCAAGTCAATTGCGAAAGAACAGTTTCCTATAATTGTTGAACCTATACCTTTATATGATGAGATATTTGAAACGGGCGTTAACCTTTACGCGACCTGTAACCAGACGCTGACTCAAATTTTTCCAGAGAGAAAAAAAGTGAAGAAAGGAAGTTATACAAGAATAATTTACGGAGGTCTTTGTATTATATTGTCAATTTACCGAATGTGTCATTATATAACCAAACATGACGCGCGGAGAGGACGGGCAGTGTTTCGCTCAGCTCTTCACTGCGAAAAATCAAGTGACAGCAGCCTTGGAAAGCGGCAGCAGCAGAGACACTACGCAGGCTAAGCCAAAGAACGTAAAAATATCCTTCCTAAGCTCGACTAGCACTAGCAATGAAAACTACTGAAGCTTATGCAGAGGCAGAACTTGAAGGTGAAAAGTCAATGCACGGACAATATTGTGAGTTGTAAATATTGTTTGGAGCTGTCATGACATATGACATAAGCCTCCTTCAAACAATAGCGAAGTGAGTTCCTAAAAAAGCCTGAGTGACAAACTACTGTAATAGTCAATGATCATCGTCACAGTATGGCCCTTTCCTTATTTACACAGTTCGGAATTATAGTAAAGGGGATAATATAAGTCATCAAATTCACGACGTGTATCACGTGAGCGGTGCTTCACGTGAACTCAGTGTAAATGGGCGACATGTCTTGACAGTTGACACTAGAAAAACGTTTTAGGAATCCATTGTAATATTTACAGCTGATTCCACTCTCGTGGTGCAGTTATTATGCTAGTTGACGCTAGTTAACAATGTTAAACTTTTAATCATCGTATAATTAATTTCAAATTGTACCTATGGAGGCTCAGCACTTTACATACAAGGCTCAGAAAAACAGTAAAAGCCATATATAGGCCTGTATTAACGAAAACGTCCCACGGAAGTCCCACTCCCTTAGTCCCAAATTAAGCCCCTTACCCGCCCTGCGCCTGAGTTGAGGAACTCGTGGTTAATTAAAGGAGTGTCCAGCTCTGACCCTAACTTAAAAAGCCTGCAACCTTCCAAAGAAAATCGTTTCCACGTCTAACATATTTATTTACGACAACCACGATCAGATCACTGTTACAACTGTAGTCCATATAACCATATTACCAGGAATGCAGGGGACATAGACGCTACATGCCATCATAATTTTGAACAGATATATTGGATACTTTCGGGCAGATGAGAGAGCCAAATAACACAATTACACCCTTTTTGAGACGTAATTTTTTCCAAATTCTAAGTTCGGGGAAAATGGTGCCTTTTCCATAAATATCTACCCCTCACGCCTATGATTGTCTTTACAAAAAGCACGTAAAGGAAAATGCAGTAGCCCAAATTTGAATAAGTGCATAACTATTACCCTATTCCATGATTGGCTCAAAAGTACCATGTGACTTTATTGTTCTTAATCAACTTTGAAATTAACAAGGAGTCACCACCACTACTTGAATTTCACTGAATTTGCAATATGTATAAGTCTGTAAGTAGCATAGCCAGGGTTGTGCCATGGGGGGGGGGGGGGGGTGGGCGGAGTCTAAGGAAAGAAAGAAAAAACCCGCTATTTTGGGGTTTTTTTGCATTGCAAGGTTGGGTCATGGGGTGGGGTCTAACCCCCAAACCACCACCGTGGCTACGCTTGCTGATCCATGTCTTGAAATATCATGAACAATGCAGGGAGAGGGATTGCAGCTTCCTGCTCTCATTGACAAAAAGATCAGTCCCTTGCCTAAGACCTCTAGAAAAAATATAACAAAAGAAGTGGAGCAGATGGCTGGGAAAAGAAGAACAATCTTTATTTAAAGAGGAAGCTTAAGCAAAAAATAAATTATTATGTTAAAGAGGGACCACATTGTGGTGAAACGTCCATCCAAATCGGACATGAGTTCTCGAGATATCATTAATTGTGCTTCAAAGTGAGTTCAAAGACAGCAGAAGTTGTATCACTTCCTCACATTGACAAGGAATCCTCTTTTCCCTTTGTTTTTTCAAGGTTGGGTCATGGGGAGGGGGGGGGGAGGTCTGATCCCCAAACCATCTCCGTGGCTACGCTACTGATCTGGTCTTGTTTGTTTTGTTGACCTTGAAGTTAACAGAAATGGGACCTTCCTGTGTTGAATGCTAAGTTTTTTTATTCTCATGCTACTTATATTCAATCACAATCTAATAATATGGGTTTGTTGAGGAGGAAATTGGTTGTAAAGTTTAAAGGAAAAAAATACTCCTTAAAATAAGTACCCCTCTTACATATCAAAATTTGAATCAGAACTTGATTTTAATGGATGGTATAGTACCGCTCTTTTCATTTGAGCCCTCTCGAGAATGCTTCGAAGCTTGCCCTTTAACTTGCTGCTGAATCTCAGTTTCACTGAACCAATCCTGCACAAGTCTATCATCTTTTTCATCATCGATTACGAAATTCAGGAACTGTTTTCTAAGTCAGGCTTCCTCGAATTTGCCCTTGGAACACATTGGCGTTACTTCTAGACCCCAGAGGAGCCCTAATGCAGGTCCCTGGAACCCACGTCAGCAGTCTTTCGGGCCTATGTGGAGCCTACATCTTCTTTTGGTTTCTACCGATGTAGTTAGTTTATTTGTTTAGATAGAGTTTTATGGCCCAGTTTCCAACCCCTGGGTTCAAGTCGAGCCGTCTGCGGCCTTTTTTCCAGTTGGCTTGTTTTCCCTACTCCATTGCTTATGCGGAGCATCACGTACGGCACCAGGGAGGTGTGATTAGACCTCCCTGTTCACCCAACGGCAGTAGGTTCCATTTTTAGAGTCTTTGGTATGACTCGACCTGGGAATCGAACCAGGGCCTTCCGCGTGAGAGGCGGATGCTCTACCGTTAGACTAAACACGCGGTCCACCGATGTAAAACGTTAATTCCCTGAACTTGGTCTCATGCTATACATGTACTTGGTGCTCATCATGAGCAATGGCGTAGGGAAAACAAACCATGCAGTGAGTAACAGATGAAAAGAGGCCATGATATGGCCGACCCTATTTAATCCAATTGGTTAAACTGAACCGTTAAAGCTCACCTAAACCTCCTCATTGCTATTATTACACAAGGAAGTTCCCTCCGATTGTTGAAACGTCAAAGTACGGACACTGACCAACTATCTGCGTTTCCGCCTGAGTACTGATTTCGAAAGTGACTTGAAAGAAGAAGAGCCAAAATTGATGGATGAGCTCTGAACTCTGAACACTGAATCAAAGGCTACTTTGATCGATTCCCGATTAAAAAATCACATCAAAGTTACCATAGCAAACTGGATGAAAAGGCGGGAGGGGGGCTCTTGCAGTAGTGGCGGATTCAGGAATTTGCATTGGGGGGGGGGAGGGGGGATTCAGCATGTGGATGGGACATTAAATGTACACTGAGCGAAGCGCCACCATATGTAGGGCTGTTGTTTAGTCTCTGATGCCTATTAGAATCCAGGAAATAGGAAATGGGGTGGTAGGCAAGCATCCAAATTTTACCATATTTTTCAGTGTGATTACCAGTCTGGAGGGGCGTAATTTGCGAAGCCCGCTGAAATTTTCGCCCTTTCCAAATATTTGAAAATATGGAGCTTGTATTGCAGAAAAGTTTGGATGCTGGGTTTCCTGCAAGGAAATTTGAACAGTTGGGGGATAACTGAAGAATTTGCATTTTCTCCTGACAAATCTGAGGTGTGGGCGGCGACCAAAGATCGTTGTTGCTCCATTATGTTATCCAATGCCTACGTAATGAGGCTCTCCGACAAAATTTGTTGAGCTTATATTGGAGAAAGTATGGAATTTTACGAAAGAAAAGTTATGAAAATAGCACTGTATATAGTAAACGGTGTCACTTGGTGATCTGGTGTCACAAGTGAAGCAAATTTCTGATTTTGTCACTTCCAGAGTTGGGAAAAGTTTACCAAAGTGAAGTTATGAGGGAGCACTTCTGTCAAGGAATTCCAATTTGGGGAAAATTTTGCTTTCTTGAATCAAATAATGACGGATATGGGGCTTTTACTAGAGAAAATTGATTGGGAATTTCGTAATTTCATGAGTTGTCAAAACCATACAGTAGACTGGTCTCACAATTGGAAAAATTCCGAATTCTTCATTTTCAGAGCCCCCTGCCCCACCTGGGTGTCTAAGAAAAGGGGGCCGAGATGCAGCATGGTGCTAAATGTTTCAACATTTTGAGCCACGATGAAACTCCAAGCTTTCAAAACATGATCTTGAAAGTGTGGGTAATCATTAATTTAATGGACTATACGGTCAATGTGAAAATACCGGGTATACTGTATTACCGTTACACGGTTTTAGGCTATGTCATGTGTAGGTAGCGGACCACTAACTCCAATACTCGTGCCTGTGAAAATGTTTACTGACAGACAAAGCACCATAAAAATTTTATGGGATGTTGTTTCTGAATGTGTTACTTACAAAATATGATCATTTTTGCATTTGGATTTTGTAGACAATGAATTGAAATACAGACTGACAAAATCCAAGGCAATCTGACCAATTTTAGTGCCATTTTTTGATTGTACTACTCCGCTCTGTGAACTTGATGCCGATTTTGAGTACCTAATACGGCGGGAAACACATCCCTATCATTCAAGGCTCTCTAGCTCAAAATTTCAATGGTCATGTTATGGAAATTTGAAAGTGCCGTGAAGGCCGAGATTGTAAGCTTCACTCTAAAATCAAAAGAGTGAACTTAGTCACTCTTTGAACGAGTGAAAAGTGTAAATTCACTCCATTAGAGTGATAATTCACTCCAACAGGAGTGAAGTTCCCTCCAAAAAGAGTGAAGTTCGCTCCAAAAAGAGTGAAATTCACTAGAGGAAGAGGGAAAATTCACTCTTCCACGAGTGCCTGCAATGATCGCTCTTTTTTTAAGAGCGATCACTGTGGGCACTCCATCAAGAGGGAAACTTCACTCGTTTTAAGAGAATTTCACTCTTTTTGGAGTGAACTTCACTCTTTTTGGAGGGAACTTCACTCCTCTTGGAGTGAATTATCACTCTTATGGAGCGAATTTATACTTTTCACTCGATCAAAGAGTGACTAAGTTCACTCTTTTGATTTTAGAGTGTTCGATCAGAGGGATGGCATATCCTGGTTGAAAACTTCTACTGGGAGCTAGGTGCACGGAAGTAGTCTAATTAAGTGTGTAAGTCAATGGGACTTATAATTAGTGGTCCTCTACCTGTAAACTGTACGTAGTGTCACGTAGTATGGTGCAACCGTGCAACCTCTGTGACCTTTATTCCTTTTGTCCTAAATTCCCAGAACCCTTCCTGTTTCTCGTCACGGGCTACCGGTGAACGTGACAAACTACCTCGCCTTCCCCACTTGTATGCTGTATCCCATATTTTCAAAGTGTGGCCGATTTCACCTTCTACTGCCGCCTCATTTGTCATTTTTTAGATCAGCACATTCCTTAATATTTATTTAATTTGGGACTGCATGTGTTCCAATCTCTCCGAGACATGAAAGCTCAGTCCGAGCTTGGAAGTTTTGGTCACACTGACACACTGGTGCAGCATACCTCAGACGACGAGCACCCGAGTCACTCTGTATATGGTTAAATTTTAATAATTCTTTTTTTTCGCCGGATGTTAATCGAACGGACTAAAACCGCCAATCATCTTGAATCAGAACTAAATGTTCTCATCTATTTATTCATGTCCCAACTCGTGTCGCCTACTCACTCTGCAACATCCCTATAAAAGCCTTCGTATCAACGATTGGTCCATTATCCGACAGCAGTCGTAGGCCCACGTATTGACATAGACAGACATGCGATGTCACAAACAGCATTACCAACGGCAGCTGGCGGAATACGCTAGATTTAGCATTCGTCATTGCGCAATGTCTTATCAAAACGGGAATTTACTAAATGATGCGGAACTTGGATGGATGCATTTATAATTTAGCCTACTTTTTTCATTTTATTGAGGAATATGACACAAAAGTACGGTAATCAAATAACGTAACAACTACCACTGTATTTTTAAAAAGTAATTTGGCCTAGGCTACAACTAGCCTGGCTATCTATACAATATTCACCATCCGGGGGGGGGGGGGAGGTATGCATAGCCCCCATCCCGCTCTGGATCCGCCACTGCCTTTAAGTATTTTTGTGGTGATATAAAATTAAGATCATTGCACAGTTAAATCGTAATAACTTACTTAATTTTTATAGGCCCACATTAAGTTTTCTTGTCTCGTTTCAGCCCCATCACCTCCCTGGTTTCACTTACTTTTGCGTTATTTTGTGATCGAAGTTCTGGAAAAAGATCATAGCCACCCCTCCCTGTACTCCCAACCTATTGATATGAATGACGTCAACAGTCAAGTAAGTCGGTTAAAGATACGAAACTGAATACCGTGGTTTCGGATCTGGATCGGCGAAGTTGAAAAATGGATAGTAGTGGGCTAGTTTTGTCTGAGTAGGCTAGGTGACAGTAGAAAGTTACACCAAACCCTCTTCATAACAAATGTTCAGTATCCATGAGTACGTGAAACAGTCACAAACACTCACTGGTGTCATTCTGCTCTTCTGCAAACCTTTCACAAGCCTCCTCCGCCTTTTGTTATTACGTCTATATATACCAAAGGCTTGCCGGATTGTGTTGTGAACAGCGTACAATAATGGTACACAGACAAACCTTACACACACTTGATGCATTAAGTGAGGGCGTGCTTTATTTTTACTTACCAGAGCCGTATGGCTATGTCAGTTACTATTACTTACCGCTTGTTTCCTATGCGGGAGAGCTTCATTGAACCAACGTTGTCGGTCCAATGCAATAAAGACGATTATGAACAATACATAAGCCTACAGGCCGGCCTAACATAGCACCGACAAGACAGCTAGCTGTCCGACGTTAATCATAGAGGGCCCGATCAGGTGCATTTTTGTTCTACACAACTGTTGGGGGATATTTAATTTAAAACAGGAGGGTTTTCCGCTCTGCCGTGAACTGAGGTGATGGGGGAAAGTTGCAGTCTTACCATATATTTCCTAAGGGCAATTTTCCACCCAGGAGTGGCGCCAGCGGGGGGGGGGGCATGCCCCCTGTCGGGGACCACTCCCCCCACCCCACCCCGTCGGGGAAGGTCGGCGGTTTCGTCGGGGAGGTCTTAAAATAAAAAATTGATAAATAAAAAAAAAAAGAAAAAAAAAAAAAAGGAAAAAAAAAACCCTACAAGGACCGAAATTAATGGATGGGTGAGCATACTTTTTGTTTTGAAATACTATTTTAATACATATCGGAATCGATTTTCAATCATTTCTTCTTTCCTCGGTTAAACCTCATTTCATGTACCTTGTCCTATCTCCTCCCCTGTCATGGAAGGACGGCAATTTCCTTCGGGGAAGCCTAACAATGAACGTAAAGGACTGAAGTTACTGGATGGATGATCATGAATTTTTTTCTTTTTGAACTATTTTATTCTTTTGTAACGGTATTTTAATGCCTATCTGAATCATTTTTAATCACTTCTCACTAGCTCTGTTATCCCTCATCCCCTGTCCTTCCCCCTGTTTTTGAGAAAACCCCATTTCATCGGGGAGCCTTCATCTGCATGCCCACGTTAAACTGATAAAAAAGGTGCGGGTCTTATAAACTTCAGTCATCCGGACGGTCTTCTTGATCCTGCTAACTAGAAGACAATATTCTTCATGGAAACTCATAATTCCGAAGTTTCCTGACAAAAACAGACGAGAGGTTGTTCAGGTGCATGCGGTGACCAACGTTCTGCCACCTGTCCCGACAGCCGAATTCTAGTAACGGTAATGAAAATCAGACAGGCCGTTTCAGCTACACATAGGCTGATGATAAACAGTAGTGTGAAAATGTCTCCCAATAAGTCTGACTTAAAATTCATTTGAAGCCACCTTGTAACGTGACATATTTTCAAAAATTCAAATACATAGAAACAAAAATCATTTGTAGTCTGGAGTTCGGGAAGTCACGTAGAAAATATCATCTTTTTAGCGGGCCTTGCAATGGACTACAACGACGATTCCTAATAGAGTCAAAAATACTAGTATGTTTTCAATTCCGTTGCAGAATTTTCCCCGAAAAGAGACAAGAACATTACATCTAATTAATTGCAGCAGTACCCTTTTATCTGGTAATTTTCCGATCACATAGCAAGCTGGGTTTTTTCTATTGAAGTGAAACTTTCCACTTAAAGGAAAGCTCAAAATAATGACTGCTTCATTACTAGTTACAAGTCTGGGAAATGCCTGTTCCGGCTGTCTGAGGGGTTAGAATTTTTAGCATTTTTCTTTACGCTCCGCGCCAACTGATGGTGGCGCTCCGCTTAGAGAGAGTGTTTTGGTCGAACAGATTACTGAACAGAAAATTGCAAGCTTGCAAATTGTTCCTCGTTTTGGGAAAATATTATGAAGTTGAAAATATCATTGCGAAAGAAAGCTCAAAATAATGACTGATTTGTTTTTAGGTACGAGCCCAGGAAATGCCATTTCCTGCTGTCTGGAGGTTCTCAATTTAAAAAAATCTGTGTTCTGCACTTTGTTAACCTTTCTGGAAAAATTACATTTTTCGGACAATAGAGACAATTCTGCCCCTCCCAAACTGAAACGTTCCCGTACGTCTATGTCAATATATAAAATATAAAACTTCAAATGTATGGGAAGCCAAACTGTTTCCGAGGGAGAATTTTCCCAATATGGTCCGAGGGTCTTAATCTGCATGATGATATTCAGTAACCCCAACCGAACTACAGATCACGCCCTACTTGATTTTCTTGTAAGAAGTTTAGATTCGTCCATAAAACCGGTAAATCTGTCACAAAATTACAAGTTTTCTCCAGTATAAGCTTCAGATTGTTTAAAGTGGCGAAATTTTCCAGTTTCGTGCAATAACTAACCAAAGCCAACTCTGTTAATCATCCCAACATTCTGCCTAATTTCGCCCTTGAAAGCTATATCACTTTAATAAATAACCCAAATATTTCATAATAACTGTACCCCCAAACCAAATCTTCTTCCATTATATTCCAAAATTGAGCTCTAAATTTTTAAATCCTCGTTCAAAAGAGGAAAAAAAAATGGGGCAACCTAGTCTCATGTTGAAGCCTTAGTAAATAGGCCTAGTACGATTAAATGCGTAACCCCAAAATATTTACAGCTGTCACCTATATAACGTTTTTTATTTTTCCCATATGGAGGACAGATCCTTCAATAAACACCTCAACTTTTTAATGGTCCTCACAAAAGTAAAATTTCTTTAAAAATTTTTAAATTTTGTCTTCAAAATAAACTCCAGAATTTTAAGTATTTGTTAAAAAGAAGGCCAAAAATTTCGCGCACTGAGCGCGCCTCAAAATCTGTTAATTCATGTCCCACCGGGACTAACTTTGTCGGGACCTTGATATGCTGGTCCCCTGTCGGGGAAATCCTGGCGCCACCCCTGTTTCCACCCACCAGCATGATGGGTGGTCCGATGTATATCAAATGGCGACGGAACCGCAGGGGAGGTGCTGGCTAAAGTGACTGACATATTTTCCCCAAGCCCAGAAATTTTCCATATAATCAATAGGAACTGGTTCGTGGATTCGCTACAGTATGGGCTAACGAGAGTCACATTTCAATACTTAATTGGTGATTTTTCCACTCAAAGACCCCTTTGGACTGGGGTTGGTACAATATATCCACGGTACAGTATTACCCCCCCCCCCCTCCTTTTAAGAGGCAAATAAAAGGAAGAAGCTGAAACGATGATATTTCCATTCAAAGACCCCTTTGGACTGGGGTTGGTACAATATATCCACGGTACAGTATTACCCCCCCCCCCCTCCTTTTAAGAGGCAAATAAAAGGAAGAAGCTGAAACGATTTTATCTGTATTTTAAAACCGGAGTTGAACTTGAAGCGTACTTGGAGCCGTGTTTGGACTTACCTTTTGCATCTAGCTAACATAGTGTTGATGTGTCGTTAAATCCCATGACGGCCTCTGCCTAAATTGCTAACTAACTAAAGATTGAAATTACGACAACTGCATGAAGTTTTCGATTCAGAATGCACCGCACTTCGTTCCTAAAAATCCTGCACTATTGCAGGGGGGGGGGGGGGGGATTATCATTTTCTTGATGCATGTGGCGCCACTCCCAGGCGTAGCCAAGGAGGAGTGGAGGAGTCGGGGAAGGCTATCCCCAACCGTCGTTGAGAAGACCCAATTTCGTCGGGGAGCCTTCATCTATAGGCCTATACGATAAAAGATGTAATCCCGATATACTTCAGTCCCCCGGACGATCTTCTTGATTTTGCTTACAAGACCATATTCTTCAAGCAAACCCTCACAATTCCTATTTTTCCTTACTAGAACGGCTCGGAAGTTGGGTATGCAGTGCACAATTGTTTGCCATCTGTCCTGCCCCGACAGCCGAATTTGAGAAAAGGTAATGAAAATCGGCGAGGCCGATTTCTGTAACACATAATGTTAAACAGTAGTGTTAGAATGTCTTCCCATTTGGCTGACTGAAAATTCATTTGAAGCAACTTTGGGACGAGACACATTTTCAAAGACGCTGGAGGTAAAATCATTTATCGTCGGGAGCTCGGACAATTACATAGAAAATTTTATCAATATAGTGGAAGTTTCAATTGAATACAACAAAAAGGCGTAATACGCAGTCAAAAATATTGGTATGTTTTCAGTTCCGTTCCATATAGTTTTTTCCCGAAAATAGCAAGATTATTTCACGTATTGGTGATGTACCTCTTGTGTGGAAATTTTCTAATCACTTAGCAAGCTGAGTTTTTTCTAATGAAATGGAACTTTTATTAGCAAAGGAAAGCTCAAAATAACTACTACTTCATTTCTAGTTACGAGTCTAGGAAATCCGGCTGTCTGAGGGGTTCGACTTTTTTAAAATTTTGCTGTGCGCCCCGCACCAACTGACGACGCTTCGCTTAGAAAGTATTTATTCTTCGTTTGGAGGCAATATTAAGAAGTGAAAATTTTATTGCGAAAGAAAGTTCAAAATAGCGGCAGCTTTGTTTATGGTTACGAGCCGGGAAAATGTCGCTTCCGACTGTTTGTGAGTTCTCAATTTCCAAAACTTCCTGTGCGTTCTATTTACATAGTGTTTTAGGCAGGAATACATTTTCGGACAAAGTATCTTCTGCCCGTCCCCTCCAAACTGAAACGATGTCATAAAATACAACACTTCAAACACAAGGAAGCAAAAGTTTTTCTGCAGAGAAATTTTCCAATATGTTCCGAGTGCCTTGATCTGAATGATATTCAATAACCCCAATAAACCACAGATTGCCACACCACTTGATTTTTCCTATAAGTAGGTCAGATTCTTCCATTAAAAAAAACCTGTCCTAAAATTCCTTTTTCCTCTTAAATGAACTTCAGATTTTACAATATTTGTTAAAAATGGCACAATTTTCTAATTTTTATGGAGACTCCGTGCAATAAAAAATCAACCAACTTCTGTCAATCACCAACATTGTACCAAATTTGGCTTTGAAAGGCAAAACTTTTCATTGTCTGAGAGTCGTAGTACGTAGGCCTAGTTCGATAAAATGCATAATCCCAAAAGAATTCCAGCTGTGGCCCAAATAACGTCTTTCAATGTTGCTCATTATGAAAAACAGATTTAGCTCCTCTTTTTAATGGTCCTTACAAAAAATTCTTCTTCAAATTTTAAATTGTCTTCAAAACAAAGTGCACAATTTTTACATATTTGCTAAAGGTAAAGACAAAAACTTCGGAGCGGACGCGAGCCTGAAATTCTGCTAGGTTAAGTCTCACCTAGACTAGGTCATCGCCATTGTCGCGGCCTTGAAATGCTGCCCCTTTCGAGGAGCTTGCCCTCCCTGTCGGACAAACCCTGGCACCATCCCTGCTGCAAAGTGACTAGTTGCTTGCTCCGTAGTTTACTGCTATTTTCCTATTCATAAAACCCTGCTAAGGACACTGCTAAATAGTTGTCAACCAGAATCAAGTTAATTGTATATTAGCACTCCCAATCAACAAATCACATCACTTTCAATAGGGATTGCATGTTTTGTGTCTATTGAGGTGGGGCAGTGGGGCATATATGTAAATGTATTAGGCTACTTGAAAACTAACTATTTTACCAGGGTTATGAAAAGTAAACAGAAGAATTCAATTCAAATTGACTCTAAAGTGCCATTTTTCGTGATCTAGGGAGGTGTTTCGGACGACCAAGCTAACCCATGTAACATTTAAAGTAGGCCTACTGAGACTTTTTTCATACTTTCCAGGATATGACTTGAAACTGTGGTTGGAGCAACAAGTATTGCACTATTTTGCACAGTGGCATACCCAGGAGTCAAGTCATGTCTAGGCTTGTGTATGTAAGTATATAGTATATCATAGACATGGCAATGATGCTCCCCCAATAATTTAGATTTTGGCGGCCCCCGATCTGGATCAGTTCTACATCAGTATAATACCAATTGGACTAAGCTTGTCTATTTCCCTCCTCACTGCACGATGCAAATGAACCAGTTCAAGAAATCGTCTAGCCATGCTTTCAACGTCAGTGTCAAACATAGCCTTGAAGAATGAAGGATTTAGTTGTCAACTAATGACTTAAAAGTGCACAACGTCAATTCTAAAGTTAGCATACAACTTAGCAGCCAACTAAGCTCAGCGGCATTTTATGAATAACACTTAGTATCCCACATGTTTTGATTGGCAACAAAGGCCTTAGATAAGCAGGGTTTTTATGAATATCGGTGCCGTTCATAATTTCCTGTAATTTTGTTGAATATTGGAGGTATTTGTAAAAAAAAAACCATTTAAAGTGAGATTTCTTGAGTAAGGCAAAGGGCATATACTTATGACAGGGTTTGAAGTGCATGGTCTGCAGGAATATTTTTGCATTTCTTATGAGATCGGAGTGGAAAGCCACTGCAGTGGAAAGTTTTTAACTTTCTCAGTCTAACACAAGCATGAAATAAAATTTCACTTTGTGAATCACAGACATGGTCGTTTGGGACTCTTTCTCTCGGGGGGGGGGGGGGGGGGGCGGAGGCTTTTTTTCCCGACTCTGGGCCGATATTCATAAAACCCTGCTAACTTAGCAGCCAACTAGGCCTTAGCAGGCTGCTAAATGGCTAGTTGCCTGTTCCATAGTTGCCTGCTATTTTCCTATTCATAAAACCCTGCTAGGGACCGTGCTAGGTAGTTGTCAACTAAGATCGCTGCTAAGATTTAGTTGGTTGTTAAAGAACGTATTCTTTCACTTATCCCTCCTTTGATACTGGGAGTTTCCCAACATTAAGTTACATATTGTCTCCCTCTTGAATCTTCTTTAAGATGTGAATGTGTTTTGATACTGAAAACAAGGTCTCTGTCGTCTGAGCTCCATCTCAAATATCGATCGTGATTATTTCACCCAACTGCCATTATACTGCCAGTCATCTAGGAAAAATAGAAAATTTTTATCTTTTTTAGTCGCACCCGATCTTATTTCAGAAAAATTTAATGAAAACTTTTTGAAACTCTCATTTTGTGTCAATGCTTGCCCTTTAATGCGGAATTTTCCCACATTTATTTTGTAAGGTTTAAACAGTGTTTCAATGAGATAATCCCATTTCGATGTTAGGGACTCAAAGAACTTTCATTAGCTGAACATTAATGGGCAGTTGTTTTATTTAAAATATTTCTTGAAGCTTAGCCCTCGTCGGCAAAATCCCTCCGTCGGTATTCTTCAAAGTAATAAGTTAACAATGACCTTTGTTTCTGGATAACTTGGGTTGAAAGAAGCAGGCACTCGTTAGATACTGAAAGTCAGGAAAGGGCATTTGGAATAAACTAAGGGACTTGTCAGTCAAATTTGGTAACTTGAAAAGGGATTAAAGTATTTTCAAATACATATTTTTGGACGTTGGATCTCCTTGATCTGTAAGAACTCATTCTTTGTATATTAATAGACTGCTTTGCAAGCAAGACCTCTAAGTCCACGGTGCTTATATAATTCAATGTACGGAGAGTTTTTTAGTCTCAACATCGTAAACATAAATATTCAGAATGAAGGATACACTAGAGAGCAAAATAAACAAAAGAAAACCTGATTATTCTTACAATAAGAACTTATTCATAGCTGAAAAATATGACGAGTTCAAGGATGTCTTTTTTCTAAAAGTCCCCACGACTCTCTGGCGAAGAGCCAAGGGGCGAAAACCAAACGATTACTCCCGGAGGAGTTCTGCTCCCTTAAGGAGCTTAACGTCCCAAATGGACAAGTACGCCCTCAAAAGGGCAAACACTGAGTGGTCCTGCTCTAGGATGTCATAGACAGTAAACACAAAGATGCGAACACCAACCGAAAGAAAGCTACCATTTGGCAGACTATTTACACTCAACAGCTCAATATCAGGGAGGATTTCCAATGAACAATCGATCTCTTGAAGATATCCAAACCGAGTTAACAAAACTAAAATCCGAGTCAAAAGAGTGTGTTCTGCAACGCAAAAAAGCGCGGTATGTAACGGGAGGAGGAAATCCTTTGCCAGAGCCCTCACCCGCCCAGCAGAAAATTATTGATCTGTGACAGGACAAACCTGCCTTTCAGGACTCGTTGAAGTTGAATCTGGGGATACGGTAAACCAGGATGAAGTCGTCAATTTCTGATCATGTAAAATCCATCTTTAATTACATCAACTTGTCCTCGTTCCGGCAACTTTACAAAGTTGTTAATTTTTCCAGATAATGCTCGTGAAACTCTGTTAATAACTCGACAGGATGTTGGTTGAGACTTGGGAGACTTGTATCGGGTCCCCAACAACCATTTGAAATGTTCCTGTTGCGTAATACTTCAATGCAATCAGCACCCGCTGATAAGGAAGTAATGCATGATTACGTCTAGTTGGATGGTCAATGTCGGGTGCTATTAAATCCGTTATAAACATGATGCCTTCCCGTGAAAATCGATATCTCTTGATCAATTCATCATCAGTAAAAATATCAATTGGATTTCGCCTATCCCTGAAAACTCTTTCCCTTCTCATTGCCCGACGCAAATAAACCAGTTCAAGAAGAATTCGTCTGGCCATGCTTTCACTTCAGACTCAAACATAGCAATGAAGGATTTAGTTGTCAACTAGTGATTTAGAAGTACCCAAGATCACCTCTAAAGTTAGCAGACAACTTAGCAGTCAACTAAGCTTTGCGACATTTTATGAATAGCAGATAGTATCCAACTAGGCTTAGCTGGCAGCTAAAGCCCAAGATAGTTGCCAACTAGGCTTAGCAGCGTTTTAGCTCTACCGACTGAGGCACCGAAGTCTACCCTATTCAGCAAGGATTTGGCATTAGAAAATTCACCCGCTTGAAAATAGGCGTAATGATTTGGCCGATTTTTTAACGATCGAAAATCGCAATAACAAACTGACCTTGAGATTTCTATTAAGTGTTTACAGCCCAAACGATGACTAGGTATGTACCTTACTGATGAAAATATCACGAAATAACGTTCGATTTTAGTTAGTAACACGTTTTTCGTTAGTTTTGGAACATGAAGTACCTATTTGATATGTTTTTGTGCCCAAATATCAATAATTTGACAGAGTTGTCTAGGATTTTTTCTATTTTATTCCCGTATTTTTTAATTTCATATTCGTGCATAACTTCACTCAATCTGAACCGATTTTTCACGGTTCGAGATTCATTTGGTAACTAATTTAGCCACTGAATTCTATTCTAGTCACATTTAACGTGGAACAACAAAGTAATCCGTAAGAATTTTTCCGAAGGTGGATGCCCAGTATGTTAAAGTTAACCGCAAAATGCGTCATTTCACTGCTGGATTCGGAAATCAAGGTCAAGGTTAATGTCCATCGCGCGGAGTTCAAGGCGCGGAGTTCTCTAATGGACAACTGGGGGTTGGCTGTCGCCCTTAGCCCCCTGTCCGGTACGGCCTTGGTCACAACTTTGTATGTTCTTAAAGGGCCAAACCTCTCACCCCAAACTGCAGTTTAGGTACCCGGGTACCGAAATTCTCAATTGGCTCAGCTCTTTGATTGACAGCTAATTCAAACAATGCAGAGTACCAAAGCTTGTATTACACAGCATGAATGGTACTGAGAGTGTTTTGATTATATAAATTGAGTTTTTCTAAACTCACCTAGAAGCAATAAACTGAGATTGTATCTGGATGAGGATGAATTTGAGCCAATTGTGGGAGGGGCTTAAGTAAGAAGGTTAGGAGAATTGGTACTGTTTGGGGTGAGAGAACTGGGCCTTTAGCTTAATGGATTTAGAGGAGTGATGCTTCCCTTAGCCTACGCTGTAACTTACAAACTTTAAAATTGATTATGTATTGAAAAATTATTCAGATGGAAAATTAGGAGGAGGAAGTGGATACTTCATGGTCGTGGATCATGTGGACCCGGGAGCGTCCCACTCGAAGGGGCACCTTAAAAATCCCTATACTTTGTCAAAAATGATGAAATGTGAAAACATGAGAAATTCCTATGCAGATACACTTCTTTGTTTCATTTAAAGATCAGTTTGTAATTGTGTATTTTAATAAAAATAACAGAGCGATTTATTAGAAGTGCAAGCAAAAAAGGAATAGATTGCGGCACTTTTGTGCACCAGGCATGAGAGGTGATATGAAGGGAAGGGGAGGGGCATGTCTCCCAAATATTTTCTTAAATATCTTCTTAAACGCTGGATGATCTTTGATTACGTTTATTGTGTAATATTTGTTTGATTTCTGTAAATATTAATCTATCTCAATATTTCGATAAATAGTCTAGACTCAAAATTTAGCCTAACGTTCGAATCACGTCTAGTTGCAAGACTGTTTACCTAAATTTAGAAATTGAGACTTTCTTTGTTGGACACCCCAAGACGAATAAGCAATGTCAGCAGTGGCGTAGCTAGGATGGGATTTTTTGGGGGCCTAGGTAACAAGTGAGGGGGGCCTTATCCTTTTTTGGGAAGCAAGAAAAATATCAAAATAGTTTTAGTTTTTGTAGAGGTTTTACAAGAGACATACATACTGCCAAAGAAACAATGTGCAAAATGGCGCAGTATTTGTTCATCGGTACATCGCGTAGTCAAAATTAAAATACTACGAATAAATCTCTCAAAATAATATTGAACCGCAAAGCAGAAGTACTGATCTGTGGGAAACATATGAAGTCCGGACCTTGTGGACATTTTAAAAATCCCCCAGACGCCAGTGCCAACTAGTAAAAAGAGGACTTGTCGAAAAATCGTCCTACAGTGGCACTTGTCATAAGCAGGTGTGATGTACGACATAGGCCTATACTTGTTAAGGATGGAAGGGAAGAATTATCCGAAGGCAGTACCTTACCCTTACCTGCTTACGGCATATTTTGTGTATGATAAAGTATAGGAATGGTCGTGTAAGAGTGGTCTCCAGTGTACGATTGCCTTATTTTCAGTAAATCAATCAGCCATCCGAAAGGCAGAAAGGATCTTAACCTAACAAAGTCACATTAAAGTTTGTCATCGAGACTTTCGTTTCATCTTCCAAGTGAAATGCAATAAACCAGTGCAGATCACAAACGGTATCCAATTTAGTGAAAGTAGGCATTTTGAAGTTATTACTTGATTTCATACGTGAGCACAAAATGTGTTTTACACACATTCATCCATGTTTTTTTTTTAATTTTTACACATTCTATTTATTTACTGTTTAGGAAATACTTCAAAGTTTATTTCCGTTCAAACATTTTATTTTTTTTCAATTACCTTATCAGGACGCAAAAAATCTGGGGGGGGGGGGGGAGGGCTACGCCACTGTATGTCAGGATTACCAATTGGAACAAACGTACATTAGATTCCTTGTCATAAAAAGCGAGTCAACTGCAGACTCTCTCGGAACCAACCAACTTTTCATGTTAACTCAACTGTACCTTTGTTTTACATTCAAGTGTGCATGCAGTGCCCTCTCACTGATCCTGGGAATTTTGAACTGAAAACACCTACAGAGGGCGGTGTGCACCGAAACGTTGTGCCTTGCCCAAAAGAGAGATTCATGCTTTCACAGTTCCACAGTGAATGGCATTTAATTTCAGGACTTAGTATGGCTTTGAATCCGAGTCTGTTAATCCCACGCTTTCGTATAAGGCCCATCCACGAACGGACAACAAGTTACGACTATGAGAAGAAATTCTTTGGTCACCAGAGGAAAAAAAAACAGACCTTCTAGGTGTTTACATCAGTCCCAAGCTATAGCGGGTTGCTACTGTACCCATGGGATAACAATCTTCGCGACATGTTCTAAAGCCGTGTTCCCATTTGATCCAGGGAGGTGGATCTTGATCTACCGAGGTGGATCAAACACTAATGGGAACGCAGATCAACAACACTCACTCAAGATCAAGATCCACCGATTTTGATCGACCGTTCGGGGTAGATCAGATCCACCGCGCTGGATCAAAGTTTGTAATGGGAACACATCGGTAGATCAAGTGACCCTGGATCTCCGGTTACACTCATGTATGTTTTTGTGATACATCGACACGAAATGCATGGCGGGCCGACTTTTAAACATTGGTGACCTTTTCGCGCTTGCGCAATGTGTTCATAAAACACGTTTGATCTACCGCGCTCACTCAAATGGGAACGCGGATCTCGATCAAGGTAACTGATGTTGATCCACCTCGGTAGATCAAGATCCACCTCCCTGGATCAAATGGGAACACGGCTATAGAGTGCTTTGCTTTTACCCTTTCAATGCCGCTCAGCTCTACATGTTGGTGAAACTAGCCGATGGATCTCTGACCGGCTCCTTCTCACTTGAAGTTGGTTAGTTAGATGGAGTTTTACGGCCCGGTTTCTAAGCAATTGCTTCAAGTCGAGCCGGAAAAGACCCTTTTCCAGTTGTGGCCCACTGGCTTGTTTTTCCAACTCCATTGCTCATACTGAGAACCAAGTACAATGGCAGTAGGTTCCGTTTTTGAAATCTTCAGTATGATCCGTCCATAACTTGAACTCCCGACTTCCTACTGCAAGCGGAAGGCCCGGGTTCTATTCCCAGGTCGAGTCATACCAAAGACTCTTAAGATGGAACCTACTGCCGTTGTGCGTAAGGCAAGTCAGTAAGATATACCAGTACATAAATAAAACGAACAAAAAAGTGATAACATTTAATAATTTATTCAACAAACATTAAATTGACAATACAAACGTTGCAGACAAGTTAGAAATATTTCATGATTTGCAGTTCGGAAAATTTGAAACAAACATATTTAATTTGCGACAACGTGATACTGGCTTAGCTGGCTTTCCTTCTTCGTTGCCTTTTTTGACAGTTGCGTAGCCTGATCAGCCAGTTTTGGGGTCCTTATTTCTTCTGAAAGTCTGCATGCCCTCTCCCATCTCAGTTGGTACTCCTCGGTGTCCTCTCTTATAAGAGGAGTCCTGCAGCAATATAAACAACGTAAAAGATCAAGAAGTTTGGTAAACTGAACATGACTTTGTACTTCTACTGCTTGAAGCCTATGAGTGGTTTAATTCTATATACTGATTACTAAATATTTTTGCAGTCTTCTCGACTCTCTCACGTTGAGCTACAAGGCGATTTCAACTGCGTCTCCCGAGTAAGTTCTCATTGTTGGTACTTCTTTCTGTGCCTGTGTATGTTGGTAATAAAGTACAGTCTCAAGTAGAATTGGACAAATGTGATGTAATAATAATTTTCACTTACGTGTACTCAGAGAGATCTTGGTCGAAAGTAGACTTGAAGACAAAATGGGTTTCATTATATTGGAACATTTCATTGCAGTCCCAAGATGACGGTCCGTCCTGTTAAGATCGAAGAACTCTTTTAGTGATAAAAGTTTTCGACTTGATCCCTAGCTACCTTAATTGGTACCATAGGATTTGCATGTCGATACCGGAATTAGAATAGCAGTATACCAAAATACCGGTCAACTGGAAGACCGGAATTTATTATTTGAGAGAAGTAAATAACAGGTCAAATCTTAAATGTGTTTTACCAAGTAAGAAATTAAAATGCTTCAAAGCCAAATTTATGTTTGATATGTTGAAGAAGAATACATGCAAAGCATTCTGGCGAAAGTTTCATTCATTTCCCATGTTCCTTTCTCGAAATATTAGCAATTGAAGTTGACACATTTTCTGTAGAAAGTCAACTTGAAACAAGTATGTAATGTCATAAACTCTCACTATTGGTCAACCTTTCGCTCTTTCCCCATTTTAGATCCATTTACTTTGTGCTTGAATTGATTATGGATCTTATCTTGCCCATGACGCATACATTTTTTTAAATGTCATTGCTCAGAATGCACTTGTGGAATAAATTTATATATTAGAGCTGAGTTGCATAAAATTGGTGGTAACTTATAAATAAAACAGAATATTGGCCAACAATGTCAATCTGTGACCTCACGCCTGCTTCAAGTTCATTCTATGTAGAATATCTGCCACGTTCAATTGTTAATTTCTCTAGAACCGCACATGGGAAATGAATGAAACTTTCACCAGGATGCTTAGAATATATCCCCCTCTAGCATATCAAAAATAAATAAAAAAAAAATAATAATATTGTTTATTCTTTTAAATACAAACAAAGTTCAACAAACAATACCTTACCCGAAAGAGAGTCATCTTCAACACTAACGTCATTGAAGTCTGTCCAGAGAATAAGTGGCCGAGGTCCTGGTGGATTGGACACACTTTTAGCACTTTTAGCAGCAGGTAGTTCGGAGTCGTAGAGGAAAAGCCTGAAAGCGAAAATATTGAATGTGGTAAGACTGCAAGACTTTTCATATACACTGAAAATCTTCACAACTGAAACTGAAAATTCCTGGTCTCACACATATAATGAGTCAGAATGAAGATTGATAAGAAGAACTGACATCAGTACGTTTGGGGGGTTACATTCCAAAATTTCCATGGTCCCCAATTTTCTACTACGAAATCTAGAGGTGACTTTTTTGGCATCATCGCTACCGCACAGTGGCCCGATTGGACTGGACCCAACGGCTGCGGAACAAAACTGTAGTAGGGTCTTAGGCGGGTCAGTGCAGTGTTGTTTTTTCTAGTCAATCACATGTGATGACGTACGTAACTCTTCAGAATCTTTTTATAGGCGAGGTCGGCAACTCGTTTTGGTGGCTATGCACATGCGTACATCCTTCAAATTGTCAGAATTAATAAACTTATCGGGCATCTGCAACACGTGTTCCATAATTTGAGTTTACATGAAAAAACCGTGAAATCATTCCTTCTTAATCCATCCGTAATATAAGGATCTAAAATGAGGTTTTGTGCAGTGCATTGTGTCTACGTTGTCTTTAAGGTCTAAAATGTTTTAATCTGTCGTAAATTAGGACTGGGACCCTTGTTTTCGTTCCGGTGGGCTAGACACTTTGTTAGTGTTGTATGCACGCACTGAAGAAAACAACGGGAGATATACATTAAGTGTGAGCTTGGTTTGTGTATCCCATGCTGTCACTCACAATTCAATGCGGCAACGAAAAACCGAACTCGCTCATTATACTCACCTTCTCTTGTCGTCTACAGATGGTATGACGATTTCAGAGTTTGCGCTTCCCGAGGGGCACTAGTGGTGAACTAAGTAGACTAATTTAGTGGGTCGTTATATTAAGCTTAGCTTAAGAGGAAACTTTTCAATGATTTTTAATCAACACTCTACAAACTGTTGAATTTATTAACTTTTTCCGAAACTGATTCTTTATGCCTCCTTTCAAAACTGTTTCGTGAAAGTATCACAACTGGGTTACACGAAGCACCTGTTGTTGCCAAATTTTACCCCACGGATGTAAGTTTTTACCACTTTGGATAATTTTATCTTGAAGTTTAGTCGAAGGCATATGGAGCAAACAACAATTCTACAAATTCGTTATTGAACTGTAAAGCAGTGTTGTAGTCGCGACAGGCACATCCGAGACCAAAATAAGTTGGCAAAGTGATCAGAAAGTTGTAGTCTTTTGGGCAATATTATATTCTTTTGAGCCAAAGTATTTTTTTAATAAATCAAAAAAATACTTTAGTTCAAAGAATAAAGTTTGCACAAAAGACTATCCTAGAGGAGCACTACCATTGGTTGACGCGGAGCATAGAGAAAATTTTGAAAATCTCGACCCCTCAGATGGCCAAGATTTGCGTTTTCATGTTTGTATTACAGTCTTCATTTCTAGCTTTCGTTTTCAAAAAATCAGCAACTTGCCAAGTGATCACAAAATTGCTACATAAAAGTACCCCTTCTTCTGTTTAAATGGTTTTGAATCTTTTCGGGGGGAGGGGGAGGAGGACATACATCTTAATTGAAAATGTGCTAATGTTTCTCTTTTGTGACCCTTGGCTAAAATCCAAGATCCGCAGATCTGATGAAATTGATGATATGACCACCCAATCTCCTGACTATTAGAGATTTTACTCTTAACATGTTTTGCATGATAAATGGCAAACTATAGCTCACCGCACCTGAACACCCTCTGCTCGTCTGCCCGCGTCTCGTACGACTGTGCCGGTCAGAGAAGGAATCCAAGGGATGAGCTCTTCTCCTTTGAAAGTGTTTGAATAAGTAGGCGTTCTTGCATGCAATCTAATGCCACAAATGCTTCCTTTTTAAGTGAAATTTGGAAATTGACAAAATTTGTATATTTTTAGGAATTAAAAAATGGCATTACTGATGGGGGGAGGGGGGCGGGGGAAATCCCTGCCCTTTGAAAAAATTCGAGAACTTGGGTGTCCTTACATGCAATCTGGTGCCACATATGCTATATTTTGAAGGAAAAACTGTGTTATTAAATTACGTATTTTTAAGATCTCAAAAAATGGCATCCGTTAACGGGGATGGCCCAATGCCCTCCTTGCATACACCACTTACTGTGTTACGTTATCCTCAGTGATCAAGTCAAAGACCGTCTCACCAACTGACAGAAAAAAGTTTAGCTCTTATAGATAGAGTCTGTGGACTCATTAGATCAATACATTTTTCTCAATGACTAAACCTATTTCTCAAAGCAATTGACGTTTCATAAAAGCAAACTATGAGTTTACAAAGGTAAGGTGAGGTTAGATAAAATTTATTGGTATCTATCATTAAATGCTAATGGTCAACAAGCATCCCATTTAAAATGAATGAATAAATAAATAAAGTTATCTAGGCATCTTACAATGCGCATAACACTTCACTTTTTCATTGTGAAACATTCGTTTTATTTAAAAACAAAATAAAAACGACAAATTTTGGGCGGTCTCGAAGCGAGACCAGAACAATTTCCGAGACCGCAAAGGTCCAAGACCGAGACCACGGGTTGTCGAGACCGAGACCGGGGAAAACCGGTCTAGAGTACTGCAACACTGTCACAGGTGGCTGTCACAGGTGCAAAGAGTACACAAGGCAACAGTAACAAATGCAGTGAGTCCATTGGCCAACCGATCCTATGTGCGCCTAATTCTGTATCCACGTGGGCGAATTTTACACCGATCTGCATGTCCTTTGCAAAGATCAGTGGTGTAGCCACGTGTACATTGTTATTCTTAAAAAATGACGTCAGTGGTGACGTCAGTGACTAAGGTCTATAGACGAATCCGATCAGCGCTTGTTTTTAGCGACTGTAGGCAGCCATTTGTGTGGTAGATCAGCCTTAAACAGTCCTCATTTATTGTATATATGATTTTTAAACCTTCAATTCCAGTGAAATTGAGGGAATCAAATAAAATTTAGTGTACAACCATCCATGATAGACGTATGCAAGGAAATTGAAACATTAAAAGGTGATAGACCCTAGTTATGACCTACTGAAATCAGACCATCACTTGCTGTCCGGAATTGTCTATAGGGAAAGAGGGTGAATGTGCCGCTGAATGTTAGGAGCACTAACTTAACCCTAGCCCTGACCTTAATCTAACCCTAACCCAAACCCAATGCTAACCCAAACACAACCTCACACTAATCCTCATTAGTTTAGTGTTAACTTACATTTTGCGACACCGTCGTAGTGTAAAAGACTCATTGACTGATTTTATCCCCTAATTGATGTTTACAAATGTCACCACAATCGTGAGATCACTGCACCAGCAAAACCGATCGTGCACGCATATGCTTCTGGCATGTTCTTTGCCAACCAATGCCAGCCAGTGAAGTAATCGTGAATGATAGAAGTTTTCACCCACGTCATTGAGTTATGCTTCTCTCTGTTTTGATGGACAATGTTCAGAAATTATTACTATATAAGGTGCTTTTGCACGACAAACGTGCGTATCGAAAAAAAAAACACCTGCGCGTGAACGGCGTCGGTAAGCATATCAATAAGAGACGTGCTGTCGCGTGGAAAACCTCTCATTAAATTGGTAAACAATTCTGCCAATTAGCAAAGTAAATGGGAATAGAGGCTTTTCAAATGACGTCAAAATACCCCGGCGGCCATTAACTACATGTTACTACTTAGAAGGCCCTTAGAAATCCTGAGCTTACAATTTCTCTGAGTAGACCAAACTCGATGCGCTTGCTTCATGAATGTGTACACACCGCGCATACCACAATGCTCGAGGTGCAGTGCGTTCTACACAAAGCCTCGTGTATTTGGCATGGTTGTCCCCCAGCATGACGGATCCGTGGCGTAACTGCAAAACCTCTATAGACGAATCCGATCACTGCTTGTGTTCAGTGCTCGTTGGCAGGCATGAGTGGGGTCCATCAGACCATAGTTATTATACCTTTCCCTGGTTAGGAAACTCCGAGAACTGACTGCTTATATTGAGATTCCGGTTTTCATCAGCTACGTGACGTTGATAGTACAGTAGAGCCTTGTTGTCGGGCTCTCCATACGTACTTTACATATGCAGACAGGGTAAACCGATTTCTTCTTCGAGTCTCTTGTGAACAATTATCAAACTGTAATGACTTCAAGTAGGGCGTATATTATTGCAAAAGGTTTGATTAAGATTTCTGTCTTAAATTAGAACGGCCGTAAAGCGAGAATAACTGTACCCAAACTAAAATAGCGGGACGATCGAAGGCTGAGCTAGTAACAGTAACTTGGTTAATAGCACACCCAACAAATCCGCGAAATTGCGAAGCACGTAGCAATCGCACTGTTTAACGTTAAGACTAGTGGGATTAAACCATTTTAACAATCGAGTGTAACGATTCATCAGACGAGTGTATTATACAGGGGTGGCGCCAGGATTTGCCCGACAGGGGGGCCAAGCTCCCCGACAGGGGGGCCAGCAGTTCAAGGCTCCGACAAAGGCGATGGGTTATTCCCGGTGGGACGTAACTTGACAGAATTTGCCGGCGCCGAAATTTTTGGCCTTTTTTAAACAAACACTTAAAAACCTGAAGTTTATTTTTTGAAAAAAAATTGGCTTTTGTAATGACAATTAAAAATTGGGGGTATTTATTGAAGAATCTATCCTCGATATGAACAAATTCAAAAACGTTTTACCTCCGACAGCTGAAATTCTGTTGGGGTTATGCATTTAATCGTTCTTGTCCTACGTAATAAGGTCTCAAGACGGGACTTAAAGTTTGCCCGAAATGTTTTTTTTGTCCTTTTTTGAACCAAGATTTGAATATTAAGAGCTAATTTTATATCAGAAATTTTGGAAATTAATATAAGAAAATTGGGTTTTTGGTAAGGTTATAATAAAAAATTTGGGTTCCTTGTTAAGTGATACTCCTTTCAAGAGCAAAATTAGGTAGAATGTCGGGGTGATTAACAGAGTTGCCTGGTTATTTGTTGTACTAAGTGTCCATCAAAATTGGAAAATTTTGCCACTTTTAACAATCTGAAACTTATATTATGACAGATTTTGGTATTTTTATGGAAGCATTTGACCTTCTTATAAGAAAAATCAAGTAGGGGTAATCTGTAGTTTTGTACAGCTTTGTTGGGGTTACGACGGGAGTGTTTCAGTTTGGAAGGGGACGAAATTGTTTTGTTTTTCTTTTGTCCGAAAAATATAATGTTGCCCCCAAAACTACAAGTGGAGCTCAGAGATAATTTTGAAAAATTAAGAACCTCCAGAAAGTAGGAAAAGGCTTTTCTACGGCCGGGCTGTTAACTAGAGAAAAAGTACCGATATAGTCATTACTTTGAGCTTTTTTTCGAAATAAAATTTTCACTTTGTAATACTGCCTCAAAACGAAGAATAATATGCAAGCATGCATTGTTCTGTTAAGTAATTTTTTTTGGACCAAAACACTATCTAAGCGAAGCGCCACCCATCAGTTGGCGCGGAACGTAAAGAAAATTGTTAAAAAAAGAACTAACACCACAGACACCCGAAAATGGCATTCCCCAGACTTGAGCAGTCGTTATTTTGAGCTTTCCTTTGAAAAGAAATTTCACTTTAATAGAAAAATAAACTTGGTAAGTGATCAGAAAACTACCAGATAAAAGGTACGGTACTGCTACAATCAGATGTAATGGACTTTTTTCTTTTCGGGGGGGGGGGGGGGGGAGCTATGCAAAAACATACTGTTTTTTTTACTCTACCAGGAATCTTTCTTATATTCAATTGCAATATCCACTAAAAAGATGAAATTTTCTTCGTGACTGCCCGAACTCCAGACAAAATGATCTTACTTCCGTATTTGAAAAAATGTCACGTTACAAGGTGGCTTCAAATGAATTTTCAGTCAGACTTAAGGGGAGACATATTCAAGCCATTGTTTATCATTATGTGTAGCCCAAAATGGCCTAGCCGATTTTCGCTACCGTTTCTAGAATTCGGCTGTCGGGACAGGCCATATGGCAGACCATTTGGCAATGCATGTCGAACGGACCTTTGCCAGAGGGTAGGGAGGACTTTAGAAAAAGACCATTGGGCAATGCCTGCACATGAAAAACAACTTGTCAGTTTTTGTAAGGAAAATTTGGAATTGTCAGTTTCCTTGAATATGGTCTTCTAGTAAGCAAAATCAAGAAGATCGCCGGGCTGCCGGGGGTGACTGAAGTTATCAGGCCCACATTTTTTATCGTGGGCCTGTATATGAAAGATCCCCGATCAAATTGGATTTTCTCTCAACAACAGCGGGAGGAAGTCTTCCCCAACGGGGCATGACCTTGCGCACACGGACTGAAGATGGGAGGAGGGATAGCAGAGCTAAGAAGTGATTAAAACCGATTAAAGGTCAGGTCACACTATAACGATATCGGATCGGGTTTCGCTCCGATTTTTGTGAGGGTTAATTAATATCTCCTTCATCTTTGGTCGGAAAGAAATAAAAATTTGCCAACCAGTGTAGACTACGAAATTCTAAGTAACTTATACCAATTATTCCGTGACGTCACATCCACAGATAACTTTTATTGGATACGCATTTGACAATGTGACGTCACGAAATAAGTAGTATGCATTTGACTTCCGTATTCCTCTTTTACCGATCGTATATTTACACAGGATGGCAAATTTTAGGTTCTTTCCGAAAACGGATGGAGGAAATTTTAACTAAAACTGACAAAAATCGGATAGTAATCCGATCCGATATCACTGAAGTGTGTACTAGGCTTAACTTCCATGCATTAAAAATAGGGTTACAAACGAAAAAAAAAATCATAAAGAAAAAAAAAGTTCACGATTATCCATCCAGTAACTTCAGTCCTTTACGTTCTTCATTTTTAGGCCGTCGGCAAAAAATGCCGCACTTCCCGACGGGGGATGAGATAGGACAATTAAGGTACACAGAATGAGGTATAACAGAGCTAAGAATAAGTGATCGAAATTCGATTCCCAATATGCTTAAAATAGCATTGCAAAACAAAAAAATGTGTTCAAGATCACCCACCTGGTAACTTCAGTCCTTTTAGTTTTTTTAATTAATTAATTATTTAAGTAATTAAATCAATTGATTAATTAATTTTATTATTTTAGGCCTCCCCGACGAAATCGCCCACCTTCCCCGACGGGGGGGGGGGGGGACAGTGTTCCCCGACGGGGGGGGGGGGCATGGCCCCCTCGGCCCCCGCTGGCGCCACCCCTGGTATTATACAATATTTATCAATAACTTTGGTCGTACAAAATTTTAGAAAGCCCACCTGGCGTAATGAAGTAGGTCTACTTCACCCTTACCCCACACTGACTGCGGTATGATAAGCCTGTATGGCCTACTGAATGTTCTCAGCGAAGGTCTCCAAACGCCAGGCCTCGGAACCAGTAATTTACGCTTAAAAAAGAGAAAATGAAATCCGAGAACATAGGATTCCTTCATTTATTCTAAAATCTTACAAACTTACTGATTAGGAGGCCGCTTGCAGTTAGCCCTTGGTCAACTCTAATTTCATTTCCCAGCAGAAACAGTTCATAATTCAGTGGAGCCATATCGCTACCGATCGATCGTGTGCACCTTCATAGTCCAGTGATGAACTTTTTTGAAGAGCTCAACATCCTTTTACCTGTTTACGGACAGTTACGGACGCACCTTACAAAAACTATGAACGTACATACAGTTTCTACGTCTGTGCATACGCAGTGTACGTAAGGAGTTTCCAAGCCAGGGAAAGGTATAATATCTATGATCAGACCTAAATCGTCTTTATTGTTGCCTACATGAATGCAAACCCTCATATTCAGTGAAACTGAGGGAATTAAGATACAATTTAGTGTACAATCATCCATGGTACAGGCAAGCGAGGAAATTGAAAAATTAAATGTTGATAGAACCTTAATCATGTCTGACTGAAATCAGGCCATCGCTTGCTGCCCAGATTCGTCTAAAGATAAACACCTGGACTTTTTACAGATTGTTTGCAGAAGGGGGCATTCAACAAAGAGACCATTAGCGTTAACACTGACCATACGTCGGTACGTATTTTATGAAAGTATACTTTTCGGACAGAACACTACCCAAATTGCCAATGATCACTTTTCACAGATTTAGCTAAAACTGATTGCTTTCCTTACATTTTTAGCTATCAAGCCAAGTGAAATAATTTTAAAGAACTTTCCTTGTTTGCTAGAAGTAAGGCAGTGACCCACCGTCGCACTCAGGATTTCTGAATAAAGGCTGAAAATTGTGGGAAAATGATTGGTCCCGACGACACTTTTTGTTGGCTTGAAGCGTCAGCAAATTTTGGCTAAAAACACCTCTCGGATGGCTGGGAATAAGGGAAATGGCAAAGATTAGATCGACTGTGGGAGGGTGCCAAGCTTCCCGATTGGGGTAATCCGAATCTCGAAACCCCGACAAAGACAATGAGCTCTCGGTGGGACATGAATGGCTGAATTAAGAACACGCGTAGGTTAAGGTGATTCTTTTGAAGATAATTTGACTTTTGGAAGAAATTTGGCTTCTTTCAGAACAATTAAAAAATCGGGGTGTTTAATGAAGAACCTGGGAGACTGAAATTCGTTCGGGGTTACGCACTTTATTGTCAGACTAAGTGTGTGCGCACTGCTAAAGCTTTCAGAATAAACAAATAAAGTTCACTTTAAATTATATTACCAAGCTGTAAAGTGATCAGACAGTTATGAATTTTTGGCCGAAAAATATTTTTTTGCGCCGAAGACTACCTGAGTAACTATTGGTTGGCGCGGAGCGAAGAAAAACGTTTGAAAAAGCTTAACCCCTCAAATGGCTGGAAATGGAACTTACTAGTTAGATTGTTTAGGAGAATCTAAGCAGTCGCTGTTTTGAGTTTTCGTTTACAGAAAAATCAGCAATTTGCTAAGTCATGAGAAAATAACCAGATAAAATGCACAACTATACCATTGTATGAAATGCTCTTGTATCTTTTTTGAAGGGAAAACTATACAACGGAGTTGAAAACATGTTAATTTTTTCTTAACTCTTGTCGGCCAATCCGGACATTGTGTTGCGTCACATGTAATCACAGGCTGAAGGATAATTCCCTGTTAGGCCACAGGCTCCCCAAATTCTTCTATTTCTCAGGCAAATGTTTGAAAAAATTTGGTATTCGACCATTCTTGTTTGTGAAAGACTGTAATATAAAGCTGAAAGAGCATTTTATGCTGCCGAATTTTTTGCGAATGTTTTAACCTCGCTGATTTTTCATGAAAATTACACCGCACTACGATGATTTTCCCTTTCTTCGGGCATATCCTAAGGAGTTATTTGAAAAACCATGTCAATTTTTCACAAAATCAATTGGGTGCCCAAAGTTCGCTAAATTCCAGCTCGATTTTCCCAACTTGCCCGAATTTTAAATCTTTTTGTTTGATGGGTGCGGGACTGAAGTGTATCAGGTTTACATCTTTATCGTACTGATGAGTGCTCTGTGACAAAATTGGATCGAAGGCATAGTCCCGGATCCCTCTCCACCCAAGTTTTCGAACACTTACCAGCCGAAATATTTCAACAAAGACACGAAGCTTAAAAACTCTTATTCACCTGGTTTTGTTTTTTATAATAAAGTACTTGCTTTCATACAGGGGCGATAAACAGCTACAAAATGACAATGTTGCAAAGAATTTTCACTTCAGTAAGTGACGGACTAGTATGGCAATTTCCAAATATATCTTGTGTAATGAGATGAAAATTACCCTTTCAGATATAACAGAAACATTAATGTATATAACCTACTCAAGAATAATGAAAAAGTTATGACTATGAGAAGAAGTTCTTCGGTTACCAGAGTGGTTTGGTGGTTTGTCTCAGTCCTAAACCAATGGAGTTGCTCCTGTACCAACCAGGAGCAAAATATTGCGTCTTCGACTCCATGGTTACTGGAAGTCGTTTGCGTTTCCTGGGCACAGCTCAGTCCAACAATGTTGGCGTAAATGGAGCGTTTGGGACGTTATCGCTACCACACCTAATTGAAATGTTTATCAGTAAGATTTACATAAAATAAAATAACATAAAGTGATTACATTTAATAATTTATTCCACAAACATTGAATTGACAATACAAACGTTACCGACAAGTTTCAATATATTTCAAAATTAGTAATTCGGGAAATTTGAAACAAACATCTTTAAGTTGCGATATTGGCTTTGATGGCCTTCTTCTTTCGTTGCTTTTTCTTTGTCAGTTGCGTAGCCTGATCAGTTAGTTTTTGGGTCTTTATTTGTTCTGAAAGTCTGCACGCCCTTTCCCATCTCAGTTGGTATTCATTGGTGTCCTCTCTTATAAGAGGAGTCCTGCAACAATATAACAACGTAAAATATCTAGGTTTGGCAACCGGAACATGAATTTCTACTTTCCTACCACTTGAAAAGTATGTGTGGTTTAAGTCTGTATATTGATTACCTAATATTTTTCCAAAGTCCTTGGGCTCTCTTGCTAAGAGCTTTGTAGATTCCAGCCTCTTCTCCCAAATAAGTTCTCCTTGGTGGATCTACTCTCTGTGCATGTGTAGGTTGATAATAAAATACAGTCTACTACAGTAGTAAGCATAACTAGACAAACGTGATGTAATAATAATTTTCACTTACGTGTACTCAGAGAGATCTTGGTCGAAAGTAGACTTGAAGCCAAAATGAGTCTCATTATATTGGAACATTTCATTGCAGTCCCAAGATGGTTGCCCGTCCTGTTAATATTTTAAGATGGAAGAACTTTTTAGTGACCATAAAAGTTTCCTACCAGTTTCCCTAGATAGAATAATTGGTGAGGATTTGACGGTAAAACAATATTCCGAAAAACCGGAATTTAATGTGAGGTTAGTACATAATCGGTGAAACCTGAAATTTGTTTAACCGAGTAAGGAATTTTGTACGAAAAAAAGTGCGACAACCAATACCTTGCCAGTAAGGACGTCATCGTCAGCGGTGACGTCATCGAAGTCTGTCCATGGGATAAGTGGTCGGTGTGCGGATGGTTGGGACACACTGTTAGCAGTTGTTAGTTCCAAGTCGTACAGAAATGGTCTGAAAACGGAAGGCAAAAGTAATGGTTGGTTCAAAGACCACACATGTAGAGGGCTGTCGTTTTCGGAAGGGGGGCTACCGGATTTATTGTTTTTTTTTGGGAGGGGGGGGGGCACCGGGCTTATTAATCGATATTTTGGGGGTTTAGAGGTGGGCCTAAAGAAGAGAGGTAAGTTGAAGAAATTGCAGAATTTGAAAGGAGCATAGGGGATCAAATACAAAATCGTACTAAAATTTCCATTTTTTACCACTTATATACTAATGTTTTCCATTTTTCTATAAATAATAGAAAGGATGCATAAAATCAGAAAAATAATCAAAATCTGAAACAGATAGGCTTGTACGCCAGCTCCCGGTTTTATTAGTAATAATGCTTGGCCCACCTTATGGAAAGCCCTTTTTAACATTAACCTCGCAATACCTCTTAAAGGGGAATGTATTTTAGTTTTTTATCACTTTAGTGATATTAAATTTCACTTAAATGGAATGACATTGATGGCTACCGTTTTTCACTTGACCTGAATTTAATTTCATCTGAGTCGAGTTGAATTCCACATAGGTGAAATTCTATTTAGAATTTCACCTAATTGATTGCAATTCCAGTTACATGAAATGCAAGTTCTATTTAACTTAGGTGAAATGTGAGTAACCAGTCTGCCGGAAAACTTTGACTAGCCAAACCAGAGCGCGCTAAAAGGGACATGCGTGCACTTTATTTACGTGCGATTACCGTACTGAACGTTTTTCATTGCCCAGATTCTTACGTAATACCCCACGTGAACGCACGTCAATCTATCGCAAGTGGAAAGCAGTGGTTGTTCGGGCGGTGTTGACGGGTTTTGCTTCGCTTGCGAGAGTGGTCATGGTGTTCAATTTTTTGGTTGTTGGCCATATGTTATTCGTTTAGCTAGTCTAGTCGTGTCCGTTTTAGCACGTAAGTGGGAAGCATTTCACTAAAGCTAAATGTGTTCACTCGCCACTGTATTTCACCTAAGTACCAGTTGAATTGAATTCCACTTAAGTTAAATTGAATTTCACTCAAGTAGCGTTTCTTTTTTAAATTGAAATCGTCGTTGAAAGGATGTCAGTCTTGATGGAATCTATGCTTAAAAGAGACAAGAAAAACATCTTCAAAATTAGCTGTCCCCATTAATGAACTTTACTCTTCACATTATGACGATGTGACGTCCCAGAATCGTTTAACCACACTCACCTCCCCATGAAGTCCGCAGGTGGTGTGACGGTTTCAGAGGTCGATGACTCTGCGCTCTCCAGAGGGGTACTGGGGACCTGTGTATAAAATGATTGATTAGTTCAGTGGTCAGTCACGTTAGGAGGAAAAATACGATATTGGGGACTTTTGAATCTTGTCAATCAAGCAAAGCACTCTAAAATCCGTTCGGTTACCTTTTTCTGAAGCAGCTACCGTAGTTAACGTATACCTCCTTGTAAAACTGCCGCGGAAAAATACCTAGTGGGATTGCAAGGCACATGTTGTTAGCCAACGTTTAACCCAATGGCTTTAAGTTTTTGCCAACTTGATTCATTTTACCCAACGGTTTAGGGTAACGGTGGACGATTAGAACCAATCGGGTAAAAGTTACCCAATTTGACTTTGGTTTACTATATAGTTGCTGCAAATATGCCATTAAACTTTAGAGAAACCGCAAAATTGTACCCCAAACTTTTAACACAATGGTACAATTTTACTTCCATAATTTTCTTGCCCTCTTTCTCAAGATTTTGTCAGTCTTCTGGTTTCCCAGCCTTCTATACACCTGCAAACATAAATATCAAAGGACCGAAATATATTTCATTCGTGTACTAATGGGCAATTGTTGAGAAATGACGGATCAGGAGCTGGAGAACTGACAAGTACCCCCCACAATAATGTAATGTTAGATGGTTGTCAGTACGTAGATTCATGCACAAGAGCTGCATGTATATTTGATAAATGAAGAAGAATCGTTCGCCCTTTTTTAAAGGCACAGTTCTCTCACCCCAAATAGTACCAATTCTCCTAACCTTCTTACTGAAGCCCTCCCACAATTGTCTGAAATTCATCCTCATCCAGACACAATCTCTGTTTATTGCTTCAGGGTGAGTATAGAAAAACTCAGTTTATAAAATCAAAACACTCTTAGTACCGTTCATGCTGTGTAATATTAGCTTTGGCACTCTGCATTGTTTGAATTTGCTGTCAATCAAAGAGCTGAGTCAATTGAGAATTTCGGTACTCGGGTACCAAAATTGTAGTTTGGGGTGAGAGGTTTGGCCCTTTAAACATTGTACCTTGCTATTCAGTACGTCTTGACCCTTGAAATATTTGGTTTAATTAACGTTATAGAGTTGTATTTAATAAATGAAGTAGACTGTACTTTACCAACACATGGTTGGACTCATCCTCCCTGGCTAGACTGTCTTGAGTAGCCGTTTCATCCAACTTGACCTTTGGCAGAGATCTCAAGTAAGACAACAGAAGGATCCGTTGTCGGGCCAATTGCTTTTCTGCATGAAAAGGAAATAATGTGCGACTTTTATGGCTAAATAATTTATAATTTGCTTTTTACCACCAAATTATTATTAAAGATTATCAGAATTGTTCCATGTCCTTGCCCCCAGTTGCCCCTCCGACACTAAGTAAGGTCAGTTCGGAGTTAGGTCAACCAAAGAAGTGAATACCTCTTTTGGGACTTTACTGGGATTTCGTACAAAGAAACATGCTGAAATCTCAGGAGTTTCAGGGGCTTTCTACTGAATTCGCTCTTCCCCATGACGTTCACCCATTGGTGAGCGGGCTTCGCTTTTGGTTTTGCACTGCGGTGGGGAAATTTTGCCACCCAACATTTTCCTTTGTCCGAAGTTCCGTCCCAGTTTTGACATTCTGGTGCCGTCATTGTACTTTCATCAGCGTTTATTCTCGCTTTCACAGTGAGGGTATCTAAGCTTTGATGAAATTTAATCATTTCTATTTAATGTAAAAGTTCTCTTCCCTTTAATACTCACTCTTACGCATTCGGCTTCTTCGCCTTTTCTTTGTCTTTAACAACCTCCTTTTCACCCAAGAAATGGTCGTTATCTCCTCTAAGAGTATAAATAAATAAAATAAAATAAATGAAAATCCATTAGTTATACATGTAGGCTATATAAATTATGTAACAAGGGTGGGATCATCAATAAAATCAAATAAATCGGAAAAAGTAAGTTATACTCAGTTGTTGATAAGTGGCGCAATTGATGAAAGGAATTAGGGCAGGAAAAGGTAATCCTCTTACAACCCTGATCACAAACCCACACTCGTGATGCACGTCCACCCGACCACCCACTCACACCCACACACACATATATCAGGGAATTTCATTACAGCCCTTCAGAACACCTTTGAAATGAGGTTTGCGAATTCAAGGTCACGTAGTAATAGCCTACTTTACAATTATTTATTTCTTTAGGGGTACCTCATCTCAAAAATTAAAAATATATATTAAGCAGCATGAAAAATTGATTCTAACAGGCCAACTCCCTTCTTCATAGGACATTCTTGAGCCGAGATAAAAGATGTTCAAGTTTATTTACCCATATTACAGTGGTAAATTGCACAATAATTTGTGATGTCATTGTTGTACTGCTAAGGATACAATCTTTATATTTCTTTGTTTTTCTGAAAGTTATCGCACCTTGCACAAATGTGTGATAGCACTCTTACTCTTACGGCGTAATGAAATTAATTAAGCCCTCTCCGTGCAGCGTGGTACGCAAAAAAGCAGTTTAATGTCCTCAATTTTAAAGGGAAACAAAGTAGGTTATGTTAGTTGTACAACAAGAAAGTCCCAAATTATTGCGCAATTGACTAATTTGTTTATTTGAACTAATTTCAGCTTTCATATCTCAGCTCTTGAATGTCCTATGAAAATGGGAGTTGCAAATTTTTTGACTTGAGGTACAGTTTTCTGTTTAGAATGAAAGAAAGGTAAGTCTCACCTGAATCGATTGAAAGATAAAAAAGAAATCTGAGACAACAATTTTATATTCTGAATCTTAATCCATTCGTCCCTTCCGTTAGCTCATACTAACTCCAGCCTACATCTATGAAACTAAAATTTTGTAAATCCAGAACCTCATTTTATCTTCTTTTTTTCATTTATCTTTTCATTTAGACTTTTACTATAAACTTGATTTTCCGGAGCGTCTGCAGCTAAAAAATTACCAAGGTACCTAATGAGGCAAATATTTTCCAGGGGATGCAATTCTTTAAGTGCAACCAACGCGTGTAAAATGCACCTGATGCAATGGCAAACTCCAACTCCTATGGGGCGAAAAAATTCAGGGAGCTTTCACCCCCTCCCTACAACTCCCTTAGCTATCCTCAATTTCACCGGATATCGAGTTAATCGCTGTATGGGACCTCTTGAAATGTCGGAAACATGAAGTTTTATTGCAGAGTGGTCGAATTTTGGGGGACGGAACAGCAATGCAATTTACTCAGAGAAAAATTATTGACAAATGCGGATGGGGTGAACATTGTTTAAACAGGGTTTTGCCTGGGTTTCCACCTAGGGTTCGATTATGCCTTGGGATGAGTTAGGATGTATGTTAAGATTCAGTCACCAGGGGTAAGGTTAGGGTTAAGTAACCTTTAGAATAAGCAATTTCTGAATAGAATTAGCAATTTCTAAAAGCAACGTCATCATATAAATAAGAACTAGTTTACCATGTTTTGAGGTTTCAAGGTGACGTCCTCTCCCTAGTTTCATGTATTAATTAGTTAGTTCTTTGAGACGCCCTAGTAGTCAATTTCAACCATTTCCTCCCCAACTAACCTAATAAGGCCTAACTAGGAATCATGGGCGTCCGCAGAAAAAAAGTCAGGGGGGGGGGGCAAAATTTCTAGGGAGGGGCAAAACCTCCAAGTCACCATGAATTGACACAAAGCATGCGAAAATTTCAGTCCAAAATGCCTCCCAGATCTCCGGAAATGGCATTTCTAAAGCCTATTTTTCGCATAGGAACTTGGAAAACACGTTTTGTTCGGGTTTTTGCTTTGATTTTTAGACGTTTTTTCAAATTTTTGATTTTCCAGGGGGGGGGGGGGACAAGTGCCCCCCCCCCTTGCCCAAACCTGCGGACGCCCATGCTAGGAATACATTGAGTAGTATATGTAATACTAGAGGAGAAATGACGGCGATATTCGAGTATGTTGGCTTCGAGTATGTTGGCTTTAAACGAATCAATTTGGATGTCACATAAACAACTTACCACACCCTCGCTCACGCCATTCTAAGATCCACATTATCATTGCCTCAATGATAACGAAAAGACAAATGTAGAAATAATCCTCCATTGGATTCACTTTGTAAAAACACAACTTGATTCGCTGGTATGGTAAATATTAATAATAATGAAAACGTTGCTTAAGCATTATGTTTGTATCAATGTTGAAACTTCATTTTGTGACGAAATAATGGTCACATCTTCTTTTTGAAGTTGCGCGTATTAAGGGTGTTAACGCTCACGTCACTAGCATTGGTTGACATAGGCCTAGAGCATAAGATGCAAGAGCACATGCGTGCATGTTAGCTGTTGTGCGAGTAAAGGTTTGCGCGATTGCACGCAGTAAGAAGACCAATTGGAATCCACCTTCCATTGTGCACCTACGTGTCACTGCGTTTTGTATCTCTCTGCTTTTCCATCCAAGCGTCCATTTTACAACGATTGTTACTATAAGGTGCTGTTGTATGAGCGTTTCGGTAACACAATGACTTCCTTTGATCATTTCCATCCAGTGGTAGTAACTGGCTTATGCATGGACCTAATGATTGGCTAGTTTTTATGGTGTCTTCACCAGCGCACCTTTATTCACGCATTTAAATTCTTACGCGCTTACAATGAATAAACCTTGATCTCTAGTTTAGAAATACTCTTATTTTTTAACATCTGCGTAGGACCCCAAAGATATTACAAGCATAGATACCAAACTTAAAATGGCGCGGTGACTCAATGACCCCGCACTATACACAGAGAAGTGTATCGTACGCGTTTAACAGTCGCTTTAAAAATGCACGAACGCTGACCTCTAGGTACAATGGAAATTTCTGTCACGCATCCACACTTACACTTATGCGCGCAGATAACCGAATAGAACTGTGCGCATTCCAAATGAGCTCTTCCGTCCCTCCATTTGAGCCTTCGTTAGGAGTCAGCGCACTCAACAGTATAAGGATAAGAGCTGGGAATCTACGTTTATAATATCTTTGAAGGACCCACTTAGGACCCCAAAGATAAAAAAACGTGCATTGAAGTGAGGTAGGCCTAACATTGCATTGAACCATTTCAAGACGACGAAACGAAAATGAAACTATCTAACAGTTGCAAGCAACCGCTCTTTGTTCCCGTTATCTGGAATGCACTTTGGTGTGTTTGTAGATGGGTTTACGGCATATTTGAATACTGGCAGTGCAGGCGTGCGCATTATTAGGAAGTATGAGTCGGAGACAGATTACATATTGTCCGACTGACAAGACGGGCGGTCCCATCCAATTGAAAATTGAGCAATGATTTTACTGTGTATCTTAGCTCTTCCTAGAGCAAAAATGATGTCTCCTAATGACCAACACAAAGGAAGTACCTATGAGTAGAGAAACAGAGAGTGCTGAGAGTAATTGCCCACTATTGTGGGGGAGGAGGAGATAAGGAGATTACCCCTTTTTGACAAATGTTTCTTCTTGAAGAGGAATAAGATGCAAAATGGTGCAATATTTGAAGAATTTTGATGTATTTTGAACTTGCATACTGTCAACGGGAGTCCGCCCTTGCGTTGCTCGGTCAGATCTGTCTCGAGTGATTTCCGTGGACTGAGTGACTGATTTACCCCGACTATTCTAAAAGGTGGGAAGGGGTGTGCACATGTTATTGGAAACGGTTTCTCTCTCTTTTCTTATGACACAAGAATTGACTGAAAATAACACAAATGAATTATCAACATATCTATGGTAGAGAGTTTGATACGTAAATTAGTGCACACAGAACGTTCCTTATCTTATGATAGTCTATACTATACATCTCTTGAAATGGGATAGAGCATCTCATATTTGAACGTTAACCTGTTTGATTGTATATGTTAAATGAATGAGTGAGGTTCATATCTGAGCTGCATTTAAAGGGACTAAGTTCATACGAAAACAAGCACATCGAATCGAAAACAACTACAACTTGTAGTATGTGACACTAACCTAGCTAGGACTTTTGTTTTTGGGTATCCGGCCAACTGCACAATCTAAAATCATGTTTTGCTATTAAACAGTTACTTTGCCACCCACTTTGTAATAATTTTTAAAATCTAAACATGTCCAGCTATTAAACACTAAACGTTTAGCAATTAAACGTTTTTAAAAGTAAAATTTTTAGGAATTAAATGCGTGTGTTTAGTATTTAAACGTGTTTACAAAGTGGGGCCAAAATCTGTAGAAAAAAGCGTTTTTTCCTAAACACATTTTTCTCAGAGTGTTGGGTCTTATTGCTGGCCTGGTCGGGGAGGTTCTGAAGGGATTGATGCTTCTCTCCCCTTTGAGAAACTTTTAATAAACCCACATGCAACCATATGCAACTTACATTTGGCATCATTTGGAGTCGCAATTTTTCCGTATCAAAAAGTTGGTACACACATGCGAACACAAATCATAAAATGCTGATTTTCATTAAAAAGAACTGAATTTTGACGATTTTAAATTTTTTGTCGTCACACATCAGGGAAATTCCGCGAAAGTAGTTCATACAAGTTATCATTACCCAAATCCATGCGATTTACATCAAAACTAGAGATCCAATCAAAACATTCAATTCTTCTCCTCCTGATACCTGTGGCTGCACACAGCTCCTAATCACACACTTTATGCCGTGTTAATATATATTTTTGGCTTCACGCATTCATCCTTTAAATTAGAATGAAAAACACTTTTTGCCATATAGACACCAAGCCCACCACTTGATGCGGTTTGCCACCCCAAAAGGGGTGTGTCCAATCAAAAAAAATATTTACTCGGTATGTTTAACTGGTAAAACCAGTTAAACAAGACCGCAAGGTCTAAACACAATTGCGAATGCTGTAAGTAACGAAGCTTTAAAAGTATAGCCCTTTGCCAGAGGGTCGAGAAGACTTTAGAAAAAGAGTGCCCACACACTTATAACATTTTAACTTTTCGTTATGCATTACCTTTTTCAGAATTCGATTGGGGTGGAGCTTGGACCAAAGACTTCGGCTAAGTCAATGTCTGAAGAAGATCTAGGATTGGATTAATTTCTTTTTTAAGATGAGAAGTTTAAAGCGGTAGGTCTCATATCGGATGCAGATGAAGTTACCGTCAGTTAAACAACAGTTCATGCAACTTTTCTCCATGTGGACCCTGGAAATGCCAAGAGGTAAAAACAAGAACCTAAGTAGTAAGCCTTAGATTTCACTTCTCGGACCTCGTCCACGACGAAATGACGTCATTATGCCTATGCTGTTTCTAGCGCGACAAGATATATCACTACACCAAGTTGTAAAATGACAGGCGCTACGTAGGGGGTGAAGTCCAGTGGCGGAGCTGCCATATGGTCGGGGGGGGGGGGGCGGTCGCCCCCCTGACGGACCAAAATCATCTGTCGGCGCCCTTTTGGGGGTTTCGACATACTTTACTCTTGCACCATTTTTGGCAAAAGACATAATTTAATAACGTTGTTGTAAGGCCTAGATAACAAAATGCTCAAACAGCCACCGATAAATGTACTAACTGCACTTCATTCTGATGAAAATGGTCATCTTCTGTAATTTAGGGATAGGTTTTGCCGCAAACGTATCTTCATGCTTTATACGCACTAATGAATGTTGTCGCTGTGCTAAGTTCGTTGCTTCCACACCAAGCGAGATTATAAGCTCACAAAATACACAGACTGACATTAAATTAACCCTCCCGTCCAGTAAAAGATGTTGCAAAGGGCGCAGCAATAATTGTAGTGCAAATAGCCCTCTTGTTGTCGGGGATAATTGTCAACATAGACAATAAAAAAACGTTTTTCAAAATCATTTGAAGAGAACATTCAGGTTAAAATAAAATGGAAATGTTATCATAGTGGTAATGATTTAAGGTTGTAATTAGTAGTTTTCATTTTGCTTTCCTTCAAGTGACCAATATCATAATAAATGTCTATTTCTCACGATGCACGATAATTCTATGAACTGCTTATTTCTGTACTTCCGTGGTCTAAAATGCCAGAAATTGCATCAAAAAAGCTTAAGTGTAGGCTACTTTTATTTATTATGAATTCGGTATCTAGAAAGCCAAGCCGACCTCTTGTCTTGGCTATTTCTTTTAATGTAATTAATTAATGGCTATTTCAGAGTAGTCGCATGATATAAATTATCCCATTTAATGTTTCCTCGTGTACTTATCTTGATTTCCAGGTGCCAAAAATGTACACCTAACGGTGATTACTTTCCATAACTTTTCCCTCTGTATGATTGCTTGCTATTTAGCTCTAGCAGGTTTTATCTTTACGTTCAAAAAGTAGCCCATTATTACATTAAAATCTTAAATCGAGACCTGACAATAACACACAAAATATAATGACTGCCTTTATACTAGAATGTAGAAGAGAAGGATAGAAACCTGCGCGCCCGCAGGAAGGGGCAGGGGGGGGGGGAACTTTCCCTCTCCTGGAAAATAAATAAAAAAAACTGAAAAAAACGAAGAAGAAAAATTAACATCAATATTTCTTAACAATTCACTCAGTGTTTGCCCTATTTATATGCGGTAAATAGGCTTTAGAAATGTCATTTTCAGCCATCTGAGCGGCATTTTGGGCCAAAATTTTCTTACGCTCCGCGCCAACTCATGGTGGCGCGGAGCTTTCCCCCTACAAGAATTTAGCCCCCTCCCCCGAATTTTCTTCAGCGGAGGCCCATTGATAGAAATTGTAACATGTTTTAATAGAAAAACTTGCTGAGGAGAAATGTTAAAGTAGTCTTCTATCAGGTGAAAATCAAAATAATGGAAAATATGAAAAGTCGTGGCTTCGATCGTGCGGAGGCTCAGGGTATTTACTCCTTCGAAGCGCCCCTGCAGACCATTTTCGCCCCCTCTGACCGAAACCCCTAGCTCCGCCACTGGTGAAGTCATTGTACGTTGTAGCTGACGTCGACGTCCTGCAATGTAAAGCGCACTAACAGTGCGAGAAGGAACCCCCAAGTCATTCTCTTTTGCAGGGGGGGGGGGGATCTCCAATAAGCCCCACACTTTTTCAGAAACGATGAAAACTAAAATTGGTCTAATTAGAGGTTAAAAAGAACGTCAAAACTTATTTGTTTATAAGTTTGAACAAAGCAAAGAATAATGATTTTATGCGTCTTTTTTGACAATTTCATGGTCCCAAATTTCTACATAAAAGTGAAAAAAAAAATTAACATTACGAATTGTCATTACATTTTAAAAGCTGAATTGCTCCCAAACATGGCTCAATTTGTCATTTCGGTAGGGGATGTCCCCACCACAGCGAAGAAAATTCTGAGATGTTGTCCCCTTCGCTTTTGGGTGTGGATCCGCACCCAGTACTTTCTGCACTTACAAATTTTGCAAAGACTAATCAATTATTTAATTTTACTCCAATAGTCAATGCAGTTTCAATGATAAAGTCTGTCTTAAATTCGGAACAAACGAAAGGGGAAGAACAGTAGTCTCACAATTATGGAAACTTAAACCAGACATTACATAAGACGTTATATCATTATTTCAATGTATTTCATAACTGTTAAAAAGTAAATCTTTCATGATAAAGTGAATTAAGTACCGTTTCTCTTTATGGGCTTACCAAATCAGGAATAAGAATTAGTATGAAAATATTAAATTGAATAATACCGAATAAAATTTGAATATTCAGGTTCGGACGTTGGAATACGATATGCTGGCAGGGAAAAGATATCATCCGGAGCAAAGGGGTGGCCATTGGATTAGAGATGATGCAAAATTGTTTATGAAAAATAATTGCTTTGTTGAAACAGGGGCGTACAGTTTCACACGACCCTTTGGATACCGCCCTGTTTGCATCACACACATCAAAATCAAATTATGGCGAATAAATGACGTCTATGGGAGGTCCACAAGACCTCCCTGTCCGAGTCCCTTTGTTTCTACATGTTTGGGCTTGTTAGAGTAAAGGCTAAGTTATTTTTTATAAAAAAGTGCATCCTTTTTGTACTGAATCAAATGAAAATAGTGGGCCTAGCAAGAGTCTTTGTTGTCCAGGTAGTCTTCAAAAGACAATTGCCATTCCGGAATATCCTCGTTTTTCCAACGGTTGAATTCTTCTCTCCAAGACAACTCAGCGTCACTTAATGATTCTGTTGAGAGAAAAAAAATCAAAGAATTGTGTAAAATGATTAAACGTGAATAAGGAACAAATTTTATATATAAAATGTAGCTTAAATAGTAGGAAAGAACAAAATCTTAAGTATCATACAATTAAACTATGCTTAGGTAGCCTATATACACTGATACACAATAAAATGTAAGCTGTGTATTCGTTAGGCATATAACAACATCTCAAATGTTTTCCAATAGTCAGTTACTAAGAAAACGAAAAATGTGCTAGTGACTTTTTTGTATTAAGTGTGCTTCGTCTTCTTGTTATTTCGAACAGGGTAATTTTTCTTACTGCACTGATTTCTCGACACCCAGTGAAAAGGTATCATGTGTGTATATAATGACCGTTTCGAAATTAAACAGTGTTTATATTCTCACATAGTCAAAGATTAAATTTTGCTTGGACGACGTTCCTTCTATATTTTTAGATGAATCCGAAGAGCCAAGTGACTGTCTGATTTAGTCGGTCATAACTGAAATCCATCATCGGCTTTTTATCTTTCAAATCGTCTTGACTTTCCAGTATCGGTAATTGTAAACTAAAATACCTCTAGATTCTCTTATTCTCCATAAATATGAGGGTTTAGAATTTCGTGTAAACAGAGCTAAGGCGATTTAAGCTGACGCACTCTACTAGTGGCCGACTTCACTAGCTGTTCTAAATCGTCTGTACCAAGACCATGAAATTGAAAGGAAAGTCGACTTTTAGTTTGTTAGACCAGTCTTGAACCAACTTTAAGGACTCTAACACTTAAATAAAAGACACTCTAAACCTGGACCAAAGATAGTTTCGGACATAACTGGCGATAATGACTTCACTTTGCTATCATGGAAGTGATGTCTCAAGCTGCGTGACAAGTTACGAGCAACGGTTGGGTAGTCTTGACTGAAATCTTAAAATAAACGCAGCAGACGCAAAAACAGGAGTAAGGGTTGCTATCCCCATGAACAGAGTTTGAATGACAATGATTCTAGAAAATCTGAAATGTGATTACTGCAATTTTCATTGCGTTTGAAGCACAAATATTGCATCATTTGGCATCTGTATGTCTAAATGATACTGTTTCGTGACTCTGAAGTAGAGAAAATGGAACACCTCTGCCTTTAAATCCCTCCTGTAACTTACACTGAAACACCTCCCGTGAGAAAATCCTGACTGCCCGCCTGGGTCGAAGGCACGCTTTTTAAACCTTCTGTCTTTAAGATATATTAAGAACATAAACGTTACCTGTATGTGAGTGCATGCATGGTCAAGTGGTTAGAGCATCCGACTTGCAGTCGAAAGCTCTGGCCGGGTCATACCGAAGACTTTAAAAATGGAACCTACTGCCATTGTATTTGGTACTCAGCATGCTGTGAGCAACGGACTGACGGAGTAGGAAAAAGCCACTTAGCCACAACTGACAAACAGGCCGTGGCCGGCCCGACTTAAACCAATTGGTTAGAAGCTGGGCCGGGCCGTAAGACTCTACAAAACCTTACCCGTATACACCCCGAGGTCTATCAAAAATTTGTTCCAGAGCTGACAGTATTCAGAACGAACTCCTTGCAAGTCTTGAAGTCCAGGCTTAAATTCTTTGGTGATGAGACCAGGTACCTCATACTCCGGCCAGTAACTTTCTTCGTCTTCTTCACCATCATTATCTCCTCCAGTGTTCGGGTTTCTATGGTTACAACAAAACACGTAATTGTAAGGGAAGACTTGGACAAAAACAGCATTGAGATAAATTATTACAAGGTATTCTAAACCATTCATTGAAAAGAAAACTTTACATTGGAATACCAAGTTTACCTGGTCACACTAGCTGACTAGAGTGATTTCAGGTCAGATTACGTTCCAATTTTGTGAGTTTCAGCAAATATTTTCTCCATCTCTTTTCAGTAAGAACTCCAAATTATCCAGCCTGTGTAAATATATGATAGGCACTACAGGAATACAAAAATCCAATTTTTACTACTTATTTCGTGACGTATCAAAGTCAGACAGCTTTTATAAGACACGTATTTTCCGAGAAAAGTTGTCCGTTGATGTGACGTCACGAAAACAGTGGTAAACTTTGATTTACTCAATCCAGCGATCCAAATCATACATTTATACAGGTTTAAGATCCGTTCCTACCACATAATGCGACAATTTCATCACAAGATTTCAAAAAATCGATGGTAACCCAATCTAGTACCGCTGTACCCACGCTTAAATGTCCACCTCACTTGACGCCAACTCAGAATATCAAGATTAGAATAATACAAATGACACAACGAAATCATTACGAATCCCGCTGGCTAAACACACATAGACTTTCCAGCCAATATTATCAGGAAGACAGATTAGTATAGAGGTTAATGGTTTGTTGGATGAGAGCACTCTTTAACTTTGAGGTAATTTCTGGACTTAAAATTTAATGATATTCAGGTAATGTTATCAGTGGCGTAACCAGGATTGTGTCATGGGGAGGGGAGGGGGGTGTTGTCATTACGGTGGTGGGGGTTGGGACACGACATGAAGGAAAAGTCTAAGGATAGAGAGAAAAACCGCTCTTTAAGGTGTTTTTTGCATTGCAAGGTCGGGTTATGGGGGTTCTGAACCCCCGCCCCCAAACCACCCCGTGGCTACGCCATTGAATGTAATTGAGGCAAACAGTTAAATTCACCTGATGTGCTTTTATCTTCACCACACAGACGGAAATAAACGTTAGCTTAATACAGCGGAAGAGTGATTCATGTAAGGTTTTACAAGGGATATCCTACATTCTCGGAACGTACCGATACTCTAAAAGTATTATATTATAGATGCAGATGCTAAATTGTCACTGAATATTCACTCTAAAAGAGTGGGGATGACTCATTTCGAATGAAAATTTTTACTACAAATTTAGATATGTCCCCAAATTCACTCTAAAGGAGTGACTTTTACCCTAAAGAAAGTGAGTTGGCAACGCCTGCTTGATAGCCTGATCCAACGTTAAGCAAAAGAGACAATTTACATTGACGCCAACATTTGTAAGCGGGTATCCTATCATGAAACTAAATTTTCAGAAAAACCCCTTCCCAAATATCCAGAATGAGAATTTCTATGGCTTGATATTAAATTTAGTTTATACTTTATTCACTCGTTTTAGTAGGTTTGTAGAAGTAACTTCTTGCTTGCGTAAAATAAGAATTTAAAGTCCTAAATCCAAAGTCCTGGGTGCATCCGTGTGAAACACCCATGCACCCAACTATCTCAGGGGGCGGCGCGCCACCATCAGTTGGCGCGAAGTGCCAGAAAGTTTTGGTTGATAATGTTTTTGTTCATAGAGGATTCCCAATCCGGCTACTTAACATTGTAACGTGAGAGGCAAAAAATGTCACTTACTATTTTCAAACACAAGAACCTGAAAAGGTCACATTTTAGATGTCATACTGTTTAGCCAACACTTTAAATATCCAATTGATTCAGTGTGATCTTGGTTAAAATTAGAATTACACTATCCATGCACCAATAGCATTAGATGAATAGATGAAATAAAAAAATGCTATGAAAGGTAATTTTGGTGAACTAGGCCAGTCGGGCGCTCCGTACCCGCATCCCGGATACTCCTGCTCCAGGTAAATATTGAGTCAGAGTCCGAAACTGATCCAGGCTCGGCAATAATTATCAGAAATGATCAAATTTATCCACATTGATACATGAATTGATTATTGTGTTAAGATGACTCCTTGCCTTACAGGTGATATGGAATGTTTTGTTAAAAATCACGCCAGATACTTGTATGAAAAAAGGACGGAAAATTGGTAAGCTCACCAATATATACACTGTTAAAAACAGGGAGTTTAACAGAAAGACAGATTTTCATCAGATTTTCCGTTGATATTGTATGGGAAACAGAAGATCGAATTAATGATCAACGTTCGAATTTTCACTCCCCAAAAGTGGGAATTAAGTGACATCTTGCTATATGGAGGAAGATTGGAAGATCGCGTCCTTCCTTTGGGTAATAGCAAAATCACCATCACCCTGCAGTCTAGAGGGACACCACATAACAAAAAAGATGTGGAAGAAATAATTTAGACACAAACCATGGAGAAAAGCAAAAGTATACATAGCTTGGATCTATTTGCTTTATTCTTACCCTGTTTTAGCAAAATTAGTATAGTATCGCATCATATCGAGGGATAACATAATTTCCTCTTCCGTTAAGGGCCAAGTGAAGTTAAGAAATGGCCATCCGAAAAAGAATGGAACGTCCTCAGCGTGAGCAATGCCCCACCATCTCGGAAAGTCAGGCCACACAGATCTCGACGGCAAATGGTTGAAATAATATCGGTACACTTTGTTCCTATTGAGGGCGTAGGTACGGGCAGTGTGCTCAGCAGGGCAGTGGAATGCCTCGTCTGTTTCAATGTGAATAAATTCATCAAAATAATTTGTATTGGGGTCATCAGCAACCGCCCAGTCAACGTATCGTTGCTCGATGGCATCAACCGTTATGGCAGACTTATCAATGTAGGTGAATCTTTCGATTTTACTTGTGAAGGTTTCATAATCAGATTTGGGTATAATTGCCAAAATCTGGTCAGGGTAAGCTCGAATGACTATAAGAGTGCCATCGTCAGCTGTGTTGCCGATGAAAATATCACATTGTTTGAACTTCCCCTCAGCGAGCAGTTTCTTCGGATCGTCTGTTATAAATTCACCATCTATAACAGGTACGAGAGGAATGACGTTAGTTGTTGTCAAGGTAACCTGTAATAGAAAAGGGTATGTGACGTTATTCGTATCCGACACACTTTAGGCGGTGAGTAATTGATTCGTCGTTTACATCATGTTTTCCAATTTAACTCGGGTGACAAATTGAGAACAAGTATAATACATGCAGTTGATATTGTGTGAAAGGGTAACTTTCAACTAAAAACCAAACAGTGACTACATGGCGAACCGGTGTATATCCTTGGGCTTAGTGGGGGTTGGTTGGGGGAAGATGAGCAAATTAAGCCATGACTAAAATCATTTCTGGGAATTTTTAATAGGGAGAGAAGTTTCTCTGGTTTCATTTGCCATGCTTCCTGGTCAAGTTACATTTTGGACCGAATGAATTGAAGATTACAAGTCTCACGGGAAAATATCGACCGGTGTCAATGAACGCACATACGTAAAGCGTGATCGTAAAAATATACAGTGAGGTACCTACATATATTGGTCTACAAAACAGAGTCAAATTTTAAGGTTCAAATATGACATTAACCTATCCAATCATTAAAAGAGCGGTTTAAGAAAGTGTCATACACAGTGAACTTAGTTTTTCGCTAAGCTCACAGAAGCCTGAGGGGCAGCAGTCGCAGAGGCGTTAAAAACGGCAAGAAGAAAGTCCCTAAATCAGTATCAATAAGATAAATTTACTTAGTGAGACTGAGTCAAGCCTCAAGAACCACACGATAAGATTTGCTTTTCCTGGGCTAGGGGTAAAGCAGATCCCCAAATGTCATCACAGGAAGAGGGACATAAAGGGAGGCAATGCCAATGGAATACTTACGAGTCATTCAATGAAATTTATTGTGACATATGGAGTGAATTTAAGGGAGAATTATAATTTTTCTTATTATGTAGTATTTTTTAACTTTCGATGTAAATTTTGAAGGATCAAACGGATTTTCTTCCTTTATTTATGGGGTGGGGTGTGTCTCGAGAGGTGAAAAAGCATACTTCCAAGCTTTTGACTTGGGAACGCCTGTCGGCCTCCCACTTATACATAACACTGTGTCACACATGCTGGATGGACAAGGTGCGAAGCAACGAGACCGGACAATAGCCCCTGTCACACCTTATTTACTGTAGGTCAGGTGTGTTCATCATCAGTTCAATCCTCAATGAGATGTCCAGTCTTTTGCGGTTGAAGCTGCAGAAATAGCACACGCCATTATTCAATATACTTTTTTGAGTGAGATGTATGAATGGACCATAACTAACTCCATCTTGGCTTGATCCTGATTGTGACGTTACTTTACGATAAATCGTGGCTATTTTACGTCATATAAGCATTGTCAATTAAATTTTCATAGGCTGATTATCACAATACACATTGTGGAGGAGGAAGTCTGGAAAGGAGACCCCAAAACTTGAAAATTCCAAGTCCCGATGTAACATCAAATCACGGTCCACTTAATACTCGTAATTGCATACGGTAGTTCTTAGCTTCAAATTATAGCTGCGTCAATTTCTCCAATTGAGGGTCACAGGATTTTCTAGGATCTCGGCTAACATCGGTATCCTGTTTACAAATCACGACATTCCGGTTAATAGATAGCTTTTCATAGCTAGGAAAAGTGGCAGTTGGTTAATGTTTCACTATGAAAATAACTTGTAATACCAGCAAATTACTTCCAAAATGTTTTTGTGTTTTATAATAGGTGCTTGCCTAATAAGTTGGCCTTGAAAAATTGATTCTTTTGAAACATTTGAAAGGCTAACGTTGTCCGTTGAAATTTGTAAGGAAATTATAACCCTAAAAGATTTTAGATATTTTATCTCCTTTCAAGAAATTAACTAAAGCCAACGATGCTCAAAGGTGGTCTGTTTTGGTGAACCGGTGTGGAGGAGGGGTGGATGGGTGGTGCCGGAAGGTCGCTTTTGTTCAAGAAAACCGTTTGTTGCCTGAGTGGAAATCGAACTGAACTCGGGGAAGTGTTGCAGATATTTGTATATCTTTGGGAATTTGGCAAGTTTCTCTATATTGAAAAACCTAGCATAATGCGATGTACTGAAAAGTAAAAACTCGTGTGAGGATTCGTACCTTCTAAGCACACGATCGAATCAGAGAGATTTACAACAGCTCTCGGCCCTTAAGCAAATATCATCTGCATATTATCTGTTCTTTTCATCCAGTCTAGAACTGTAGAATGGAGCCGTCCGAGACAGACCAATGATGTAAATGGTCTGAGGGCCGTGAGGTTGTTTTCCTTCAGTGGACGTAACTACCTTGAGAAGCAGAAATCCTACGGCAGTATTGTTTGGTGTTGCCAAACGGTTATTTGCCAGTATTTGTAGAGAGCAAAATCGATGGCGCGCTTAAAATTTGACAGTTTTGCAGGGAGATTTTCTCCAGGTAGCGGATGACCACAAAATTAATGTCCTTAAAATTTAATGTCCTTAACTCGGAAATCACAAGTAAATTCCTTGAAATTTAATGAGAAGTTGTACTCTGACTATGATGTTACTTATAAGTTGAGCTTCATTTTTTCTTGTTTTTTTTTGTAGACAATGACTTGAATTGAATTGACAACAGAAAATTATGTCCGATTCAGGAGGGAAGATTGCAGGAGTTTCCCTTAACCCCCCTCAGCCTTTGGGAAAATGGCCAAAAACTATGACTACCCTCACCTGGGAAAACACTCGGTTGGATGAGGACGTAAAATAGCAGTTCCGGGAGCATTATAGGGCGCAATGAGTACATGTCGGCCTCGTAGTACCCTCTGGGCCATAGACTCCAAAAGAGAAGGGGCACCATAGACCTATTTCCAAATAGCAATTACAAAGGATTGTGGGATAGAGTTTTGGTTTGTGTCATTTTTCACCACAGTAAAATTTCATTGACAATGGCGACACACATCAAAACTCTATCCCACAATTCATTGTAATTGCTATTTGGAAATAGGTTTATGTTCGTTCTTTTCATCTACGACCATCCTGCTATATAGGATCCTCGATGAGCCAATAAGCTTCCTGATCCTTAAAAGGTTAATGGGGGAATAGCAAACCCATCCTTAAGAACACTCTATTTTGTTATGATCATTATGCAGCGCCGTGTTTTGCCTTTTCCGTTCAAGTTACGTAAGAGCTAAAAAACGAAATAAACTTTTTTCCACCGCATTGGCTGCTGTGACGAGGTCTTCGGCACTGACTCCTCTCAGACATTCTGCCAAAGCTGCCCCAGTGGTGGCGTCTCCGCAGCCTGCTGCACGACCCACCCAGAAGGCGTCATTTCTAGCTTTGGTCGAATCTGTTTCTACGGCCCACGGCGAGTCAATAGTACCACTCTGTACGTGTTAAATAAAATTTCAGATTCATGTTTCAGATTTATGTTGCTATGGTAATTTAAATCCATTAGATAGATAGATAACTGTTTGTATTATGTAGAATTTTTCCATTCCTTTCAAGTCAACCAGTCAACTGCTTTCAATACCAATGAAATATATTACGTTTACAAAGGACTACCATAAAAAGCCAAGGCTGTAGTGTTCTAACCAGGGAAGGCGCTACGCATGAGAAAGAAAAGCTGTTACATAAAAAACCCAAAATTTCTTTTAAAACCGTTTTCCCCTGATTGCTTTCTAAAATACACACATTTTTAAAATTAAGTTGCCAGTGAAACTTTCAAATTTTCAGTGGTCTGGTATCAATAATACAAGAATTTTTTTCCTTCGAGCTTCATGCCCCGAGAATTTATTCTTTCTCGTTTTTGGCCTCTCTTCGTCTCAGTTGGGGCTTCGGGCTATCCCCCCCCCCCTTGGGGAGCTGGATTTTCCTGTCGGGAAAATTCTTGCGCCACTTTTGTCATTCAGTTTCTCACTGCGTGGCTTCTTGGAAATTAAAACCGATCGACTTAGCTGAATTTCTTCAATAAAACGGAACAGTCGGGACACATACAGCCTTCTGTTAAAGTGTTAATGCTCTCACCCCAAACAGTTCCAATTCTCCTAGCCAGCTTACTAAGCCCCTTCCACAACTGTCTAAAATTCATCATCATTCAGACACAATCTCAGTTTGTTGTTTCAGAGTGAGTATACACAAGACCCCAGTGTGTAATCAAAACACTCTCAGCACAGTACGTGCTGTGTAATACGAGCTATAGTAATCTGCATTTTCTTAACTTGCTGTCAATCAAAGAGCTGAACCAATTGAAATTTTTAAAGACAAAAATTTTAGTTTCGGGTGGGAATTGACTGTCTTTAAAATGAACATTGAAATCAAACGTGACTTACGATCGGCATAGCCCTGTGAAAGTAATCCCAGCTAGGCTGACCAGTCAAATGAAACCCCACACTCGCCCCTCCTGCGCTCTGCCCGAAAATCGTGATCTTGTCGGGGTCACCACCAAATGCTAAAATTTCAACAAAATATAATGTACACGTATACATGACTTTAGGTCAATAAATATGGCACGCCAAAAGGCTCACCAAATATGATGATCTTCTAAAAATACACGTTCATGTACTAAAATTACAAGTTCAAGGACCCAAAATATACGATGATGTACTAACTTCATACGATCGTGATGTAAATTTACACCATCATGTACTAAAACCATAAGTTCATCATGTTAAATGTTACGATGTACATGTAAAATCACACGTTGTACATGTAAAAACACACGTTGTACTTGTAAAAACGTAAGATCATCATGTTATTATTGTCTCTTCCGCACGCCATACAGAGTGAGCCTTTCGGCGTACCAGAAGTCCGCCAAAAGGCTCACCGAATGCGATGTAATGTAGTAAAAGTACACGTTCATGTACTAACTGCTTACGATCATGTACTGATTTCATACGTTCATGTACTGTTTGCTTACGTACATGTACTGATTTCATACGATCATGTACTGACATTAGTACATGATCGTATGAAATCAGTACATGATCGTAAGCAGTTAGTACATGAACGTGTATTTTTAGAACATCATCATATTTGGTGAGCCTTTTGGCGTGCCATAAATAAACGTAGTCCTTAATGGTCACGGTGGAGGAATTAGAACAAAAAGCCTCATGGGCTTGGCTAAGTGTTCCACTCCCGTAAGTGGTTAAAGGCACACAAGTCTGCTTGAAAAATGCAAATATTCTGCCTAAGTAGGCATGAGGAGTACAACCTTATTAAGATGCTGCCTCCTATGACATGTAGGCCTATATTTATTCCATATTACATAATTCATTACTACAGTACTATGCTTGATAATACAGCAACTCACTATACTCTTCATTACCATTGTGCTTTGAATTACAAAATCTTACTGCCAACCCGAAATAGCTTCAACGGTCTATGAAGATATTGTTTGCATGCATAGGTTACATGATCTATCATTTTACAAAGATGCTTTGAAAGAGGAAAAATTTGATTCATTTAAAAAAAATCTTTTTTTTCCTCCATTTATTCATGAGATTTTATCGTACACTGTAAAAAATGTCTGTACATTTACAGAAAATAAAATAGAGAAAAACAAAAGAAAACATAAAAAGTGCTGTCATTTCATTGACAGCCCTTTTTGTATTTTATTGTATTTTTTTTTTATTTTTCTTCTGTAATTGTACAAAAATTCTGTAACATTTCACCCATTTCTACAGTGTATAATAGTTTCAAGGAACAAGCTTTATCAGCACTATATACAATAATCACAATAACGTTCCATTTTGCTAAATCCTGGGCATAATACAATCTAATGACAATCTTTTTTAGCTCTAAAAAGTGCCTTTCCAGTACCATTAAAGGTAATACTTAAGATTTTACAGTGCGAGGTCTACAACCATTTACAACTTAAAAAAATCGCTACATATAACGAATGTTTAAGTCATAATGCTCAGTTTAAGATTTGGTTAGTGTTCAGGACCGGGCGGACCCACTGTAGGGGTGCAGTAATTACACGAGCACCCTACAAAATGTCCATGACAAAAATTTGCACGTAGTAAGGTGCATCATATCTGACAATTCAAATAGCACACCCTAGTTTACCATGGATTTTTCCTAAAACGTTATTATGTTTAAATTGATTAATTATGTATTTATTCTATCTTACACATTTTACGCATTGTTTTCTTCTCGTCTCGATTTCGACATAGCACCCACTTCCATCATCCTGAGAACATCAGTTTACTTTATCTCATTATTCATAAGAACGACTCTTGCCTGTAATGGGTAAATCTAGTTCACCTTCAAAAAATCTGCAATCGGTCCATTATTTACCACTAAAGTTACATTTCAAAAAACAATCCGTTGTTTTTTCTGAAATGTGCGGTCTAGCCTTTACACTAGACAGCAAATTTAGGAGAATTCTTTTCATTTGTAAACATTTATGTTATAACCAAGGAGTAACCATGACGACTTAAAATCTTCTGACGTGAATAAGGGATCAGGGGATTAACTTTGATATTTAAATCGGAAGTAAAGTATTCCTTAATGATCTAAGTCTCCAATAATTCAAGGTTTGCATGGCAATTTACGTCGAATTAACAAAACAAAGTCTAACCCATTATTGGAGGAAGGCTGTCGTATTCGCAGATGAAAATATCACCCGGGTGGTTGTAACTGAATTAAACTCTTTATTTCATATGAAATGAATTTCTTTATACATATATATTTTTCACAAAAGTTGCAATTTCGGGAAATCGTTTTTAGAGGCAGATGGGACATTCTACGCCAGTTCTTTACGAATTTTAAAAACACCCTTATTACAGTATTACCGTCACGCAAGGTTTCTGTAGTGCGCCGCCTAACATCGTTAGTGAATCACACAAACAGACACATGACATTCCTTCTCTTCCAACAAATTTAAAGCCAAGAAACCTCTTCGAAGAAGGGTTAAAGGTCTAAGCGAATTTTCTTACGTTAGAACCTGCTTATTCTAAGCATTCTGGCGAACGGCACTGAAATCTGATGTGTAGCATTCAAAACAGAGGCGCAGGAAGGAAATTCAGTCAATAAGGTAAAAAGAGCAAAAAGGGCGCTGACAGGCAATTTGAGTCCGTCAAGGGGGGCGACCGCCCATCTGACTATGTGGTAGCTACGCCACTGATTCAAAATATGGACAGGTAAAGGTGTTACAGTTTTCAACAATACTGCAATAGGCGAACTTGAGACAAGCACATTATTTTGACATCGTTCTAACGATCAGTTCTTTGTTTTCTTTCATTTTCTCCTCAAAAATCCCATGTTATCAGAATATATTGCATACACTCTTAGAACAGTTTAGCAAAAACAGTGGCGTAAGAAGCAATATGAAAGTGGGGAAGGAGCATTTTTCGTACTATGCACCTCACCCTACCCCTTTGGCCAAAATGTTACACATTTTTGTGCCAAATTTTTCGCTTTTTCTAACTAGAAAGTACGATTTTTATAATAAAAAATTGTATGCTGTGAATCATTTTTTTTCAAATAAAACTCGGCCTTAAAGAAAGTAGGATTTTTTGTTTTTTTCAGCCATGCAACAGCAGATAACAATTCCAGTATATGTTTGCCCCCTGCAAACTAAGGAACATTGATGACATTTAATTCTAAAAGTTACTGAAAAACCATCTTCTCGCAGAATATTTAACTGATAAGGTTGAAATGTTTCTGATAAAAGCTGTATGAGAGCATTTGGGCCTGAGTACGGTTTGTAAAGATTCCCTGCCGGAAGTCTTGCCCGAAAGACTATCTGGGCGGCACGCCACGTTCAGTTGGCGCGGAGCGTAGAGGAAATTTTGAAAAATCGGACCGCTCAGACAGTCAAAAGTGACATTTCTCAGGCTTCTAAGTAGTGGCCACGCAGCAGGAATGTAAAAGACTTCTTCAGGGGAAAGGGGCAAGCACTCAAAATTTCCGACCTTTCTTTGAAGTGTGAACACCACTGAATTAGGGACGTTATTTGCGGCGCGCTAAGCGCATGAAATTTTTGCCTTTTTCAAAGAAATATTTGTGGATATGGAGTTTGTTTTGCAGAAAAAAAAAAAATGGATTTTGGGTTTCTTGTATAAGGAAATTTGAAAAGTTGGGAGATTACTGATCGAAGAATCTGCTATTTCTATGTTAGCAAAACTAAGAATGATTGCACGGTGATTGACTGAAGATGATTGCTGCCACATTTTATCTTGAAGGCCTATGAACTGAAGCTCTCCAATAAAATTTTAAAAGCTTCCAAAACTTTGTTGTCTATTTTAGACAAACTATTTCAAAGTTTTATATTGAAGAAAATTTGGAACTTTATGAAGAAAATTTATAGCATAGCACTGAAGTTGCTGCTGTCACTTGATGATCTGCTGTCACAAATGGCAAATTTCGGTTTTGTCTTTTCCAGATCTTGAAAGGTTTGTCAAACTGATTTATCTGTTTATGAGACAGCACCTATGCGTTAGGAATTGCACGTTGAGGCGCACGAAGCGCACGGACAATTTTGTTTTTTTAAACAATAAATTATAAATTGGTGCTTGTATTGAAGAGAACTAGGAATTTCGTGATAAAGAAGAGTTGATAATATCACACAAGTGAAAAAGAGGTTTTCCGACCCGGGAAGTGGGGGGGCAGGGAGGTCCGCCCACCTCATTTTTCACGGGGGGGGGGGAGTTATCGCCTCGTAGCCCCCCTCCCCCTACGCCCATGGCAACGGTCAGTGGTCTACGCCAATGGTCAGTGAGGCATAGCACATGCCAAATTTTTGAGCAAGATTAGCTGAACGTATTAGGCAATTTTTATACAATAGTTGGGGGTAATCATGATGGTTTGTCCAACCTAAAGCAGTTTTCTTCCTCAAAAATTCAGCATGTGCTATGTTTGCTCATCTGTTTTAGGAGTGTAATTGACATTAAACTTAACCAACTTCGTTTTGTCCATGGGGAGATACTATACTTATGAACTTAAAGGTTATCACAGCAGACTAAAAACAAAAAAAAAAGAAAGAAAAAACAAAAACAAACAAAGTGAAGAGGTGATGTAACTTCTACGGCCCTCGGGATCACTTTGGAGCACAAATGTAGCGATTTTGTTTCCTGTTATTTGGAACAATATATATCCGACTTAAACGGAACTTTAATCAAATTTCTACCAAATGTCTTTTTAGTTGTTTTTTACCAATCAAAAATAAAATTTTGCCTGAACTTTAGCTTTTAGTCTGTGTATAGGTCATTATGTTGTTCCAGACCATCTTTAGCCATGGGCGTCCGCAGAAATTTTTACAAGGGGGGGGGCAAGGTCATTCATGGATGATTGAATTGTGTACACTATCTAAGCGGAGCGCCACCATCGGTTGGCGCGGAGCGAACAAGAAAATTTTGGGTCTTACAAACCCTCCAGATGGCCGGAAACGACACTTGGCGAGTGTTATAAGCTGCATGTACCCAGCCCTGAAACAGGAATTTCATGTCTGTAATTTTAGATTTTTAGAATTTTCAATCTAAAACAATTGTTGAAGGTAAATCTGCCTCTCGGTCACAGCCTCGCACGCCTGAGCTCGATAAAACTTACAACTGTCAAACAGCCTATATAGGCCTATATCCGTTACCCAATTATGAATCACCCCTCCCCCCCCCCCATATTCACCTTGTATATCCCAGTTACATCTGCGCGTCGCCACTTGAGATCAGCACGGGACCAAACCAAGACCAACGCATTCATCAATAGTCGGATGCCATATGCACACTACATACTTGACAACTAGTACAATTTTGGCAATTTTGATGGTCCCCAAATTACGATTTCACTATTCAGCATACCATGTTCTCTTTTGCTATTCGTGGTCAAATGTCCGCATATTTCAGTAGAAACTGACGCTGTGAGTGAAGATATTTTGATGATCTATTTTTATTTTTTTTTAATTTTAATTTTTAATTAATTTTTTCACAAGTTTGATTTTCCGGGGGGGGGGGGGGCAAGTGCCCCCCCTTGCCCCCCTTCCTGACGCCCATGTCTTTAGCCTATGCTTGGTGCAGTCCTCACAAGTATAAAAAAATTATACTACCGCCATAAGTCAGTGTAAGCTGAGTAAAGATCAACGAGTTAATATTTTGAACGGTTATCATCTCATTAATATATGTTTTTGTACCTGCAATATTCCCCTTGATCCACTTCAACGCTTCGTTCTGATCCCATAGGCCGTAGTTGCCTAGTAACTCGCCGTCACCTGGTGGTAATATCAAGATAATAAAATACATCCGAAATATCAAGTGATGACGTCATCAATGAATTTCTTTTCTTGCCACTGAACCTATATCTGAAGCTCCTGACGAATAAATAGTATGATGGACTGATAATTTCAACAATCTTAGTACACACTGTGTACTATCGGTTAACATTGAAAAAATGAACGCTTGTCCGGCGTGTGTGTTGGACGGGCTAATATATATGGGACATTCGTGTTCAGCTGATGGAGCCTAGTGTAACTTCAAGCCGACACATGACGTCATATATCCCCCTTACAGGTGCTACCACTGATCTACATACCTGGATGTAAGGCGAGCAAGTAATTGCCTACATAGGCGTACGGGAGCATTTCAGTTTGGGGGGGGGGGCAGAGGATTTTCGGCCCGAAAAATGTAATTCTGCCCGAAAGACTATCTAAGCGAAGCGCCACCCATCAGTTGGCGCGGAGCGTACGGAAAATTTTGAAAAATCGCAACCCTCAGAAAGCCGGAAATGGCCTCTCTCAGGCTTGTAAGCAGAATCAAAGCCGTCGATATTTTGAACTTTCGTTTGCAGTAAAATTTGCTCAAAAATGAGCAAATCTACAAAAAGGTCAGAAAACTCCCAGATGAAATGTATCACTTGGCACTACCACTGGATGACTACATTAAGCTATAATCATTGGAAAATGAGTTTGTTTGCGCGTTCTGCAAACTAGTTTACGTCATGCAGCATGAGATTATCATCAATATAATTTTGAAAATTGAAAAACTTCAGAAACCCTCGAAAATCCCAAGGCTTCTCAACTTCAAGGGAGGATGGCATTGCATCGCATTTCGGCTGCCTATTGAATATAAGTTTCGTCGAACTTTACAAGAATCCCTTGTGTTTTAGCAGCCTGTTCAGCTCAGATTCAGAGGCCCGAATTACCTGAGTGGGGATGCCATGCAACGAATTGGCCCTTAAAACCGATTAACTCAATTTTCGCGCGATTCCTAAGCAAGGTAGCAGCCTCTTTATATGCATTTAAACAAACAAGGGCGCAAATTATTTCCTAGTGAGCAAACGAACTAAGTCCATATCAACGGTTTTGGCATACTTGATCCCCACAAACCGTACCCATTAAATAAAAAAGGGCGTTGACAAGGCACTGTTCATATATTCTTCCCCGATCCAGCAATCGGTAAGTGAGGTTCGTCCTTAAAAACATTTGAGATGTGAAAAAAAAACATAAAATAATGATATACCGCACCTGGGAATGTATAAAACATTACCTGGTCTTGTATCTTTCCGGGGAAAACTGTAGAACGGAATTAAAAACATGAGTACCGTATGTCTGTGGCTCTGTTGCGACCATGGGCGTCCGCAGAAATTTTTACAAGGGGGGGGGGGCAAGGTCATTCATGGATGATTGAATTGTGTACACTATCTAAACGGAGCGCCACCATCAGTTGGCGCGGAGCGTACAAGAAAATTTTGGGCCTTACAAACCCTCCAGATGGCCGGAAACGACACTTGGCGAGTGTTATCAGCCGCGTGTACCCAGCCCTGAAACAGGAATTTCATGTCTGTAATTTTTGGATTATTAGAATTTTCAATGTAAAATATTGTTGAAGGGAAATCTGCCCTCGGTCATGTCCTCGCACGCCTATGCACGATAAACTTAAAACTGTCAAACAGCCTATATAGGCCTATATCCGTTACTCAATTATGGATCATACTCCCCCTCCCCCCCCAAATTCACCTTGTATATCCCATTTACATCCGCGTGTCGCCACTTGAGATCAGCACGGGACCAAACCAAGACCAACGCTTTCATCAATAGTCGGATGCCACATGCACACTACACACCTGACAACTAGTACAATTGTGGCATAGTTTTTACAATTACAAATTTCCAATAGATATCACGAATGATGGTCCCCAAATTGCGATTTCACTATTCAGCATACCATCTTCTCTTTTGCTATTCCTGATCAAATGTCCGCATATTTCACGAGTAGAAACTGACGCTGTGAGTGAAGATATTTTGATGATTTATATTAAATTTTTTTATTTCAATTTTTAATTAATTTTTTTCACAAGTTTGATTTTCCAGGTGTGTGTGTGTGTGGGGGGGGGGAGTGCCCCCCTTGCCCCCACCCTTCCTGACGCCCATGGTTGCGACTCTTGCCCGAATTCCAGTTCCACTGAATTGATAAAACTGTCTATATGACTCGGGCCGAACTCCCGACTATATATAAATGATTTTTCTACTAACGCCGTTTGAGAAAAACCCGGCTTGTCACGTTGCTAGATGTTTTTACATGAACTTGTGGGAAGACTTACTTGCAGATTTGTTCACACTAAATTCGTATGAGTGAGCAAACAAGCTACGCTGATTTGTTAACCACTGCCCGAATTTCGGTTTCACAGCACTGCAGGTTAAAAAGTTTCGCACAATTTTAAGAGGATCATTTTGAAAAGTGCAAAATCGTCATCTCATTCATATGCTGCCCAAATACCTCTCGACCAAGTACGTTTCAGCCTTCTGGTGACTATTGGTGATCGTCATTTATTAATATGGTGCTTCACAAGATAGCTTTTGATTGATTTTTTCGGGCAAAATTTTGGGGAATGTATACATCCTCTCCCCCCTTGTAATCTGGCAATTAAAATATCCCAGAACTTTTTTGCAACTTTTGCCCGAATATTGTGTCATTTCGGGCAAAGGTTTGCACAAGAATATGAAGTGACGCTGTCGAAAAATTGTTTTTTTCATAAGCTGCCCGAATGTGTCGCGAATTTTGGTATCTTTTAGAGTTTTCATGAAAATTGTGCCGTGACTATGATGCTTTTTTATTATTCTTTCGGCCAAGTGTTTGAAGGAATTCGGGCGCGTCTAGGAGTTTTCTTTGTAAGTAGAAACAAACCAGGTTTTAAGACTCAAACGGCTGCCCGAATTTTTCCAGATCCCTGCCCGAATTTTGGGTCTTGAGAAAATTTGGGGGGCAGTCTGCCCCCTGCCCCCCGCCTCGCACGCCTATGATTGCCTATTGACAAATTGAAGCAACCGGAAGTCTTTCGGCGGCCATTTTTCAAGTGGCAAAAACATTCAGCCGCGGAACAAAGTTCACTGATTCGTAAAGTCGAATGTGCAACGAGTGGCGACTGACAAACTTTTAACCCAGCTAAAATTTCTTGATTTTCTGACTGAAACGTATACATTGTATGCAACCTAAACTGAAGACAGCAGAAATGCCGAGATCGTGTGGTTCTTATAATATCAATTAATGCAGCAACAGATTGCAAGTATATGAAGTTAGAAACATTGACGCCTGTGCTGGTTTCATGAAAGGCCTACTAAATGGGAGTACTTCAAGTTCATGCTTTTACAAGGCGCCCAAGCAAAGTCTCCCACAAATGAAGTCTTTTCTACACAGTCTCCCTATAGTAACAAATTAAGACTGGTTAGATGGAGTTTTACCGCCCAGTTTCCAACCTAATGGTTCAAGTCGAGCCCGCCACGGCCTTTTTTCCAGTTGTGGCTCACTGGCTTGTCTTCCCTACTCCATTGCTTATGCGGAGCATCTCGCACAACGGCAGTAGGTTCCTTTTTGACGGAGTCTTTGGTATGACTCGACCTGGGATTATAGAACCCGGGCCTTCCACATGAGAAGCGGATGCTCTTACCGTTAGAACAAACAAAGTAAGACACCCAGTTACAAAGTCACTCCTGACAAATTTGCCTCTTAACAAAGTCTGACCTAGAAGAAAAGTCCCGTGCAAGATAACGCAGGTTTTCCTGAGGCTATGCTATGTCTGTCGCCTCCGACAAGATAACACTCTGCCCCAAAAGACTCATCCCCTCCAAAAATAACCAATTTACCGGTAACATTCTCATAAGGGAATCTTACGGACCCATTTCATAGCCCTTAATGGTCCAGTCCATTTGTAGTTTTGCACCCGAGATCATGATAAGAGACCCATGGGTGGTCACGTAAGTTAATCCATATTGCGCCATATGGAGGACTAGTTCTGAGGCTCATTTAAACAACTAACTGATAGTGTGTGGGAGAATATGGGTCAACTTCAATCCTTCAATATCTCTCATGCATGTGGACTAACCAAATGAGTCCCTTATAATAAATGCGCCCACCGGTATGGGCTTACCCAGGGTTAGTTAGATAAGATTTAACGACACACCAACACGAATGTGTAATAAATGTATAGTGTCATCAAATGCGTTAAAAGTCCTCCCGTTTAGTCGCCTCTTACGAGAGGGCGGGGAATACCGTGGGCAAATTCTACAACCCCCAGCCCACAGGGGGCCTTACAACCCATAAGGGACCCACCTATGTTTGATAGCACGTTTTTTAACTTTTTTTAGGGACCGTCGACTTTGTCAGGAGGCGATTTTGTAGGGACAACTTTGCTACGGGCGGCTTTATTGGCCAAGCGGGCGACTTTGTAAGGGGTAAATTTGTAGGGGAGACTTGAGTGACTGCATTGCCCTCACTGTGCCATATACGGTTTTTTGACCACAATGAAGCATCGCAATTCGGCTAGTACTATTAAATAACTGCAGGTCAACTCACTTGGACAGTAAAATATTCAACAGTATTTCTGAGAAAGAGTTGATTACGTCGCGTGGTTTTTTGACTTCATAATTCAACGCTCCTACCTATGGAGTGAGCCTGCTTTTCATTCATGCAAGAAATATTTTAAATCGTAAGGCAGGTATGAAATGAGGGGTGGAGTTGTCAGGGGAGACTTTTTTAGGAGGCGATTTTGTGTGGGTAACTTCGTGGACTCGAATTCATGGGGTGAGACTGGACACCCCCACCTTTCATGAACTTGCACTTAGTTGTCACTGTGAAAGAGGACTGAGACGCCCTATAGCAACGCAGTCATACTGCACTATAATTGAAAGCTTTGCACTCATTATAACATGATCTTGTTCAATTTTAAAGGTAATTGACATTTCTGTCGAAAATGAGCACATTCCACAACGTATTTGTCGTTATTTCAAGCCAAAACGTCAAATCATCAAGCTATCATATCAAATTGCCTACCTAACTGTGTGCCGAGTAGCGCTGTTGCACGACGCTTTTGCCACATACAATAAGACGGCTTTGTTGCTTCAATTTTTCGGCACCACCTTGCATCCAGTTATGTAGATCAGTGGATGCTACCTTTTTGAAGTATCCTGTTCAGGCATTTTCAGTTACACTTTTCCTGCTAGTGCAAAATCAAGGGCGCTCTATAACTATGTGATGTTCAAATTGCATATCACAGTTCTCTGCTTTGGTTTTAAAGCTCACATTTTAAGCTTTTCGCACTTTTAAAATTTTTGAGCAAGTAGAAGCTTGAATAATAGGTGCATGTTTGCAACATGGATTTCTACTCAAAGACCGAACTTCACAACGAGAGTAATGTACACAAAATGTTTTGAAAACTTGACATGAGGTGATATAAAACGTGTGATAACAAACATAGTTGGCCAAGCACCCTTTCAGTTTTTGCAGAGTTTGTGCAACTCATCAATCATTGAAGCATGTAACACAACCACCCCCACCACATTTTTTAAGCATTAAATTCTTTCGGGTAGCAAAGCTTCCTGCAAATGCAGAATGTAAGGATGCGATATTACCGCTATTACATGCATGTGATACTGGCTCTACATGATACAGACTTTGTCAATATGTTAGTTACTTTGAGCTGTTTTTTAAACACATATGTATTTTGCCACTTTCGTAAGTGCGCCCTCATTTTTACGCTGTAGGGATAGTCTGCTACTTGTGACGCAAGCCTTGCTTATAAGTAGTTTACTAATTCAAGCTTTTGATACCAAAATTCAAGACAACTGATCAGTGGTGGGGTACCTGTAGTATGACGTCAAGAATATGGTCAAATGAGAGTCCTGCGGCAACAAAACTTCTAACTGAATGTTGGCAAACCTTTGAGATACGTCTGTGGGTGCATGTGGAAAGAGTATACACGGGCTGCGTTTGTCGGTCACTGATTAGGGCCTTTTTAAGGCATCATGTTCACGTCTGGAAACCATTTTGATGTCACCACATCGGAATAGGAATATTGTAGCTAACGAACCATTACTGAGTAGTTAATCCTATGTTACCTGAACGCCAAATTTATGCATGATGAAATTTCGACTTGTATTTTAATGATCACTCCTTTCGTATACATTCATACATACATACCAACTTTTTTAAAGCGCAAATTCCATAAGATCAATGCGCTAAGAAACCAAGAAGAATAATACCAGCAAAACACAATCAACTAAATAAGTAAATCTTAAGCTGTTTTTCAAACAGTGCAATAGATTTGGAACTTCGTATGTCAGAAAGAAGAGAGTTTCATAACAAAGGACCTGCAATGGAACCCCCCCCCCTCACCTACTCGCTTCTTGGAACGATGTATGAGGAGAAGGTCTCGTCCATTGCAGACCTGGTAACAGGACCAGATAAAGGTATGGTTTTCCTTTGAAGCATATTAGAGAGATAGGCCCGATCCAAATCATTCAAATGAAATTTGGTAACGAAATTTTCAATTCACTTTTGCTGCTTAGGTGGTGTTCAACATTACAAACTGCTTATCACGCTGCATTGGAATGCCTTGGCTATTTTAGGTACTGGATCAAGGATCACATGTGCCTACTGTGATGTTCGTAAAGATAAATTATTTTAAATCACCTGTTGCAAGAAATCCAAACGCATTCAGACGGTAGTTGATCGAAGCAAGTACAACATCATTAAAGCCAACTAAAGCACTTCCATCGTATATGGAATAGACATTTGACCCGGTGAGAAAAGCGCCACCGTGTATCCAGACCATAACAGGTATACCTGTCCTCTGAATGAAAAGAAAATGTGAATTATTCATAACGTATTTTAATGTATTATACAACCAAACTCCTAAAAATCATTTTTTTAATTTCAATTCCATTTACTTGAGGACGTCCTTTTGACTTAAACTTACGCTTTCTCTTTCTTTACCCTAATTAAGGTACCAATCCTCTAATTATGCCATATTGAATAACATTCTATAGATCAGGCTACTTCCTCGCACCAGAGAGTTGCACCTTGTAGTACCGGTAGTACTTTTCAATCGGAACATATTACAATTCTGGTTAAGGCTCTCAATAGGACACGAAGGGGGGGGGGGGGGAGCTACCCCCTTGAGGAAATTTTTTGTATTTTCTATGTTATTTTTTGCAGCATCACCAGTGTTCCCCTATTTATGTGTGGCAAATAGGCCAAGGAAGTGCTCTTTCCAGTCATCTGGAAGGTATTTTGGACCAGAATGTTTCTCGGGCGCTCTGCGCGAACCAATGGGAGTACTTGCCAATTCTGCTGATATATCTGAAGGGAACACAGTGTAGATAAGCTGATTCTGCCTACTTGCGGAATGACAAATTATTTGCCTTATGCATACAAAACACCTTTAAAAAGTATGCACCAAATCGCACATTTTCACGTAAAGCCCCCAAAACATCCACACAATTGGAGGGGAACTACCCTCTCAAAACTCCTTCTAGCTCCCCCGCAAAGCGCTCTCGCGCGCAATAGCTTCGAGCCCTCCAATGAATATTAACTTTGCTCCCCACCTTGACAAGTTCCTGGCTACGCGCCAGACTTGAAGGCAACCCGCGGGGCAAACCCTAATGGGTACTAAGGCAGGAGGAAACGACGGTCTGAAACACGTATGGTCTTGAAGGGTACCATCCCATAGCCACCCAATGACTACATAATAGGATAGGTTCCAGACACAGTTAACTTAAAATCTATTGCCAAATTAAGTACAGTTTACATCTCAGTCACATAACAAAATTAAAAAGAAAAAGATGGGTTATCTTCCCTCGGCCTTTTCTTAAATGTTTTATAGATGACAAATACTTTCCTCACACCATCCATATTGCATATATGAGTGCCCATAGGTGACCAAAAGGACCTCTCATATAGACTGGACGTTACACCTCACCCCAAAGCTTACTCGTCAGGGCGACATGATGCACACAACGGCACGCAATAACGACCTGACGAAAAAAAAAAAAAAGATTTACCTGGGTACTAGCTATGATAGGCGCCACTAGTCACTCCATTAAGATAATGTCATGAAATTCACTTGTAATTTTGCCCACACAAGACAGCAATGAAACGATGTTTGTGTGAAAAATATGGCACCGTTTGGGGATTTCCTTGACACGGTGATATCTTGCTAAATGGGTCGTAAAGACAATACACTGGTATTCAATTAGCGTTGAATTTGAAGTACACTCTTGTGAGTACACTTGAGTGACTCGACGGAACTCAGTAACAGTGGCAGGAAGTGACGTAGAGTAACTACATACCGTTACATCCGGAGACCAGATATTTAGGTAAAGGCAGTCCTCATCTTGAGGTGAGGTTCTGTTTTCGTTTTGTCGTTGCCAGCACTGTGGTCGAAAATAGGTGGCGTCCCATACACCTGACCAGTCTTCCACAGGTTCGGGTCTTCGAAATCGAAGATCTCCAGTCGGAGGTTTCGCAAATGGAATGCTTTTGAAAACATCCAAGTACGTGTCGATGGAAGGCTTTGGACCGTAGGTGTAATGAACCTTCTGACCCATTACTCGTCCATTATTTGTTTCAACAAAAACGTCATCACTTGTTACACTCAATACCGTTGAACACAAATAAATGAATATTACAATTTTCAGTTTTGTGAGAGCCATTTTTAATGTTCGAACTTAGTATGTGTAATAACAGTTGAAGTTACGTAGGCCTATATTTTCAAAGCACTGCAGGACTGAATTAACAGTAGGCTATCAGTCCACTCAACTACCTTTGTTTTTGCTGTTGGTGGTCACCGTGATGAAGCGTCGACCAATTGATAACAAGAATGGAAATTGTGCCAACAAGATTGTTCCTGATCAAATTAGATATGCTAATTGGGTTAAAGATCTTTTGTGTTTATGTACATGGTTGTGCTGTAATTGCGAAGGACAACGCACTAATTGAGAGAACGCTAGATATCTCACTTAACATTATCAATTACTGATGATAAAGCCCCATTATCGTTCTCGCTGGTACCTTACTATTTACACGAGGTAACCAGGGTAACAAGTCCGGTCACCAAAATTATTCACGGTTTGGACTTCCGTATTTCGGGTAGAGTGTTTTTTTTTTTTTTTGTGTAAACCGTTTTATGCAAAAATAAAAATAATTTATTTTTCGCTGCTCTGTACTAGGACGCTTCTCTGTAGGACGCTTCCCGGACGGTTCCAGAAAATTTCTCCATATTTGGAATGAATCCATGACGGTTTATTTAGTAATTGATTTCTGGAAAAATGCAGTGAGGTATGCAGTGAGGTGAAGTATGTTATCATGATTGAGAATCTGACGGGTGGGAATTGTCCAGATAGCAAGAGTCATGCTGAGAGTTGTCCGGGGGTGGGGGGAGGGGGCATGCATGTATCTCCATTAAACTCCCATCAAGACATTTCCTGCGTCAAGGGCGCCGATTTGTTTTTCAAAGTTCGGGATCAGTGGTAGCGCTACATGGCCAAGAGGGGGCATTTGCCTCACAGGTTTTTGTCCTTGTACCCCACTTACCCCCTCCCCCAAGTAAGATCAATTGGGAGTTGGGTTAACCGAAAAAATGATATACCTCTCCAGAGACTTAATTTTCATCCAGAGATTTGAAAAAAATCTCAAAAATTCCGGTCGGTTTCTCCCACTGGATTCCCACCCACAGGAGTTGGCTTTGAGCTCAGTTTCGCGCTTCGCCCGAACTTTTTTCCCCAACATTAACCTTTGTCCTTAGTTTGCCACCCAATTTTGACACTCTGGTGCTTCCACTGATAGTAACATCTGGTCTAAACTTTTTTTCCTCTTCTGGTAAGGTGTCCAAAAGAACGATGCAAAATGATATCAAGTGCTTCAGCATTTGGAGTAACTATAGAAATTTGAAAACTTCAAAAAAAAAAAAAAAATTAATTAATTAATAAATTTAAAAAAAAAATGGTCTTGAAAGTGCACGTTACAGAATCCCCTTTACGGATTGAGGTCAATATGGATTTCATGTACCAAGTATACTTTGTATACGTGGTCAGAATCACCCCAAAACTGATAGTTTGCCAAGGATTTTGCAAACATTGTAGATAGAGATGTTGGGAATTATTTGTAATGAACATGGCTAAACTAGCATCATGCGTTTGTCAAAAACACAGTTCAACCTGATAAAAATTTACCGACACATTAACACGAATGTGTTACATAGTGTCAACTAGACAAAAGGTTGTAGTACGGTTTCAAATTCCGTCCAAGATCAGAGTTTCTTTCCGAATACAGTTCAAAACGTTTCAAGTCCGCTCTTTACTCGCGTCTTTCGACTGGCGGGACAGCCGTGGGCATATTTTACAATCACCGAACTCACTGTTTTCAACACTGTAATAACTCTAGATTTTCAAAACGAAGACCAGATTTTTACACCCTTAGAAATCATGCAAATTCGCTGAAACTTATCGTGCATTCGAAGATATTCTTTGCAATTATTCTAAGCGAATTACCGACAAAATTCAACTAATAAGTAAACAGGTATCGATAGAAAAGTAAAGATTAAATGTACATTTGCGGGTCGTGATATTCAAAACGAAGACCTGTCACAAACCGAACCAAAAAGGGTCGCAGACGAATTGAACGGTGTAAAAACTTATGGGAAAAAGAAGCGGGCAATGGCTGGGCGTCCATACAAGTCCAGAAAGGCGTTCTACACCCCGCCCCCTCCCCTTGACAGACTCAAATTACCTGTAAGCTTGTCAGATTTTATTTGAATTGGGGCATATAGGTTTTATATCAACTTTAGTATGTCCATACAGGCCATTTCCGCCCTGTAACCGAGCTCACTGTTTTCCACACTGTAATAACTCTAGATTTTCAAAACGAAGACCACATTTTTACACCCTTAGAAATCATGCAAATTCGATGAAAGTTATCGTGCATTCGTAGATATTCTTTGCAATTATTTTAAGCGAATTACCGACAAAATTTAACTAATAAATAAACAAGTATCGTTAAAAAAAAGTAAAGATCAAATGTACATTTGCGGGTCGTGATATTCAAAACGAAGACCTGTCACAAACAGAACCAAAAAGGGTCGCAGACGAATTGAACGGTGTAAAAACTTATGGGAAAAGAAGCGGGCAATGGCTGGGCGTCCATACAGTCTAGAAAGGCGTTCTACCCCCCCCCCCCTTACAGACTCAAATTACCTGTAAGCTTGTCAGATTTTATTTGAATTGAGGCATATAGGTTTTATATTAACTTTAGTACGTCCATACAGAACATTTCCGCCCTGTTACCGAACTCACTGTTTTCCACACTGTTATAACTCTAGATTTTCAAAACGAAGACCACATTTTTTACACCCTTAGGAATCATGCAAATTCGCTGAAACTTATCTTGCATTCGAAGATATTCTTTGCAATTATTCTAAGCGAATTACCGACAATATTCAACTAATAACTAACAGGTATCGCTAGAAAAGTAAAGATCAAATGTACATTTGCGGGTCGTGATATTCAAAACGAAGACCTGTCACAAACCGAACCAAAAAGGGTCGCAGACGAATTGAACGGTGTAAACTCTTATGGGAAAAGAAGCGGGCAATGGCTGGGCGTCCATACAAGTCCAGAAAGGCGTTCTACACCCCCCCCCCCCTTGACAGACTCAAATTACCTGTAAGCTTGTCAGGTTTTATTTCAATTGGGGCATTGGTTTATATCAACTTTAGTACGTCCATACAGGCCATTTCCGTCCCTGTCACTGAACTCCCTGTTTTCTACACTGTAATAACTCTAGCAGTCTAGGTTTTTATAACGAAGACCAGACTTTTACACCCTTAGTATTCATGCAAATTCGATGAAACTTATCGTGGAATTGTAGACTTCATTCACAAATATTCCGAGCGAATTTCCGACAAAACTGACTGATAACTAAGAGAGTATTAAAAGAAATGTAGTGAACAAAGATAAATTTGTATATCATGATCTTTAAAACGAAAACGTGCCACAAACCGAACCACGGACTGACGGAGGTCCGCAGACAAATTGAAATGTATAAAAAGTTATGGGAAAAGAAGCGGGCAATGTTGTGCGTCCATATAGTCCGTTTGGCGTTCCAATCCCCTCCCCCTCTCGACAGACTCAAATCGCCTTCAAGCGTCCTTTTGGGGTTTCATTCGAATTGGGGCATAGGTTATATATCAACTTTAGTACGTACATTCTAGCTATCCCTGTCCCCTCTCACCGCCACTATAATAACCTTAGATTTTCAAAACAAAGACCAGACTTTTGTACCCTTAGCACAAATGCAGAGTCGATAAAACCTATCGAACAATTAATGGCTTTATTTGCAAAGTTTAACATTATGAGTGAATTACCGACAAAATTTAACTAATAATTAAGGCAGTGTCGCAAGGAAAGTAGCGTTCAAAGCTACATTTGCAGGTCGGGGTATTCAAAACGGAGACGTGTCACCACCCGAAAGCTGATTGGGTGCAAATCAAAATAAAACATGCGTATATATGTATACTAATGAAAGGGTTTGTCAGTGGCCGCACCTCCATGTTAATTTTTGAGAGAACTAGGGGGCCTAGCTCCTGTGTTCGTGCGGAACTGCGACTAACTTCGTCGTATTGATAGTTGGAACGCATAGGCTTCACCGATGCAGGGAGCTTGGCTATGCTTCTAAGATTAATTGTAAATGCGTTTGTGTATATGAACTTCAGTCTTCGGTCTTCGGTCTTCCGTCTTCGGTCTTCGATCTTCGGTCTTCCGTCTTCCGTCTTCGGTCTTCGGTCTTCCGTCTTCGGTCTTCGTTTTGCTTACACCCCACCAGCCCAGCCTCTGGAGAAATATCGAAAATAGCCTACTAAGGGGTTGCCCGCGCCGGTGTCTGGCACGGACAGGTGTCCAAAAGACACCAGTGTCAGTGTGCACAGTTTTGATTGACAACCACTGAAATACATCCATTTCTATTCACGTCGTCACGCTCCTACAGAAGGCGGGCTTGTAGTTGTCTTAGCTACCAAACGTTATTGTATTTTAATTCTCCAATAATAGTCATAGACGAATTGGGCAAATCATTAAGAATGCGTGACGTGTTGAATTTTGTTTTAAGAAATCATTTATTTTAATGAAAAAAAAGTTGCATGCAGACTATGAGTCGACAAATTTTAAGTTAAACTGCGTTTGCCAATAACAAGGTGAATGGAGACTGCTGGCTGATCGTTCACTACAGATTTCAGGTTTCATCAATCACGGCTTCAAAAATGAAGGAAAGGCAAAACATAACTCTTTTTTAGTACATTCTTGAATGTTGTGTTCCTCCATAACCACACTATTACCGATCTATGTTCGTAACCAAACGACTAATTCATTCAGTCCGATGATTAGTGTGGTTATGTTTGAGAGCTATTGATGATAATAAGCCCATCAGTAAGACTGCCAGAGCGCGGAGCGCGCAGTCAGTTTGGTTATTTGCAAAGGTTATATACGTCGTATGTGGCTGGCAAACTTGCCAAGCACACGAGTATTGTCCGACACCGTTATTGTGTAGCCAATATACTGATAATCTATAGAAATTAAAACACAAGTTATCTCACATAACCAAAGTGTTTATTTTTTTAATTTTTTGGTAGTAACTCACTTTCTAGTTTCGGGTTACACAAGTGTGAATTTTGTGTCAGAATCTACTCCACTCAAAATAGCGGGGGACATGTCTCACCGTTCCGCAAATCTACGCAGATGCCCTGGTTTGTCTCTGGAGTTTTTCCTGGGAAAATTGTTTAGCCCGATTTGGGAGGCGAGTGCCACCTCCCCCCCCCCCGCCCCCTCCTTAGGCCTCCTACGCCTATGGTTATCAGCTTTCTCACCCAAGGTCAGTCCAGAAATTAAGACTTTTCTAAAAAAATAAAAAATAAAATATCCAGACACTGAGTGAATTGGTAATACCTTGAGACACTGAGTATCCCTAGACACCTGTATGGCCCATTCCGCTGTTGCGTAACAGCCTGTCACCCCATATGTAGCGATCTGCATGCCTCGGCCAAATCACTTGACTAATGCAGCAATTTGTAGTATGGTATATTGTGGTATTGATAAATTCACAGCCATCTACTCAGACTACATAAAACAAATAAAAGATGGAAAGCTTCGTCTATCAGAATGGCTTGTCAATGATCACAGCCACCGTTATCGAAAAATAAAAGTGATGACAGGTTCGGGCAATAACGTTAAAGAACGATTTCCGAATGAAAGTAACATTCATAATTTCGATTAAGTGTTGCCATGTATATCCATGGTAAGCAATTAAAACCTAACCATGCAGGAAAGTGCAATGTACTTCTTCAAAGAGGATATGTTTCAAATATACCAACCAGATCTGACACATTTGGAAAGCAGGATTGCATATGTGAACAGCAGAGTATAGCTTGGTTGAAAATGTGTGTAGGAAAAGGGCTACAATCCCCGACGAAAAAAATGGAAGAAAGCAAGCAAAACAGGCAATGAACGGATCACTATCCCCACTGCCCCAGTCAATGTTGCGGCAGCCCAAGCCGTTCATAAACTTCACTATTGATGAGGGGTTTGTTCCATGTATTTTTGTCGAGGATTGTAGTATTACTAGCTGGTAGGCTAATTAGGTTAGGTTAGGTTGGATAGGGTTTTATACCTCAACTTTTAATATTCTGGATTATGCTAGCTGCTTCCACTGGCGGGAGGGGGGGGGGAGGCATTTCTCTCAGTCAGAACCTTTTCCCCCGGCTGCACCCCGCCCAGCTCTCAAAGTACACATTCCGTGACGTGGCTTCTTGTGAAAACAAAGTAGTCAAGTCGCGCTTTCCTCGGCAAGTCAAGTCAACTGCTGTTATTTTAGCGACTCGAGTCAAGTCATCGACTCGAGTCCCTGCGTTATTTCAATAGGAGGAATTTTCCCCCAAATTTTCAAGTCACCTGGAGTCAAAGGGTTGGGACTCGATTCGCGACTTGACTACATGTCTGATGAAAAGCAATTAGCACATGCTTGACCCGTCTGTTAGCTAACCCCAAATGTCACGTAACTTTTTGCGTATTTAAATATATTTGTTACTGTCAACCAATTAATCAGATGTGAAACGTAACTATATTAAGTGTGCTTGTAGTGAGCTTCATTTCCTCCCTGAGGCGATAAGAGGTAATCAGGCAGGGAGGGAGAATATAACAAAAAGGTAGGAAGTGAAGTTTCATCATAAGTGGCCTGGCATAAGATTTCTAGGCAAAGGGATTCAAAAATAGTCCTCCAAACAGGTTGAACCATTCCCAGAATGAGAGTAAAATAGTTTTTACAACTTGCTGACATTGAAACTTCTTTGTGCAGCGCAAGCTTGTGGAGTGGCTTTTTCTACGCTACTCAACTGGACCACTTAGCCTCAGACTTAACTGTCATACTCTGTGCAGTCATCACGCAAAGGCTTTTGTTTTAGTTGCTTGCAGTGGATGTTCTTGCCTTCAGAGTCGTACCTGTAAAAAAGAACAGTTCAGAGCCAAATTTGCTTTTGATATGTTAAAGAGGAACATATTCTAAGTATTCTGGTAAAAGTTTCATCCATTTCCCATGTTGAGTTCTCGAGATATGAGCAACTCAAGTTGGCACGTTTTCTATGAAAAGTGAACTTGAAGCAGGGAATTACAACTCTCTCCTTGAATCAAGCGGGTGTGATGTCAATGGATTCAAACTGTAAGACAATGTTTTGTTTTTCTTTATTTTTCATCCCATCAGTTTGACCTTGAATTGATTAGGGATGCTATCTTGCCCCTGAGGAAAATTAAGTTTTTAAAATTCCATTGCTTGTAAATAAACACAAAAAATTGGACAACAATATGAATCCATGACATCATGCCTGCTTGCCTCAAGTTCATTCTATGTAGAAAAATTGCAACATTCAGTTCGTCTCGAGAACCGAGTATTGGAAATGAATAAAAATTTACCATGGTGCTTAGAATACTTTCCTCTTTAACATATCAAAAATAAATTTGGCTCTGGATTATTCTTTTAGAGCAAGTCAGCAGCCTTCACTCAGCCTCTGTGAGTACACTTTTACTAGAACAGATTCCACATTATTTGCTACACAATTTAGTTTCTCGTACCCACCATTTGCCCCACCCTACTTTCAAAGTCCCGAAGCCGTCAGAGATCGCATGTTTCGTCTAACAGTAAGAGCATCCGCCTCTCGCGCGGAAGGCCCGGGTTCTGTTCTCATGTCGAGTCACACCAAAGACTCTAAAATTGAACCTTCTGCCGTTATACGTGATGCTCCGCATAAGCAATGGAGTAGGGAAAACAAGCCAGTGAGCCACAACTGGAATAAAATGCTGTGGGTAGCTCAACTTGGACCAATGGGTTGGAAACTGGGCCGTAAAACTCCATCTAACTAACTAACTGAAGCCTGCAATGGAGGCGTCTTTGACTTTATTCCTGTTTGGAGGAACTGGATTGTAAGTCCTATTCACTTGCTAACGTGAAAATATCATACCCAGTGGCAGTAGGTTTCATATTTTGATGTTTTTGATGTCACTCGAGCTGAGGATTTAACCATGGACCAATTCAAGGGAGAGTCGGATGCTCTGTCAACTAGACCATACACCCGACTGATAGGTCATCCTATAAACAGGCGCAAGTAAAGCTAGCCGCACACTACACTACTTTATATGCCGCTTTGATACCAACTACGGCTCCCCGAAGGAAAGCCAAATTTTAAAATGGGACGTGAGATGGCTCCGAGTCCCTGTTCCCACCTGGTACGTACCACAGCTCGGAATCTTTCTGTTTGTCTTCGATTAAATCACTGTGGCTGATAGCTTCCAATTTGACACTAACTTATCTATGGAAAAGCTTCTCAACCTGTCAACAGAAAAGGCCCTTTGAAGCGGGCACTGCATTTTTTGGATTAAGAATACATGCTATGATTACACTTTCTCCAGAAAAAAGGGTTTGTGAACCCACAGTACCCCTAAACTATGGTTGAGTGCATTTACTCAAATATGGTTGAGTTGAGTCAGGAAGTTGCTAAAGCAACTCCCTGGTTGAGTGAAGAAGCAGAATATTAAATGAAAATGTTGTGTTTAACATTTATATACAGGCTATTCAAACCACCCAACTTCTATCGTTTTTAAATCACGACGAGGTCTCAACAATTAATCCCCTTAACAGCTACACCCCCTAATAAAGGAAATATCATGCGTTTGCTTTACACAGAAAACATTCATTCGTTTGAAACCAACATTTTATGGAGACATGGTAACTACATTACCTAAGGCAGCTACAGCCTTCTTTTCAAGAACTAACTTGAGCTCGCAAATTCAAAAGCAATTATTTGATGATGCAATGCCCAAGAATGACAATTTAACCAAACTTTCAATATTTCCAGTGATTCAACTCTCGTCATGGATATGATATTTAAGATGTAATGTTGCGATTTGTTTGAAGCAATTGACCTCACTCATCACGTGGGAATAATAGTTTCCGATCAATTGCAGTAAAGACTTACAAGAACACAGTTATAAACATTATCTAAACATAATAAACATTACTTAAATTGAACTGTGGCACATGACTGCTAACCTGCATGGAACCTGTGTGAATGGATGCGGTCCGTTAATCTTTTTTCCAGAGATAATCTAGACGAAAAAGCCGTCTGCACGGCGGGATGAGACGTTGTCAGAGATGGAATTAGGGGAACGTCAAACTTGATCAGAATAATTAAGAAAGCCATTGCAGAGAAACATTTCGAAATTACGCAATCATGGTTAACTTGACGGTGTAATTAAAAGGTGATGGAGAGTAGCTTGGTGCCTGGTGGAGCTTAAGTTTTGAAAATTATTCAGAATATCCTTCCGAGTTGATTTCCTTTAGTCCAACAGAAACTATTTGGTACCTTAATTAACCCTATTTAATTTGCCCACACTCGGACTATAGCAATAAACAGCATGAAAATGCAGTATGAAAATATATCAATCGTTATACTTATCGGTTAGTGCTAGTAAAAAATGAAAATCACTGTAATCTGCCGATATTCTTGTTCAAAGAGTTCAGAAATGACTAAAGCCCTTCAAACTAAAACTTGATAAACGTATCAACCATGTGACTCATGACAATGGGTCTTTACCCTTGCGTTGTAAGAAGGTTCAATAACTATCGATGACAATTAAAAAACAGTATGAAACACAGTATGAAATTTAATACCACTGTTTACCGCACCCTAGCAGGATGTAAGAATAGCAACCTTTATTTGAAACAATTGTTGCGTGTATGGTTTCACTCAGGATGTAGTTAAAATTAACAATTTTGTCGAATTGATGTTATTATCCGGGAAGCCAATAAAAAGGGGAAATTTTAATTGCAACATAAAACAATGACGACATTTTTCAAAACAATTGTGTGGAACTTCCATGAGCCAGGGAGTGCACTCCCTGCATGAGCGAATTCAGAATATTACCGGAAAGAGCGATGGCCCGGGGAGGGCTTGGCTTATTCCAAAAAGGCAAAGTTGGAAGGAAATTATCGAATCCTCGAAGGGACTATGGGGTAAGACAAGGATACGTGGCTAGGGTATTTCCGCATCGCACACGAATATTCGATCACAGTAGCTACAGATAGCTCTCAATGACGTCAAAGCTGGATGAGCAATTACCATGTCATAGAGCAAGTTTCTAGGTATGTAGATACTAGGCTATGAAATGGCTCACACAATCTACGTGAAAAACTCATCTGACTCCATGTGAGAACTATCAATACATTAAAATTCAGATTTCACAATTACCTCATTATTTCTCTTCAAAGTATCTTTCCTTTTATTTTAGAATTCAATATGCATCTTCAAAGCTTGAAATCAAACAGTTATTCCTAGTAAATTTCACAATTGAGAAGAAAAATAATATTTTTTTCAGGTGACTCACTCTCAAGAACAAATCATAAAGAAGGACAGTATACTATATACTACTTCACGTTGGGGTGACTGCATTTTCCGTTGTACTTTGCAGAGTAGCTTTATAGATGAGTCCGATCAGCGCTTGTGTTTGATGACTGTAGGCTGCCATTAGTGGGGTCCATCAGCCTTAAAGGGGGAGGTTAAAGCGAAAATTTTATGTTCATATGTGAAAGAGGGAACCAAATTTACACAGTGTGATGAAAGTTCCATTCAAATCGGACGTATATTTCACGAGATATCAAAAAATGAAGTCAGTAGATTTGTGTTCCAAAGTGAGTAGCAGAGATTATATCCCTTCCCAACAATGACAAGAAATCTTTGTTTCCTTTTGTTTCATCAGACTATTGTGTTGATCTTGAAGATAATAGGAATCGAACCTCCTCGTGGGGGATGCTGTGTTTGTGAAGTACTAACGCCACTTATAAGCAATCACATTTAAGTAATATGGGATTGTTGAGGAGAAAATTGACTCCAAGTTAAGTTTAAAGAAAAACAAAAGAATGCGCACTAATGTGATGTCATATGTGCTTGCTTTAAGTTCACTTTTTGTTGAAAACGTTAAAATTTTACGTGCTCATATCTTGAGAACCACACATCGGGTTTCAATGCAAATTTCCCTAAATTGCTTGGAATAAGCACCCCTCTAACATGCCAAATCCTGTTATGACTTTAAACCTTTCTTTAAAATCGTCTTCATTTATTATCTACTTGAATTTCAAACCCTCATCAATAAATTTGAAGTAATCAAGGTACAATTCAGTGTACAAACATCCATGATGTACAGGTAAGCAAGGAAATTGAAAGATAAAAGGTGATAGACCCAGTTATGGCCGACTGAAATCATACCATGCTGTCCGAATTCGTCTATGGGTTCCAATCGTCCTAAAAGACTGAGAAAGAGGTACGGTACTAAATAAGAAGGGTGAAGCCTTTAAACCCCACCATGGATCCCCACGAGCCTTTCTAGAGCTTTTGTTTGTGACTGACACAATAATGTAGGCAATAGTGTCAAAAAATTGCACAACCTTAGTTTTTTGATACTGGGTCTTGAGATGAGGCCACGCCAAATTTGAAAAAAAAAAAAACGTATCAAAATCAAAGAAAAAACGAACAAAACGTGTTTTCCAAGTTTCTATGTGAAAAATAGGCTTTAGAAATGCCATTTTCAGCGATCTGGGAGGCATTTCGGCCCGAAATTTTCGCACGCTTCGTGTCCGAGGGTGACTAGGAGGTTTCCCCCACAAATATTGCCCCCCTGATTTTTTTCTGGGGACGCCCATGGGCCACGCATGTACCCACTTTCGAAGTCATCTGGTCATATAATCTGATGCAGCTCTTCGTCATGCCCTCCAAATCCGCGTGACTGGGGTTGTCTTCGAAATTAAAACTCTTCGAAGTTTTAAAACTGGTGATTGAATCGACAGCCTAATCCTTTCAATCAGGCGAGTCGGAGTAGCCGAGGTGTCGTGGGAGATGAAACCCCCATGACTCAAGTTTAAAAACTCCGTCATTCCACACACCAAAACCCAAATGACAAAATCCTGTTTTAAAATCTGCTTTTAATTTTAAAGGTCTTCAGTGCGTGTAAACATTTTTAAAATCTATCTTTCCCTAAATCGAATGATCATAAGACATCTGAAAACACACAGAAAGCCGCAGGGCAATAACAATTACACTGAAACAATAAAAGATGACCATAAACACAAAGGTTTTGGAACTAGGTAGATAATTCAGACAGCATAGATCCCAGTTGGTATACTGAGTACAGGTTACGATATACCGGGGAATTACCTAACGACCCCCTTAATAACCCATACATAAAAAATAAGAGTTTCCGAACAACAAGAAACAAACAGCATCCCTTCTGGACTTCAGACACACCGCTACAGTCCCGTGTGGTGTAATCTAGTACACGTAGCTCGTTTTTCGCCTGCTTCACAGATATCATTTACATGCATGATAGTGGATCATTTTCTGCAACTGAATTGTGTATACAAATCTGTTTTGACAAAAAAAGCTTAAATTATGGCTTAAATTCCCCTTGTTCTTTGGTTAACATTTCTTCAAGTCTCCACGTATTTATTTTTTTACTGTATACAGTACGTGTGTCGGTATCATATTTCAAGATCTGTCCTCAAAATATATGCCCTTCCAATTCATGTGACCAGCGACACCATTAAATTACAAAGTCACGTTGTAAAGGTCTCAAAAACAAATAAAGTCAAGTGTAAGGACATTTTAGCGACAACGAGTTCATGTTACTAACGTCTTTGATGCCCAGTTTTTCCAGCTAAGCAAACAACCAGGTCCTACTCCAAGGTTTCCAGCTTCCGATCAATTTTACATTATTTTAATGTAACTTTAAATCCCTGTCCCGCCATTTGTAATAATGAGTTTCCCGTGGTATTAAAGCGTATAAAGATCACAAAGTAGTGTTTGTTATATACAGGGTCTGTAGCAATGTCACTCGTTGCAAACGTAACTTACAGTTTAGATCCCGAGGATAAAATCATGCATGCATGAGTTTGTTGTTAATAGGCCTATGCAACGTGGGCCTATATCTCAAAATGTGGTTGGTCTATACAAAGACGGCAAACCTTCCCAATAGACCTTTTGCATATGATGTCACAGAGCAAAAAGGTACGCCCTCCTTTGGGGGGCAAAAAAAAAAAAAACCCAACGTCGACAAATACAGACAGCTGATTTTTCAACAAGTCGGTCGAATCCGCGCACAGTCTGTTACACGTCCAGGGCAAATTCTAATTCGTGCAGGCATTGCTTTTCCCCAAGAATGACGTCGGTGTGTCGTCAATGCATGAGGCATATCTTAACCCCCCCCCCAAAAAAAAGGGAAATCCCCCCCCCCCCCCCAAAAAAAAAGGGAAATACGGTCATTTCACCGTAGTCTTGATATAGGCCTATTTAACGGGAGTCTAATCAGTTATTGTAACGATGAAGAGCCGAAAGTGTTTTATTTTCTATACTTTGTGATGTCTTCAACTTTCCTTAGTCTGTTACGTATGTGTCCGTACATTATCCCGCAACAAACTGCACGGTAACATGTGATAACGGCATTCAACGTAGGCAAATGCATTTCACTCGGCTTGTCAGTGCTGTTTTAACATGGTTATTTAGGCCAGCAAATTAAATCTCATACCTTTTAATCTTTAAAATAAAATTTTGCTGTGTATTAATGAATCAAAACTTAATTGTGAAACGTTTCTCGAAAGGATAACTAAAGGCATATTCCCGGACACAAAATTCATGAACTTCATGATATGCAGAAAATTTTCCTTATTTTAGGAGGCGAAAACTTCATCTCAATAGCATAATGTGTTCGGAAGATACAAATTTATAAAGTGATGCAACTTTTTTCTTTTGGTTTGGTGCATCATGTAAATCTGTGGTGTCATCGCGGCTCGTTAATTTGACATTACATTTAATTTATTTATAATGTTGATGCCACTGCAGGAAATATTAACCAACAGTGGTAGTTGTAATCTACGTACGGTGAAGCTTAATGCGTACAGGCAAAGATATTTAAACATTTCCACAGTATAAAATTTCAAGGACAAAAGGACTTAAACTTATATAGAAAGACAAAACGAATCAGAGACAATGTGCCCATATTACATAACTTTTTGTATTTTGTTGAAGAGCAGAGGTATTTTTTTAAAAAAAATAACCAATCTTTAAAATGAGATATGCTGAGTTAGGAAAAGGAATTGTGACAGGGTTTCAAGGACACGGTGTGGAATATTTATTTTTTTTTTCTTACAATACCCCGGTGAAAAGCCACAAGAAGGCCTTTCAATAACTGCCGAGGGAATGATGCCTTCCCCCAAAGTGCCAACGTATATGTCTTTCTTCTGTAAACTTTCTCTCGGCTTCTATACTTACTAAATCTTTTTTGAAACTCGATAGATACCTATTACGAAACTCAATGCCCCGTGAAAGTTTGAAACTTTCAAAGGGGGTAAAAATATTTCTCTCATCAAAAGTTGTTGTTCCTCAAAGTTAAAACTATGAAGTGAAAATCTGTTTTCATAATATGCATTAAACGAACCAAACAAAATAAAAAGTGTTAGGAAACAAACCAAACAGGATAAAAAGTGTTAGGATTGTTTTTTCTTCAATTGCAAACAATACTATTTTTCTACAAACAGAGCACACAATTGCCCACGTTATAAATGGTCTCGTCTGGTTGAGTCATCAAAACCAATTTGCGATAAAGTCTTTGGCTTCAGACAGTGAACAATTATGTAGTGGCGTAGTACTTGTTCTTCAATGTTAAGAAAGTCGATGAGCCATAGTATACGCCAACACTAGAATGCACGATCCTACACGTGTTTTGCAAAAGTCCTGTGTGCATGAGTCCACAGGTTTTCCCTCTTTCGGGAAACCAAAAACGGCACTGTGGACCTGTGAATTAGAGCACAAAGATTGCAATCTCGGCAGCCTGGAGGTCAAATTCTGACATTTCAAAAATGTTTGTTACAGAGCATGAGAAATTAATAATTCAAATAGTCAAACTCCCATATTTGTAGGGCATATCTGAACCAAGATATAAATATTTCTAACTGTATTCACTCAATTTAAAATCATGGAACATGTCGCAATAATTTGTGATGTCATTTGTTGTATTTCTCAAACTAAAGTTTTTGTATTTCTTTGATACTTGAAAACCTACTGCGCATGCAGCTTGTGCCAAATTGCCATTCAGACGTTATTCTTATGTGGCGACTTGAATAAACAAGCACTCCCTGCACAGATTGTTAAGCAAGAAAACAGGAATCTTTCAAGATGATTTAAACTCATTTAAACTTCAAAGGAAATACAAAACTGGTGGTGTGAGTTGTGCGACAAGAAATTCACAAAATATTGAGGAATAGGCTAATAAATTTCAATCATTGAATATCTTAGTAATGAAACAAGCTTTGACAATGGGAGTTGAATTGATAAGACTCAATTTACAACCTCTAAAATGTACATTTTTCAAATTTTACACTTGGGTACCCATCAATATTATGGCTAGATGCACTCAAGCTGCGCCCTCTATACGTCACTTTCATTAACCTTCGATCGTGAATTACCTTTTTCTATTTTACGTTCCACCGTTGTTTTTATTTCTGTGCTATCCTTCCAAAATACAAAAAACTCACGGCTCCGATAGCAAAGTACCGTATATCCCATCATGCATACAGCTAATACTTCTTCATATGTCACATGTAAAGGGTCTGAGGGCCGTGAGATATAGGTCAAGTGTTGTCCTTTAGTGGACGTATAGCTTCTTCGGGAAGCAGTTTAAAGTTTGGTTTCGCCGAACGGCTTTTGCCATTAGAAACAGCATGTCACCTGAATGCCATAATAACCATTCATTCTTCCACATGATATTTTCATTAGTTTTCTTTCTAAAGTTCCCGAAGTTTATCCGAAATCATTTCACAGAGTTAATTAGTTAGTTAGATGTATTTAGTTGGTTAGTTACGGCCCAATTTCCAACCTATTGGTTCAAGTCGAGCCGGCCTTTTTCCAGTGGTCGCCTACTGGCTTGTTTTCCCTACTCCATTGCTCATGCGGAGCATCACGCACAACGGCAGTAAGTTCCATTTTTATAGTTTTTGGTATGACTCGACCTGGGAATAGAGCTCGGGCCTTCCGCATGAGAGGCGGATGCTTTTACCGTTAGATCAAACACGCGGCCCAGTTAGATGTAGTTTTACGACCAGGTTTCCAAGCAATTGGTTCAAGTCGAGCCGCCACGGTCTTTTTTCCAGTTGTGGCTCACTGGTTGCTTTCTCTGGTCCATTGACTTTTTGCTCCATTTTTAAAGTTTTCAGTATGCTCCGGCCAGGACTCGAACTCCCGACCTCCCGACAGCAAGCCGGATGCTCTAACCACTTGGCTATGCATTTTCACAGAGTTCCTGGATAAACCCTTAATTATCTTTTAGCTGCGATAGAGTTGCACGACTGCACTGTATAATTTCGCCGGACCTCAACGGATAAAAGTTAATCAAACGTTTAGTCTTAACATGTGAACTTACGGAAAATAACCATCCGGAACTGATTTATAAGGGGACAAAAACCTTGTTGGAAAAACGAACGGCGGTTTTTCTCATTGTGTAAGATGACTAGATTCTTGGCAAATTAAAACATAGATTGTACAATCGTGCCTTCGTAGCCATATCAAACTAGTGGAACTATTTAGATCAGTCGGTTGTGGGTGCACGGGTGCGCGGCTTTGAATTCTACAGACAACCATTTTTCGAGCAGAAGAGGCAATGTAAACTTGTGTGATACGAAAAATTTTAGGTTAGAGTTTGACAGCGATTATTAACTTTTGTTCCAACAGTTCGTTTTTCCTTTTTACTGATTATTTACCAGAATCACCAGGCATGGAAGAGGCCAAACGACAATTCTGTGTTAATTACCGTTGAATGGGAAATTTTGTCATATTTTTCTGGTAAAAAAATTCTTACAGGAGTAGGCAGCCTCATCCATGCTGTGACCAATTACATCAGGCCATGATTACATGTCATGCTTTGTTAGTTTAAACTAGATGTAAATGATCTTGGTTTAGAATTTAGGTCGTAGAAAATACTTCATGAGTATTTCGAGCACCTTATAGGTTTACATCCCATCCGTCCTACGCGGTGAATAGCACGGATACATATGGAAGCAGTTTGGGTCCGCACGATCTAGGGATGCCAGAAATCCTGTAAATTTCTCTTCACCAGAAAAAAATCTGCCCGTCTTCCAGGACCGGTTTTGTCGACCGTGGGCTTTCTTAACTCCAGGCTGACACTGACACGAACCTGTCGCGTCCTCTTAGCCCTAAAAGAACAAGACTTCAAGTACAGTAGGGCGGTCCGTATATCACTGTGAACCTGGGAAATCGGTACACGAATGTGGGCTTTAACGGTAAATTTTGGGGGCGAATTAGGAAATCTTGAGGGCCCCTAAACTGTTGGGAGACATTGTGAATTCAGCTGTCGTAGGGTCGCAGTTTGGGAATCTTGAGGGCACGCATATCATATACGGCCACCGTAGTGCTCGTGAGGGAAATGCTTAAAGGGCCAATCCTCTCACCCCAAACTACACTTCTTGTAGGGGGTACACAAACTCTCCATTGGCCCAGCTTTTTGATTGACTGTCAATTAAAATAATGCAGATTACCAAAGCTTATATTACACAGCATAAACTGTATTGAGGGTGTTTTGGTTATATACATAAGGCTTTTCTAAGCTCACCCTGAAGCAATAAACTGGGATTGTGACTGGATATGAATTTCAGACAATTGTGGGAGGGGCTTTAGTAAGCAGGTTAGCATAATTGGTACTGTTTTGGTTGGGGTGAGAGAACTGGGCCTTTAAGGTAACGTGTAGAAGCAAGCAGATTGCGTGTATCCAAGGAGGGGCGGAGCATTGAAGGTACGGTACCGATTGCAAGGAGGAGTGGTGTCGTCCCTAGAAAACCTTTTGCTATCCCTAGAAAGTTTGGCCCCTGGAAGAAATTTCGACTCCTTTAGTTCTTTGTCTGGCTATGATGCCGTGACAAGGAGTGGTAACTTTTTCTCGATGAATGTACTGAACAAAAAACACAGAACGATCCAATTTTATACTTTATGCCTTAATTGTGAAAGGACGGCACTGCTTGGAGAAGGTTGCTCCTTGTCACTTCCCATTCCCCAAACTGATTTCAATCAGTTGTACGCATGTTTTCCATTGACTATAAGGTCGAGCGAGTAAGGTACTTTCCAAAGTAATGACCTTTAATTTTTTACCCGTCACCATCAACGAAGAAAAATATTTTTACGAGGACGATGGTGCTTCAGCCTCGAGTGATATGAAACACGACCTCAGATTTGTTGAGCCTGATTTCAAGGGCAGAGTATGTTCCCGAAACTTTCGAGTAAAATAGAGATAATGATGATACCAACTAGAGCTACAAAACAGGAAACATTACAACGATCCTTGAGTTCCTTAATAGTTTCATGAAATCTTATGGCAAGACAACATATAATAACGCAATACCCTCCTCTGTCCTTACACTGCAGTGTACTGTAAAAGAAAAATGTTCCTATACATGGGAGGGACAATGAAGAGCGTAAAGGGCTTATGCACCTACGTCACTGCGTTGCGCATCTTTCTGTTTTTCCATCCAGGCGTCCATTTTACGACAGTTGTTACTAAATTGCTGTTGTGCGCGCGTTTCGGTAACACAACGACTGCCTTTTGCTTTGCGTATTTCCATCTAGTGAAACGCCCTGACGTCATGTGCATAATATCCATAGACGAATCCGATCGGCGCTTTTGTTTAGTGGTCGCCAGCTATGAAAAACATATTACTGTTCCTCTAGCGTCCTGTTTATAACTCTACATTTCACAATGCATCTTGTTTTTGTATGCAACTTTGTAAATGTGTTTGTAAGCGAAAAACTCTGAACTGAACTTGTGACTGTAGGGCAGCCATTAGTGGGATCCATTAGCTTAACATCGTGTTCATTAATTGTCTATATGAATTTCAAACCTTCATACTCACTGAAACTGTCGGAATCGAGATAAATTTTAGTGTACAACAATCCATGATATATGAAAACAAGGAAATTGAAAGATTAAAAGGTAATGGACCCCAATTATGGCCAACTGATATCATACTATCACTTGATGTCCGAATTTGTACTGTGCCCCTGTACGTTTGTCAGGGTGGTGATTGGGGTGGGGGTTCTCAATAATTTTTTTCTGAAAGCCATGTGTGATATGCACGATTTTTACATAGTCCAAACAGGTGCTGACAAGTCAAGATACAGTATCCTCTCATCATGAGGTTGGTAAGATCCCCACAAACCAAGTCGGATTTCGGTCGAGTTTGGTCTGGACAATGGGCAGATGGGTTATAGGCTCATTACTATGATTTATGCTCATACATCGGGTTGTCCCACATAACGACGGTTCGTTCCACCAAATTGCAGTGATATTAAACAAATCTCTCCCCGGGCCCACCTACGTCCCCTAGACTAGTCCCCAGGATGAGGATTTGCTACTTTCAAGTATTCAAAGAGATTAGTCGGCGGTCTCACTGTATAGTTGAAACATGATATTCCACGTTCTGGTAACATAGCTGGCAAACTTCAATGTTCGGGCAAAATTGGTTTTCGTGCTCGCAAACCAGGGACCCTCTATCCCGATGTCAGGGACACTTACTGTGATGAGACAGGCAGAGCCATACAGTAGCTCCCCATGAGTCACAAGTATAACTCTTTTTGGTTGTGGCTCTACTAGTTTCATAAGGGGTCCATTCGTACAAAATAACCGTACTCACAGCTTGCAAATTTTAAGAGTCTGGGATTGACCCTTTACCGTTGTTTGGGTCCTTTTGGACCCAGACGGAGAGCGGTCACCTATCTCCACTGTTTCACGCGGAGCTCGAAATTGCGAGTAGCTACCCGAAAATTCGGCCACAACAACTAGAGAGACAATAGTTTAAGGTCAATAGCCTACGGAAGCTGATGCGGGGCGTGCTACGTCCGCTTTCGGCCCACTCTCAAGGCGTGCAAATATGCCCCGATTGGAGCACAACGGTAAAGTTAACCCCTGATTAGGGGTGGTTGCTGTATGAGCTGGGGAACTAGTTGGGGATGGACACACTACTCCTCAGTCTATATAACATTACTTCCCTCTCAGTGGCCGCACCCTCTTGATGCAGATTGCTTTAAAACCTGACAAAGCGAATATTCATATACCAATTCGGTGAATTTGGTACAGCATGAAGCTACCAATATGGGCACGGTTTCTATTGTCACAGAAATAACAAAAGGCGTGTTCCCATTTGATCCAGGGAGGCGGATCTTGATCTACCGAGGTGGATCAACATCAGTTACCTTGATCGAGATCCGCGTTCCCATTTGAGTGAGCGCGGTAGATTAAACGTGTTTTATGAACACATTGCGCAAGTGCGAAAAGGTCACCAATGTTTACAAGTCAGCCTGCCATGCATTTCGTATCGATGTATCACAAAAACATACATGAGTGTAACCGGAGATCCAGGGTCACTTGATCTACCGATGTGTTCCCATTACAAACTTTGATCCAGCGCGGTGGATCTGATCTACCCCGAACGGTCGATCAAAATCGGTGGATCTTGATCTTGAGTGAGTGTTGTTGATCTGCGTTCCCATTAGTGTTTGATCCACCTCGGTAGATCAAGATCCACCTCCCTGGATCAAATGGGAACACGGCTAAAAGAGTTAGAAGTGCAGTGAGGAATCTCGCAATGAGTCATTCCCCAAGTTTTCTTTTTTCTTTGTCATTTCCGGTAAAAAACCACAAATTCGATGGTTTATCTTCTTTTGGATATTATTATAAGACGCATGATTTCACTCTTTTAAACCTAATTTGAGGGAAAAGTGCCACCTGATACATATCATACTTATTGAACACTGAAAATTTGACAACGTTCTAATGCAACGGATGACAGGAAGCACGATTTTTCCACAATAAATGCTTTAAGTTTAACAAGAATTATAAATTCATAACTTTATACTGCAAGGAAAGTTCCCAATATGTTCCTTTGGAATATGCATCTCTTTGTTTCAATTGGTCAGTTTTCTAGTGAAGGACTGTAATTAGATTAGCTGTGGTTGCGTCCTGCATGAACTGTCTCATTTTTATTTGGCCTTAACTCTTCGAAGCAGGAGATTAGCTTCACTCGCAAAAATGTAATTATTGTCCTAAATGAATAACAATTAGTTGTCAAGCCTTAGCCTGGTCATTCGTAAATAGTGTGTTTTAGTTGTTAAATTGATGCAATACAGACCGGTTCGTCAACACTAGGCGGAAACAGCATCCGCTGCTCTAACGGAAGCGACTGGGTTTGTTTTTGTGATGAAGGAAGGCAAGTTGCACTAGCGGTACTCTCATACCGTATCTTTCCTGCTACCAGTCTTAAAGCATTCCAGGATCGGATAGATATCATCGATGGAGGCGACTGGCCTCAATATTTATAATATATATACATATTAACCGGAATATCACTACATGGAAAACCACTAGGTTTGACAGGCAGGGAAATTGCGCTGACTTGAAGCAACAAAATCTATTAGGTTCCCATATTGACACCATTTTAGCGAAAAGGGAGGAAATGCTTTTTACCCTTTTTTCCATCCGAGTTTCACCGACACAATGACCCTCGAAGAACTTTAGCAGAGAAGTTTGTGGTCTGTTTCTGGAACGAGGTTTAAAATTTAATGCGCAAGTTCCTGTTTGGGTATTCAAGTTTGGCATATGGCGCGGACAACACGGTGTTAACTTGAACCAATTCATTTGTTGTATTCCTACTTAACGGTCCATGTCATGTAATATAATCTTGCCATACGGAAAACATTGGGGCTGTACTTTACGATAACATCTCTTCACTGCGTAGGAAGCTATCGAATGGAAGAGTGTTGAATTACAACAGTGTGCAATGAAGTCACTCTTTAAAGTTAGTGGAAGTGTTATTTTACTTTTTTTCAGCGGAGAAAACTGAACGTAGCTATGATCATGTTTAAGACTTTCAGATCAATTTTCAGGCTGCCAAATAAGATCTGCGTCCTTCAAATCTAAATTCCTTGCTACTGTTTTCATTCTTCAAGAGACATTCCGTCCGTTATCTTTGGAAGCTTTTACCGGATTAAACGGAATAATATGGAAGTTTTTATTTCGAAAGGAGTCGGCATCCTGCCTTTGATAATCGGATTCTTTATTTTTTCTTCTTGGAATGTAAATACAAATTTACTGGTAGCAGGCCAGTTGAATAACGATACATCAGTTAGTACTCAACTTTGCAAGTAAGTTTCAAAATTCATGATTTATTTTTAGGCATTTAACTCAGATTCAGGAATGATAATATTGAGTAAAACTAAATTAATAGCCTTCTTTCTTGAATAAAATAGTAATAATTTCGTTTCTAACTGGCGCGATCAATCTTGTAGGTATTCATAAAACATTCCATAAAAGTCAACAGCTTTATAGGGTGATGGAATTCCTATACTGATTAACATGGGCCCACGTCTATGCAAAAAATGGAATCTCGTGAAGCAACTGGCCAATGTTGCACCTTAAATATCGTACCACTTGAATTTAATCAAACAAAAATATCCAGAAGTACTGCACTTTTCATTGGTGTTTTGTTCAGAGTTCTTGATATTTAATGAAGATTAGTGTAACGACCGATGCAATCAGCCATCTTGTCACCAAGAGGGCTGGTTGCAAGCTACACACTTTAAAAACTTTTCTTCTAATCGAACTTGAGTAAGACCCGTTGCCTTCATGCATTTTACTCCGTACGGGTCTCACTCAACACAGATCGACTGTGTGCATGGCCAAGTAGTTAGAGCATCAGACTTGTAGTCGGAAGGTTGTGAGTTTGAGTCCTGGCCGGGTCATACCGAACCTCTTTAAAAAACGGAACCTACTGCCATTGTGCTTTGGGAAAACAAGCCAGTGAGCCACAACTGGAAAAAGGCCGTGGTAAAAAGGTCGTGGCAGGCTCGACTTGAACAAATTGGTTGTAAACTGGGCCGTAAAACTCCATCTAACTAGGCCAACTCATCATCAACACTTCTTGATCCCTTTGTGTTGTAATTTATCTCGCTCCTTTATCATGACCTTATCTGGTTATAAGCTGGCACTTTTGTCAGCAAACAACAACACTTCAGGTGTAACAGTTAACCTGCGTTGTGACACACCGTCGAAAAGAGTGTCATGACACACTGGTACATATTCTAGTTGAACCCAGTTGCTTAATTCTATTGTATTCAATTGACTCCAATTGGTTTTTGTTCAAATTCCCCACTAGCTTAAACAGGGTTACAGCAGTCAAACTGGCTTGAACATGAAAGATTCATCGGTTGAATTGCTCCACAATCCTTTTGATCAACTGAATTTAACTGGGTTTTCAACGAGGTTTTAAGTGGAATCCAAATTGATCCAGTTGAACCCATTTGAACTAGATTCTACCGGAATTTGGACCGCGGATGGGAGTATTACCTCTGTCAAGATAATAATGGTCAGGGTAAAATCAACCGTATGCGAAATTGCGGCGGCGATAACATGTGTTACTTTCATATGCAATCCGTAAAATTCACCATTATGTGTGTCCATATTTGTGATTTAATTCGACCCGAGTTAAATAGTGTGGTTTATATTCTGTATTTTACCTGAGAGCAAAGTTCTAAGTATTACCGTCAGTGATCAGCTGACCTGTCTAACCTAAGTTACGGGGCCCTGGATGGATTAACACGACGCACCATTAACCCAGACACTCTTCCTGCAGACGGATCTTTCTCTGAAGACCAGGTGAATCATACTTATGAACAAATGTAGAAAAATTGAAAAACTGACAAAAGAGGCCGATTTAAAAATAAAAAACTCAGCCTTGTTCCAAAACACAATGTAACATGCGTACACTGCCAAGATTAATGGTTTATTGGCTCACATTCCGTTGACATTTTGTGCCAATATCCTGGTCTTATTTATAACAGTATTTATAAAGCAAAAACATAAAACTTGTTAACAAAGTTAAAATCACGATATATGGGCTGAAATCTGAAAAATATGCAAATTTGTGACGTTGAAAAAGGGACTGGCAAATTATGCCGTACCGGTATGTTTTTGAAACTTTTATTTTCAAAGACAATTATTTATCACCCTAGACAGCTACAATTCTCCCAACCTTATCCGTTACCATTCTCACAACTTAACTATATTATTTTGACCATCTAAGTTTATTACTTCAGGTCATACACTGGTCAGAATACCAGGCCCTAATTGTAGGCCTAACCATGACACTCTTCAGGTCATGTTGTATTACATGAGCTACTCGGCATTTTTAATTGATATCAATCAAAAAGATGTGCCAACAGAGAATTTTTGTAGACTAGTGGGTAAAATTGTAGTTTGGGGTGGTTAATAACTGCCTTATAGGAAAGTTGTACTTTTCAAAATCTCCGCAACACTCCGGTAACGTAAGAATTTATTGCGTGAAGTTGCGCGATGGACTTATTTGTTTAAAGTGAATAAACTTCAACATTTTATATGTTGCTTAAAAAATGTGCCACGAAGATGGGACTTTTAAGGGTTGAAATTCATTTTTTATGCTGTTTAATATATACTTTTGAAGTTCTGCTCACCAAAGGAGCTATATATGTATCCTAAAGAACAACAAACTAACTGATCAATCTAGTGGCCAGGGCATTAAAAGCTGTCAACTTTCACCCCAAACTACAATTTTTGCACTAGTCTACTGCAAATCTCAATTGGCACAGCTCTTCGATTAATCGCAAGCTCGAAAATGCAGAGTACTTTAATACCTCATATTACCCAGCATGTATTGTTTTGAGTGTGTTTTGTTTACATATGGAAGTCTTGCATACTCACCCAGAAGCAATAGCCGAATCCAAACAAGTAAGGCGTGCCTCAAGCAAAAAATTCAAAAATATGTATTAAATAGCACTGATAAAAAATGAAATGAATTCCAACGGTAAAAGTCCCATCTTCATGGGACGTTCTTTAGCCAACATATAAAATGTTGACGTTTATTCACTTAAAACAAATTAGTCCATTGCCCAATAACTTGTGACTTTCTTGTTGTATAACTCACATTCAACTGTTCACATTACCCTTTAAAAATTAGAACTATTTTTATGACTTTGAAAAAGTTTGCTTACATAGTATGTTACACAGAGAGGGCTCAATTAATTACATAACCCCATAAGTGTAAGGGCGTCGTCACACCTTGGTACAAATTGCAAAGAAAACGAAGAAATACAAAGACTTTAATTTGAGTACTACAACAACAGCGTCACACATTACTGCACGATGTACCTTTTTGATTTGGGCAGGTAGTTACATTTCATATCTTGGATCAACAATGCCACATGAAGATGGGAGCTGGGCAGTGTTGGAATTCATTTTCATGCCGTTAAATACATATTTTTGATTTTTTTGACGTGATCAGCTCCCTTGTCTGAATAAGTCGGCCATAACTGGAGTCCGTCAGCTTTAAACTCTCCAAAACGTTGCGTGGATGATTGTGCACCAAAATACCTCTTGATTCCCTTAATTTCACTGAATATGAATGTTAAGTTTTGCATGTAGACGATAAATTTAAGACGTTTTAAGGTTGAAAGAATCCACTGATGGCCGCCCTAACTACCTGCTCGATTCGTCAGGGAGCTGGATCCAGCTCCCTTGATTCTTCTACAAACTGAGATTGTATCTCAGACTGGACGAAAATGAGTTTTAGACAGTTGTTGGAGGGGCATAAGTAGGTAGGTTTGGAGAATTTGAATTTTTTGGTGAGAGGAGGGTGAACTCAAGGAATCCAAGTATGTAATTATCGTGATAAGTACATCTTAAAATGACATATACGGGACACCCCATGATTGACTGCGTCCAAACCATGATGTTGCCTTCCGATTTAAGCGTTGCTCCCTGGCCTTCACCTTCGTTTTGTCCCTGGTCTGCCATTCGTGTCGGCATTCTTAAGTGGCTGACAAGAGCAAATACTACTGTTACACATGGTCCTCTATACTTTAAGATCGTCAAAGGATATTGAAATAATTGTAATGGATATTGCAAAATACTGGGTTTTAACCCCCTTCCTACAACTTAGCATACGCTCGGACCTTGTATTCTTACCAGGATACGTCCTGAAGCACTAAGCTGGGGTTGTGTTTGAATTGAATGTTGATGAGTTTGAAAAGGTTGTGGGATGGGCTCGAATCAAATAGTTTGGGAAAATTGGAACTTACTTGGTGATGAATAGCTGTCTATATAAGGATATCAGACTGAATTCTCAAACCTATTGACCTACTTGTTAATTACGCCAGGGAGCTCTCTGATTAGGCTGGTGTTGAAGTTTTTTCACTTCAAAGTAGACGTACCTCTTCCCTTGCAGCCTTGAATCCTGTGCTGAAGGTTGTGTGTCTAACTAATGACTATTACTTTGTTAGATTAGCTCTGTTCAAAATGTATGCATCAAGTTTAGGTTAGGTTAAATGCATCAAACACATACGGCAATTAACGTGTTCCATTGAACAAAAAGACCAGAAAACTCAATTCAGTTAATTAAGTAAAATAAAAAATAATATACGTGTAATTGTGCACATTTCATGGTCAATTGTGTATATACCTTAATAGGTAATTTTGCATATAAAATGCACAATTATGCATCTATAATGCACACTTATGCAATATGAAATGCATAATTACATCTGCAACGATGTGATGCTTACCTAACATCATTGTAGCAGAATGTTCACCCTAAATTTGGGAGGTCGGTTCCACTAATATAACTTCTGCTTTTTCCACAAAAACGTTTGTCATACATGTAAAAAAAAATAATTGTCTAGATAAATTCACTAAATCGGAAATATTGTTTTTCATGAAATTACACTTCTTATGGAACCACATGGTGAAATAAAAATTAAACAACTGCTGTTAAAGATAAAACACTCTACAAACGTGTTTAGCAGTTAAACACTTACCCCTACCACCACTTTGTAAACACGTTGAAATTCTAAACATGTTTATTTATTAAACACTAAACGTTTAGCAGTTTAAAAGTGACCTGTCTAGGAATTAATCTTGTGTGTTAAGCATCTAAATCTAACAAAGAGGGGCAAAATGTGTTGACGAAAACGTTAAATTCTTAAACACCTTTTTGTAGAGTGTATTCTACGGCATAAAGAATTTGACATAAGCCGTTTTCATGTAGCAAACTACGATGAGAAGGACTGGTTTTGTGACTTTTCAAGTAAGTTGCAAATTCTGGAAAATATTCATAGCAGTCGGATCATACTGTATAGCGGGATAATTATCTGTTCTGTGGATAATGCACCACATTTAATTATGATTCCAGCATTTAATGGAACTGCTATCAAATCCTCACACTCCTTTGCAAAAGGATCACTTCACTCTTGCATTATCAATCATTGCAGGTCTTCTTCAAATTGCAATCATACAAAAATTTGACACTAACACAGTAACATGCAGTTGATGAAAATGACAGAGCATTCTCACCAAATCTGCAAACTATGAAAAGATCATTGCTTTGAGTCATGGGGATGATATATTCATTACTATATGACTACCAATACTATTTTTACAGTCGGCGTAAAGTGGGAAAAATATCTGGGTATACCCACATTAAAAAGAGGAGCTGAAACAAAAGATAGATATGTCAGTCTTAAAACACATCGCAGAAAAACAAAAGTTCTATAAGTGAACTACCATTACATGACAGGATTAGGAAAGTCGATCCTTAAGGGGGTGGGGGAGGGGCAGGAAGCAATCGTTCCGCCAATGAAAATATTGGGGCAATCACATCGTTTTGCATCCTCCTTCGGACAGTTAAAAAACAACAGGCAGAAGAAACAAAACATAACAGTGTGGTATACAGATGAAGGGCTCCGAAAAACGACCAAATTTAGCCTACTCTTAAGTAATAAAACAATGCGCCATCTATCTATGTTTTGTATTTACGCGTGTCAATGTAAGTGTGTATGTTTGTTTGTTTGTTTGTGAGTGTACAGGTGCGCGCTCGCGTTAGTGTGGGATGACTGTATGTAGAAGGGTGCGGTGACAGATACGATCTGAGGTTCTGGCTGTTAGAAAATTTTTTCCCCCAAAATCAGCAAATCAGGTCCACGCCCTGTGCACGAGGACCAGCCGCTAGTCGGGGCAAGGCATCCTGGAATAATTTCCGACCTCTAGCAGAATGCCATAACCTAAATGCATTTTAGAGAATGTCTAGTGTAAACTTTCCCCATAAATAACCCTGTCTGACTACTAGCCTTTCCTGGCATGTAAGTGAAACATGCGGTGTCCAACTTTTCACCCTCTGACCTTACGTAGCGAAATGAAATATCTATATTGCTTTCATTTCTTCCGATTGCAAAACATGTTTTTGACCTTATCTTATTTTTTAGCCTGTATACAGCTTAATTTGAGACACCACGCTATGATTTATGAATCTACACGCCCAACCCTTTGGACATTTTGAGAATATTACAAACTGAATGTCACATTTCCGTATGGACTAGGCCTATCACTGCCATGACATGAATGGATATTATTCCTGTCTGTGAGAATAAAAGCTTCAGTAATGATTATGAAGGATGCTACATATTGTTTTGTCAAACAATTCGGCGCTTATTAAACCACCGTGATCATACTTTAACGACTTATCCACCTGTGTAACCGTTCAATGATGTTAATCCTTCCACTAAACCAAACACAGAAAGTGTTCGTCTGCGAATCTCATTAGAAGATATGGGAGGATGTACATTAGTAGAAGGTTGTTTGCATAAACTGTTTAAATCTGTTACAATACGTAGGGTCGCTATATTTTAAACTTCATCTCGACCTTTGTAAAACCGATAAAACATGGTTTACAATTATTTGGATCATTTAAAATTTATTACGGTTGCACGAAAAACTAAAAAACTGAATTGTTTAAAATATTCAAATTAAATATTTTTTGCTGCTAAACTGTAAAATTAGGTATATTTTCAAGTGTTAAGCACGATAGTGGGCCACGCTTAAAAGGAAAGGTTTGTTCCATGTAAGGTTGATGGCAACTGAATATCCCAATTTGACATTTAAAAAAGGTGTCGTCAAGCGTGGAATATGAGTTTTGTAACGTATGTGGTAGGTAAATTACTAGCAGATCGGGATGTAGTGAGTCATAGCTTGCCAGTCGGAAAACTCTGGCCATCCATAGGCTCTTTATATGCAGCTCCACCATTTTGGTGGGGCATCAAAATTGGGAGAAGTGGAACACTCTGGGATATGAGCATTTTCAATATAAGGGTGGTTTTACGTCCGACAAGCAAATGGCCTACAAACAATGGAGTAAGCCTTTTATGTCGCGAGAGAAGCATGTTCAAACCATTGTTACGTGCCAGATGTTGCCACTGCTATGAGGCAGCCAATCACTTAGTTTAAACCCCTCCCACATGGGAGTGACGACTGCAACGAGGCAGTCAAACATCTACCAAGTCTGTCACTTTTAGTTTTAATTAACACCTACCACACTTGGGAGGGAGCAGGGAATTGAGGAGGTTGTAACCGTATGGTAAGTTATCAACATCATTTTAACCCAATTTTAGGTTTTCCTACAAAAAATAGTCACAAGCATATACAGGGCAAAACATACAATAAGTTATAAGGGCTTTGTTGGGGTGGGAGACACAAACAGACTGAACAGAAGGACATACTTCTGTACATGTTTGAGGATTTTATCTTAGTCTCGTAGACCGCTATGATGCATGAGCAGCGTAAACCGGGACTTCAGTATGTGTCAGTTGGCATGCTAAAGCATAGCCTACCTTTGACCTAACAGGTTAGTATGTGTACATGTAGCCTGCAATATCTAGATATCGATGGAACATCGCGAATGGTTGAGGCTGGGAACTGGTTGAGACAACCTATACCACGGAAAACGAATCTCCCATTTTACGTTGATTTCCTTGTGCAGATACAAAACTAGTTAAAGCCATTAGGCGTATATCCTGATGAACAGATGAATATATATATACCCTAATTGTGATTAGACTGAAATTGTGCAACTAGTGTAATGTGTGTTTCTCTGCATATATCGCATTCTCACTCGATCTCAATCAAAGAACAGTCACCTTTTGAAAATTTTCCTATCCGCTAGGAAAAATATGCTTTGTAGCTGTGGTAAACAACCACCGTTAAACTGATAATAAAGATCGTCTAACTTTATATCCAGGTTGACCCTAGCAGGCCCATCCCATCATGATGTTTTTTCGGTGTGTGTGGCTTATTTTTTCTTTGGTAGTAGCACTCTGGTTAAAAATATTAAATCAAGGTCCTATACATTCTCAAGCTTTTTTCAGGGGCTGCCACTCCAGCTTTTATCAGTGAATAAAGGCTACCATAACCCGGCTGAAGAGTTTCATGGTCCCTTACAGCCTTAGCAGCCCAGCTCCACGGATTAGCACATACCGTCAATATGGTTGTAGGGGCCGTCCATTACCTCATTAGCCTGCGCGCCTTATTTTGTATAATCGGGGCCCGGGTCCTGGGAACAATTCAAAGTCGGGTTATGCCAAAGATTTCACCTGTTATCGTTTGTGCCGGATGAGCAATGGACTGATGGAATAGGGATAGCACTCCAGTGCACCGTAACTGGCCGGGTTTCGCTATAGTTTAAACCAAAGATTGGTTATACCAGGGAGTTGTAAGGGATCTCAGTAAAAAGAAAGGTCAACAGAAGCTTACAAATAAGAACAAAGGGATCTGTCAATCAAGCACTGATGGCTGAAGAGGATTAATTTATTCTCAAGTACAAACTGTGTGGCAGAATTTGGTTGATGTTTCTCCATCCCGTCCAACTCCCTTGTTTATCCACCAACACCTTACTGCCTTATCCGTCATTTAGTACTGCATGAATAAACCTATGTTGTACGATCTTAATAAATCGGGTTACAGGAGTTAGTTGGTCAGTTAGTAGTTTAATTAGTTAGTTAGTTAGATAGTTAGTTAGGTCACGGTCTTCATTCCAGTTGTGGCTCATTGGCGTGATTTCACTGCTCCATTGCTTATTTTGAGCACCAAGCATAATTGCAACAGATTTCGTTTTTAAAAAGTTCGGTATAACCCGGCCAGGAGTCAAACTTCCAACCTCCCAACTGCAAGCTCTAACCACTTGACCATGCAGTCGACGATGTTACGGAAGTCTATTTAAGAAAATCTTGTATATTATTTTCTACTGAACGAAAGAACTTGTCACCATTCTCCGATGGGACATGACTGGATTAGGCCCTCTGCAGCGGTTCTCAAATAATAGGTAGGGACCATAATGTGGGTCGCCAGATGATTTCTGACGGATCACGAGAAGCCTGGTGGGTTGCGAAAGGATTTCTAGACTAGAAAAGCCTCCAAAGACCTATTTCCAAATAGCAATTACAAATGATTGTGGGATAGAGTTTTGGTGTTTGTCATTTTTGTCAATGGCATTTTATTGTGGTGAAAATTGACGCAAACCCAAAACTCTATCCCACAATTTCGTGTAATTGCTATTTGGAAATAGGTCTATTGACGTGTACCATCGCTGCTGTACTCATTATATGCGGCCATATAACCATATAACCGACTGCATGGTTGGCCTATTGGTTAATGCACCCGCCTCCAAGCCGGGAGTCCGGGGTTCAAATCCTGGTCGAGTCATACCAAAGACTTTAAAAATGGGACCTGTTGCCTTCTTGCTTGGTGATCAGCATAAGAGATGGGTGCAGGGTAACAATACATATCGAGTGTTAAAACCGTGAGCACCGAAATGGCAGCCAGGTTTGTATGGTCCCCAGAGGCCTAAGGAGGAGTTTTGGAATGTGACGGAACAGATTGTGAAAGATTCATGTACAGCGCGTTGGTCATTATGGATATGTGTGCTTTATAAGTCCCAGGTATTATTATTACTATTATACAGTGTCAATGCTTTTACCGCACGCCCGTCTGCGATGAGTTGGGCAGGAATTCGGACTTTATGGAGTCGCTTTAGTCCTCGCACTTGTTCTGCTGTGGGTTAGTTTGGGTCGTCTTTACCTGGCGTGTGTTTTTATTTTCTTGAACATATTGGGTCCCTTCGATGATAAGCCCCGCTTCGGAATTGGCACGGCGGTTCGTGCTGTATGCTTTCTTGAGGTGGACAGTTCTGACCAAGGTGGTATCATGGTAGTGGGACGCAGAGTGACCGTGGATAGCTAGAAATAGGTCACGACAGAAAAGGTGGGAGAATCCTTTTGCATATGGTAACACCACCTTACACGAATAAGAAAAACAGGAGAGTAATCTTACACGATCTCAGATCTCTTCAAAACATCATCGTGCACTTAAATGACGGACATTGCTAACGGACAAACGTATGCAGATATGTAGAATTTACATATTGGGTGGACTGCTGTCGCAACAACTTTGAACAACGTCCAACACGTATGAACAGAACAATGTAGTAAAACTTTAAAGGCTGCATGTTTTATCTTCCCAACAAATGTTCAATTATTTGTATGGAAGATGTTCATGACTCATGGATGGTGTAGTCTTAAGTCGCATATGGAGATTTTGCGGTATAAAAACCGTTAGGATAGATAACCGTACATCTGTCGCCTTATAACTGCAAAACATATTCAGCTACTGTATTGCCAACACGTTGTCCGTTAGCTAATAGATTGCTCAGATAAAACTGTAATTAGTATTTTTCAGAAGATATAATCCCCAAAACAATCTCCAGGGATGACGGAATGAACCATAAAATGAGATAAGAGATCGGTTGATATCGAAGTCTGACCCATAGTAACAAGTTTTCGGGACCTAAAACAGTTAACAAGTTACAGAGGAAACATTTGTAAATTTACTTGAGTGGTATTTGTGCTAATAGAGATGTGATGTACGTGGTTACATTTCCTATTCGCGGTAGATTACTGTCCTTTTATTAAGGTTATACAGCCACGAAGTATTCGTAAGTACCTGATCGTCCTTTCCGGCGGTGGAATGCATAACTCATTACCAATCAGATCACCATTTATATCTCATCTCGACGGAGCCACTGACTCTTCGCTGAGGTCTAACAAAGTACGCAGACCTACATGGTATGTACATGGGTTTAGTTATTGACTATGTAAACGAAGCATCTAGTGTGGTCGGCCATTGATCGGGTCAATCAGCCTTAAATCTTCTCAATTTAACTGCCTAAATACAATTCATATTTCAAATTCGGTGAATCAAGTGGTGTTTTTTTTTTATTTTGCAACCCATTCATGATACAGAGACTGTAATAAAAATTAAACAAAAGAAAAAACTAGAGCTGACGGTCCTTAGTTTTAATCCTCTGAAGTAGACCAAACACTTGACTTTTCGGATCCGTCATGTACGGTATAGACTTCTCACAATAGCATACTGTAATAGAAAAAAAATGAAAAAAAAAAAAAGCTGATGGTCCGTAGTTAAAACCTTTTGGACTAGACCAGTCACTTGACTTTTCGGACCGTTTACATGTACAAAGCTTTTCACCAACAGTATGGCACTGCAAGTATTTCCGTTTGTTAAACACCACGCGTTCATTGGATCAAAGCAGGGAGCTCCCTGATCAAAGGTATAACTAATGTCCTGCCTTAAAGGCGCAGTTCTCTCACCCCAAACAGTACCAATTCTCCTAACCTTCTTACTGAAGCCCATCCCACAATTGTCTGAAATTCATCCTTATCCAGATACAATATCAGTTTATTGCTTCAAGGTGAGTATATAGAAAAACTTAATTTATATAATCAAAACACTCTCAGTACCGTTCATACTGTGTAATATAAGCTTTAGTACTCTGCATTGTTTGCATTGGCTGTCAATGAAGGAGCTGAGCCAACTGAGAACTTCGGTAACCCCGTACGCGTACCAAATCGTAGTTTGGGGTGAGAGGTTTGGCCCTTTAAGGGCGTATCGATAGCATGCAAACCCTGAGCTCATGAATACTGACGACCAATATAACAAATGATAACCCGCTAACTTCTTTGAAAATGTTTTATGTGTATGGTATATGATAAGTGCTTTGGAACCTGGTAGCATTTTAGACATGATGCCATACAGTGGAATTGAAGAAATATCCATGGAAAAGTGTAAAAATGGTTACAGAGGAGAGACATTTTCCCTTTATTCAATTGTAATATATAGCACATATGTTTCTCAAAAATCAAGAGTAAAAAAGGAGATACACAATTTGTAAAACAAGGGATAAAAATGAGTGTATTTAGAGTTTCACCATTTGTCACAAGACCATTTGCAGTCTCAGCACCTTTTGCGCGAAATTTTAATGTTTTTTCTCAAAAGTAGCATCATATTTTGCCTGAAGATTCCTCACCTGAATGCCTTTCCCACACAAAGCTTAGTACCAATGTGCAAGACTACTGATAGAAGAACCTAACTTGTTGAGGAACGATAACAACGGCGGGCTAGAAACCCCTAAAGGCCACCTCCCAACAAAAGGCGAAACCTGACGTCCCTTGGGTTAATACACTCAGAAGGAGAATATTTGAGTCATTGGAAACTCCAGTTTTGTGGAACTGGCCACACATCAAATGTGGGAAAAAATAAAACCCTCTTTTTGCATTTTTTTCTCACAAACATCGATGCTTCAAATTGACAAGCCGTTGCGTCAAAATCGCGTCATAGCAGCTTAGCGTTAACACTGGTGTGTATGTAATATGTATGTATGTATATTGAAAAAAAAATATTCCATCTTTGCTGGGACTAGTGTATGTCATCTTAACTACGTCATTTGTCATACTTTTGTTAGTGAATTATAAAGTTGATGAGTCCGCAGATATTCATATGTGTAAAGACCCTTCATAGTGTGACCCACAATTATCTTTCCTGATATATCAGACGCATGTGCTCATGACATTACTCCATTGTTTTATATGCTTTTAGGTTTGTGTGCCTGCAGTAGCTTGATTAATAGATGCTACTTCGATTAAATATTGCTATATGATCCATATCAAAGATTCTTACTTGATATTTACTTCCTTTCATCGTGAGAAAAGTGTCAGCATTAAAAAATGACCTTGCGGCTTCGTCATCTTCTGACTCATGTGGTCACGGAGTCATGGCCTCGATACTCTGGTCATCGATTCGGAAACCGTGACCATTGTCAGAGAAAGACAATTGAACACCTGCGAAGCTAGCTATAGGTTCAGGAGCGGTTAAACGAAACATGTAATAGCTTTTCTTCCTTTTGACACAATTTAAATCAACGAACCATTACGCTGACCTCATTCGAAATGAAACTCACTGAGAACGAAGTGGACAATCTCTGTTCATTAAAAATTGAAGCATTGTAGCAGTCTGGGAGAGGTTTAAACTATTATTAGATTGAACTAATATGAGTGTTAAAATAATCGATCGAATTAAAAATAAGAAGAGAGAGTTTCAACGATTTTAACAATTCTTTTATGTTGAGCTCCTGAAATGGATGAACTATTGGATAAAATAAAATTACCACAATTTAAATTTCAGTATGAACTCCAAAACAGGTATTGGTTAAAATTATCACCAACTCTGGTCACGTATACGTAACAATACTGAACGATGGCAATACCCATCAAATATGGTTGAATATACCAGTTATTTGGTTAGACAGCAATATTTTGAGTAGCCCACCACTTGGCTGACCAATTATTGGAAAAATTTCAGTATTGTCACATTCACGCCCAGAGGTTGGCGAATATTTTGGGTAATAGATACGCACAGTTTAACAAGGTGTTTCTTGATTGGCTGTTGCCATTGTATTGTATCCATTGTATTCTGTGTTCGGGTTAGAGATGAGATTAGGGATTTCTTGTTAAACAGTGCGCATTGCCCCAATATTTTACCCAACTATTTTTAGAGAGTGTAGTAGACCATTATTACTGGTTCATGAGTTCCTCTTGAGAATCATATGACAATATGATGTTCCTAGCTGAATTAACGGTGAAATTTAACTTCTTCATTTACCGTAAAGGCCCAGTTCTCTCACCCCAAACAGTAGCAATTCTCGTAATCTTCTCACTGAAGCCCCTCCCACAATTGTCTGAAATATATCCTCATCCAGACACAATTTAAGTTTATTGCAGGGTGAGTAAAGAAAAACTCAATTTAAATAATCAAAACACTCTCAGTGCCGTTCATGTTGTTTAATAAAAGCTGTGGCACTCTGCATTGTTTGAATTAGCTGTCAATCAAAGAGCTGAGCCAATTGAGAATTTCGGTATCCGGGTTCCAAAATTGTAGTTTGGGGTGAGAGCTTTGGCCCTTTAAACATGTATAAGAGGGCAGGAGCAGTCATCCCAAATTGAAGTAGTGTAGTAGACTGTCCAGTTTCATGATTGGCTGTTGGGAGTCACGTGGCATTGTTTTTTTCTCTTCAGATGTGAAATTAGCTAGAAATAACTGCTTGCTTAACCTTGAATATGCAATAGTTAAATGATAAAATGTAAACAAAGATACTTTGAAAAGAAATAAGACGAAAATTGTGCTATTTAGCTTTTTCTTCAAAATTAGTTTGGGGGACTGCTCTTTACCTTTAAGTTTTAAAATGTCATGTTAAATAATTGGAAGAAAAAATTTATAAAATTTAGCAGGGGCTTCAAAATAAGCTTGGAGTGACTATGAACTTTTTAAATGGACGAGAATTTTTCACATCAATATTGTAACTCTTCTATACAACAGACTTAATGATATTATACCCACGGACTTCCTATAGACGAGTCCGATTAGCCTTGTTTTTAGTGACTGTAGGCAGCCATTATTGGGGTCCATCAGCCTTAAATCGTCTTCATTTATTGTCTAAGTGAATTTCAAATCCTCATATTAAGTGAAGTTGAGAAAATCAAGATACATTTAAGTGTACAGCCATCTGTGGAACAGGTAAGGAAAGAAATTTGAAGACTAAATAAAGGTGATGGACCTCAGTAATGGCCGACTAAAATTAGACCACAATCTGTCCGGATTCGTCTGTACACTGTCGATCTGTCGATGTAGACTACTAGAGCAAGTCCAAACTTTCACACACAAAACCATAATAGGCAGCCATCTTGCTACGCCTTTAGTCACACGCACGGTAGCGACAAACTACGTATGCAGTATGCTTTGTCCATGCATATAGTAAGTACGTGATTTTACCTCATTTGACATTTTAGTTTTTTAGGTCCTAAAACTACATTGTTTTTCGACTGATCAGAATAAAAGACATAAAACACAAACTTCTTTGTGCGGTATACTTGAAATAAAGGCATTTTCCGAAGATAAATATCATTGACTTCAAAATATGAAGAAAATTTTTCCCTTTCAAGAGATAAAACCGTACTTTAATGGCATAGAACGATCCGGAAACACTATTTTTTTAACAGAAATGTAATTTTTTGTGAGATTAAGTGCATTACGGGCTGACGTTATGATGTGTGATTTCATCGCTGCACATTGATAATTAAACATTTCCTTACTGGACATATTCAGCCGCTTTGGTGCTTACCCCCCCCCCCCAGACCCACACACACTTCGAAATTCGCTCCGCGGTCCCTGCATTGCATGCAATTTATTCAGAATTTTGATGAAACTGCAGAAAATATTAAACAACATTGTTTGCAATACGTTACTCTAAATATGGTGAAAGATAATGCTAGATATACAGACAAAAATATTCAAACATTCCAACAGTACCGGTATGACATGTCACGGACAAACAAGATATTCAAGAAAAAGGGAATCTTAGGCAGTCTTTGAAATGAGATATCTCGAGTTAGGAAAAAAGTACTGCCACAGAGTTTGAGGGACACGATCTGAAACACTTGTGTCTTACTCACAAGACCGAAGTGAAAAAACTACCGGAATATGTCTTTAACCGTGCATGCATAGGCGTGATGCAAATGGGGCAATATTTATTGTAGCAGACGAAAATAAGTTTTTTTTAACGATTTAAAAAATCGCGAAATCATTGAAGCCAGATCGGATTTTACATTGTCAAGGGTCATGCGGAGATTCCTGTTTGCGTGACCGTTGCTGCAGTGACACATCGTACAAAACAAAGGCCTACGCAATGTCGCGCATGATGCCTTCCCTGAGCCTACGGCTTGAATAGGCTGACTGAGCATGCGAATTGTCACTCGATGGAAAAAGTTCACCAGCACGTGATTCCTGCTTACCACTTCTTCCCTTGTAAGTGACTGGATACGAGAGGTATATAGTTCCTGAAAATACGTGAAATACTTCAACACTTTAACACGTCCTCTTCCCAAAACTGACATGTTTCCTTAGGCCTATGCTAAGACAGCACGCAAAGCGGACGGACCTTTTTAGAATCAGCTCATCGTTAAAAAAAAAAAAAAAAAAAAAAAAAAAACCTGATGGGCGACAGTCTGCGTACCGTCTCAGTTGCTGCAGTCCCCTTTAGGCTGCCTCCCCTCAGGTTAGTTTTTCGTAGCGATGAACTGAACGAAAAGGCTTCGTCCGCTCCGTGGGCTAGAGGGCGGCAGCCTAAGGGGGTGGCAGCCACAGAGGCACTGCGCAGACTATTGTGTGATCGCCCCAGGTGGGCGATCACATAGTATAGCCGACAACATGGCCCTCCTTAGTGAAATACTGGCTACGTCACTGGACAAGAGGTTTGCGCGACAGTACGATGTACAGTACTTTTTTATTAGGGGTTCCATCAGTAAGGAAAGATGTGAAGATCTGTCATACAAAAAAGAAGATTGATTGACCAGACGAATTGGACTTGAAAAAATAAACTACTCTGCCGTGAAAAATATCCGAGAAGGATATTGTTGAACTTACTTGAAATCATCTAGACATAAATTAATTCAAAAAACTATCAATGTGTCAATCTTAATAAAACATTTGTCTGACATTTAGTCTGGTCTATCATTCAACCATAATCGACGGTTTTAACCACTACTTAATCATTTTGATGTTTTACATGACCACCTTACATAGTGGTTCAATACCATGCAGGGGAGGGTGTTGTGGGTAGAGAAATAGAGGCTATGATTTGCCGTTTTGCCATGAAGTTTTATTACAAGTTGATCTAAACAGAAAGATAACCAACGCATGCGCAGATATAAACTTCGAACTCGTCGCTTACGTCGCTGGTTGGCATTGATTGACATAATGCATGCGCAAACACATGTGCGTGTGCGTTAGTTGCTGCGCGTGTTAAGACTTGCGTGATTTTACCGACGTAGAAAGGAGACGAGTTAAAAACTATTTTTCATTGTGACGACGGTGCAAGAGGGCCCATCGAAATCCTAAGCTTGTCATTTCTATGAGAGGGCCTTACCAACTCTTTGACGACCAGCCGTGACGGCATTTGTTTGTCAACACTGAATGAGGTTATTGTTACTGAGGTATTGTTGTGCATCTACTGGGCAGGATCAGTGCCATCCACTATGGCAAATTAAAACGCACTGACGTGACGTGCATGAACTGTTGTGTTAGTTAGTTAGATGGATTTTTACGGCCAGTTTCCAACCTATTGCAGTATTGAGGGAAACCCTCTTTGTCGGAAGGACAAAATTCTGATTTGGTTTGGGAGCGACGAAACATTTAATTAAACAGTCCCTTCGCCCATCACAATATTGACCTGCTCCAACCATCAAGAAGGGCAGATTCTTCAATAAAACTCACAATTTCATTTTATTAAATGATTTGGGTTTGGCACGCGGGTGTTTGGCCCCAGTAGTTGAGAACACGACTCTCAGCCGGGAAGCCCGGGCTCGATTCTCAGACCTTGTCATATCGTTCACTTTTAAATTGTGACCTACTGCCATAATGGGTGATGCTCCGCATATGCAATGGGGTTCGAAAAACATTAAAGAGACTCGCAACTGAAATGTCGTACTGTGGACGCCATAAAATAAAACTAGGTTGAGGTGTGCAATTTCCATCAAACCGTCCAAATCAAACTTGTCGCATTAGTCCGAGTTTCGGGATTCTCTTCCTTTGTAAAAGGTCACAGGGTTTAGATTGAAGCAATATTCGTCGCCCTTGCACTCGAAATCTCGCCGGAATCTAAAATGACTTCATAAACACCACATACGCTATGAACAGATGAGGCGACGCAATCAATGTTTGCAAGAGGCATGGGAAACGAAGTCCATAGAAATCAAAAATAGCGCAACCTTTGCCCCCAACGTTTCATTGCAGAATAGCAGTAGACTAGTGGGATGGATAACGAGTGCAAATAAACAGAGGTGCAAATTGCGCTCTAAGGTGATTGATTCTAGCGGGTACGTTTAAAGCGGCTAATTGATTTGAATAATGAATTCAACCTTTTTTCCAAACCTGTTAAATTTTCTTCACAAGCTAATGACAAATGGTCCAACTAAGACAACCTCGGTATCCTACTTACAAATAACTGTTAGTGAGTGAGTATTCGACAGCTAAATTCGTTTTTCAAAAATATGCGACCAGACACTTTTTCAAATTATACAAAAAAAACCCGTTACACGTCAGGACACCACTAAATTCAAAATTTGAACTTTTTCAGTAACTTATGGATGAGAGACTGACTCATCATGCTAACCGCTTACTGTAAGCATTGTCATGTGGTAGAGACCATTTTACAATCTAGTTAAGTAATTGATATGAAGTCAATGAGCCGCTTTAAAGAAAATTAAGTTGTTGGTTCATTCCCGTAGCACGTTCATATCCGTTGATAAGACCTACACATACTGTGTACTGAAAATTATTAACAGAAATATGTTGAAAACAGTTTCCGAACGTATTACAGTGAAACTGGTTAAATGGAATGAAACTGCTATTGTAATTCTCGTGTAAAGTTTTATTCATGTAAATCATTTCTCAAAATCGTACTGTAGCCTAAATCGATCATTACTTTTGTACTTACTTTTCTTTTGTCCAATATTCTGTGTTAATTACGTGTAAAATTTCCGATGAACTTGTTCTTCATTGTTTTTTTGGATGAAATGCTGCAAAGGCTAATACTGATCTTTTTAAACTGCTGCCAAGCACGTCTTTACCAGGTCAGTTAAAAGTCCCTTTAGCAGTTTAGCTTGATTCCGAAGGGTGAAAACCAAACATACTAAACATTAGTAATTATTACACGTATTAAGCCTGCATAAATATCCGCTCTTTCAAAAGTTTCTCCAAATTTTAAGTAACATAAGAACTTAGGAATTTTTGAGTATAATTTTGTGCCAAAGTAAAGTTTGCCTTTTTTTTAGTAATCCCGAAGAGAAAAGGATAAAATGTACAATATTTAGAAGAAATTTCAGTTCATTGCACAAAGTACGTGCACTGTTTACTACAGGAATTTTGTGGTACGTTTTGCATGTAACGTTTGAGGTTCTTATTATACATGAGCTTTGAAGAATATTTCTGTGAGTCTGCTCCCCGAACGCGTAGAGTGACTTTCTTAATAGGAAAACAATGAGTACTCTTAATTGAATGAGAAAAATACGGTATGTTTTTGTTTCCTTGTATTGATTTAACCATAAAATCAGTGGCGGTGACAGAATTTCAAATGGGGGGGGGGGGGGGGGAGGGGGGACTTAGGGCAAAGGCTAGTCTTGAGGAGGCAACTATTTCTGGTACAGCGCGAAACCGAGACAAACGTGCCTTTTAATGAGGGTGGGACTCCAAGGGTGAAGTCCCCGAAAGCTCTGACGTTTTATCACATACCAATAAGTCTCTGGAGAGGTATATTATTTATTTTTGGGGATAACCCAACTCCTAACTGATATAACTTGGGGGGGGGGGTTGAGGGGGGAAATCCCTCTTGGCCCCACCGTTGCGCCGCCACTGCGTAAAATATACTTTTGACAGGCAGATTTGTTAATGTGATGGTCACATGCCTTCACTATGATATGGCCTAGAATGAGCTGTCTCGAGGTGTTCCTTCTGTGTGTTGGGGGTGGGGGGAGGGGTGAGAGGGGTATGCCCAACTCGTTAGAATATCGGTACAGTGATCGGATTTCTATTCAACTTGCTGTTAATACTGGCTGTGGAAAGATCACAGACTCGACATAAGTGAGTTGTTTAGTCAGCCGTCTTGTATTACTCAAAAATTGAAGAGTCAAGCATGCAGTACTTCCTGACACATTTGATATCGATTAACGCCACAGAACAATTATATTTCAAGGCCTTAGATGAAAATATGGAATTCTTTATGGCAACGTAAGACTTACTACAACATGGATTATCCGTGTGGAAGAAAATGAAGTATAAAATTGCAATTTCGTTTTTCCGTGATTTTAGGTTGAAAACCAGTGTAAAGGGTTTAGGACGTGGACCAGTGCTAACGGCTAAACCATTGAAGTACTACATCGCAGGTGGTACTTCCATGGTTAAACTTCGGACGTAGGCTAGTAAGAAGAAACCTAATAAGCCTAGGGAAGAAAAAGATTGGTTTTAAGCGTTGCTTTCCATGAAACTTGAACAGTTGAAAGTGACACTTCTTTTTCATTGACCATAAAGTCCCGTCCACACTATACGACGCGACTTACTGCAACAAGACTGCCTTGTCGTGGTGAGCGATTGGCAGATTGACGACTAACTAGTTTTAAGAGCATGGTGTCCACATTATGCAACAAGTCGCAGGTACATGAAGCGATTCACGCAAAATTCTAAGTTTAACATATTTTTTGTTGTTAAGTTGAAGAGGCAAGAGTGCGTTCAGTCCATTTCGATTAACTGCTCTTTGCGGGCTTCATTTTAGAAGCCCGTCATTGTTGTCATTTGCACGTTTCAGTCTCATGCGACGGAACATGGTTGCGAGTCTGTTTGCAACTAGTTGCAAAGCCTTCCACACTTTGCAACGCGTCTGAAAAATCGCGTTGCAATGGGTTGCGTCGTATCGAGTCGCATAGTCTGGAGGTGGCTTAAGATTTTTGATGCGGAAAGGAGGGATGGGACTGAAGTTGCCATTCAGATGTTCCACTCCTTTTCATTTCGGAATACAGAGCTAGGTTCTCACTGTTGCATGTGTGTCTATCATTACGTTTTGAAAAGCTCATTAGTAATTGTTTTGGAATGAAACAGGGATTTTTTGGCCCCTCTTTGGAAACATATCTTGATTCTAAACACTTCTAATCACATATGTTTAATTCCTTAACTTCTTTGTAGTCTAAAATAGTTTCCAAACTTGGGGCAAACACCTGCATTAGTATTTTGATTTCGAACACTTCGTTATTTTTAAGCAGGGTCTCTTGCTTAAGTTGACCACTTAATTAAATTCTAGTCTTTAACTACAGATGAACGCGACAATAAAATAAAAACATGCCAAAGTCACATAATGACAACAATAATTTGATCCATTTCGACTGCTCTTTTAGCGTCTGTCACTTACATTAATGTCAACTTACTCATGACATATCATGTTCACATATTTTAACACTCGTCTGAAAATGACTTGTTCGCGAGTCTCCGAAACCTACCAAGCAAATCTTATAACCAGCCTGGCGCTTACAGACAAAACCCACATGTGATCCATTTCGGTCTTCAGGGTTTTTTGTTTAATCAAAATACACCCTGTCTGTGACAGAGTTTTAGCATTGTAATCAAGGTTGCGTCATTGCCAAGTGTTATACATATTTGCTGTCCATACAGGATGTGTATCCGGAAATATGCTGCAAGTGCCGAGAATTTCCTACTTTCGCTACATCGATTTTGTGGTTGTGTTTATGGAATTTTCTTGGTACCGTGATTTTGCGTGTTATGAATGGATTTATGACAACGGGTATTGTTATCATTGAACTTGTTACGAGAGTATGCACTTTGTTGAGTTATATGAACATTCTGACGTCATTATAAAAAGAGAAACATATGTCTTTATTTTTGCTTGATCGAAATGTGTTAAAAATTATCTTATTGTACAACTGTCAAAAATTTACGTTTAGTGCGCTGGAACACTGTCGGTTTTATTTTTACAGCATGTCCAACATAAATACTAACATAATGAACCACATACCTAGGGATGACGCTAGTGGGAGGGGTAGCAAAGACATTATAAACACGTTCATAATATCTTTGGGGGTAGGGGAAGACTTCCCTTTTGAGCAAATGTTCCAATTTCGTGTACTCCGTAGAACGACGTATGTAATCCACAACAATCCTCCGTTTCACTTCATCATGCTGGATTTTGCTCATAGGAATGGCGAGTTCCCCCGGCCAGGTGTCCAAGTTGATTCAAATTTCTTTCATACCAACCGAAAGTTTTCCGGCAAATTCCTTCAATAAAACACTCAAGTTTTCATTTTTTTTTTTGCAAAAGTTTCAGGAAAGTTTGCCTTCCACATTAAACTCATGCCTTCTAGCCTGAGTAGCGCCTCTGTGGCGGCGATCCCCTTCAGACTGCCGCCCCTTCGATGAGGTGGACGAAAAAAGTTCGTCCGCCCCGCGTGCTACATACCTTCAGGTTATTGTCCTACGTAAGGTAGATTGGACTCCCTGTTGGTCAAGAGCTGCCACTTGGTATTTAGCTTATCATCGCTCAAAGAAAATCCTAATTTGTTCACATTTTATTTATCTCTAATTAAAATTAGTTATAGACGTATTATTGATCGAGAATAGAGACCAGAGGTAAATCAACTGGAAAATAAATAACCCATAGCCCTCCCGAGTTTAAAATTTCACCCAGAGATAGAGTATGTTCACAAAACAGAACTTCCTTTAGGTTCCATTGCTGTACCCCCATCGCTTACCTGCCTACAGGGACTTTGTCCTGAAACACACTAGGGGCCCTAAGCCACTCAGGAGGGCCCGGATCCCACCCGCAGGAGCTCCGCATCGCTTTCCTTTCCCCTTGGCCCCTTTTGACGTTCCGGTGCGCGGTCACTGCATTCACACTCTGTTCAAAGAAATGACATAGCTTTCACTAATTTGCTTCAATAGCAAGAATGACCGCGCGTCTAATTTAGATTCAGTCAATGCATTGGTGATACCCATAATAGCTTACAGGGCAAAACAGTCGTCCTAGGCCTATTTCAAAACTATGGGTAAATTGCACAAATTTCCTCCCATTTCTCTTCGAAGTTTCTTTCATGATATTTTAACACGTAATTACTGCATATTCAAGTAGCGAATTGTTAATTTCACAGTAAAAGAAAGCATTGTCAAATGATTCTCAAGAACGAAGTCTCAGTCTACTGCCTACCATATCAGACTGCTATGTAAAAGTGCAATTACGGATAGGTCTGCAATAGGACAGTGACCTTTCTCATTGCCTGTGGCTGGTATAGGTACGGGTGACGCCGAACGAGTATTAACGGAAACATGGACATAACAAATACCTAACTTACCATATTAGTCATGTTGGGACCATTAGCAGACGACCTTATTCCGTATAACCATTGTTGAACTTTGTATGGACTTTTCGAGGAATCCTAATTATTCATGAGGAGATGCAAGGGTCGTTAACCATACAGGTTGTCACCGCGGTTCAGTGGTTGGGGTAGTGAGATAAGGAGGGTAATGTCCGAATAGCATTTGTATCTATTGTTGGGTAACTATATAAGGATCTGAAGACCAATGACATCCTGCATTGAATGACACCTTGTAAGCGTGGATTAAGCCAGGGTCCAACCGTGGATGGGTAGTGAACCGGTGGATTGTGGCGCTACACTCTAAAAAAGGTGCTTTGGAATTAAACACGTTCCTTAACAATTTTTCCCCCACTTTCTAAACATGTTTAGATGATTGACATGCTTGCTTTATTCCTAAACCTTTGGTTTCAAAACACGTTTTATTGCATATTTAATGTTTAGTGGCTAAACATGTTTAGAATTTGAAACGTGTTTACAAAGTGGGGCAAAAAGTGTTTTATTGCTGAACACTTTTATAAGAGTGTTGATGTAAACGGTGAATATATTTTAAAAAAGCGTATGAGGTAGTGTGCAGTTAGGTATATATATATATACATATACATATATATATATATATACATACATATGTAACTCTCTCGCTTTAGAAATCAAATGGAAGCAAACTTGAAATGTGTAATATTAATAACTCTTAGTGTCAGGATCATGGTAGATGGCTTATGACATTTATATACACGGGTGATGAACACCTACGGATGCACGTTTGATAGGTCATGACATCCTGATGTAAAAAACACACATCGTCAATTGGGGCATGATGTGAAAACATTAATGTATACTTAGATGGAGAAACTGTTCAACGAATTATCATTATAGAATGTGAAATTAAAAATGCATGAAGCAAATGGTAAAGGTTATTTTAAACCGCTTATTTTAATCGGCAAAACGATATGCCCCCAACATTGGGGCAATTGCCTCCCAGGATCGACGCTCCTGGGTACAATGTTTGAAACCACTTCTATAAATCGTTCCACTACTGCGCTGTGTTACTAAGCTCCTAAAGGATGACGTTACTGTATACAGTGGCGTAACCAGACTTTGTCATTGGGAGGGGAGAAGTTGGGTCGACAGAATTTTCATTCTAGGGGCACTTGGGACAATGAATTGGCACCGCTAGAGACACGTATTTTGCCGGAAGCACCACCGAGCGCGAAGCGTGAGGCCTTGATGGATGGGGTAAAGGAAACCGCCTTAGGGCCTCTGATGGGCTCCTGGGTTTAAGGGCATTTTTGAGGTGTTAAGTCGTTATTTTAGGATAATTCTGTTGACTAAAGACTGGTCTGAAAGTACTAAGGTAACTTTAAGTAAGATTTCATTGGTAACAAAAAACTACCAGGAACGGATCCAGCAGACATTTTGAAAAGAGGAGGAGGTGCTAATGGTGCTAACTATAGAAAAGCACTTGATAGGCAGTTAAAGCGAAGTTGAATTGCCTGTCGGCGCTCATTTTAGGTTTTTAAAATCCTGGTTTAATGCGCCCCTGAGTTCCATTCTCGCCTTGTCCGACCGAAATCCCTAGCTCCCCCCTGGTCTATAATGCACTAATTTTCCCGTATTTAAGTAACCGTAATGTTGTATGGGGTGGCACTTATCTCAACTTAGGCTTTAATCTCTTCATGTCCTTCAAAAAGAACCCGTCGTATTATTTTAAGAAGGATGCAAACTTTCACACTCATGAACTCTTTGGAGAAAGGGTGACTTGATCAATTTTGTTGATTGGTCTATGTTTCAGAATAATATCAGAATAAATATGTATGATTGTGTACATGGTAACCTACGATCTGTCTTTTACAACATATTTCCTTCGTCTTGTTATATTCAAGACCATGCTACCCGTGTATCTCAACAATTCCCTCTGTCTCTGTCTCAACTGCCTCTCAAAAAGCCATGGATCACAAACCTGGAATCACTTAACTGCGCATCTACCCGGTGCTTAACTGCCATACTACATAGCTCTAGTTTTATATATATCTTCAAAAAATCTCTTAAAGCCCACATAATGCAAATCTGAATGCAAACTACTGCATAGTTGCTTTATTCCCCTCTAACAGCCTGTGTAATTTATCATCTTGTGTAATGATTACTGTGTGTGTCTTTGCAGTTATCCTATCTGTTCTATAAACTATTTATTGATTAAGAAAGGGGCTGAAATAAATGTAAAATGAATTGAAAAATTCAGAATGTGAATGAGGAACTAAATCTACACAATCTGGTGAAATTTCAACGAGAAATACAGTCTGCTAATTTGGGTAAGTGTACAAGACTGTTATATTTCATGATTACCACTTGGGTAAATTTGAGACTTAACTGTTGCTTCAAGAACCATTTAGGGCGACTGCACTTGCCCCTTCAGTCCAAACGAACATTTTATTTCTCGAACTTTCCGCAAACGACGTTACTAGATTTGTATTTCAAAATTAGTTTTAAGGCAGCAGAGGATATATCATTTCCTCACATTGGCACGGAATGCTTTCTTTTTGGTCTGTTTTGTGTACCTTAAAGTTAATATAGGGATAGTACCTCCCTGTGGTAAATGTTTAGTTTGTAAAATTCTCCTGCCGCTCGCGTATTTGTATCCTAATAACAAGGGTTTGTTCAGGAGAAAACTGGTAGCAAATTTTAAAGAAAAACAAATGGTTGTTCATTAATGCGAGGGTATGAAAACATATGTGCTTACTTAAAATTCACTTTGGAACACTAACAATCTAAGTCTTCATTGGCTGATACATGGAAAGTAGATTTAGTTTCTCTTTCACATATGAAAATTGAAATTTTGCTGAGAACGTCCCGTTAATACCAAGTACAACTGCTTGCCTGCATGTTCGTAACGATGTTCCGTAAATTAAGTGTCACCAACTTTAAGGCCAAAGCTTGACCAAGGAGCTGGGAGAGCTTCCTGGCTAGGGCTACTAGACTTGAAAGTTTTGTTTTAGTACTAAGAGAGGAAATGATGTAACCTGATAACTGTTTTTACCTTACGTCATACATGAGTAATTTTTATAATTGGGTAGATCTGGAGTTTAACTCCTGATCGGGTCCTTCTCCGAAAAATGGAGCTCATTGCCGTTTTGCTTGATGCTGCGCTTAAACACTGAAAGGGAGTAGGGAAAACTAGCCCGTGAGTCACAAATAAAAAAAAATGGCCTTTAGCCAATAGGTCAGAAAATGAGTGGTAAAACCTCATCTAACTGGCAAACTGTATATGTAGGTATACATCCGAAGTTAAACCACTGAGACGGGATGTAGCTATCCGCCACCAACCTTTGACAATTCGGGATTACATGGTGACACTGGTGACTATATGATTACTTTCAAGGCTAGTGACTGGACTGAAGTTGCGTTGTATACACACATCGTTTAACTTTAGGCCATTTAGACAAATTGATTCCTTTATACGCTTAGAGTCGATTACCTGCGGTCTGAATAGTCGAGATTCTGCACTCTAGAAACACGGGGGTTAAATTTTACCAGGAATCGGTGTTCTGTTAACTCCAACACAATTGTGGTTGAGTTTCTTAGTTAAGCTAACTAAAATCATGGTTCTTTGACCAAAAACTATGTGAGTAAATAGAAAATTGCTCCTTTTTAAAATCGACCACTGTCACCGTGTTTTTAAGAGTTTGAAGCTATAGCCAGAGCTCTTACTTGGTGTTTGCTTTTAGTGACGTCATAACTGTTATCGACACATATGCGACCTTACATTTTGAACAGGAATTATCATGTAGACAAAATAGGCCCCAACCAGTATTGGTGGGCTGAAATTGGGCTTCCCGCTAATAATCTTAGTTTTCTGACCTAGGCTAGACCTAAATGGAATAAGAGAATTAGACTAAAAAAGTATAACTTGATTTATTTAGTGGATTCAAATCATATTTACAATAATATTAAACACACAAAACAAAAGTCATCATGTGTGTGTGTGAGCGTTTTTTTTTATAGTTTTAAATATTCATCAGGAATTAAGACTCTTAGGAAAGTGGAGACAAGTCGCGAATCCCGATCAGAAATATTTTTGCTTTTATATTTTTCAAACTTTCATCACGGGGTTTCCATCGGGGTTTTTACCCCTTTGTTTCGCTGTTGGAAGGGATTAGTTCAAGGAAAACACATAATGTTTTTTGTTTGCCTTTTTTATATAATGTTCATGCATCTCCTCCCCGCATCCCTTAGTATAAGTGTCATGTTGTAGAAAACTAAAGAAAACCTCGAGTAGTAATGATAAGTATTTAAAAAATAGTTAGAACTTGTTATATACGTAGAAGGAAAACGAGACCTGCTAAAGATATGGTATTATTATCTGAGCCATTCTGAAGAGAACTTTAAAGATAACGTGGAACCTCAAAGCTTCCATTGTGGTCAAGAGTATTTTCAGATATCGTGGTAGTGACCTTACATGCCCTCAAGAGTCTCGGAAACTTGAATTCTGTTCAATATTATGTTCATAACCGTATGATAGAGCAGATTATTCAGGCTTGTATTGTTGTTTATGCCAAATTTAAATAAAATAAAAAACTAAAACGAATGTTGAGGAAACGCTGATGGCGTTTTTTTTTTATTGACCCCGGCGGTAGTTTATTGCTACTATTACACATATTTAAGCGTACATATCGAAACAAACACTGTTTGCAAGTGAACCGTGTGTATTCTTTGGCAAACAACAAAAATACACTCGAAAATTTCATGCATAAAATAGATATATCGCATCCTTTCAGGTCAATCACACTGGTTGTTATATATTTTCCTTCATGACCGTTTGGCCGTAGCCGCATTTTACGTAAACAAGGGTTTAGCTGTAGAGTTCAAAGTTGGGGCAAGCGTGCTGAATTGATACAAATGTCTTACAAGCAAGGTGGCGGGAGGTCGTGAAAGGGAGGAGGCGTTTGCAGGGGGCACCAAAAAAATGGTGAATTTATCCTCCGAAGCTTGCTAAAGGTGGGTGAGATTGTCACCAAGTGATCGGGCTTATTTCAGTTTCGTTGCCTACCGGCCTAGAACTTTCTTGCATGAGAAGATAAGCTTTCTAATCTGAATAACTTTGAAATTTGTAGAGTGTGCACCTTCCTTGCATACTTCTTAACATTACTTGTGTGTCATCCGTAGGCGTAATGGATACTTCATCAGTGGGCCGGGCAATCTTGGTCTGAGCCTGAAAAAACCGAAATCAGTTGAGGCGTGATTTCTTATTCTACTAGAAAACAGACTTTGACTTCAGTGCCGTTAGAGGGGTCAATTCAGGTGGGCAATCATTATTTTGTCATTAAAGGCGTTTTGGAATGTGACTTGGTAAGGCTCTAAGGGGAGGGAAAACCTTCAAAGAAACAAACCCTTTTTTGGAGGAGTCCAGGTGAAAAATCGTTCAAAATGTGAGTCTCAAACGCCGTGTACTTTTTGGCATTTTTTATTATTTGAAACTAAGGTCACAGGGTTTAAAGTCCTGGTGGCATGACCCTACGCGCCCGGGTCAGTTTCTCGTCACGCAGCTTTAAACTTTTACGCATGTCATTGTATACTTTTTGTCACGGAAAGAGTTTGAAAAGTGCATCGTTGTCCTTATTAAGTTCATCGGTCTATTACAAAACAGTGTACTCATCATCCTTATTTTAAGAAGGAATTGTAGGAAAAGAAGACGTATGAAGGCTTTTACCTGTATATATTTTCCGATACACCATAAGCGTTTGAATCAATGTATATAGCTCAAGATCTGTTCATATACAGCAAGTTGCAGGTGTTCAAAGGTACTTCCGACGGTTCTGTCTTAATGTTATAATTTTAGGTTAATTGATTATTTTGGCTGCCTAGCTGACTTGTTTTGACCTGATTAGACGGATGAGTGTAGTCGTACGTTGTCTGCACCTTCGATGTGCCTTATACTTTGCATGTACCACATTACCAACGGCGTGTACAAAGCTCTGAGCTGCTTGGTTATAATATAGTAAGATAATAAGCATGTAGAATATATTTTACGCCGATAAAGTATAGTAAACAATTGGGACAATTCGCAACATGTTTCGTCCGTTACTAAGTCAATTGGGAAGTCAGGTGACCTTTTGAATAACAAACAGAACCATCGATTGCCTGTGTCCAAACATAAAACTACCGTTACGCTACTTTCCGAATCAAGACATGTATTGGTTGGACTTTTGAGGAAATGAACAACTTTACTAGGTTATCCTGAATTTAGGGATTTGCCAGAAAAACTGTAGAAGTTTGGCAACAATTAACAGTCAAGCACCGGAACTTAGTGATCTTAGTCTGCCGTCGCTGGTTAAAACATGTGGCTAAATTGCTTAACCACACATTTTCTAAGATATGTGTGGGTATTATTTCTATAAACTAGAAACTGTTTACTACAAAAATGAAAAATGATTCCCTTCTAGGCAACAACCATTTCATCACCTGTCAGCGACAATTCTCACACAGACGCTTTCCCCTTTGAAAGTCATCCAGGTCAATTCTCATCTCGGTAGATTCCCCGTTATCGCACTATTTCCCGGGTACTTCCTACCTAATACAATTAAAATTATTCGGGAGGGGCGGTTGTTAAAAGGGGAAGGCTTGAGTGTCATGGGTGGGAGTTTTCTCTTCGAGAGGTCCGTTGACAGGCAAGCTACTTATGGGTAAGGTGGTTAAAGGGACTAGAATATTTCGGAGAGGGGATGTGTAAAATTCACAGAAAAACTTCAAATTCTCTGGGGGAAAAACAATTTGAGGGAGTTCGCCTTAGTTCTTGCTCCCTCCCCGTGACTATGGCGTCTGAGTTGTCCAATTGCTGAAGCAGAATTTTCTTGGTTTAACGCATGTTGTCTGGGAACCTTTGGGCCCTTCTTTTCTGAGATATTCGTGATATCTACAATCAGGAATAGATTTATTGAATGTAAGTGCACCAACGGGTCACAAAATTGCAACAATGTTTGTTTCTACTTTCTAACCGTTTTCTTTCCAATTACTTCATTTATTCGTCATCGTATCCTGGTTCCTATAATCCACACTGAATTGAACCTATGTGGGCTATTTAGTCCGGAAAGCTGTAGGTGTGGTGGGATGGGGGGATCCAAATAGTTCTCTAGTTTTTAGGAAGTGAAACTTTATGATAAGCTCCAAATTGTTGGTTAGGTTTTGTTTCCTTGAACTACATTTGTTGTTCAAACTAAGTTTGCGCAAGAACAAACGTAGTAGACGTGCCTTTTACTTTTATACCATGGTTTCAAGGGAAAAAAGTAGGGTAGACGGGTGGGGGAGGATGACACCCGCTTACAAAGTTCCTTTCTCCTAATTCCCTTCTTACCTGATTGCTGACACTTCTGAGCGGATCAATGCCATTGGCTTGCATAAAAAACGAACTGGTTCCAAAAAGGTTTAATAGGCTAGTATCCCATAGCGTGTATTTGCCAACCTGTAAAGCCTTTATAAAAAGAGTGCAATAAAAAGAAATAACAACAATCGAATGTGGTAGCGGGGAAAAATTCTGACCTAAATGGGTAATAATTAAAAATCCATCTTAGCTATAACCTTCATTATCGTATTTAAAAATATTAATGACGATACATCAGTGTTAGTTCTTTCATATTATTGTAATGGAAGGAAGTTACCACATAAATTGAAAAACAAAGGAAAATTGGAATTATCTACATGGAAATTGGGAAATATGGAAATTGGGATGGGGTGGAAGAATCTCCAGAAGATATATATAAGCTAATCATTTTTATGAACGAGGTAGCAGGTTTAACTTAAAACGGTGAACTGGATGTACTGTAAAAGCCCATTCGTTAACCAAAATCGTACGCACTTCTTAAAGTAAAACAATGTTATGACAATGTAATTGAAACAATGTAACAACTTTTACCGGACAGTGTTTCCTAAATTTAGGGTCTGATGTGCAATTAATATTGGGTATCTGGTGTAAAAAGCATTGAAACCTAGAAATAGCCACAATTCTTATCAAAATCCATCAAAAAGTGACCATTTTACCATTTCTGATTTGTGCTTAATCATGCATAAACATGAGCCAAATATTCAATTTTTTTATGTCGAGGGAGGGACAGTCATGTATGGCTGCTATAACCGTTTGTTTTTACAACCTTTATTTCGGGAACAGTTGTAATATTACTAGGTTCGGTTGGTGTTATGTTCGATGTTAAAACTGTGCTCTTAAACACCATTAATTCGTACCACTTGTCAAACATAAACTTTCTGATGATTAATTAAGAGGTAATTAAAACGGGGTTAACCAAAGAAATGCCAGCACTCTGAAACACTATGAATTATTATTTTTGCATAGGCAATTATTTTCTTCAAAAACATTCAAACTTTGAAGAGGTAAAAGTAGAGAACAGTAGAAGGTGCTGACATAATTGCGAGAGGTTTTTGCTTGGCAAATTCTACCCTTTAACTGTCTAGTAAATTCAGGACCACGGAATTCCTTTAAACATGGACAGAGGATGCAACGAGTACGTCCTATCCGTAGATCCGTAGCAAAAAGGCGCACCAAGATGGTCACCATGAAGGTACAAATCGTTTGATTTGACGACGACTCTGCAATATTTTAAACAAAAGTTCACTTGAATGGGAAACAATATCATATTCCTGCAATGCTTGTCGTGGTTTTGACCTTACCTTGCATCATTCCAAAAATATTTCAACTTTTTTGCAAAGTCTGTTATTAACTTGAGCGGGTCCAAACTTTTACACAAACCAATATCAGACAGCCATCTCGCTACGCATTTCTCACATGTACAGTAACAACTATCTACCGTGCAGTATGGTGCAAATTTTGCGCATCAAATAATGAGAGGAGGAAGATGAGTCCATATGAAGTTGTCACTGTCTTGATAAAATTATACAAAACATAAATCTGTTAATATTTGTCATTCATTTTCCTCTTTTTTTTTCAGAGATACGGTTTTATATGGTGCTTTGAGCTGGGAACTCCATGCCCTATGCTGCCAACAGTTCTATGGTAGTTCTGAAGAATGTGACTTCGGTAAGTGCACAAGCATTTTCTTAATCAGTATACCCTCAAGTTCTGCATTTGCTTGGGGGGGGGGGGGGTAAAAAAGGGGTTAGAGGTTACAACGTTTCGTAGATCTGAGATCAGATCAAGTTTTGAAAATGTCTACCATGATCCACTGTGAACCTCAAGAAGTGTAAGTCGGTATGCTTAAAGAGATTGGATATAAAGTGGCCAGGTTTAAATGAGTTAACTATATAGTACCTAGTGACCATCGCAGCAGATCGGACAACCCTCTCCCCTTTGGTGAAATTGCATTGAAATCCGACGTGTGGTTTCAATATATGGGCTAGTCACATTTTCAACAAACAGTGATCTTGAAGCAATCAAATATGCCATCATATCCCCACATAAATGGACAGTCTTTTGTTTTTCTTAAAACTTTACAGCATATTTTCTCATCAACAGTCCCATATTATCAAAATGTGATTGCCTAAGGAGCCTGAGATTTTTTCAAACTTTGCAATCCCCTCGGGGAGGTTTGATTCCTTTTAACGTCACACAACAGTCTGAAAAAACAGAGGGAAACAAAGCATTCCTTGTTACTGTAAGGAAATGACATAATCTCTGCTGCCCTTAATTTTCTTTGAAACAAAAATCTAGTAACTTCATTTGCTGATATCTCGAGAAATACATGTCTCATTTGAATGAAAATTTCACCACACCAAATAGATTTAGTTCTTCCTTCACAAGTGAAAATTGATATTTTGCTTAAACTTCCCCTTTAATTGGAATTCTCTCCCCCCCCCCCCCGGACCTCCGTCTAAGGTGTAGACGGTTCGAATTTACTCTTTTTCCTTAAGTAATACCTCACTTGTGAATAATAATAATAATAATAATAAAAAATTGAATCTGGTGTCTTGCAACACAATTAATCATCTCGTCTTAGACACGACACGTATTGCGCCCTCAACAAGATGTGTAACATGGAAATAACAAAATTGGATATTCGATGAATAAGTGTTAAAAATTAAGAATAAGTATTACAAATTAAGAAATTCCCCCAATTCCCACATAAATCCTTCAAAAATTGACCATTTTACAAGGCAATTTCTGATTTGCACTTAATCATTAATTCACATAAACTCAATATGCAAGTCTTGTGATGTCATGTGAGGGACATACCATCATTAGGCTAATGTTTTCCTTTGTTTTTACAATATTAATTTCAAGGACAGCTGTAACTTAAGTTTGTCCTGAGAGTTTTATTTTGGAAGATAAAATTGTGTTCTTGAAAGTCATCAGTATCAATTACCAAACCATAAACTATCTGATGAGTAATTTAGAGGTAAAAAATACGGCATAGGTTAACAAAGAAATGCCAACACTGGGCAACACTCCACGTCATTATTTTCCCACAGCCAACATGTTGCCTAAGAAACCTGAAACTTTGAAGAGGTATATCTTAAGAACGGTAAGAGATATTGGCGTTAATTCCAACGGATATTTCCCCAATTCACTCGCTTCTATCAAGTGAAGTCTGGGCATTTTGCTGACATGTCACCAGGCTTGGGGCAATTACATCTCAATGTAATTGATTACGATTGCAATTACTTCATATTTTACGATTGCGATTATGATTACGATTACAGCTAGAATAGAAGTAATTGATTACGATTGCGATTACATTGCAATATAATCATGATTGCAATCGTGATTACATTTTCTTTCCACATAAACAATGTAGTAGGCAAAACAATCCAGTGCCGACAACTGGAAAAGGCCATGGACATTGCTCTAGATAGGCCAGGACAGAACTAAGTCCTCCCAAAGTAGAGATTATTGAACCCATGTACTTGTCACTCATTTTAAGCTGGAACATCCAAGAAAGAGGGACAATTAAATTTTGTCATTCCAACAGAAGAACCAAGCACTAAAAAATTGTTTTGTAACTTTACTTCTTTGTTTAATTCAACCTCAATGTAATCAGAAATGAAACCACGATTGTGATTACTTTGCCATTGCAATCGATTACGATTGCAATTACTTTGCGATTTTCACAAAATATTCGGTTACAATTACAACTACTTCAAAATGTGTAATCGATTGCAATCGATTACGATTACTGGTTACGATTACCCCAAGCCTGCAGGTAACACTACCTTTAGTTAACTTTTTTTAGAAACTGTGTCCATTTCGATAGGTAATATGTCGGTAGCTAAACGTAGGAAATGAATGAAAATTTCACAGAATGTTATTTTATCAAGTTGTTTCTCTTTTACATCCCCAACAATAATTTGGTTCTAAGTTGTTTTAAATTTTAGTTTGTTTTCCCTTCAACTAATCCGAACTATTTTTGTTTCACCAAAAGCCCTTTCTCTATTTTTTTTTTTTTGTATATTTCATTTCAGTTTGTCCATGTGTGAATGGCGCCCGCGATTGTAACGTCACTTCACGGACCTGCGAGTGCCGGGATGGCTACAAAGGTCCATTTTGTCAAATATCATGTAAACACAATAAGCGGTTCGGACGGCAGTGTACGAATCGATGTTTATGCGGCCCTGATGCATTCTGCGACCCCGTAACAGGGGTGTGTGTTTGTACAATTTCCGAGGGGTAAGTTAGCAAGATTTCATTCACATAGTTTATCTACGATATAGACCTTATGAATTGACGACACCCTGACGTCAGTCTTGGGGGCAAAACAATGGAACATCTGACCGCACTCATAAGAATTCGCCCTGCAAGTGTAAAGGACTATGCGCGTATTCGACTGGTGGACAAATCATCTGTCTGTACTTCTTGGTGTTGGTTTGTTTGCCCCCAAAAGAGGGCGTCCTTTTTGTTCTATGGCAAAGCTATTACATATAATAGCTTTGCTGTTAAAGGAGGCTGGCGCCATCTATCGGAGAGATAAGGTCTTGACAGTGGCGCTATTCAGAATATTGATAATGTAGATGGGTAATGTTTTAATTCCACTAAAGCCAAAAGAAATCTGCAACCGTTTTCGACCAGAGACGATTTTTTTATCCTTTGCTGAGAAAGGAAAACTTTTGCATTCATATTCTCCAAAAATGCCACAAATTGTGCTAATATAAATCGCATCAGTTTCGGCTTTGCTAATAGCACACCACCTTTACTGACGGATGTTAAATTTCTTTAATTATAAGTTTATTTTACAGTTTCTAAAAATGCAGTGTTGAAATCCTTGTTTCGTCGTCATAGAAATGAGGTAAAGGTTGAATTTCCGTACTTTTAATCATGCCTCACCAATAATTTTCTAAAATAGTCTGGCTAAGTGACAAGAGTGACTGAAAATTAGTTGCAATTTCTCATTTCTCAAAATAAGCTTTCGTTGCATTCTCACTGACGCACTTTGTTGATCATTTTGTCTTCCATGGTTTGTACAATTTTTTACCTAACGTACATGAAATGAAAGTCAGAAAGTTTTTCTATGTTATTGTAACACTGCCTTAACGAGTAATAAATACGTCTTTCCTCAGCTGCAAGCGTTGTAAAGTTGGTCGTTGGGGACAAAAATGCAATTTTCCATGTGAATGTGGAAAGGGATATTCGTGCAATGATGATACTGGTGAATGTATTTGCAGAAATGAAACCTTTTGTGATCAAGCTGGTAGGTATATCTCAATTTTGTTAGTCTTATGACTATCCTCTTATCCTCTTAAGGTTAAAGCGTTAAGGCCATTTGGACTGTATCAAGTTTATTTATTATCTTCATAAAATATGTGTGCTTCCTTTGGGATGCAAGTCGGGAATATCAAAGAGAATGTAATTTTTGCCAGTAATCGGAATGGCTTGTCACACTCTTAATCATAAATTGCCGAAGTTGACGAAATGCCTGTACTCAGTGGACTGTAAAAAGATGATGGTAACGTAATTTTTATTTTGGGGCGTTTTAACCTTTTTTTCTAAAAAAACTTAATTTCTTCAGTTCAAGCTTACAACTAACACGAAGGAAAAACTGCATCGTTCTTCTGTCTCTATCATACGAAAGTTTTTCATGGAGTTCTGTGCTAGCAAAAGAGTTCATAGGTCATCATCAAGTTAGGATAACAGCAGTGTTGTAGTACCCGTACCCGTACTCGTACCCGTACTCGAGTACAAGATTCCGTACTCGTACCCGTACCCGTACTCATGGCCTGGTACCCGTACCCGTACCCGTACTCATGGCCTGGTACCCGTACCCGTACCCGTACTCATGGTTTATTTTTCTTCGGACCCGTACCCGTACCCATACTCATGACCTGGTACCCGTACCCGTACTCGTACTCATGGCCTGGTACCCGTACCTGTACTCGTACTCATGACCTGGTACCCGTACCCATACTCGTACTCGGGACCTGGTACCCATACTCATGACCTAGTATTCATACCCATGCTACTGGTCTTGTACTCAGACAACAACAACTTTAGTTTATAATGATTGACATTAAGCTATATATTAACCAAAGGTTCAGGATGACTCCTAGAGGGTGCATGATTTTATTACATATGGAACTACTCACCACACCAAATTTTGAGGATTCCCATCAAAACACTTTTAACAGATCAGTGTCCACTAAAAATTCTACATGAACATGTATGCAATATTCAAACTCAATCCTATGTATATTATTACTGTACATTCCCCCCATGCTAGCTCCTATTTTATTTACTATAATGCTACATGCCCCTTGTCTGGGAGTAGTGTCCATGGGGTTAATTGCACTATAAGGGGGAGGGGGCATGAGTGGTGTTTACTGGGAATCTGCTCTGGGTAAATTGTTCAGGCCTGGGTGAGAATTTTATATTTTGGGTAATTAAGGCCTCTTCTTGGGGCATGAATTATTTAGTCATCCTGGGGCCCAAAAACAAAGGGGAACACAGGACATACATTATTCTTCTAGTAATGTGAATAAAAGTTTAACTAAGATTAAAAAGTGATAAATGATGGGGGCCTGGTTTAATTTAAGTTTGTATTGTACACTGTAGGTTCTGATTGACAACAGTGTTCCATACAGTTGACTACTTGTTAGCAGGGCTGTAACCGAGTCCGAGCCAATTCCGATTCCAGTGACCCACATTCTGGGCCAATTCTGAGTTCAGTACCCCCCCCCCACCGAGTTTAAGCCGAGTCTGAGTCCAAAGGATCCTAGCCTGAGTCCGAGTCCATCTCATTAGTGAATGTGGTGTTCACTGTACAGTGGCAGCACAACATGGGGCATGGAGCATTTCCTCAAGATTTAGCCCTTACCACCTCACTGCCTTCTACCAGTTACTTAATAAAACCTCTTAAGCTTCTGAGGGCTTCGCCTGCAGCCTTGACCCCACCCACTGAAGCACAGGTTTCACTTCTAGTTCACTCTGCGTGAAAAAATTTTGCCCATAGTCTGCCCCCCCCCCCCCCCCCCCCACTAAGTTTGACATTCTTGTATGTAGCCACTGAAAGTGTGGCACATGATCAAGTACAGGATCATGTGTATGATGGGCGCAGGTACCAGCTCATGAGTACAAATATGGAGACCAGGTCAGGAGTAAAGGTATTAAGAGTCTGAATTAAAATTTCTCATGAGTTCAGGTATAGTTGGGTATACTCACCAGGTACTTTTCTCAGAGGGATTTCAAATCTTCCCTCCACTCAGAAATTACACTTACTTGATCATAAGGCTAGTGGAGCAATCTATTATAGATTCCCCTTCCCCTTAAAAATATGTTCCAGATCCCCCCTCCTACCCACACACACACACCTTAAAAGATATGTCCCAAGCTATTCCTACAATTGCCCATTGCACCTGCCAACACCTTCATTTTCTGATGCCTGCATGTATACTGTATGTAATTCACTGCTGTTTGTTGTGACTGGACCTAGATTTTCACACATTGTCATCCTTGAGGTTCATTGTCAGTGCTTGAATACAGTAGCTTAATCAGTTTGAAGCAAGGGCTTTGTTGTATGAATCCCATGGTCCAGCAACCTGTACCTCCTATACTCCATGTTGTTCAACAATAAAAGTTTTTACAACAAAAGCAGTATGAATTGCTGGGTGTGAAAGTGTACAGTAAGTAGAGATTACAAAAATCTTGAAGTACAGAACTGGAAGATTCTAGGACAATACAAACTACTCAGTCTTATGCAGTGGTACCTGATAATCCCTTGAGTTGAACCTAATCCACTTAACTTCATGGGCAACTATTGATTGATACACCTTGAATGAATTGCTACTGTAACTATGAGCATGTGGTCTGTGGCTTACTGTATTTATTTGCAGTTCATTTTCAGTTTATCTAACTATTGTCTGTGCTACTAAGTTTGCATCCTGTGTAATTCCCTACATACAAATTTTTCAAAAGGGTCTGTGTACTATAAGAAGCTTGGCTAGGCTTGCTGCTACAAAGAGAGACTGGTTATTCTTTCTGTCAGCTTTTTACAGATTGGATGCAGCCTCAATAAACTGTCTTTCAAATCATATTAAGCCATGGCTACCAGGGCTGCTGAGCCTCTGCCTTTTTTTTCAGTACTAAACTTACTGAATAACAGTAGAGGTATGAGTCAGGTAGCCTACACGCACAACATCAGAGGATATATTTAAATTCTGGAACGACTTTTCCTATAATAAATTGATAATAGGGTAGGACAGTGGTAGATCATGTTGGGACTATCTGTGCTCGGGGAGTATGGCCAGGGCAATTACCTCAGGATCTACTATGTTATAGCTAATTAAAATCAGTTCTCATACAGATCTTAATCAACCCATTCATTTTAACTCAAATACCAACATGATATGATGTATAGCTTTAAGATAAGCATGTTTTTACAGTTATAGTTAGTAAATCCAAATGATAGTGGAGTCTCATGATCACCAACAATTTACAATCATAAGCTGCATTACCAATAATACACAAAACCAGGTAGGCCTACCTGTGCAAGATTGCTTGTTCTTTTTTAATCTTCCAGTAATTCAAACTGGAGATTTGTGTATCATAAAGACCCAGCAAATCTAACTGCTTCTGTTGAAAGAAAGACACTGTTGGCTTTGTACTGTAGTGGGGTTACATTATTTTTTATCAGTGTGCTGCAGGCCACAATTTTGAGCAAAATAGAATCTGCTCAATTGTGATAGTTAGTAAATCCAAATGATAAGTGGAGTCTCATGATCACCAACAATTAACAATTATTAAGCTGCATTACCAATGCTACACAAAGCCATACAGTCTAATCAAGCTAGTCCTACATACCAGTCCACTTGCACACAGCATGCCTTTGCATTGCACTTGAATTTTTGCTCACAAGTGTAATCTAGGCCTGCCAGTGGCATGTGATTATTTAATTTTTACTAGTCACTTTTTAATTGCCTGTCTCTCAGAAAGACCCCTAGGCCCATTTCTGTCAGTCCTGCCTCAACTTAAATGAGTAGGTGAAAAGGGTATGAAAAGTGACAGTGCATGGCATAGAACTCCAATTGTATGTGTGGTATAGGGACTAACACTGACGGCACATGCTTTAAGGGGCACTTGGTGAGTCTATTACCTTCCATGATACTCTATTTTCAGAGGCTGAGGGGGGGGTTTAGTCCATTTCCTACAGTGGCAGCTGTGGCACACTGAATTTGAACCAAATTCAACTACAGGGAGCCTAGTATGAACAGCAAAATTGAGTTGCTAATTCATATATAGTACGGCTGCAGGTTGCATGTAGGGGCCATGCACTTGAAAGAGGATGGTGGGACATTTTTTCTTGGATCTTTTTCTTATTTTTTCTCATGGATCTATTTCGCTAGTCATATTGGCCGTAAGCAGAGATGCAAACATTTACATCCAGAAATCAGGGAGGCTTCACACAGGAATCAGGGAATTTTTTAAAATTACATGCAACTCAATGGGGGAAAGGTTTGCTTGAATCAGGGAGATTGTCATATTTGCTAGTTGGAATGGACAAAATCCTTGAATTTTCAGGGAGTTTTCTTGAGAATCAGGGAGAGTTGGCACCTCTGCGTAAGCCTGTACTGCAGGCATTGACTTAGTCTCTCAGAATTGGTGCTTGCACTAAAAGAAGTAGCTATATTTGTCACCATGCATCACTCACTCTTAGAAATCATCCTTTTCAGTTTTCAGACTTCTGCCTCTCACTTATCTTCAAATGTCACTGTGCTCATAGGGTATATGCCATACGACTGGCATGGATTCTTGATTCTTGATAAACTCAAATGTCACTGTAGTTTCATACTATAACGTTAGCACCACAGGCTTCCTATGCAAGTCAGCCCATACAAGTCCGTGGTTACCACTTACAAACATGTCCCAATGTGATGCTGGGTGCACATAGTTGTAACAAAGACCATAAAATTGCTTATTTGGTAGCACTGTAATGTGGCCTGATTTGAGGCCAGAATATCAGCCATTCTGATTTACACAGTTAGCAAGAAAGGCCTGATTTCCATCACATTGCCATCAAGTTGTGCATGCGTACCAGTAATCGAGTACCACATGTAGGCCCTATGTTTATAGGCTATGGCCTGGCTTGATAGTGCCCATATTCATACAGTAGGTCTGCAATGGCATGAATGTCAAGACCAGTTACAAATGTCATACTCATATTGATGAATTCATACCTGTAGCTTACTCAAAACACATTTACGGTCAGTTGGACTAACATAGCTGGAACTGGTACAAGTACCCGTACTCGTACTCATGACCTTGTACCCGTACCCGTACCCGTACTCATAGCCTGGTACCCGTACCCGTACCCGTACTCATAGCTTGGTACCCGTACCCGTACCCGTACTCATGATTAATTTTTCTTGGGACTCGTACCCGTACCCGTACTCATGACCAGGTACCTGTACCCGTACCCGTACTCATGACCTTGTACCCATACCCGTACCCATACTCATGACCTGGTACCCGTACTCGTACTCATGGTCCCGTACTCACACTACAACACTGGATAACAGTATGGTCATAGGAGTTTGCCTTTATGTCGATGTGCCTTATACTGAACTGTATTAAATGTATTAAAGAGTTTGTTCTGTGGGTGAAGAACTGTTCACACTGTCACACTGTTATTGGTTTGAACTACAGGAGAAAGGGATATCTTTTATAAAATATCCACAATCAGTTAGTATCTCTGTTCATTCCGTAACCCCGTCATTTACATTAAGTTGATTCATTAAGTCAAAAAAAAAAAAAAAAAAAAAAAAAAAAAACCCGTCGTTTGGATTTGAATTTTCATGGTTGTAATCGAGCGCCCTCTATTTGATTAAAGAATCCTCAAATTAATTGTCATAAATACAGTTTTCCCAAAATAAATCCGAATTGGTTGGAAATGAAAGTATCTTGCAAGTTTGGAAGTATTGGTGTAAGTCTGATGATAGGAAACCTTTAGCGGAATAAACAGTGAGCAAAAACTGGAGCTGTTCAATCAACAAACAGGACATTGAATTTCTGTCACACTTTTGAGCTTGGCAGAATGACTGTTGAAATGAACAATCGCCTTAAAGAGCGACAGGGACGTTGGCTCATCCTTAAATTCAAGAGTCAAGCAATTGGTAACCTTTAAATTATTTCTGACTGAAAGGGTAACATTTTTTCGTTGTTTTTATTATAGTTTTTCTGTTACAATTGGTTTTTCATTTTTAAATCTCCTCCTCGGACCTGTAGCTAAGAAAGGTAAAGAGACGGGAAAATGGGGATGGGGATGGGGGGGGGGGGGTGGAATTTCTGAATATATTTCAAAAATGTATCGAAAAATTTTTCCGCTGAACGACTGTGGGGGTGAATCAATTCCAGGAACAAATTTTTACCCACTCACTCTTTCCAAAGTGGCGGAAGCTGTTTCTATGACTCTTTGAACTTATAGGAGAAACGGCTCCTTGTTTGTTTCCTTCGAAAAATTACATTAATGGGGGATGATACTTTTATGTGGGGGATTCACAACCTGCTTGAACCAAAGGACAAAACCCTTCCCAGCCAACATTCCCAGTTGGGCAGCGAATGGGCTTCTGCTAAGCTATTTGCTGGAACCCAACTGAGACCCATTGGTGTGTTGGTGTGTGTCGGGTGTTCCCACGCGGGGCCCAACTAGGCTAGCCTTTACCAGCTGAAACCCAGCTGAAGCCAAGATATGCCCTCAGCTGTTACAGACATAGGTCCATCAATAGAGATGTAAGATTGTGAAGCCCCTTTCCTCTCCCCTTGGTAACAAAATGGGTGATTGCACCGCTCATAACACTGACCTCCATATCATTTTAAGAACCCTCAACAAAACAATTAAATGTGCAAAACCATTACAACTGGATATTTTTGTTCGTTAGAAATCAAGTGGTACAATATTTAAAGATGGAGTGTCGTCATGAAAAAGAATTCTCAAAACGGAAGCCTTCGGTAATCTTTTCATGGATTACGTCATGACCACGTGACTTCACAATTAATATCTGAAATATTCGTATTTCAGGGCTTGCGTTTTGAGAATTCTTTTTCATGACGACACTCCATCTTTAATGTTCTACAGTAGCGAGTTGCTTCACGGGATTCCAGTCTTTCATAGACGCAGACCTATGTTAAGCAGTGAAAGGAATTCCCTCACCCCATAAAGTTGTTTGCTTTTATTGAATGTTTCAATATGGATATCTTCAAGACTGATTGCGCCATACTAAACACCAAATATTACTAATTATTACCTGTATTAAACCTTCATAAACATCCGCTAACGACTAATGACATGAAAAACTATCATGGAGGGTTGGACAGCGGTTTTCGTAGTAATATTTGACATATTTCTGCATCGTCTTCAGCATATGCCTTGAGTACACTGGTAAAGCACGGTACTACAAGTGAAAATCTGAAAGGGCACCAACAGCAATTTGAGTGTGTCGAGAAGATGGGATCGTTGGGGACATGATGCATACTGTTTTCAAAGTGTTTCTTGATTGGCTGTTACCTTTGTACTGTATCGAATGTATTCTTTGTTAGGGTTAGGGATTAGGGCTATTGTTAGCCAGTCAGGAAATTTCTTGTTAAACAGTGCGCATCGCCACTGCATTTTTGTTTCACCCTTTTTTTCATGTATGACTGTTAAAAGTGGGGTAAGTTTGTGTCGTCCTTCATTCCTAAAAAAAGGATTGGTCAAATCTGACCACTAAGTGGTCAACTATGGTAAATATTTTTTATTACCATTGAATCACATTTACAGTAATAGTTTGGCCATATTTGACCAATGGCAAAATATGGCCAAATGTTTCACCTCTTTTTGGTTCCGTGCATAGTTGGCTACTGTTTTATAGAGTGTTGAATCCGCCGTTGGAAATGTAATACAAAATTAGTAAGAAAATATGAGTGAGAACTGAAAGAAAAATGAACTACATCTGTAAAATTGTATCTTTGAACTCCTGGATGTAACGAATCATTGATTTAAGGTATGGTTAAAAGAACTGAGATCATGGCAGGCCCCATCCCTTGCCCCCTTTATAACCATGTCGGATTCTGACTTGACCAGAGGAAGTTATCACACATATTATGAAATATTAATGTGACGTAAAACAAAATAAAAGTGAATAACAATGCATGCCGGGATTTTTACTAGACATTCAACACAAACTTTGAGAGACGTTCTGTTCCTTCAACAATAAATGTTTTTTACTTTCATCCCATTTACTTTTCTCTACCCTAAGTTTCAGAAATTTTCTTTTAAATATATTTTTAACAAAAATTATCTTAACCAATTGATTGAACTGGTGGATACAGTTTTTTCAAGCAGAGAGCTGGAAGCAATGCTATGTTGTGCGCTTGTACAAAACACTAAGTTTCTGTAGATGGTTCTTTGAAAGGCCTAATCCCCTGGCCCCAAACATTTCCAGTTCTCCTAATCTACTTACTAAGTACCTCTCAAAACTGTCTAAAACTCATCCTCATTCAGTCAAAGTGATCATGATCTCAGTTCATTCACTCTAAAAACACCGTGGTTAAATTTAACCAGGATCGGTGTTCTATTTACTCCAACATAATCCTGGTTAAATTTTAACGCAACTCCTGGTTAAACTGACTCAAATCCTAGTTATTTTTAACCAGAATTTGTGTTATTTTAACCAGAAGTTGTGTTAGTTTAACCAGGATTTGTGTTAAAAGTTAACCAGGATTGTGTTGGAGTAAATAGAACACCGATCCTGGTTAAAGTTAACCCCGGTGTTTTAAGAGTGTTGATTTAGGCTGAGTATACAAGACCCTAATGTGAAATCAACACACTCTCAGTACAATTGCATGTTGTGCGAAATGAGCTCCAGTATTCTGCAGTTTCCGAACTTGCAGCCAAAGAGTTGTGCCAATTGAAAATTTCTGGGAAATAGTACAAAAATTGAAGTCTGTTTGGGGTGACAGTTGACGGCCTTTAAACTGAGATCAAGCTTCCTCGACAGTCAACTGTTATTTCGTTATCGACGATGATGATATTATATTGCAACAGACTTAAAACACTTTCCGTGATGTGAGTCTAACATTTGAATATCAAATAATAGCGATGTGATTGGTAAACTCTCGACATTTTGGCTAAGATTATGATGTTTATGTCAGTATGTGGAGCATGTGTTCTTTTCACCCAGTCTAGAATGGAGTCACTCGTGACAGACCAGTGATGCACTGTTAAAAATTTCTGTAAATTTACAGACTTTTTTTAACTTAAACTTTTTGTATTTTACTTTTAATAGAGATTTTCTGTATCTTTACAGACACTTTGTATTGCTACAATAAAAAGAGGTTGTTTAACATGTATTTTCTGTTTATTTGAAAAACCATTTCTGACTGCTTTTTTAACCAAATTTTACTGCTTTGTAAAACTTTTTCTGTAAATTTACAGAAATTTTAACAGTATTTTGTATTTTTCTGATTTCACATAAAAATACTGTCATTTAACAAACATTCATTTTGTTTTTAAGCTGAAAAAGAAACAAAAATAAGCCCAAACAAACAAATAAGAAACAGCCAGAAAATTTTCAATATATAACATGCATCGTTCTGCGAAGTTTCAGTTTAAAAAAAAAATTTTGGCAAATTTATGGCCCTATTTGAAAATTAACTTACATTTATTATAAAAGCATACCTAGTTATTACGTTCTTAGTTATAAATATCATACAACTGGTGTTTTGTCACACATTTTTAAGTAAAAAGAAATTGTAAGGCCCTAATTTCAGAGCACTGACAATTGGTATACTGATGTCAACTCATCGCCACAGGCGCTCATGCACTTGATCGGAGCAAATTAAAAACGTTTCACAAATTTACTTGAAAGAGTCTGTAAATTTACCACTTTATGACGTAAATCTCATTTTGCATAAACGGGTGGAGCTTATTTTGCAGGCATTTTCCTAACAAAAGGATTGCTGTTGCTTTGAATAATATCTTCTTTGGCGTTTTTTAATCAGGAAGTGATAAACTTATTGTTTACCTTGTCTGGAAATGTTTGCAATCAATGTATTTGCATTCTTTGTCATATTTATTTTAAAAACAATTATTATATTGTACCAAAAATGTGACTTTCCAATTACAAAGTTCCTAGAGATAGCAGTCTACTTGACAACAATATGACAACAAAGCATCTTCAATGTGTTTTGATTGAAAACAACTTCGTAACGACACATAACGTTGATAAGCAAATACCTGATCCACGTAATGATGAAGTGTATGTTACGTAATAACATATGAAAGGTAAAAAAGCGATAATATAATAAATATTAAAACGTCGGGAATGAAAACAGTTGGCTGTAAATTCACATAAAATTAAGGTAAACAAAACAGAACAATTCTGTAATTCGATTTTACAGTAGACTTTTTTAAACTAATTTACATGCAAAAACTGTAAAGAAAAAACAAACCCTTAATGTTTTTTCATGATTACAGTCTGGCTGTAAAAAAAACATTATTTGGTTGGAAAAAAATTTGCCATAAAAATTATGTAAATTTACAGAGAAATTTTTTAACAGTGTGTAAATGGTCACATCGACATTGTCGATGGTTCGTTGTTAAGTGTTTAACTTTGATTTGGCTCAGGATCTTTTGGCCGGAAACTTTAGAAAAGGCGTGTTAATAACGTTTTCATGATACTTGAATTAGGAGGTCACAGATGAAGAAACTCATTGGCAGGAAACTCTAGATATAGGTATAATTCAAGTATAATAAATGGTGAAATTTGGTAAAATGTTTTCATGTTGCATCCCTTGTGAATGATGCATTCGCGCTGGGGTAGACATTGCATATATGTGAGTATCCATGTGTGTGCGCGCATGTGTATCATGTTTGAGTGTGTTGCCTGGCCTTGTATCCACGGTACGTTGAGAAGGCGTGGTCAGATGAAGTTCACACCCGGTAGATACAGTGGTTTTGCATTTATATATACTGCACCACCCCTCTCTTTACATATTCCAGTTCTAACTTTTAAACTTCTAGAAGTACAACAGTATGTTGTAAAGATTATATTGACGTAGCCACATGGAGGTTGGAGGGGTGGGGGTTGAGCATATGCCTCCTCCACCTATTGTCGGAATTTTTCCATTAAAGAGGGAGAAAATTGATAAACGAGGGAAAATGAATGATATATTCTTCGGGGTGTGGTAAAGTTCAACTAAAGTAATAGGAAAGTACGCATCGTCACCTCTTCCCCCCCCCCCCTCGCCCAAGTTAAAATGATACACTTGAAGAGAACCGTACGGTAATGTAATATCACCATGGCACGTCATTAGGGGTTGATCAGGGATTGATCAAGATGTAGGAAGGCAGTTGGAAATGACCGCCGCTCTTCTGCGATGCAGTTAGCCCAAATGGAGGCGGCATTTGGTGCAAATATTTCTAGTTTTTTCAATTCAATGATATAATACATGTCATCAGGCAGATGATATAATGCATGTCATCAGGTGTTGTCATCGACAACACCTGTCGAAGAGAGTGTAACACTGTAAAGGATCGAAAGTATAGGATTATTACATTTAGCGTTGATTTTTATTACATTTAGGGTGAGTCCGATATATTACATTTAACGCTAACTTTTGTAACATTTACGTTGAGTATAACATTTAGCGGTGATACAAAGCATGTGATACTTCCATGTCTAAAGTGAGTCCAATTCTTATGTTTACTAGTAAGGTTAAATCATGAATGGCTGAATGAAAGCCATTTTTAATCTATTGAAATAAGGATTTAGAATAAAATGTATAAAATAAGATAATGTAAGCTGGTTGTCCCCACAAACGACCGACTTCACTAAGCCATTCGGATACATCTGTACACGTGTTGTGTGTATTGATCTAAATGTCTGGTGGTTGCAATAAATCATTAATATAAACGTAGCCTGATTATGCAAATCTTGTGATGTCAAAGGAGGAACATGCCTTATATTGATAATGCCGTTCTTTGATTTCGCAATCCCGACTTTAAAGAGAGTTGTAAAATTATACAGAATGTCTCTTTTAAGTTTAGCTAAAATATGTTCTTGAAAAATAAAAGATATGTCAACACTGTGCAACACTAAACATCATTTGTTGCATAAAGAACAAGTTGCTTCAGAAACCACCCATTGCGTACGATAGGAAATTCATTCTTTCTAGCTAAGCACCGTCGAATATGATAAATTTCTAAACAAGGGCTTACATAAGGAAATTTGTTTGGAGGGGCAAACTCAACTGGCGACCAAGACAAGATATCTTACATACTATCATGGGATATCATGCAAAATACTTTTGTTAGGGGGGTGGGTGGGTGGGACAAAAGAAGGGGTGACTCACTGCCCGAAAGACTATCTAAGCGGAGCGCCACAATCGGTTGACGCACAGAAAATTTTGGAAATCACGATCTCTCAGAAAGCTGGAAATTGCATCTTCCAGGCTTGTAAGCAGAATTTACAGCAGTCGTTATTTTGAGCTTTCCTTTGCAATAAAATCTTCATTTTAATAAAAAGAAAATGATCAAATTGCAAAATGATCAGAAAATTCCGAGATAAAATGTACTGGATCCTTTACAGGACGATGTGATATTTTATCATTTTCTTTGTCGCAAAGAAGAGTCTTCATTAAAAAGAATAGAACAGAACCCAAGTTTTGTTTAATATAATAAAGACGAACAAATCCTAAGCACGCTGGTGGAGTTTTCATTCATTTCTCATGTTCGGTTCTCGAGATATTAGCAGTTGAAGTTGACACATTTTCTACAAAAAGTAAACTTGGACCAAGCAGGTGCTATTTCATGTACTCATATTGATGGTCAATGTTTTTTTTTTTTTCATTTATTTTAGATCCTACTTTTTAACCTTGAATTGATTGGGGATGCTATCTTGCCCCTAAGGCAAATTAAGTTTCAAACTTCCATTGCTCTTGATGCACTTATGGTAACAACATATCACAGTTAATTTATATAAAAATGGTGTTAAATTTTAGACAAAAACAATTAAACATTGTCCATCAATGTGAACACATGACATCACGCCTACATGTTGCAAGTTCACTCTTTGTAGAAAATATGTCAACTTCAATTCTAATATCTGGAGAATCAAACATGGGAAATGAGTAAAAATTTCACCAGTAAGCTATGTCTATAATATGTTCCTCTTCAAAATATCAAACATAAATTTGCTTCTGAACTTTTTTGTTTGAAGGAGCTGCACACCCGCCTAAGAATAAATTGAAATCATGACTTTCGAATCATATTGATTCATATGACCAGTGGTCGAATGAGCCCGTAAACCTGAACCGGCCGCACAGAAGCGTTGATAGCGCTACCAGCACCAATAACAATACTGATTCAGTACTGCTATTGGTGCTGGTAGCGCTATCAACGCTTCTGTGCGGCAGGTACTGGGCTAAAATTTTAATACAATTACGAACTATGTTCTTGACAATTATACGCATTAGTTTATACTTTATAAATAACATATGACATTTGTCTGAGATAGAAGGCTGGGATAGTTTGTCCAGATTAAGAAAAAGGCTATTTTTCATGCATGTCATATCGAATAACGTTATTTTTGGAAAATTGAAGACGATGCTTTGGAACGATGGGGGGGGGGGGGGGGGGGGCAAGTGCCCCGTGCCCCTATGGCGAGCCGCTAATGTTCCTAAAAGGCACTAAGCTTTAACAGTGCATATCACGGCTAAATAAATGCATTCATTCTAGCTTTAGAACGACGAAACCATACGTTTTAAGTGCTGAAACATTCGAATTTTGGAGGTATAGCTTGAGACCTGTAAAAGATTATGACATGATTCCAACGGAGTTTGGTAAGGAAACCCTGCTTTTTAACTGCCAAGTTAAGTCAGGGCTCACATGCCAGCATGTCACACTACCTTCAAAAAGTCCGGGCCACCGAGAGCATCTCAACCGTAAATTTTTCAATATCCGTCAAGGTATAATTGGAAATGAGGGGTTTTACATGTTTAAATAATTTGATTATAATACTAATACCACGTATCATTACAGTATTAATATCAACAATTAAAAACACATGTCCATTGGTCAGGTTTAATAACTTTAACCTTTCTCAAGTCAATATTAAGTCAAAGTTCAGGAGATCATTCCTCTGGATCTTCGTCACAACAGGAAGTTATAGCTTCCCTAGGAAATCATTTCTGAACAGAAGTAGCCATCAATTCGCCTGCTACTTACTTACACCGTATTAAACACAGAATATAGTGGTATAGTTAATACCATATTCTGTAGCGCGCCTAAGAATCTGCATTGACTTGTTCAAAGGAAAAAGAGAGAAACAAATTCAAATATTCATATTTGTGGACTATTGAGCATTTGGAAAAAGTTTTGCCAAGATCCTCCTATTAGGTAAGTCTGTCATGTGGGGATTCAGTTTACTAAGTTTCAAGCAGTGAGTAAAATATATAGTTTGACAACTTCTGATAAAATGGATGTAGAGATTGAACTTTACTCGTCTAAAATCCATGCTGCATATGTCCTTTTATAAAGCTGAAACTTCGAAAATATTCTATCCAGGGCGTGGTTTTTTGGGATATCCTGATTTGAGAACTAGAAATTGTTGCACTGGAATTTAAAGGCATAGCCTATTTTTTACTCTGTCACTTTGTAGAAAGACGCGGGGAATTTTCATTTGTCGATCACTTTTAAACCAATGGAGACCCTGGGCCCATAACGACGGATACTTTTTTCAGGCATGACATAACCTTTTTTTGCCCTAACGATGTTAAAATTCTAAGGTCCAGTAGGACGGACACTCTTATGATACAGGGGTCTGAGTAATCTCGATTGTTCATCGTTAGAATTTCTAGAGAACCGGTGATAACTGGCATTTTGTACAATGCTAAGAACACTTGGGCCACAACTCGGAGGGCAATAAATTTGCATATAAAAGGTCAAATTTTAACCCAATTCGTATGCAACAAATAGACAAAGATTTATTGGGTCATTATGTGATCTCAAAATATTAGTTGGTTCCCTTTTGTCCCAGGTTTGGGTCAAATGGACTGAAAAGTTTCAACAGAGTTGGTTTAGAGCTACAAAATATTTCACACCAAGTGTAAACGCCAAGAAATTTGAAGTGGAAACATTCTCTTACATACTCTGTTAGGGAGTAGACACACCTCTTCTGAGGTTGGCAGGGGCCTGATCCTTTACGCTAGAAGTAGCCAAAACAGAAATTAGGTTTTCAAAGACTGGACTTGCTCTTAGACGCTTGTTAGGTCAGTAAGACGCGTCTTAGCGCTTTGTGCAACCGTGTCCCCTTGGAGTGGCATATACCTGCTCACGGTATGGGACTTGTACATTTTTCTTGCACGCAACATTCAGAAAAAATGTTCCAGCTGGAGGGGGTTGTTTTATATTTCATACCATCTTCGATCCTGTAGCATAAGTTTAATAAGGTGCCACCTCTGTTTGTATTTTTGAATAATTGAGGATCCTAAGTTAAATGTATCTTCTATATTACATTACTTGCAGTTTTTAAGTTAATTTATTTACAGTTATTGGTTCCTTTATGGTAAAGATACAGTCGTATATTTTGCAGAGTAGACAAGCGGTTTTGTCCTTGAAGTTTTTACTGTAAAAAGATACTTCGAACCAAGACTTTTGCATCAGGGTTTTAACCACACAGGCCCCTGTTTCGTAAACTTATGTTTAATACTTAGGCCTATAGAATCGGTAACTTCAAGTTCGTTGACGCATTGAATTGTGGAATAAGGTGGGATACACTAACCGACTGTTCAGCACATAACAAATCTCAATTCCTTGATTTTTTGCGGTATGTGTACATAACACTGAACTGAACGAAAATGGTGGTCCCAGTCCTACTCAAGGACCGGTTAAAATGCATTTTACACGAGAAAGGCAACTTATACACGATACGCAAAACCACACTTAAAGGCGGGAGCAGTCATCCCAACTTGAAACCAGTGTAGTAGACTGTCCAGTTTCATAATTGGTTGTTGAGGGTTATGTGACAACATTTTTACTCCTTAAATGTGAAATTAACTGGAAGTTAGTGCTTGGTTTACCTTTCATCTGATATATTGAAGTAATAAAATATTATGGAAGAATCTTTGAACAGACATGAGACGAAAATTGTGATATTTAGCTGTTGCTTCAAAATAACTTTTGGGGGACTGCTCTTGACCTTTAAGATCCCTTATAGTATGTATGGATTGAAAAACGTTGACTCCATAAAATGTTAAGTTAACTCCAACTGTGGAACGCTTGTTGAAAGTGCGTGAACGTTTGTTTAGCCCGACAAACGTGGTCATGTGCGTATAGCCCCAAATCGAATTACCCAACTCGCTTATTCTTACTACACACTATACAGACTGAATGGTCAAGTGGTTAGAGCATCAGGTTTGCAGTCGGGAGGTCAGGAGCTTGAATCATGACCGGGTCATACCAAAGAGGTTGAAAAGGGAACCTAATGACATTGTGTTTGGTGCTCATAACAAGCAATGGAGTACGGAAAACAAGCCAAAAAAATACCGCGGCCGTCTCGACCTTAGCGTAACTTAACGTAACGTAAGTTTGTAAATACAAGAACTTAACTCATGTGGTTGACATGTGAACATTTTTACTATTCCAACGAAATCACATTTTCGTGACTTGTTGAGATGTTAAATGTTGATGAAATTGATTCGCACTATTTTAAATAGTCGACTAAATGAATTGTGATACCATACTTTTACAACTCAAATTACATGCTTTTATTTTCCTTCATAATTATATGACCTTGGTATTTCTTGCAAAGCATATTAAAGGGATATTAGCGTTTAATATGCTCCATAAAGCATTAAAAGTAAATAGCTCTGGTCATTTTCAAATCATTTGGTCTCAACAATATACCCTAGCAATAGCTTCATCTCCCCCAAAATATTATGCACAAGAAGAGATATGGAAGTTGCATCTTTTGAAATGTTGAAAGTTTGGGTAAAAAAATTATTCTTGAGCAACAAATAACTGAAATTCTATCTGAGTGAGACTTGTTTCTTGAAAAAAGGCTACCATACTGTGCCTTACTTGGAATTATTTATCACTCTTTGCCAAAAATATTGGTTTTGAAAGGATGAAATCTCCTTGTAAAACAAACGCAACATTTCACTCTAATCAAAGCAGTAGTCTAGCATTGAGTTGTTACAGAAGGCGATGTAACTAGCGAATTTCTATCATTTTGCATGATTGCTGACAACGAAAAGTGAAAGGAAATAGTGTAAGGAATGTGTCCCCTCATTGGAATTTTGACAATGAGTCACTCTTGTCCTGGTTGATCGAAGAATTGAGATAACAATTTGGGGAATAAAAACAAGATTACCGTAGACGAGCAGACGTTGTCTCAAAGAGACTATAAAACGTTTCCTTTCTCTAACAACTCTCTGCACAGAGAGGGCTCAAATATTTATATCAATGTGGACTGGTTTTATTACTACAATGTAGCACTTTCATGCAGCCGACTATAAAGACTTTAACTCCAACTGCCATTGAGCAGTGTTCAGCATAAAGCAATGGAATAGAGGAAACAACCACGTGAGTCATAACTGGAAAAAGGCCAAGGCCGACGCGACATAAACCAATTGGTTAGAAACTGAGCCATAAAAGTCCATCTATACGAGTGGCGTACGAAGGGGGAGGGGGGACTGGGCTATCGATCCAAAAAATACGTTGCCCTACTTTTTCTAACACAGATGTTACTTCAAAAGGTAGCATCTTAAGCGCGGAAATGCATGTAAGGACACCAAATTTCTCAAAAATTTTCAAGGGGAGGATTGTCACTGCAAGGCCCCCATGCATTTTTTTAATTCCTCAAAATAGGCAAATTTTTGTCAAATTCCAAATTTAACTAAAAAAGTAGCCTCTTACTCCCTGGTGGCACCGATTGCCTCTGAGGACACTTACCTTTTTTTAGAATTCTTTAAAGGGAGGGGCCTATCCCTTTGACTCCTAACCTCTTCTTGTAGACGGACGAAGGCTACAAGACGAGGACATCCACAGGGTGAGCAATAGTTTAAAATCATTAACAGTCGGGAGTTCGAGCAGTTACAGACATTAATTTTCATCAGTTCAGTGAATCTTGAATTTAGCCAAAAGTCACAATAGAGAAAAATTAGCATATCTTCAGTTCCGTTGTATGTAAACAACGTTTTCCCGAAAAGAATCAAGACCATGATTAAATGTAACAGTGATAGTACATTTTGTGTGGTAATATTCTGATCACTTAGCATTTTACTGATTTTTTGTTGTTGCAAACGAAAGCTAAACATAAAGACTGTTTAGATTTAGATTCTCTCTGCTGGTATTTGGAACAAAATGTTAATGACGTTAATAAAGCAAAAAACAGACAATCTGAATTGCTTTGGAAAATCATTTAATTCTTGCAAAACTTCTCCTGTTTCTACTACCTTTCAGCAAATGAGTAAATCCTCCCGACTTTTAAAATTAGGTAATAAAAAAAATGCACGTACTGCGGAAAACAAGGGAACGCTGTACGCTGCATGCTGCGTGCTGAGCTCGGTTTGTATATCCCACGCTGTGCCCAACAATTCCATGCTGTTATTCAGCGGCGTAACCAGACCTGGCTGTCCGGGGGGCAATAGCATAGAGGTTTGTACTAGTTGATCTGTGTTAGTTTGTTGGTGTCTTATGGCCTTAAGGGAAGTGTTGGGGGGGGGGGGGGGACAGGTTTGGACCATGCAACTCACCCTACCCCATTGACCAAAAGGTACATTTTTATGCTAAATTTTTTCGCTTTTTCTATGAGCAAGAACAAATTTTTTCAAATAAATCTGATTTTTTTTTTCTTAAGTGTGAACCCAACTGTACAAGATACGGACCGAAAATTTGGGTCCTTTTACACATTTGTAAATGTGGAGCTTGTATTGCATAAAATAGATTAGATTCAGGGTTTCCTGTAAGAAAATTTGCATTTTGGGGGGACTATCGAAGAATCTGCGTTTCCTATTGGCATGAATGTGAGATAGCATGTCGCCTGAAGATCGTGTTATCTCAGGAGAGCATATTAAGGCTTCTCGACGACATTAAGAAAACTCTAGAAACTTTGTTGCCTTTTGGAAAAAAATGAAAGCCTATATTGTAGAAAATTTGAGGGAAACGGAACGGTAGCGGCTAGGATCAATTATCCACTGACTGCTTTAAGAGCGATCACCCACAGCTTTAAGGGATGCGATTTAAAGCGAGCGAAGCGCGCGGAAAATTTTGCCTTTTTTAAAAATAATTATTTTGAATATGGAACTTTTGTTAGAAAGAATTCGGAATTATATGAAGGAAAACTTGGGAAAGCCGCACTGTATTTGACGGGTGTCTCAAGTGGTACATTTTCGAATTTTTCACTTTTTCGAGCAAGGGCACAATCGCCCTGCCTCCTGTAGCTACGCCACTGCTCTGCAACATTGAACATTGATAAAATTTTGACACTTCAATAACTAAAGAAAACATCTACAAAGACTAAACAACTGACAGGGTTGAAAGGTATCTGATGACAGGTGTGTATGAGAGCATTTGAGTACGGTAGACCAATGGTTCCCCTGCCTAGAATATGAAGTCTTGCTAGAAAGACTATCTTCAGTTGGCGCGGAGCGAACAGAAAATTTTGAAGAATCGCGACCCCTCAAACAAAAATTTGTTGATATGGAGCTTATATTTCAGAAAGCTTTGGATTCCGGGTTTCGTGTGAGGAAGTTTAAATAGTTGGAGGAATTACTGAAGAATCTGCACTTCTTTCAAATATTGGTGGCAAATCTGAGAATGATTGCTTTTCTAAAGTCCTCCCGACTGTCTGGCAAAGAGCAAGAGAGGAAAGTCTTTCCTCCGATAAAGTGGACCCCAGATATTATTTTGTTAACTTTAGGCGACTAAATGAATGTTTATACATTTTTCTGAATGAATGTTCATATATTGACCAAAACAGTGTTCCATGAATGCAGATTAATCTTGCTTTTGATGTTATTTATAGTTGGCCCATTTTCTTTCTTTTCTCATTGTTCTCTTTTTTCCTTTCCCCTTCTTTTCCGTTTTCCTTTTTTCTTCTACCTTTCTTTCCTTTCCTTCCTCTCCTTTTTCTCTTTTCCTTTTCTCTTCTCCCCCTTTTCCTCTTTTTCCTTTCTTTCCTTCCCTTTTTTCTTTCCTTCCCATTTTTTTGCTTTCCATTTGTTGGCCTTCGGGCGTGGGGTTGTGTCCGAGCTTGTTTGGTTGCTTCTGGGTGTGTGTTGCTACCCTTGAACGTGCGGTTGCGGGTGGTTTTGGTTTGCTGTTGTTGGGTGTTGGTGTGGGGTTGGCGTTGTGCGACCGGTATCGGAGTTGGGACCGTCGTTGGTGGTGACTGTGGAGTTTCCGTTTGTGACAGAGTTTTTTTGGTTTGTATTCTGTGTGGGCATCGTCGATGGTTATCTGTTATGTTATTTGCCGGTACGGTTTGAGTTGTCTATTTGTTACGTCTTGCCTGTTTCCATTTACGTTTTTAAAAGAAAATAAAGAAAGATGTAAAAATCAGATTTTCAGGTGTCCTCATTATCTTCATCATTGTTTCCCGCATACACACAGATTTGTCGACAGAGACCAGTTGTCACTGCCAAAACGGTGGGACCTGCACCTCATTCAGTGACCAGTGTAACTGCAGGGAAGGCTGGACGGGAAGAGACTGTTCAGAGCCTTGCCCAGCGGGATTCTATGGTGCAGCTTGCCAATTACGTTGTCAATGCGGCCAGGGGGCAAACTGTCATCCACAAACAGGGTTTTGTTTATGTCCAGATCTCACCAAAGGGTAAGTTGATTTCTTTCGATATGAGAACATATCTGATCTGGGAACATACAATTTATCTTAACTTACGTATTAAAGTGTACCTCAAGTAAAAAAATCACACATTTATTTCCAACAGCATGAAAAACAAAATCTAACGGTCCAAACCCCATATAGTACATTCTTGAGTCGAGACATAAATGGTGAAATTTATTCACTTAATAAACAAAATACCGTAGTCAATTGCGCAACAATTTGTGACTTTCTTGTTCAACTCACATTACCTGCTTTGTTTCCCTAAAAATAAGTGTTTTCATGACCTTAAGACTTCCTTTTTGCTTGCACAGCATGCTGAATAGAGAGGGCTTAATTAATTTCATCATCCCATTAGAGTAAGCGTGATATCACACCTTGGGGCAAGGTACAGTAACTTTCAGAAGAACAAAGAAATACAAAGATTTTAATTAGAGTAGTGGGGCAATTTCATCACAGATTATTGTGCAATGTACCATTTTAATTGGGGTGGAAAACTTTTTAACTTTATATGTCGGAATAAGAATGCCTGTGAAAATGGGAGTTGGTCTGTTAGAATTTATCTTGCATGCTGTTTGATATATGTTTTTGAATTTTTTAAGCAAATTCCTGCTAAATCGAAATTTTCTTTTCTAAACATTGCTGTGACGGCTTTTGTTTTTCCTCTTTTCTCGTCGAGAAAATAGTATTTAAATGAAATTGAGAAGTTTTTTAGACTGGGTCCACATTTATTCTTTGCGAAAGGGCCAAACCTTTCACCCCAAACTACAATTTTGGTACGGCGCTACCGAAATTCTCAATTGGCCCAGCTCTTTGATTGGCAGCTTATTCAAACAATGCAGAGTACCAAAGCTTATATTACACAGCATGAACGGTACTGAGAGTGTTTTGATTATGTGAATTGAGTTTTTCTTTAATCACCTTGAAACAAAAAACTGAGATTGTAACTGGATGAGGATGAATTTCAGACAATTGTGGGAGGGGCTTCAGTAAGAAGGTTAGGAGAATTGGTTCTGTTTGGGGTGAGAGAACTGGGCCTTTAAATTCAGGTAAGAGTTGAAGAGTAATAGACTGAGTGATAACGGTGGACAATCTTCACTCTCCGTGATATTTTTTCTCCACACTTTCGAATAGGAGTGCTTTGAGAATCGCTTTTAACGTTTTCCCCTTATATGGTTCGTCTGTTGAGTATTGACCCTTGCTGCCTTTTTACTTTGAACTTTCAACGTGACGTACCAATCACACAACTTTGTGAACGATATCCAGGGCCATAATCAATCGTCCAAAGGGAGGAGCCCCTGACGCTTCTCTCCCCCAAAAAGTTTGAAGCAGCCATTGACGTTAAGGGCCATTCCTTTCACCCAAACTACAATTTTGTAGTAGTCTACAGAAATTCTTAATTGGCTTAGCTCTGGGATTGACAGCCAGTTCAAAGAATGTAGAGTACTAAACTTCATATTACGCAGCATTTATTTTACTGAGAGTGTTTTGATTACAATTTGGGGTCTTGTTTACTCACCCTGAAGTAATAAACTGAGATTGTATCTTGGTGATGATGAATTTTAGACAGCTGAAGTATGTGGCACGCCAAAAGGCTCACCAAATATGATGATGTTCTAAAAATACACGTTCATGTACTAAAATTACACGTTCATGCACCAAAAACATACGATGATGCACTAACTTCATACGATCATGATGTAAATTTACACCATCATGTACTAAAATGTTACGATGTACATGTAAAATCACACGTTGTACATCTAAAAACACACGTTGTACATGTAAAAACGCAAGATCATCATGTTATTATTGTCTCTTCCGCACGCCATACAGAGTGAGCCTTTCGGCGTACCAGAAGTCCGCCAAAAGGCTCACCGACATGCGATGTAGTAAAAGTACACGTTCGTGTACTAAAAGTACACGTTCATGTACTAACTGCTTACGATCATGTACTGATTTCATACGTTCATGTAGTGTTTGCTTACGTACATGTACTGATTTCATACGTACATGTACTGATGAACGTATACATTTAGTACATGAACGTATGAAATCAGTACATGATCGTAAGCATGTCGCATGTCGGTGAGCCTTTTGGCGGACTTCTGGTACGCCGAAAGGCTCACTCTGTTATGGCGTGCGGAAGAGACAATAACGACATGATGATCTTGCGTTTTTACATGTACAACGTGTGTTTTTAGATGTACAACGTGTGATTTTACATGTACATCGTAACATTTAACGCGATGAACTTATTGTTTTAGTACATGATGGTGTAAATTTACATCATGATCATATGAAGTTAGTACATCATCGTATGTTTTTGGTACATGAAAGTGTAATTTTAGTACATGAACGTGTATTTTTAGAACATCATCATATTTGGTGAGCCTTTTGGCGTGCCATAGAAGTAGAGGCTTAAGTAAGTATAGGTTAGGAGAATTGGAACTGTTTGAGGTGAGAGGATCAGGTCTCCAATAAATCCACAATTATATGTCGCACCCTAGAAAAATTTCGTTCCCTTCTCTAGTTTGCCTTGAGTTCGACTCCTGGTCGGGTTATCCCGAAAACTTTAAAAATGTGACCCACTACTAGTGTGCTTGTTGTTAAGCATAAGCAATGGAGTAGGGAAAATAAACCATATGTACTAACTGTACCATGTCTGGCCACGGGCTTGATGAACAAGCAAAGTTGAAAAATTGAAGGCTGTATGCACATATGAGAACTCCCTATCGTTTGTTGTGAAGTCCCAATCTGATACTGTTGCTAAGGAAGTAACATATTTTCACTAGGTGCCGATTAGACTGACCAACTAAAGTGGACACAAGTGTTATACCAAATGATTCCTTCCTTGTGGTCTTCACAAGTGGAAAACGTCCTTAGGAAGGACAAGTTGAGAGTATTTGGGCAGTCACTGCCAGTTATTAGATTATGCTATAGGTGGATCTGGCGGAACGGTCAAGGGATGGTTGGCTTTAGCCGGAAGTATCTGGTACCACTAATAGCCTTAATTTAGCCAATTCGTTTGATTACCTGTATCATGAATGGTAATAAACTAACAACTCTTCTTTGAAAATGAGGTTTTAAAATCACATGCATACACTAAGTTATTAAGAAAATTTAAAGGCAGATATTTATCATCGTAGACAATTCCAATTCTCCCAACTTTCTCATTCTATGTCCCTCCGCCACATCTGTCTTAAACGACCCTTCCTCAGTTTATTGCTTCAGTGCATAACCTGCTGGGATCATGCTTACCTTTTTTCATGCTTACCTTAATGTATAGGGAGGACATACTCTTGATGTAGTGATGCAACTACATCTCTGACAGTGGAGTTGGAAAATGGAAATTTCATGACCTCACTAAGACAACAGAAAAGTGAGGTTGGGAAATGAAAATTTTGAAAGGATGCAGCATGACGAAATTTCACTGTAATACGATCCGATATCGCTGTACTTGTAGCAGAGAAGTATTTTCATGAATTAGGAGTATGACCACGAGGTTATATTATTATAAATTGAAATTTTAAACACGGGTTTTCCATGCATATCACTTTTATCCAACAGGTATAAGTGTGCCAATCGATGCCCGGAAGGAAGATTTGGACCAAAGTGTGCTTACGACTGTTATTGTCCTGAAGGTCTCACGTGTAATCAAATAACAGGAAACTGCGCATGCCTTGGTGGTGCTTTAAGTTGTATTAATTCACATACTGTTACAACGAAAGGTAAGACCAAAATACATATCATTTAATTCTCTAGACTTTATGCATACACAATTAAAAATCAATGGTGTGGCCCCATGTTCGTTGTTTTTCCTCCAATCATGACGTCAGTGCGACGTAAATGCATAAGATCTATAACACGGTAGGACTGTAATTATAGGATTACCATCTGCATATCGCTCAAGGCTTGGTCCAACCAAGGAGTGTGAGACCTGCAGTGATTGTTGCCCGAGGTTAATGGCTTGAGTGAAATATCATTGTCAAGTTACATTGCTTTGCAAAAATAGGGGCGTTTAGGCCCTTACGCTACCCCTGGACCCAGCCTTGACGCATGTGTTGTAGTACTGGGCAGTTATTACGAACATGCATCCCACACTAACCATTAGAGAATATTGTCCCTTGATAGGGAACGTCATGACGTGGCCGATAACGTAAAGACTCGGCCGATGTTACAACAATAGAAACCCGCAGACAACAATAGACGGTCATCTGACCGTGTGATCTGCAACAATGCTGCTTTTTGTCAGTTGTGTAGCAAGCAAAGACTTCAAGGACAGGGCAAGTTTTTCCACGTTTCACGGGAGTGGATTCTCTAATGTTTATGTTATCATGTTTCTTACACACGACAAGTATCTTCTTGATGTTTTACAAGATACAGGACGTTCAAGGTAGTTTCCTTTCTCACAGTTTCTTATAATATGCGGTTCAAGTCTGATAAAATTGTTGCTTTTGAGTTAAGAAAAGGCAAACTTCAAGCAATCCAGATGTGAGTGTTTTGTTATTGAACTCCAGACAAGTAATGTTCACTTCGTCAGAAAATGACGTCAGATTTAAGTGTTAATGAGGTGATTCTAGTGCAACTCATATGTAAATATCTCGACGAGGAAGGAATTTTAGGACGAAACTTTATATTGATAGGGTGGAACCACCAAATTTTTTTTTTATGCCACAGATGTTTGACATTAACATGTTATCAAAGTCAAGTATTTTATTTTCTTCCTTAGCACCCAAATTTTCCGGTATCAACTTTAACAACAGAACAACAGTAGAACAATATTTACCAGATATGCCGCCCGTTACAGGGCCACCAATGGCCTCTACAGAAGAAAAGAGCGCCCTCATTAGCGATTATTTACTTTGGATTGCTGTAGGAATTGTTGCTGTTTTAATTGTTATCGCTATTTTCCTTCTCGTTCTCATTGCCTTCAAGCGAAAGAAAGTGAATGACGTAGATTGCAGGTAATTATAATATTTTGTCAAATTCTCTCAATAACTTTCAGTAAGCGTCAGTAAGCGTGCACCCACTTTACAGCCATAAAGTGTAGTTACCGTACGCCATCTTGGAAAAGCATTTTCTTTTACATTTGCTCACAAATGCAAAAATAGTACGTAATGAGCAGTTTCATATTTGACTGTCATATTTGGGTTGGGTAAGGTTAGTTTCGATGGATTCGGGGGTGCAACCGACGCTGGGTTGCGTTTTCTCGTCTGTTGGTGTTAGATTTTCATCGACAATTCTATAGTGACGTAACCATTGTAATCAGTCATGTGATCTTCATCTAACAGAACTAACAATCTTTGGGGTGCTATAATAGTTCTGTTAGTGTCAGGCCACACCTATAACACTCACACTCACTCAAACGGCATAAGCACACCCCTAATTTGGAGTTGGTGTGATCTTTCGGCCTCTGATGACTGTCTGATTCAAAGAAAATCTACGATATTACACACGCTTGATTCAACGAATCGACAAAAATATGTAATTGCAGTGCTGCAATCCACAGAGTGAAGGATTTGCCTTTCTCCATAAAAGATAAAGAAATTTGAAAATTCCATTTATTACCTTCAAAAGATAACTAAGTCGGACCCTTCGGTTGTCAACATTAACATTCCTTTTGTATTCTCATCACATTGGGTTCAATATATAGTGCTGAAACATTATTGATGTTGTAAAGGGGAAATGCAGTATTCCCATTCGAAGTAGTGTAGTAGACTGTCCTGTTTCATGAATGGCTCTTGAAAATCACGTGACATCAGTTTTCTTACTATTGCGAAATTTACACCTATAAATGTGTTTAGATATTAAACACTTATTTTGCCTACACTGTGAAAGCACGTTTAAATGCTAAACACGTTTCACAATTTAAACACTAAATATCTAGTTATTAAACGCGTTTTAAAGCGAAATGTTAAATAAGACGTGTGTCTTTATTCATCTACAAGTGTTAGCAACGCGAGGAAAAAAAGGTTTTCGTGAAAAAAGGTGAAAAAAACTTAACACATTTTTAAAGTGTGTAGGAGGAGTCACTGCTTTGTAAGAAATAGTTATGAAAATATTCTTTTCATCCAGTCTAGAAAGGAGCCATACTTGGCAGACCAATGATGTAATTGGTCTGAAGATGATCAGTTATATACGTGTTGTCCTTTACTTTAGCAAACATAGCTTCCCGTGGAAGCAGTTTCATAGTTTGGTTTCGCCAAACGACTCTTTTCCAGAGAGTTGGGACGCTTTACAAAAAGTTACGCAAATATTTCGAAGAGTAATGGGAGGAAATTTGTGAGATTAGCTGTTGTTTTGAAATAAGTCTTAAACGACTGCTTTTGCCCTTAAAGGCCCAGTTAATTCACCCCAAAGAGTACAAATTCTCCCAACCTTCTTTCTTAAGCCCCTCCCACAATTGTCTGAAATTCATCCTTATCCAGTGACAACCTCTGTTTATTGCTTCAGGGTGAGTATAGAAAAGCTCTATGTGTATAACCAAAACACTCTCAGTACAGTTCATGCTGTGTAATATATGCTTTGGTAATCTGCATTGTTTGAATTAACAGTCAATCAAAAAGCTGGGCCAATGGAGAGTTTCTGCACCCCCTACGAGAAGTGGAGTTTGGGGTGAGAGGATCGGCCCTTTAAATTCCTGCTTCATGGTTAGGGAGATTTGCCTCTAAATAGCATAACACATTGCAATATTCCCGTGTGCGAGTATATTTTCCGTAAAATAGCAAAGGAAAATTTCATTGCAATGAAAGTCGAGGGGACCTTTAGAAAAAATTCATGGCAATGAAAACATTGGCTACTTGGAATCAGACCACACTTTTAATTCCAACAAAGACTAACAGTTCTCCGACTATAAAACTTACACAACACTATGAAAGAACAAATCAATTATTTTTGTCTACGTAACCCTAATCATATTTCTAAATCTAGAAAACAAATTTTGTTAACAAATTTTAAAAATTGTGAAAAAACGATTTCCCTTAACCTTCCTACGGAAGAAAAGTAGTCGTACTGTGTGCACATTTTGTTGTTATTATATCTGCTAGTATACTTAGTATATCTATGTTGCAATAACCTAAAACCGTGAAGCAGGGATTACGAAAAAACAGACCAAAAAGGGATAATTTATGATAAGGAATCTCTTTATATTATCGAATCGGAAGCATTTTATTGCTTTGCAGAGGAAACGAGGAAGTTAGCCTTGTGTTCAAGTAACAGTCTATTCTAGAATTGACCTTTATCAGGAAAAATCAACACCCCATTCGATTCCAATCCTTGGTTATATTGCAGTGGGTCCTTAACTCTTATCTTTTCAACACATCCGCCGGGTATAAGGCATGTGGTTACTCTAATCATGTTAAAAACGTAACGTCTTACCAACTGTTGTTGTTTTTGCATGTCGACTGTACGGACGAACTTTTGAAAAGCTGCGTGAAATCAGGTGACTAAAATTAGTTACTACAAGGATTGCTTGCAAACTAGTTGAATGTTTCGTGTTTGTAGCTATTACAAGTCATAAGATGTCGCTTAATTCAAATACTATTAAGGGCCATTTTATGGGTTGGTTTTACAGGAAAGGAATGGAGCGAGCAGATACAAACGATTATGAAGACGTGGAAGAAATGAATTTCAGAAGAGGTGAGTAATATTTTTTTTCATTTTTTATCCTATCTATAGCTTCAAGATTTTAATTAAAGCTGTGAGCTATAAACATTGAAAATCAAACGGCAAGGGCATGTGCACAACACATTCATGCAGACCAGACCATTAACTACGCCCAATGTTTAAAGAAGTCAAAAGTCCGGAATTTATAGGTTGTCTAAATTAGCAAATTTTAATCCCAAGGAAGTCGTGCTCATATCGAAGAACGGTCTTCATTACCAGATAATGGGCATTCATGCTTGGATGACCATAAAGGGAAATATTGCGTTTAAAATGTTCCAACATTGCATCAAAAGTAAATAGCTCTAGTCATTTTTAAATCATTCGGTCTCACCAATAAACATCAGCACAGCAATAGCTTCATCTCCTCAAAATATTATGCACAAGAAGAGTTATGGAAGTTGCATCTTTTGGCATGTTGACAGTTTGGGTGACAATTTCTTTAGCAAACAAACAACTGAATATCTTCCCGAGGGAAACTTATTTCCTGAGAACAAGGTTACCATACTGCCTTATTTGTAATTATTTATCACTCTTTGTCAATAAATATTGGTTTCCAAAGAATGAAATTTCCTCGTAAAGTAAACGCAATGTTTCCCTTTATCAAATATTCAATACTGAAGTTATAAAATATGATGAAAGATATTTTGAAAAGAAATCAGAAGAAAATTGTGAGATTTAGCTGTGGCTTTAAAAAAGATAAGTTGGGGCGACATTTCTTGCCATTTAAAGACAGGATTTGACTCGTCATTATCCTATTTCTACAATTAGCTGGAAGTTTTATCTGCGGAGAATGACATGTTCCTTTAGCTTTCGAAGGAGGAGGGGGTCGCAGAGAGCTGCAGCAATCTGATGATGAAATACACTTTATGTTGCAAATCTCAGGTCAAAGTGTGCTGGTGTCCCTACGCAGACGTTTTGTCCCTAGTCTCTGTCCTATGCAATGGATTTAAGATTTTGATCTATGTTTGCTACTCTCGGATTAAAACGGTCAGTTATAGTTAGTTAGTAAGTTAAATGAAATTTTACGCCTGAGTTTCTAACCAATTGATTTAAGTCGGACCTGCCACTTCCAGTTTCCCAGTTGTGGTTCACTGGCCTGTCTTCCCTACTCCATTGCTGATGCTGAGCACCGAGCACAATGGCACAATAGTAGGTTCCATTATTTTAAAGTCTTAAGTATGACCCAGGCAGGACTCGAACTCAAGTGTCAGCCTGACCCCCCTCCCGACTGCAAGTTGGATGCATGAACCAATTGACCAATTTTTCGGTTAAAGGGGAACGAGCACCGCTGTTTTAGCCAGAGAGAAGAGCTATGGGGAACAGAATTCTAAAAAAATGTGAAGGAAGCAAAGAAAAAGTAACTTCAAAATGATGCCAAATCTTTCGTCAGGTTGCATATGAGGTTAATTAAATATTGAACAATTTCTCAATGGGCAGGGTAACCCTTTAACCCCCACCCCTCCGACCGGCGTTCAAGTTCTGTGAATTGGCCACCCACAAAACGTGAACATTCCTAGCTTCGCAAATGATGATCGGTGCCTGTCTTTAAGAAAAGCCGGCTGTAAAAAAGTTTCTAATCAACGGATAACAAATTTCATAAGTATGCACGAACCATGGAAGTAATTTCACGCATGCTCAAACTATATATACATCAGATTGAACTTGGACTTTAAAGATTAGTTCTGATATAAGTTAAACACAAGGTTTACGGGAATATTTTACCTAATTAATCTCACAGGCTGCACGTCCACCTCAAGAGAATTAGTGTGTGGGGTTTCGTTTAGTTCAAGAGTTTGTTTACACAACTCCGTCAATAGCATTGAAGTAAACATTTCCTTATTATATTTACTTACGTCTCGTATCGACAAAAGCGGTGAAAGTTCGCAACGAATTCGTCAATGTGTAAGAATTCATCGTTTCTGTAAAGTCATTAAGCTTAGTACGAGTTTCCAAGACAAATATTTTCATTGAATGCATCATGTGAAATTAATTTGTTTCATTTCCCCATTGGAGATACTTAGTGGATACTTTTACAAATTAAAAGATTAAAAAGTACATTTGACCCAGATATCACGGACGCTGATTTTGTATGAAGTGTAGTAGTATTGCTGATAGCTCTGCAAAATTACGACGAAAATTGAGAAAAGAAAACATCCACGTAGTCGGAAATGTGTTGGACGATTTAGATTCGTATAAGGCCGTTAAACTTTCACTCATCTCAGAAAGGGGGAAATCCGTTATAATTGAAATGAAAAAAAAATTGAAGTCTAACGAATAAAACGGCTACTACTGAATGCCTGATTATATCTTCAGAATTGTGTCGCATATGATGAATAACACTGTAAAAAATGCAAATTTGCTGTATACGGCAAATATGGGTTATTAAATACTAACAGGGTTTTATTGAAGAGAAAGGATACGAGACAAAGAAAATGTTTTATGATATAACTCAGTCATATTACGCTTCCCGACGTTTTGGCTAAGATCATGTGAAGTATCTATTCTTTTCGTCTAGTCTAGAATGGAGCCATACATGACAGACCAATAATGTATATGACTATATGGTCTGAGGGCCGGGAAGTTGATCAAGTGCTGCCTTTCAGTGGACGTAAAGCTTCTTCGGGAAGCAGTTTAAAGTTTGGTTTCGCTGAAAGGCCCTTGCTAGAGGGTCGGGAGGACTTTAGAAAAAGTCATATTACGTTTGCGCGGATTACTGAGGTGTTGGCTTTGTGTTTTAACATATAGTGTTCATCCCTTTTATAACTGTCTTAACAGCAAACAGTAGATACAAATGTAGGCCTATGTGAACCTTAGGTTACAACTTTTCCCTTTTACACTCTAAAAGATTCTAGTAAAATTTGAATAGAATCTAACCAATTGGGGCACGAGGCGGAATCTTGTGAAATCTTTGTCTAGATTCGACTCATAAATGAAACAAACAGTTTGAAACAAATCTTTCAAAATATTTGAGAAGATTTCGATTCGTGCCCCCACCGGTAGATGTTTTTCAGAGTGTACACATGTGTAAAACTATAAAGCAACTTTGGACCAAAATGTTACGTAATACACAATTGTGAGAACCCTCCGAGGTCATTCCCACCTCTTGACGCGGTTTAGAGCTCTGACCGGACGTTGAATGTAAGCTTGTGGAACGGGAAAATCCTGTTTGAGATATCTGACAGGAATTGGCAACTTTATTATTTCTTTCAAAAGAATTTAATCAGGTTATGCTGTTATCGCGGCAGGGGAATGTGTGTAATGAGAGACTGTAATGTCACCCTACCAGAAAAGGTACAGGAGGGGAAAAGTGGAGTTTGATCGTCTACTCTAGACAGCCGTCCAGGGGCGGGCTTAAATACAAAATGGTGCTATGTGCAGCTACCTATAATATCCCTGTGCTGAAAATGTATTGATTTAGACCCATGAATAGTTAATTTGTAATTGTGACAAAAACCGAATTATGACGTGCAATTCTACATTGGTATATTACTACTTTTTAATACCATAAGGAGGTTACACTTATGAAACCAATAGTTACCAATTACCCTCCCCTAGACCCCTACCCACTCCGTCCAATCAGAACCCCATTCCTCCCTATTCTATCCGCTTTTTCTCTTCCCTACTTTCAATTTCGTTCATTGCTCCCTCAAAAATTATGTAGTGTTCGTCCCCTGTCCCCTTCTGGCTACGTACTACCTTTTGAATGGAATACCGATAGTCTTGTGTCTTTTCGGGAAGAACTAACCCATGAGAGTGCTTGTTTTCGAGTTTTGCTTGCATTCAATTCAATTTTTATTTTGGGACAAATGGCCAGCAGTTTTGAAAAAAAAAATCGGATATTCGTCCATTTCGAACATTATGTTGCGAAAGAGAATGCATTGTTGCTCAGAACTAACTTTGGTCTATTAGCTGTCCAAATATGCCCCGAACTTTTATGATTATTTTGAATTTTCATGATAACTATACAGTGACTATATAGAATTGTACCGAGACTACAGATTTTGGGGGCAAATTTCGAGAAAAATCGAGCACGTGTAGGAGTTTTCTGTGCAATTAACACATGGCAGGAATTTTTCAAGACTCAAATAACCCGAACTTTTCCAGTCCTCTGTCTGAAATTCAGATTTGCTATAGTTTTGTGAGGGTTCAGTCTGTCCAGTACCACCCCCATCCACGTATGATCGGAACAAAGTGCTTACTGTGTAGTATGCAAAGCTTCTCTGTTTTCTTTGAATTTGATGTCGATCGCATAGCTGCACCAATTAAAAGTTTTGGTTGTCTCCGCGAAGTCTCCGGGTAAAATGGTAGTTTGGGGTGACGGATGAATGCCTGTAAACTTCACCCATCAGGCATCCTACTGGATCATTGGTGTAATATCGAGGCAGGAGAGCTATGCAGTATTGCATTTTGTCATTTCTACAAACTCATATCCAAACACGTTATAATTACGTCTGGTAAAACATTTATTTGCACATCAATGGTACTGTGCTTAAACGACCGACCGCACGGAAATGTTTGGCCGTCCATCAGACTGTACCCAAAATAGTTTTCAGGGTTGAACTTTTCCTGAATGAACTATGATGGTTATATCAGGAAGGTAGAGACATATCCGAGCATCTAGTGCAGTCGACCATTAGTGGGCCCATCAGTCTCAATCAATTCCAAACCCTCATATTGAGCACAATTGAGGGCAATCGAGGGAATGAAGGGATAGTTTAGTGTACAATCGTCCGTGACGTAAGCAAAGAGCACTGAACCCCAGTTATATCCGACTTTATAAGACCGTGACTTGTCTTTTCGCATTCGTCTATGAGCAGTCCAACGTTGTTTTGTCGATCTGTAGTGTCATATCTAATAAGTCTAATTCTTGGGCTAGCGGATGCCGTGGCGGATTTCTATTATAAAGATGACATCACAACCGACGTCAACCCTACTACGCCCTTGGCAGCAGGTAGAGAAAATTGCGATTCCCAACATCTTGGTCTTGTAAAACTTTGCTTTATATAGATCACAAATTTTAACAGTTTTTGCCACATGTAGGACCTCGCTATAGAGAAATACCGTATGTATGGTTCACTTACAACACAGGTCAGGTATAGTGGAGGGTTGAACTGATCATGCGCAGTACGTGTGTTACTACCGATAGGCGCCCACGACATCACCTTAGTAACAACGTGGACGCATGGATGGAAAATAGAAAGACGCTCAACGCACGTCGGCATATACATGAGAAGCCACTTGCAAGTGGCACACAAACATTGTTTAAAAAACGATAGAACAGCTAGACTTGGTTTATGAGTGACTGGTTGTCCCCACCGATCCTTCAATCTATGTACACTACAGTTTCTTGCAACTGAAGATTTCTGCATCCCATCCAGTCTTTCAACCTTTACCGTGTATCTCAAGTCTAGAATTTAAATGATACTGTATACACAAACCGACCAAAGCACAACTTGGACAGAGTTCCCTTATTTCGTTCAGTACATGCAGTAGGTTAGATCAGGGAGTTGTTAGGAGTTGCTAGAGTCTCTAGCAACTTCCTGGTTAGATGAAGTTTTACGGCATAGTTTCTAACCTAGGTCAAGTCGAGCCGGGCACATCCTTTCGGCCTTTTTCCAGTTGTGGCTCATACTGGCTTTTGAAGGTGAATGCTTATGATCAGCACAAAGCACAATGGCAGTAGGTTCTATTTTAAAGTTTGAATATAACACCGTAGCTATGCATTTAAGTGTCTTCAGTCCAAACGAACGAAAATAAGGGTACCATCCCCTCTTTACGGCTGGTTTAAAGGGAATTAATATTGCGTTTGTTTTGCAAGAGAAATTCATCCTTTTAAAACTAATGGGTTTTTTTGACGCAGGGTGATAGATTATGAAAAGGAAACCAGTATGGTAGACATCTTTCCAAGATACAAGTTTCCCACGGATAGAAATTCAGTTGTTTGTCGCTCAGAATAATTTGTTCATCCAAACTTTCAACAATTCAGATGATGCAACGTGCATGACTCTTCTTGCGCATAGTATTTTGAAGAGATGTAGCTATTGCTGGGGATTATGATTAAGAATGAATTGTTGGATAGTGTCTGAACCATTTTCTTTTACTCTTTGTTGGAGCATTTTAAACACAATATTTTCCTTGCAAGGTAAATTTTTACACCAAAAAGGCAAATTATATACAGTCTACTACACAAAAACATACTAGTAGAATAGATCCTTATATTGACTTAACGAAAAATTTCAAGTAAACTCTTATTTTGGAATATCGTACTCATTTTAGGTACGGAGTGTTTTCTTTAAATATTCCGAACTCCGAAGCAATGAAGGATATGCCATTGTTCAGTAGTCCCCAAATCGAATGAACAAACCCGGTTACTATTACACCTTTGTTAGATAAAAATAGATTTCTGAACATTTCTTCTATAAGTCCGTTTTGGAGCTATTTTGGCGGGAACAGGAAGGATTGCAGAATTAGTTGGAACGTCGAAATGAAATATAGACAAGTAATCCTATAAATCGAGTAGGAACTAGCCTGCGTAGCGCCTCTGTGGCTGCCGCCCCCGCAGGCTGTCTCCCCTCAAATTGGTTGGTTTTTCGTAGCGATGAGCTAAACGAAAAGACTTCGTCCGCTCTGCGGGATGTATAGGTAGGAACTAGATTCATCTGGTTAAAAAGGAAGTTAGATATCTTTTGAGCATTCAGGTACTTGAAAGGGTATTTTCGTTTTGGCAGTTGATATCTCATTTAATGATCTCATGTACTCAAGATTAGCAGAATCCAACGCAACGAGATTCCAAGATTTGTGGTAACCAAGACAAGTCAAAAGTTGCCAATTCCATGCTGTAATGTAATGAACAGAGATTTTGAAAAAGGAAAAATCTTTTTCAATTCAGAAATTCATCGAATAAGTGCGCCATACCTTTTTGTTGGCGAAGGTCAAAGGGTTCCTTAAAATGTATTGGAAGAAATAACAAAAGTTTTGTGTTAGTCTAATTGGAATAAACTTGAACTAACTCATTCTTAACTGATAGTTCTTGAACTGAACGGGACCAGATTCAGTTAACATCACCACTTGCTCCCCGCTTGCCACATGATCTAATGACCTCCACTAAAGTTTGTTGTTTTGAGACATTAATCGATTTAATCAAGCCATTAAAATCCAGCTTATTAAATAACGAAACCATCCATTTCGTAAAAATGCGAAGTAATAGCCTGACGGGTACAAAACTTCTTAAAAACGTGTTGGCTTCCATTTCGATACGTTAGACACTTTAATTTTACTGCGACAATTTTAGTTCTCACTAGCCTTTAATCCTATGCCCATGAATGAAACCAGTCACTGGATTACACCTTCGGAAAACGCCCACAGTCCCACACGGATAATTTGGTCTAGAAAGCTAGTTTGAAGGAAAGTTCACCTGAGTGTACACGTCATCGGTTTTGTGCCTAAATGATCAGAGCATTTTCGAAACACCTTGATTTTTTTTCTTCTTCTTGCTTTGTTCACTTTTGCTCTATTTTTGCCTTTATTTCAAAATATAAGTACTGTTTTTTGTGATATTCTCATTGTAATTCAGTCTCTCTCATTCTCACCACTTTGGAGGATACGTAAGGAGAATAAGAAAAAATTAAAAAAAAATCATTAATTAATTTAAGTCATAATATATATACAAACGTACACCGTCACATAATTTTAATTTCAGTGAGATTCATATACGATCGTGCATGTTCTTGCGTTGAGGACAAAAACAGGTAGAATTATTATAACCTTTGGAAGGGACGCTTAGACTGTTAGAAAAGAATCTACTGTAAGACGAACAAAGTAATCTAGAGGGAAGTAATGTTTTGCTATCACTTTGCAAAAAGTCACGTGACTGATAAACAGTAAAAACATGCGCCTCTATCCTTCGTGGGTAAGAATAATCCCGGAAGAAAGAGACGAGAAGAAAAAACAGGACACCGATATCACTTACAAGCAAACCCACCTTTAAAACCGTTCTCAAAAGGAGAGTACAAAACAATTTCCCTTTAGCTTTCAGTTTTCAAATATTTTACTGTTGTATAACTTCTTGTATAATTTCTTCAGTGAGACACAACTGAAAAAAAGGCCCTGACCGGCTCGACTTGAACCAATAGGTTGGAAACTGGGCCGTAAATCTCTAACTAACTTCTTCATTAACATTTACCACAAAAGAACGTCACTAAGGGAAAATACAAACACTAGTGTCTGGTTATAATTGGTACCGTATCAGTTTCGTACCAAGACATGATCGCAAAATGAAGGGGGAGGGGCGGTGGTGAAGGTTTCAATGCGAGGTATATCAAAATACCATGAAGCCGTGATCAGGAATATGGACAAGTCCCAATGAATATAGCCATGATGATGGAGAATTGCTTTATACTCATAAGCACAATATAGAAGAATCCGAGCAGCACTTGTGTTAAGTGACTGTAGGTAGCCATTAGTGGGGTCCATCTGCTTTAATTTGTCATTTATTGTCTACATGAATTTCAAACCCTCATACTCCGTGAATTTGAGAAAATCAAGAGGGGTTTCAGCGTACAGACCATTCATGGTACAGGTAAGCCGAAGGAAATTGAAAGATTAAAGGGCAGGAGCAGTCATCCCAAATTGAGGGAGTGTAGTAGACTGTCCGGTTTCATGATTGGCTGTTGGGAGTCATGTGACAATGTTTTTTCTCTTCAAATGTGAAATTAACTAGAAATAACTGCTTGGTTTACCTTGAATATGCAATAGTAAAGTCATAAAATGTAATGAAAGAAACTTTGAAGAGAAATAAGATGAAAATTGTGTTATTTAGCTTTTTTCTTCAAAATGAGTTTGGGGGGACTGCTCTTTACCTTTAAAGTTGATAAAACCCAGTTAAAATCAGACCACCACTTGCTGCCCGGATTCGTCAATATATGGGACGTAATAGGCTTCCTTGTCGAATAAATACTGGGCCTTGTGTATGGTTTGAACCAACATTTCAAAGAGACAAGAGTAAAAAACTACAGGATAAAGGAAGTAATAATGTGTGGTCTGTTCTTTAAATTAGATGCGGTAGCCTAATAGATAACAGTTAAGAAAGACATCAGAGTGCGAGAATTTAATTGATTGATTCCCGTAATTCCTTCGTCATTACTTATTCACTATTAATAGTTAGGAGTGAGAAATTAGGGAGGTGTTTCTAGAACACCCGGAGAAACACCCGCCATCTGCACTGAAGTTCGATTTACGTGAACAAAATGTGTATTTTCTCTCGAAATAGTGTGCGGGTAATCACACATTTTGTTTAAAAGTGGAGTCTTTTCACTCGTTTACATTTAGACAATAGAGGAACCCCAAAAGACTTCACTTGAAACTGTTCCGTGAATGTATACCTTACGTCAACATTGGAAAATGTACCGAAAATATCACACAGACATCGGTGGTGAAGGAGCTAAGTTTCCCTTGCAGCCTCACCCTTTGTTAACCCTGTTGACCCCCCTTACTGCCAGTGGTGGAACATCCAAATGAACAGGGGACCCCACCCCCTTTGGACCAAAATTTTATCCCCTTCAAACCAATATTTATTTGCAAAGAGTGATAACTAATTAAAAATAAGGCAGTATGGTAGCCTTCTTTTCAGAAAAAAAGTTTTCGTCCGATAGAAATTCAGTTGCTTGTTGCTCAAGAATAATTTTTTTCACCCAAATTTTCAACATTTCAAAAGATGCAATTTCCATAACTCTTCATGTGCATATATTTTCAGGATATGAAGCTATTGCTGAGGTTTATTGTTCAGACCAATTGATTTGATAATGACAAGAGCACTTCACTTCCCATGCTATGTTGGAGCATTATAAACACAATATTCCATTTAAAGGCTCTTTATGCATGTCAGCCATTCACCCCCTCTGACCACAATCCCTATCTCCGCCACTGCCTATACTGTGAATCAATGCAGTCAATGCACTTGTTTCGCTTTTTCCTAAAGTAGTTAAAACTCTACGAGACTTCTGAACTTTTGAACTTGTAGTTACATGAAATTTGCTATGGTTAAAAAAGGATGTTTTACTATACCATCCAGCAACACAATTTTTCATTTTTTTAAACGAAAGTAATATTCACATTTTACAAATCATTACGGATTTCCTTCTCGTTTTCCGACAGTATTTTCTTGGTACCTCGACGCAAATTCACCATAGTACCTGGAATTCCTACACTGTATTGCTTGACTTCAGTCATACGTCACATTTTAAAATTTTATGTTGAAGGAGTGATTTCATGATTACGTTACAAATGGCATTGGTTCTTTCGTGGTATTGTCTTACAAAGCCTGCAATAAACAGTGTTATACGGGTTTATCAAGTGACGTAGGCAGGAATTTATTAAATGTCAATCTGTCAGTTTCAAGGTGACGGCAAGCAATTCAAGTCAAACAAGCGGCTTCAATTTTTATTCAAAGCTAGGCACATTTTGGTGGATGAGGGAAAGGGTCATCATTCATTTTATAGTTACGCAATGGTCCTTTAATAATTTTCCTTCATTTCCCATTTTCAAATATTCTGCTTAAAAAATGGGGAACGAAATTTCAACAAGAATAAATAAAAACAGGGTTGTAAACTGGCAATTGCATCATAATAGATACATTTATTGAAAGGAGGACACGAGGGGAGGCAATTGTAACATATTCGACTGTTAGAGCCGACCCCACCAGCCAATAACACAGTTAGCTTTGCCCATTGAGTTAACGACCATGTACGGTATCCAACTAACTACTGGGGAGGGGAGGGATGGAAGGAGGGAAGGGGGTACAGACACGTACTGAGGTATCCAAAGTTGTAAATAGCAATTATTCATGCACGGATCTTTTTAACCACCTGATTTAACTTTCATACCTATGTTGTTTACGATAAGGAACAAGCTTCTCTCAAAATTAGATAAAATTCAAACAAGGCATGAATTAGAAATTTCGATTGCAAATACTCCGAGCTGTACCAGATTGGGAATAAGTCTTATTCGTTTCAAAATTTGTCAGCCCAAATTTGAGATTTGTTACCTATCGCTTTTAAATTAATTGCAATCTACGGAACGAGGTCCTACATTGTTCCGAACGTAAACGATACTGTTAAGTTTCCAAAGTACCAAGGGGCACGTTTTCTTTTTAATAGAAGGTTTGAACGTGGATGAGCGAAAGTTATTGGGAATATCTAACCCACCTGACCAGAAGGGCTTTTATATCTGTATATTGTCATACTTTATAATCCGTTCGCTGTGTCCTGGTCCCACGCATGCGATTCATCGTTGACATGTGCCCTGTATATATTCTTGCAATGTTCTCAAGTGGATCAATATTATAAGCTGGTAGAAAAGCAAATATTCTTCCTAGGGGCGAGAATTTCTATTTGCGGGCAACATTTTAACTTTGTTTTAAAAGCACAATACCCACTTACAATAGGGTAAGTGTTTTACTTCAACCCAGAATACATTACCCGGAGGCAATGGATTTTTGTGAACTTTTGACTCACGTTTCTTTACAAGTCACAAAGCATCACTTGTATGTAAAAACATCAAAAAGCTAGTTCCTGCAGTGATGTATTGACGATTGTGAAACTCTGAAAGGGCAAAACTTGATAAACTTTTGCTACAATTACCTATAGAGTGCTTTCATTTACGTCACAATCCCCGGCCCCTTGACGGGCAAAATCTAGTGTAGTACGCGCCATTTAGAGTAGCTTACGACCCACGAGTGACTGGTGCACTAAAGCAGTGTTAGTTTTTGCCCGGTAGTGGACGAGACTTGCCAGTTGTGACGTAAAGTGAAAACACTATTTTAACAAAGGAACAGGGGAATAGGGTGGACGGCATACCATCCCCAGGCTCATCTCAGTCAAACTATTTTTTTTTCAAACAAATGACCTTCTTCAAGGGAGTCTGAATCAAAATAATTACATATTGAACTGCAATCCTCGCAAAAATGTTGAACTTGTAGACATACCAACCTGACGTATCAATGTCAGCTTTTCTTTTGATGGCCTCTTTCAAGTGCTCCAAGTTTGCCTTGTATAATTGTACGAGCAAAGAAATTTTCCTGCCCAGATGAACGGATTTTGTTTCGTTTGGAAAGTTTCACTTTCGTGGCAATTAAACTGAACCCGATAACAAGGAAGTATTGGGCTCTCGGAAGTTTAACGCTATGTCAATATTGAGACTTTCGTACATGTTGGGTATAGTAATGGGACATGTTTGTGCAGCCTTCTAGAATATATATTGACAAGAAACTTATTCAGTGCACTTGACGACTTTCTCAGGGACGGATGGCATTCCATTTGACATCGCCAAATATTGTATACTGTATAGGGCAAATTTAATGGGAACTTAGCGGGAAGATTGCAGACTGATCGTCCGATACACATCTGTATTTGTGTTTGCGAGGATATTGGAAGGGTTGAAACAGACAGGAGAGCGGTAAGAGTTCTTTCGTTGTTAAGATCTATGGCTCCGTTACTTTTGTTAGGTGAGATAATATTAGCCGATTGCGATATCGCTGATCAGTACAGAGAAAGAATAGGCTAGACTGTTCAACAAAATTATGTTCGCTGTCGACGTGCGCAGTGATGCAATGACAGTGAGATTTTTAACTCACAAGTTTTTCTAGTCAAGCTCCTTAAAGGATGTATTAAAGTATGTTTTAGCCATGGCAATAACGGGAAGTGCAACAATTACAAAAAAAGCACAACTGTTATGGGAAGGGGCGGGCTGTAGTACAGTACTGACAAGGACTCGTGATTTCAGAATTTGAAGGACTCGACCAGTAAAGGTTGACTTTTCCCCATTGAGAAAGTACAGGAGACTCGAGTCCGAGTCTGATCTCGACTCCTTTAGAGATGAAAATTGCCGGACTCGTGACTTGTACTCCCCGGACTCGACTACAACACTGGGAGGGGGGACGGAGAAAAGTGTAAATAAGCCTACGTATAAAAAGGAGGGGTTGCGGAGAAAATTGTGGCTGCAAGTGTGGCAATAAGATACACAGATAGGTGTAAAAGTTGTACTTCCACGCCTTCGCACAGTTACCATACTACCCAAGCATACGGAACACTTAAACCAACTATCCAGGTAGCCTCACACAAAACTTTTTAAAGCGTGCCATGTGGAGTTATAAAACGTTTTTTTAACACCACGTGACACGTTTGAAAACGTTTTGTGTCACCTGTGTAGTTGTTCTTTTTAAGACCATGCATGGTGGTCCTTCCATTAAGAATTGTTACATAAATTGAGGTTATTCTATTGAAAGTGCTGTGAGGATAGTGCGCTTGGTCCGCACGGCAGATGGTAACGTGCTTACTTCTGGCAGTTTCCATGGGTTGAAACAATACTTTGACATCTGTCTAGTTTTCTGGGCTTTGCAGCTTGAGAACCAGGCTGAAACATAGCCTTCGTTAAGTGTCTGGTGTGGAGCGGAATACTCGGTGCCATGAATCGCCGATTGATTGGCGCATACAGTTCATTTATTATCTACAAATAGCTCTTTTACAGTCCTATTAGTATAGCACTATATAAGCGCATACAGACACAAACCAGTTTCAGTCAAAACTCCCACGGCCGATTATTCTTATACTGACATACAGTAAAAGTAATGGTCATGAACTTCTAAAATGCACAATGATATAAACGACAGAGGTTAAATAATTAATCTTATATTAGTTTAACAATCTGTCCTTATATCAATGTCTGCCGCTGAGATAACACCACATGTTGAAACTTATTATTGTTATTTCAAATATTGCGCAATAACTTGTGACGTCATACTTGTACTACCCACGTTGGCCGCTTTTGTTTCTTTTTTAAACAAAACTTCACAGGGCTTCGGAAAATGTAAAGATTTTCCAAATAACAGGTTGGATGTTGTGAAGAAACAAATATGTTCAAGATGACAACAATCATTACGGTTTTTTTAGAGCAAGGCAGCCTACGTGAAACACTCAGTGACGTCACAACAGTGAACAATAAGAGATTTTACAGACCTATTGAATGAATGTACTTCAACACTTTGTACCAACATCCCTTGGTATATAGGTTAGTTAGTTAGATGAATTTTTACTGGCTTACGACGTTGACATATTGGAATGATGCTGATATACGTTGGCAAATTTTTTTTATTTTGTGGCTACCCTTACATAGACTCCGTAACTCTTACTGCGGAAATTTCAGTCTATGTGTAATCGGGAAAAATTGATAACTTAATTGTGTCAAAGAATAACAAACGTTCCAATTGATTCGATTTTCGTCTTTGCATTGAAAGAACAGTCCAGAACCAAATATATGCTTATATCTTTACCCCATTTATGTATAAAATTCACCACCAACTTTGTTATATTAAAACCATAAGTGCATCCCGAACAATGGAATTCATGTGAATACTTCAAACGCTCTTGGGGCAAAAAAAACTTAACAATTCAAGGTCAAAACAATAGGACGGAATAAATCCACCAGTGTGAATTCATGACATTACATCAGCTTGCCGCTGAAGTTCACGTTTTATAGAAATTTTGTGTAAACTCCAGTTGCTAACATCGTGGAGTTGCTAACATCATGGGGAATGAATGAAACATTTACCACAATGCTAAGAATCCGTTCCTCATTGACATATCAAACGAAAATTGGTTTTCTAGACATTTCTTTTAATAGGGATGTAACAGCTAGATCATCCGCAAATTGGTAACTCGGAGATAAATTTCAGTTGTAAGTCTTTACATGGACATTTCCGCGTTCATTAGAGGTTTTTTGCAGGCAAAAACGACACATCTCTATACAATATATGTATACGCTATTTGAGGTGTACGAAAACGGTTTTTTTAAGCTTCCGGTGCACAAGTCGAATTTCCGCTCCAGTCAATAATTTCCACGAAAACGTGTAATGTCCTGCGGTGAGAAGTCCCCTTAAGGGAAAGTATAAAAATTGAATATGTTTACCAGAGTGTGGCCATGGGTGATCGACTGATTTATATTTCATTAAAATAAGGAAAATATGATTTCATTGAACATAATACAACCATGAAGTTACAGTGCCATCGACAATCAAATACATAAAGAGGAAATTATGTTATGGTACGTCGCAATGGTCGCTATATCATTTCATACAAGCGTTTCTATGTGGGATGCATCATAGAGTATCAATTTGCCGCCATTCGATCTGCTTAATAGCAGTTACGAACCAGTCAATACCAAATAACCAACCAACCGTAGAAATGAGATTACATACAAATCATAAATCAGTTAAAAGTGAAAGTGGAACTCGTCGTTTGTTTCACATTTTAAGTTAATTCCTAACTTTGGTTCAACGATCCATCAGTGGCGTAGCCAAGATTGTATCATGAGCGATCGGTTTGCCCCACATCAGGAGGGAAAAGTCCAAGGGAAGGGAGAAAAAACCTCTATTTTAGGTTTTTTTGCTTTTCAAGGTATAGGTCTTCGGGGTTCCAGCCTCCCAAACCACCCCTGGCTACGTCACTGTGATTATCACTCAACTTGAATCCGAGTGCGAGGCGAAATGACATCGCTTATACCCTAAATCAAGTTTCCTATAATTGTTGATAAATAATTGCACCGGTTACAGTAGTATGCTGACAGGTGATTTGTGTGCTCGATACTATATATTCAACTCTGTTTGGGGTGTGCGTGGAGGGGTGTGGCATGCTCGAACAATTCAATGTGAGCTCCCATTACAGCGTCTAATCACGACTTTAACTACGAGTATTTTCCAATTATTAGATGCACTGGGGTAATGGGAGAGGAAGATTTAGAATCAGTTATCCTCCAACCTGCCAATAGTCGTAGGCCTACAATTAGCGGAAAAGCGGATAGCTCAGTAATATAGAAAAAGCATAGTTCATTCGCTCTTTTCAGCCGACTTTATTGAGAAGTTAATAACCCGCATAAACGTTTTGTCACGTTTATACGCAAACGTTTACATCTCATGAGACATTTGAGTGGGAACATCAATAAATAATAAAAGTTCATTTGTGACTCTTCAGGGGAATTACATAAATACAATTACGTGAGGTTTTGTTATATGGATTTACAGTATATCTTTGTGAGACTACTTTAAAGGCATATTCTGGCGACAAAATCCATTAACTTTAAAATAAGCAGAAAATTTTTCTTTTTCAGAAGGTGAAAACTGCATTCCAATAGCTTGTAGCGTTCGGAAGATACAAGTTTTTAAAGAATTGGAAATTTTTCTTGGGATTTGATGCATCATGGGAAATCTGTGATGTCATTGTGGCACATTAATTTGACATTGCATTCAATTTATTTTTAATTATGATGCCCATGAAGGCAATATTAAGCAACATTGTTGGTTGTGCCCTACATATGGTAAAGGGTAATGCTAGATCTACAGGAAAAGATGTTCAAACATTCCAACAGTATCAAATTTCAAGGACAAACAGGATGTTCAATTATTAAGAAAAACAAAAGGAATTTGAGGCAATGTGACCACATTACATAACTTTCTGCAGCTTTGTTGAAGAGCAGATGTATTTTTCAACAAAAATAACCCATCTTTAAAGTGAAATATCTTGAGTTAGGAAAATGGGTATTGTGATAGGGTTTGAAGGACATGGTGTGGAATATTTTTGTTTTTCTTACAAGACGGAGGTGAAAAGCCACCAGAACATGCCTTTAATGAAAGGATGTCACAGTCGACCTCTGTCGTATGAAGTGAATTGTACGTCTTGCAGGTGAAAAGCTTATTAGAGTGGGTTGTGGGCTTTAGTTCTTGAAATTATGCTGCTGTATTATGATAACAAAACAAATACAACTACGAATGATATCCAAGTTCCTTCAGTGCCACACATGTTTCATTCTAATTATTACCATGAAAGTAGAAACTTTAGCCTGGCAAAGGAAGTATTTCTGAAGCACTAACTTCTAGTTTGTTTTATATGTGGCAGAGAAATTTAATCTCCAAAATGCGTTCAATTCCTATGTTTATAAGTCTCGGTTGATAAGAAAAGGTCAGAACACTCCACGTAAACTTTAATAGAAAACATTGTCTTGATCTTGAAAACGGCCAACATATGAATCCGTAGGGAAGAAGGATATAATCAGCAAAATTTGTTTTTTTTTTCATGGATAAAACATCATGAGATTTGTTGTAAGCTTCAACGAGAACAAAACTGCTGATAATTGTGCTAGTTAGTTGTAAATCAACATTCCAAGATGCTTTGAAGAAGCGTACCAAAACAGACCTCGGTCAGCACTGTGCTTAAACCATTGCAGGTACATTAAATGCTTATAAGCAATGTGAAAATGTCATTGATTACAAGTAAGAATTAACAATAAATAGCTTATCATTGAGATATGATTAGCTGGTAAAGACACAAACTTCCTATGTTCAGGTTACCCATTAAGAATGGAAAAGGCGAATGCTGTAGAACGCCCCAAGTTGATTATTCATTTTTTCGTTCGGCCATATGAAATACTGTTTGAACATTAATTCAATTCCAGGTATTTCTAAGTAATTGCAGATATCTTCAAATAATTGCAGATATCTTCAAATTATTTGCAGATATCTTTGAATATTTGCAGATATCTTTAAATATTTGCAGATATCTTAAAATAATTTTATATATCTCGAAATAACTAAGTATTTCAGATATTTCTAATTCAATTTCTGATATCTCTAATTTAATTCCAAATGTCTCAAATTCTATTCCAGATATCTCTAATTCTATTTCAGATATCTCCAACTCTGTTTCAGATATCTCGAAATGAATTTTAGATATCTTTAATTCTGTTTCAGATGTCTAAAAAGTGCATAATTTTAGATATCTGAAATTAATTGTAGATATCTGAAATTCCTGAATAAATGTTAAAACGATATTCCATACGGCAATCAAATCCTGAATGCACCGACCTTATTTCTTAAAAATCAATTGTTCTTAGACAAGGAAAGATAAGGTGGTTGAAGGAAATGATTGAACTTCAAGTAGTTGAATCTTATCGCTAGATACCAGCAACGTCCGTCTGATTTCATTTGTTTACTTTCACATAGACCAAATTCCTTCTTAAAGTTTATCGGATAATGCTAATTACATCCTATCAAATTGTTGTGTACTTCTCATGCCAAAATATCATTAACTTGAGGTATCCCCGTGTATCAACAGGTCTGTTTAGAATTCATATGGCTTCCCAATATGGCCATGTTACTTCTTTTGTATTGTCGAGTCTACTCTAAGTTATATCTATAGGCTAAACAATGTTCCAAGGCGTTGACTGTCTGTTCTCCTGGTGAAGACGAATGAGATTTATCCTTGAACAATATCCTGAATGAGCATAAAGCTACTTTCAATTTCATCATATTGTTAAAGTTGTAACGGAAACGGAAATTCCAGTCGAGTTTACCAAAAAAAAAAAAAAAAAAAGAAAAAAAAAGAAAAGAAAAAAAAGAAAGAAACAGACACATTTGATTTACACGGAATGCTCAGATTGCGGCGTGTGATCCACATCTCTTGTACCAGTACCAGTCATAGCCTTACACAAAATATGTACGTCCTAGCTTCCATTGTAGGCTATTCCAAACATCGATAATCTCGTTTTGCAAGAGTGCAAATGCTTACTTCGAATTTGCTATGTTGGGGGCGACATGCTCGTATACCGTCTTCTAAATAGCTGATACAGGGAATTGTGGGATAGCATGTTGGTGTGTGTTGGATTTTGCTACCGTCAAGTGACTTTGACACAAGTATTGCTTACCAAAGCTCAATTCCTCAACCCTTTGGGCTTGATCTTTTGAAAAAGGTCTGTTGTCAGGACTATTTGGTTTAGGGAGAAGACTGAGGCGATATTTGTAAGATGACTTCAAAGACTTCCCGGTTATATCTATGGGCTTAGGGTCCGGCTACAGGTGAAGGGGCGGGTAGTAACATTCACATCCATAACAAGCTGTAGGTTGTTACGATAATCTGAGAGCTGTCTTTCAGGTCCCTTCGTTGAGAAAACCTCTTTGCTTCTAGCGCCTTATGTAGAGGTAAACTTTTTCGGCTATTATTGACTATAGACAATGAAAGAAACCGAATGAAGGAACATTGCAATAAAATTTATTTTTTTTATTTGTTTTTCAGATACCCTTCCGCCTTCTTTTGAGCTTCCACCAATTCCGACAACTTCTCTCGGTCCTATTAGTCCAAAGGTATCGCTACCGCCATTACCCACAAAACCTACGCAAGGGGACCCGATGGTGCCTCGCAGGGTCAAAAGCCTGATGTCAACTTCACGCAAACGTCAGAAGCAACCTCAGATGCGCAACAGTTTCCATGCGCAAACACCTTCCATGTTCAGTAGCTTGTCTACAATCAGTACTAGGAGCACCGAGACTCTGACTCCACTACCGAAGAGTATCCAGAACCTAGGTGTAACCAATGAAATGTTAGCTAATGAGTCTGCGTACGAAGCAACCATAAAATCACATCTTAGAGAAAGCAGATGGTCTTCGCTGCCGTCTGTACCAGTGCAGAATGGAAGCACCGGACCTAGAGGGGCAAGTTTGACTGATAGTGAGAACGTACGTATGAGTTTAGTGGTAGCGGATTGTGATGAGTATGAAGATTATGCTGATCCATTTACTGTAGAAGATCAAAAAGATAGGTCATCTAGTACTAAAGAGGAATTTGATAATTTACTTAATGAGAAGAAAACGATGGGACAAATCCAGTCAAATCCATTATACAATGGACGACTTGTTGACAGGAATGGTCTTCAGAGACAGACATCAAGTCCCAATCTCATGAAGAAAGCATCGAAGGGAGCTCATGATTCTCCACGAGAGCAACTTAATTCACGTTTAAAAAAATCTGCAAGCTCTGTAGACCCTAGGTATCGACTGACGCACTCTATGTCAACGAGATCCTTTAATGAATCGTTGCATGAAACCAAAAGATACAGTTCCCCTGTACTGGCCAGAAAAGATTCTGAAGAGGACGATTATGCTGATCCTTCGGACAGTGTAGCTTCGCCACGAGCCAGGGCTCATTCTGATATGAGGAAGTCTTGTAATGATTCAAACTCGGCATTGTCAGATGTAGACGGTGGTCCTACGTATTTTACATTGGAAAATTCTTCCAATAAATCAACACCCAATTCCTCAAGACCCCAGAGCGCAATTATTACTGCTGGGGAGGACAGTGATTATGACGAGCTGGAGGAGGAACCGATCGAACCATCCGTTGGGAAAAGTCAATGGAATGAAAAACCCTCAGCGGATGATCATCGAAAGATGCAAAGAAACCGTATGACATTTGGTGGCAAAACAGCAAGTCATGAAGATCCCCAGTACTTTGTGTTAGAAAGGAGTAGAAGTGCTTACTCGGAACGTACAAAAAACAATAACGATAGAAAGAACGCATTTAGGGCGCCACTGAGGGCGACGGAGGAAGATGGAGATTATTCTCATTTGGAAAGGATGTCATTTGATAATGGGGACATTGTTGTATCCGATCTACAAAACGATGATTACGCTTCTCTACGCACTTGATGTATCAAATGTCGGAGGTGTGTCAGTCTCTTTTATCACATAGATGCCTTCATTCCTAAATGGCATAGTTGGCTCAAGTCAATCTTGTTGCCACTGTGATGTCTTAAGATAAGATGGTATGAGTTTCATCTCAAACGGATACCATTCTAATATAAGTGGGGCATAGTCATAGCTGATCTGTGAAAAAATGGCCATGCTTCGCTGCGTTCTTACTTCATCGTGCGAGCCAAGGATTTTTTTTCATATTTGCAATTATGGGACGGCTGTGAATTAATAGGCTAAGGCATCGGACATGCGATTCAAGGGTTGCTGGTTCGGGCTCTTCCTGGTTCATTACTTTGTGTTCTTGGGCAAGATGTTGTGTCTTCGTTTGACCCTCTTCACCCATTTGATAATGGGGATATGGTTATGTCCGGTCTAGGGCAAGTCCAAGCTATTCCGCGTGTTTCGTATGGGACAATTAGCGATTTCAGACGTCCATAACTTTGATCGAGTAACCATTTATTAAATTTTTGTGATCTAGTATGCTATGTACAACAACTCATTCTATTGCTGAGAAAATTCAGCTCAATCAATTCAATTATGAAGATGTAGGGCTCATTAATGTACCGTGTTTTGTATGGGACCAGAGAAAATGTCAGTCTTTTACCTAAAGTAGTTGTTGTCAAATTTCTCTGAAAATTTAAGTCAGGATTTAGTTTTAACAACATATGTTATAGAGACAACTGTTTTGGACATACAGGGAAAAGTTTTTGAGGAAAAGTTTGAGTGGTGGTGGTGTACTATTAAAATGTATAAAAAAAATGTGGCGTTTTGTATGAGACAGTTTCGTATGGGACATTCTGTCCTTCATACACTACAATGTATTTCCGTACAGTATTCAATATCCGAACACCAAAACAGAAATCTTAATTGTCTCTCCCACAAAAAAACAAACAAACAAACAAACAAACAAACAAACAAACAAAACAAATTGTGTTGGTTTTTAGGATTTCATGCAGAAAAAAGATTTAAAACAACATTCAATAGCAAAATGACTGCCTAGTTATCTGCTTCACTGCATACAGTCAATACAGTATACAGTACTTCCAATGAACACCATGTATTTGCCTGCTGATGGTACAAGGGTATAAGCGTGTGTGAGTTGTGAGTGGTGGGTGGGTAAATATAGATTGTGGGGAAAAGGTTTTGATTTGCCTTTCTTACTGTACCATCTGGGAGGGACAAGGTGACAGCCCAGGCCCTCACAATGTTTTCATAGGCCCTGACTACTGCACAACGGTGATTTGTGTCTGCATTAGCGTGCAATCGGTTGGCTTAACACATTAATTGGTAAGGGAACAGGGTATTTTTGTTAGTAGGACAGAAAAAGAGACCACCTATAAGCTTGATACTAGTTCCAAAATAAACCATGAGCGTACTGTAGATATTCAAAGCTAGTACTGTGAGGAAGAGTAGCATTACCACAGTTTAATGTTGTTTAAGATCCATTGCTGTTGGGTATTTTGTCTTCAACAAAACCTCAATACGAAACACCCACAATATGTTAATTATGCAAATTAGGTGGTATTACTCACCTGAATTACAATTTAAAGAAAGAAAAATGTGCCATGACTTAATATGAACTGTAGGCTTCATGATGTTACCAAATATGCATTCATATTATAAGTTTCATATTTTGTCATTTGACGGGACCTTAGCTTGGACTTGCCCTCTACACAACAATGGCTACGCTTCTCTCCGCACTTAATAATTTAAAATGGATACCTGTGAGGTAACTTGCATCAACTTGACCGCAGTTTAGCGGCGACTTCTTTGCTGTTTCAAGCTTTTTGAGTACCAAGTCATGACAAAGGAACGGCCATGTAAAAGGGGATATGCTAATTCATTCAATTCAAAAGATTTATTTGGCTCAATTCACTTTTGTTGCGAATGTGATTCCTATGGACTTTTTTACACGGATTTCTTAATGAAGGGATCGGATACTTCAATTGGCTTTATTCCATGACTGCGCTAGTAAAGTCGGAGAAAGCTGACGTTTTGTATAGCTTTTAATTGTTCAAAAAATAATATTATGTATATAATGCAGAGGAACGTTAAAGGAAATTGAATTGCTAATGGAAGGTATACCTATAGTTATGCAATGGAGAGTTCTTTGTGTAATCACAAACGGTCCTTATATTCTTAGAGTCAAGAAATGGAAACTATGAGGTTAAAGAAATATATATTTAATATCATCACATTTTCATAACTTGAACCTAAGCTTAACTGATGTGTAATGCCGTATTAAGCTAAAGTTAACATAAAATAAAAACTGTATATAGAGTGCTTTCACGTTACGTCACTATTGGTAAGCCACTCCCACCGCCGGGCAAAATTCAGCAGTTTCAATGCAACAGTCACATGAGGATCGTCAGCTGCCTCCCAGCTAGCTATAATATGGCGCACTACACCAGTTCTTACCCGTTAAAAGGGGCGGGTCTTGTGACGTAAGTGTAAGCATTCTAATAACAAGTGAAGTTTATAAGTTGAAAGAACACTTCTGAAACGGATGGGAAGGTAGCAAAGATAAATGGCGCAATGCGCACTGTCAAAAAATTTACAGCCAAAAGTTATCCATTGCTAACCAAAAAAAAAAAAGAAGATTCAAGACTGTCGAAACCACTATGTACAGTGCATATGGAGCATTACGCACTTTCAAGCCCTTCTCCCCTAAAAGAAATGACAGAAAAATGCATCATCAAAAAATCAAGAAAAGTTAATTTTCTAATAGCCTCATTCAGATGAAGGATGACCAAAGTTATGAAAGTTTAGTTAAAATTTTTAACATTTGGAATGGAAAATGAAGTGGAAAACTATTGTCATATGTTTAAGTCACCTTTTTATGCAGCAATTTACAGTTCCGTCTTCCAAGAAGAAGCGATTGGACTTCCAAACACCCGAAGTGTGATTAAAGTTGTACAAAAAACAGACTTTGGAGCTATTATGCTATTATCATACCGGGTCCCGTTAACGCCTCGTATCAACGGGTACCGTACCCAGTTATGCCCTTCATTCGCATGATGAGAGCCATGTCTCTTCACTTTGAATATTATATCGTACCGATTTTGATCAACTCAGTCATTTAATTTCAAGGCAGTCTAAATGGAAGGGGAGGGGGCGGTATAGCATGAAGCGCTAAATAATGTCTAACTTTTTTCCCCACAAATCATCTAAAGTGAAATTCGAAATGCCAAAGTTCTGGAACTGAATGGTTCTCCCTCTCCAACCATGAATAACGGTCAAAAGTCATAATAAAGCCATGCATTTTCCAACTTAGGCAATTGAATCGCTTTCGATTGAGAGGCCATGTGGGCATGGGCACAGGCACAGTGGTAAAGGCCAGTAAAGTCGGCTATGCATATGAGAATATATCAATTTGGTCGGTACAAACATGTTCTCCATACTGTATGAAAGGAAATCGCACTCGTGTGCTGTCGAACTTCATGCAAGTTTACATTGCCAGCAAATGCATGAACCTAAAGCTATGAAACGTAGGCCTACCAAAGAACCTAATTACGATTTTTTTGCAATATGCATTTCGGTAACATAGTCTAGTGTACAACATTTTTATTCGTCACTGATCAATTCAACGTTTGTCACATTTCAACCAGGGATGGCGTCAGGCCAGGAGTCAGACAAGATTTGACGTGGAGGAAAGGGGGATTTAATGAGTTGTGGAGGTTAGCTTGACAGTTGGAACCTTTCAAGAGGAAAAAAGAAAGAATTTGCCTATTTACCCTCTCGGCGGATGTGCATTGCCCCTGAACCTATATTGGTTGCATTTTTAATACATATTCGACACCTGCTATGTGGGTAATCCCCATTGGCTTCGTGTCTGGAAGACGCATGCAGGGGAAGGCAGTTAGGCATATCTGCCCCTTCACTGGAATCCTGACACCACGCCTAGTTTAATATCGGGTATGCATTTGTAAATCATTTTTTCGGCAGGTGTTCGAAGTATAACGGAAACTTCAGGGCTGGAACAGAGATTTAGTACTCATCTGACTCATTTTATTAATTAAAAGTATAACTAAACGCTATGGAATATATTCGTGCTAAAGAAAGTAAATTTGATGTTTGATGAAGGCGAGTTCTCCTTAGTTTCTTCGACAGAAGTGTTTGTAAAAGAAAGGAGTAAGTTGTATGTGTGTGTTACTTTTGTCAAAGACAAAAAATGAGTTTTTATGTCGATGAATTACACTTTAAACACAAAAGAATGAACTTATATCACTTCAGGAATAGTGAAATTATTTCACTTGAAAAACTGTGAAATTATTCACTCCAATAAAAATGAAAATTCACTATTAAACAAGTGCCTCCAGGAATCACTCTTTTTAGCGTGGTCCCTGCAGGCACTCCATCAACACAACAATAACTTTTCTCTCTTGAAATGAATTTCACCCTTCTTGGAGTGAATTTTGGAGTTAACCTTTGCACTTTCACTCTTCTAACGAGTGAAAATTCGCTCGTATCATTTTTAGAGTGAATAAAAGGAAATATGGCATATTTAAGTGGTGTATGTGTGTGCACAACTCTCTGGTATATGTTACTTTTGTCAAAATTTTTTTTTGTCGATTTATACCAAACGGTTTTAGTGTATGACATCTTCCTAACTATGATGTTTGGGTATCAAGCAAACGGTTAAAATAATTCACTCTTTACTAATTTAACAAAAATAGATTGCTTATTTATTATTTGGGAAAATGCTTTACCAGTTTTATATAGTATGTAAATGACAAGTTTTGTAAAAAAATTACACTAAACTGGTTGAGCATTCAGGGAGTTTAACCTGTGAAATATTTTCAGGTTTCACTACTTCAAATCTTCACAAAATAAAAATTTATAGTAAAGGAACACTTGATTTTGTGCTTTTTTTTTTATAAGATGCAAGGATCTACAAGAAGTTTCCCACTTGTAAGACATTTTTGGTAGGTCACATCAGTAGTGTGCTAGAATGGCAGTGAGGTAGCGGTGTGAAAAAGAAAAAAAACATAAGAATTATGCATCTTCAAAAACTTGACATTTTTTGTTGTAACCCCAAATTAATGTATAACAGTTCATAAGTAAATAATTCAATGATTAGAGCTCATACATGACTGTATAGGGAGAAAGAAAAATTATCAATAATAACGTGAGGCTTAAACTTAGATTAAATTAGTCTGCAGAAAATTGTATCACGTGATTCATATTAAAATGCTACCCCGCAGAAACTGTTACGACTCGACTTTTCCAGAAACCTTCTTACATCATTATTTGGAACAGTGCTTAATTGAGGTCAATGATATCACATTTTCTGTTTCATAAGAAGAAAATCCTGTGTAATAGTCTACTAAATAACGGTTTAATTGGATTTCTTCCATTTTTGAAAAAAAAAAAAAATCAGTTGCAAGAGTGGTGGTGTTAACTTGAATTTCAAACTTGGGTCAAGAGCAGCAACGCATACGGACACATTTTCTAAATTCATAGGGTAAAAGGAGCATATTTCAGTGGCTGATTGAGTTGGTCCATGAAATTCAACAAAATTTTCCAAACCTGCTAAGCTTTCTTCACTGCCAGTTACAAATAGTCAAACTTAGACAATCCCCATATCCTACAAAAAAAAAAACTATTTTATGAGTGAGTAAGTAACGTTTCAATTCGGTTTGCAAAAATTAGTGACCAGAATCTTTTTCAAATTATGCAAAAACGTTACAAGTCAGGACACCACAAAAATAAAACATTTCACCCTTTTCCTGGATATGAAACTTGACTCATTATGCTAACTATAGTATAAGCATTGTCCTGTGCAGGTAGCGACCCTTTAACACTCTCATATCAACTCAATGAGCTCTTTGAAGAAATTCTGGGGCAAAACTTAAATAATTGTTTAACTTTGGGGTATGGGTATCAAAAGTAAAAATATTAACTGCTGTTTCATCCAAAATGTTCAAAATCTGTTTAATTTTAAAACATATTACACCGTTGGGAATGGGAATGTTATTTCACCCCCTAGTGAACTACGATCCCTCTATAAAGCAACTTGACCTATTTAAAATAATTTATGAATTTTTCAAACACAGGGGACTTAATTTGCTCAGTCCAGGGAGGTGTTATTAGAATAATTCCCTGCTCAGTCCGTCTTTAACTGTGCTGAACAACAGCTGTCTGGAAGTTAGCAGATGAATGCTTTATTAAGTGGATACTAGTACGCTTTGGTAAATATCATGGTTTAGTTCTCTATAGAAGTAAGTAAGTAAGACAATCTTTTCCTGTTCGACTATCACACCTAAACGGCTTAATGCACATGGCTAACTTGACTATTTCCGCCATAACATACTTTCAATTCGAAAACAAAAGTGAAATAATTTGCATAAAGCGAGATTCGCATACGAAATGACCCGTGAAAAAGAAGTATAATTTATGGTCAGTGGCGGCGCCAGAATTTTAAAACTGGGGGAAACTAAGGGTAAAGGATAATATTGGGGGTGGGGGAGCAAGAATTTTGCAGGTGTAGCATAAAACTTATCCCAAAGCGCCCCTTTTAAAGGTGAACGTCCAGGGGTGATCACCCCCAGAAGCTCATAGGTTGAAGCAAATCTCTGGATGAAATGTTAAGTCTCTGGAGAGGTATACTATTTATTTTTCGGTTAACTCCCAACTTACCTTGGGGGACGGGGGAGGCTTGGAGCAAGTGGGGGATCCCCTCTTACCGCCCGTAGCGCCGCCACTACTTATAGTGTTTAATGTATGAGTGCAAATAGGAGAATTCTTACATGAACCAGGTGCGGGGAAATGCCGCGGGGGTGGGGGAGTACAGAAGCCGAACCTCCACGACCCGAGCATGTAAATACAAAATGATAGCAAAATTGGCAGGACAATAATCACTACGAACTCTCCCATCCATTCCTCCTCACATGGAAAAGTAAAAAGAAAACATTTTTAATTCAAACTGGAGGGCACCCTCTCTTAGACCCCTCCCCTTAGTGTCGCGAACCAAAATTCTCTCTCAAACTGGCCGTTCGTCCGTCTGACAAGAACATCTCTGTCATTGACAGCTTTTATCAAACCGAAAATTTTGCATTAATTAGATCAACGTTTTCCAACCTCTTGAATCAGAGATCGGAAATGCTCTTTCACAGTTACGTTCTCTGCACGTGTATGGCAAGAAGACGTAAAATAAAAGTTTATGTGTGACTGGGATTCCATATATACCGTCATTTCATGATGAAATGTAAGGGGAGGGATTCAGATATGTAAGTGTGATGAGATACAATCACTCCAACGACGGGATTTGGTTTGGTGGTATAGAATCCGCCTTTTATTAACCCGAGTAAGACCCGGGTTCAGTTCCCAGATCGAGCCACACCAAAGGCTTAAAAAGATTAAAAGATTTTTAATCTCAGATCTAACAGTGACACATTACGATTGGTAGTTCCACGCACCACTTCCAAGTCGTATGGTGACCGTGCCTTCATGGTTGCAGGTCCTAGACTCTGGAACTCCCTTCCTTTCTCTCTCAGAAGTGTTTCGAATACCTCAAAATTTAAAGCTGGACTAAAGACTTACCTTTTCAACCTATAGTATCATCTCTCATTTATTACTTGTAAAATGCACGTGAATGACTATGTCACATCGTGCGCTATATTAAGTCTAATCTATATATATATATATAAAACAGGAATTTACAGCCGTTGTGCGTGATGCTCCTCATAATATAAGGAACGAAGTAAGGAAGCAATCAAGTGAGCTACAACTGGAAAAGGGACCGTGCAAGGCGTCTCTAGATTAAACCAGAGGGTTATTAGTTGAGGGGTAAAACTGTAATAAACCAAACCGCAAAAAAATTAATCGAGCTTCAAAGGGTCAATGCTAGCTCATGTGTACCAATGCACTTTATACGTGAGTGCGTGGGTTCGAACCCCTGTTGACACACATGGGTTTTTCTCCAGGAATGACGGCTTTCCTAACATGGCATGCCTTACGTCTTACTCTTGAGGAAAAAGCATTGCTGGAAATTGCTGAAGGTAAGGTTTTGAAAATATTGGATACGGTAGCGAGGCATTTTTAAAATCTTTAATTCAGATTTAGAAGCCTGAAAACAGGAAAGGTTAAATAAGAAATGTTGCTCCCACCCCCTTAATTTTTGTATCTGTTTAAGGTGTAGGGGCGACTCGGGACTATTTTAGTAGATGATCTGAGTCTTAACATAAACTTAAGGCACAGGGTGAGCTTGATTCTACACATCGACAGGTCCGGAAATGTGGTAGCTATCGAGATATTACTCGCCTTATAGCTAAAAAAGAGTCATCTATTTTTCACTTAACAATAGTTCAAATTGATCAGTGGTATCGCTAGTGACGGGGAGGGCGAGACGGGGATTTGCCTCCTCAGATTTTGTCCTGGCACCCCACTTGCCTATCTAAGTTAAGTCAGTAAGGAGTTAGATTAACCAAAGAATGAATAGGCCCAATAAACCTTTCATAAGACTTTATTTTTCATCCAGTGATATGGTAAAACCTCGGAGTTTCAGAGGGCTTCGCCCGCTAGCCCCAACCCGCAACAGCGGACGCTTTGGACTCGGTTTCGCGCTGAATCCGAAATGTTTCGCCCCAACATTTTCCTTTGCCCTTGGTTTCCCCCACCCAATTTTGACATTCTGGCCCCGCCATTGAAAATGATCGATCCAAGTAAGTATTCTTACTCACCTTCATTTTTAAAAGAAATGGCCTGTGGTATGTGCGTGTGTAAATGGAAGATTTGCGTGTAGACACATTTTACCTATAACCTGCAAACCTGCTAATCGAAACCATAAAAAAGGAATGGTCGCCATGAGACTTAAATAAACACTACACGTACGCCTTTGGTTTACTTGGGTTACTTTAGGATGAAAAGTGAAACATTATCAGCTGAAGCACCCAGACAACTTGAACTAAAAAAGTGCAGAGAATTTCTCGGAATATCTCAAACTGATGTCAGAACACGTGACTTACTTTCGAAGACAAGGAAGTATAAATTGCAGGGGATCCATAGCTGTTTAATTGCGATACAATTTATTTATAGGCCTACAATTCAATTCTTACTCAACTTAAAGAGCAATATTGCTTTTGTTTTACAGGAACCATTCATATTTGTAGAAACGCTTGATAAAGATAATACAGGGAGTTGCGCCTGGTGGCAACTCATGCATAATGCGAATAAAGTAAAACGGTAGCCTTTATTTTCAAGAAATAAGGTTCTCACAAACGATATTCAGTTACTTGTTGCTAAGAATTATTTCTCGTCCCACCTGAACTTTCAAAATTCTATGCCACGCCCCAGGTGTAAACGCAATATTTCTCTCTGTGTAGTTCACACAGTCGGTGGCAACGACGGCAGTTGCTAGCGCAACGAACAGTTACTGAAATGGTTGTGTGATGTTATGGTATTACATTGACATTCCAACAAAGGCAAATCGAAAAAGTGACGCTTCAATCTAAATAAATATAAGAGGGAATTCTAAGTAAATGTGTCGTGCCCATGCATCGAATCGGACACGGGGTCTCAAAATCTTCATTATTCAATGGTACAGTTTTTTTGATAGACCTATTTTTTATCATTTTGCAATTTGTTCATTTTTTGTCGTGAAAATTCTATTGCAAACGAAATTCAAAATGACTGCTTTGATTCTACTTACAAGCCCGAAAACATCATTTCTGGCTGTTTCAGGGGTCACGAGTTTCTACAGTTTGCTCAACGCTCCGATCCAACAACTACAACATCTCACTCCCTCAAAAACTGTTTTGCACAACGACACTGATTCTAAACATCAGAGAAAGAAGAGCTAATCTACATAATTGGTGAAAACTTCCAATGGGTTAGTTACTACGATGGGGTTTTACGGTCCAGTTTCCAACCTTATGGTTCAAGTCGAGCCGGCACGGCCTTTTTCCAGTTGTGGCTCACTGGCCTACTGGCTTCTTTTTCCCCTACTCCATTGCTTATGCGGAGCATCACGCAACACGGCAGTAGGTTCCATTTCTAGAGTCTTTGGTATGACTCGACCTGGGGATCGAACCCAGGCCTTCTTCGTGAGAGGCGGATGCTCTTACCGTTAGACCAAACAACCAAAACTTGTCCATTGGGACTATATTATTTCTTGGCATACCGGCACATGGAGTTTCTAGATTTGTATTGCCCAGTGAGCCTAGGTAATGATTTGCTGAAGTGTGCACGGTAAAAAATGTCTGTACATTTAGAGAAAATAAAATAAAGAAAAACAAAAGAATACAGAAAAAGTGCTGTCGACTCATTGACAACCCTTTTTATGTATTCTTTTTGTATTTCTTTATTTTTTTTTTTTGTAATTGTACAAAAATTCTGTAACATTACAGACATTTTTCAAAAAAAAAAAAAAAAACCAAAATTATATGAAAAATGAGTTCTAACAGACCAACTGCCATCTTTATAGGACATAAATGAGCCGAGATATAAAATGTTGACGTTTGTGCATTCAAATTAAAATGCGCAATAATTCGTGATGTCATTTGTTGTACTATTCAAATTTGTGAAATTTACTGCATCTTGCACCAAGGTGTGATCAGGTGATAGCACCCTTGCTCTATAGGGTGTTGTAATTAAATTAAGTCCTCTCTGTACAACATGCTTTGCAAGCAAAGGGGAAGTGCTCAAGTTCAGAAAAAACATTTTAAATTTTAAAGAAAACAAAGCAGATAATGTGAGTTGTACAACAAAAAGTCAAAAATTATTGCGCAATGGACTAACTTGTTTAATCCTGTTATAACCTGTTTAATATAATTATATTCTTATAATTTTTTGACTTGAAAAATCAAATACTAACAAATCATTAGCCCATCATAGGAAACAGGATATACGATGAAAACAAAGTAAGATATGGCTATACTGCTACTACAGGGAAATATTCGAGAAGTTTTGACAGGCCTATAAGAGATATACCATATGCTGCTGTGGTGCAAACGGGCCAAAATCGCGTTAATAAACAAACAGACAAACGAAATACAACACGAAAATGCCTCTTCGTTTTGGACATGTCTAATTCATTCTTATATTCTCTTAAGATAGTGTTACCACGTCCACGGGAAACTAGCAAGAAGACTAGACAGAAAAACACAAGGAGGGAATGAGAGGGTGAGAGGAAACGACAAAAGTAAAACTAAGCTGTCTGTAGTCACCCTTAACACTGCAACCTATGTACTGATCTTTCAAATAGATAACATTATAATTTCATGAGATTCTGCCCCTCGAGGAGGCGACGTGTAAGCAATTACCGGCGAGTATACCTGGATACTGTTTTTTAAATAGGTTGGCATGCAAGGTTTATGGAAGAGTGAGAAAATTTTTAAAACAGAAAATATGTTTACATATGTTTGGCTGACATTGCGAACGAACGTAAATCCGGGCAATTGAGTTGACGGATATTTTTGTTAATCACAACACTTCAGACCACTTGACCGTCGTGAGCATTCATAGGATGTTGCACTTCCCACCTTCAAGTACCCCTTACACGTTTTTCGACTTGAATTGGAAATTTCCATTGGTTTACTCGTAAACATAGTTGCCATGTGACGATAAAGACTGCTTAGCTGACCTCTCGTTATGTCTCTATATATCTCTCAATGGTTTAGCCAAGCAACTTAACCTTACGACTTACTCTTCAGATACCCTACGTTGGTTACTTTACGCCTCCACTTACTATACTTACTTTAAAGAGAGACCGACTGCGTCGTCAAGTGGTTAGAGCATCAGACTTGCAGTCGGGAGGTCGGGAGTTCGAGTCCTGGCCGGGTCATACTGAAGACTTTAAAAATGGAACCTACTGCCATTGTGCTTGGTGCTCAACATACGCAATGGAGTAGGTAAAACAAGCAAGTGAGCCACAGCTGGGGAAAAGCCGGTGGCCGACTCGACTTGAAACAAGGGTTTATGAAACTATAGGCCGTAAAACCCAATCTGACCTAACCATACCTACTCTACAGTTACCGACAAAAAGCCTAACTTAGGTTGAAATGCCTTCCAGCAGTCATAAGATCAACTTAGGAATATTTTGTGGGCTGGCGAGATAAACAAAAAAGGAATCACAGAAATGATAAGTGATTCTTGAGAAAAACGAGAAAATATTTGGTTACGGGCTTTCCTGTAAGTTTATCTGTTTACAGCACTCTAAAAAATATTTAAACGATTTTGTTTAAAAATTAGGATTTTGCACAAATTCAGCAATTTGTGTAAAATTTTGCACAAATTCAGTTGAAGTACTCACTTATTTCGAGTAGAAATACTCATTTTCGTGAGTATCCTAATTTTTAAACAAAATCGTTTAAATATTTTTTAGAGTGAGGGAAATGCAATTGAGACAATAGAAATGCAAATTTTATCTTACAGTGTTTAAAAAACGCAAGACTTACACAGATGTTACTGATTCCGGTGGTGTCATCGCGCTGTATCTTTGTTTATTATCTACTCTGCAGATAGGTTCGTTACGAGAGAATTTGACAGACTTCTAAAACTTTAATGTTACCTACAAGAGTCATTGTCGGGCGAAGGCCGGTTTGGTGCTGTGGCATAAAAAGGCAGTTGCATTTGAAGCAAAGGAGACCCATATGGGGTGTGCGCTCACGTTGCTCTGCCAGACTACTGGCCCCACTCACCAGTCAGTGAGCACGCTGCTGCATCAGAAGGCGTCATTTTTTATTCATGATATCCAAGCTTTGATACACAAAGATAAACAGAAATGCTGGCTAATAAGAAAGACACGGTAAAACTGTACCTCGTCGTGCACTCGAATAACCCCTTTGCGAACGTGAAGATCGGAAATGAGCTGAAATGAAAACGTTTAGTTTCGAAAATAGGAAAACACTTGCCGGAAAGCAAATGTCTAGAATTATTTCCATGAAAATGAATATGCTATAACATTTAACAAACATACGACTGTCTGCATCCTGAAATACTGCATGTACTTCACCTCAATCAGAATATGTTCCACTCGTGCCCTTTCATTACTCTTTAAAACCTTGTGCGCTGACCCCTTATTAAGGGACAGTGTCGTCGCCTTGGCAAAACCCCTGGGGCAGTTCAAACAGTACCTATGTCGAGCTCCATCATTTTAGCGCGTTGTGTATTCACGATTTGGAAACCTCGGGGGAAGTCGCCCCTACGGCCTTCTGAGAACGAGCTTTTAGGAGTTGAAAGCCACCCCATGGTCCAACCATGAAGAACAAAATTATTTCAAAAATGCACAAAGAGGTGATCACTATAATTATCTCTTTTGTGCATTTATTAACCGTTCTGAGTTCAAGCGTGAAGTTACTGGAAATCAATCTCCATCAGTGCACCATTTCACCTCCCCAGTTACACAGTTTTGGCTAAGCGCCTGCTTGTCCCATAAAAACCACCCGCAACATATCAAATTACAAAAGAAGGGAGAAACATCCGCTTTAGATATCAGTTATTTTGATGCAATGATTCAAACACAGAGTTCAGTCTTTTATACTTACGTCGGTGACAATTTTAAGTTTGAAAGCAGCGCCTTTTAAATGTTTTCATATTTATGATTTTTCCCATAAAAAATGACAAGAACTTTGTCTGGAAATAAAAAGTCATATGCCGTGGGCCAAAGGGGAATATAAGGTCTAAAATTGACTTTCGTGCAACACAATCTGGCACAACTCAGAAACACATTAGGGTTATAGTACAGACCGTTCTGCATCAGAAACCATCGATCTACACGCACGAATCCGGTACGTTGGAAATTTGTGGGCCGTTGAAAATCATGTGTCATATTATTAATAGTGGAGAATTTGTGCTGTTTTATTACATACTCCCTGTGGCACAAGTGCCCTTCTCGTATTTAAAGGAACCTGTCCGGCCACCATAATGATATCTTTTATAAGTGAGACGTATATATTGCCGAATGGATCTATAAATATTTAAGCATACAACTGTGAGCGAATTGTGTTGAGCCGGATTCTGTTGCACGAAAGTGCAGAAAAATCGGCGTTGGCCCACGGCCTATCCGTGCATTGACTTCGATACTTTTGTACCAGCATCGACATTTAGCACGGTGGGTGGTGGGTGGGGTGGGGGGCTATGGGATAACGCCACTACCAAGTCCAAATATGAGCATATTACCCTCTTGACTAAAACTGCAAAACTGTAAGGCTGACGCCCTCTCGCTTTTCGTTGAGCTGACCGACGGTTTCAGGCGGTCATAGACTGCGTTAAACATAATAACAGCTTCTGCATTAATTTTGTACATCATTCCAACGTAAATGACTGTATTACCGCTAAATGTTATAACAAAGCTAGATGTTATACCCACCGTAAATCTAAATGTAATAAATCGGACTCGCCCTAAATGTAATAAAAATCAACGCTAAATGTAATAATTTTTCCAGTTTTCATTCCACAGTGAAGAAGAAATAGAGGTTTGAAATCACTTTTTTGGGGCATGTATCTGCATGTGATACAATGCTTGATTCTACTTCTAAAGTTCTCAGCGATGCTATTTGAAGGTTTATACAAGGAAATGGTGAACTTTGGTAAAATGTTTTCATGTTGCATCCCTTGTGAATGGTGTATTCGCGCTGGGGTAGACTTTGCATATGTGAGTATCCATGTGTGTGCGCGCATGTGTATTCATGCTTGAGTGTGTTGCCTGGCCTTGTATCCACGGTACGTTGAGAAGGCGTGGTCAGATAAGTTCACACCCGGTAGATACCAAGTGCGGATCCAGACATTTCAAAAGGGGGGGGGGGCGCTTGTCTTAGAGAAAGCGGGTAATGGGGGGACTTACTAATGGCGTACGCAGGATTTTTCTGAAGGGGGCATGCAGTGTGTTCAGTGATCGCCGGCATGGGGAGGGGTCTAGAGGGAGGGTCCCCCTCCCCTCTGAAAATTTTTAGCGTTTTCAAGGAGCCTAGATGCAAAATGGTGCAATATTTTCGTCTTTGATTGGTATAGTGTTAAAAGTTGAATTGTGATGGTTCATGAGGATAAAACTGAAACTTCTGTGTCTTTACATGCAGTCTTATTCCATTTACGCTACGGTACCTTTCAATTTGAAGTAAAACTTGTCTTTAAATTTACATACTTTCTATAAGAGTCAAAATAAAAGAGCATCGATCGGTAAAGGCGAACGCGAGCATTTTAGTTCGCGGTTTTTTCTTGGCCACAAAACTTTATTCTGCCATAAAGATTATCTAAGCGGAGCGCCATCATTGGTTGGCGCGGAACGTAGAGAAAATTTTTGAAAAATCCGACCTTCAGATGGTCGGAAATAACATTTTCCAGACTCATACGAAGAATCTATAAATAGTCGCTATCTTCCCTAACTAAAATGCTCACTTCAAAAAAAAAAAAAAAAAAAAAAAAAAAAGAACTGCAAAGTGATTATAAAGTTATTAAAAAAATACTTTGACACGAAAAATGTAATTTTGCCCCAAAGACTTTCTAAGCGGAATGTAGAGAAAAGTTTGAAAATGATCGCGACCCCTCGGATGGGCGAAAATTTCGTTTTCATGCTTCTAAACATGCAGTTTATAAGTTAAGCTTTTGTTTCCATATAAGAAAAAATCACTGCTAAGCGATCAGAAAATTACTACCACTATTATACTGAATGGTCTTGATTCTTTTCAAAGAAACTGAACAACGGAATTGAAAATATGCTAATGCTTCTCCATTGTGGCTCTTGGCTAAATTAAAGATCAACCGAATTGATGAAATTGTCTGTTACTGCTCGAACTCATGTCTGTTAATTACTTTCCCTCTAACATCTCTTGCGTGATTGGCTTAAATGGCAAACTATTTCTCATCGCAACTGAACACCCTCTGCTCCGTGTCCCTGTCTCGTATGTTTATGCGTACCGGCGGAGGAGCCTAAGGGATGGACCCCTCCCTTTTGATTACTCACCCGCACCTAATATCATACGAGGTTCGCGTGTATTTGGATTTATGTTGTGAGGGAAAGGATGAGCCTGAAATAGCCCCCTTGATTATTCTCGTAGATAAGCATTATGCTTATTTTGATTTGACGAAAAGGGGGGGGGGGGGTGAAGCCGTAAAAGCCCCCCTTGGATCCGCGCCTGGATACAGTGGTTTTGCATTTATATATACTGCACTACCCCTCTCATTAGCTTCTAGCTTTTGAACTCCTCGAAGTACAACAGTCTATTTTCCTTTATAGAGGAAGAAATTGATAAACGAGGGACAGTATTGAGAATAGGTGAAAATGGATGAGATACGCTTTGGGGTGTGGTGAGGTTCAACTGAAGTAATGGAAGGAGTGCGCATCGCCACATCTTCCCCTCCCCCACGCCCAGGTTGCAATGATGCACTTGAAGGGTACCGTACTGTAATACTACCATGGAACGTCACTAGTGGTTAATCAGGGATTGATCAAGATGGAGGAAGGCATTTGGAAATTACCGCCGCTCTCATGTGATGCAGTTAGCCCAAATGGAGGCGGCATTGAGTGGTGCCAATATTTCTAGTTTTTTTCAATTCAATGATATAATGCATGTCATCAGCCAGACGGGTAGTAACTACTGCTAATCGGCTGTTAGGGGCGGGTGCAGGGGCGCCGCTAGGATTTGCCCGTCAGGGTGTTAAGCTCCCCGACGGATGGGGGCAACACCCCGATAAAGGCAATAAGTTGCCAAGAGATGGCAAAGTCAAAATTTTGGCTTCTTGCGGGGAAAAAAAATTGAAAATGAGGGTTTCATTGAAGAAATTTGGGAACATTCTGATTTTCATTAAAAAAAAATCTGGAAATGTTGAGTTTTTAAGGAAAATTTGGGTTGTTTAAAAACCTTAACCTCCTATAAGTAAAATCAAGCATGAAACTGTTGGACGACTGAGTGTTGGTGTAATTACGTATGTTATCCTGTAAAATGGGATGTCGACGAAATTAAAAAATTTCCACGATCACTGGGACTGGGTGGGGAAGCCTTCTCCGACCTGGGACAATGGTCCCTCTGTCACTGCTGGTGCTCCGCGGTCCTCCGGCGATGGAATTTTTTGAAAGACTCTGTACCGCGCCTGTATTTATCGAAGGCGTTTTCCACCAAAATTGCACATGGTCGCAACTAAGGACAAGTTTGTTGCAAAAAGCCGTGCAAATGGTTGAAAACGCTCCGAAAGGTAAAATACGCAATAAAATGCGGCGGCGGAGTCGGCAGTCGGGAGGGTAGAACCGGCGAAGAGACAAACCATAATATTCCTGAGAAATATTTGTTTTACAGAAATGTCATCGACAACACCCGTCGTAGCGAGTGTAACACTGTAAAGGATCGAAAGTGTAGGATTATTACATTTAGCGTTGATTTTAATTAAATTTAGGGTGAGTCCGATTTATTACATTTAGCGTCAACTTTTATAACATTTACGGTTGGTATAACAGTTAGCGTTGATTTTCATAACATTTACGGTGGGTATAACATTTATCGTTGTTATAACATTTAGCGGTGATACACATGACACTCATAGCTAAAGTACCCTTCAAAAAATGTGTTTGTATTAAACGAAAGAAGAACAACTGTCTGGTACCTAATTTGTGAATTCAAAATAAAGGGCAAATTTGCACACGGAAGAATCTCTGCGAATTGAAAAACCACGTTTAATAACTAACTGGAAAATACTCATAATTTCCGGGAGTAAAATATTCATTTCCGTGTGGTAACATATTTCGCGTAGACGGTATAACGAAGAGCGGAAGGTTTTGTGTATGAAATTTAATGCGAATCCAATTCAATACGTGCTTCACAAAAATATGTTCCGACCCACTGGTGTATAATACGCTGCAAAATGCAAAAATACCATCTAATGAAAAAAGGTAAGATTGACTGTGGTATATATTAATGTCACAATATTTCAAGGGAATTCATGAAAGCTTACTTTTAATTTACATGGAGTACTGCATTTGTATCCTATAACGCACCGTATCACTAGTATTACCATAGTTAATAACGGTATTACCGATAACCGATATTACACTGGCGATATCGATCATTATTAAGATGACATTACATTACTTAACATTATTCTACACAAACCTACAAGGTTTGCAGTGACCGAACTCTAATTTCATTTATATGAAATAAAACATTGGCACTTATGAGGCAAACAGAGTGCGTTCACATCAAAGCCGAAATCAGCCGTGTTTCGTGGGTGGGCGCGACATATGGTATGCTAGTGCAAATCGGAGCGATTTAGGGAAATTTCCCTCCGAAGCTTCGATTTTGATTTTGGTGTAAATGAATCTTCAATCAATTTTATCTTTCTTGGTAGTTTCAAAAATGTTAGGATGATATTTCCGATATGATACGATTAAATTGACTGAGATATATAGATTAACAGCGATACATAATATCAACAATAGATCTAACATTACATATTATTTGACAAGTGCGATACCTCCTTTTACGAGGTTATCCAGTCCTCACTGAAGATACCATAGCCATGCAAGCAGACACTTTTTTCTACATAAATCCAGCGGAAATAGTCATGATGTTTTGTATTCCCATCACACATCCTCAACAGGCTCTCGCTTGATGGACTCTGTACTACAGTGAACCCCCTCGAACATGTTGTCCCCCTAAAGATTATTTTCATGTGACGTCATAATACGTCCGGCGGTCATGTTGGAGTACACGTAACTACGATACTCAACACGTATGTAGATACACACCACGTTTATCACAGAACACTTTGTGCAATGTCTTCAGCTCATAAGCCACGTGTACTTGACATGAGTGTCCTTCAGCAAGGAGGATCCGTGACGTAATTGCAGAGCGTCTACAGACTTTATGCATATGACGTCACAGACAAAGTGCTCCCACGCTTGTAGGAAAGCACACGCATCATTACAAGTTACACCAAAATAATGAATGAAACTGTTTTGTCAGCTATTCAGTTAGCAACTGGTGAGTTTACTTCACGTACACGGCAAAATCTATGGTATACGGCTGTGGACTTCAAGGCTTACTTCTGTTGTCGTTATTGTGACGTCAATGCATAAGGTCTGTACGGGAAAATCCAACATTTTTTTTGGTGGATCTTGGCGTCTTTTCACCACTTCTATGCCACACTAGTAGACTCATGCAGTAAATAACCAACCATACAATGTGCATTTACGCAAGAGAAAATCGAAGGTTGTTCTCTTCTTTGTAAAGTTCAGAGCATTTGACACTCACTGAAAAATATCGAAATCTAGATTTTGACAGTAAGTTAGATGGAGTTTTACGGCCCCATTTCCAACCTATTCTGTCAAGTCTAACCGGCCACGGCCTTTTTTCCAATTGTGGCTCACTGGCTTGTTTTTCCTACCCCATTGCTTATGAGGGGCATCACGCACAAAGGCAGTAGGTCCCATTTTTAAAACTTTTGGTATGACTCGACCTGGGAATCAATCCCAGGCCTTCGCGTGAGAAGAGGATGCTCTACCATTAGACCAAACACGCAGCCTATCGAAATCTAGAAGGCAAATATTGTATCTCGCAAATCAATCAACGCACACTTCCCTTAAGGCACATGTCTGGTCTTATTTTTTTATTTTAAAGGCATGCACAACCAGGGCGCAAGGTGCTTTTCCTATACAGAATTCTGCTCCCCAACTGTGCCCAGCTCTGTCCAAATAGGAAAAAGTAGTTAAACAGTTAAATTTGGTTTATTCTACTAATTTCCCTCTGTACTACTGCTCGTTATCCCCGGTTCCACTGTAAATCCACCATGCGAGTGTGTAGTCAAGTAACTGCAGCCATAGAAGCAAAAGTAGCCTGTCTGTAAAATTTAATCTGTATTGTCAAATTTGCATCAATTTAGCCATGAACATTCCGGTACTAATTCCAGTTGCACTACACAAACAAGAAATACTTTTTAAATCCATATTTTAAACAATAGTGTCATTTTGCAAGCAATTGATAAAAATAATTAAACGTTTGGTGAAACTGCTCCATACCTCTTCGCAACATTATTATTCATTTTACTAAGCAAATAAGTTCATTCAAAGAAATAATAAACAGAATATAACGAACAGTCAAAGTGTGTTTACTTTACATGTAAATGTGTAAGCAAATGACATTGTGCAACATTGACATTTTAGAGAAGCATAGTGAACTCCAAGGAAATTCCTTTGACATGCAATAATAGCAGCAAGTTTCACTGACCATAAAAACATCACAGAGGGTACAAGCGTACTTTGTTGCAGTTTTTAAGCTTTAGATGGGGCATATCAGATCTTAGGTTGGGGAATGTTCTATTTACATAAACCAGTTAAGTTTATAATTCTAAATAGACCCCACTTTCCAAATAGCATACACAACATCTACATTCCCATTTGAATGAGCGCAGTGGATCCTGATCTATTCTAATGGGAAAATGGATTCAAAATACTTACTCAAGATCAAGATCCTGCAATGTTGACCAATATAACAGGTAGATCAGATCGAACATGCTGGATCAACCTTTGTAATGTGAACACAATCGGTAAATCAAATGACCTGGGAACTCTCGTGTTTGTGTCGTATGGTACCTACAACCTATATCATTGTGTTACCATGAGTCGGCCAATTAATATGCGTTGTACACGGTGTACGTGCCATATGTTTTGTACGTAGTGACCGACTTGAGGTACTGACCGTCTCAAGATCAATCACTATAGCGCATGACGAAGTGGCAAGTCAACCTCTGGTAACCTTTTCACGTTTTCCCTTTAGGCTCACATAACATGTTGACCAACTACATTCACTCAGATGAGAACAAGACTTAGATCAAGTTAAGTAACAGACTTGGGGCGATAAAACTATGATCCAGAGAACTCACTCAAATGTGAACACTGCCAACATACACCAAAACTCTATTCAATAATCCTTTCATTGCTGTGTGGAAGAATCTATGCTTCAGGTATATTCTTCACGATTAACAAGTTTTTGTGTCTGCTCTTTCCACTACATGGCCCATGAACCCTTTCCCAAGTAGCAACTACAAAGCATTATGGGATAGAGTTTTGGTAAGCATCACTTTTGTCAGTGTCTTTGTACTGCAGCAAAATGCAACACACATAAAAATTTGATCCCATAATCCTTTGCAATTGCTATTTGGAAAATTGTCTATGGTCAAACACTCAATTACTGACCCTCGTTTTAAACCAATTTAACCTATACATAAAAACTCATGAGACTTACAATTATTGAGGATTTAAACATAAAAGTCATTTTATTTTCTTCAAAACCTCTCTTTCTCTCCATAATGATATACTTTCCTGATGTATTAAAACAACTTGCTCCTTATGTCCAAACAAACCGTGAATTCCTCTTTTAATGTCCCTCTCCCTTCTTTACAAAATCAAGCAGTGATAATCAAAAAGTAGATTCCCTTGCAATTGTTTTTGATGTACTTTGCACCTTTAATGTTACCATATATTGATTCTTTAAACATCTTTATGTATGCAATTTGAGAGTTTGACAACATTATGTTGCTGTAATATAGCATTACTGTTTGATAAAATCGACTGCAAGTCCTTTGAAAAAGAGAAATAATGGCAAAGTCTGGAATGTATTAATTCAAGTGGTCAAAGTATGCTACTGAGCGCTAACACGAAATACTACTGCAATTTACAAGCAATGAATTAAAGCAAACAAGCCTTGCCAAAGAAAAAGGTCTCTAAATGAGAGCAAGCTGAAATCTTTACATGTACTGAAATAGGGCAGGATGGAATCATAGCATCAAATCATCAAAGAAACTGATATGAAGAAGGTGAGAGGGAGGGGGAGAGGGGGAAGGAGATGATGGAGCGGTGACAAAGTTAACAATGTGGAAAAAATACATCATATTCTGCAAACGGAAAGGATAATTTACTCCTGATGTTAAATGAGGAAAGCCAGCTTGATGCTCTACATATAACATCTTCATGGTTGTTGAAGCCAAGTGTAAGTAATGGTCACATGTCCCACTGATCCCCACTGCTCATCAATTGAGTATATTGAAATAACAGCAGGCAAGTATAACGATGATTTGTTGTTCAGACACAGGATAGCTTATTGAAGAAGAAACTCCTGCCACCCTTTCAACAATATCGTGGTCCACTGGGCCATGGAGACATTATTTTAATGCTCAATTAATTAATAGACACAGTTCGAAAAAGACCCCCCAACCAGGGATCTTGTAGTATCTGGAGTAAGTAAAATGCCAGGAGGTATACTACACCTTGCTGCTCCCCCCATTCCCACCTCCATTCTCTCCCCCCCCCCCCCACATTCCCGCCCCATTCTTTGATTGCCTTCTCAAGATCGTCCTTCACAACAAAGAGGTGAAGTAAAGATGTGAATAGAGCTTGATTCAAATTTACAATCTCAAGTTAAAATATTGGCAACATTGCAGTCTAAAATAATGTTTTGTCCAAAATGTTATGTCCACAAAAGTAAAATGTTAAAAATTTTTGTACTATCACTTCTTTAATGAAAAAGTAAAATTATGGCAACATGGAACACTAAAATGACTGTAACTTCTTGAAGCCATGTGATGTATTGTAACTTGACATATTTAATCTTAATTCAGTTGCATTTCATTCTTAATTTACAAGTTTGATAATGTTTTTAAATTCATTTGATAAACTTTTTGTGCCAGAAAAAAAATGGAGACTTTGCAAAGCAGTGAGCTAAAATAAATACAATCATTGACAAGATAAAGATGCATGGCCAAAACAGTCACATAAAATAATGTCTCTTCCTGTGAAACAAAGCTTTACCTCTTTAAAGCAATTGTCTGAATAATATAAAATCCCTTATTTTATCCCAAATAAAAACCCACATTGCATAAACAAGTGGTGAGTTTTACTGCATTTAGAAACATAAGACTAGAGTAGTCACTATGACAATATCCCCCAATCAGGGATTTTGTAGTATCTGGAGTACGTAACATGCCAGCAGGTATATACTGCACCTTCCTCCCCCCCCCCACATTCCCACCTCCATTCTCCCCCCCCCCCCCCACATTCCCACCTCCATTCTTTGATTGCCTTCTCAAGATCGTCCTTCACAACAAAGAGGTGAAGTAAAGATGTGAATAGAGCTTGATTCAAAATTACAATCTCGAGTTAAAATATTGGCACCATTGCAGTCCAAAATAATGTTTTGTCCAAAATGTTAAGTCCACAAAAGTAAAACGTTAAAAATTTTCTTTTTATCACTTCTTTAATGAAAAAGTAAAATTATGGCAACATGAAACACTAAAATGACTGCAACTTCTTCAAGCCATGTAATGTATTGTAACTAAACATATTTAATATTAATTCAGTTGCATTTCATTCTTAATTTACAAGTTTGATAATGTTTTCAAATTCATTTGATAAACTTTTTGTGCCAGAAAAAAAATGGAAGACTTTGCAAAAGGAGTGAGCTATAATAAATACAACCATTGAAAAGATGTAGAAGCATGACCAAAAACAATCAAATAGAATAATAACTCTTCCTGTGAAACAAAGCTTTACCTCTTTAAAGCTGACTAAAATCAGACCATCACAATCGGTCCAGATTCGTTTATAAAATGAGTTACAGCCAGAATTACTGTAATACCTAAACTCCTGTATTACATGAACAAAACTCAAGGTAATCCTTGTCAATGAGGAATCTAGCAGACTTTTAAAAGGGGATCCTTATGATACAGCCCCAAGTAAGGGGATCCTTATGATACAGCCCCAAGTAAGGGGATCCTTATGACACAGCCCCAAGTATTATTAATTCTTCTAAAAGATTTTTACTGTCTCTCATAAGAACCAGTGTACAAACAGGTAAACCAAAGCAAGCATGTCCCTAATTAGGTATCCTTTCATATCTTAACTTGAGGAGAGTAGCTAATATGATATCCTCTGAATTGTGAATTCTTACGAAGTATTCCCCTTATAATATTTGGTATTTTTCCCAACAGCTCATGTTTCAATTTAAAGGAAACTAGCATATCTCCATAACTGAAGAATCCTAAAAACAACCTTAATTTATAAATATTCTCCCACACAATACACTATTATCATTTAGAAACCTTATAAATGATTGAATCTGTATTAACTGAGGATCATCATTCAATTTTGACAGGGGTTACTACAGATATTTAGAAAACCCACTGACCAATCAGCAACTGTTACTTCATTTTGTAAATGACTCTTCTTCAACGCTCCTCAAATCCTGGCATTGGGAATTTACTTGAGAACTCTTGTACTTCACTTCTCAGATCAGAAATCTTCTGCTTGATATGCGTATCTGAATCTAAGCCAGCTTTAAAGTCCTTCATGGATTTACCTGTCAAGAAAGTAATAGAACTATAGTATACCTTTGTAGAAGCTATGTCTCCTCTTTCCTTCAACCCCATAATGCAACCAATAATATTTTACACATAAAAATAAGACATGTACATCACGCTGTTTCGATTGCGTAAAAAAAGTTGTTTTTCTAACCTCAGCAATCTATTGTTCAAGTGAGGTATATCAAGTTTCCAAACCCACTGCTGGAGGTCTATTATTATCACTTCACCGAGCTTCTAGTCCACTTATGTTACAAAAACTTACATGGTACTTTTGGCAGGATTGTGATCAAAACCCCTCTACATGCTCTGCATACTGTGGCTGGTGTTTCTTGACTTGGATTAAATGTCTTCGCATGTAGTATTACTGATTGCAATCATCAAATTGTGTAATTGGGCAAGGAAGGAAACCAAGTGTATATTTTTATCGTAACCAATTGGTCATAATGTTTCTTCATACCTTTCTGAAATACCCTGAGCTGATATAAATTCCTTTCAGGAACAAACTGACTCATTTTTGTATGGTCAGATGAAGACGATTCAAAAACATGGGATAGGTATGAGCACTTTTGTGTTTTCCAACCAACAGCATGTAAGTTCCCCCAAACTGCAAATATTCTGCCCAATGGGAGGAAGGGGTATGAGTCATACCTCACACCAAATAGGAATTAACCATATTTTTTAATCATAACCCAATGCTAGTCATGGGTATGACATTAAACTGCATCCAGGTGGGCTGAGGAAGTCGTGTGTGGCGAGAAGTTTGTCCCTAACTATCACACAGAAGACCCTTATTACTCATCCCATGACTGGAGGGTTTTGGGTGCCACGAAACTGAGCAAGTCCCTCTATGGTTGTCCCCCTGTGGGCTGGGAGTTGTAGAATATGCGTACAGTATTCCCTGCCTGTCGTAAGAGGCAAATAAATGGGAGGACTTGAACTTACTGTATTTGAACAGTATGACACTATATAACACATTTGTGTTGGTGTGTTGTTAAATCTTATCTAACTAACATACCCCAACACCAAAGAACATCTGACAGCATTTTCACTTTTTTTATCAAGAAATTGCACTCTGAAGCATTTACAGCCTATTATAGATAAATCTGAAAAGTCGAGCAATGGTTCAAGTCAACCATAAATGGGGGCCATCAGTCTAAATCTTTCCATTTTATCCTTTAACTGCATCATGCATGGTAACATACTTCAATTAGTATTAATTCATTAAATGATGCTTAGAATGTATGTAGTTTGTTGGTTAGTTAGATGGAGCTTCATGGCCCAGTTTCCAACCTATTGGTTCACTTCCAGATGGCAAAACCTTTGTCAGTTGTGGCTCACTGGCTTGTTTTCCCTACTTCATTGCTTATGTGGAACATCCCACACAATGTCAGTAGGTTCCATATTTGGAGTCTTTGGTATGACTTGACCCAGAGATGCCAACATTTACATCCAGAAATCAGGGAGGTTTCACACAGGAATCAGGGAGATTTTTTAGAATTACATGCAACTCAATGGGGGAAAAACTTGCTTGAATCAGGGAGATTGTCATATTTGCTGGTTGAAATGGACAAAAATCCTTGAATTTTCAGGGAGCCTCCCTGAGAATCAGGGAGAGTTGGCATCTCTGCTTGACCTAGGAATAAACCCTGGCCTTTTGTGTGAAAGGCGAATGCTCTACCGCTAGAATTTCATGTAGACAATCAAGTTAAGAAAATTTAAAGCTGATTGATTCCAAGAAGGTTGGCTGCACCAAGAAGCTCAGAGCTGTTTGTAAGCTTAAGAATAGCAGTGCGGCTGATAATCTGTAAGCTGCATTTGGATTCATTAACCTCTAATGACAGTGTTCAAGAAAATATCAGCAGGAACCTAGATAGCTTGCATGTGTGAACTTTATGATCATTTACGAAATCTAAATAAACATGGCTGTGTTTATAATACCAATAATTATCTGCATTTCATTCTCAGTCTGGCTGCTAAAGTTGTACAATGTTCACAATGTTTATATGCAAACAGTGAATTCCAACTCTTACTGCATGAACACCAGTAATGTAATGTGTCTCAGTGGTGCAATGGAATTTTATAATTGTACAACTTGAAATAGGTTGTGAACAAATGTTTAAAACTTCTTGTATTAAAACATGATAACAAGATTCCAGATACTGTTAGAACATGGCAAATATTGAAGAAAGATTTTGCAGCACCATTTTATTTAGTTAGTTAGATTAATTTGTTTGAGTTAATTTGAATGTTATGTGCACTGATGCTCACATAAGGTTTAACAAAAGAGAACAGACTTTTTAATTATTTTGACTCTTTGTATGTAAGAACTTTTAAAAATTATTACACTGACATCCAGTCCATAGTTTTAAAAGTGATTTGTTGCATGAAACACAGTTTTTTTTAAAGGCCCAGTTCTCTCACTCCAAAGAGTACCAATTCTCCTAACCTTCTAACTGAAGCCCCTCCCACAATTGTATGGTTTGGCCCTTTAATCCAGCAATTTCAAATGGTGGGCGGTTAATGTTAATTTGGTTAGATAATGTTTTTTTGGCTCAGTTTCTACCCAATTGGTTTAAGTCAGGCCGGCTGGCTTGTTTTCCTATTGCTAATGCTGAGCACCAAACACAATGACAGTAGGATTTATTTTAAAGGGCCAAACCTCTCACCCCAAACTACAATTTTGGTAGGGGGGGTACAAAAATTCTCAACTGGCTCAGCTCTTTGATTGACAGCTAATTCAAACAACGCAGCATACCACAGCTTTTATTACACAGCATGAATGGTACTGAGAGTGTTTTGATTATATAAATTGAGTTTTTCTTTACTCACCTTGAAGCAATAAACTGAGATTGTATCAGGATGAGCAAGAATTTCAGACAATTGTGGGAGGGGCTTAAGTAAGAAGGTTAGGAGAATTGGTACTGTTTGGGGTGAGAGAACTGGGCCTTTAAGTCTCCAGTATGACCCAACCAGAAGTCAAACTCCAGACGTGCTGGCTGCAAGGTGGGTGCTCTAACCACTTGACAATGCAGTCCATTGTTGAGAGATTAATGTTAGGGTCAGCAAGCACTTAATAAGACCTATAGGAAGGGTTGTCACCAGACCATTTTGAGAGCCAGGTAAATTGTGATCACCTTCTGGGGGGAGAAGTCTAAGGGGTAGGGAGTGTCCACCTCCCCCTTTGACAAGTTATTGCAGGTTTGAGAGTGCTTACAAAAAACAAGGAATTACCACTCAATTTTAAAACAATCTAAGAATTTTATTCAGTTAGGGGAAGAAATTTGTGCTGAGTGGTGATGCTGAAACTGATGGTGAGTACCAGGTGGAGATTTTCAGAGCTGGGTAGCACCACCCAGCATAGTGACAACCCTGCCTATGGTAATGGATGACTTCAAGCTCCCACACTTCTTGAAAACAATCACTGGTACACAATGACAATAACACATGATGTTGATCTGTTAGGCCCATTTTTCTACAAATCCTGGGTGGCGTCCCCCTGATCTGTAATGTAGAACTTGGCCTGGTTACAATGAATTTTCATAATTTACAAGGCTCTTAATCATTGTGAATCTACCAGATGTACCATATCAAATATTTTAGAACAAGGTTCCCAATCTTTTACTCATGTTATACCACACATCACATAGCAGTAACAAATCACAACTCACAGTGGCACACCCTGAAAGAAAATCACAAAGTAACCGCAGCACTTGGTGTTACTAGTGTGACAGCAAGAGTTGTGCAATGACATGGTGCAGTGATTCCATTTGAATCACATAGTTGCCAACCAAAGGGTTTTCTTCATGCCTGGTTAAGTATGTGATCTCTATCAATACAGAGTTGCTGGATAAGTGATATTTCTCCTGTTTTTAATCAGGTAGTGACAGACTTAAATTAAATATGTGGGAAGTAGCTTGCCACCCCACAAAAAGTGCTTCCCTAGCCCATTTTGCCCCATTTTGGGCCTTACCAAATGTTCCAAAACCATGTTATAGTGAAAGAATGTCCCCCATTCAAGTAACTTACCAGTAGCCTCTGTGAGTTCCTTGGTTATGTTAAATCCTCTGTCAAGAAATTCTGCCACCTGAACGAAGTCGTCTTCCTTAAAGTTTCTAGAGGTGAGAGCTGGTGCACCTGTAAAATACAGAAGAAAAGTAAGAAACATTCTACATCAAGAGATGTTTATGAATATTAATGAGGTTTTAGAGGCAAGAGTTGATTCATACAAAGATTCTAATGGCTCTGCCTCTTCTTTTTCAGCATGAACCATTTTCTGTTTTGGGACAGTTCCACTACAAACTTTATGGATAGTTATTTTCATCAGATGGCACTGAGCAAACAAGAAATTTTTGGCAAAAAGCCTCTCCCAGATAGATGGAAATGGAACTTCCAGAACTTTCACCAAAGACAAAACAGAAGGTGGCACCCCATATTGCATGAGAAAATAAAGAGTTTTCTGTTCTATGTTCTTTGGGTTCTCCACAGGGATATACCTCTCCCTCCCCCCTCCCCCCCCCCAAAAAAAAAAAGTTGCTTCAAAGGTGTTTTCATTTTAATTCATTTCAAATTAAAAAGCAATATTGATCTGGGGTTGTCAACTAAAAATGCTACACTTTGCACAAAGGCCCTTTATATAGGTTTTTACACAATCTCATTGGCTCATCAAAAAACTGCATCATGGCTCTCCAATTCTGCCCAGCTGCCCACTGGTTCCCAATCTTGGTCAATTACTTCTATAGATTGTCCTCAGCCCTCATTGAATATTCAAGAATTTGATGAATTTAGTGTTGAACTTTGCTCTCACAAAACTTCTGGTATCATGACAATGTAAGAGAGTACAGATTTGCTAACAGATAGGACCTCTTACATTTGAGGAACAGAAAGTACTTTTCATAGAGAAAAGTACTCCATTCAAAGTGAACTTGTACTTTATACAAAATTACTTGACCTCCTGGAAAATTTTCCCATACCCTACCACCACTTGAAGCTCATCCTTTACACTTGTATGAATTTGTTTTTGTCTAACTTCTATCTCTTTGACTTCATACAAATGAGCTATCTATATTGACTCTATTGGACTTTGAAGCTGAAATCATTTTTTTCTATCCAATTAAAATGATCATTACATATTAATAAAGTGAATCATGAAGGTTCTTACCCAGTCTCATGCCACCAGGAACAAGGGCACTTTTATCACCAGGGCATGTATTTTTATTGGCAGTAATGGAAGCCATGTCCAGCACCTTCTCAGCCCTGGCTCCATCCATACCCTGGGGTCTAAGATTGACAAGGCACAAGTGATTATCTGTTCCCCCTTTAAAAAGAGAGAGAGAGAGAAAAAAAAAACACAGGATTACAGGAGATGGCCGTTGTGAGGTACGTAATTGACAGGAAAACAAACATGTTTCTCTAGCGTAATGCAATCGCACTGGCACAATCTGATATTCCTGGTTTCTTATTACATTCCTGGGTTAATGTTTGACATATTAGCAAATTTTGTTCATAAAAGGCAAGCACCATAAGCTTTGCAAACACAGGCGTGCAGAGGATCTGGTAGCTGTGAAGTTACATTTTGGAGGGCACTATGGCAAATATTAAAGGCATGTATCCTATAGACGAATCTGAACAGTGCTTGTGCGTAATGACTGTAGGCAGCCATTAGTGGGGTCCATCAGCCTTAAATAATCTTCATTTATTGTGTATATGAATTTCAAACCCTCATATTTAGTGAAATCGAGGGAATCAAGATACAATTCAGTAAACAACCATCCACAATACAGGTAAGCAAAGATATTGAAAGACTAATAGTATCGGACCCCAGTTATGGCCGTCTGAAATCAGACCATCACTTGCGGTCCAGATTTGTCTAAAGCAGGCTTCGACAAATTTGTTTTTCATTACTTGTCCATCGGGCTAGGGGTTCCCAAAGCCTACTTGTCCGCATGATATGCACTAGTCCATATCTAATTATCTAGTACTAGCCATTGAATTTCTATGCGAAGAAGACTTCTGTGCTTCTTGCCCGCCAGGCTACAACATTGAGAAGTTCACTTGTCCAGGTCATTTTTTTATCTGCCCTGGACTGTCGGGCCGGGGATTTGTCGAATCCTCTCCAAAGACCCTTTTTCAACCATCAGTTACAAAAGATTTTGGGATAGATCTTTGGTGTGCATAAATTTTGCTACATTATAATGCCATTAACAAAAATGATGGATGCCAAAACCCTATCTCACAATTGTTTGTAATTGCTGTTTGGAAAAGAGTCTGCTGCTGTAAGTTACTTTGAGTCCTGGAGTAAGATATTTATTAACCGGATCCATGTCAAAGATGAAACTAGCCAAATGATTTTTTATCTTCTGATTTCAAGTCAGTGCAACATAATAACAACAGTCATGGAATAACTGTTAAAAGAATGATTACGTAGCCTCTGTGGCTACGTGAATGGAATCGTATTTCACATCAGCACATCATTTAGGAAGGCAAACTACTCCCAAACAGACCATATTTTACATTGCGCAAAAGAAAGTAATCCTTTTCACTACGCGAACTCCATTGAGCGTATGAATTAAAGGCAGAAGAATCCTGCTGCATCCGTTAAGTCGCCATTGACGATGTTTTACCAGGATCACTCAGCTTCCAAATGTTCTGGTGCAAACAGAACTATTAAAAGTTCGAAGATATTTTAGAAATCTGAAGAAATATAGCAAAGAAACCTGAAAATCTTTGTAAAGTTTCCTACTGCCACATATATAGTCTCCATAAATAATCACAATTAGATGTTAAGCTTTGCTTTTGGGGAGAAAAAACCCACGATTTGGGCCACATGCACTGGCGTACTGGAATTAGAAAATGTCGTTCTACGAGACGGTGGTGGTCTTGTATTTTCATCGGCCTATCCTTATATCACGTACTGTATAACACATCATTGACATGTATAATTGACTTGATACGTCAAACAAACGCACATCTTGTTCATTACTTGTGTTTACAACTCAGGCCTCGTACGCGAGGTCTAGGTTTGCATAACTTTGCAATGAACGTACAGCCTACTTATACTAGACAGAGGGCTGAAAAAAAAACTAGACAGAGGGCCGTAGGGTCAATTTCTGTCTAGATATAGACTTTCGTGACCACCATTTCGGGGGGAGGCCGAAACTACAAAATGATGGCCAAAGATGCTCAGAGTAACCAAAATTTTTTCACAAGCACAAATGTTGCACTTTAGCGAGAATTATAAAATCAAAGTCAGAATTTTTCTGAATGTCTAAAACATGTTGCAAGTCTTAGTATATTTTGTACACCGTCAGCTATTGCTGTTACAGATAGTGTAGCGGTATGCATTGGCACTTCCAATTTTACGACCCGGGATCGATTCCCACTGTATGCTTTTGCCGGCTTTTTTTTGGTGTAAATTTTCAGATCAATTTTTGGCAAGTATAAGTGTGACGTTAGTTCATATAATTGGACTGCAGATATCTGTAAATAATATATTCTTTTCTGTAACGTATCATGTATATATTTTTAAGGATGAAATAAATTTCTTCCAACAAAAAAAAAAGGAAATAATAATAATAATTACAGTTATATTATAATAGGCATGTCAACCCCTTCAGATAGGCCTACTTGTGTTCTTGTTCTATAATGAAAACAAAAATCACATTTGAGATCTCCATTGCAAGCATAGCTCACCATATGTATATCTGTGCACATAGCCTGCTTAGTACCCTGCATGCCCATGATGATCCCTCTAGTTCGTCAAAACTTCCAAGACGATTTGCTCTCCTCAGCTTAGATCCAGACCAATGATGGATCCATTGTGGGTGAGGCACAGGGGGTTCTCCCTAGAATTTTCAAAGGCAAGTCAACAGCCCACATTTTTCTGGTTCTAAGTTTCTAAAACTAAAATTTTCCTCTGCTATTTTACTAAGTGCCCAAATTGCTTCAAAGCTGCTTACGTTTGCACTGACTTAGGCAATATTCAGAATTTTCCACACCGTTAGAGGGAGGCCCCTTGGGACGACCATTCCTCACAGCAGCTACTTGCATGTCTCAGATATGCGTGAGCTTCCTTTCACATATTGCGCAACCAAGAAATTCTGAGTCTCCAATTTTCGAGGATATAAGGGCGAGATGATCAGTTTCAAGTTTGGTTTCGCCGAATGGCCCTTTGCTAGAGCGTCAGGAGGACTTTGGAAAAAGTAAGATCGTGATGATCAGTGGTGCATGTTTGGCATTGTGTTTGTGATCCGTCAGGGTGTTTGTTTACCTTTGGGGTTCTTTAATTTCTTAATGCATCCTTCCATACGTACTTAAAAAAGGGTGTGCTTCATCAGTGGCTATTCACACTCAGAGAAACACAAGAGCATGTTGTCTTTCAACTTTGTGTGCTACAGGGTACACATTGTGGAACTTGTTGCGTAATGTAGTTAGGCCTACAATCGCGCCAAAAGAAATGAAACAAAATCCCTTCGTAGCAGATGTTTCATTGCCCTTTATCAATCTCACATGACAGAGGCTGTCCCCCTATAACCCTCTTCAATGTTGGTTGGGAAAAAACTGACCAGTCCTGAGTGTAACAACATTGACACGGGGGAAAGGGGTTTGTTTCATTTGGCAGCGATTGTAGGTTTGTTTCGTAATCTGTTGTGGCTTTGTTCGGTGTGTCTGTTTTCACAGTGTCATTTTATGAGCATGTAAAAAGCATCATACAACTTTCATTGATACAGCTGCATGAGACACTCGATATCAACGAAGGTCGAGAGGTTGGTCAGTACAGTTTTGTAAATTGTGAGCTCATTTCAGGGAGCAAAACCCCTTCGGGAGTAAACGAATTGTAAGGAAGGCTACGTTGGACTTGCATGCAAGTCTTCAGTTCTAGTTTAACTTGTATCAGGTGTAAAAGGTAATCAGGCAGAGAAGGTTGATGGTTCAAAAAGTACAAAGGAAAGTTTCCTCATGAAATAACACTGTCATTATGAAGAGGGAAACCTCAAAAAGAATAGTCTATAACCAAATTTATGTTTGATATGTTAAGACAAAGAAAATATCCTAAGCAGAAAATGCATCAACTTCAATTGCTCATATCACTACAACCAAACATGGGAAATAAACAAACAATTTACTAGAATGCTTAGAATATATTTCCCCCTTAACATATCAAACACAAATTTGGTTCTGGACTATTCTTTAAAAGAGAACAAGGAATAATTTTCATTGCTCACCAGAAACTAGTGTGTACTTTCTCCTTATTAGCTCCTCGGCCATAGCTTTGGCATTCTTTACTGTCTGGAACTGGTACTCTTTAAAGTAAGGAGTCATGGCCTAAACAATGACAAAGACACAAAAATGATAATTTCTGTAAAGATTCTAGGCAACTTATTCAAGTAATCAAAAGCTTAAAATGACTCCAGTCAAGGGAGTCTAGACTTTTAACCAAGTAGCTCTTATTTGGACACAGACAGAACAAAAATTGTAATTTATGCTACTACTTTAAAACCCACTAGATCAAAGGAAGATAACCAGTGTAATTGGCTAAGAGCCATCATTCCTTTCTTTACTCATGGCCCAGTTCAATATCATTCCTGGAACAGCATATCATTTAATTGTAATACTCCTGAAACAAGTGACTCTTAAAAACAATACTTTGATAAGTAGGCCTGTCATGCCAAGAGTTCAAAAGGTGATGCTGTAGAACTAGAAATGACTGTTAAACTGAAATTCATTTAGCCCCTCCCCCAACAAGCAATGATATTCAAGTAAGGTGAAGAGGCAAAGGTCTAATTTTTTTGACAACAAGAAGACAAGTTTCCTCACATTTACAGAAATAGCCAGATGTTAATTCTTGTTGATGGCATAAACGTCATTTTAAAGGAATGTACCTCCATCCAAATAACAGCTCTCTGTTTTGACCATGTGACCAAATAATTACACTTATCTTTGAAAGAGTAAAATTTATTCATTTATGCAGAAACTTTCTATGAGAGATACAAACAGGGTACATAATAAACGGAGGAGGCATTTCTTGCTTCATGTTTATAAACCAAACTTTTTAACAGTCCCAATAGAATATATTGCAAACACATTGCATATACATGTTGTCCTCTGATACCATGACAGCACGTGCATTCATGCCATGCTAAATGGCACTCTAGTATAACAGGTGAATGAAAAAGCTTTTGGTTTTACTTCTCAAGCACTCATTCCATTTAGATATCCACTAATAATGACAATACATGCACAAAGGTTATTGCCATTTTATGTTTCACCTTTAGCAGCAATGGAATAATTATATGAAGAATTTTATCAAATAACTCAACCAGACAGTTTAACTAGAATGTGACATGACTTGTTTGAATGCCAGCTAGTCGATCAGATGAGGTTTAACAACATATAATGTACAATATGATTGTACAGACCACCTTACCACACTCCTCATAACAATGAAAACAGAATATTAACAAAAGGTAAATATTGCCTTCACACAATTTTTTTTTACCCAACAATCACAGATGCAGAATGATTTGTAGTAATTTCAAAATAAGGCAGTATGCTGACTCTGCTTCCAAGAAATTAAGTAACCAAAAGAAACTCAAGCATTTGTTGCTCCAGAATAATTTCATTGTCCAAACTTTCAAAAACACCCATTGAGAAATTTTGAGCTTGTATTAATGCATAGTATTTTTAGGTGGTTAAGCCACCATTTAGATTTATTTGGTCAGACTGAATGCCTTCATAATAATTAAAGAAATATTCTTTTAAAATGTTATATTTTCCTTATAAAACATGTTTCAAAGCTACTGCTCTCACATCTCACAGAAAAAATAACCTTTACCTGTTTCAAGGCTACAGCAACACCAGCAATAGCATGATTATGTGGACCGCCTTGCAAGGCAGGGAAGACAGCCCCATCTACTTTCTTTTCCAGGTCATACATGATGTCCTTTCCTTTCTTATCTACACCCTTTTTGCCTCTTCGGAAGAAGATCATGCCAGATCTACATAACAAAAGAGGTAAAAATATAACTGAAACAAAAATATTGATACCTTTTAATTAGTCTGCAGTATGATGCACCTAATCATTACAGTGCCTATTACATCTTTGATTACTGCAGACTGGTTTCCAGAGTAAAATTTGTTGTTCAGAAACCCAAAGGATGGGGGGGGGGGGGCTTAGGGCACTCATGCACCCCCAGTGAAACAAGTAGAGGGCTCCCACTATTGGCCAAATGTTCAAAGAAATAAGGACCTCAGGAAAGTTTAGAGGTATATACTGAACATATTCTTGGTAAGTCTAATGCACATGCCAGAAAGAGACTTAAAAACTGCACTTTCAGGCTATCTGGGAGGTTTGAAAAGCCAAAAATTTTCTATGTCCCAGCCAATTGTGGTGCTCCCCTTCCTCAAGAAATACATGCTTCATTTCAATGGAAGTTTCACTGAATAATGTCAATTCAGTTCCTCTTTTACACGTGAAAATTACATTTTTGCTTAAATTTGAAGCATTTGCTCAATTGATTCAATCTTGATCAGCGATTAGCATTGTTATACATTTTCAACAATAACATTAGGAAATGATGACTTCCTCCTCATGAATGGCATTTCTCCAAGTTTAATGGAGAAGTTTCTTTCTAAATTTTCATTTTTTTAGTTATTTTACATAATTACAGCTTCCCCTTCTCCTAGAATCATATAAGTTCTGCACATAAACAAAATTTTGTTGAAAGAAGCAGAAGAAAAATGGCAAGAAATTACAGGGTAAATATTTAATAGTCAACCCTTATTGCTATCCCTGCTACATTCAATAGAACAATTCCAAGGAAGCATAAATTACAAAGGATTGTGGGATACAATGTTTGTGTACATCTTTCTTTGCCAAAGGAAAATGCCATTGACATAGATGATGTGTGCAAAACCTCTGTCCCACAATCCTTTGTAATTCACCTTTGAAAAGGGTCTCTTATAAAATGTTACACACACATGCAGACAAAATCGCACTTACCTTGGACCACGAAGGGTCTTATGAGTTGTTGTAGTGACCAAATCTGAGTGTTCAAATGGGGTAGGGAGAGCCCCAGCAGCTACCAAACCACTAATGTGTGCAATATCAGAGAGCAGGTAAGCACCAACTTCATCACATACCTGTGAAATAACAAAGAAAGAAATGAGAGTATCATAAAACAAACAATTTAAGGGTTATCTTGTCAAGTTTTCAGTTTTCTAAAGAAGGTACACTGACAGAAACATACATATTAGGTTTGGGCAGGAAATGTGACTCCTCTTTAGAGTCCTGCCTATTCCAGGAATCAAATACAAGTGACTCTGTTTAGGGGGAGCACCAGGATATGTTGACACGGAAGAAGGATGATTTAAGTGCACCCTTTCTTCTTTTTCCCTTACTTTTGTACTCTTCACTTTTTCTTGCAAATATCGGTAGACAGTTGTCACCTCTCCTCCCCTTCTGACAGTACCAATGATTTCAATAATAATTTTGACATTGGCTTTGAGCAAGTTAGTCACTGTGTCAAAACATGGCCTCCCCACCACCCCCAAGGCCAGCCGAAGGCACTGTTAAGCAGTCACAAACAATAGACAACCTTAGCAACACCTAGCTAGCTTGTGCAGTGGCTGGGGTACTGTTATATTCGGTCACAATATGCATCGTTGATTTCAACTACAGAGAAGTGGCCAGGAGGCTGCTGCCGCCTCCGTTGCCTGCAGCGTAACATTGAAAATTGTGGTGTGCTCTAGAAACCATTTGCTTGAGAGAAATGAAAGTTACAACCCCCAAAAGGCAAACATTAATCTTCACAAGTTAAAAGGAATAAGTCTTCATGGACAAATTACTATGAAATTGCATGCTTTGTTTCACCTGCCATCTTGTTGCAATTTTTCAATAGTTTGCGGGGTTATAAACATTGGTGGCCCTCTTCTTCTGAGACAAGATCCTGCCACAGAATGCAATCAAGTATGGGGTTGGCCAATGTTACATCACTTATACTCTTGGAAACAAACAATGTATTGGAGTGGAGTACAGTTAGATGAAGTTTTATGGCTCAGTTTAATTTTACTTAAAATTGGTATAAGTCCAGCCAGTCACAGCCTTTTCTCCTGCTGTGGCTCACTAGATTGTTTTGCCTACTCCGTTGGTCTCACCACTTGACCACGCAGCCAGTGTTGGAATTAAAACAAACCTATTCTTTACTACAGTACTGTAAATACAGGGATCCATCACACTCTCAAGGATGTTGTATCAAGTGTTTGCATATGGTCATTTCTGTCAGTAATTGTTTTTCTTTTCACTCCAAAGTAGCTGGGAATGAAAACACTCAGGTTACAGACTGACCTGGTCAATCTACTCCACATTAATCACATTATTCATATTTGGGTGGAGAAGGTAACCTGACTCTTCTTTAGAGTCCTGATGGGGCTCAAAATATGGGGGAAAATAACACCCTTCTAAATTGAAGGATACTCATCAAAAGTTTGATGTGAAGGTCAGAAACCTCAAAGGCGTCAAGATCCTAGATGAGAAGAAAGGGCAAGGCTCCAGAAGAATCCAAAATCCGAGAAAATTTAACTAGCAAAAAACACACGAGGTACATTGTTCCGATGACAATAAAGCAAGGAAGGTTCAAGGGTTAATTTGCGCACGCCCTCTGTAGGACTTATTTCGTAAGTACATCTTCTGGGATAGATGGAGCTGTTCATGTGTGTGAGAGATGAGGTAAGTAGGAGTCACATAGATTCTCACCCTTCTAAAATTGCTTTGCTGAGTTCAGTCTGAACATATGCATATTCATGACCTGGATACAATCATGCATGTCTTGTTGGCAGAGAAACAGTGCAGGTATTTTCTGCAATCACGTTTTCTTTGCAGAATGAATTGAGAGCTGGAATATCGGAATTCCTGCGAACCTGAGTACCAACATTGGTGGTGGGCTACACGAAGAACACATTGGATTTACTGTACCACAAGACTAACAAAATTTCAAATATACACACCTGTCGGAATATATTGTATTCAAGCTTGCGTGAGTATGCACTGTAGCCTGCTATTATCAGCTTTGGACGAAACAGGCGAGCAGTTTCGTGTAGTTTGTCATAATCGATGAGGCCAGTCTCAATCTGAAACAAACAATAAAAAAATGGGTTTTAGGAAACTATTTTGTTCTCATTCTAATTCTTCATGATACAGTACACTTTGATAGGGAGAAAGAAATCTACCATACATGAATTAAACAACATGGAATTATTTCTCTAAAGCTAGCCTCACACTAACACGACTTTGAAGATCGCAACTCAACTCAATTGTAAGATCTCCTACAGTCATGTAACGTGCATGAGTTTATGACTAGGATTGGGAGTTGTAAGAACAGTGTTCTAAGATGCACCAACGTCACTCGGAGAGAACCAACATGTTGGTTCTTCCTGACTGAAATTGGTGCAACTTAAAACTGGTTTTAACATTGCCAATCACAGTTGTTGCGAGGATCAAGTTGGGTTGCAATGTGTGCTAAGTCGTGTAATGTGCCCCTAGCTTAAGGTTTGACACAATTTAACAAACAACTACCAAAGGTTCAAGAGAAAAAAGTGTAGAGAAAGAATCTTACTGATTGTTCCAAATGCTATGAGAATAGAAATATCTTATTCTAATATACCATTGGAGACTGACTTGGGTAGTTTTGGCCATGATGTTGGTCATTAACATACATGAAACATAGACAGCGAGGTTTAAAGATCACCATTTTAAGAGTCTTTGCAGCACAGAATTGTGTGTCACAGTGTGGGATCACAAACCGAGCTCAGAACATAGTGTAACACATTCCCTTGTTTTCTACCTATCTAGGTGTCTAGCCGACTTGAACGAAAATAGGGGCCACAGTCCTACTTTATGGCAGATTAAAATGCAAATTTTTACACCAAAAAGACAATTTAGACACAATCCATTGCACAAAACCACACTTGAGATCCCCACTTATATTATGGATGGATTAAGAAAGAATGGTTTCACAAAATTTTCATGTGAACTCAAATTTTTAATGTGTTGTAGGTGCGGAATAAGTTTGTTTATCTCAATGATTTGGAGGATGTGCACATGCAAACTTGCTTATTGACAGATGTGTCAATCCCTGTCTTTGAAATTTATTTTACAGCTAATTTCACCCAAGACAACAGTAAACACAAAGCCTACAAGAGTGTACCTCACAAATAACAGTCAAGGAATATTCCACTTTTTGAAGGAACAGAGTTCGCATAGGACAGCTGGACCAACTTTCTAAACTCCCATGCAAGGTGTGTGCATGGTGTTATCATTTTTTACACCAAACCTTGCCTGGACAGCAAATGTTATTGCTGCCTTGGTGATGATGGAATATTACACTCTTTGAAGGAATGCAGTTTTCACAGTATAGTTGGACCACATGTTTGCACATGATGCCATCATTTCTTACACAATACTTTGCCTAGTTAGCAAAAAGTTACAGTATTGCTACTAAATCCCAGTGCAAAGTTTTATTTTCTTTTTATCTTTGACCTTTGACACTTTGCTACTTATGGGCAGAGCTACTGTACTAACATCTCAGAATTGCAAATAGTGTGGAGAGTGGGAACATGGATGAAGTGCACAGAGAGCCCAAAGCCAATTATGGGTGAAGTCCTGGGACTCACTTCAGGACCCAGGGGCAAAGCCCAGGACAGAGGGAATGCCAGATGGTAAAGCCCCAAGAAGCTACTGGCTTCTATGAGCAGTAGGTGTTCTTGAGGCTTCAGGTGGGAGAGTTGGGAGCTTGGTGGTACTTACATTGTAAGGTAGTGTACTGTACTTTAATACATTGTAGGGCACAAGGGTACTTACACTGAAGGGTACATTTACATTACAGGGAACTTACATTGTAGTGTTCTTACACTGTAGGGTACTTACATTAAGCCTGTATGGCATGGACTCGAAGTAGATAGATGTAGCTGACACACGTTTTGTATCCGTCATGAATCCATGGGTGAGACTGGAAAAGAAATAAAATACTGTACTTAATGAGAGAACAAATGAAGGGAATTTCCAGTGTAAATTTGTACCATAGAATCTGAAATATGAAAATCACATCATCACCTTCTACCTGAAAGCCTATAATTCTGTTGCAACAATATGAAGAAATTGAATAATACTTTGAATAAACCAGATGAGAAATTTAGTACTTCCAGTGGGTCGCAGGCCAACATGGTATCTGTTTGCCTATGTGTGCATGGCTAGAGTAAACTTGCCTTTTAAGGGAAATACAGTACTGCATTTGAAATGTTCCAACATAGCATTCAAAGAAAAAGACAGCTCAAGATAGCTCAAGACATCATCAAACCATTTATTGTCAACCATACACCCCATCAATAGCTGAATTTCAATCTGAGGGAAACTTATCTTTTGAAAAGAAGACCAGAATACTGCATTATTTTTAATTATTTATCACTCTGTGTCAATAAATATTGGTTTGAAAAGGATGAAATTTTCTTGTAGAACAAATGCAATATTTCCCTTCAAGCAAAAATGAACTTACAGTAGGGAGAATTTAAATGTGCATACTCTGATTTCTGACATTTCACATCCCACTGGGAAAGGTAAACACAACTTTACCTATTAATTTATTTCTTTTGCATACATTTACAGGCCTTGAGTTCTTGATTTTCCAAGTGTGTTACAAACCACACTCCTTGGAAAAATCAAGGAGTGTGGTAGGCATGCTGTTTTATTTTGAACAGTAAACTTTAATAGATTTATATTAGCTCCAAATCTTCATCTAGGTGTGCAAAATATCAAACTCCTCACAGCAATTTTAGGTGAGTAATGGTGTACAATTGCACCAGCACCGCTCAAAATTCATGGCCTGCATTTATTTTTCTGAAAAGTTTTATCAAAGTTTCATACTGTACAGGTACTTAGTGTTATGTACTGTAGTATGGTGCACTCTCCATGGCCTTTAGCAGACGCTATCTTGTTGTTTACGAGCAACTCACCCTTCCTTTTGTTCTAGATTCCCAGGGCCCTTGCTGTTTCCTGTCACGTGTTACCGGTGGACGTGACATATTACATCGCCCTAGTTCCACGTGCACACTGTAACCCATATTTTCAAGGTGTGGCCAATTTCTCCCTTTGCAGCCTCCTCATTGGTCATCTACAGTATATCATTACATTCATTTGCATTAGTGCGTATCTCGCACGAGGTTTCCAAGACCGAGCCTGCGAGCAGGACACTCGTGCATCAGACTTCAGACGAGGAGCACTTGAGTAACCTGCATATATTTGATTAATATTAGACCGGCCGAATAAATTGAACTTGATCTTTTTTGCAACTCAATCAACGAATAAAATCATTCCAAATCAACTGGAACTCTCTGAATCATTTTTGTCTGGAGCTACACCTCAAGATCCCGTACGACAACAACTTATTATCTGACATTAGCACCTTTGCTATGTAGAGAGAATAAAATTTGGAAACACAAGTTCAGTAGGCTTTTTAGCATACTGTAGCCTGTCTGGTACAGTGCCATGCATACTACCCCATATAAGTACAGGTAATTTGGATAAAATGTACGTATCAATTGTAAGTTGAAACCATGTGTTCCCCAGAAAAGGTCGAACAGTGTTGTTATTGTAGGAGCATGAAAAATTTTGTGAACTGATGCACCCCTACAGTGCAGTATGTCACACATTTGACCTTACATTTCATAGACTGCGATGCACATTATTTGTAGAATGTGAACCAGCTATGATGCTACAGGTACTGTACAGCAGGTTTCAGAGAAGTTTGACACACCCCTGTGACACAAGTCAGAACAAACTAGACACACATTTGGCTCACTACTACCCAGGGTGTCTGAGGGTAAATCACACAATGGATAAGTGCATACTGTAAGAACTTAAGTGCTCTATGACTCATGACAAGAAGAAGTTCAAAGTATAAAATCTGCAAAGAATGAACACTGCAGAATTATTGCAAACATCCTGGATGTTGAATATCCACCACAAACTTTTGTCAAATGTAACTACAAAGATATTTGGCTCTACTAGACAAGCTGCACAACACACCATGATAGTTAACATAGAGCATTTGTGACAGACCGGTAAATCCTCTTATTTGGATACCTAAAAATAACTGACAATAATTTATTGACATTGTGAGATATTTATTTACATTATATGCAGTTGTTTATTTCATGGAACTCAAGGTGCATAATGTTTGTAAGCAAATGCTGTGGGAATAAAATTTTGTTCCACCAGTACACAATAGAGGCTTTGCAATTACGTCACAGATCAAACATGCCAAATACAAGTTTGTGGCTTTGTGCTGAAAGCACTGCACATAGAGTGTACGCTGTATTAAAGTATGTGCCATTTGTGCATTCACCGAGCAAGCATGCCAAGTGTGGTCTCCTACTGTATAAGGGTTGGGAGGTACCATGAAAATATTGGTACTGGTACTGTACTGTAAATCTCACAGAACCGGTATTGCGGCAACACCGGTTCTCAAATCTCGGATAGGAAAGTCAGGTGGGAAGGAACCTAAACTGTGCACAGCACCCCTGTAATCCTGTACTTTGATGCAGCTGGGCATATGATTGCATTATGACTGAGCGGAAACCTCTGCTTTGACTTTTGTTTACCACATTTCTTTTAATACAGTCATGCACAACTGTAATTCAAACTCCTGTTTCCTATCTTGACCTTTCCAGGGTAATTTTTTTGAGAACAGGTACTGTATGTAGTTACATGTACTCCAACAAGGAGAATATTATGGCGACATATGGAAAGCCTCTATAGGGATTATTATGAAAAAACTTGCTGGTTTTGTTTAGTACATGTAAAGTTACAAACAGTATTTTGACAGTACTTAGTTACAGTACATAGATACAAAACCTAATTTTTTCATGGAAAAGTTTAGAAATCATCAAGTACAGTACACTATAGGACTACTATATATCAATGTAGTTTAAATGCAAGTTCTACATCATTCTGAAAATGGACATACTGTAATATGGGCTTTTCTTCTAAAAAGTTAGGTGAAAAGGCATACTATTAAGTAGCATATTTATTACAAATGAAAGCTAATTCTGCACTTCTGAGATCAACTTTGAAAAACTTGAATATATATATGGGGAGTATTATTTTGACAAGCAGCTGAAAGCTAGGATTTAATTAAGTATAACGCAATTTTTATCAATTTTAAGACACCCTGTGATCCACAGGCAGTACTGTAATTTGCCAAATGTAGATAAGGTTCGTCCAAGTTATGATGCAGGGGTGTGTAAAAGTTCTACAAATTTTGATAAATTTGGCACATTTTGTAAGCAGTAACGTCCTCATTAATTTGTTACCTCCAGGACAGTTTGAATTGTGAGGAAGCTCCTCTGAGCATGAATTGAGAATTTTAGGTAGCAATTCCATGGGATGACCATGGAAGTACAGCACCATTGCATAGCAGGAAATTCAAATCTGCATAAAACTATGGTTACCCAACTCATGAATTAAAAGAAATAAGAAAATAACGAAAAGGATGGCTGAAAGTTTGAGGGAAATTGTCTTAAGCACCATTGGCGTTACTGTACATCATTATAGAAATAATACCAGGTCCTAAAGTACTGTTAATCTAACTAACCAAATGATTTCAGAAGTTAATCAATGTAAAGCCTATCAAAGAATTAAAATTTTATAAGTGATGGCAGAATGAGATATATGACCAAGACATAATGTCGGTAAGATTGATGGTACCAGTGGTACCAACTTCACTAGGGATTTCGTGGTAGTTTCAATTGGGATCAGCATTGTGCATGGACCTGGAAAATTTGGAGGGGACTTTTTACAAGAATCTGGCAGTGAAGCAAGGGTGAGAAATTATTGGGGTCCATCAGCCTTAATTTTGGTAGATCATTTTGATTCCCATTACCACAGATGGCTGCAAACAACCCCAAATGCCTTAATCCCTTAATAATCAGATTAAGTTTGGGTTTTGAATGGTACAGGTACTGTAGATAAAAGAAGTGACAAGATGGACCTCACAAATGGGAGCCAAACCTAAAGGTCACAAAGTAACCAGATTTGTGTGTACAAAAGTTTCTCTGAATGTAGAGACTGCATGGATTCTAAAGCAGAAGACAGTAAAGTTGCCAAATAAGACCCTGATTAACCACTTCAATTTTGGGTGATGCTTGGAATGTGGCAAACTGGTAATATTATCATAAATTCTAACCCTATTTTAGTCCTCTCCCTGCCCACCCTCTGCAAAGCCGTTGTGGTAACAGAAGTAAATTACAATTGACAAGTGCTTTAAAGTTTTCATGCTATATAATATATATTTTGGAATTTTTTAATTTGAGGAACTCTTGAAGTTTAGATACATGTATCTCAAAGGACACCCAAGCCTCGATTTTCAGAAAAATTTGTGGTTGTCCTTGGGCAACCAATTCCATATTTTTAGTTGTCCTAAAGAAAATTTGGCTTTCCAAAACATTTTGTGTCCAAAACATTTTTGGACCAATTACAGCACAAAACAGTAATTGTGTTTACGTATAATTGGTCTGGAAGAATTAAAAGATAAAATTTTTGCAAGACAAAGACACTTGAAGTGTGAAACTATGATGGAAAATTTTGCAAAAAGTTGATCAGTCAGCATATACAGCATACTTCTTCATTCAGATAAAAGCAAGCTGCTGGAATATAATTCTTTGTGAGAGAAAAATGGTTGTCCATCGGACAACCAACTTCCAACTTTTGGTTGTCCCTATGGAATTTTAGTTGTCCTGGACAATCGGACAACCAAGAAAATCGAGCCGTGACACCATGGCCAGTCACTGTCAACATGGAGGTCATGAAGGCAAACTTGGTCTTGAAAGATTCTGAATTTTAAGGACACCATGGCCATTGTCAAAAAAAAGCAGCTGGAAGTCACCAAAAGATAATGTTGAGAGAGTAATTGCTCTGCTAGCAATAACCAAAACAATTTTGCAGCTTACCGATGGGAGCACGTAGGGTACTACAGAAGACTATCATGATTCTGAGCTAACCAAATGGCTTAAAACATCTTCAAAGAACCTATCTGCCTACTTCACCATAATGTCAGAACCTTTCAATTAGTTTCAGTTTAGCTAGGTACAGTATTTAATATATTAGTATTGACATGCAAAACTTACTGTCCTCCATGGGGTAGGTCAAGTCCCATTATTCTGTCATGTGGGTTAAGGACACCTGTATAGACAGCAAAATTTGCAGGAGACCCTGAATAAGGCTGAACATTGACTCCCCAGTTGTCTGGGCTGACACTGAATGCTTCCAAGGCTCTGCTCTGACAAAGTCTCTCAATCCTGTCGATAACTTCATTTCCCCCATAATATCTACAAAAAAAAAAAAAAAAAAAAAAGAAGAAGCTAGATAAACAAGTGAAATACAAAACTAGAAAGCCAACAGGCTTAGTGATTCCTTGCCATATGATACATCATAGCAAACATGGATGCAAACATGACATGCATGAGACCCATACAATTATCCTACTTAATTGAGATATCATACTAGTAAGGCCAAAACCTTTTGACCTCATGTGACCCAAAATGACCTTTCGACCCCATTTAAAACAACAGTGATCACCACACCAACACGTCCATCAACATGAGCAATTCAAAAGCTTAGTACAGTTGGAGTATGGAAGTACTACCTCCATGGTATGAGATCCCTCACAGTTATCCCCCTAAAAATATTATGTCTACAAGGTTTGATCTTATGTCACCCCAAACCTTTGATCTGCACAAACAAGAGGAATTTCTCACACAGCTTTAATATGCCAGAAAACTATGTTCTGTCTCATTACTTGATAAAGCAGATTTTGAAAACCATTTTAATCAAAAGTTTGGTCAATGGGGACAGCTCTCCATTCTGAAGTCTCTATGTTCCGATGCCACTATGTTTCGAAAAGTCTGCATTGAGGTTAGTGTTAAAACAAGCCCTCATCCAAACACCCTCCTACATGCATCAAATACTGTGCATGGTCTCACATACCCCGTGCTCGAGGCAACACCATGCCCTTGAGGTAGCACCGTGTTACCTCGCGCTGGAGTAACATGGGATTGCGGGTTAACACGGGGTCTGTGTTTAAATTTCGATCCACCTCAAATTGCAGGGTTAAGCAGTTTTAAACACCGTGTTTGTTTAAATCAAGCAAGGTCACAGGTATTTATGGCACTGATGACAGGTATTTTCTTACATTTTACTGTAATCTGTATGTGAAATATTTGACCTTGTGGTACGTGAGAACACAGACTGGAAAACATGGGGTTATCCTGAGGTTTTGTCTGATTGTAAACATGAGGTAACACTGGGTAATGGGGGGTACGTGAGACCAGGCCTAAAGAGACATCTGATCAGAGATGTGTAACCTTGGCTATTCGTGGTGGCAATTTTTGCTTTATGGGGAAAATGCCCTACCCATTGTCTATGGTATCCTTGCAAATTAACAGAAGCTGATATCCCTATTAATCCATAATTTAACAAGACTTTTAATTTGCCTTTTGTCTACTTATACTGTAGGAACAGCATAACACACAGTACAAGTTTTCCTTGTTTGATACACAGTGTACAACATTATGCTTGCTCTTATTACCTGAACTACTTTTAAACGACAGCAGCAATGCAAAAAAAAATCTTAATACTTTTGAAAAGTGTCATTAAGGGTAATCTTGAAGCAATGGTTCTATGCATTAAGCTTAATGATACACTGCGGTTATCCAGATATTTGCAGAGATGAGGCAAGTAGTATGCTGATACATTTTATGCTATCAAAAATTCAAAACATTCTCTAGAATGAAACTAAGTCATAAATAATCACTGTAGAGCATATTGAAACTGTAAAGCAGAAGCACCAATCTAGATAGACACCAATGCTTAAAGTTGTGTTCAACAAAAATCCTAATACAAATGCACTATTTGTTCAATTGCGTCACCTTCTATGTAAAGGACACTATTTCTAAAGGGTGTCAAGCTACAGTATTTCTAAGATGACTTTCAGTTTAGAAACTTGATCAAGTGTACATGAACTTCTCCATCTCCAGACAATGGCTAGGCAAACAACTTTTATTTGTGGTCAGATGAGACAAGATAATGTGGACAGTTATTTTATGCTTGATTTTGCAGAGGTGTGACTTTCATGAAGGTCTGACATTTTGACCACAAATAGAGTACTAAATGCCTGCAGGGAATGGCAGGAAATAGGAGTATATACAAACAATGGGCTTTCATGGTTGTTATGTACTGAGATCAAAATAAGCTTTCTTCAGAGGGTTTATAAGAGTCAATTAACACCACTTATACAGTAAAAAGCTCAAGTCAATTGAGCTGTATGTTTGTATGAGGCAATCCTTCAGGACAGTGTGGGGATAACTGGCAGTCACCTGTGAAAAATTATGCCAGATAACTGTGACCAAATGGCAAAGAATGGGTCAGTCACAATTTGATTCACTCTATTAGGCAATGACAGTTCATGTGCGCTGAAGGGTATTTGATACCAAATGATCAGTTTAGGTTCTTTCTTGTAAAACTAATTTACTGTGGTATATCTAATTAATCAATTCCCACTTCCAATTCATGCATGCTTGCATGCACATGTCCTCATGAGGACAGTAGGCACAAGGTTTGCCAAATATTAGCAATTTTTGCCACTAAATTTAATGTTTTCTTCAGGTTTTCTTTAAGGTTATTGAAAAAGCAATGTAAGTATGCTATAAAAGAGATTCTTGTGCATCACACAGAGTACTCTCTGTTCAAAGTTTACACTTACGAAGTTCCACATCAGTCATCTACTTAGTGTGCATAGAAGCATCTTCTAATATTTTCAGATTATGTCCCTAAATGACCCTTATACAGACTGTTTAACCTCACATGTTCCACATCAGTTTCATGAAAATCTGTTTACTTGTGGCTGCAAAATCAGCATACCCATGAGCATTGAAGCATGTATGCCAGCCTGGTGAACAGATTTTGCCTTTTAAGATTTTTATATTTTGCTCTGCCCACTTTTTCATGTATTAATACTTGGAATTTAATGTAACAACAGGGCACAATTTCATGCCAGAATCAACATACTGTACAGTAAATACCATGTGATGCGCCTTTTTGTGCACCTAAGATCTTCTTCCTATGAGTTTGCTTCAGTGCTTTACAAATACATTTTCAAAATTACCTCACTAAAGAATTTACATAGTGAAGTTAAAACTGTTCCAAAAAATTACCTATTACATTACCCGTGCCAAATTATTCTTACCCTTTCACCCTATTCACTCATGGATATAAACTTCCACAGTAATATACACTTTTGAGATGTAGTGTTTGCAAGGTTTAGATGTTTTGAACTCTGATGACCCCAAATGACCTTTGACATCCAATAAAAACAATAGGGGTCATCTACTCAATATGGACAATCCACTTGGTAAGTATGAGATTCCTGGCAGTTACCTTTCTTGACATTTGGTGTTTACAAGTTTTTGAGCTTTTCATCTCTGATGACCCCAAATGACCTTTGACCTCCACCAAAAACATTAGAGATCATCTAGTTAATATTGGCAATCCACATGGCATGTATGAGATCCCTCACATTTACCCTTCTTGAGATACAGTGTTTACAAGGTTTTGACCTTTTTTCTTCTGGTGACCCCAAATGACCTTTGACCTCCATCAAAAACAATAGGGACCATCTACTCAATATGGACAATTAGCATGTTAAGTATGAGATCGCTCACATTTTTCCTTCTGGAGATATCGTGTTTACAAGCAATTTCCAAGGTATTTACATTTTGACCTCTGGTGACCCCAAATGACCTTTGACCTCTACCAAAAAAATAGGGACCATCTACTCAATGTGGACAATCTACATGCCAAGTTTGAGATTCCCGGGGGTTACCCTTCTTGAGATATCATGTTTACAAGCAGGCGTCACACACACACATACACACACACACACACACACACGACATCACCATCGCATAGATTCCTTGCCTGCCTTCGGCAAGGAATCAAAAAAAGACATAAAAAGCATTCAAGAACATATCATTTGGTTTCCTGCCATTGCTTTCTACAAAGTGCACACAAGAATGATATTACTTACTCCACTAGGGCTGGGGTGTATGTGTTTGAACATAATGATGCTTTATGGGTCATTCCACGAGGTTGGGGCACATTGCATATATACACAGTACCTGGGAGAGATCACTTATTAAATATGATGTGAATACAGCATCAATTTAAGGGTGGTATAAAATGAATTGCAGTAACTGTTTGTTTTGTTGTATAATAGTACAATTGACACACTCCAATGAATTTTTAAGTTTTTCCCAATCTTTTGGTGGTGTCTCTTGAAAAATTGGTAAAAAATGTGTGACCTAAAATGTTGCACAAATTAGGTTCTTCCCATTCCTTTGACAAATGAAATTTTATTGTCCCTCATGCAAGCATTTGCAGAACACAGGTGACATAACAACTTGCTGTTAGTAGACAATGACAGGGGACCTGCCTTTCTTCGAAGTGTTGGAATCAAATTTGTCATCCCATGTAACACGTGGTGTCCACCTTCCATAACCTTCTTCACCGCCAAACTCATTCCAATAGTTAAAGAACAGCAAGTTACTACTGTAAACAAATAATCGAAGCTGTAGAGTCAAGCCATGTATTTAAAAAAATATCTATTACTGATGGACTTTTCATATGGTGTCCACATGTCAGATGTTACGTGGGTATAACAAAAATCCCAGATTTAATGCATTTCCCACATACTTCACACAAAGAATATAAATATGTGTACTAATAACTGCCACAGTCATATCAATGGATATTTGGTAATAATTTGAAGCACACAAATTGTGTAAGAGGCAAGTATGTTCATGGTGTCCACATGTTACATGGGTAGAGTTCTGTTACATGGGTACTACTTATTTTGCCACAAAAAAAATCATTTGGTGTCCCAATTCTGTTGTTTTTGGGGGGAATATACACAGAAGTAATAGTTTAAGAATTTTCTTATTCTGATCACATTGCCAAGGTAGATTATGACTAGTGCAGGCCAACCTGTTTGTAGTTGGGGTTCATAGGACATGGTGTCTTCGTTACATAGGTAATATTAGCACAGTATAACATATGAGGAAAAAATAAAATCAACATTGATGTCATTGTGTAATATCTATTTGTTGTAGTAGGACATTCTTCATTGTTAATTTATGTTTAGATGGATAATTAAGAAAAAAACAATGGTTTGCACCAAGTACAATGTATTCATAATTTGACACAAAAGTCACACTTTGTGCCCCAACCTCGTGGAATGACCCTTATACTACCTTGCAGAAGGGACACTGTCTTCTCAGCTCCTCAGCTTCCAAAACCACTACTGGACAAAGCAAACAGGACTGCATCCAATTTCAGAAACAAACTTCAAAGTACCATGATATGGATTACACATGTACTCTCTCATGAGTCATATTATTATTTCTGAATGAGCGTGTTTATTCCTGAGTATTACAATGACATACCAAACTTTGTGGGTGGAACGCATATGTGCTACTGAATGATTTCAAGAGACAAGATGTTGCCTTATTGTGAATATTCACTGACATCCAACCAGTCCCGAGGCCACATATTTCTATGAATATCCAAAAGGATTTGTTGGGTATTCACTTTGACAGGCATTAGGGATATGACTGAACAAGAAATTCCATACAGCCTGCTACCCAGGTAAGCTGCATGCTTACCAACATTGTCATCTCAGTAAATGGAACATGTACTGTACAGTAATTTATAATCTACTGTGCCAGGTGATTGCACAAGTGCTAATTTCAATAAGTTCAGTGGTCCAGGGGGGTAAAACTGTCTTTTTCTCTCTAAATATTCACAATCACAATAAATACATGCAGAAATCAAATATGTATATTGAGACTGAAATGACTTTTGCCAAGTTGCTGCTTTGCAATTTTCTGATCATTTTTATCACTATTTTAATGCTTGCAGCCAGAAAATCAAAACATTTTAATTTTTATTGGTTTTAAAGCTCAGCAAACAGAACAGTTGTATTCGAAATGAAAAAGTTGGTGAGTACTGTAAGATGTTGCTCTGGGGGATATTATATTTTCAAGAAATTTCACTTTTAACAGATCTATTGAAGAGAATGATGGGAAAAATGTGATGTCATCTGCAGTACAGTCAGTTAATAGGAAAATGCTTTAATCACATGCATTCTTCAGTGACACTGGCTGGGTCATACCAAAGGCTCAAAAATGGAAACCGGGCTGTAAAAGTCTACCTATAGATCTAAAGTAACTTACCAAATTTAACAAACAGAAACTCATAATTAATGTCAATTTTGTGACGGCATGCTTGTGAACTACTCTCTTGCTACAGGCATATGTTGCCAATGTATACTAGAACTATAGTACTGGACAATAGTACAGTACTGTTTCTTTTTTCTCATTCTGATGGAAAATGCTCACTATACAGTACTGTAGTCTAAATTCACACCAAGCTGGATTTACTCTAATTATATTACTACATAGTGTAAATTCCACAGTAAAGTTGCAGGAGTAAAACCTCAGACAGCCTCTCAAATTTATTTGAACCAGTCTGGGACAAAGAGCCCTCATTTATTACATTCTCCTTTTTTTACACCATTGTGCAGTACAGTACTTATGCTTTCATTGTTGAAATACTGCTACTGTGGTGGAAGTTAATACAGACACAAACCGGTTTCTATAAACTATAGAAACATCCTCATTCTTAAACTTACTACCATCAAAAATAATTAGACAAACAAAACAAAATGAGTGGGTATGGCCTTTTTGATCCAAATGTAGCAGTGCTGTGTATGTTCGGAAGCAGGGTAACAAATACTGTAACAGTAAAACTTCAGTATCCTCTGCTTTTACAATATGAAAAGGAAGGGTAAATTACTGTAAGTCCAAACTACCTTGAACAAAACAATCAGTCACAAATTTTTATAGAATAAAGGAAGACATATGTTGGGTAGGCTCACTACAGCATGATTATTCTCAACTGAAAAACCTATTTCTTCTGAATAAAAACTACTGTACCCTCCATTTGCAATTGAAAAGTACAACCAATGCACATTCTACAGTGTACAGTATATATATAAATATATATACAGTTAGTTAGTTAGTTAGTTAGATAGAGTTTTATGGCCCAGTTTCCAACCTATTGGTTCAAGTGGAGCCGGCCACGGCCTTTTTTCCAGTTGTGGCTCACTGGCTTGTTTTCCCTAGTCCATTGCTTATGCGGAGCATCATGCACAATGGCAGTAGGTTCCTTTTTTAGTATATATATACAAGTACTAGAGACGTTGTCAGGCGCATCATTAATTGCAATTCCCCTATTTTTGTCAACAATTATGCAAGTTGTAAAACCAGAAAGCCAAAAGGCTTAGCGATTCCTTGCCACTGAAATTTGAGCCTACCTTTTTTTTTCAAATTGACAGTGCTTTGACATGTTTTTCAAATCGACAGCTAGTGCTCTGTAATGTTTTTCAAATTGACAGTGCTCCGTAATGTACCTACAAAGAATACATGCAAGGCATCCAAGCTTCCTACTTTGAGATTCCGGGTGACCTTTGACCACCTACAGTAGAACTACGGTTCAGCTCACGATATCACATCCACATACTGTGTGTGAAATTTTGCAGTAAGCAAGACTCCAACCATGGGAAATTGTGTAAATATGATATTGAGACTTTGACCACTTGTGAACCAAAGTGACATTTGACCTCCACCAAAAACTATAGGGATCATTTATTCACTATACATCATCTACATGCCAAGTATGAGGACCTACAAAAATTACCTTTCTTGTAATACAATGCAAACAAGCTTTTCAGACTTTGATACTGCTGACCCCAAATAACCTTTGACCCTCACAAAAATCAATTGGGATCAGCATTTAAATACAGCCAACCCACACACTAAAGGTGAGCTTAGTTACATGTATTTTTGAGATGCAGTGTTTACAAGGTATTGACCTTTTGACCTGTCATGACCCCAAATGACCTTTGACCTCCCCAAAAATCGATAGGGATCATCTACTTCACACAACCAACCCACGCGCCATATATGTGCATAGTCACATGCAATGTTCTTCAGATATCATGTTTTCAAGGTTTTGACCTTTTGACATCTTTTGACCTCAAATGACCTTTGACCTCAACGAAAATCGATAGGGCTCATCTACTCAATTCAACCGACCCACATACCAAATATGAGCAAAGTCACATGTAACGTTCTTGAGATATCGTGTTTACAAGGTTTTGACCTTTGACCTCTCCTGACCCCAAATGACCTTTGACCTCCACCAAAAACAATAGGGATCATCTACTCAATATGGCCAACCCACACACCAAATATGAGATTAGTCACACTTACCCTTCTTGAGATACCGTGTTTACAAGCAATTTCTAAGAATTTACCATTTGACCTCTCCTGACCGCAAATGACCTTTGACGTCCACGAAAATCGATAGGGATCATCTAATCAATATGAACAACTCACACACTAAATATGAGCATAGTCACATGTTACGTTCTTGAGATATCGTGTTTACAAGGTTTTGATCTTTTGACCTCTCCTGACCCCAAATGACCTTTGACCTCCACCAAATACAATAGGGATCATCTACTCAATATGGCCAACCCACACACCAAATATGAGATCAGTCAAGCTTACTCTGCTTGAGATATCGTGTTTACAAGGTTTTCACAGTTTGACCTCTAGTGACCTCAAATGACCTTTGACCTCCACGAAAAACAATAGGGATCATCTACTCAATATGGCCAACCCACACACCAAGTATGAGACCTGTCACAGTTACCTATCTTGAGATATTGTGTTTACAAGCAAAGCGTCACATACACACACATACACACACACATACGACATCACCATCGCATAGATTCCTTTTGCCTACGGCAAGGAATCAATAATATGCAGGAGTATTCTGCACTCTTGGGAAACCCTGCTAAGGTCCAGTTTAATTCTAATATGTTGCAACTAATTTAGGTTCCCAATTTGAACCAATCTGGCACCAACAATATTTCAAGCATGTCAAAATGTAGGATGAAGCAAGCAAAAGGACCAACTGTATGAAGGCGGAAGGGGAAAAAGCAAAAAGTTCAAAAGTGCATAGGGGTTTTATAATGGATCAGTAGGTTGCTATATTTTGCAAACTTTTGTGAAGTCAAAAGAGTACTGTACAGTGGGTCACACCAGTCAGTTATAAGGTAAATATATCCAATATCCAAATCTGTCAAACAACAGAAAACACTAGAAAATGCTTGAATTCACCCTCATTGACAAAATACCTCTCCATTGTTTTGAAGAAGTTTTGAGAGCAAGACAATATGCAGCTGAATGTCAGTAATATCCTTGCATCAAAGGGCAGATTAATGTTTGATCACTTACCTAACAACTCCCTGATCACTTTGGACACCCAAACTTAAAACGACAAACGGGGGAAGAAAGTTGAAGGAGAAAACAAGTAAAAAACAGAAGATGTACTGCAGCTATTGAGTTTTACAGCCCAGTTCCAAATCACCTGTTGAGTTGGCGACAGCCTTTTTTCCAGTTGTGGCTCACTGGCTTGTTTTCCTTACTCCATTTCTTATGCTGAGCACCAAGCGCAATAGTACAGGTTCCATTTTTAAAGTCTTTGGTATGACCTGACCAGGACTCGAAGTCCCAACCTCCTGACTGAAAGTCTGATGCTCTGACTACTTGACCATGCAGGTGGTCAAAGGAGATCTACAGTACAGAACAGTACCGTAAAAGACCCTGTTGGATTCATTTAGAAGCCTGCAGACTTTTGGAAGGTAAAGATGTCCCAGCAAAGGTGTTTGCTGGATAGATGAATAGATCTTCTTGCAAGAATTTAGAAATACAGTACCTAAAAAGGACTCAGATACAGAATTTACATACAACAATACTTGGACAAACAAAATTGCCATGCACTGACCTTTGACCTGGATAACCTTCTGAATATTTGTTATTTAGACAGGATCCCAGGGCTTCTAAAGCTGCTTTGCTGCAAAAATTCTGTGAGAAAAGTAAATAATTTTTGACGATTTACAAAGAATATTACAATTAAAACGAGACCTACTGTAGTTATTCATACAGTGAGACAAGATCTTCAGCAGTCCTGTACAGTCACAAATTGTCATGGAAAGTCTGTAATGTTATCAGGTTAGTTTTACTATACTGTAACTACAACTAGAACTAAAACTGTCCACCAGTAAACTGTTCCTCAAACAAATAAGTTATGCTTTTATTCCTCATAGTGGACAGATGTGACTGCTGTAAAACTGCCACAAAATCGTCACAAATTCCATGCTGTATTAAACTTTTTAACAATATTTTCATCTGCTATGGTTTGATACTTTACAGTTATTGCATTGCTTTGCAAAATATGTTTTAATAATTTTACTTACATTTCTTGCTTCATCCTCCTTGGATCTTTGTGTCTCACTTTTTGCATTTATCTAAAATTTTGTTTTCTTAAAATTTTTTTTTCTCTTTACATACATGTACTTTCTATAAACCATTTTAATCATTTTTTTCTGTTTATATAATCATCATGGTCCTGGTATAAGTTTGTTGCAATGAACAACTTTAATCTTCTTATTCTTGCCATGTTGAAATGAATCTGTTAATTGTGGGGTTTGGTACTGTAATATAAATTGGTATCAAGGAGTGATACTGTACTGTAATCTTAGAAAAAAACAGCAAAAACAGAGACCTTTTGATAAAATAATACAGCAAGCAGGTTTCCTAACTGGAATACAGTACTGTAAGTCAGCCTGCCATGGCCACATCCTAAAATGAACTTCTTGTGGTCAAACTTGCCAATATTTGAGGTGAAAATATCATTCCCTTTGTTCAAATCCCAAAAGGACATTCATACCACATAGTGGAAGGATAAGGCTGTCATGGGCTACATACAGCAGCACAAACAGACACCCCTTGTCTTTAACAGGTACAGTACTGTATACCACTTTGTAAATTCACAATTTGAAATTTAAAAGTTGATGCTTGCAACACTTTTGCTAACCACTTATTATTCCACTACTGTACCTCATTCTTAAATTACTTGTAAACCTTTTGACAGTTACAGTATACTGTTTTGAATTCTTATTTTTTGGTACAGTATACTGTATACAGTATTTCTACTTTCTCTAGTTGTACTTGTATTGTTGACTGTTTAATCATTTTATGAGAGCTTTAGGTCTCCCAGTGGGGCGTAAAAAATTTCAGCACATGAAAAAGGCCCTTTTTCCTATACAGCATTTAACTATTATACTGTAGCTACAGTATACAACTATTGTAACAACTGTTCATAACAAACTTCTCCAAAGTCAAAACTCAACTAGTCCAGGGGCCCATTCCACAAAGAGTTACGCACAATCTTAAGTTTGATTCCCCATACTTAAGTCAAAAGTAAATCATACTTAAGATTGTACGTAACTCTTTGTGGAACGGGCCCCAGTACTACAGTGATGTAAAGAATGGAAGAAGTGATTGTAATTCTTAGAGATCTTACAAACTTTTTGCAAAAACACATGGTTAGTTTGTTACTTTCCACCAGTTTTCAGTATGCAGTAAAACTCGGCTATCATGTGAGGTATAGTACAGTACATCATGAGATGGTGGCAGGGCATACTGTACAATACTCAGTGTGAAGACTAGCTGATTAAAACATGACAACACAAACCTCAGAAGCAATCAGCTCCAGTCCTTCTATTTGACGGTTCTTCTCCTCCTGGATGAGGCTGAATACTTCAGGATCATTCTTTTCTAGTGATTCCTCACCAGGCCAAGACAATGGTGATACCTTCCTTGACCCAGCTGCTTCATATGCAGTAGAGCGCCAGCGTCTTAAGAGCTGGTTCTATAATTAAAAAAAAAAAACATAACAGTCCTGCAAATGGTTATTAATTAATTATTTTGATGCAGAAAGAGGTTGTGTTCTTTGACCACATACATACTGTAAAATGAAAACCACAGATAACAACATTACCTGAAGGCTGAAATGGCCCTTACTAAAACTGCTTACCACTAAATGGTTTAAAACCTAACTTTTGGGTGATAAGTCAGGTTTTTACTTGATGTACAGTAACTGTAACATGCTCAGTTTATTGCCACTTTGATTCTTAAAGAGTTTTACGTGTACAGGTACCATATTTTTGCTGATTGTACTGTAGGGTTGGAGTGACTACAAACTGTGGGTGTGATAATCAAGTAAAGACCTGACTAATACTGTAGATGCCCAAAAGTCGGACTTTAGACGATTTAATGATGGGCAGTTTTGTTCAGGGCTACAGTATTTCATGTAATGAAACCAAGGAGGGCCAGTGAACACTGGGGTACAGTGCTGTAGGTGGTACTCTATATAAATCCAATGGATTTCATAGTGTACTGTAGTTGTCCTTCTGGAAACCATTTCACAATTTTTAGTTGTCCCAAAGGACATTTGGTTTTCTGCAACATTTTTGGCACGAATAATAGACAGTGTTCTGTGGGGTTGGGCAGTACCGTGAAAATATTCGTACCGGTATTGCTAAACACACAGAACAACTATTGAGGCAGTACCGGTTCTCAACTTTAGGGTAGGGAAGTCAGGTGGGAAGAAACCCACAGAAAGCTGCTCATGGCCCCCATGTTATCCTGCACATTAATGCATCTGGGTGTTTGATTGGGTTAATTGACTCATGATAGAGTATTAACAGCAGTTATAAACCAGAATGCAAAAATGCATTGAGGTTTCGATGATACATAAATGTACTGTTTTTCAAATTTGACATCATGCACCACTATCTTCTCACTCAAATGTTATACTAGCAAGTTCAAAAAATAATGTTGTTATTCCAGATGCCCTTTTGACCTCCACAAAAGCCATACATAGATAGATAAACCAACATCTTGAGATATAACTTTAACAAGATTTGAAGACTTTGACCCCTGGTGACCTGAAATGACCTTTGACCTCCGCCAAAAAAGAAAAAGGGCACATCTCCTGACTAAAACACATCTACATACCAAATGTGAAATCTATCCAAGTTTCCTATCTTGAGATATTGTATTAACAAGAATTTCAGACTTTGACCCCCGGTGACCCCAGATGATCTTTGACCTCCGCAAAAAACAAAAGGGACCATCTCCTGACTAAAACCCATCAACATAACATATATGAAATCTACCTAAGCTTCTTATCTTGAGATATCGTGTTAACAAGATTTTCAGACTTTGACCCCCAGTGACCCCAGATGACCTTTGACCTCCGCAAAAAACAATAGGGGCCATCTCCTGTCTTAAACGCATCTACATACCAAATATGAAATCCAACCAAGCTTCCTATCTTGAGATATCGTGTTAACGAGGTTTTCAGACTTTGACCCCCAGTGACCCCAGATGACCTTTGACCTCCGCAAAAACAATAGGGACCATCTCCTGACCATAACGCATCAACATACCAAATATGAAATCTATCTAAGCTTCCTATCTTGAGATATTGTGGTAACAAGATTTTCAGACTTTGACCCCCTGTGACCCCAGATGACCTTTGACCTCCGCAAAAAACAATAGGGACCATCTCCTGACTAAAACGCATCAACATACCAAATATGAAATCCAACCAAGCTTCCTATCTTGAGATATCGTGTTAACGAGATTTTAAGACTTTGACCCACAGTGACCCCAGATGACCTTTGACCTCCTCAAAAAACAATAGGGACCATCTCCTGACTAAAATGCATCAACATACCAAATATGAAATCCAACCAAGCTTCCTATCTTGAGATATCGTGTTAACGAGGTTTTCAGACTTTGACCCCCAGAGACCCCAGATGACCTTTGACCTCCTCAAAAAACAATACGGACCATCTCCTGACTATAACGCATCAATATAGCAAATATGAAATCCAATCAAGCTTCCTATCTTGAGATATTGTGTTAACAAGATTTTCAGACTTTGACCCCAGTGACCCCAGATGACCTTTAACCTCTGCAAAAAACAATAGGGACCATCTCCTGACTAAAACGCATCAACATACCAAATATGAAATCCAACCAAGCTTCCTATCTTGAGATATCGTGTTAACGAGATTTTAAGACTTTGACCCACAGTGACCCCAGATGACCTTTGACCTCCTCAAAAAACAATAGGGACCATCTCCTGACTATAACGCATCTACATACCAAATATGAAATCCAACCAAGCTTCCTATCTTGAGATATCGTGTTAACGAGATTTTCAGACTTTGACCCCCAGTGACCCCAGATGACCTTTGACCTCCGCAAAAAACAATAGGGACCATCTCCTGACTATAACGCATCAACATACCAAATATGAAATCCAACCAAGCTTCCTAACTTGAGATATCGTGTTAACAAGATTTTCAGACTTTGACCCCCAGTGACCCCAGATGACCTTTGACCTCCGCAAAAAACAACAGGGACCATCTCCTGACTAAAACTCATCAACATACCAAATATGAAATCCAACCAAGCTTCCTATCTTGAGATATCGTGTTAATGAGTTTTTAAGACTTTGACCCACAGTGACCCCAGATGACCTTTGACCTCCGCAAAAAACAATAGGGACCATCTCCTGACTATAACGCATCAACATACCAAATATGAAATCCAACCAAGCTTCCTATCTTGAGATATCGTGTTAACAAGATTTTCAGACTTTGACCCCCTGTGACCCCAGATGACCTTTGACCTCTGCCAAAAACAATAGGGTTCTTCCTCTCAATATGGCGCATCTATGTACCAAGTTTGAAAACTGTCGGACATTCCTATCTTGAGATATCGTGTTAACGAGCAAAGTGTCACAGACACACACACATACACACATACACACACACGCACATACACACATACATACACACGCCATCATGAATGCATAGGTTTCTCTTTCATCGAAACCAAAAATACAAATATTTTTACATGAAGCATTATGTATGCATGAGGGGACTCATTCAAACATAAACTTGGCCAGTAAATTGACCAACATAACAGGGACACCAAAACAGTCTTTAATCATCTACCAAAAGAACGATGAAAATCTGAAATGGTTGAAAATTACTTTTTAAATGTGTTTTAGTAACCATTAAGACAAGAACATGGTAAAAGTTTGAAAAAAAAAAATCTCCAAAAATTAAAAAAAGTCAGTTTCATTTTTCTCAAAAATTTGCAGGTGTCAAAATGTCTACAGGTGTACACATTTGTATATTTTTGTACCGTAAAATATTGACTGATTTTAACCAATTAATGATGTTTAAGTATTCAAATTTTCATCTTTGACACCCTAAGGTTGTTAGACTTAATGAAACATTTGAAATCTTACTTACTGTATCATCTCTTCATGGACATAAGTTATATTAGCAAGATACAGTATTTCACTCCATTACAGTATGTCTGTCCAAGAATTGGGTGTCCCAATAACACCTAACATTCAAAATGACAGTTTAATTTTTAACTGTTACAGTAAGTTGGGCAAGAACCTTCCAAATACAACACAAACCACTGCTTGCAGTTACAAGATACAATAAAAAGATCCATTTTTAGCAATTTTTTGTTTCTTCATGACCAATATCACTTATACAGAATGGAGGACACCAAAAAAATCAAATGTTCATTAGGATAGAATACATTTTTCAAACTATGGAATTAACTTTTCTGGTAACATCCATGTTCACCAAAAAAGTAATTAGTTTGTGTAATTGGTGAAGCATTTAAGTTTGCCAACATCCTGTAACTCAATAAAGAGGACACCAAAATTCTGCCCATATTGAATTACAGTACAGTATGTTCAAAATAATGTTGGTTTTGATTTTTTCTTTCCAAATGAACTACTAATGTATATAAAACAGTTTAACCTAATTCTTACATCAAGAAAATTATGGCCATCTGAGAATGATCATATTTGTTTAAATGATAAAATATACATTAGAAAACCAACATAACTTGGAACACACCAAAGAGTTATGTCCACCATGTTGTTTTCACTAGTCTTGTTTGGAAAATTGGGTGGCGTGCTAATGCTGATATTTTTAGAAATATTGACTTTTGGTAATATCCTTACTATGACACATGAGCAAAGTAATTCAATCTGTGATGCATATGTTTTTTTGATTATTCAGATTTGTATGTTTGTATGTCACAGCCATTACTCTAAAACAAGGGGGGACACCAAAGCAAAGTAGTCTATTTTCTAAAAAATGCTAAACATTGGACATTTAGTATATATATCATAAGATAGCCTAGTTGGTTACTTGGTGAGGCATAATAAAATACCTGAGGCACATGTTTGTTGTATTCTGTTTTTGAAATATAGCATTATATTGGCAAAGTCAGTAAATAACCCATTGGACCCCTACAGTAGTTTATGGATTGAACCAATTACCTTGCAGGAACCCATGCTCTAAATGAAATATTTTAATCAACTACACATCCTAACAGTTATTTTTTTCAGCGAATATAATGAGTACCGGAAACTTTTTTCATGTACGGTACCAGTTTTTTCTCAAGAACCGGTATTACAGTAGAAACACACCAATATCATGGGTATTTAATTACCTGTACCTCTAGTACTGGTACTTACGTCAGTACCAGTATACTGTACCGCCCAACCCTAGTGTTCTGCATGTGCTAACACTGTAAATATTGTGATATTTTGTTGATGGAATTCCATAAAGTGTGTGTGAAATAAAGTGTGGTGAGGATGGTTTGGGAATTTCTGTCAATGATTCACTAACATTAATTTATAGATCACGGCTACAGTATGTTGCTTGCTAACTAGAAATTATCGCTAGTACAGTAGCAATAAGCAATGATATTTTGGTCTCACTAGACCTTGGCAAACAACTTATTAGCGATGAAAACTTGATCCAAAAAGTTAAGTGAATCATTTTGATAAATCTTTCCCTATATTGCGATGGAATCAAGATTTAGTCATGGATTTCTGCTTTTTTCTGGAACAATGACTGCTTAAAGATTCCTCTAGAAGCACAGCAAAGGGGAGATTAATTAACTGATAAATCCCCAAGTCCAAATTGAGAAAGATATTGATGTACAGCACTAGCATACAGGAAGGCCAACTTTACAGTAATTGACAATGGGTACAGTTTTTATTTGACAAACATACAGTACAGAAGTACAGTATTACAAACATAGAGCATAAAGCAAACTCTGCAATGGGCATGATGAGCAGATCTTTCACATCATATAGGCCTACAGTTTATTTGGATCACTAAGTTTTTAAACCCCCCTACTGTAGGTAGTCTTGCTTGTCCAAGTGTAGAGTACTGTATAAAATGAGTATGGAATCCTTACTAGAGAAACACATTGGGTTGATCAAAATGTACAGTGCAATGATATGCTACAAAATCAAACTTTAAAAGTTCCTGGACTACTGTTAAAATCTCCCGAATGATCAAAAACTGGTAGCTTACAGTTCACCAATACTCAGCTAGATCAACAATTAAGAGGAGATATGGTTCTGTAGGTATCACATAATGATTTTACCCTTGCACAAATCACCTCACACTAAAACCTAAAACTACTGGACTGAGAGTCAGGATTTTACTTGATGCTTTGCACCTCCTCTTACATTATCTGCCACTCCAAGGCTTAAAACCTTATAAAAACAACTAAAATATAATATAACTGATAAGTTTCAATGCGTTTATAAACTGTAATCATGATTACCTTATCACAAAACAAAGTAACTTCAGCATGTAGTGATTGATACTGAATGAAATGCAGAAATAATAATACAGTAAGTTATCTTGTATGGTAAAGTCAAATATTCTGAAACTTTGAAGGGTCAGATACAGTATGCCCAGAATGTTCCATTTTACAAAAACCAGGGATCATCAGAGTATACAAATGGATAAAAAACTGTCAAAAACAGGTTTTGTGATTAATCCCTTGTAGCTTTGTACTAAACGTTAAATTCCACATGCAATTGTTAAGGGATCAATTGCTACACATTCACCGCCCAATTCAGTAGACCACGATGGACACTGGACAGGCTGGGTAGGGCGCTCCTGGTATCTACAGGCCATTACATATGCCGGGGAAATATTTAGTATCAGACAGGCATGTCCAGTAACACAGGATGCAGCCAGGTGTCCCTGCACTTGGTATACCAGTATACTGTAGAACTGTTCTAGGACCATTAAAATTATTGTACTTCACTTTTATTGTACCTCACTTCACGACTGTAGCACTTGACCAGATCCTTGGTACAGTATGACCTCCAAACGAACAAAACTTGAAAGATGTCATGTTTGATGTTAGTCCTTATACATACATACATACAGTACATACAAACTTTTATAAAGCGCAAATTCCACATGATCAATGTGCTAAGACACCAAGAAAAATAATACCAGCAAAACACAATCAACTAAATAAGTAAGTCTTAAGCTGTTTTTTGAACAGCGCAACGGATTTGGAATATGTGAGGAGGAAGAGAGTTCCATAACATAGGACCTGCAATGGAAAAGGCCTCCTCACCTACTCGCTTCTTGGAAGGAGGTATGAGGAGTAGGGCCCCGTCCATTGCAGACCTAGTAACAGGACTAGATAAAGGTGTGGTTTTCCTTTGGAGCATATTAGAGAGATACTGTAGGCAGGAGCCAAATCATTCAACATTTGTAAACATATAAACAAACTTTAAATTGGATTCTTTCCCGAATAGGTAACCAGTGAAGGGCACGTAGAAGAGGTTTGGGGCTATTTAATCTACCTACTGAGAAAATAAACTTAGCACAATGATTTTGCAATGATTGGAGGCGATTAAGGTCCTTTGATGAAGCACCATATAAAAGGGCATTGCCATAATCAAAACGTGACAGGAGGAAAGCACGGCCAGCAGAATGACGAGTCTCTTCATCAAGGACCAATACGAAATAAATTCCTAAGATGATAATTACAAGATGAGACTAGGCTGTTAACCTGTTTCGTCATTTTGAAGTTTGAATCAAACATAATTCCTAAATTACGAATTTCACTAGAGAAGATAATATGACTGGGTCCAACTTCTAAATGTAGTGAAGGAAGATTTTGGAGACTTTGATTTGTACCAGCTATAAAAAAATTCAGTTTTGTCATTATTTAATTTAAGCTTATTTGAATTCATCCACAACATAATGTCCGAAATACAGTCTTGCAATTTATGCAAGGCCAATTCTGCCTCACTAGATATGTTAGGATTGAATGATACACAGAGCTGAGTGTCATCAGCATGAGAGTGAAAATTCACATTATGGTATTGCATTATGCTACCCATTGGTTGAGTATACATTACATACAAAAGAGGTCCCAAAACTGAACCCTGTGGTACCCCACACAACAACCTACTTTGAACAGAAGAGACACCATTAATGTTCACATAACACGTTCTACTTTTCAAATAGCTTTCAAACCACCGAAGTGCATTACCAGTTACACCAAAGTTATCATAAAGACGTTGAAGCAACAGTTCATGATCAACTTTATCGAATGCTGCAGACAAATCAAGGAGGACAATACCACCTCCCCCCTGTCGAGAGCACCCAACACATCAGACTTGACTTTTAGTAATGCAGTTTCTGTGCTACAATTTGACCTATAAGCTGACTGGTACATTCCATCCAAGTTATTAGCCTGAATATGAATCTTAAGTTGCTTTGCAACAACTTTCTCCAGAACCTTGGACAGAAACAATATATTAGACACAGGTCTGTACAGTGTAATTCTTAAGAATATTGCGATCAAGAGATGGTTTCTTGATCACAGGAGATATGACAGCGCTACCGAGCAATTCTGGAAAAACACCAGACTCAAGTGATTTATTAATGATACATGAAAAAATTGGAAGAAAAGCCTCAACGGTGTCCCTCAACAACCAAGTCGGGATTGGATCAATTACACTAGACTTCCTGTTACAACCGTTCAATATCCTAGTAATTTCATCAATAGAAACCAAGGAAAATTCAGACAATAATTCAAAATGAGGATTAGTATGAGAAGAGCCATCATTAGACCTAGCTACCACAAAGCTAGTCCTTGAACAGGAACAGTGTAGCCTACTGTTTTATGCTTAATGCTATGATCTAAAGTACTCCATACGTGGTTCTTTGCCATACTGTATCCTTTACGAAGGCATTATGATGTGCACAACCTGCAACTCCTCAGAGCTTCAAAATTCACCTTTAATTACTGTAGCAGCCTTGCCATAGGTGTGAGACGCTGGGGTGCAGGAGGGACACTGGCCCTCCCAATTCGGACAATAAACAGTTGGTTCATTTGGGCAAAACATGAGATAAAGGGTGCCATTATTCCGGCAAAATTTGCTCTTGCCCTCCCCACAAAAACTATCTTCTTCTTCTTCTTCTTCAAAACGGTGAGACATCCAAAAGGACAATTTTACACCGCGTACGTGCCGTGTGATCAGTCAGGCCCTCAAAGAGTTCATAATGAAATCCACCGGCTTTGGGTGACTTATGACCCCCGCAATAAGACTCTCTGGGGGGTTATTCCAATCCCGAGTAGTATTAGGGACAAAACTGTACTTAAAACAATTAGTCCTAGCGGAGGGGGGGGGGCGAAAGTGCAAAGCATGCATGTTACGAGAACAACGAGTAGGTTTACACAGATTAGACAGGGGGATGTTAGCTTGGCCATAAATACCTTTGGCAAAAATTATGAGTCTGCAACGTCTGCGGCGGTCAGACAAAGTATGTAGACCTAGATCTTTGAGGAGTGCGGTCACAGAGCCAACTTCACGGGAGTACTCGCCGGATATAAACCTAGCAGATCTTTTTTGTACTCCCTCCAATCTATCTTGGAGTGAAATCTGATGTGGATCCCAGACGGAACAAGCATACTCCAACAAGGGCCTTAGTAAACCTTTATAGGCTGCCAATTTAACATCTTTGGAACAAAATGAGAGGTTCCTGCGTAATAGGCCTAAGATGTTATTTACCTTATTACAAACAAGTTGGATATGTTTGCCCCAGCTGAGATTCTTAGTGATAGTCACCCCCAGATACTTAATTGAATCAACCCTTGTCAGATTGGCCCCAATAAGAGTATAATTATAGATTATTGGGTTACGCTTCCTAGTAACAGACATAACATTACACTTAGCCGGGTGGAATCTCATACCCCAAGTTTTGGCCCACTGGCCCAAGTTTATAATGTCCTTCTGTAACTCACTGCAGTCACTGGGATTATTGATGACCCTATAGCAAACACAGTCATCAGCAAACAACCTAACTTCAGAAGAAGCAGCACTAACAATATCATTAATATAAGACAAGAAAAGTACTGGTCCAAGGACAGACCCTTGAGGAACACCGGAAAGGACTGGAGCAGAAGCAGAACTAGTACCATTAACAACAACTGATTGTGAACGGTCAGTAAGAAAGTTATCAATCCAATTTATGACTTGCCTAGACACCCCAAGGAGAATAACTTCGTCTTAAGTAGTTCATGAGGAACTGTATCAAAAGCCTTCTCAAAGTCCAGGATGAAGACATCAACTTGTTTGTTTTTATCTAAGGCGGAGGTCCAATCGTCCACAACAGACAGTAACTGTGTATCACAACTATGATTTTTTCTAAACGCATGCTGTTTAGAGGAAAGGCTGTTATTCGCTTGATAGTGATCCATCATATTTGAGCTGATAATATGCTCAAGTAGCTTACAACATATACAAGTAAGAGAGACAGGGCGGTAGTTGGATGGGAGAGAGCTATCGTTCTTCTATCCCCATACACCTACAGTAAGATCCGAGCCATGAATGATCTTTGTCATAACATACAACTTTCTTGACCAGTCCTTCTTCAAATGGAGGAGAGCAAGAAGGTGAAATTTGAACGTACAGTACTGTAAAATATGACTGTAATGTTACCAAGTCAATAAAAGGACTTAAGCATGCACTCTGCAGCCTACATGGGCTTTCTGGTGCAGTCACATGACCAAGTGTGAGTGTGAAAAAATCACATGCAGTATACAGTACAAAGTAATAAAAAATGTCATGCGGTATCTTTTTAAACCTTTGGACTTTGGAGCCAAAATGTGTACAATCAAAAGAAGTTGTTAGCATAATGAAGTGAAAATGACTTTTGCATAGATCTGTTAGTTTTGAAAGTGGGACAACATTTAAGGAAATCCTTAAATTTGTCTTGGAAAGTACGGTAGGTTACGCTGTAAACTATTATGGGAAAACACTAATATCGACAGGATCCCTTGAGCACTGTGGCTAAGAACTCTAGTGTGGAGTAAGACAACTGGACATACAGTAGCATAGAGGGGGATTCTAAAACCTGTGACGATGTCACGGCGGTGATACATGGAATTTTCCGTCCCAGCTTACCCTCACGTCACATCCTGAATTAAGCCCTGCTGTACTTTTGCAATGTTGTGTGTCAGCAACGTTATGCTCACAGGGATCAGTCACAGGAAGTTACTCCATGGTACAGTACTTCCTGTTGCAGTATGGTTGGTCGGCATAGTCATTGGCACGGCAGATATGATAACATAATTTGCTAAATTGCTCCTAAATTTTGTTGTCACACACTCCACCACAACAAGTTACCCTTACGTCACAGAGGGTCAAACTTTGCCCTACAGTATGTGGAAAGATACTGTGTTATAAACGTAGTAGATTTCAAACTCCTTTTCCCACACTGTTAGACTCACAGCACCAGAGTGTGTGCATTTTCATTTTTCAAAAGGCGTTCTCACACAAACAACACTGTACATTTTTCTCTGCAGAGTCCAGCAGGGGTACTGTAATTGACGCAAATGGCTCGTTTGGATAACGATTATGATTGCCCTACAGTACGTAGTTGATTTTTTGTTGCAAGGCAGAAAAATGTAAACTGGTGCAAGATTTGCAATGTTTAAAATCAGGTAAGGAAATGTTGACCTTTAAAAGGTGAAAGTTTGATTTCATGGTGGTGGTAAGCCTTGTATGATCAAAGTTATGGTAGGCCTATTGTCACAGATTTTGGTCCTCATCAATGATTTTAAACTTTGTCGCGTACATCACGTCACTGATTCATCACTGATTTTAGACGACCCCGCATTAAGTCCTGTTCAAAACCTAGCTGGGCCCTAATTTGGTATACAATAGAGAAATATATGGTACTGTATCTTGCCAATCCAGATTAACATCAAGGACACTCTATGACACATATCCCAAAAGAAATAATGTACAGTACAAGAAGAGGGAGGAGAAGAGCTGGTTTTATGATATACGGTATGCCTGTCTTGCCTACACTGTAGGTGTAGGCAAGAATCATCTACAGTAATCTAATGTAGGCTCCAGATTTTATTTCTAGGCCTAGGCTGTTTACAGTACTATAAGTTCAGATATTTAGGCCTGGGCCTATTTCTTTTTCTGAAGCTTAGCCTGGTACATGTAGCCCTTGAACAGGACCCAGCATTACGTTCCTATGCTATACACTTCATTTCTGGGCCCTTGCCTGGTATACACAAAAACACAGCTCATTTGCCTACTCACGCGTGAGTAGGCATCCCTCATGTCCCTAAAAAGATACGTTTTCTCACCAAACTTTCCATAGATGATCTTTGTCATCACATTCACCTTCCACACAAGTCTGTTAACGAAATAAGACCTTTAAAAGGGAAATTTTGGCAGGACAATTCTGCGAGTAACGTTAAGCCTGTGCAGAGTAATTTTTCAGTGGAAGAAGTCAGTGTTTGTCATGTGATCTCATATAAAACGGGGAAACCTACGCAGTGACTGTACAATTTCGTAATGTACAGAGAGCTTACTATATGACGTACAAGTATTGGCTAGCCGCGCTTACTAATTGGTCTTCGATAGCTTGTCGAGCGGAAGTCCTTCCCATCATGCAACACAGTAGCAGACAATCAAGCTGTCAAGATGTCTATGTCACTGCGAAGGATGGCACCACATTTTTCCTGCCTTTTGCTATGAATTCGCTGGTATTAAACATTCCAGAAGATGTAAGTGGTATTTAAGAATGCTCAAAATCATTATGTTAACTCAAATCTGTTCCATGAACCATACAATCGTAATTAGAGCTCAGTTTGTTGTTTTGGCTTGAAACGTCTTTACCTTTGTACATGTAGGCCAGTGACTGTAGTAAGGAGTGACTACAAGGAACGGATTATACGGTCACGTTCAGTGACTAGGTACATGGGCCCCCTCCTGGGGTGTAAGACAATTACATATCAAATGTGTATATACTTGCATTAAAAAAACAATGGAACAGAAAATTACATAGACACAAGAAGACTTAATGGGAAATATTGCATTGTTTTAAAAGATAATTTCATCCTTTTTAAAACAATATTTATTGACACAGAGTGATGAATGGTTAAAAATAATTCAGTACAGTGGTCTTCTTTTCCAGAGATAGCTACAGTTAGTATGTAAGTTTCCCTCAGATTGAAATTCGGTTATTTGTTGCTCAAGATTAAGTCGTTCACCCAATTTCTCAACATTTCAAATGATGCAACTTCCATACAGTGTAGCTCTTCTTGTTCATAATATTTTGAGGAGATGAAGCTATTGCTGGGGTGTATGGTTGACAATGAATGGTTTGATGATCTCTTGTGCTATTTTCTCTGAGCTCTATGCCAGAACATTTTACACACAGTATTTCCCTTTAAATGGTTTCAGAACCTTAATTTAGTTAATAAATGAAATACAAATAACCAAATAAATCATGATTGAACTTCATTTACAGTACACTAGTTAGTAAGATATCGCTGAACCGGCTCATACACTTAATGCGATGCCATTTAACAACGGCATACGATTTAATATGTCACAGATTTTAACACACACTAGGCCTAGCCTAGTTAGTAAAAAGTAACTATTGAGGCAATGAAAAAAATTAAGATGACTAACGCCAGAAATAACTGGAAAAGTATCATTTACCCCTTTTAATGTACGGAATAAGCTTCGTGATGCCATCACTGCACAGAAAACCGAGCTGCTACCTTTTCAGCTTCAACACAATAGTAACATTACGTATGCTGTGTCAGCTGATTTCACTGGTCTGCATATCATGACCATATGTAAACCATAGTTTGTTTACCCAGTGTACATTCGGTATTATTGTACATGTACCTGCACAATAGAAAGCTTACTAGTAGCTTTACTTGCCCCAATTTGTAACACAATAAAGATTAATGTGTTGCTCTTCTCTCTTTCTTTGAAGATTGCGTCAGATGGTGTAGAGGCCTTCCAATCACTATTTAACTGTTCAAGTTCAATTTGGTCTAATGAGTTTTGTTTCTTTAGAGTAAAGCACTTTGCCAAACCCGGTGAGGATTTTTGCTCTGCTTTCTTCACATCGTTATGGAATACGCTTACTGACATAAGTTATGCTTGTATACATGCGTGATGATGTGGAAAAATGAAAAGAAAGTGGAATGAAATGAGTGGATAACGATGCCCGTATAGAGGGGATTCTAAGGTGTGAGGGCTCACTGCAGCTCCTCCCAGGCTGACCCCACGTTTAATGAAGACTTGGTTTCCTGGGGTGGCAGGACTGGGACCTGTACGGTAAGGTACATGTGGAAGTAACATCGTGCAAGCATTCCGGAAGGGAGGGGTGTGAGGGGCTAGGGCTGGAAGCCCCTGGTCAAATGACTTTTTTTAGCCTAAATTTTCTATATGCTACTCGCCAACTGCTGATGGTGGCCTCCCGCTTATATGGTGACACATTAGTGATTGCATGCCCCATCACTAAACACATTGCCACCCCTCAGCCCCTTCCAATAATCAAGTCTGGTTACAGGTGTGGCCCCAGGATTTGTGAGCCTAGGACCAAGTTTCCCGACAGGTGGGGCAGAACAAGCCCCGACAATGAGTTAGTCCCGATGGGATATGTGACTTAGCATAATTGAGAGGGTCCGGACCTAAATTCGGGCCGGGTTTGTATGGGCCTAGAAAATCGGAATTTTTATTAAACTACCTGCCTTTAGTTCATATGAGCAAAATTTAAGTTTAATGGGAGACAGTTGAAATTCGTTTAGGGTTCAAGTTACGCATGTTATTGCAGGCATACATTGCTCTCAGACGAAGCGGGAAGTTCCAGTGCCCGGAAACTTGCCATTTTTTAAACAAAGATTTGAGAATAAAGAGCTTACATTGGGGATATTTTGGAATTCAATGAAAGGAAATTTGTTTTTTTTCTCTGGTTAGGTGGTATTGAAAAATTTGGGCCCTTTTTACAAGTTTTCTGCCTTTCGGGGAAAACCAAGTGGAATGTATGGGATTACAGAAGTTGCCAAGAGTGAGCTTTTCGTTGTACCAGCTGGCGAGGTATCCATTGGAATTGGAAGATTTTTAGCTAATATTTTCCCATTTTTGTTACAAAAATTTGAAAAACCGAAGCTTATATTAAAGAAAAATTGTAATTTTATGACAGATTTGTGTTTTTTTAATACTCTGCAGCCCTTTTCATGTGAAAACCAAGTCATTGGGTTACAAGGCGTGTTGTAGTTTGATGGGGTTATATACTAATATCATCATGCAGATCAGGCGCCCTCGTGGAGGGGACTGGAAAATTCCCAGAAAAAGGTTTGGCTTTATATATAAATTTGAAGTCTCATATTGACCAGGGAGCTGTCATTCCAAATGACAGTCTCCTGTATTGGCATAGGTGTACGGGAAAGTTGCAGTTTTGGGAGAGAGAGATTTTTTTTTGCTCGAAAAATGTAATCCTGCTCGAAAGACATTCTAAGCGGAGCGCCATCATAAGTTGGCGCGGAGCATTCAGAAAATTTTGAAAAATCTAGCACCCGGACAGTAGGAAATGGTATTTACCAGGCTCGTAATTAGACACAAAGAAGTCGTTATTTTGGGGTTTCTTTGCAATGAAAGATTCACTTCAATAGAAAAAATTTGCTAAGTGATAAAAACATTTACAGATAAAAGGTATGCTAGCACACTACCACTAGATGAGATATTATCGCCTCTTATTAGAAGGAAACTATACAACGGTATTGAAAACATACTGTTTTCACTCTATTGCGACTCTTTGTTGAATTGAATTGCAAGATCCACTGCGTTAATAAAATTTGCTACGTCACTGCCGAACTCCCCGCTATGAATGATTTTACTTCCAACCTTTTTGAAAATACATCACGTCACCTTACAAGGTGGATTCGAATGAATTTTCAGTCAGTCAGAAAGATGTACCTGAGCAACCTCCAGTCCGTTGGTGAAATCCTAGGACCTTTTTTTCAGCCTTCGTCAGACTATTTTATCATGTCGCGTGATGTTTTGCAAGACTACAGTTTGAGGTGCTATGAGAATTTTGGGCGGAGGGGGGTGGGGGATATTTTCATAAGAGTTCGAATGTTTTGAAAAGCTTTATTATCAGTTTAATTACTATTGTTTTTTTTTCTTACAGGCAAAGCGTGTCGAAATATGGGGACAATCGGTTCCCCATGTCGTACGCCTACTTCGTTTATTGAAGGAATTTTATGTCAAAAAATGTCAAAACTGGTTTTATTGGCAGAGGAGAATTGAAAAATTGGAGTCTTCAGTATTGAAGATCTATATCTGTCCAAAATCGAGGCTGAGGTTGGTTGATGCATCATGTTTAGTCGTCTGGCGGTAAAAAAATGGAAACTTTTTTATTTAATTTTTCTGAATGCTTAAAAATATGGCCCTTATGTTGGGGAAAAAATTTGGATTTTTGTTAAGAAAATTTGGAACTTGAAGAATACGGTATTCTAAAAAGGTCGTCGAAGGAGGGGATCGTGGAGACTGAAGTTTATCGGGAGTACATTTTTATCGTATAGCTGAAGGCTCCCGACGAAGGTAGTTCTTTTCCCTGACGTAGGGGAGCCTTCCCCGATGGGGGGCCAGGGCCCCACCCTCTCCGCTGACGCCACCTTTGTCTGGTTATGTCACTGCATGCATGAGAAGTGACAAGTAATTTGAACGACTTATGCTAGGCTGAAAAATCCTTTTGGAGGACGGATATAGTCTTCCAAGATTTCATATGTAAGGGAGGGGATGGTGCTGAAGACTGATTGCCGTAGGACGGTAACCGGGCGGTGTAGGGTAATCAGGGCATGAGAAGCTCCATTGGAAAGATGTGTGAGATTTTAAGTTCATCATCGACTTTGTACAATTTTACACAAGTTGACCGACTGGATACCGTTCCCACTGAAAAAATCCCCCTAGAGTCTAATCGTCTGGACGACGGGTTGGGCCCAGGTTTAGATTACCGTCCTGTGGAAGTATGTCCTTTTACCCTTTTCGAAAATCTTAGCTGGCCAACACAAGGTGAGCTCAGTTACTGAAAATGGTAATGCTAGATATGAACTATCTTCAGGAATTTCTATATGAGCCCAATAGCATGATTTTCATGATTTTTCATGCAGTGAAATCTTCCCAAGATAATTTTCCATTCTCTCCGCAGATCATGCCTTTGGGTCATATAATTCATGGCATCAGCGTATTTAATTTGTCAAAAGGGAAAGCTAAATTTTTGTAGGTCCATGATGAATCAGGAATGTCTTGAAAACACTGCAGTTAGGGGGTACCTTAGTGCGCAATGGAGTAGGGCAAACAAGCCAGTGGGCCACAACATAAAAAGGCCGTGGCCGTCTCGACTTGAACCAATAGGTTGGGAACTGGGCCTTAAAACTCTAACTAACTGACTGACTGACTGATGACTGACTGACTGACTGACTGACTGACTGACTGACTGACTGACTGACTGACTGACTGACTACATTTCAAATGATCTTGTCTTCTATTTTTTCCTGGGGGGGGGTTACTTCCAAGGGACTCAAGTAATAAGGTTGACGAATGATTTGTATTCTTTCAGGTGTGTATGGGCAATACGTATAGGTGTATTTTTTCATATTTCGATTACGGGCCACGTCCCCCACTGCCGCCCTCTGGCTAAGCCAATGAAATTTACGCCTGACACATTCCCTCCGACAAGAATCCACCAAACCTCCCTCGCGGGAGCTGTTATTTAACAGCTGTTAAACAGCAGTTATTTTACAGCTGTTAAATAACAGCTCCCTGCTCCCTACAGTACACATCCTTTCAGGGTAGATGCGCATTGTTCAACAAGCTGTCTCTTGATTGGCTGTTGCCATTGTATATTTTGTTAGGGTTAGGGATTAGTTTAGGGATTAGAGCTGTCGTCAGCCAGTTAGGAAATTTCTTATTAAACTGTGCACATCGCCTCCCACCCCTTCATGGTTGTTTTGCTTGCTTTGTCCCATGATCGATCAATGCAGGACACATTGCTCATTAACTAATCCCATTTAGTAGAAAAGTTGGGTATTGTGTAATAATAGTACTGGTGTCACCCGTACTATACCCGGAGCGGAAGTGATCGATTATCGAGTGAACCCTTTACCAAAGTTCTGCAGGTAGGCAAAACTCATCTAATCTTAGCTTAAATTTTGACCAACTTTTTCATTGACTTTGAAGTGGGATGTAATAACAACAAAGTGAGGCCTTTCGTCGAAAGTAAACATCTCCATACGGTTCAAGTTTGTATGTTAACACACTTGCTGAATTCCTTTGTCGATTGACATGCAATTGGGACTACATCTTCCATCGAGGATTTCTCTTTGTGCAGAGCATGAAGGTTTCACCTGCTTTGATGGTTGACCAAATCAGAACGCCACCATCCAAACGGGTGTTCAGTGTACGGAGTAGAAAATACTCTGCTGAAAATATCACTTCCCTTGCAGCATTTCAAGTGTAATCTCAAATCGTCTGAGTTTCGAAAATCAACGTGATTAATGTGATTAAACATACTTTGGTTCGTTAAGGATGATGGGTAACTTGAACATTTGAACTCTTCCTGCTTGTTTGCATAGCATGTTGCACAGAAATTACTTAACTATCTACATCACACTACATATGAGTAAGTCTGCTATCACCGACACCTTGGTATAAGGTACAGTAATTTACAGAAAAACAAAGATAGACAAAGATTGTAATTAGAGCAGTACAACAATGACATCAAATAATTGCGCAATGTGCCAATGTAATTTGAGTTAATAAACTTAGTTCAACATTTTACATCTCGTAAGGTGAAAGGGAGGTGACAACAATATCCGGCAGTCCGCCGGAGGCCATTGTCGTCTCTTTCGATCGGCCGTGAGTAAGTGGTTGGCCGCCGAAGGGCCGTCAGAGGTCCGCCGGCTACATCTGAATAAAAACAAAATTTGATGCTGTGTAAAATTTTTCAGCCAATCAGTTTCGTTGCCGTCGGAAGACCGCCGGCGAGTCACCTGACATTTCTCCAACGGACCGTCGAAGTGGCTTACGGTGGTCCCCTGCCGAGCCGACTAAATTTGCTGACAGGGTCCCAATTTATTTCAAGTTGATTAATATATCATTTTGAATTTTTACCGTGCGGTACAAGGAGTGCTATAGTGTAAACACAATCGTAGTATCTAAACCACTTTCATAGGTGGTGATCGCACTGGCCTCGTAACCAGGCATGGCACCGGACGTTTACCTACAAGGGAAACAGCTTGTACTGACTGGGGATCAGTACCCGGACAAAACCACGATTAAGGCGACGAGGTGCTAAAAATCTGTGACTTTGAAAGTTTCGATTTTCGAAAAAGAAAAACTGAAAACTGCTTTTAATTGGAAATTTGGGGTTTTGATTGAGGAACTTGTTCTTCCTAAGAGGAAATTCAAGCATATTGACGGGATTGAAGCTGTTGTGATTCCATGTATTATCCCACGGATAAAGGCTGCGCAACGAAATTTGAAAATTCTCCCACTTGGGTGAGCGATCAAACTCTTTGATTGGCCATGACTCCCCTTCCCTCCTGCTGGCACCATTCCTGCCCAGCCTCGGAGTCAGAGGTAATCTCAGAAGGAGCATCGTCCCGAAATTAAACTCTTCATTGAAAGGTAAATAGTTTGAGGAGGAATATTAGCGGGGTTTCGTTAAATATGTTTCCCGTAGAAAGTATATAAGCATTTCACATTTTAAGGGGGGGGGAGAAATTTTCTTCCCCCGGAAAAAAACAATCCTGATCGAAATGTCATCTAAGCGGAGTGCAACCAACATCAGTTGAAGTGGAGCTTAGTATAGTATTCCATAGTATTCCGTAGGCTTGTGGGAAGAATCTATAAGCAGTCAAGTTATCGTCTCCGTTTGTGACAGCCGTTCCAGGGAGGGAAAAGGTAGAGGGTGTGTCTGAAGAAATATAACACGTCACATGATGGCTTTTGATGGCTTTTAATTTTTTGAGTACTGGTTAATTGTACACCCTCTCGTATGCAAGTGTAAATCGGCAATTGAAAACATCCCAAACTTTTGCCCAAATATTCTAATAATTAAGGCAATTAGACCTATTAAACTGTAATTGAGTGTATGTTCCTTAGTTGAAAAAATAAACTAAACTAAATGAAACAAACGAAAATTAATCAAGTGCATGTAGAGAGAATAGTTGCTTTCCCTCTACAGCTGACCGGATGTGTTGCATAATTTTGTATTCTTTTAATTTTTCATTGGAACTTTACTTTAACTATGTTGCCCTTTTGATGTTTCCGGCAAGTGGTTGAAAGAATTGTCATACTCGACCTTTTCGTCTATGGCGAGCAAGACTATAAAAATTGGCTAAAAATATATATATATTTTTTAGAAGTTGCACAAACGTGTTGCGAATTTTTGTGTAATCTCTTCATTTTCTCCTGAAAAAGTTTTCCCGAGTATAAAATACTATTTATGTGAAAAAATCCAATTTTCGGCCCGATTTCAGGCTTTGCGATGAACAAGACTGAAGTCAGACTCTAGAGCAATTCTTTTGTGGCTTCCCGAATGTATCGTGACTTTATAAGAGTATATTTATGATATATTTTCTACCATAATATTTAATTTTTCTTAGATGTAAAAGTTTTAATCCTCTCATGCCCAATCGAATCAGTTCCAATTAGAGCCGTCTTCCTTGTCCTTATGGAACCTAATTTTCTTTGATTGGGCTTCGGGACGCTGCTCCCCGTCGCTGAGCTTGGCCCTCGCAAAGCTCAAATCCTGAAACCACCCTTGAAAAACCACGAGTACCGGTGTACATTGTTCCATCATATGGCATACGTCTTATGACATGCAGTTCTTCACATCATATTTGATTCGACGTCAACGTTAGGAATAACTTTTTCTAAATAGAGTTAAAATCAGGACATTTTCAGACAAATGTTTTTCTATTCCCCCTCCCCTTATATTCAGAGGGATCTCTGAACCCCCTTACCCTAAGGAAAATTCAAGTTGACATTAATGTAGTACATGTTAGCCTTGTACTCGTGCCTCTCTCTGAATAATTTTTATTTCCATTCGTCTTGCCCTTTAATTTTCAATATACAGACGAATCCGATCAGTGCTTGTGTTTGGTGACTGTGGGCAGCCATTACTGGGGTCCTTGAACCTTAAATCTTCTAAACTTATTGTCTACATGAATTTCAAACCCTCATATTCAATAAAATTGAAGAATTGAAGGAATGAAGGAAATGAAGATACCATTTTGTGTACAACCATCCATGTTACATGTAAGCAAGGAGATTGCAAGATTAAAAGATGATGGACCCCACTTATGGCTGACTGAAATTACCCTATCACTTGCTGTCCGGACCGTTCTTTATATTGTCTGATAAATCACTTGGTACTGCGGAGCTGCCTGTTCACATGTACTCCTCGAGTCTTCGTGGCAGGTAAACTGTACCACAAGGGAGTTGCCTCTTGAAAATCTCCACATTATCAATCTTACAAATTAGGACTCTGAAAAAGCACATGTCTCTGTCTGATTACCCCGAAAGTTTTTAGGCTTCCTTGATGTCAGGGGTACATAAAACACGTCAATCAGTCAAGTGGTATGTATATTGACTAACCACTTTTGTCATCCATATTTGACTATCCTGTGAAGATATTTGACTAATTTCGGAATAATACAATTCAGAATATAAGGAAAAACTTAGTCAAGGAGGCTTCAGTGTTAGAACCTTTTTCAACTGGGTCAGATATATTAGTCAATATTGTTGACTAAGTTGTGGTTTTAGTTATAATATTTTACAATGTTCCGATCGAGTCATGGTTGTTTTTTATCATGTTCTATCCCGAACGGTTCTGAAACTGTAAAAATTTTTGTGCGCTTTGCGCGCTTCACATTTTCCCTTAAGATGTCCTATTTCCTGGTTGACTTGAAACTTTCGAAGCAGCACGGCAGCAATTGTTCCAAATCTTTGCACGAATCATCAGGTAGAAATTCCGCCGTGTGGTTTGAAGGTGCCGCTTTGATTGAAATTGAAACTGTTATCACACAGACACTGAACGCCAACTGAGTTTTATAACAATAATATGGAAATACAATATTTACATGGTTTCTACCTCGTCTCTTGACCATGATTGACGTAATTCCAGCTCAAAATTTTTCCAAGGATGGCATCAATTTGCTTCTAAGAAACTTTTACTTGAGTTAACAAAAAGGGAGATGAATTTCTGGAAAATAAGATATTTGCTTCCCCAAACCCTTCCTCTCAACACAAAACATGTGCATGTCGTATTTCCCGAAAACCAGATGTATCCAATATGGAAGAAGTGACATGACAAGACATGCGTTGCAATAGTCGTTACCGTATTTAGTATCAGGGGTGGCGCCAGGATTTGCCCGACGGGGGGGCCAGCTTTTCAAAGCCCCGACAAAAGAGATGAGTTAGCCCCGGTGGGACGTGATTTTGTAGAATCTGAGGCGTGCGTAGCGCGTCGAAATTTTTGGCTAACTTTTTAAGAAATACTTAAAATGTGGAGTTCTTTTTGAAGGAAAAGTTTAAAATTTTTGAAAGAAATTTGACTTTTGTAAAGACCATTAAAAAGTTGGGGTGCTTATTGAAGAATCCGTCCTTCATATGGGCAAAATCAAAAACTTTATATAGGCGAAAACTGAAATTCATTTGGGGTTACATATTCAATCGTACTAGGCCTACGTACTAAGGCTTCAAGACGAGACTATTAGTTCGATCAAAAAGTTTTTCCCCTTTTTGAACGAAGGTTTGAAAATTAGCAGCTTATTTTATTGAAGAAATTTTGGAATTTAATGAGAGAAAATCTGTTTTTTCGGTAAGATTATAATGAAAAAATTGGATTTGTTATTCAGTGATATGCCTTTCATGAGAAAAATTAAGTAGAATGTTAGTGTTATTAACAGAATTGGATTTGATTATTTGTTGTATGGACTATCCATCGAAATTGGAAACTTTTGCCACTTCTAACAAACTGAAGCTTATACTGGAGAAAATAGTAATTTTATGAAAAATTTGGGGTTTTTATGGAAGAATCTTTCCTTCTTATAGAAAAATTAGGTAGGGTGATATGTAGTTTGTTGGGGTTTACCGAATATCATCATGCAGATTAAGGCCCTCGGACCATATTGGAAAATTTTCCCGCGGAAAAAGTTTGGCTTCCCATATGTTTATAGTTTTATATTTTATGTATTGGCATAGGCGTACGGGAACGTTTCAGTTTGGAAGGGGTCAGAATTGTCTTTTTTTTCCGAAAAATGTAATCCTGCTCGAAAGTCTATCTAAGTGGACTCGCGCGGAGAAAAATTTGAAAATTGAGAACCCCGAGAAAGCAGGAAATGGCATTTCCCGGGCTCGTAACTAAGAACAAAGCAGTCATTATTTTGAGCTTTTTCGAAATACGAAGTCCACTGAAAAAGATGAAATTTTCTACGTGGCTGCCTGAACTACACAAAATGATTTTACTTCAAACGTATTGAAAATATGTCACGTTGCAAGGTGGCTTCAAATGAATTTTCGGTCAGACTTGTGCAGAGACATTCTCAAACTAACTGTTTATCATTAAGCCCGGTTCACACCGCCACGACGACCCAAGACACGACGGCGACCACCCAACGCGTCGGCTAGGGTATGGGCGGTGTGAACACTCCCACGACTACGATTCCGTCGGGTCGTATGCCGTCGGCAAGATTAAACATGTTCAATCGTAGTCGGGTCTAGGCGGTACTCGTTGTGTTGGTGTGAACTCGTCTTAGACGCGACAAACAGGCCTCATGGGGTTTGCCAATCAGAGCGCAGCATTCACCCATGGTACACAGTTCCAGTTACGGCATGTTTTTATTGCGCAACACCGAGAGCAGGTATTATCAGGATTTTAGTTGATGCAAACTTCTGCGTGCTCGGAAAACGAACGCACTTATAAAAGTGCGTCACTTGAAGATACTTTGCACAGAAAAAGACGGAACAAGTCCGTTAACTTCAAACCAGTCATTGTGCGTTCATGTTCAAGCATTAACGAAGGCCTAGAATACCGAGCCAATTAGAAATTACTTCCTTTTTAAGGGGAATATTTTTCTTTCTATATTTATTTTCAAAATAACAAGTGTTAATACCTTTGTAAGACATTCGTTCGCCTACGAAGGCTGGCAGATAAATCTGCAATAGCCGACTTGTATTCATCCTCTTGCATGTAGGCACAAGCGTGCTGGGTGGAGACGGCGGTCAGAGCAGGGAGGTGTTAGAGGTCCTAACACCTCCTTGGTCAGGGAGTCACCGTGGTCTTCTTGAGCTTCTTTTTTCGCCTTATGTTTTTTGAAGAATTCTTTTGCCTCATTTTGAGCGGAACTCCAGCTGGTGCGGGGAGGTGCGTCCGCACGCACCCCCTCCTTCAGCCTACGTCCCAGTGAAATCACAGCCCTTAAGAGAAGCAAGCCAATGAGCCACAACTGGAAAAAAGGCCGTGGCCAGCCCGACTTTGACAATTCGGTTAGAAACTGAGCCGTTAAAGCCCATCTAACTTACTAATTCATATACCGAGTTCAATCTTTTAAACTTTGGACATGTAAAAGGCCTACTTTAGAGCCTGTACACGCCAATAATTTCTTAATTGCGACCCAGAGGCCAAAAAATGAACCATTTCAAATTTATTGTAGGGCCTAAATCTCAAACCTGGAATAGCCTGATTGATGGCGCGCCACGTGCAGCGTCGCTCCATCGATTAGTGTCGGAGCGGTGTGACATGGTATTTTCGTGGGTTTAGGAAGGCGCCAGAATGTCTACGATTTATGCAGATTGTCTACGACAGGTGAATTCTTGTCGCGTCGTAGGTAGTCGTGGCGGTGTGTACCGGGCTTTATGTGTAGCTGAAAACATGGTTGATTTTCATTACCGTTGCGAAAATTCGGCTGTCAAGGCAGGCTAGATGGCAGACCACTGGGCACTGCATGCACATGAACAACCTCTCGTCCGATTTTGTAAGGACTAATTTTAATTTTGGAATTTTGAGTTTCCTTGAAGAATCTTGTCTTTTAGTAAGCAAAATAGAAAAGATCGTCCCGGTGACTAATGCCCGGTACACACCGCCACGACTACCTACGACGCGACAAGACTTCACTTGTCGTAGACAATCTGCATAAATCGTATACATTCTGGCGCCTTCCTAAACCCACGAAAATACCATGTCACACCGCTCCGACACTAATCGATGGAGCGACGCTGCACGTGGCGCGCCATCAATCAGGCTATTCCAGGTTTGAGATTTAGGCCCTACAATAAATTTGAAATGGTTCATTTTTTGGCCTCTGGGTCGCAATTAAGAAATTATTGGCGTGTACAGGCTCTAAAGTAGGCCTTTTACACTGTCCAAAGTTTAAAAGATTGAACTCGGTATATGAATTAGTAAGTTAGATGGGCTTTAACGGCTCAGTTTCTAACCGAATTGTCAAAGTCGGGCTGGCCACGGCCTTTTTTCCAGTTGTGGCTCATTGGCTTGCTTCTCTTAAGGGCTGTGATTTCCCTGGGACGTAGGCTGGAGGAGGGGGTGCGTGCGGACGCACCTCCCCGCACCAGCTGGAGTTCCGCTCAAAATGAGGCAAAAGAATTCTTCAAAAAACATAAGGCTAAGAAAGAATCTCAAGAAGACTACGGTGCTACTCCCTAACCAGGGAGGTGTTAGGACCTCTAACACCTCCCTGCTCTGACCGCCGTCTCCACCCAGCACGCTTGCGCCTACATGCAAGAGGATGAATACAAGTCGGCTATTGCAGATTTATCTGCCAGCCTTCCTTGGCGAACGAATGTCTTACAAAGGTATTAACACTTGTTATTTTGAAAATAAATAAAGAAAGAAAAATATTCCCCTTAAAAAGTGAGTAATTTCTAATTGGCTCGGTATTCTAGGCCTACGTAAATGCTTGAACATGAACGCACAATGACTGGTTTGAAGTTAACGGACTTGTTCCGTCTTTTTCTGTGCAAAGTGTCTTCAAGTGACGCACTTTTATAAGTGCGTTCGTTTTCCGAGCACGCAGAAGTTTGCATCAACTAAAATCCTGATAATACACTGAGAAATGTCTTCTTCGCGTATGTAATGCGTTGTAAAAGCGTATGCACACTGACGTCTTTGAACGATGGATTTTTTTTTTTTTTGCTAATGCGGCTTTAGTTTTTACATGAATCGCCGGTTAGACTGGTCAACGCTAGATCTCATCTACACTTCCACCCCGATATTTACGTCTCTATGAGGAATCAATTTCAGCAACAGTGTAAGTAAACGTGTGGAATATATGCTTATAATATCTTTGGGGTTTACCCCGTCTTCGAACCTCCAGTTCGTAGGTCTATCACATGGCGTTAGTCTACTCTGACTGATTTAGCGCAAAATTCATCGCCCCACTATTCAAAAGAAGTGTTCGTATGTCTTTCGCCTCCAACACGCTTACGTTTTGTACACTTGTTAAAATGAAGAAAAAAGATGGTCCCTACACGAATAGCTCCTTATTCTCGAGTCATTTCGTTCATTATCCTGCTGTACAGCACAACCATTGTGGGCAATTCACCAACGCAAAATCACAGTCCGCTTAGCAGGCATACATTGCAAACATGCAGTTGGCTTCGCGCTGAACAGACAGATTAGAATACTGCGAAAAGTTATCTCCGCTCCACATCGATTCCAGTTTTTAAGATGCCTTTAACTCGGAGACAGAAATTGGCTACAGTAATAGCTATTGTTCTGCTACTGCGGCGATGGAAACGTCGCCGAAGTAGAAAGGGAAAATTATGGAGCCACACCTGGTTGCTGAGGCGAGAACATCAAGGGGCTTTTCATAACTTGTGCCGAGAATTGGCGGATGAAGATCAGCCCTCATTTATCAACTTCTCCAGACTCTTTCCTGCGCAGTTTCATCATTTAGAGGAGTTAGTGACGCCTAAGATAAGGCGGCAAAATACTAATTTCAGGGATAGCATACAACCTGGACAGCGGCTAATGATCACCCTCCGCTTTCTTGCAACAGGTAGGCCTACCTTCCCGATTTGCGTGTGCCTTTAAAGAGGGATCGTAGAGGCAAGGCCTCTCCTCCCACTTAGTGACTAAATCATCTTCTCGTGCCTCCGTCCAAAAATCCGCCATCATCGCCATGGTTAGTACTAAAGTAGTAAGCCTGCAGCTGTAGCATATACTGTAACATGGTTTGATACGTACTCACCTGCTCTCGGTGTTGCGCAATAAAAACATGCCGTAACTGGAACTGTGTACCATGAGTGAATGCTGCGCTCTGATTGGACAAACCGCATGAGGCCTGTTTGCCGCGTCGAAGACGAGTTCACACCAACACAACGAGTACCGCCTAGACCCGACTACGATTGAACATGTTTAATCTTGCCGACGGCATACGACCCGACGGAATCGTAGTCGTGGGAGTGTTCACACCGCCCATACCCCAGCCGACGCGTTGGGTGGTCGCCGTCGTGTCTTGGGTCGTCGTGGCGGTGTGAACCGGGCTTAAGTTTTTCAGGCCCACACCTTTTATCGTGGGTCGGTAGATGGAGGCTCCCCGACGAAACTGGATTTTCTCATCAACAGGGGAGGACAGCGCCTTCGCGCGAGGAGACATGGCATCGCGCGCACTGATTGAAGATGGGATGAGGCGGTGTTTATCACTTCTTCATAGCAGAACAGTAAAAAGTGACAAAAACCGATTCAGGTACGTATTAAAATAGCGCTACAAAAGAAAAAAGATTATAAAGAAGAAGAAAAAACAGTTCATGATCATCCATTCAGTACCTTAGTTTTTCCTTTCCTACGCCGCCCCGAAAAAAAAAAATTCAGTCCTTTCCCGACGGGAGGAGATAGGACAAGGTACATGGAATAAGGTACAACAGAGCTACAAAGAAGTGATTGAAAATCGATTCCGATATGTATTGAAATAGCATTTCAAAACAAAATATATGTTCAAACTCGCCCAACCAGTAACTTCAGTCCTTATAGTTTTTTTTTTATTTTTTATTTTTTTTTTTTATTTTTTAGGCCTTCCGACGAAAACGGCGACCTTCCCCGACCGGGGGGGGGGGGGAGTGTTGCCCGACGGGAAGGGCATGGCCCCCGGCCCCCGCAGGCGCCACCCTGTTTAGTATAGACACCTTTATAAAGTTATAAACACTGCAACTTAAAAAATAGTTGTTTTGGGGTGACGGTGGTGACCGTTCCCTATATCCAAAAGAAAATGTGAAAACGGAAAGAAAAGAAGGGAAAAAGGAAGGAAAAGCAGCACTAAATTATGCTTAACCCCCTATATATCAAAATGCCCTTCTGTGCTTACTAGGTCCAGGCCATAAAGGGTAGTACTAGGGTCTCTACCAAGACTTGTAGAAGTATAGCACAGGTTTTAATTCCAGTAATGGTATGATACCATTTGTTATGTATGGTTAATTAGTAACTTTATAAATAGGCTAACTATGCACCACGGAAATAGTACGCCAGACGCTGCTCACTTGGGTTGACAACCTGTTGGCAAGTTTTAGTGTAGGTCTTATCTTGGGGTTGTAGGATGTGGTGCTTTTGGTCTTATTGTACAAAGTTATGGAGACTTGTTAAGGATGTTAATAAATATGGTCATATTACGTGGTGTCCCACGTTTGGTATTGATTCCTAAACATATGACAAAAGATGAGCTTAGTTACATTAACCGACGCACCGACTGACCCGCTCATCTTACTAACTGACTGACTGGCTGACGGAACGTACCCATGAACTGACTGACTACTGGCTGTCTACTTTCACTTTTGTCAAAAACTGTGTCGTTGAGGTACTTTATCTCCAGACGCTGCACGGTACAGCTAATTGCACCTGCCAGCTGTAATCCTTGCAAAGACACCACAGACACGTGACAATCTTGAAATTGGTGTGAACTTTACTTTATGATTTTTACCTGATTACCTCATTGTGGACTACGGAATTCCCCTTTAAAGTTGTCTTTACAATCAATTTTGGGACAATTCAAACAGAAGAAATATAGCACAAAGCACATCCTGTGAGACGTCACGACAATTCAAAGAACCTGTCACCCACCATTTGTAAGTGCAGTAAAGTATTTGCCCTTGACAAGTTTCAATTAGCTACTGTATGATCTCAAGCCCTGACAAAAAGCCAAGGTCAGACTTACTTCGCAAACAGATCAATTGGATAAATACGTTCAATGAAAGTCGTATTATAAGAGCCAGTTTCTGTGCTCCAAAGTCACGGAAAAATATCTTGTGTAAAAAAGTCCCACGACTACTTCAAAAACACCAAACACCAAGCTTACATTTCGGGTGGCAAACAGAAACCAAACAATTGAGATAAAACAAGGTATCCTTTGGAAGATCAGTTCAGATGGAAAACATGGATTGTTTTAAAATGAGGAACCCATCTTTCTTTAATTCAGTGTCCACAGCGTCACGGTCCGAGAAACTTGCGGGGGAGATGCACATTTTGCAAACAAAAATCCCATTAGAAACATTTTCTTAAATGATGAAAATCACCCCGAGGCTCGTAAATTATCACCGAATAAAGTAAGGTGGACCTTTTCCAAATTACCAATATCAAGGAGCATTTGAAACTTTTTAAGAAGTGCTCGAAAAGAGATGGACAAGGAGACTTCCTTAAACAACACCTGAAATTTAAAAAAAAAGTTTTTTAACCCTGTATGCTTTGACTGAGTGGATCAAGAATCGAACCCTCGGTCGGTCTAGGTTAGAGAACGCAATCGCTGCAAATATGCCATCACCTCTATACACCCGGCCATGCAGAGTTCATTGAGAAATAGCTAAGTGAAGTCATGTGTTTGATGTTTTTTAGATATTTGAATGTATATTTTTCTAAATTGTATTGATGTGATCCTTTGTTCTTATTAAAAGGTACATTATTCTGCCTGTCCTTTCCTTCAACTGAATAAAACGGTCATAGTTTATCAGTGCTTTTTACGTAGATTCAAGATGTAAGTGGAGTTTTGATTTAAGATTTTAAAAAAGAAAAGAAAAACACTCACTTTTTGTTTTAAATTTAACAGAGCCAACAGAAGGCAAGAATTATTACAGATGGGACAAATTTTGGAGGTAAATCACTTTCAGATATGTACATTTTGGGGCACCTGGAAATCAAGATTAAAACACAACTGAGAGCAATAAATAAAAAATATAATTTACATTATTTTTATGAACATTTGAAATATCCAGCACTAAAGTCTACATTGACATTAAAAGGACCAAAAAGTCAACAGTCAAAAGTGGTTCTCCTTAAGCTTGTGACAAGCAAGAAAGCACAATGAGTGTAGAGCAAACGAATGTCAGGATGGAATATTCGTATGTGTTCTCTCACAATTCATCTGTGAAATACTTATTTCTGGGAGATGAACGATAAAAACCTTATTCCAGTCAAATGATATTATCAATATATGTAGCGAGGTGACGTCTTAATACACTGTTAATGTAATTATTCCCTTCCTCGTTTTAATATATATGTAAATCTGATTTACTAAATCGTTACTATAGTAATCCTTTGCAGTATTGATGACATGCATGGTCTGGAAAATGCTAGTACAGGACGTCCGAAAAGCATCCTAACTTTTGATATCACAGTTACTTCTGCAATTTTAATCGTAATCACTGTGAAGGGGGCAGCTATGTCAATGTTCCCAGGGTTCCCTGTTCAGGGGGTTCAATGTTCCAGAAGGTAGGAACATTTGTATTTCTGGGAACATCAAACCCCGGGAATAACAACCTTGTAAACATCGCAAAGTCATCTAGATATTACGAAAACGGCTTACATGGAACCTTGCGAACATTGATCCCCGGGAACATCGGGTCCCGTCCAGTAAAAAACATTCCCAAGTGTAATGTATGATTACTTCAATTGGCCTAACTGAATTAAAGTAGTATTGACTTTTTGATAACGAAATATTTATGTTGATGTAATAAGTTTCCTAAAGTTTGTAAACCCGGTCATATCGATCTCAAATTAGGCCCAAATTTAAGAGGAACAGTCCGGTTTAAACAGTGGAAATTTGAAAAGCTGTGTACTACGCTGTATTTTTTCAAGTCTTCAACGCCAAATCAACCTTACTGATTGTGGGGTGCCATTAGCCAGGAAAATTTAGAATTGAGCTGGTGTAAATACGTCTCGGCAAGCCTCATAAATGAAAACGAATCAAAGTTACCGGTCAGTTAAACTTCAAAGGATATTAAATAAAGAAAGGCTATGAGAGTTTATTTAACAAAATTGTGTTATACTCTTACAAGGGTTGTATAAATTTTCTGCCTTAAAGGGAAGTATTGCCTTTTAAACGCTCCAACATAGTATAAAAACAAGTAGCTCTAGACATTTTCAAATCATTCGGTCTCAACAGTAAACCCCAGCAAAAAAATCATCTCACCAAAATATTATGCATTTGTATTGCATGGAGCCTATTGCATTTTAATGAACCAACCGAATCATACGGCGATCAGATTCTTTGGAACAATAACTATATTAGAATTGACGGTTGTGTCACCTATGACAGAAAACTTCATATGGCTGGTGTTATTTACGTTAGAGATCTTTTTAAAGAAAACAATGTTAGTTATTCATTTGTTGAATTTTGTATTACCTATAACATTAATAACTTTCCATTTACAAGATATTTTGGTCTATTGTCTGCTATTCCAAGAGACTGGAAGCGTAACGTGTTAACCTGTAGACAAAATGAACTAACGGATAACAGGCGTATTTGTAACATTACTTCCCGTACGGCGTATTGTTGTTTGGTAGGTAAAATAGTTCTTCCACCCAAGGCAATTGATAAATGGAATATTTCCTTTAATTTTACTTCAGACGATTGGCAAAGAATTTTCCGTATTCCCAGAACTTCTCTCTCCGAAACAAAGATTATGTATTTTCAGTTTAAGTTCCTACATAGAATTTTAGCAACGAATAAACTTCTCTATCGTATGAATAAGATTGACAATCCTTTCTGTACATTTTGTAAACGGGACGAAGAAACAATTGAGCATCTATTTTGGAGTTGTCCTCTTACGTCTAACTTTTTACTTGACATTGAACTTTTTCTCTTTGGAAAACAATTCGTCATTTCAAAGTCGGACTTCTTCTTTGGCTACAAACTTTCGCTTCAACACCCGTACAATTTCATTTTCCTTCATTGTAAGCATTATCTTTATAATTGCAAATTACTAGCTGTATTACCAGAAGTTCCGAAATTTTATCACAAACTTGTATTCGTACTGAAAGTGGAACGCTATATATGCTTGAAATCCACAGGCAATCATAAACGAAAGAAAATGTACGATGACGTCATCTCATCACTATCTTTTTGTAATATTGACTGTGATGTTCGCTCTATCTGTAGTTCAAGTTAAGTTTTTACTCTCGCTGTTATTCTCGTATATAAAATTCTGAGATCCGTGAATTGCACAGCTGTACCGTGTTTAACTTTTGTATTTTGTTTCACTTAGTTTGAAACTCCTTTACCCTCTTCCAGCTTCAAATCATTTCCTTAAGTGAGTGTGTTTATGTTAAGTATGGTCCATTTGATTCCTTGTGCGGTTTATGGGATATTTTGTTTCTTTTTTGGTTTAGTTTTTGTAATATGTCTCTTTTTTGATATCTATGTGGTTTGACTTTAATTAGTATGACTTCTTCAATCAAATTGATCACTATACTTTTTCGACATCATTATTGCATATATGAAAATGTATGAATATTTATTGATTGTTTGTTTTTGATGATGTTGGTATAACCAATAAATGATGGATAAAAAAAAAAAATATTATGCACAAAAAGAGTTAGGGAAGTTGTATCTTTTGAAATGTTGAAAGTTTTGTTGAACAAATTATTCTTGAGCAACAAATAACTGAATTTCTATCTGAGGGAAAGGAAACTTATTTCTTAAAAAGAGGGCTACCAAACTGCCTTGTTTGAAACTATGCCTCATTCTTTGCCAGTAAATAACGGTTTTAAAAGGATGAAATCCCCTTGATAAACAAACACAGAATTTCCCTTTAAAGATATAAATTTTCCACTCTTCGAGAATCTTGCAAAAAATGTTGACAACGTGCCTCTCGTTCCCCGCCTCTTCAAGTCTTTTTTAACATGTTTTCTTACTAAGAATTACGGAAATCTTATGCGCCCTGGTAAAAAAAAATTTTTCTTTCTCCTAAAAAAGATTTTTTTCTCAAAAAACAAACAAATTTTCTCTAAAAAACTAAGATTTTTTTTCTCTAAAAACAAAAGTGTTCTCACTAAAAACGAAAAAACTACGGAGTCCGAGAAGTGACACGTGTGTACCTCATTCCATTTAAACACAGTTGTTGTTTTCTAGTATTATCCAAACACACAGTGTATCTTTTCAGCATAATGTGTTAATGTATTATCGTGTTCTTTTTCACCATATTGAGAGCTACGCTTTGTTGAACAGTTCCAAGGGGTACCTTACTTCTACGGCTTTCCCATAGGAATGTAAAAGCGAATTAAATAAAACATCAATTATTTTACCATACCAAAATCATTTCATACATCCCCTTTGTCTTAGACGGTTTCCGCCCCCATTGCATAATAGCAGGGCGTGAGCCTCCCCCTTCCAAAAAGGTTGAGGTTTCCTTTACCCCATAAAGCAAAAATGAGGCCATATTCTTACTAAAATCGGCCTATGTTGTGTGTCAGTTTTGCTTAATGATCCCGTTATATCCCACGAGTTTTTCCCTTCCTCACACCAAATAACCCCTGCATTTTTTCGGCGAATGCCTGATCTTTTGCACTTTATGTTTTTTTTTTGGTTGATATACAGATTTCATTGCGTAATGAATTTTCAAAATAATGATTGCTTGAAATCTCAATGTCTTAGGAATGCTAAATCCGACTGTCCGAGGGGTAAGAATTTTTGGAACACTCCACGCCGACTGATGGTGGCGATTCGCTCAGATAGTCTTTCAAGCATATGCGTACAAGGCGGGCAGCCTGGATTGATTTCAAACTTGGTATGTTGGTGCATTATGACTGGAAAAAGTCACCTATAGATTTTGTTAGAGGTCAAAGGTCACTTGGGGTCATCCAAGGTCAACCTTCCAAAACCATTTCAACTTTCTATTTCAAGGTAGGAAACTGGGATAGAGTTAAAATTTGGTATGTGGCTGTGTGATGGTAGGAAGACGGCATCTCTAATCCTTAGTGGAGGTAGAAGGTCATCTGGGGTCATCAGGGGCCAAACTCTGAAAACCTTATTACAGGGTATATAACTCAAGGTACAAAACTTTAATGGATTTCATAATAAGGATGTGGATGGGTTATGTTGAGTTGAAAGTCCCTGTTGTTTTTGGTGAAGGGCCGTAAAACTAACTAACAAACCAAAAGCACTGTGTGTTTGGATCATCCTAACTGTGTTTCAATGTAATGAGGCACACACATGTCACTTCCTGGACTCCGTAGTTTTCCGTGTTCTGATTAAAATCGTTTCTAGAGATTTTTTTATTGTTGCTTTTAGAGAATTTTTTTGCTCCATCTTTATTGCTCTCTCATGTTCATTTGTTTTGAAAGCATTGAACTATATATACATTTTATTTACACAACATATACCAGCCAATGTATAAATATTGTACACTATGATTACGCAATAAATTTTTGACATATACGGTACCGTGTTAATATTTCTTTTGAAATTAGTTGGAGTATATACACTAAATTAATACTTGACATATTCATATATAAACATATACATACTTATACACAACTACATATATAAGCATTCATATATACACATAACGCAGTTTTTGACAAAAACCATGCCTTGATTCATGCACTTACGTATCTTTTCACATAAATACATGATAGTAACTATATTACTCCCCCTATTAACATTTGTGCATAAATTCAAATGAAATTTCAATTTGTGCATAAATGCATGATGATAATTATGTTACTCCCTCTATTGGTCATTCCAATTTGAAACATTGCAGTTTATGAAAAAATATCACAAGCATGTCAGTTTGCTCGCAACAAATATGCTTAGCTAAAGAGAAAGGGATGTTCACTAAATGCATCTCTAAACTCGTTTATAGTCAAACCTTTTCGAAAACTTTTACTTGAAATATACTTTTTCACTGTGAAATGAAACTTCAACTTGTGCATAAATTTTTTAAGGCCAGGGAAACCCCTATCGATCTTTTTCTCGAAAATAAAGTACTTCATGTAAAATATCAACAAGTTACATTGATGCTTAAGTACAAGTGAGTACCCAAAGAATATATCCCGTTTTGTGAAACAAAATTGTCTGCCTAAAACCTGTTCAACATCCAGAATAAATTCCGATGTAACCTCACATTCCCAAAATAAATGCTCTATACTTTGATCCTGGTTCCCGGAAAATGTACAAGAGGGGTTTTTAGTCAGATTCATGCGGTGCAGAAGGGTATTAATACCTATGATTCTATGTAAAAATCTATACTGAAAGTATTAGATTTTGGTTTCCCGTACAAAGGTAAAGGGGTCCTAAAAATAGTGTTCCAGTGATTGGAAATATCTATAAAGCTCTGGTTCCACTTACAACAGGACGTAGGAGCAGCACATATTGTAGAGATAATCTGCTTGTAAATAACCCGAAACATTAGGGGAATTTAAAGTAGTCTCATAGCCATGACCATAATCTAAGTCAGTTGTTTCGTGTGCAAACCCTTGCTTCCAGTGAACCGGGATAGCGTGAATAATTCCATAATACTAAGTAAAAGGGAGCACATCAATATTAAATTTTCTAACAAAACAGTTATAAGAAAGTATTTGATTGTTATCATCAAAGAAATCTTCTACATAGATCACATTCTGATCATAAAAGTGATTGTAAAATATTTTCTTGTTATTTACCTTAATGTGACTGTTGTTCCAAATGGTTTGGAACCCGTAGTTTTCAGACGGTCTCCTAAAAGAATATAGTGCCCAAGCAGTACACACTTCACTAATAAATGAATTTGTCGTTCTAATTTTTTTGTATCAAAATTACATTGGAATAAAAAGGATTTTCCTTTACTATGTAAATACAAATAAAAAAATGTTTTCCATGAACCCTTAGATTCGCTACAGTATCACTTTACCCAAGAACACTTTAAGCTACTAAGAAATGGTAAAAATGTGAATAGCATTAAGCCCCCTTCCGAAAAGGGTGCAACTAACGTACTGCTTTTGACCTTGTCCCTTTTACCTGACCAAATAAATTTAAATGTATAAGTTTCTAACTCCTTAATAAAATTATGGGGAGGATTTGAAAGAACTTGAAAGAGATATACTAGTTGCGACAAACCAACTGATTTTACAATAGTTACTCCCCCAATAGGGGTAAGGTCTCGTTGCGCCCATAAGTTAAGAATACCTTTGAGTCCAGAAAGTTTTGAAGGGTAATTGAGGCGAAACAGATTATCCTTGCAATGATCAAAAGTGATCCTCAGAGCAGTGACAGGGCATGCCGTCCATTAAAAATTAAAATCGCTAAGAAAACGGGGTTTATTATACCTCAACGGACCTGATGGGAAAATATTAAATTTTTCGAAATTGATTTTGAGGCCAGATGGCACCTGGAAAGCCTGAAAAATATCCACGACTGACTTCAAAGAAGAATAAGAACCATCAAGAAAAATACAGGTGCCATCGGCGTACTGAATAATTTGGTCTTGTGATTAAAAATTGTAAGCCATCTCACTAAGGGTGAAGAGTTGAAACGGAGGGCAAGGAGTTCGGCGCAACATATTGAACAGTTTTGTCTCATTTTGAGAGCGCCCTCACTTTTTCGTAGATTTTCTACCACAGTGTATCTATAAGGGTTTCATAGAAATCGTTTATACTGTATATCACTTCAATTAATACAGTTTGTTCAGCCATTAATACATTCCTCATTATGCCTTAGCTCATATAAGTTAACTTGTCCATACAAAACTCACTGAAGAGCCACCGTAACAGGACAGAAAACAACCAGCTAAGGTTCTGTACTAATTCAAGCAAATTAAGGACAACGAACTTTTCAGGTTTCCATAGAAATTATGTCACATTGGATCCACTTTGTTCACTCATAATTTTGTCAATCCATGTCTTAACAACAACTTTCACCGGTCAAAAATATCCGTTGCACACATTTCCCCACCGTAAAACCCTTGTGAATTGGTTTCTACGAAGCAGTGGGTATGTTTATTCATATCATTTGATTCCTCCGCTATTTAGAAGGGGGAATAGATAGTTTTCCACTGAATATTAACACTGTACAGAATCCGTTGTTTACAAAAAAATTATCATTGTTTAATTTTATAAACCACATTTTCTTAAAAATATAGTAATACATTTATTGTACATTCAATTCGATTCAATTTTAAACATTTTTACCAAGGCTAGATATTAAGCTTCTACACAAAAAATGGACTCGTCCAAAGCACCAAAGTCAGAAAGAGGGCATGAAAAGGCTCAAAGTTGCATTTGCAAGCATTTTAGGTTTACTCCCCTAATAATTTCATTGGAATCATGTTAGTAAAATGATTGTCATTCGATTTTGTTTCATATAAGAGATAAATTTTTAATTAAGACACAAATTGTCAAGTAAATTCATACAAAAAGTGGGCGGTACCTTGACTTGTTCACTACAACGGTCATTTTAGGATCTACTCGGAGTTTTCACATAAGCGAAAATGAGAAAACTGTTCAATATGATCTTGAAAAGGTATGGAATGATTGGGCAACCCTGTCTTACTCCTCTGGAAACTTAGAAAAGCCCGTAGAGAAACCATTGTTGCAAACACATGAAGAAACATTAGAGCACAGGGTAGAAATCCATTGGTGAAAATCAAGTTCGATTTTATTTTTACTTTCCATACATAAAAAATGGTTACATTGACAAAAGTATATATATATTTATATATAGCAGGACATGTACACAATCGAAATCGCATAATAAAATATGGAAGTAGAGGAATCAGAAATAAGTTAAAACTTTTCAAATCTGGTTCCTTCAAACAAAAGCGTAACAAAAAGGAAAAGGAGCTAAGAGAAAATAAGAACACTACAAAACATGAAACAAGAGGCGGACGTTAGCACGCTTTTGGAGCTTGGATAAAATATTAAGTAGATATGTTTGAGTATTACCCCAAACAAGAAGACGTGCAAGTACAAGGGCGTTATAGAGAGTAAGAAGTGCATTTCTAGGCAGATAATCTTTTAGTCTATTGATAACACCATTTGATTTCGAAACCTTTTTACTAACCTCAGAGATATGTTCCTTCCAATTTAAATTTTCATCTATAGTGATGCCTAAGAATTTTGTATGAGGGGAAGCAGTAACAAGATGACCATCTAGCAATGCACTAATTTTACTTGAGTCATTGATCCTATTATCGAAAATCATGTTTCGTTTTCATAATATTTAGAGATAATGTGTTAGATCTGAGCCAATTGGAAATATGCGAAAATTCACAGCTAGCTTCCGCAAGAGCATTGCTTAGATTCTTATTTTGAAGAAAACCGTAGTGACGTCAGCAAATAAAATGAAGTTTGACTTAACAGAATACTTATAAATATCATTTACATAAAGAATAAATAACAGTGGTCCAAGTATGGAACCTTGTAGTGCACCAATATTACAATAGGTGTGATTTGACGAGCAATTATTAAATTATACATACTTGCAACGATTGTGAAGATAACTTCTAAACCAGTTATAGGCAATACCTCGAACACCGTAACAAAACAATTTAATCAAAAGAATTTGATGGTCAATGGTGTCAAAGGCTTTAGAGAGATCAATAAAAATACCAACTGTAGCAAGTCTATTATCCAAACCTCTTGCGATTATATCAGTGAGACTTAGCGCTGCCATATAAGTAGAATGATCGTTGCGAAATCCATACTGGTGTTCATGAAGAATTTTATGTTTTACAATGAAATTATAAAGTCTATCATATGCAAGACGTTCAAAAAATTTTGAAATGGAAGGCAATATGGAGATTGGTCTGTAATTAGAAACAAATTTTTGGTCACCCGACTTGAAAATTGGGACTATCTTAGCTATTTTTAGCTCCGATGGAAATACTCCATTTGAGAAAGAAAGGTTGATAACATGAGTTAGTGGATGTAGTATTATATCCACAACATGCTTAAGAATATCATTTGATACGTAATCAAAACCAGGATTCTTTCCATTTTTAGTCTAAGGATAGAGAGTTTCACCTCTTCAGTATTCGTGGGAAAAAACATAAAAGAATCTAGAATACAAGATTTTATATAACTTTGAGGAGAAAACTTGCCCGCGGGGAGCTTATCAGCAAGTTCTAATGCAACAGAAGAAAAGTACTTATTAAAGTGATTTGCAACTTCATTCTCATTCGAAATTACATTACTTCCTGAAATGAAAGTCGTATTAGAGTCACTGTTATTCATTTCATTTAAAATTCCGTTAATGACTTTCCAAAGGTGGGTAGGGTCACTCTTGTGATCTTCAATCTGATTACTAAAGTATAATTTTTTTGCCAAGTTTATTATGGCAGTCAGAACATTTTTGTATTTTGTGTACTTTATCTTTCGAATTGACGTGGGGCTTTGAATATACCTTAAATAGAGTTTGTTTTTATGTCTGATTGATTTCAAAATGCCAGAAGTAATCCATGGAGATTTTTCATACTTGATCTTTTGATGGACTTGGGTGTAAGGACAATACCTATTAAAAGTCATCAAGTTCTTTTGAAAAATTACTATAAGCAGAATCAACATTTTGATCATTCATAATAAAAGACCAATCAACATTATTAAGTTCACTTTTGAAATAATTAATGTTCTTACGACAAGTATTGTTCTTGTACACGTTTTTTATGCTTGAAGTGTGTATCTTACTTTGTATGACACAGAAAATAGGATAATGATCAGAGATATCAGTTACAAGTACACCGCTTTTTAATATGTGATTGGCAACATTGGTAAAGATATTATCAATCAAGGAAGACATGCTGGTCTTAACCCTGGTTGGCTTATCAATCAGCGGATAAAAAGAGTATCGAGACATAATGAGGAACTCTTGCACATTATGTGCTACATTTTGATTTAAAAGATTGATATTAAAGTCCCCTGTGAGGAAGACATTCTTATTTTCATTATTTAAAGCTTCTGAACTGTTACCCATGCAATCAAGAAAATCGTTCACATTTTGCTCAGGGTGACGGTAAATAACCCCTACTAAAGTGTTTGTAGTTTTACTGTTTTCTATTTCCACAAAAAGTGTCTCAGCACTGTCATTCATTAATTGACTAAGGTCAGCCATGATATTTGCATGTAAGTTTTCTTTAATAAAGAGAGCAACACCACGACCCCTTTTGTGAAATCTATTCTTATATAAGAGTTTGTAACCATCAATTTGTAAAGTGTTTATGGGAAACAGATCATTCAGCCAAGTTTCTGTGATAGCAATAAAAGTAAATTGGTAGTTATCAATAGAACTAAAAAGCTGACAAAAGCATTAAAGTTCTTCATAAGACTTCTAATATTGATATGAAGAATTGAGGTATGCGTTTTGGAACAAGGAAATTCAGTACTAAAACTGACATCTGTATAGTACAGGCATCAACAAGCTGTTGGACTTATACCACTCTGATCGTTTTGATTTCTAATTCCTTCGAAAATTTAAACAATGCAATGCAATCATTTCCGCAAATACTGGGAAATTCACGTATAAAGTATAGTCTTGAGGATGATATTCCCACATAATATTATGGTATTGCAATGACACATAAATCTTGCTCTGTAGAGTACTGGCATTGTAATTAATGCCATTATAACAGAAGAAAATCGTTATTAAAGTTGAAAACTGTAAACACTTGTGAATAACCCCCCATTCCAGTCTATCAAATGCTTTTTTCAAAATCTACTAAGAGGAGAAAGCCTGGTATACCTCTGTCATTACAATAATTGATAGAATCCAAGATATATCTTATGTTTTCACCCATGAACCTGTCCTTTATGAAACCTGTTTGATTATCATTAATAATATTTGGAATGACATTTTTAGTTCTAGTAGCCAACGCCTTTGAACAAATTTTGAAATCCACGTTTAACAATGAAATATGTCAATAGTTTTTAATAAATGTGTGATCTTTATTTGGCTTTGGTATTAAAACACCTTGCCTTCGGATAAACTAACTTTATCATAGGCAGCGTTGAGAAAGTTGGTTACTAACTCGCCTATTAAAGGCCAGAAATTCTGTGGAGAGTCCGTCGCTGCCAGGACTCTTACTGTTACCATGGAGCTAACGCGGAGTTAGCGCCATGCTGTTAAAAAGTGAGAACAAAGCACGTTTACACTCATCCAAAGTTAACCTCCCGTCACAGGCAGCGGCGTTTTCATCACGAGCTTCTTAGGATTAGGAATGTTGTTACAAAAAGAAGAGGGAAGGAAGGCAATCCTCGCTATTGTAAATAGACGTGTAAAATTCTTTGAATTCCCTAAGAATTCCAGCACCAGACTCAATATGCCTCCCATCCCTTGCAATACGTTTACGAATAACATTACAACTTTTATTTCTTTTATTTCTGAATTTTAGCATCGTAAATCGACTGTAACCTATTACGAGTATCTCTTAGCCTATCAAAAATAACATCGGAATTACAGTGACATAACATTTGTTCCAAATGAGCAATTTCTTTTAACAGGTCTTTTTGGATGTTGCGAGTTTCCTTAGCTTTAGCCCTACTGGAAGAAATTGTCGACTTACGAATTGAATATTTCAAGTATTCCCAAGCAAAAAAAGCATCGTGATTAATATCCGTACGTGTAGTACTGTTAATGAGATCTGAGATAAGCTTTAAGTACTGAGTACCTTTAAGAAAGGAATTGTTGAACTTCCAAAACCCAGGCCCTCTTTTTTCATTACATATGTTAATATCTAAATTTACAATAGAATGGTTCGAATTGACGCTAGTAGAAATAGTGGTTTTAATGACATTGTGCATGAGCGCAAGAGAAATAAGGAAAAATCCAACCTACAGTGAATATCGTTTGAAACGTTCGACGTCCAAGTATAAATTTTATCACGTAGGTGTCTTTCCCTCCATATATCAACAAGATCATAAGAACTCATTATTTCATAACAGATATCCCTAGCAGAAAAAATTAGTCCGGGGATACCCTCCCAACTTATCCAAGTGTAAATTAAAAACCAAGTTGAAATCGCCAGCAATCAATACCGTGTCAGAGGGGAAAAGAGTCAATTTGGAGTTTAAAATCGTAAAGAAGAACGGGTCATCGTGATTCGGGCCATATAAACAAACTAAAGTGAAGTTTTAATGGCCAATGAAAAGATCAAGTTTAATTATTTTCCCATGATTACACATCCAGGAATTGAGGACAGAAAAGGGTAGAAAGGGGTTGAATAAGATACAGACACCTCAGCTAACTGTGGTGCCATGATTGAAAAAACCTTCCCACCCCACTCATTACGCCAAAACTTTCTTTTCATCATGAATGCTATGCGTTTCTTGTACACAAAAATGTCCCCTTTTTGCTTATGAGGGAAAGGAAAAACCTGACGTCTTTTTTTGCTGCCTCAACCCTCTTTCATTATAAGAAGTAATTTTTAGAGTGGAGATTTCATGAAAATTGATCCCACGCAAATATCATATCTGAGGCAGCAGGACAATAGTTTAGGAATTGATTTTTTGAGGAATGGTGTAGTAACATAAATGTGGTAATGAATGCGTACAGTAATGCAATAAGTTATGATGGAGAAAAATAGGCAGAAAAAAGATGACAGAAAGTCAAACCATCTGAACGATTCAAAGTAAATTTAGGAGTCAAAAGTCCCCCATACTGGAACAGTCTCCAGTCGTAGTCACCCAAATTAAAGAGTGTCATTGACTGCCAACACCAACAAGAAATTTTGCATTTAGAGAAAAAAAAAATTGTTTTTAGAGAAAAAAAAATTCAAGAGATTTTTTTGTTTTGTTTTTAGAGCAAAAAATTAGACTGGGAGAAATTGGGGGGGGGGTCCAAGCTCTTTTTTTACCATGGCCGCATAAGTCTTCCGTAAGGTATTAAGGATCAACTCCTATTGGCTATTTTCGGCCACATGACCGTTCGATATCCCGTGATGAACACCAAAGCAACGGACGAACGCACTTATCTCAGACTTTATTATTTTTCTCTAAAAAATGAACAAGGTCAAATGACGAAAGACGGCATGTTTCAAAGAGGACAACGCACACTAGAGGGTTAATTCTCTCATCTGATAAACTTGAGTTGTTCAATTGTGCGTCGCCTTCGATCGTGCATTACTTAATCCATTTTCCATAGATATTATAACCTTCAGTTACACAATTCTGACAACCGTCTTCCACAGCGCTCGTTTAAAACGTTTTCAGTCGCGATTTTACTTCTCTCGTGGATGATTGAGAAAGGCCTACATGGAGGATCTCCTGACGAAGCATAGGAGGTTCTTTTAGAGTCGTCATTAAACAAGCCTTTACAATTTCAGGTAGGCCGATATATTATATAAACAAACATATTTATAAATATATTGAGTTGTATCGGCACGAGTTTGTTGTTTCTTTTGAATATCGTTTTTTGATCAGTTATTATTTTGCGGCCTGATGAAGGGTACATACCCGAAACGTTGCGGAGTTTTCTTCCGAATTTTAGCACTTTTTATCATTCCAATCTGTTTACCTATATATATATATATATATATATATATACATTACCAATTTTTCGACCTGCATTTACAGTCGATCTTACCACGTTCGACCTATATATATATATATATGTATATATATCTATCTATATATATTTATATATATATATATATATATATATATATATATATATATATATATATGTATATATATACATTACCAATTTTTCGACCTACATCTACAGTCGATCTTACCACGTTCGACCTATATATATATATATATATATATATATATATATATATATCTATATATATATAAATATAAATATATATATTTCACTAATTCGGCACTTAGGGGGAAAGTTGTTGTTGAAAAGTCGACCTTAAGGGGAAATTTTTTTTTTGGGCGAAATATCAGTTTCTCCTTAACGTTTCTACACACTTTTTCTATAGGAATACGTAAATGGACAAGGACGCTCTCCTAGATTTACAAAGTAGATGCAATTACTTCAAAGTTGTCAAATTTACGGACACCTAACTGTTAACACGAACGGATGGCTGGCCACTGAAATAACGTTGTTTATATTTTTAGACGTTAGGGCGAATACTTTTCCTTATGTATTTTATTGTTATTTTTTCGCCCTATGTACGCTCAGATATAACAATTTAAGGTGGGAATTAGCGTTATATATATATATATATATATATATATATATATATATATATATATATATATATATATATATATATATATATATATATATATATAGGTCGAACGTGGTAAGATCGACTGTAAATGTAGGTCGAAAAATTGGTAATGATTCGATCATGAATGTTAATTCAACCCAAGTACTGGCATTGCCTTTTGAACAAGAGAAGAAATATAGAAAAAGACCAGAAAGAAAATTCAGAAAAGCGGGATTTGAACCCAGGACGGCTCGCTTTCCGGGCGAGTGCCTTACCACTGCACTAAACGTGACTGAAGTGACTTCCGGCTCGACCTAAATAACAAAAACCGCGCACTCAATTTCCCCTCCTTGTTACCACCGAAGTGTATAAATCCCGAAACGGGGTAATTAATTAGGTCGAACGTGGTAAGATCGACTGTAAATGTAGGTCGAAAAATTGGTAATGATTCGATCATGAATTTTAATTCAACCCAAGTACTGGCAATGCCTTTTGAACAAGGGAAGAAATAGAGAAAAAGACCAGAAGGAAAATTCAGCAAAGATTTGAACCCAGGACGGCTCGCTTTCCGGGCGAGTGCCTTACCACCGAAGTGTATAAATCCCGAAACGGGGTAATTAATTAGGTTAAACATTTTATATATATATATATAATTGTAATCATCTCTAAGCGTGTCTTTATCACAGTTGCGTCACAGTATCGTAGCAATGCGTCATAATTTCTTTATGCGTCATAATTTCTTTGAACAATAACTTAAAATCGTTAACAGTTATCATTTACATTTTCATTTGTAATCGCTGTACGTTCTCCGTCTAATCCGCTGAGGAAGATCCCAGGTGGGATTGAAATATATTCGGATATTTATCAATCTTGTTGGTCATCAGTATTATTAATTTCTCAATCTTGTATATATATATATATATATATATATATATATATATATATATATATATATATATATATATATATATATATATATATATATATATATATATATATATATATATATATAATTGCAAGAAATTGCTTTGGTCCAAAACGTAACTGGTGCCAAGTCAAAATAATATAGAGTGAGACAACAGAAAAATAAAAACTCGGCAGACTTAGTTCCGCGTTACTCAAATATTAAGATTTAATCAAGCTTTCGGCCAGTATGTATCGGCCTTCTTCAGGATACTATATAGGAGAGAAGGGAGAAGGGAAAACTTATTATTTACAGTAGCAAAAATAGAAAAAATGACTAAAAAACGGGTAGTATTTGTGAACAAATTATATTACACTTAACTAACCAAAACAGCTTACTAATTAGTAAGTGTAATATAATTTGTTCACAAATACTACCCGTTTTTTAGTCATTTTCTCTATTTTTGCTACTATAAATACTAAGTTTTCCCTTCTCCCCTCTCTCCTATTTAGTATCCTGAAGAAGGCCGATACATACTGGCCGAAAGCTTGATTAAATCTTAATATTTGAGTAACGCGAAGCTACGTCTGCCGAGTTTTTATTTTTCTGTTGCCTCACCCCATATAAATATATATATATATATATATATATATATATATATATATATATATATATATATATATATATATATATATATATATATATATAAACCAAATGGAAAAGCACCACACCAGTAAAAACATAAAACAAATAGTAAAAACTGGTAAAACAAGAACATATATATATATATATATATATAGTTTGCTGGTTGTTATTATGGACCTCAGAGAGGGTGGCTGCTTTAAGGCTAGGACCGGGGGATTGGTAAACTCTGGTAAGCCTATTGAAATGAGAATGCGCTAAACTGCTAAAATGACTAAAATTGTTTGAAAAGTACCTCAATTGAGGGAAGTAGGTAGTGACAAAAGGTATTCGATCGTTGTGCCGATAACGGTTGTGGCATAGGAGTTGCTCACGTGAAAAAAGTTTGGCTTTGTTAATGTTTTGGTTGGCCAAGCGAAGAGGGTAGCCCTTATTTACAAACTGTTGTTTCAATTCAAGGAATTTATGTTGCAAAGGTCACCAGGATCAGAACGGATGCGCTCGTACCTAAGGGCTTGGCTGTAGACAATTGATTCTTTGGTATGTTTGGGGTGGAAGCTATTGAAAGCGAGGTAGGCGTGACGATCAGTGGGTTTGCTATTTTCATGCTTTGGAACCACGGGGAAGACAAACTAACGTCATTTATCCGTGACTTCAACTCTTCACACGAGTCCATAAAGTTCACCTCTAATTTTTCTTCTGGTTCCATCCCTTTCTTGGACGTTCTGGTCACCATTCAGAATTCATCTATCCAAACTTCGGTTTATAGCAAACCCACTGATCGTCACGCAAGTATGTTGGTACTTAAGACATTAGAAATTTTCTTTGTTACTGGTTATATATATATATATATATATATATATATATATATATATATATATATATATATATATATATATATATATATATACTATACTTACTAAATACTTCCAACAGAAAAGGTAAATCAACGGAGAAAACTGTACAACGTTTCGAACAGGTCAACTGTCCTTCGTCAAGTAAACTGAATTACCAACCCATGTAAAAATACAAATGCAGAAAACGGCTATGAACTGTGGCTTTTTCGAATGTTAATCCCTTTTGGTACAAACGTGTGGAGTTGGTGTATCCAAAAAAGTTCTTTTTGTTCCCTCTGTGTTTTGTTAAGTCCCTTGACCGATTGAATGGCGATTAAATTGAAAAACTTACAACCCGTGTTGAATTGTTTCCCAAGAGGAGTGTTAGCTTTTTTCAGTTCTTGCCTATGACCCCGGTGTCTCTGTCTTAATTGGCTCCCCGTCTCACCCACATACTGCTTCCCACAATCAAAACAATTTGTAAGGTAAATAACCCCAATCGACATACAGTTAAAACAACCTAGTATTTTGAAAACTTTCCCTGTATAAAAACTTTTAAAGGAGTCTGTAACTGACATAACCTCACAAGTAACACAGTTTTTTTCGTGTAATCTGTGATTCCCCAAATTTGTCGGAGTGTTTCTCGGCACCCTCGCTCTTACGAGCAAATCTCTTAAGTTAGGGGGTTGTCTGTAAATTACCTTTGGTGGTGAAACAAAGATTTCCCTCATTTTATCTGACATAGAAAGAATATGGAAGTGTTTATTAATGATTTCTTGTAAGGGAGGTAAGCGAGGATTACGAGTAACCACAAATGGGGCTTTTGGTGCTTTAGTCGAAACGTTCTCACCTTTGCTGGTCCTAAGTAAAGAACTACGAGGAAAACCTTTAGCCCTATTAATTTTTCCTTTGACCACCTCGGTAGGATAACCTCCCTTATTTAAGTTTGTTTCTAAAGTTTTTAAATTCTTATCACAGTCATCATCATTGGAACAAACAGTTTTAATGCGGAGAGCTTGACAAAAAGGGATATTGTCTTTAACCGACTTTTTGTGAAACGAAGAATAGTGCAAATATAAAGGATTCTTACAAGATGGCTTAGTAAAGAGTTTAGTACTAATACGACCTTCGTTAAGGGTAATTTCTAAATCTAGGTAAACCACTCTCGAGAAATCGAACTCATAGGTAAACACTAATTCATTTGGATACACACACACACACACATATATTTATATATATAAGGTCGAAATGCTGCGGAGCACTGTTGAAATGTGTAGGTCGAAAAGAGGTAGTAAAAGTGCTTAAAAGTTTGCGGGAAACTCCACGACGTTTCGGGTATAAACCCTTGATCAGGTGGCAAAAACCAAACTGAACAACGAACAGTAACAACTGGACACGACAAACATCAAATCCGAAGCGATCGCTGTAAAAACAGAACCGCACGAAAGTGACTGTCAGAAAACATGAGTGCGAAGGATGAAACCCAAACAAAAAAAAAACAAAAAGAGCGTCCTGGATGAAAAAGTGCGCGTAAAAATCGAAGATGGTCGGAAAAAAGGGGGGAAAGAAGACAAAAACTAGGCCCGGAAAAAATAGAGAAAAAAATTAGGCCTACACAGTAAAAAACGAGCACGAACGGGTAAGTGTGAAAGGAGTAAAACTGGCTCAAAAAGAGGTGAATATTACAAAAGGTCAATTCTAACGTTAAGGCCGTGTGGAGGGAGAGTACCTAGCCTCATGATCAGTCGGTTTTCAGCACTCAGGTGGTCACGATCGGAGCCTCGGCACATTACAGCTGCCGTAACGGTTAAATGCTGTATTGAACAAGGTGAAGGGGGATTAAAACGTGCAGCCACCGGGTATCCATGGAGATTCTGTTTGATGGACCTAAGGTGTTCGGTGACTCGATCCGGGAAGCGGCGCTTGGTCTCGCCCACATAAAACGAGTTACATCACCAACAAGCTCAAATATAAACTACATTAGAGGAAATGCAGGAGAATCTTTGTTTGACAATGAAACTATTGCCGTTGGGGCCTGAAATGTTGACGAGATCGTGTTTGCCAATAACTGGGCATGAATTACACCTCGGACGGTTACATGGAAAGGTACCAGCGGTGTCGTTGAAAGAAGTTTGTGGGGAAGCCCGAACTAAATGTTTGGCTAAATCTTTCTCAACTCTAAAAGCAGTGATGGGGGTTCCGGGAAAAGATCACGGGTTGAGGGTCTTGTCGGAGCAACTCTACATTTTTGTAGATAGCGCTTAAAATAGGAAATAGGGTGATATGAAATAACCAAAGGAATACGTAGATTGGTACCGGATTTGTTCTTTTTCTCCAAGGCTTCCTCTCTTCTGGTTCCTTGAATTCTGCGTAGGGCATTAGAGAGGATTTTGGCAGGGTACTGGCGTTTTTCAAAAAAGGATAAAATTTCTTCATAGGCAGTGGAGAAGTCAGAATCCTCCGAACAAATTCGCCTGCCTCGCAAGAGCTGGGAATAAGGGATAGATTTAGTGCAAGATTTGGGGTGGTTGGAAGGGTACAAAAGGTAATTATGCGAGTCAGTTGGCTTAAAGTGTATGTTAGAGGTAATTGTACGGTTATTAATGGAAAGTTTAAGGTCGAGAAATACAACAGATAAGTCCGAGATACAATGGGTAAATTTCAAAAAGGGGCATATACATATATATATATATATATATATATACCTAGTATTGATAAAGAGGTAGTATTCCTCGAAAGCTCTACTTCAAACCATTTGGCTGTTCAATTTATCTAAATTCTAGCCTTCCGCTATTTGTATCTCCTCGGAGATCCAGCCTTTCAATTCTGTAGCACCGTTGCTTTACAGTTTCTCCGTCATGCTTATATATATATATATATATATATATATATATATATATATATATATATATATATATATATTTCACTAAATCCCCACTTAGGGGGAAAGTTGTTATTGAAAAGTCGACCTTAAAGGGGAAAAATTTTTGGGGGCGAAATATAAGTTTCGCCTTTACGTTTCTACACAGATTTTCTATAGGAATACGTAAACGGACAAGAGCGCCCTCCTAGATTTACAAAGTAGATACAATTACTTCAAAGTTGTCAAATTTACGGACACCTAGCTGTCAACACGAACGGATGGCTGGCAATTGAAATAACGTTGTTTATATTTTTAGACGTTAGGGCGAATTCTTTTTCTTATGTATTTTATTGTTATTTTTTCGCCCTATGTACGAGGAGATATAACAATTTCCCCCTAAGGTGGGAATTAGCCGTTACAAAATTTGTCTGAAAATTGCAGCAAGAACAACCACATGCAATGAAGAACTTTTTATTAACCACAGTCAACACGGATTTGACTTGGGCTTTGGTAAGCTAGCCCCACTACGCCCTTCAAGGTTGAACACATCCCGTCACCTACAGGAGAACCATACTGCTGTCACCAACTTTGAAATGTCACACGACAGGCTGTGGGGTATTGCCACATGATAATAAACCGATATTCAACCGATTTCATTACAGTTTACGCAGTAATGTAGAAGATATAGCCATGATAACAAGTCTTGCCATTGCATTTGACTTGGTAATCTGAGTAATATTGCCATTGCTTATAAATTGGTGTAGTTGGGAATCTAATATAAACACTACGGATTTGGATACACCCCGTTTGAACCTTTCCCCTCCCTTGATGGACAATTCAGTCCAACCAGGGAGTTGCTTTCCTTGCCTGTAGGTTTTTGGAGTGGAATTGGCCAGGAGAGCTTAACGCACGGAGAAGAATAAGGGAGCGGTGTGGCTTTAACAAATAATAAACAGGTTATATCAAATGCTTTGAAGCACTAGCGTCTGACCATGAAAAAGCAGGCACCCGATTCTTATTTCATGCAAAGCATGCCTCTCATAAGCACAAACTGACGTGGGTTTTTTACATCCATTTTTAGTGATTTAAATTTCAAGTAGCGTTTTTCATTCTAGAATCAAGGGTAAAATGAGATATATTTAAATGAATAGGGTGACAGAAAAAAACTGGAAAGTTTTCTGTGTGTCTGACCTAAAGTCTTTACTGGAGCAGCATAAGGATCCTTCCCTTATTATGAGCTTTCTTAAGACAAGTAAAGAAGTATAAACATTTCTGACATGAATTTCGCCTTTGCATGGATATTTATGTTAAATCTGACCGATCCATTCCTTTTAGTTAATTTTACCCCAGCGTTGCACCATTTTCATTTCTGGGTTAAACTTTATAATGTATTCTGGTTGGCGTTCGTATAAATCCCATCTAACTGACTAAGTTGTCTTTGAGGTGCCCTGCCTGCATCCAGTGTCTGTCAGGTTGTAACTCTTGAAGTTCAATCTCAGGATTAGGTCAGACGAAGGCTTTCAAAGTGTTTGCTAGGAAGGAAAATTTATGTGGATTAGTAAGTCCTTAGAATGGAACAACTTTTCATTGATGTAATAAATTGCGAGTCATTTGTTTGTTCACTTTTAGTACGTATGAAAAAGCTGGTAGACGAGTTAAACATTCAAATTCCGTGCGAACTAGAATGATAGGTTGAACGCCTGCATTTTGTTAGGCAAATATATACCAAAAATGGCCCTTGCGCTTTACAGTTAAGGATGAGTTCGGAGAGCAAGGAGCGCTATGTTCCGATATGTGAAAAACTTGTAATGGAATTAAACATTTTTCCTATCCCTTTTTTTCTTTAAATTTGTGAACACGTTTAGATGCCAAGAACATGTGTTTAATTCCTAAACATTTCACTACCAGTAATAGTCATTTTCTTGAAATGTTTTAGGAACACTATGCGAATTCCGAATGAAAAAATGAATTTTTAAAATTTCACAATGGAACTAGTCATGAAAAACCCGTTTGGGGGGCAAGTTTGCTCCTTTTAACTACCGTAACTTTTTACTGCAATCTGCAAAAATTCTAGTTCGAAAGGGAACCCAATTCGCACGATAGGAAATGCATTCTTTCAAGCTTAAGTGCGACAAAATCTGACACTCATGCGAATTGGGTGGAACGGGACCTGAAAATATAAATATTCATGAACATAGGGGCCAAATTTGGGTTCATTTGGCCAATGGGAACCCTCTGAGAAATTTCAAAACATAAACAAACACGATTCGGGGAGCGATCTTTTCTTTTGTCCCATGGAAACCCCTATTGTAAAATGGAATAGTCCTTAAAAAGTTGGTATTCGAATCGTCTCTCTCCGAGCTCCCGTTGCAGTGCAGTTAATTGTGAAACCGCAAAGTAGGCTGTGCTGCACAGCGAATTTCGTGGTAGAGCAACTTGCGTTTTGCCCGAAATAGTTCCGATATGAGTATAAAATTGATTTACAATTTAGGTGTATTTCTTTAATCTTTCCTAGAAGAAAAATGAAGACCATTGCCGCTGTGACCTTCGTTTTTGCTGCTATAGGTGGTAAGTAAAGCTAATTTGAAAGTACAAACATTTGAGCTCACATCTTTAAAATTTGGGCAACTGTAACGACATTGGCCACAATTACGTTGGAAAAGTTTGGTTATCTTTCAATCTGATCATAGAGGTATAACCTTTATAGGACCATGACATACAGCCCACGTGGGCTAAAATGTAAGGGGTACAACACATCATAATAGGAGGGAGGATTTCATTACTTTTGCTTTTTTCTACGAAAGAAAATCTCGTCCTGCAAGTCTTTTATGTCGATAATCATATGCAGTCCAATGATACTTTACAAAAATTTAATAGCCCCCATCTCCCGTGGAAATGAATTCATACGACAGGCGGTCTTTGCTTTTCCCATTACAAGACATTAATTTCGCAAGGGGTTTAAAGGTCTTTCCGTGTGCATTTGTCGGCCTCTATATTTACCCCGTGCGCCACCAGCAACGAATTTATACGTGCATCATATCTTTTATAGCCAGTTCTTTAGGATGTTTTATATGTAAATGAATAATCATAGACAAATTAGTTCTTCGTTGCTAATTCACACTCTAACACCAAAGGAGTGGACTTAGTGTGAACTCAGCCCATTTAAGTGTTAGTCCATTATCTTGAAGAACCTGAAATTCACTCCAAGGATAATGAACTTCACTCCAAATTCATTCTTCCGCGAGTGCCTGTAATGATTCCTCTTTTAAGAATGGTCACTGAATGCATTCCATCATGAGTTAAACTTCGCTCTTTTGGAGTGAATATCACTCATTTTCGAGTAAATTTTACAATTCTTACAGTGAGTATTTATTTTTTTCTTGTTTCCTTTCTGTTTTTTCGTGACTCACCTGAATGTAAAAATGTTTGTATCTTTCTCCATAAATGCAGTAACGACCGCTATAATATGCCATGGCGCCAGGGAATTTCAATGCACAGCTCATGATTCAAGTTTCAGTTCAGCATGCACAGACCTGGAGGCTGAGAATTTAAAAACCACGGTGACTTGTCCTATTACATCAGACACATGCTTTGAAGTTACATACTCTATATCAGGTAAATTATTCTAAAAAGTTATTTAATACCGAGATAGGTACTGGACCATGTAGTAAAACACCACTGGACTATAAAATTTAAAGAAAAATGTTGCGTGTAAAATAAACCAACGTACGTCGCTTGGGGAAGAAAATGTTAATTATAATATAACAATAATAAAATATATTCATTATAAGACCATGAATTCTTACAAAGTCACGAACAAGACTCAGCACCTCAAAACATCATGCTTGAGAAAAAGATGTTGAAGTTAACTTATTTGATTTTTAGAAGCGTGAGCGAACAAACTATTCTCCGAATCAGGCTGTCTGTAAAGACCTATTCTTGACGTTTCCTAGATGAGGTTTAATGGAGCAGGAATTACCATATTCTTTTTAGGAGAGCTTATAGGTCATTTGAGGTCACGTAGGTAAATCTTCAAAAATCTCTTACGTGGTTGTCAACATAATAAGAGGGAGAGTTTTATAATTTTTGCTGAAAATAAGAAGTCGTGCCTGGTCAGCATTAGGCAAAGACCCGATTCAAAAGGAATCTCCAGTAAAGAAATTTGGAATTCATATTCGGTGCGTGGATACATTATGACGATTAAAAAGAAGGGTATTTTTTTTGGGGGGGGGGGGGGAGGGGACAAAGGAGGTAAAAATTCATGTAATACCGCCAGCAGTCAGAAAGGAATTTTTTTCAAGAATTTTCAAAGGTGGACATGTAGGGTCAGTAAAGGGCAAAACGAAGTTTACCAAGAGAAATCCCAAAATCGTCTTCAGGGGATTGCCAGAGGTTAAATATCGAACTTTTCCAAGAATTTCAAAGATCGCCAAAAACCTCACCAGAGTTCAAAAAGCAGTAAGCAGGAGCAGCTTTTGGCAGGGGTGGCGCCAGGATTTGCCCGACAGCGGGGCCAGAATTTCAGGGCCCCGACAAACAGACAAAGGCGATGTTATGTCCCGGTGGAACATGACTTGGCAGAATTCGAGGCGCAAAGCGCGCCGAAATTTTGGGCTTTCTTTTTAACACATACTTAAAAATCTGGAGTTTATTTGAAGTAAAAATTAAAACTTTTGAGAGAAACTTGGCTTTTGTTGGTACTATAAAAATATTTTTAGGGTGCTTATTGAAGAATCTGTCCTTTATAAGGGAAAAATCAAAAACGTTATATGGGCGACAGCTGAAATTCTTTTGGGCTTACGCATTGAATGGTAAAAGACCTACTAACTAACTGACTAAGGCTTCAAGACGAGACTAGGAAGTTTGCCCAGAAAGTTTTCCCTTTTTTGAACGGATCTTTGAAAATTAAAAGCTTATTATAAAAGAGAAATTTTGGACTTTAATGAAAGAAAATTGGTTTTTTTTGTAAGGTTATAATGAAAAATACGGTTTCTTTTATTAAATGATATGCCTTCCAGGAGCAAAATTAGGTAGTATGCCGGGTGATTAACAGAGTTGGTTTTGGTCATTTATTGTAAGGAGTATCCATCGTAATTGGACAATTGTGCCACTTATAACAATCTTAAGCTGATATTGGAGAAAAATTGTAATTTTATGACAGTTTGGGGGTTTTATGGAGGAACGTGACTTTCTCATGAGGAATATCAAGTTGGGGGTGATCTGTAGTTTTGTTGAGGTTTCTGAATGTCATCATGTAGATTTAGGCCCTCGGACCATGTTGGAGCATTCTCCCGAGGAAAAAATTTGGCTTCGCATATATTTGAAGTTTTTATTTTAGTTATTGTCATAGGCGTACGGGAGCGTTTCAGTTTGAGAAGGGGGCACAATTGTTTTTTGTCCGAAAAAACGTAATCCTGCCCGAAAGATTATCTTAGTCGAGCGCACAGAATTTTTGAAAAATTGAGATCGCCAGGACAGCAGGAAATGGCATTTCCTGAGCTCGTAAATAGAATTAAAAAGGTCCTTACTTTCAGATTTCTTTCGCAATAAAATTATTTTCATTTCATAACACAGCCCCAAAACGAAGAATAATTTACAAACACACATTGCTCTGTTCAGTTATCTGTTCTACTAAAACACTATCTATGCGGAGTGCTACCTAAGGTAGTCGGAATGGCATTTCCAAGACTTGTAACTAGAAATGAAGCAGTCGTTATTTTGAGCCTTCCTTTAAAATGAAAGTTTCACTTGAATAGAGAAAAAACCTAACTTGCTAATGATTAGAAAAGTACCATATAAAAGGTACTGCTACAGTTAGATGTAATGGTCTTGTCTCTTTTCGGGGGGGGGGGGGCTATGCAACGGAATTGAAAACATACTTAAATGTTTTTGACTGTATTAAGAATCTTCGTTACATTCAATTGCAAGGTTCACTAAATAGATGAATTTTTTAACGTGAGTGCCCGACTCCAGACTATAAATAGTTTTACTCCCAACGTATTTGAAAATATGGCACGTTTCAATGTGCCTTCAAATATATTCTCAGTCAGACTTATGGGGAGATTTTCTCACACAACTGTTTATCATTATGTGTAGCTGAAAACGACATGGCCGATATTCGATCAGTACCTTTGTGAGAATTCGGCTGTCCGAGCAGGCCAGATGGCAGACCATTGGGTACTGCACACATATGAACAATCTCTCGTCCGTTTGATTAGGAGAATTCGGAATTGTGAGTTTCCTTGAAGAATATGGTCTTCAAGTAAACAAGATCAAGAAGGTCGTCCGAGTGACTAGAGACCCACATCTTTTATCGTGGGTCTGTAGATGAAGGCTCCCCGACGAAATTGGATTTTCTCAACAATAGGGGTTGGGTAGCCCGTCCCCGACGGAGGCATGACCTTGCGCGCACGGATTTAAGATGGGATGAGGGATAGAAGAGCTAGTAAGAAGTGATTAAAACCGATTCAGATATGCATTAAAATAGCGCTACAAAAGGAAAAATAGTTCAAAAAGAAAAAAATCATGGTCATCCATCCAGTAACTTCAGTCCTTTACGTTTTTCATGTTTAGGCCTCCCCGAAAAATTGCCGTCCTTCCCCGACGGGGGACAAACAAGGAAAAGGTACAGAGAATGAGGTTTACCAGAGTTAAGAAGTGATTTAAAATCGGTTCCGATATGTATTAAAATAGCATTACAAAACAAAAATATGTTCTAGATCTCCCATCCAGTAACTTCAGTCCTTGTGGGGTTTTTCATTATTTTTTTTTTATTGTTTTGGCCTTCCCGACGAAACCGCCGACCTTCCCCGACGGGGGGTGGGGCCATACGGGGGGGGGGGCATGGCCCCACCCCCCTTCCGCTGGCGCCACCCCTGGCTTTTGGAGTACCTAGAAGTTAAAAACAGAATTCCTCAATAATTTTCAAAATCGTCATCTTGGATAACAACGGTTCGAATCGTAAAATAATATCAATAATGAACAAAAACTGTATTTTGTCAACCCGTTCAGATAGCATTTGACCAGTGGCTGAAAGGTATATTTGGGAATGAACATGCCCTGTGTTATCGGAATCTAAATGAATTTTTGCATTCTGGTTTTGATTAGGGGTCAAAGGTTACATATGTTTGGACTTGAAATTGTTGTCAAATGAATTGCACAGTATGAATAGTTTGATAACTTCCTTTCCTTTTCAGCAAGAAGTTACCAAGTCTTTGGGCATTCTTGTAATAGCATTTTATGGTACTTCTTGAAAAGAAAGCAAAACATACTACCTTTATAAAGGACAGCAGTAAATATCAATGAGCTATTCGAAAGTTCGTTGTCGCATGGAATTGTGGGGTACAGCGTGAGATTCACAAACTAAGCTCAGCGCATAGTATAAGACCTTCCTTAATTGTTTTCGTCAGTACCTGCATACACCACTATCTAAGTGAAGTGAATAACTCGAATTGAAATAGGGGGCTCAGTCTTACTTTACTGCAGATTAAAATGCAATTTTTTCATCATCCAGAAAGCTAAAAAGCTAAGTGATTTCTTGCCGCTGAGATGTAAGTCTTTGTTTGTTTTAAATCTGTTTTTCCTTGTATTGACAGTATTTCATAAAGTATCCACATAGTATAGGACTACATTGAGACCCTGTGATACTTCAGATGACATTTGAGCGCCTACAACTAGGATTCTGCTCACTCTATCTCATCCACATAATATATAAGACATTCACAGTGTCCAAGACTCCAATCATGAAAATTGTGTAAACATAGTATTGAAACTTTGACGAAATGCAACCCCAAATTACATTTGACTTCCACCAAAAAACGAAAATTCAGCTCATCACCATAATGCATCCACATAACACGTAAGAAATCCAAGGTTCCCAACATCAATTATCATGTAAACAAGAATTTTAGACTAAGACTTCTGGTGACCCCAAATGACCTTTGACCTCTACCAAAAACAATAGGCTACTCTCCCTGAGTAAAATGCATCCACATGCCAAGCATGAAATCTATCCAAGCTTTCTACCATGTAAACAAGATCTCAGACTTTAACCCCCGGTGACCCCACATTACTTTTGACCTCCAAATAAACTATAGGGGTTATTTAACCAATATGAACCATTTACATGCCAAGTATGAGGACTCTCCAAGTTGAGTTTCTTGAGAAACTGTGTAGACAAATTTCCAAACTTTGTGACCTTTGCTGACAACAAATGGCCTTTGACCTCCAACCAAAAAACGAAAGGGAATATCCACTCAATATGACCAACGCACACAACAAATATGAAATTAGTCACACTTACTCTTTTTGAGATAAAAAGTTTACAGGCAATTTCTAAGGTATTTACCATTTGGCTCTCATGTCCCCAAATAATTTGATCTCATTTTTTTCATTTATATCTCCAATTGATTTATATTACAAACAAGCCAGAAATCCACATTAAAGTAAGAGAGAACATAAAACAACGACATATGAAATATTAGCTAGGCATGGCTATAAAACAAAAGAAGATAAAGGACCAGAAAAGTAATATTTTCAAGTCTGACCCTTGCCCTTAAGTAAGGAAGCAACGCGGAACAAACATAGAAAAACATAAAATGACAAGCAGGAACAAAAGAGGGTTACTTATATAAATTTGCCTAATGACAATAGAAGAATTACGGCAGCATATCAATTAAGTAATTTTTAAATTTTCTTTTGAATGGTGCTAAAGACAAGCAATTGCATATATTTTAAGGGAGGGAATTTCATAATTTAACACCTGCACAACGAACATGGGATTGCTTAACACGGGTTCAAGACAAAGGGGGTAGGGGATGTAACTGATTTCTTGCCCAAGTATAATAGGAATGAAAGTCAGAATTAAAGTTGAAATTACTTGCAAAAACATCTGGAAGGAGACCGTGATAATAGCGATACATAAATATGACTAGCTGGTAAGTATAAAGGTCAAAAATAGAGAGAATATGTAGTTTGAAAATTTCTGTTGTGTGAGCCCGATATGACACGTTACAAATATTCCTAACTGCTTTCATTTGAAGCTTGTGCAAGTTGCTGAGCGAAGTAATACGGGTATTTCCCCAAGTAACAAGGTCATAAGTTGAATAAGGAAGAATGAGAGAATTAGAAAGGATGAGGAGAGCATTTCTGGGTTAGAAGTGTTTTTAGTCGATTAATACTGCGTTCCATTGAGGTTGTGAAGTCGTGAACTCGTGCGGTGAGAAGCGTTCCATTGCAACTCGTGAAGTGGTGAACTCGTGAAGTCGTGCAGGGAACTGGGAATTTTTGAAGCAGCTCGAGTTCAAAATGGCGGACATAGCGAAAGGCGATAAACAATCAAGGTACCTTCGTATTTGACCCCTAAACCTGCAAAAATGATATTCAGTTGGTGTAAGTTGTAAATGCGATCAAGGCAATTATAATTCGGTGACTGATACTGTTGAATATTACCCACAGAGACGGCTTTGCCGCAATTCTCGATCGTCCATTTGCCTGTTCGTCGAACAGTCTCATTTTACGCATACGTCGAACGTACCGTCTACGTATAATTGCTACTGTTTAATGGTGTATAGCCATCCGTTTTTACCAATGGAACGCTTCTCACAAGTTGTGAACTGGTGCAATGCACGACTTCCCCACTTCACAACCTCAATGGAACGCAGCATAAGAACTCCGCTCACTCTTGCTACTTTGTGATTTTTCCAATCTAATATGAAGTCAATGTGAATACCTAAAAAAATAGCATGGAGTGATGACGTGATAGGGGTATCAGTTTGATGAATGCTGTAAATAGTGGAAAAATTCTATTATCAAATGGTAACAACTTAGTTTTTGCTATTTTAAAAGTCAGCCTATTAGCTGTTAACCAATTGAAAATATGAGAAAACTCATGAGTAAGAACTAGAAGTACATCATCAACAGACGGAGCGTGCAAAGGAACAGTAGTATCATCTGCGATTAATATATAGTCTAGCACAGATGAGGACATATTAATGTCATTTATATATAAAATAAAAAGTAAAGGACCGAATATTGACCCTTATGAAACACCCATATTGCAATGAAGAGTAGAAGAGCTAACACCGGTAAAGAAAACAAAATATGGACGATTCTTAAGGTAACTTATGAACCACGATAGAGCAGTCCCTCTTATACCATACAAAGAAAGTTTACTGAGTAAACTGGTGTGGTTAATCATATCAAAAGCTTTTCATAGGTCGAGAAATAAGGCATCAGTTGCGTTATTGGTATCGAGACCTTTGGTAATTTTGTCAGTGAGATTAAGGGCAGCCACGTACGAAGCATGATTAGTTCTGAAACAGTACTGATTTTTATAAAGTGTATCATGTTTGGAAATAAGTCTATTATAAACCAGCCGTTCAACAATCTTAGAAACAGATGGTAATATAGAAATAGGCTTATAATTTGATAAGGGTGGTGCATAACCTGATTAAAAAAGAGCGTTAATCTTCGCAATTGTAAGTTCTGAATTGGAAAATACCAGCAGCAAAAGGAAGGTTGATAATACGAATAAAAGGTGTAAAAATAACATGAACGATTTGCTTAAGTCAAAGTTAATTTCATCAAAACCACAGCTCATTCTGTTTTTTCTCTTCGTAACGATGGCTGACAACTCCTCAATACAAGTGAGGAACATAAAGAATGATGCTTGGGCATACCTGGAGATAAGACTGAATGAGCAACAGAAGCAAAATAATTGTTAAAATTATTTGCAATATGCATGCGATTGTTACTAAGACCATCCTCACACATAAACAATATATTTGAGTGGACCTTACATTTTTGTTAAGAATGTCATTTAGAATTTTCCATAGTTGGGTACTATTGTTCTTATTTGAATGATGTCAGAAAGCATATTTCGGTATAAAGAGCAAGCATTTTTGTTACCAGGGGCAGGATTAAATTTAATATATCATGGATAATATGGACAACAGCGATCAAAAGAGTGCAGTGCGGATCCAGGGATTTGCATTGTGGGGTCTGCATGTGGATGGGACATCAAATGTACACCGAGCCAAGCGCCACCATAGGTATGTCCATTTTTTAGTCTCTAAGGCCTATTACAATTCAGGAAATGGGAAATGGGGGGTGGTAGGCAAGCACCCAAATTTTACCATTATTTTTAAGTGTGATTACCACTGTACTGGGGCGTACTTTTGCAGTGCGTGGATTGCGCTGAAATTTGCGCCAGTTCCAAACAGAAAAGTTTGGATGCTGGGTTTCTTGCAAGGAAATTTTGAAAAGTTAGGCGATTACTGAAGAATTTGCACTTTCAATGGGCAAATCTGAAGTTGGGTGACGACCAAAGATCGTTGTTGCTACATAATATTATCCAACGCCTGTACGCAATGAGGCTCTCCGACGAAATTTCTTGAGCTTACATTGGAGAAAGTATGGAATTTTATGAAAGAAAATTTTCTGAAAACAGCACTGTATATAGTCAACGGTGTCACTTGGTGATCTGGTGTCACAAGTAAAGCAAATTTCCGACTTTTTAACTTCCAGAGCTCGGAAAGGTTAACAAAGTGAAGTTACTTTAGCGAGCACTTTTGCTAAGGAATTGCAATTTGCGGCGCGCGAAGAGCGCGGAAAATTTTGCCTAATTGAATCAAATAATGACGAATATTGAGCTTTTAAAAGAGAAAGTTGATTGGGAATTTCGTAATTTCATAGGCTGTCAAAACCACATAGTAGACTGGTCTCACAATTGGCAAATTTTCGAATTCTTCATTTTCAGAGCCCCCTGCCCCGCCTGGGTGTCTAAGAAAAGAGGGCCAAGATGCAACATGGTGCTAAATGTTTCAATATTTTGAGCCAGTATGAAACTCCCAAGCTTTCAAAACATGGTCTTGAAGGTGTGGGTAATCATTTCTTCAAGGGACTATACGGTCAATGTGAATTTAATACCTGGTGTGTTCTATTACCGTCACAAGGTTTTAGGCTATGGCATGTGTTAACTGTATGTAGTGTCATGTAGTATGTTGCACCCTCCATAACCTTTAACAGAAACGCCATCTTGTTGTTTACGAGCAACTCTCCCTTATTTTTGTCCCGGGATTCCCAGGGCCCTTCCTGTTTTCTTCACGTGTTACCGATGAACGTGACAAACTACCTTGCCCTAGTTCCATGTGTGCATGCTGCATCCCATATTTTCAAGGTGGGGCCAATTTCACCCTTTAAGACCTCCTCATTGATCATTTTTTAGATCAGCACATTCCTTAATATTTATTTAATTTGGTGCGTCACAACTTTTAACCAATCAGGGGACTGCATGTGTTCCGATCTCCCCGAGACATGAAAGCTCCGAGCTTGCAAGTTTTGGTCACACTCACACATTGGTGCAGCATATTGTACCTCAGACGACGAGCACCTGGGTCAATCTCTATACAGTTAAATTTTAATATTTTTTGCCGGGTATGTTAATCGAACGGAATAAAACCGCCAATCATCTTGAATAGAACTAAATCTTCTTCTCATCTGTTTATGCATATCTCAACTCACTATCGCCTACGCACTCTGCAACATCCCCGTGCAAGCCTTCGTATCAACGATTGGCCCATTTTCCGACAGTAGTCGTAGCCCCACGTATTGACATAGACACACATGCGATGTCACAAACAACGTTACCAACGGCCGTTGTCTCAGGCTGAAAACGCTAAATTTAGCATTCGTCATTGCGTAATGTGTAAACAAAACGGGAATTTACCAAATGATACGAAAGATGGATACATTAAAATTTACATTTTTCATGTAATTAAAGAATATGACCCCCAAATACGTTAATTAGATAATGTAACAACTATCACTGTATTTTTAAAAAAGGAATTAGGCCTAGGCTACAATTAGCAAGGCTATTTATACAATTTTCACCATCCCGGTTCAGGAATGGGGGGTTATGCATAACCCCCATTCCACCCCCTCTGGATCCGCCACTGAAAAAGTGACGAAAGATATCTAAGAAAGAACTGTAAGCTAAATCAGCGGAATTATCAGACATGACAATTTCCTAGTTGACCGAAGCTAGTTCACTTATTTAACGGAAAACATTTCCAGGACTAATCCTGCGTTTCATAGTTGCCGGGGGGGGGGGGGGGGTGGGTGGTGTATAAGAGGAAACACAAAATAAAAACAGAGGATAATGGTCTGCCACATCACTTAGGATTATACCAGTTTTCGTCACAGTTACATCAAATACATTTGAGAAAATATTATCAAGTAAAGAACAAGATGAAGAAACCCTTGTGGACTTATCACCACAATGATAAAACAAATGAAGGGTCATTAAGTGCAAAAAATTCATACTTATTTCCAGCTGATACTTCTAAAAGATCTATGTTGACGTCACCCATCGAAGAGCATCTTTTGTTTTTATCATTTTTTGTCTCTAAAAGGACAGGTAAACTATGATTAAAATCAGAAATTGACTGTCCAGGAGGGTGATAAATTTCACCAACAATATTTTTGTGCTTTAAACTCTGTACCTCAACGAAGAGAGATCCAGCATTTTACCTTTTACCTCCACAAAAGATAGATACATTTTACCTAATATGACGTACCCACACATCAAATACGACATTATGGACACTGACCCTTCTTGAGATATGGTATTCAAGAAACAATTTCTGAGGAATTTATCATTTGACCTCTCTTGACCCGAAGTTACCTTTGACCTCCACAAAAATCGATAGGGATCATCTATTTTATACGGCCATCCAACACCTTAAATATAAGCAAAGTCACTTTTACCCTCTTGAGATAGTGTTTACAAAGTTTTGACATTTTGACCTCTCGTGACCAAAAATGACCTCCACCAGAAACAATAGGGACCATCAATTAATATCGCCACCTCACACACCAAATATGAAATAAGCCACACTTAACTTTACTGAGATACCATGTGTACGAGCAATTTGTAAGGAATTACAATTTGACTTCTCGTGACCTGAAATGACCTCTGGCCTCAATGAATATTGATTGGAATCATCCACTTTTATAGAACTAACTAACACACAAAATCTCTCTTGAGAAATCGTGTTTACAAATTTTTGACATTTTGATCTCACGGTGACCCCAAATGACCTTTGACCCCCATCAAAAACAATAGGCATCATTAACCTAATATGACCAATCCACACACCTAGTGTGAGATTAGTCACACTATTTATTCTTGAGCTATTGTGTTTACAAGCAATTTCTAAGGAATTACAATTTGACCTCTCTTGACTTAAAATGACTGTGCCTTTTTACCTCTCCCAGAAACAATAGCAATTATCCACTCAACATGACCAACCCACACATCAAATATGTAACTGGTCACACTCACCTTCACTGAGACACCATGTTTACAAGCGATTATCTAAGGAATTTTCATTTGACCTCTCGTTACCTCAAATGACCTTTCACAGGTAGGGATCATAATGCCCTTCTTAAGATATGGTGTTTGAAACTTTTGACATTTTGATTGTTCGTGACCACAAATGACCTTTGATCTCCACCAAAAACAATAGAGATCATTAACTTAACGTGGCCTACCCACACACCAAGTAATCGATTATTCACACCTACTCTTCTTGTTATAAGGAATTGCTAAATAATTCACCATTTGACCTAAACTGATCTTTGAGTTCCGTGAAACTTGATAGACATCATCAACTCAATACAACTGACTTACGAAACAAAATATGAGAATAGTCACATTCAAGCCTTCTTGAAATGTGTTTACAAGGTGTTGACATTTTGGCTTCTCGTGACCCCAAATGACCTTTGACCTCTCCCTGAAACAATTGCGATTATTTATAGCCTGCGGAGCAGACTCTGTAGTAGCCGAAAGATGGCGCTCTCTCAAAATCATTATACAGGTCTCTAAACAGCATAATATACAGAGTCTGCAAACCTTCGTCCAGTTTCCATTTACAGGAATCCCGCATTTTGAGGGACGAATTAGTAAACATGAGATGGTCACGTGGTGCACGAAACAAGTATGAATATTGTATTCTCGTGCATACAAATGACACAACGAACGGCAAACAACCTAATTAACTTTTATTAAAATGTGTACCGGGCCGTACGTTCGATGAACATATGTTTCCTATTACGCGAGATATAATTCAGTATTTTAATTTTTGTCGTGACGTCACTTTTGGTGGTCGTAAGTGAGATTCGATGGAAAGTTGGCAGGCTATTGTATACCGTAACTTAGTTGGGAACGTCGACTGCTCTGCAATGAAGCCGTTGAAAGACTCGTATACTATTATTTATAGTAGCGAAAGTAAGATTTTTCTTTTTCTTTGAATGCAACTGTTTGTAGTTGAAGCGCAAACACAATAGCCTGCTAACAGCAGGCTAGATTATTTACCAATATGACCAACTAACACACCCAAATATGACGTTAGTCACACTTACTCTGCTTGAGGTTCTTGAGAGCAATTTAATCTGCTGTAAAGAAGGGTGGAGTCACTATTTTCGTTCGGGTTGGCTACTCAGATTTATTCTCAGTGTTTTATGCAAGTATACTGCAAGGGCATAAGAAATGAGCCACGGAATGTGCTGAGCTCGGATTATGTATGCACGCTGTGCCCCATAATTTCATGCACCGACGAATTCCCAAATGGAGTTATTTAGACACAATCCACTGCACAAAACCTTTTTCGAGATCTTTCCCTATGTTGTGGATGGCTTAAAAAAGAATGGTTTCGCGGAATTTTCCTGTAAACCAAAATTTTGGAATACGTGTTTTAGGTAAAGGTTTGAGGATGTGGCGAATGTGCAGAGCCACAAAAACGAAAGACCGAACTCGCTTTTCATGCATAGTAAACCATGTTAAAATGTGTTCAACTGTTTTGAATGTCAAAACCAAGAAAGACCCTTATTTCAAATTCACCAAGCACACTGCTTACAAAACTCGATTTTATGATCACTACGATTGAGACATGCCAAGTCAGTAGAGTGATCAGGTGATTCAACTAGTAGCCTACTAGTATCCTATATCTACTGCTTATCCATATTATTTTATATTCATAAAAGGAATGGAATTTAATAGATATCATGTTTCTTTATGTATTATAAATGAAGTATGAAGAAATTCTACATTCAATCTGTTTTTCCTGAAACAGAACCAGGAGAGTATACTCTGGTTACAACGCTATCTGGATGCGAGCATGGTGTCATCAATGGGTGTTACTCACGATCACAAGCGGCCACCTTAGATCCAAACATTGAAGAGTCACTACAGGAAACAGAGAATCTTCTCGGCTCCAGTATAACCGGATTCAAAGCCTGTTTTTGTAATGGTACTGACCTGTGTAACAGTGGGCTGTTCAACATGGTTGTAGAAACTAGCACTAAGCCGTTCAGCAGTTCCGCGCTTGTAGAAACTACTACTAGGCCGTTCATCAGTTCCGTGCTTGTAGAAACTACTACTAGGCCTTTCATTAGTTCCGTGCTTGTAAAAAATACCACTAGGCCTTTCAGCAGTTCCGTGCTTGTAAAAACTACCACTAGGCCCTTCAGCAGTTCCGAGCTTGTAGAAACTAACACTAGGCTGTTCAGCAATTCCGTGTTTGTAGAAAGCAGCTGTACGATTGTCAGTCTTTTGACGTCTTTTGCATTAGTTTTGCCTGGGATTGTCTAAGCAGGAGCTTTTGTTTGGTTGACTGAGTCGTTTCCTGAAGGAATAAAAAATTTAAGTTACTAAGAATGTACACAGATTTACCTTCAAGATGGTAAAAATTGGTGAAAAAGCGGCCACACAAATGATAGTCTAACCTGTGGATACCACAGACCGTATGTAATGATGACGTCAGTTTGTAAAGCAAAACAACGAAACACACGATCGCCAAAGAATTCACATGTTGCGCATGAAGACTTCATCGAACAGCAGACTTAAAGTGTATCCTCAATTCCCCTCACAATATATATATCAAATATACATAGTAAACAGCATGAAAAATGAATCCTAGATTACTATATGAGCAACTCCAATCCTCATAGGACATTCTTGAGCGGACGGAGAATAAATGTTGAAATTTATTCACGTGAAACAAATAGTTCAGTGCATAGTATTTTTGTGATTTTCTTGTTGTAAAACTCAAATTTACTGCTTTGTTTCCCTTAAAAATTAGAAAAAGGGTTTTAATGTCCTTGAATACTTCTTGTCTGCTTGCGTAGCATGTTTCACAGAGCGCGCTTAAATCACCGCATAAGAGTGCTACTGCACTTTGGCACAAGGTGCAGTACAGTACGTTTCAGAAAAAAAACAAAGAAATACAAAGATTTTAATTTGAGCAATACAGTTTAAAATTTCTGTAAATTTACAAGCCTTTTTAACTTTTTGTATTTTACTTTTAATAGAGATTTTCTGTTTCTTTACAGACACTTTGTATTGCGACAATAAAAAGGTTGTTTAACATGTATTTTCTGTTTATTTGAAAAAACCATTTCTGTCTGTTTTTTAACCAAATTTTACTGCTTTGTAAAAATTTTCTGTATATTTACAGAAATTTTAACAGTATTTTGTATTTTTCTGATTTCACATATATATATACTGTCATTTAACAAACATTCATTTTGTTTTCAAGCTGAAAAAGAAACAAAAACAAGCCCCCCAAAACAACTCATAGCAAGAAAATTTTCAATACATAACATGCATCGTTCTGCGAAGTTTTAGATTAAAAAAATATTTTTGGCAAATTTATGGCCCTATTTGAAAATTAACTTACTTTTATTATAAAAGCACACTTAGTTATTACGTTCTTAATTATAAATATCGTACAACTGGTGTTTTGTCACACATTTTTAAGTAAATAGAAATTGTAAGGCCCTAATTTCAGAGCACTGACAACTGGTTTACTGAGGTCAACTCATCGCCACAGGCGCTCATGCACTTGATCGCAGCAAATTAAAAACGTTTCACAAATTTACTTGAAAGAGTCTGTAAATTTACCACTTTATGACGTAAATCTCATCTTGGGTGGAGCTTATTTTGTAGGCATTTTCCTTACAAAATGATTGCTGTTGCTTTGAATAATATCTTCTTTGGCGTTTTTTAATCGGGAAGTGATAAACTTTTTGTTTACCTTGTCTGAAAATGTTTGCAACCAGTGTATTTGCATTCTTTGTCATATTTATTTTGAAAACAATTATTACATTGTACAAAAAATGTGACTTTCCGATTACAAAGTTCCTAGAGGAAGCAATCTACTTGACAACAATATGACAAAAGAGCATCCTCAATGTGTTTTGATTGAAAACAACTTCGTAAAGATCGCTTCTCGGCCTTTTGGCTAAGATCATGTGTAGTATCTGTTCTTTTCATCCAGTCAAGAATGGAGCCATGCATGGCAGACCAGTAATGTAAATGGTCTGAAGGCCTTGAGGTTGGTCAAGTGTTGTCCTTAAGTGGACGTATAGCTTCTTCGGGAAGCAGTATCAAGTTTGGTTTCGCCGAACGGCCCTTTTCCAGAGGGTCGGGAGGACTTTGGAAAAAGTACAACTTCTAAAGACCGGCCGGTTTGAGTTAGGTCTATTTGTTCATACGTGCCTGTTTCTAAGTACGTTTGAAAAAGACAACTTCGTAAAGACACATTACGTTGATATGCAAATATCTGATCTACGAAATGGTGAAGTGCATGTGACGTAATAACATATGAAAGGTAAATGAGCAATATTATAATAAATATTAAAACGTCGGGAATGAAAACAGTAGGGTGTAAGTTCACATTAAATTAATGTTAACAAACAGAACAATTCTGTAATTCGATTTTACAGTAGACTTTTGCAAACTAATTTACATGCAAAAACTGTAAAGAAAAACAAATCCTTAATGTTTTTCATGATTACAGTCTGGTTGTAAAAAAACATTGGAAACACTGGAAAAGAAATTGCCATAAAATTTATGTAAATTTACAGAAAATTTTTTAACAGTGTACAACACTGGGCACTCATTCCAAGTAGGCCTACAGGGTTTTGTGCTAAACGCAATGCACAGTGTGCACTGACGTATAAACGGTGTGTACACATTCAACGAGAAAGCGTATCGAGTATCGAATAATTATGCATAGCTGACATTTGTAGCTCTAGTGAATTTAAAACCTTCAATTTCGGCAGACAGTAGGGGGTGTGCCCGGTATTCATAAGGATTTTTATTCATAATGGTAAATGTGTTAAAATCGAGTTTTCTCAGAAATAACTACCAATACTTTCTATGTCAGATACATCAGGGGCGTAGTTACAGTGGACAGGGTGCATTTTGCCCCTGGCTCTGAAAAGTGCAAAATTCTGAAATTAGCCATTTGTGGCACTAGTCAACTACAGTGCGGATTTCCCAAATCTTCTTTCATGAAATTCCTAATTTTCTGCAATACAAGCTCCATTTTTGTAATTATTTGTTTCAAAGGTGCGGAATTCCCCGCGCAGCAATTTGCAGTTACTAGTGCAGCCGTGTTCTCTCATGAATCAGATGGGTAAAATTTTGCAAACTCTGAGAAGTGACGAAATCACCAGATCTTCAAGTTATACCGGCAACTGCAGTGCTATTTTCATGATTTTTCTTTCATTTAACTCAAAATTGTCTCAAATACAAGCTCCTAACCCTTGAAATGTCGTCGGATGGCCTTAATCTTTAGGCCTCAGACGACATTGAATAGTAACATTGATGTTTGGTGGCCGTGCAATCTTAGACTTGCCAAAAGGAAATACCAACCCTCCAGTAATTCCCCAACTTTTCACATTTCCTTATATGTAGGAATCGTCGAGAATCCGAAATATTCTCAATGCAAGCTCCACATTTTCCAAAATTTGTTTAAAAAGGGCAAATATTTTGGCGCGCTTCGTCTGCTGCAAATTACTTCCCCATAGAAGTAGTGTACACACTTCAAAAAATTAGGAAAATTTTGGGGTTTGCACCCCCTCCTTTGGAGAAATGTCTAGCTCCACCCCGAGACACATTCTCTATTGCAACATAGGTTTCCTTTGGAAGCATGTAAAAGCAGTATTTGAATTATTTTTTCACTTCCCAAATACTGGTAAGTAAACCATGGTTTAAAAAATTGCATCAACAATTACCATCCTCATTTGGGCATATTAGGCTTCAGAATTAATATTTTGTACGATCTGAGAAAAAGGAAAGGTTTGAAATATTTATAGTTGCCCCACTGAATTAGTTTCATAAACCTCAAAACTCAGTCATCAGATTTTTATTTTAATAAGTTTTTAAGTCAAACAATTATCCTAAGTATAAGGCAATTGTACGTTTACATTGTTAAATTTTTCAATATTGAATTCTACGCATGTACTCAGATGTTTACTTCAGAGGAGTCGATCCAGGGCAAATGTCCTCCTCCTTGTAATTTTTTTTTTGAAAAACATATCGTTCTGCCCTCAATAATTCAGTCAGATTAAAAAAAACCAGACGGAATTAACTAATTACAATATTGTGGTGTATGGATGACCTTAAATCACTTCATAGGGTTTCGGGATAATGAATTAACTAGATACAGTTTTACGGCCCAGTTTAAAACCTGATGGTTCAAGTCGAGGTGGTTAAGGGTTTCGGGAAACATCTACTTGAGGCCTTTGAGAGGTATAGCCTAATATTGCAGTTATTATTCGACATACATGCTTTGTGTATGTGTGTCTGTGTGTGAGTGCGTTTGGGTGTACTCATGTGCTTATATGTGTGCGCTACCGTTTGTGTGGGTTCATTGCGTATAGACGAGTCTGGTCCGGGATAATATGCAGGTTTGAGGCTGTTGGAATTGTTCGAAACCCTTCCCAATGCACCAACCATATCGACGCCCCTGGTATGCATCGTTTTACAATTACAATTTTATTTACTTACATTTGATAGAATACTGATAGCTTTCAGCTCGTATTCAGGATACTTTTGGAAACTTTTTCATCCAACTCTCATCGTCAAAGGTTGTTTCTTGGCTGAGATATTGTTTGTTGAAATTTACTCACTTCAATCAATCAGTTCCAATTAAATTTCAGGAGCGGATCCAAGAATTTGAAAAGGGGGTGGGGGCGTACACACCATAGCAGTGGCGTAACCACGGAGGGACGGGGGTTGGGGTTTAACCCCCATGCCCCTACCTTGCAATATAAAAAGCACCTAAAACAGCTGTTTTACTCTCTATCCTTAGACTTTTCCCTCATGTCGTGCCCCGAACCGCTCACCCCATGACAACAACCTCCCATGACACAATCCTGGCCAAACGCCTGCACCATGGTTCGAAGTCCGACGACGAGCGACGAAACCCATCCAAGAAAATTAATTTGAATACTAGATACTTTCAAATGCGATTTTCCAGCATCTGGGAAGCATGATTGTTGATGCTATTAGATGCGATTTTGTATCATCTAAAAAAAAAATCCCACTTTACTTATTGAAATATGCGTCGTTCAAAAAATCGTCCATCACTAAAAACGGGGGCGCGAACCGAGTGCGTCCCCGCATGGACCCGCGTCTGATTTTTACGCTCTTACTGAAATCACATCAGATGTTTTGCTTTCCTTCAAAACTAAAAAATGTTTGTGTGGCCAGAAAGGAGACTTGTTCTCTTTATCGAGTGGGCTTTCCATAAGTAAGAACGTGATCACAATCAGACAGTTCGGCACAAGTTGCGGTAGATCTCTCAAAACTGAAAAATTTTCTACATTTTATATCTCAGCACATGATCATCCTATAAAAAATTCGGAGTTGAACCATTTATTCATTGTAATAGCTTTAGCATATGTTTGGAATTTCAAACTTCAGATAAACTAAAACGTTTAGACTCATGGGCGTGTTCATTCCATTCATAATCATCTATTGGTTTTGTAACATGAAACCCTTGAAAAAGCTGTCACGTATACAAAAGAAATATGTGTATCTCAATACGTACTACTTATTTCGTTTACTGCTTCCATTGCTCTGTTCAAGATTAGGCATCATTATATTTTATATATTTCTGATTAGATTTGCAACAGTTATGTGAAGTAATAAAGATAGCCAGCATTTTATTCTTTTGTCAATTTTAATTCAAGTAAGAATGTTCTTTAAGTATGTTTATTTTAATAAATAAGTCGGACGGGGGACATAACATCACTAAAAATACTTAGTGAACAGTTCGGGAGATAACCGCTTTCGGGGAATTCAATTTGCATCCGACCGGGGAATATTTTCCAATGGGTTGCGATTTTCCAAATACATCCCGTTATGCATTGTGATCATACCGCCCAAATTCAACGGAGATGACGTTCAAAACCTTTCAATTTTTATCGATTTTAGGGGAGAGAAAGTTGGGTGTATTTAAATCTCTCTTGAAAGGGGAATTAAAAAGGTTTGTCAACTTTGGTTTTACATCCCGCCGATTTTGAGATATTGAACAATTTTGCTTTGTTCTTTGTCCTTCAGCTGTTCAGCTTAATTATATAGATTCAACACAGCGGAAACTTTTGTGCACTATTTTCCACATAAAGTTTTGCAAGTAAATTGTGCCAGCATTTGTGTTTTTTATTTAAATACGTCGATTAAGGTCTCACATGGTTTCCCCCTTTGTGGTTTAACTGAGATATCTTATTTGAAAACGTACACATTTGTTAAACAAATCGACGACTGTGAAGAGATAGACACTACTCTCTTATTTTTTTTTAGATTGAAATTAGGGACCAATCTGCAATTTCAATTGAAAAATTCAATCGAATGGATTGAAAATCAATCTTTTTCAATTGAAAATTTTCAATCGAAATTAAGATTGGTCCCTAATTTCACTCTTTTAGATTGATTTTTCAATCTAATGGATTAAGAGAGTAATTTCTCATATATTCACGCTGTTAGCACCTGCAAATTTCCCCCCGATCTGGGAAAATCCTCATTTTCCGGCCCCCGAAAGCGGAAAAGCTGGTGAAATTGTCGATTTTTCAAATACTGGAAGGGGGTGCATGTCCACTGCGGTGAGAAATTTCACTCGGATTAGAGAGCGAAAATTCACTCCAAACTTGAAGACCGATATTTCACACACATAAAACGAAATATGACTCTTTTTAGAAGTTTGGAAGGAGTTTTCAGTCCACTCCTATGTGTGCTTGTGGTTTCTGACGACTGTTTCATGAGCTTCCGATCAGGCTCCTGGATTCAATGTTGAGTCATTTTTAACATATCTTTCTGCGCCTCTTGTCCTTAGGTGCTTTGTTATTTTCGCTTTTATTATCAGAGGCACGTAAGTCAATAATAATTTCATCAGTCGTTGCATATCTCAAGATGTATAACTGCGGACACCCCAATTGGCGAAACAATATTATAGCGAACTTTGCACATTCATTTCCAACAACATTTACCGTCTTTTCTCATTTCGTACCAATTCTACTTCAAAAAAAAAAATTAAAAATTTGATTCCATGTAATGAAGAGAGCCAATGACATTTACCTAGTTTTTGTCCGGCCGAATTCACTGTCAGGGTGCTTGTCAGAACCCGCACAAATAAAGTTCAATTAATATGTACAGTATCCTCCATACCATTCAAAATCTTTCCTCACCGAGTTCACCATTCAATAGCAAAACGCGCCGGTACCGTCAAACAGGCATGATACTTCCTCTTTTTAGACTATGTCATCATTTTTGTTTTTACTTGTCCCTTCATTTTATTTACTCCTCTTTTCGCACCAAAGACCGGAAAAGTATCTGTCATAACTGTCGCTTCCGTTTTAATAAATCTCAGATTCAGCTGTTACTGTTGTACAAACCGCCCTCGGAGTTCTATCCAATAAAAAGTCTGCATTATTTTGAAATCAATGCCACTGTTGGGACCCTCAGGCGAAAGCCTGCACCATAGGCCCAGGTGCATGAATCTCAATTTTCTCTTTTTTAAAGTCTTATTCCTGATAAAGAGGAGACAGAATGTAAGGGATAATTTTTAGTGCAACATCAGAGACCAAAAAAACACATCGCAATGTCGAGAATCCGGGTCAGATTCACGATACAATGACAGAGAGAAAGAAGACATCAATGTAACATGTTCATTCATTCATTCATTCATTCATTCATTCATTCATTCATTCATTCATTCATTCATTCATTCATTCATTCATTCATTCATTCATTCATTCATTCATTCATTCATTCATTCATTCATTCATTCATTCATCCATTCGTTTATTCAACCATTCGTTCATTCTTTCGTCCATTCATTCATTCATTCTTTCGTCCATTCATCCATATGTAATGCATACTAATGACGTAATGGTTCTCAACTATCGCATAAGTATAACGACCTCATCTGAATCATATTGGCGCACTTCTTATCTCTATCTAGATGTGGATGTAAATGGTCTGAGGGCCGTGAGGTTGATCACGTATTGTCCTTCAATGGACGTAATAGCTTCTTCGGGAAGCAGTGACTGAGTTTTGCTCCTTTGCCAGAGGTCGGGAGAACTTTAAAAAGTATCATTCAGTCTTGACAACTCAATTGGCACCGAGACTTTTCCACCACCCTCTCAAGGGATATTGCTCCCACAAAAGTTCACTCGAATGAATCCCACCAATGAACTTTACCCGTTAGAGAATCCCCCACGTACCGCAAAATATTGAATTGCTTGTCTATGACTTTTTTTTGGAGAATATTGTCCCAGTTGATCACTATCTGGAGACAAATTATTGAAGCGAGTTTTACAACGCGGCAACAAAGGATTTCAGTTTATATCATTCGGCATCTTGCGATATTTGCATGGCAAAACACAGATTCTCACAAAATGAAGAAAAAATAACGAAGGTTCTAGATTAAATAGTTCTCAATAAACGAAAAAAAAGTTTTGTAGTTTTATTAGTAAAAATTTTGTATTTATTGCAACCGAATTTGCATAATTATGTCCTTAAACCATATCAAGTTTTCCTTTTCCTCTTCACGTGATTTTACATCGACACAAACTTAAAAGAAAAACGCATGACAAATTAAAACTAAAAGTTGAGTTATGACAATAAAATCTAAACTTGTACTGTAATAAATGACTGCCTTTTAAATCGTTATCCCAAAACGTCAAATTTAATACAACCCCTCTTTGAAAGCTATATTTTTCTAAAGATATTCATAAAATCTACTAAGTGTACCAACATGGATGTATATATTATATAATCATATCCTAAAAGGAATGAAGGAATAAAAACATCTCAGTCTCCATCAACTTCCTTAAAATATTTGACAAGAGGTAAAATCGAAATTAAAGTTACCATAACCTGAAAACGCTTTCAAGATGCCATCTTGAAACTAGAAAATGTGGTTACGAAAATCGTTACCAAGTTACTGTCCATGATTGTTTCTGTGCCAACGTACTTTGGTACGTACTAAAGCTTAGAATATCGTCCTTTCACGTTTGTTGGCCGATTAGTCCGGGAGTCTGTGACAGAAAATTTCACCCCATACCTTACAGATGGTTTGAAACCCTTGAAGTTACTTAGGCCATCTAAGTCATTCACAAAAAGAGTGTAAGATTGACCCCAGCCACTGGGTATAGACCCCAGGCCACCTTAAAACCCCCCATGGACAGTTGAATTCACCCCATGTCTTACATTGAGCAAACGTGGTCAAAAGGGAGTAGTATGACACGCCATTTAAAAAAGGCAAATCTAACAACATTTCCGGTCGGGAAGGTGTTGTTAGACCCCCAAATTGCCCCCTCCCCAGATGGTTGAATTCACTCCATCTCTTACAGGGACCAAACGTGGTGTTTAAGGAAGTAGTATGACACGTTATTACAAAAAGGGCAAATCTAACAGCATTTCCGGTCGGGAAGGTGTTGTTACCCCCCCCCCCCCCACAAAATTCCATTTCCCCCAGATGGTTGAATTCACCCCATCTCTCGCATGGACCAAACTAAGTAAAGAAAAAGAAGTATTACAACCTGTTAGGAAGGAGACACAAGAACCAAATCTGTTAGACATTAAGTACTTGAAAATAACTCAACCCCATTCAGATATCAAATTTTGATTGACAGGTCTGTTTGTTCCCATAGTCAAGCCATGTTGACTTCCTCCTTCCTAATAATGATCAACCCCTTTCACAAAGGGGACGAATGAATATCGTGCATCCAGAAACTAGATGGCAGTGCTCTACCACCATGCTCACGATGACTACTCCAGAAGATAAGGCGCACACATCTCATTACAAGACGGTGGCTATCTTCAACAAGATGTAACCAAACCACAATATCACCACTCAAATATGGCTGGAAAGAAGAAGATGGTTGTTATCAAGTGGTATGGTTCGATGGTGATACTTCACCAGCATCTTAAGATGTTGTTTGCAGAGAAGCCGATTTCTTCCAGGGAATTCAAGGGGAAGGTAAGTAACAATATGCCTGTTCATTACATTCTGCTACCTCTCTGTTCATATTACAGTTTTAGCAATTGTGTCTACGATTTATTTCCAACAGTCTGAATAGCATTTGGCTCAAACGAACCTTTTCAATAATGCAATCCATAACTCATGTGTACCTAGGGAGAACAGTGCCAGTGTACTAAATGGTTAACCCATGTTGAAGAAAAATGAAATTTATTGTTTTAAACAACATCTTTTGTTGGGGTCGTGACAATTGATTACATCAGTCAAAAACAAACCAACAAACAAACAAACAAACAAACAAACACAGGCATTCGGATGGCAGTGAATAAAGTGTGTTTAAAAATGACATGATTTCTCTGATGGTAGGCTTTTTCTAACACATAACATAATAGGACAAATTTTCTGACTTTTTTGGTTTCCCGAAAGGGAAAACTATGGAGCCGCTCTTCTTCACCAGGCAAAACCTTGCGGGGGACCGCGGATTGCAAAGTCGATATTGACTATTACAAGTCATCCATACAAATGAGCGACGACGATTACTTATACCGCATGCTTTTACAATATTGCTCGACACAGTGTTTCTACAAAACAAAAGTCAAAGACTTTTTTCTTACTAAAAATTTATGGGGTCATCAAGTAGTTAATAATTTAAAAAGTCGTAAATAATTTGAAGTTTACTGCATTCTTGGAGAAAATCCTCTAAGCCTGTGATTATAAGCCACACTCGTTGTTGTCCTAGATCTATCAGACTAAAACAATGTACACATATACAGCCACTAATGATATAGCAATGCGCAACCCATCCGCTTTGTACTCCGTATTTTACATATCTGTAACGTACTACAAGCAAGTCGAAATGCTTCTCATCTGGCGACAATCGCAATGGAGTTTTGCTGTGTAAACTTTCTCCACATACAGTTAACTCAATGAGGATTTACAGTACATTCTGTGTATAAAACAAGAGACCAGTCGATTCTTTGCGATAGACGAGCTGTAGGATATTGTGAGGGTGTCAGTGTCATGCAGTATTGTGTGGCCTGTGTAGGGCTGTGTTTGCAGTTTGTGGATTTGATATCGTTTATTCTGTTTCAGAGATCTTTTCAGACTTTATTTTTCCTTGTGTAATTAATGTTGCTGCTGCTTAGAGGCGATTGAATTAGCGGAGGTTCCGTAGTAGCTGTGGGCCGTTCCACAAAGAGTTACGCACAATCTTAAGTTTGATTCACCATACTTAAGCCAACAGTAAATCAAACTTAAGATCGTGCGTAACTCTTTGTGGAACAGGCCCCAGGTCTTGTTTGTAAGAAGACTTCAAAAAAACTTAGTTTTAAACACGTAATAACCATTGGTAGAGGTAGCTTGATGTTGCTTGTAGAGAACGGCCACAATTAGTTTGAGTTTGGTTCGTATAAGTTAAGGTCAGGTTAGATGAGGTTTTCATGGCTTAAGTTTGTTGGTTAAATCAGGCTGGCCAAGGCTATATTTCAGTTGTGGCTCACTGACATGTCTTCCGGCTTATGCTGAACACCAAGCAGTTTTCCAGCTTATGCTTAGCACCAAGCTTAATGGCTGACCTAGGCCACTTGCTACTTGACAATGAGGGAGTTGTCTAGACTCCAATTCATAGGATTTCTTCTTTCTTCTATATTTTCAGTAGGCCTATGCTAATTACTTGTACTTAGTAAAGTAACCTAAAGAGTGCCTTTGCAAGAATCTTGGTAGGGGCCGTTCAGAATTGGTTTGATATTTTTATATACCTCCGGTAATATGCGGTTACAGCCCTATATACTCTACACCCTCATATAGTCCGACCCCTTTTGTTCCGATATTTGATCGTAGATGAGCACATGGGTGTCGGAACATACAGGGCTGTCGGAATATAGGGCAGTCACCGTAACATGCTATATAGCCTAGTTCCCGCTCGTAGCCAGAGTGAGAAGAAGGCAAAACCAGGGAAAATTTTCAATGTGACAAAGTGTGTGGGCTGCTGCAAGTAATAAGTCAATGAAAATAATAAAATTAGGCCTATCTGGGGAAATCATGGGGGCTTAACCCTCTTTGGCGACCCCTTGCATGACTAGGGATCTGCTAACATACATGTTTTTTATTAACTGGAGAGAACTCTTTGTATTGACTCTCTAAGAGAATTTGCTAGAAGGCCTATAATATTCTCAGTTATTGCCACAGGTGAATACCATAGCCTATTCATAACATACTGGAATGGTTTCGTGGAGAAAATAAACGCGCAGTATCTTAAGTTGTCAAGTGTCGTTGAGATACTACCCTTAAGGAGATTTTCTTCATTGCATTGCTTTTCGTGGGGATGTTTAAATTGCCAAGCTATCCAATATTGAACCTGGTAATGCCCCACTCAGATGCATGGACATTTTGGTCATAACTTGCGGTGCACTATCATTCCTCAAGGACCAACGGTGATCTCTAACAGTATCCTTTCGGGAAACGTACATAACTGTGGTTTTGATTATTGTGACGGAATAGGTGGATAACTCTGAAGATGAAGACGAAGAAAGTGACAGCGACAGCAAGAGCAGTGAAGGCAGCGACGATGAGCAACACAAATCATAAAGACGTTAAACAAACACAATTATGTTTTGCATTAGTTAGTCCTCAGTTGACTCGTCAGAGTGGAGTTTTTACTCTCCTACATTAAAAAAGTTAATATTGAACGAGCTCTCCTAGCTTTAACATATGCATTTCATGACTGGGAGGGCTCTTACAGGGTTTCTTACTCTTTCCTCTTTTTGTTCGAGGTTACCTTATAACTTTTTTAATCATGTGAGTAATTCAAGTCCATGTAGCTTATGAAGTCTTTGTGTAAGGTGGTTCTCACCAAGGTTTCCCATATTAAAATGTTGCCAGGTGTTCCTTTTCCTAACGTACTGCAATTTTTTTTTGGTCCATGTAATAAATTGGAAAATAAGCCAGACATGGAGTGGGGTTACTGAGGGGTCTCACAACACCTTTCAAATTTTCATTTCAGAATTTTTTTTAAGATTTGCCTTTTTTAATGTCGTGTCATACTACTTTTTTTAATAGCGTTTGGTCCGTTTATGAGATGGGATAAATTCAGGCGCGTAGCCAGGATTGTGTCATGGGGGAGGGGGTAGTGTCATGGAGGGGTTTGGGGGCCCGAAACGAGGGGAAAGTGTAAGGATATAGGGAAAAACCGCTGAATTAGGTGCTTTTGCAGTCCAAGGTTGGGGCATGGGGGGTCTGACCCGCCACCCCCCGTGGCTACGCCACTGGATAAATGTAACCGTCGGGGCACTTTGTAGGGGTCTTACAACACTTTACCGACTCGAAATATTGTTAGATTTGCCTTTTGCTAATGTACTGTCATATTACTTTCTGCTAACAAAGTTTGGTCCATGTATTAGAAGGTGTAAATTTAACCGTCGGGGCAACTCTGTAGGGGTTTTACACCTTTCCGACCGGAAATGTTGTTAGATTTGCCTTTTTTGTAATAACGTGTCATACTGCTTCCTTTTGACTAAATTTGATCCATGTAAGAGATTGGGTGAATTCAACCATCTGGGGAGGGGGCACTTTGTGGGATTCTAACAAAAACCTTCCCGACCGGAATTGTTGTTAGATTTGCCTTTTTTGTAATAACGTGTCATATTACATCCTTTTGACCACGTTGGTCCATGTAAGAGATGGGGTAAATTCAACAATCTGGAGAGGGGGCACTTTGTGGGGGTCTAACACCAACTTCCCGACCGGAAATGTTGTTAGATTTGTCATTTTTGTAATGAAGTGTTATACTTCTTCTTTTTTCTAAGTTTGGTCCATGTAAGAGATGGGGTGAATTCAACCGTCCAAGGGGGGGTCAGGGGTATAGACCAAGCGGCTCGGGTCCATCTTACACTCTTTTTGTGAATGACTTAGATGGCCTAAGTAACTTCAAGGGGTCAAACCATCTGTTAGGTATGGGGTGAAATCTTCTGTCACAGGCTCTGGGCCTAGATGTGATATTCCTGAATTTAATCAATGCAGTACTGTGTTGGTTGCTTGTTATAGATACCAATCCTTCGTTAGTTTCGACTCGCAATCTCTTGATACACATGAATGAAGCAGGACTGCACTATTTGTCATAATACTTAACAGGCTAAGTGAAGAATAACCACTGGATATTCACGCAATGCCGATGTAACGGCAGCGAACAACCGGAAGTCGCAAAGTATGCCTACATTGCTCACAGTAACATGCACTGCAGGTAGGGTAACTGTAGAGGTTCGGTTTTACCAGGACACGTCCTCTTTTTATTGTTTCGTGCCGGTGTCCGTTGGGTTTTTGTAAAATTACCGCCAACTATCCGGATTTCATGTATTTCTCACATGATCTGACAGGTTTTCCCTAATTTTGCTTCAATCAAGTTAGAAGAAACTCTAAGAAAAGCACCATTTTGCATCTAGATACCATTGAAAACCAAAAAAATTTCCAAAACTCCCTACCCCCTCCTCTAATTAGACCTCATGGCACCAGGGTGGCGGTGCATGTCCGCCTTGCGAGAAAATAAATAGGCATATGGCAACCCTAAGTGCAGACGAAAAGAACAGTATATAGACCCCTACGCTAATTTTGAGAATGACCATTATTCTGAGAATGATAGCCTACACAAGCAGCGATGGGCCTTTGAACGTATGTTATGCCCACGGACTGACAAGGGGTAGCGCCAGCGGGGACCGGGGCCCTCGTCGGGAAAGCTCATTGAGTTTACATCGATAACTTAATGAGAGTCTCAAAGGGTCACTACCACATAACAAGGCTTGAAGTTAGCATAAAAAGTCAAGTTTTAAGTCCAAAGGTTTCAGAACACTTTATAAAATTTTGAATTTTCTTGTGACCTGACTTGTAACGGTTTTGTACATAACTTGAAAAAGTGTCTGGTCACAAATTTTTGAAAACCAACTCTAACCGTTCAGTACTCACTCATAAAACAGGTATTTGTGTGTAGGGTATGGGGATTGTCCATTTGACCATTGCTATGTGGAGAAAACTTAACAGGTGTGGAAAAAATTTGTTGAATTCCATGAAACAACTCAATTAGCCGCTTTAATACATATCGAAATCGATTTTAAATCACTTCTTCCTTGTTCTGTTATACTTCATTTCATGTACCTTGTCTTATCTTCTCCCCTGTTTGGGAAAGACGGCAACTTTTTTCGGGGAGGCCTAAATATGAAAAACGTAAAGGACTGAAGTAACTGGATGGATGATCAGAGATTGTTCATGTGCGTGCAGAGCCCATAGTTCTGTCATCTGGCTTGCCCGGACCACCGAATTCTCGCAGCGTTAATAAATGTCGACCATGCCGTTTCAAGCTACACGTAATGATAAACAGTAGAGTGAGAATGTCTCCCCATAAGTCTAACTGAAAATTTATTTGAAGGCACCTTGTAACGTGACATATTTTCAAATACGTCGGAAGTAAAAACATTTATAGTCTGGTTTTCGGGTAGTCAAGTAAAAAATGCATCTATTTAGTCGACCTTGCAATTGAATTCAACGACCGTTCTTAATACAGTCAAAACATTATAGTATGTTTTCAATTCCGTTGCATATTCCCCCGAAAAGATAAAAGCAGTACCTGCTATTTGTAATTTTTTCTTTCAAGCGTAACTCCATTTCAAAGAAAAGTTCAAAGTAACGACTGCTACATTTCTAGTTACAAGTCTGGGAAATGCCATTCTATCTAAGGGGTTAGAATTTTCTAACAATTTTCTGTACGCTACTCGCCAACTGATGATGGCGCTCCGCATAGATAGTGTTTTGGTCGAACAGAATACTGAACAGAACAATGCACGTTTGTAAATTATTCTTCGTTTTGGGGAAGTGAAATTTTTATTGCAAAAGAAAGCTCAAAGTAATGACTTCTTTTATTCTAGTTACGAGCCTTATAGTACGTAGGCCTAGTATGATTAAATGCGTAACCCAAAAGAATTTCATCTGTCGCATATATTATGTTCTCTATTTTTCACATATGAAGGACAGATTCTTCAATAAACACCCCAAATTTTTCAATGGTACTAACAAAATTTTAATTTTTTCGTCAAATTAACACCAGATATTTAAGTATTTGTTAAAAAGAAAGCAAAAAATTTCGGCCTAGTCACGCCCCACCGGGACATAACATAACTTTTGTCGGGGCCTGGAAATTCTGGCCCCCCTGTCGGGCAAATCCTGGCGTCACCAATAAACATGGACCTAAGAGGATCATGGGAAAATTGGTCGCCACCGTTCGAACCAAAAAGACGTAACATGATGTCACCGACTGCTAGACCCAATAAAAGCTATGTTTAACTCAGGCTTCCTATATACATTGACAGAACAGCCTGCACTGACGTTTTCTATGCGTAGATTGTCCTTACCGTACCGCCGTACGTGTGATTATAGCAAGATGGCTGAGTGCTATGGTTTTCGTTCGTAGAGAAGGATAAGTTTTCATTACGTCTCAACATAAACCTAGCGTTTGGCAAGCCTAAGTTAAGCCTTACGTAACTGCTTCCAAGAGAGAAATATAACAAGAAAGCAAACGTCAAATGCTAAGATCAAACCTAGGCCTAGATGCGTACATAAATGTCATGGCTGTTCTTGGCGGCGAACTACGAGCACTTGCGAGATACGAATGTACAGTGTGTGTGCTACAATACTACAATGCTCTTCAGCTTGTTAGCGTTTAGCGACACTGCACGGGTGCGCGATCTACCATAGGTACAATGCGGCCGTTGTGTGATGAGCAAGTACATACAAAGTTTACAGACTTACTCAAGCATTATTTTACAAAACATTCATAAATACTTTTTGAGAATGCTGGATTGTGATTGGTCAAGTACCCATGTTCTAATCCAGTGTAGAGACAAAGAGTGTGTGAAGATAAACTTTTTGATCAACAGGACTATAAACACAGCTTTGCTGACACGGTAGGCCTAGCCTATGTAGGCTTGACTATATAGTTTTAGGTTACAGACATAGTACACATGTTAGCCCAACTGCTGTAGGCCTACTTTAAAATGATGCCTGAAGTTAATTTAGGCAATTAAGACATACGACTGTAATTTATACATTGAAACGAATAAATTAGTTCCGATGCCTGATCAGATTTCAGACCTTTAATTCAGAGAATATTAAGTTAAGCACTTGTAATACGCGTTTCAAAGTCCACATGGAGCCTAGCTACAGGCTTAGACCCCGATCATGTAAATATTGATATGGTACACTGTTGATGAGAAAAAGACATAGAAGTAGGACCACATGATTTCCTAGGCCTAACGTTAGGACTACCTCAGTTAGACTCAAAACCTCTCGCCTATCTAGGGCGATAAAAAAAATAGTTTTGAAATAAGTGCCCTAGTTAGCCCTTGAACAGGACCCAGCACTACGTTCCTATGCTATACTCTCGTAGTAAGGAGGGACTACAAGGAGCGGATTATACGGTCACGTTCAGTCACGTTCAGTGACTAGCCCTAGTATAACGTTACTCACCTGCCTTAAAAGCTCAACTCGCATATTCCATACATAAGGCTTGGTCAAGTATTCTGTGCACCATTAGCTATGTAAGGAAACTTAGCACCAGAATCACCAAGGGAAATGCAGATGTGATAATATTAAGAGGAGCCTTCAGTTAGCCGGCCAAGTAGGCTACTACTACTAGCCTGCCTACTGCATCGACAAACGTCATCAAGATTGTGATAGATTCCCTCTGCAATGAAAGCTTTAGGAATTGCGACAGCCACCGTTAGTAAAGGCAAATATGTCTGGTTCCATAAAGTTCCACTCAAAAAGTTCAAGCAAGTTTACTGACTCAGTCTCATTTCGAAAACAACGTAACGCTAATTTGAAAGGCTAGGCCTGACGTTGTTAGACTAACGTAAATTGTTTAGGCCTAGTCTATTCAATGTCATTGTAACGTACACCTGTTCGAGCACTTCATGAAACTTACGTCAGTTCTCGAAATTAAAGAATTTATGAATAGGAATGAAGTCATGGTGTCCATATCTCTACATCACATTCGAACAGGCTATAGACCTGTTTCCAAATAGCAATTGCAAAGGATTGTGGGATAGAGTTTTGGTGTGCGTCATTTTTGTCAATGGCATTTTACTGTGGTGAAAATTTACGTATACCTCAAAACGTATCCCACAATGCATTGTAATTGCTATTTGGAAATAGGTCTATGGGAAGTATGACGCACGCATACAGGCAGAGCCTCGGGTCTCTCAGCCCATATGCGTGACGTTACAGCCTGTTCGAATCTGATGTAGAGACATGGGCACCATTGACTTTATTCCCTAAATAGAATACATAAATGCCAAAATAAAAACCGCTCATTTTAGGCCATGACATAACCAAAAGTGACCATGAAGTCTCGTTCCCATCTACATGACTCACTCTTCATAATGAGCCCGAATGGAAAGCAAACCGCTCACTGAGACTCAAGAAACATTGAACGAAAGAACTGATCCTCGAAAATGAGAAGCGTGCCTACGGTACTCAGTGAGCTATATAACTGGAGGAGGAAGCACGTCAATGCGGTATATGCGTCGAAATTAAAGCCGACATGGGCTCACTTGGTGTAGGTTAGTTTACTTCAAGTCGTTTAACTTCACGAATGTTATTAACCCTCGCATAATTTGTTTTACTGTGGTGAGTAAGGTCAAATCATACTTTTTCACGAATCAACTGCTTCGAAATTGGCCACAATCCTTCTAAGGCCTGCCTCTTTTTGAATTCTTGTAAGGCAGCTTTTTGTGTTATATTGATATCGTATTGTGAAAGAATAAGTCAAATATATTCTCTTTACGTTGTCTCAATCCAACTTAGTAATACGAAGCTCTACCCTGACTTCGATTTTGAAACAAAAATGTCCTAAAAGATAGATTTCTCACCCTACGAAAAAAGGGACTGGTTCTCGTACGTAAACAGGCCTGTACATAAATCCATGGACGCGAGAACTAGACCAGCCACTGATCTAGACTGAGTGTCCGCCATTTTTGCACCAAGCGGTGCATGGCACTGAGGTAATTGGCCGAGTCCTCCGCTGGTTTTTAAATCTGAAAAAATGACCCCAAACTTTGAAAAACATCATAAGAAAGACTTGGTTACTCCTAAACGTATTACCGTAAATTGTCCAAGAGAATTTAATCAAGTTTCTAGCTATTACAATTACAAATGCAATGTTCCAGTATAGTTTAAAGTTACATGTTAGGCTACTAGACAGCAGGAACTAACAGTAAGGCTAAGTCAAACCGTGTACAAACCGTGCTCGCATAGTCATAAGACAAGTCGCCCAAATATTAATGTACAGATCGCCCAAATAACACAACACGGCCAAAAATAATATCCGTTTAGGCCTAGTTAGACATCTAACTGTTAGTATCGTAGTGGTAGGCTATTTCCATTATAATAAAATGGCGACAGAGCCCCCATGCAAGCAATGGCCTGAATAAAAGTAAAAACATGCAGTAGATTCCTGGTACATCACGTAGGTTAGCTCTCTTGGCTTGTTCTAGTACGTTGATCTCAATAGCTATACCAGCCTTGGCTACCTTGAGCTTTCCCCGCTAAACATTACACTGTTTAGCTGCGTTTACTTGACACGCGTATTGCGGGACGTGGAACGCGGAACGCGGAATGCGGAACGCGGAAAGGATGCGCGTGCCCAATAAACACACCACGAGGATCGTTCCGCATTCCGTTATATAGAGGCTTTTCACATGACGTCATAATACTCTCCTGCGGCCATGTTGGAGTACATGTAACTACGTAGTAAACCATACGGGACGCGCTTGCCCGTTGAATTTGTACACACCGTGCATATCACAGTGCACACTGTGCAGTGCGTTCGGCACAAAGGAACGTGTATTTGGCATGAATGTCCTCCAGCATGGCGGTTCCGTGACGTAATTGCAAAGCCTCTATGGTAAAACCAGTCAAATATATGCATGGGTCAAACTGATAGGGAGTAACTGCAGAATACCCCATCAAATTTTGAGAAGAAGGTTTGCGATTGACAAATTTCCAGGGATCCATGTTGTCAGGTGGGAGGGGGAAGAGCAGGGGGAAGGCAAGTTGATAAGTAACATGCCTGCCAATGTTACCCCAAGCTGCGTTGGGTCATTTAGCAGTTTTTCATGGATGACTATAGCCCAGTGGATAAAGAAATGAAACTGGTATACACAATACTTATTAACTGGAAGTTCATTGGTTCATAGCACTTAAGCTTCATTTTTCCATTGTTGTGAGAAGTTATCACAATAAAACAACAAACACCCCGTTTTATCAGTATATGGTACGACGTAGTAAGAGATGTCCGGGGAATGTGGAGAAATCCTACTGGAAGCTATACACGGTGTCCACGTGGTCACCAATACGCGCGCGGAAGGCGGAAAAAATTCGACATGGAGAATTCGATACGCAAGCCGCAATCCGCGTGTGATGGTTCCACAATCCGCGATCCGCGTTCCGCGTGCCCAATAAACAGGTCATTGGAAAAAAAAAAGAATATCTCTGTTCTTCTATCCGGGCGTCCGTTTTACAATAATTGTTACCAAGGTGCTGTTATGCGCCCGTTTCGGTAATACCACGACTATACGTTTGATCTTTTCCATCCAGTGGAACGCGCTGGGGTCACGTGTAAAATCTCTATACGCGTAACCTGTTCGTACTGTTATGACACATCGCTCAGGACTATAAACCGATCCGGACAGCAAGTGATGATCTGATTTCAGTCGGCCATAACTGGGGTCCATCATCTTTAAATCTTACGATTTCCTTGCTTACCTCTATGATGGATGGTTGTACACTCCTCTAAATTCTCCAAGTTCACTGAATATGAGGGTTTGAAATTCATGTAAACAATAAATAAAGACGGTTTTAGGCTGATGGAACCCACTAATGGCGGCCTACAGTCATTAAAAACAAGCGCTTATAGGATTCGTCTATTTGAAGTTCGAAAGAAAGGAAATTTTGCCAAGGTGACTCACTTGTGTAAGTATTTGGTCGCTTAAACACTGAATGGTGGAGATAGGAATTTCGGTCAGATGGTGCGAGAATAAGCCAGTTTGGTAATTCGTTTTGGTGGCTATGCACATGGGCATATTCTCAAAATCGTTGGGATAAACAAACCAATCCAACATCCGTACAACACATATTCCAAAATTTAACTTAACATGAAAATTTCGTCATATCATTCTTTTTCAATCAATCCATAATCTATAAGGTGGGATCTCAAGTGTGGTTTTGTGCAGAAGCGTGTGTCTAAACTGTTTTTTTTTTTTTTTGTTTGTAAAAATTGGCATTTTAATTTGACGTTGATTAGCACTGAAACCCCTTTCTTTGTTCGAGTTGGATAGATATAATGCTGTATGAACGTACTGACGAAAACAAGGGAACGTTTTACGCTAAGTGCTATGCTCGGTTTTTGTACCCCACGCTGTTTCCCACAATTCCGTGCTCAAGAATTACCGAACTCGCTTACTGTCTATTAGGGCCGTTTTGAAGCGCATATACCCTGAGCTTCAGTCGTATAATGACGTCCCAAACACTTCATTTTACTATTCCACTGCAGTCGGTAGGAAGCTAAACTCTTTTTCTCCTCTGTTCATCACATTTTCCATACTTTCTGATGTGAAAACATAATTCGTCCTACTTTAGATATATAAGTGCAAGATATCACTGGAGTTATAATGGAAGATTTGGAAAAGCACTAATTTTGTGTAAATCTACAAGAGCGTAAGACAAAAATTATACCAGAGGGAACAAATTTTGGAACTAAAATACTGTTAGATGTTATGTGGAAATCAAGTTAAATACACAACTGAGAAGAACCAACAACTTAAAATAATATGATTTACATTTTATTTGTCAACCTTTGTAGTAGGCAGTACTTAGGTCTAAGTCTACTGATAGAAAGATTTTGAGAAGAATGATCTGTTTTGTCTAATAGTCCACTAGATACGGTACAGTACCGTAACTTCTGTGAAAAAATGAAAGTGATCTTCATTAGATGTCATAGTTTGGCTTTGGCGTCCACAAACGTATATGATGCTGTGTCAGATGACCACTCTGCATTCACCGTAGCCAGGGATTCCACCAGGAACACAAAAAGGGGAGGGGAATAGTATTGCTAAACCCCCAAGTCCAAGTTGATGCTGTCCTAGGCTAAAGTTATGAGTGGGTTCAGGGGGACAAAAGCTTGCTTCAAGGCCCCTATGCAATTTGAAGGTTTCAAAGGCCATTTATTTGTGAAGACTTTTTAAGTAAGAAACCAAGATATTGACAATTTTCTTATTTTATGGGAACGAAAAGGGGGGGGGGGCGGATTTTACCCACCTTCTTCTGGAAAGGGGGACAAATCCCCTATTTCCACCCTCTGACGGGAACCCTGGTAGCTACACGTGTACCATAAGAATGGCATACGAACACATTTTCACATTTGAACTTGCTGTATCATCGTCTGACGTGTATCATCGTGATCTGACGAGACCACACCATATCAACAATGGCTGTTTATTCGTTTCAAGTACTAGCTTTTTTATATTACAGTACAATGTACACTCACTGCACTGAGCTTGTCATACAAGTGTAACGAATTAAATAGACTTTTCATGAATTCATGAAATGAAAAGCCTGACTTTGCATGAAACCTATTGTAATCTTTTCGTTGTGCAGCGTACGGCTACACTGTAGCTAGCTGGGGTAGGAAAACACTGAACTAGATCTGCCTTTTAGCTCTAAATGTCTCAAGAAAATTGATAAGTCATGGCGGTAACTCCTCGATTCGGATCGTCCCGTCCTGTCACATGAACCAGATAAGCGTTTTCCTGGGAAATCTAATTTCACCCTATCAGGGGAATATTCTGCGATCCTATCTCAAAATTCAATAATGAATGCTCAAACAGCCTTGCAATACCTATCGATGTTCGGAAAGAGTAATTTTTACGTTTTCGCACTTTTTTTACACGGTTCAGTGATATGGTAGTTTAAAAAGCTTTGCCATTTTTGGTTGTTCACCGATTTTGAGACATCGGTCAATGTTGCTACGTTTATTGTCCTAAAATGATTCGACACCATAGACACAGGAAGCGGGGCGACGCTTCTCTTCATTTTTCCAAACCTCAATGTATCGATACAATGGTGAGTAAGAAACTTTCGTCTTCCCGTTACATGTTTTTTCCGTTTTGTTCCATTCGCGCAGTCCATGATCGTCAGGCTGGAATTTTATCTCACCGGAGCTGGGATATATTTTTTTTATGCATGAACATTACCAAAAATCGCACTTACTCACAGACGGACTCTATCGCATAGGTATTGCTCACAATGCAACTAGCTACCTGAGTGCCTACTGTGTTTCCACCCCAAAGAATTCATTCAAGATGCGAACTGTCAAACGGTTTTGCAAGTTGCAAACATTAATGTAACGTAATTTAATAGACCGAAATTTAAAGATCATCAGACAGACACTGTAAAATTTTCATGAAAAATCAAAGCAAATTTCATCCCTCTTACAGTGGTGTTCACACTTAAAACAAAAATCTGAAAATTTTGGTGGTTGTCCCTTTCCCCTGAAAAAGTCTACTTAACCCCCATCTTCTTGGCTACTACTTAAAAGCCCGAGAAATTTCATTTCCAGTTTTTGAAGGATCGCGATTTTTCAAAATTTCTGTACGCTCTGTGCCATCTGAAGGTGGGGCTCTGCTTAGACAGTCTTTCGAGTAAAACTTTATGCTTTAGACAGGGAATCATTGGTCTCAAACTCAAATGCTCTCATATAAATATATCATCAGATACCTTCAACCCTGTTAGTGAGTCACAACTGGAATAAAGGCAGTGTCTGGCTCAACTTGAACCAATTGGGCCTTAAAACTCTATCTAACTTACTGACTAACCTTAACCCTTATCAGTTGAGTAGTCTGTGTAGATGGGTTTTCCAGTTATTGAAGTTCCAAATTTTTTTCAATGTTCAATGTGTTGCAGAAGGCAAGGATATACTAGAAATTTTATATTTTGTAGCATGGCTGGCAAAAAAAGGAACATTTCCACCTTTTCGGTGCGCAGGTTCATTTGAAAAATGAGTTGTGGCATACAATTTCTTTACTTAAAAATCGCTCTTCCACGTAGAAAAAAATAAAAAAATCGCAAATGAAATGTAACATTTGGTGAATTTGGCAGGACGAGGTGCATAGTCCAAAATTGCCCGCCCCACACTTTCATATTGCTTCCTACGCCACTGTTCGACACAGCCGCAAGTCCTGCGCACTGTTTTCCGCATAAAGGTTAGCCTTGCTCAAGACGGTATTATTAGTACTACATTACGGTAGTTCGATACAACGTCTGTACAAGAACAAATGTGAACACGCCCTCTACACGGACTCAACATTTATTTCTATAATACTTTAGTATTGAAAGAGATACTCGAGCCCCTACATGACAAGCGCCCTCATTTTGGATCCAGAGTCAAAATAGCGTGGAAAATAAGTATTATACTAGCGTCTTGACCAAGACTACGTAAAGGTGTGCAAGTGGATCGTGCCAGCACGTGTATATATGAATACGCGGTTGAAGGTCTCTTCTGGTTTCGCCCTTTGTGTCTCAACTATATCTCACATTTGAATACATACACATTTATTAAACAAATCGACGGCTGTGAAGAGGTAAACACTAAGTGCTCATAAATAGGCCCTATTCATACCGTTGAGACGGACAAATTTTCCCTCGATCTGGAGAAAACTCATGATTTACCCCGAAAGCATTTTATCTCCCGAACTGTAAAAAAAAACCAAAATGGAAACTTCTCATCAGTACACCGTTTTTAACCACTTCTACCTTACTATCTTTATTTCATTTAATGTAAACCAGAGGGAAATTTCAAATGCTTTCATGCACAGACTTCCTATAGGCCTACATGGACAGAACATACCACACGGTACGTTGTCGAAAAAGCGTAACAAGCGTACATGTGAGAAAAAGCGTAACAAGATGGCAGTCTGCAATGCTTTTGTGTTAAAGTTTGGACTTGCTCAATCATATCAAAAGATTTTCCAAGAAAGTTGAAATATTTTCGAAATTATGCAAGGTAAGGTCAAATCACTACACGTATTGCAGGAATATGATATTGTTTCTCATTCAAGTAAGACGTTTGTTTCAAATATTACAGAGTCGTTGTCAAATTATTCAAATTGGCCTAAAGCTTCACGACGGCCATCTTGGTGAGCCTTTGCCGCCCCAGAGGGTGGCGACAATCTACGGACATGGTGGACATAGGACATACGCGTTACATGCTCTGGCCATGTTATGTAGGAAGTCCGTGTTTTTCATGGGAAACAGTTTGTGAGAAACGTTTTTGAAGCTACATACAAACTTTTATGTTGACGATTTTCCCTGACAGCAACGTGGCTATTTATATTGACAGAAACTGTTTCTGCGCCCTTCCCAAAATATTTCATGACACTGTGGGCGACACTGAGATGATGAATTCAAAGACAGATATACCTCACCACAGACAGTGGTCCAATTCTCCCCACCTTCTTAAGTCCCTCCCACAACTTTCAAAATACGACGTTTACCCGAGAATACACAATCCTAATTTATCGACTTGGTACATACGCTGGTCAGAACCAACACAGTTCATACCCTGTGATATGTCAAGCTACTCTGCTTTTTTGAATTTGATGTCAATCAAAGAGCCATACCAAAAGGGGATTTTGGTGAAAGGATGACGAGTGATTTGACTAAAGATCACTCTGTGTATTTTTTAAGCTTGTAAATATTTTATTTTTCTTCTTTCTCTTCTCTCTGTATATATGTTCTGTTGTAAATAAAGTTGTTCCTTCTATGGAGGAAGGAAAAAAATTAAAGCTTACGATCTTTTGAAATCAATGACCTAATAAAAGCTATGCCATGAAATGAATGACCCTTTTAATGCTGATGTAGCAGAAAGGTAGTTTTGGGGAACATAGCCCCATACATCACATAAAATTACCCTTCTCATAAGAATAAAGTACAGATATAGTACTCGTAATATATGGAGGCTGTATGAGCATTTTGTGATCAGAGCCTTCCAAGAACACCATTGGATCACGTCATTTAGAAGAATGCAGTCCATGCATAGTGGTTCAAGACTGCAGTACGTTAAGAGCCGTTAAAGAGCACCGGTAGGCGAATCTGGTCCGTCGGAAGGGGGGGGGACCCACCCGACTATATGGACAATCCGTTACTATTACTCCATATAAGAGAAGGCTTTAATGCGTACTGTACGGTCCTGCTCGGGAAACAAGCCATAGTTCTTGGAACTCAGCATATCGTAAGTACCGGCATGTCCTAGCCAATGATCAGCCTCTTAAGGCCATACACCTTAAGACTATACTCAGGTCGAACAGTGTTGCTTGTGGCGAGATGCCCTTTACACGTGTGTCCCTTGAACACCGTTCTTCTTCCAGTAGCGAGAGTGGTGGGACCTTGCCTTTGCGACTGCTATCGCTAAACACTCGACTTAACCCTTTCTGGACAATTTGTGTTAACTCGTAAAGGAGTAAAATGTCTGTTTTAGAAATTTTCAAAGTCTTGGGTCATTTTCCATATTTTCGGTCCTTGTTTAGGGGTGGATTTTTATTTATTTACTTTTTGTGTTGTTGAGCAAGGCTGAACTTTTTTACTTCATAAAACAATTAAAATTAAGCCATTTTCCAATCAAAGTCGACCTATGAGATGTAAAGTATTTGCTTAATGATACCCCTCTCCATTGATTTAACCTTAACTAAAAAACCCTTCAGTTTAGGTTGCAACTGGTCATTTTACAATTTTTTATTCATTTTTTCATCAATTTAACATTTTATTTAATTTTTCGGGTAGGAATTGCAAAATAGCGACAGCTTAGAAGCCTGGGGAATGTCATTTTTGACTGTCTGAGGGGTTGCGATTTCAAAAATTTTCTGAACGCTCCCCGTCAACTAATGGTGGTACTCTTGCTAGTTTTTCGAAGGAGTCAGCACCCCGACACAACTGGGGGGGGGGGGGCGCTCCTCTTAGAAGTCTTTTGGGCACTAGTATTGCATTTTTTCAGGCACAGAAACCTCTGTCCCTCCTCACAAAACTGAAATTCTCTCGTCAATAGGCATATGCATGTGTATAATATATAAATTTACATATCTGAAATTTTCACTCTTAAGCTAAGTCACTTGACAATTGTGAGTGCAGGTCTCAAAATGATAATTTTTCTTCTTTCGTTGCACGTAAAATTTTCATAATATTTTATTCTGTTAGTGTCCCTTTCGACCACCTTGAGGTTTGTAAGACCAAAAATTTACCTCTGCCCTCCGGACCAAATAAAGCTCCTCTTAGGTAGTGCTGCTATCCATATTTTTCCATACCGTCGAAACTGACCTGGGCCCCGCTCCTGGCAAATCCTTGATTCTCCGCTGAGTTTTTGTTATGGAAGAGGAAACGGCTAGGACTCGGCGAAGTCGCGACTTCTATCCATACACTTTCTACGCAGTAAGTTCTTGCACATAACGTTACCCTGCCTGCTCTGAACGTGGTGGACGCTTGTCCACGTACAGTACGCATTATTGGGATCCAGAAATCTCTTAGGCCTATATTTTATCCTAGGGAAGGGATTTGGAAAGACCACATCGATATTTCAGACATTTTTGTTCCATAGCCATCATGATCAGGGTTCACATATTTAGGTTTGTATTACGTCACAGGAGGGGGATATTTGGACTGTTCTGTGCATGCTACCCTATCAGTGGGAAAAGCACATGAAGTTTTTATTTTGGGAAAGAAGCAAGCGCGAGGAAACATGTGGCAAATTTTCAAACAATTTATTTTTCCAATGGCATGATTTGACCTGAGTTACCCGAGGGAAATATCCTGCTTAACCTGTTAACTGTCGTAATAAAAACGACGGAAGACCTAAAAAAAGTTGTGTAGAGCGAAGACCTGAGTAGGGTCTTCTACCTCAGCTTTTAACAAACCCACACAGCGAAGGTTACATAAACGAAGACCACCTGCAAAACGAAGACCCTACCTGGGAACGTCCGAAAACAGTGTGCGACTTAAAATTTGAGATCTGAATATGTCGCATAAAAAATAGGCCGGGGCAAATACAGCTTCTTCAAAGAGAATCTACATGCAAATGCACTGTAAACAAAAAGAAGAAACCAGCTACTCCCTCACCCACCCGCCCCACCCCACGCTACCTTTTAAACCCTTAAAATTTGTGCCAGCCGTATGAAACTTGTTGTGTTTTTGAATATTTTCATAGCAAATGTTCCGATTGCAATACACTTAAAATAAACTTCAAAGTAATTAAGAAATGAAGTCATAAAAGTTACTTTGTAAGATATTGTAACGAATCTAAGGGTTCATGGAAAACTTTTTTTGATTTGCATTTACATGGTAAAGGAAAATCCTTTCTATTCCAATGTAATTTTGATACAAAAGAAATTAGAACGGCTAATTCCTTTATTAATGAAGTGTGCACTGCCTGGGCACTATATTCTTTTAGGAAACGGTCTGAAAACTACGGGTACCAAATCATTTGGAACAACAGTCACATTAAGGTAAATAACAAGACAATATTCTACAATCACTTATATGATCAGAATGTGATCTATGTAAAAGATTTCTTTGATGATAACAATCAAATACTTTCTTATAACTGTTTTGTTAGAAAATTTAATATTGTTGTGCTCCCTTTTACTAAGTATTATGGAATTATTCATGCTATCCCGGTTCACTGGAAGCAAGGGTTTGCAAACGAAACAATTGACTTAGATTATGGTCATGGCTATGAGACTAATTTAAATTCCCCCAATATGTCTCGGGTTATTTACAAGCAGATTATCTCTACAGTATGTACTGCTCCTACGTCCTGTTCTAAGTGGAACCAGAGCTTCACAGATATTTCCAATCACTGGAACACTATTTTTAGGATCCCCTTTACCTCTGTTCGGGAAACCAAAATCCAATATTTTCAGTATAGATTTTTACATAGAATCATAGGTACTAATACCCTTCTGCACCGCATGAATCTTACTGAAAGCCCCTCTTGTACATTTTGCGGGAACCAGGATGAAAGTATAGAGCATTTATTTTGGGAATGTGAGGTTACATCGGAATTTATTCTGGATGTTGAACAGAAGGTTTTAGGCAGACAATTTTGTTTCACAAAACGGGATATTTTCTTTGGGTACTCTCTTTTACTTAAGCATCCCTATAACTTTTTGATATTTTACATGAAGTACTATATTTTCGAGAAAAAGATCAATAGGGGTTCTCCTGTCCTTAATGAATTTATGCACAAATTGAAGTTTCATTTTAGAGTGGAAAAGTATATTTCAAGTAAAAGTTTTCGAAAAGGTTTAACTATAAACGAGTTTAGAGATGCATTCAGTGAATGTCCCTTTCTCTTTAGCTAAGCATATTTGTTGGGAGCAAACTGACATGCTTGTGATATTTTTTCATGTATTGGGATGATTAATAGAGGGAGTATTATAATTATCATCATGAATTTATGCACAAATTGAAATAGAGGGAGTAAGATAATTATCATCATGCATTTATGTGAAAAGGAACGAGTGCATGAATCAAGGCATGGTTTTTGTCAAAAACTGCGTTATGTGTATATATGAATGCTTATATATGTAGTTGTGTATAAGTATGTGTGTATATGTATATGTATATATATATGAATACGTCAAGTATTAATTAAGTGCGCATTTTCAAAAGAAATATTAACATGGTACCGTATATGTAAAAAATTTATTATGTAATTATAGTGTACAATATTTATACATAGATTAGTATATGTTATGTAAATGAAATGTATATAATTCAATGCTTTCAAAACAAACGAACATGAGAGAACAATAAAGATGGAGCAAAAAAAAAAAAAAAAAGTTACTTTGGCGTTTGCTCCTTAGGCGTTTGTAAAACTGAAAACGAAGACTTGTCATCAAATGACACGTGGAGGGAGGGCAAATCAAATAAAACCCATCGAAACTTAAGAGGATAGTAGCATGCATTATGGGCGCATCCACTTACAGTAGCCGGAAGTTTTTAGCCCCAGGGGTGGCGCCAGGATTCCCCCAACAGGGGGGCCAAGCTCCCCGTCTTGGGGTCAGCATTTCATGGCCCCGACAAAGGCTTTGAATCAGTCCAGGTGGGACGTGACTTAACATTTTGAGGCGCGTACAGCGCGCGAAGTTTTTGGCCTTCCTTTCAACAAATGCTTAAAAATCTGGAGTTTATTTGGAAGACAAAATTTAAAAATTCTGAAGAAATTTTGATTTTGAGAGGACCATTAAAAGGTTGGGGTGTTTATTAAAGGATCTATTCTCCATATAGGAAAAGTCAAAAAAGTTATAAAGGCGACAGCTGTAAACATTTTGGGGTTACGCAGCACGAGACCATATGGTTGCCCGAAAAGATTTTTCCTTTTTTGAAGCAAGTTCTGAAAATTAAGAGTTTATTTTATTGGAGAAATTTTGGGATTTAATTGAAGAAATTTTGGGATTTAATTGAAGAAAATTTGGTTTTGGGGAATCATGGAATATTTGGGGTTTTTATTAAGTGATATGACTTTTAAGAGTAAAATTAGGTATATAGAATGTTGGGGTGATTAACAGAGTTGACTTGGTTATATTTGTTGTACGGAGTATCCATCGAAATTGGAAAATTTTGCCACTTTTAACAATCTGAAGCTTATACTGGAGGAAACTTGTGATTTTATGACATATTTGCGGGTTTTATAAAAGAATCTAATCTTCTTACAAGAAAATCAAGTAGGGCATGATCTGTAGTTTGGTTCGGGTTACTGGATATCATCATGCAGATGAAGACACACGGACCATATTGGGAAAATTCTCCCCGGAAAGTTTGTCCGATAAATGTAATTTTGCCCGAACGACTATCAAATAGAACAACACAGAAATTTCTTAAAAATTGAGAACCTCCAGACAGCAAGAAATGGCATTTCCCGGGCTCGTATCTAAAAACAAATCAGTCATTATTTTGAGCTTTCTTTCGCAATAAAATTTTCACTTCATAATATTGTCCCAAAACTAAGAATAATATGCAGACTTGCAATGTTCTGTTAAGTAATCTGTTCGACCAAATTACTAAGCGGAGCTCCACCATCAGTTGGCGCGGAGCGTAGAAAATCGTTAAAAAATCTAACCCGGCTCTCAGACAGCCGGAACAGGCATTTCCCAGACTTGTAACTAGTAATGAAGCAGTCGTTATTTTGAGCTTTACTCTAAAATGAAAGTTTCACTTCAATAGAAAAAAAACCAACTTGCTTAGTGATCAGAAAATTACCAGATAAAAGGGTACTTCTGCAATTAATTAGATGAAATGTTCTTGTCTCTTTCGGGGGAAAACTCTGTAAAGGAATCGTCGTTGTAGTCCATTGCAAGGCCCGCAATGAAAATAGATGAGATTTTCTACGTGACTTCCCGAGCTCCAGACTATAAATGAATTTTCTTCCTATGTGTTTGAACTTTTGAAAATATGTCACGTTACAAGGTGACTTCAAATGAATTTTCAGTCAGACTTATTGGGAGACAATTTAACACTACTGTTTATCATCAGCCTATGTGTAGCTGAAACGCCCTGTCTGATTTTCATTACCGTTACAAGAATTCGGCTGCTAGAGAACATTGGGCACTGCATGCACCTGAACAACCTCTCGTCTGTTTTTGTCAGGAAAATTCGGAATTGTGAGTTTCCTTGAAGAATATGGTCTTCTAGTGAGCAAAATCAAGAAGACCGTCCGGATGACTGAAGTTTATAAGACCCTCATCTTTTATCAGTTTAAGGTGGACATGCAGATGAAGGTTCCCCGACGAAATTAGGTTTCTCAACAAGAGGGGAAAGGGCAACCTTCTCCGACGGGGGCATGACCTTCAGGATTGAAGATGGGATGATGGATAGCAGAGCTAGTAAAAAGTGATTAAAACAGATTCAGATAGGCATTAAAATACCGTTACAAAAGAATTAAAAAGTTCAAAGAGAAAAAAGTTCATGATTATCCCTCCAGTAACTTCAGTCCTGTACCTTCATTTTTAGGCCTCCCCGAAGAATATTGCCGTCAGGTCCACGACAGGGAGCAGATAGGACATGTGGTACATGAAATGAGATTTAACCGAACAAATAAGAAGTGATTGAAAGTCGATTCTGATATGTATTAAAATAGCATTTCAAAACAAAAAATTTACCTATCCAGTAATTTCAGTCCTTATAGACTTTTTTTTTTTTTTTATTTTTTTTAATTTTTTTAATTTTCCTCGACGAAACCACCCACCTTCCCCGACGGGGGGGGGGGGGGGGGGGGGTCCCCGACGGGGGGGGGGTGGTCCTCGGCCCCCAGCTGGCGCCACCCCTGTTTCGCCCATCTCCCGACAGTCCGACCCACAACCCTTCAAGTTCATCCTGAGAACACAAACCCAGTTTCGTCTTCCATTGACTCTTTTCCAAATAGCATTTACAAAGGATTTTGGGATAGGTTTTAGGTATGCATAAATTTTGTCAATGATATTTTACTTTAGCAAAAAATAATGCACACCAACATTCTATCCCATAATTCTTTGCAAAAGCTATTTGGGAAAGCGTCTATTGGAACAGTGTTTTCTACACTTGAACTAAAGTAAATTTGCGGTATGTTTCACCTCGAACGAACCCCATGCAAGCAATTCTGTCGTCGTTCCAACCCATTCCATATCTTAAACTCTGTAAATATCTTGTGATTTCTAAAACGAAGACTTGGCTTTTAGACCCTTAAAATTAGCGATAGCCGTATGACCCCCTTCCAACCCCTCATCATGGGAACTCAAGTCACGTTTCAACCTCCATTTCAGCAGTCTTTTTTACACTTGAATAAAAATAAATAGCAGTATATTACACTTCGAAGCCCATGGAGGCCAAAGCAAATTACAGGTTTTTTTCTGATTCGCCCAGTTGGACGGTTGTACCGACAAAATTGGCCAATGTACCGACCGAACATTCAAACGTTCAAGTGAGCAGGCGTATTTTACGAATGGGAAAAAGGGCCGAAGAAATATCCTTTGAGAAAACTGGCTCGCTGCTACACTAATACGATGAACGTGATGCACACATTCCACACGCAACACTTGTTGGGTGTCTTTGAATTTCAGCGCACGTCCTCCGTGTTCCGTGTTCCGTCTTAGGTCTTTCGTCTTAGGTCTTCGTTTTACATGCACCCGATTACGGGTAAAAAAATCCATTGGAAAGAAGAATATAGACAAAAATCGATCTATTATAATTTACGCACATAAAAAATAACGATTTGGGTAACATTTATATCAAATTCCTTTCCAAATAACTTAGTCTTGTATAATTGTCCCGTGTCACATCCGACATTGAGGAACAAATACAGTGTATATTACAGGTGTTTTGGTACTGAAAGTGGTAAAATAAATGACTTAAATGGTTATGTGAAGCACGATAAAGATGTAAACACCAATCAGAGAGTGACAAAATGAAAAAAAGTGTGGATTTATATTTTATTTATTTGGTGTCCCTGTCACGCCCAGCATTATGATGTGTAGTAATATAATGTAATTATATAATACAGTTCCCCTGTAAATATTCAGTGGTTATGTTGCTTGATGAATCCTTCCCAAGTTTTTCATAGTTTAGTTAATTCAAGTCAATTGAGTTTTAAACTTTGTACTATTTTCCAAGGACGATTTTCATTACAAATACTTTACATGACATGGTCTGGAAAAAGGCCTATTTCAGTAGTTCTGAATATGCATGCTAACTTTTGTTGTCCCAGTCACCTCCGTCATTTAAGTCGTCATCACCGTATCCAGCAAAATACATACCGCTAGTATATGACTACTTCATTTGCCCTTATGATATTTATATTGATGTCATACTTTCGTAAAATTTGACTCCCATATTACAAATTTAACCCCAGATTTGAAAGGAACATTCATCTTAGTTGAACAGTGGGAATTTGCAGATCTGTGTACCGTAGTTTTTAAGTATTTATTGTTTGAACTCGTGTGTTAAGCTAGATTTAGTTTTAGGGCCGAGTTTCTAACTAATTGGTTTAGGTTCAGCCGACCACAGCCTTTTCCAGCTGTGGCTCACCATGGAGCTACTAACACGCGTGTTAGTAGCTCCATGGGCTCACTGGCCCATTTTCCCTACTCCATACTTAAAATGGTGTAATACATAGATAAGGGTTGTATACTGATATAAGGTTTATATAAAACTTACAATGTACAGAAAGTTATACCTTGTAGAAATGAATTTTCCACAGTGATTAGTGAAACGTGTTCTCAGCTGTGATTCTTTTCAGTCAAAGTTTGCCAAAAAATTCTTTTTCTTTTATTACATTGTTCGGCATATTTGGATAACTACGCTCCAATAATTGCCTTTGAATCACAGGAGTTCCTTTTAAAAATTTTGTCAACGCTCTTGATTCCCCGCCACGTCAAGCCTATTTTTATCATGTTCACTTACTTAGAAATAGTCGTTAATTTCTATTGGCTATTAACAGTCAGATACCGTGCTTTGTCCCGTCATAAGCACCAAAGTAATGGATGAACGCACTTATCTTAGACTTATTTTTTTTGAAGAACACTTGAAGTTTATGTCAGTTCAAGCCAGCATATATCATACAATATTTACAATAAGCTGAAGTTTATTATCATAATTCGTAAGTGTAAATACATAGGTAAATAGATGCATTTGAACTGGAAACCAAATTGAGTAGAAGACTTCTTCACTCGGGGTTTTGCTGTTTTCATATGGTCTCTTACAGGGAATATTTTATTTCCTTTTGGTCTTTGCAATCAAAATAATTATTGGCATGAATGAAAAAGGTTAAATAATGATAGACCGTGCATTTCAGAGAGGATAATGTACACTAGAGGGATAATGCTCTCACCTGATGATCTCGGTGCTCCATTGTGCGTCGCATGCAATTACCTTAGATCGTGCGCGTTACTCCATGTTTAATGCACTGTCCATAGATATTTTAAATTTCAGTTACACAATCCTCGCCACCATCTTCTAAATCACTCTGTCAAAACGTTTTCAGCCGTTATTCTACTTTTCTCGTGGGTTGTTGAGATAATTAGATAATCTTCATGCAACAAGGCTTTGTATTAGTCCTGGGGGCCGTTCCACAAAGAGTTGCGCACAATCTTAAGTTTGATTCACCATACTTAAGCCAACAGTAAATCATACTTAAGATCGTGCGTAACTCTTTGTGGAAAGGGCCCCTGGTGTGGCGCAGCTAAGAAGGTTTTGAGGCTTCCTTTTCAACAAACACTTAAAAATGTTGAATTTATTTTGAAAACAACATTTTTAATTTTTGAAAGAAATTTGGCTTTTGTGAGTACCATTAAAAAGTTTGAATGTTTAGTGAAGAATCTGTCCTTCATATGGGCAAAATCAAAAAAGTTATATAGGCGACAACTGAAATCTTTGGGTGTTACGCATTTAATCGTACTAGACCTACATACTAAGGCTTCAACACGACACTAGAAGTTTGCCGGAAAAGTTTTTTTTCCTTTTTTGAACGAAGATTTGAAAATTAAGAGTTTACTTTATTGAAGAAATTTTGGAATTTAATGTAAGAAAATCTGGTCTTTTGGTACGGTTATAACGAAAACTTTGAGGGTTTTTATCATCATATGGCTTTAAAGAGCAAAATTAGGTAGAATGTTGGGGTGATTAACAGAGTTGGCTTTACTTATTTATTTTACGCAGTATTCATCGAAATTAGAAAATTTTGCCACTTTTAACAATCTGAAGCTTATATTGGAGGAAAGTTGTAGTTTCAGAACCTATTTTGGGATTTTATGAATGTATCTAATCTTCTCATAAGAAAATTAAAGTAGGGGATGACCTGTAGTTTTTTGGGGGTAACCTAATATCATCAAGCAGATTAAGGCCCTCGCACAATATTGGGAAATTGAAAAGTTTGGCTTCCGATGTATTTGAAGTTTTATATTTTATATATTAACGCAGAAGTACGGGAGCGTTTTAGTTTGGGAATGGGCGGAGTTGTATTTTTTGTCCGAAAAATGTAATTCAACTCGAAAGACTATCAATTGAAGTGAAGAGCACAGAAATTTTTGAAAAATTGAGAACCTCGAGACAGCAGGAAATGACATTTCCCGGGCTCGTAAATAAAAACAGAGCATTCATTATTTTGAGCATTCTTCACTTGAATGGAGCATTCTTGAGCATTCTTTACTTGAATTCTTCACCATGAATTTTCACTTCATAAAATTGCCCCCAAAACGAAGAATAATTTGCAAGCATGAATTGTTCTGTTAAGTAATGTGTTCGAACAAAACACTTTATATCTAAGCGGAGCCCCACCATCAGTTGGCGCGGAGCGTACAGAAAATTGCTAAAAATATCTAATCCCTCAGACAGCCGGAAATGGCATTGCCCAGTGTTGTAACTAGAAATGAAGCAGTCGTTATTTTGAGCTTTCCTTTGAAATGAAAGTTTCACTTCAACAGAAAAACCCAACTTGATAAGTGATCAGAAAATCACAAGGTAAAAGGTACTGCTACAGTTAGATGTATCATGTAATGTTCTTTTCTCTTTCGGGGATAAACTATGCAACGGATTTGAAAACATACAAGTGTTTTTGTCTGTATTAAGACTCTTCGTTGATTCTATTTTCTACGTGACTGCCCAGATTATAAACGCTTTTACTTCCAGCGTATTTGAAAATATGTCCCGTTACAAGGTGGCTTCAAATGAATTTTAGGACTCCCCGACGGAATTGGATTTTCTCAACAGCAGAAGGAGGGCAGCCTTCCCCGACGAAGGCATGACCTTGCGGATTGAAGATGGGATGAGGGATAGCTAAGATAGAAAGAAGTGATTAAAACAAATTCAGATATGCGTTGAAATAGCTTTAAAAAAGAAAAAAATAGTTCATAAAAGAAAAGTTCATGATCATCAATCCAGTAGCTTCAGTCCTTTACGTTCATTTTTAAGCCTCTCCGAAGGAAACTGCCGTCCTTCCCAGACAGGGGAGAAGATAGGACAAGGTAAATGGAATGGAATGTAACGGAGCTAAAGAGAAGTGTTTGAAAATCAATTTCGATATGTATTAAAAAAGCATTTCAAAACAAAAAGTATGTTCAAGATCACTCATCCAGTAACTTCAGTCTTTGCATTTATTTTTTATATTAACAGGTTTCCCCGACGAAACCGCCGACCTTCCCCGACAGGGGGGGGGGGCAGGCGCCAATGCTCCCCGAAGGAAGGGCCCTGCCCCCCGCTTGCTCCACCCCTGTCCAAAGTATGAAGTAAACGTTGGTCATGCTAAAGTTTTTATTCTGTTAAACTAGACTCTTAACGGGCTCAAGCAAAGGGAAGGATACAACCAATGAATATTCATTACAGAACTAGATGTGCACATGCTTGACCGATAGACTCCTTCCGAGCACATTTTGTACTGGCACTGACTTGCGCTTTCTCTTAGTTCTTCTCTTAAGTGTTGTTTGTATGTATACATTTTTGTAGTTTCATTTCACTGTCTTTTATTGTTTGTTCTGTTTTATGCGAGCATTCAGTTACCCTTGTGGGGTTTAATAAAGTTGATCCTATCTTTAGCTTGTTTTTGTCTTGTCGTTGTCTTGTCGTTGTTTTGTCTTTGTCTTGTCCTTGTCTTGTCCTTGTCTTGTCCTTTCTTGTCCTTGTCTTGTCTTTGTCTTGTCCTTGTCTTTTCCTTATTTTGTCCTTGTCTTGTCCTTGTCCTTATCTTTGTCTTGTCTTATCTTATCTTATCTTAACCAGTGGCGTAGCTAGGATTTTTTCCAGAGGGGGCAACGGTATGAAATTTCCCCAAAACTTTTCCCGGTCAATGTGTATGTATTTCATATAAAATATGCAAATTTGCAAGTATGACAACATTACCATGTCATTTTGTAATATTACCTGCATTTTAATCCTAAAGTATGACATAAAGCAATCGGAAATAACAAAGTATATTATTTTGGTCAACAATATCTGGTTTATTTGTATGTACTAACGCAGTGGCGAACGCAGGATTTGTCTGAAGGGGGGGGGGGGGCATGCAGTATGGTCTGAAGGGAAGGGGTGTCCGGACATTTTTGACGTTTCCAAGGAGCCTAGATGCAAAATGGTGCAAGATTTTTGACGTTGACATGAACAGTGTTAAAAGTTGTATCGTCGTGGTTCTTGAGGATGAATCTGAAACTTTTGTGTCTTTGCATGCATGCTTATGTCATTTATGCTACCTTCACTCTAAACATATTTAAACGATTTTGTTTAAAAATTAGGATACTCACGAAAATGAGTATTTCTACTCGAAATAAGTGAGTACTTCAACTCAATTTGTGTAAAATTTTACACAAATTCAGTTGAAGTACCCTAATTTTTAAACAAAATCGTTTAAATATTTTTTAGAGTGTTACGAAGTAAAACTTGTCATTAAATTTGCACACTTTTAGCAGTCAAAATAAAAAAAAAAACATCGATCGGTATTGGATTTGTGTTATTTCTTGGCCACAAAACGTTATTTTATCATAAAGATTATCTCAGCGGAGCGCCACCATTATTGGCGCGGATCAGATCCGTCAGGTGGCCGGAAATAGCATTTTCCAGGATTTATACGAAGAATCTAATAATAATAATATAACAGTTCTTATATAGAGCCTTACACAAGAAGTCTCAAAGCGCTAATGAGTCGTTATCTTCTTTTGTCGTTTGAAATACAATGCTCACTTCAAAATATGTTCGCAAACTGCAAACCCCAAAAATGTAATTTTGCCCAAAAGACTGAGCGAAGCGCCACCATTGGTTGGCGCTGAGCGTAAAGAAAATTTCGAAAAATCAGACCCCTCAGATGGCCAAAAATAGCGTATTCATGCTTGTAAAGAGAATCTAAACATGTTGTCTTTATTTTAATCGATTCCAACAGTGGGATACAGAGTTGACATTTTTAAGTAAAAATTGGAATTTGACAGAATTTGCCTATGTGCAGGAATTCAAAAAATTGGCATCACTGAGGGGCCTTGCAGAGGCAATCCTTCCTTTTTGATAATATTTGAAAAATCGGGTGTCCTTATATGCAATCTGGTGCCATATATGCTACCTTTTGAAGAAAAATCTGTGTTACTAAAGTTTGACTACGTATTTTAAGAACAAAGAAAAATGGAATCGGTGAAGGAGGCATGGCCCAATGGTCCTCCCTTCGTGCGCCACTGAAAGGAGGCCTAATAGTGGTTTGATCACACAGGATGTACTGTTAGAACAGCAGTCTGTTAAGTGTAGAAGGCTGCAAGGTACTCATGGACCCGTTTATTGTTACACCCCAAGTGAGCAGAAAGCTATTTTCCCGAACTAGCCTGTAAGCCTCTGAGGATAAGGCTAAGTTACAAAATCTAAGAATGCCCAAGGATCCCGTTCGTTCTAATTTCTAGACTAGCGTTAAGTTTACCGTTGGCCATGGATTGTTTCAGCCCCATCCATCGTTCCGTACACAGCGTAAAATCGGTATAGTTTTAACCCCTCCCGCTACTAGCTTGTAGGACAATATAACCTCGAGGGGACTACGTTAGTGACTTGTCAGTTTTCACATCCTTTTACTGAATTCCCAAAGTGTACGACGAGACTGTGTACAAGGGGATAAGTTACTGTGGAACGCGAGTAGGGCCGGTTCATGCGACACTGACGAAATCTCGATTAAGTTGTTGCATGAAAATACGAATCATGTATGAGAAATGTCTCACAATTTCTTATTCTAACAAAAATGTTGATTATTTTTTGTTAAAATAAGAAAATTCATCATATTTCCCCAATTTCATCAGATTTCCGCAAATTATTATTTTTTTTTTTTGGGGGGGGAGGGGGAATTTTCCACTGCCCCCCCCCCCAGTGGCTACGCCACTGATCTTAAAACTGGGCTGATTAGCAGTTATGCGTTTGTAGGCTACAAAACAGCTCCATGATAGTCTGTCTGTTGGCATATATTGCACAGTTTTGCATGTGACTGGCTGAATTGGCACCTTAAGTTTTAAGCTTTCAGAGTTACTAAGAGTGTTCACAGAGTTACCGGAGACCGAAGTAGATCAGGCGGAGAAGGGGGGAGGGAGGGGGTATCGTCATCCGAAAAAGAAATTTATGAGATCAAGTGGATGCAAAATGGTGCAGTATTTGTTCATCGGTACATTTTGTAGTCAAAATTAAAAAAAAAATAATTCCAAAAAAACTCTCGAAATATTTAAACCGCCAAGCAGAAGTATGGATGACGTGGAAAACACATGAAATCCGGACCTTGTGGACATTTTACAAATCCGCCCGGACGCCAGTGCCAACTAGTAAAAAGAGGACTTTTCGAAAAAAAATCGTGCTACAGGGGCACTTGTCATGGGCAGGAGTGAGGCACGACATAGGCCTACTTGTTAAGGATGGAAGGGAAGAATTATCCGAAGGCAGTACGATTACCCTTGCCTGCTTACGGCATATTTTGTGTATGATGAAGTATAGGAATAGTCGTGCAAGAATGGTTTCCAGGGTACGATTGCCTTATTTTCAGTAAACCAATCAGCCATCCGAAAGGCAGAAATGGTCTTAACCTAACAAAGTCACATTAAAGTTTATCGTCGAGACTTTTGTTTCATCTTCGAAGTGAAATGCAATGCACATACGGTAAGTGAAATGCAGATCACATACGGTATCTAATTTAGTGAAAGTAGGCATTTTGAAGTTATTTCTTGATTTCATACGTGCGCACAAAATGTGTTTTACACACATTCATGCATGTTTTCTTAATTGTTACACATTTTATTAGCTGTTTTGAAGGAAATACTTCAAAGTTTACTTCTGTTCAAACATTTTATTTTTTTCAATTACTTTATCAGGACCAAAAAAGCTGGGGGGGGGGGGGCTGAAGAAAATCTGGGGCCCTAGGCCCCCACCCCCCTCTTCGTGGCTACGCTACTGAGGGCGGCCTGCATATGTCAAAAATATTGTTTTCTCCATATATTTACGGTCCAGTTATTGACTGATATAAGATTTGGTCGTTATATTCTGTAAAAGGCGTCTACTGATAAGTACTAGAAAATATTTATGTTCATTTTAATATGCAAATTAGATAGACTTAAAGGTCAAGTTGTAATGTTTACATAAAACTAGGCCGAGGGTTTGAGTCATGGGAAAGTACATCACAATGAACCTGCCTTACACCCTACAACAACCTGGATACTCCTTTCAGAGCTCACGGCAGGAGTGGCGCTATCTGACGACCCCCTTCCTCCCCATCTGGGAACAATGGACCCCTTGTGTAGACTTAAATTGTATAAGTGTAAGGCCATGCTTTTACAGTCCAGTACACCCTTCAACTCCGTCAGAGAATTACTGCACCCGCCTTCGTTAAGCGAATGTCGCCCCTAGCCCCTTATCCAAAATCACGATTGCTAGCTTCACGTTCAGTACGCGCGCTATCAAAACTCACTGCTAACATTTCCCATGCACCCTGTGACGCCATCTTACGGAGACGTCAACTAGAGTTGTGTTGGTCATCGCACAATCACTTCATTCTTCAGTTATTAGTTCTATACCATTGTAGTTATTGGGAATGATGTAGTGTTGTCCAGTCAATGCTTGAAACAAGTTCCATGACATCATGCGTAGAAAACATTTAGAATAATTTCATTCCCCGAGTCTTAATCGGCACGTTTCACAGAACCGGTCAACGCACTAGGGCATGGGGGGGGGGGGCACGTGTGCATAAAAAACAAGGCGTGATCGAAGGAATTGCTTACCTGACTGTGGGCTCAGAATAAGGAGCGAATTTTTAAGTGCGTGGCTATTCATTTAAGTGGCCCGTTTTCAGGGATAGTGTTACCTGGGGCCGGAAGTACTTGGGAGATCTCGATCCCTTGTGGGACAATGATTACTACTTCGGATAGCATTGTACCGGAAAATATACGAAAAATAAATATAAAAAATTTGCAAGGTATTGGCCTACAAATTATAACATGTGTAATTTATGTCATAGCCTGCAATTTGTCATCCGTCTATCAGTGAAGTCTTTGGCAAACTAACACGTTTAAAGTGTACCTCAAGTCTAGTATTTTACAGATATATATTTAAGATGTTGCAAAATGAATCTTATTCATCTAACTACCGTTGTCACAGCTCGTTTCATTGTTGAAACAAATAAGTGAAAACAAATTAGTTAATAATTTGTGACTTTTTTGTTTTACAACTCACATTACCTGTTTTGTTTCCATTTGATATTAAAAATGTTTTGATGACCTTGCCCACTTCCTGTTTGCGTGCATAGCATGTTTTACAGAGAAAACGTACTTAATGACATCACCCCATAGGAGTAGGAGTGCTATCACACCTTGGTACAAGGTTCAGTAACTTGCAGAAAAACAAAGAAAAACCAACACTGAGATTTGACCATTTGAGTACAACAATGATTTCGCAAATTATTGTGCAATGTACCATATCAAGTTGAGTGAAAAACCTTTTTTTTTGTTTCAGCTCAGGAAAGTCTTAAGAAGATGAGAGTTGGACGATTGGAAATCATTTCTCATGATCTTTATTACATATTTTTGGATTTTGTGAATTGAGGTACACTTTACTTATTGCATTCATATCCATCTATTGTGTTTGTAATATGGTACTTAAACATAAGGAAAATGTGTATCCAGCTCAATATGCACCGCATATTTGGTTAACTGCCTCCGTTGCTATGTGGAAGATTGGGCATCATGAGATTTTACACATTTTGATTAGATAAGCTGCAGTTGTGCCAAATAAAATAGATAGTCAGCATTTAATTCTTTTGTCAATTTTTACGGAAGTAAGCAAGTTAGTCTGTTTGTTTTAATTATTAAGGGGATGCATTACCACTACCCACTTTTACCTTTTCGGTGTAAGAAATGTTTTTTAAGTGCTTATTCGACTAAAGAAAAAAATCATATCAAAAAATAAATTCGTCTTCAAAAAAATCAATCAGACTCTTCCCTGATAAAGAGAACTAAGAATTTGAAAGAAGGGTTTAATACACATTGAAGTTTTGATATGTTAGTGGGGCATTGTCTAAGCAAGTTTGGGGAAAAATGCATTAAAATCCGATGTGCGGTTCTCAAGATATAAGCAGGTAAAGTTGTCACATTTTCAACAAAAAGTGAACTTGAAGAAAGAATATATGAAATCATATCGTCACATTTTCGGGTCTTTTGTTTTTCTTTACAACCAAATTTCTCCCCAAGAATTTCCTTATTAGCAGAAAGTGATTGCTAAAGTGGCACAACAAGTTTGCAAACTTTGCATTCCGCACAAATTCTATCCCCATAAACAGTTCGGGAGATAACCTCTTTCAGGGGAAAATGGTTTTTCACCCCATCGCCATTTTCAGTTCTCACATGATGCTTTGCGATCCTACCGAGCAAATTCAACGGAGACGTACGTTCAAAACACGTGGGAAATTTCATCGATCTTATAGAAAGAGTAATTTTGGAATATTTAGAAACTTTGCTGCTAGGAGAACAAAAAAACCGGATCATGTTTGGTAATTCACTGCGCAAAGTTTGAGATATGGAGCAATTTTGCAACGTTCTGTGTCCTAAGCTTAAATTATAGACGCCACACAGCCGCTAGATTTAAGCAATTTTTCTACAGGAAGTTATGTAATTTACTCGTGCTTTAACTTGTGCTCATTTATACGCTGTTAAAAGTTTCTTGTGATTTCGGTCAGTGGTGGTGAACAATTACTTTGCATCTGAATATATCCACATTTATAAAACAAAGGGACGACTGGGAAGAGGAAAATACTAAGTGCTCATGAAATTTCATGCTGCAACTTTTCCCCCGATCGGGTGAATTTTCATTTTCACCCGAAAACGGTTATCTCCCGAACTGATTAACAGATTAACTTCCAGGTCAACACAACAGTTTGAAAAAATCATCCCTTGCCAATGTGAGTAAGCGATATTAGCTAGGATGGACTCAAACAACTCACGTTAGAACACAAATCTAATGTCTTCATTTGTTGATATCTCGTACAATGCATGTGTGATTTGAATGGATACTGTGTAGATTTGGTTCCTCTTTCACTTATGAGACTCTTAAAATGGAACCTACTGCCGTTGTGAGGCTCCGAATAGGCAACGGAGTATATGAGAAAATCACAACTGGAACAACAGGCCGTCGCCGGCTCGTCTTGAACCAATAGGTTGGAACCTGGGCCGTAAAACTCTATCTTACTAACTAACAATTCCCGTATGAGAATTAAAGTTTTGCTTAAACTTCCACGTTTTAAGGGATAATTTTCAATCCAGTGTCAGAAACTAGAGCAACAGAACAAAACATCGAGACCATGGGATAAATTCTCGATACGGGAACACAGATCGAAAGAAGATATCAAAAATTGAACAATACAACAATTTGTAACATGTTCATTCACTCATTCATATGTTATGAATACTAATGACGTAATCGTTACTGGTAGTTTTCTATATTAACCAGAGAATGGGGTGGTGTAATATCTTGATTAAATTGTAAGTTTCTTACTATGATATTTTTTTTCTGCGATGAGCTACCTTAGTCTTACTGAAGCAAACTTTATGCAGGAGTTATGTAACTCTTTCAATCCTTTACCAAATTGAATAATCCCCCAAAGTTCTCTTCAACCAAAAGTCCCGTCCACATACACTATGCGACGCGACTTATTGCAGCAAGACTGTCTTGTGTGGAGGGACTGACGACTAATTAGTTTTTTGAGCATAGTGTCAACATTATGCAACGAGTCGAAGGTCCATGAAGCGATTTACGCAAAATCCTAACGTTTAACATAGAGTGAGTTCAACTGGGCGACTCGGGTCTTGGCTCGAGACACGTTGACGACAACAGTTTCGGCTTATACGCATGCGTGTGGCGCCGGTGACGCGAATGGTAGCTCGAGTCGAAATCGGCTAGCTTGCTTTGCACGTGCGGGCTGTCGCCATCTTTGTTTACGTTGATTAAAGAATTACATGATGAATTAGCCTTAAAATCTACGAGATACAGGCTAAAAAGAAGGTTTGACATAATTGTGATTCCATAGAGGCTTATCCTCTACTCATCTGCAGTTTCTTTTTATAAGCCTACAATGCTTGCTACGACATGGATATCTAGATTTTAGATTTCATTTTAGTAACTTCTGACCAACAGAAATTAGTCTACGTATCAAAAGGTTTTTTACTTTACAGTTGTCCGCTGTTAATAAATGAACACCACCTAGACCAAAATTCTTCAATTCTAAGCAAGAAGGCCTAGTGATCCCGCTAATGATAGGCCTACATATTACAGTAATACATCTTACTATGCGCTGAATGTGCTTTCACTAATCGCAAAACACGAGGCACTTCGGACAAGAGCAACATGTACAGTACTGGCCTACGACTTCAATTAGAACTGTTCCAAACAGGTCTTTTACTCTTTGTGGGGAGCTGTACCTTGGCACGTTTCATAATTACAGGTAGCATTTTCCACAAAGAAAATTCTGCTGTGTGCACCACCTGTATACACTACGAATGTGATTTTAACCTATTGTGTGACGCAAACTACGTCACTGGCTCAACTGGCCGACCTCTAGAGGACGGCCACTTTGGTCGGCTCGAGATGTGACGTCTCAGTGACGTTTTCTCCAGTCGAATGACAATTCGAGTCACTCGAGCCACTCGAGTCGCCCAGTCGAACGCACCTTATACTCTTCATTTGTTACGTTGAAGAGACAAGAATGTGTTCTGTTCATTTCATTGCTGTCAGTTGCTCGGTCTGCTTGCAACTAGTTGCAAAGCATTCCACACTTGCAACGCGTCTTAACAATCTGTTACAATGAGTTGCGTCTGATCGAGTTGCATAGTGTGGACGGGGCTTAAAGCCAAGGGTGCATTAATAGACCAATGTCATCCTTTTTATATCCAATCGCAATTTGTAACTGGTCATGGCTCAGATATATACAAGAAAAACGACGAATTGAGTAAATTGAGGAAAAACGGATGTTTGTAGACATCCTCAGTTTTGGGGATGGATTGCATTTACACCCAGTTGCAGCTTAAGGTACCTATAAAGTTACCTCAGTGGTTGCGATCTCTCGCTTTTCATGCAACTATAAGACATTAATTTTGGACAGAAGTGGTCATGCCCCTTCCTCATTGATTTGAGTTAGGATTGGCGTTACTACTGCTAGTCGATGATACATCTTAGAGAATTCCAAGGCTCAGGCCGTGTTGTCTTGTTTTGACGAGCTATCCATAACTTCCATTGCATTTGTGTGCCGTGTACATTGTTTCACTTCCAGAAAAAACCAAGGCTACCTCGCCTGGTCTAAACACGTCCTCGTGCCCAGTATTGGGATCCATACACCTCTTCATATTTTATCCATAATTTTGAAAATTCAATCGATTTTACCGAAAATGTTTGTTTCCAAAGTCATGCATCAGGGTTAACATATGTTTGGGTTGGGATTACGTCAGATGAAAGAATATCTGACCTGTTCTTTCGTAATAAAATACGGGCGGTTCCAGTAAACAAAAAGATTTTATTCTGGAAGATGCATGTCTACAAGGAGGACTGTGGCCAATTTCCAAGCAATTGATCGTTCAATAGCATGATTTGATCTGACCGTTACACCCTTGAAAAACCTGAAGGAGACAACTTGAGCTTAATCGCTTGACCCTTCCAACGGCTTCAATTTTCGACGGTATTCCGCGCTGAAGTGCGTTTTCAACAACTCAAGTAATGATATATTGAAAAAATGTTCATTCCACAGTGAACTGGAGTAAAGAGGTCCAATAATAATTGTGAATTGTTTAACTGGTGAACTCGTGCGGTATTTTTTATTTCTTCAAATTTTAGCAGCTCGCGATCAGTGAAGATGGTGGATGTAGCGAAAGTCGGTAAACGAGCAGGGCACGTGTCATATATGCCGAGTCAGTCTTACTTCTTTGATTGAAATTGTCGAACTTTATTCATAGAGAATGTATTGCGGTAATTTTAATGATCTTTTCCTTCTCTTTTTTCATTTTCTTGCCACACTAGGGGGGCTACCCCTGCCCACTGACGCTGCTCCTGCCAAAGAGAAGGCATATGAGAAATATAATTGTTTGAAATGGACGGTGAAATAAGTTGAACTTGCAACGTAGAGGGGTATTCCCAATTCCGTCTCGCATGCATAGGGATCAAGTTTGCACAGCTGCATCAGCAAATCGCGTGCATTTCAGTTAAAATTAAAAATTGTTCGACGGTGTATTTAGAATATCTATAGAAAGAGAGAAAAGTAAAAAATTCCTGTCCCTATACACCGTTCTCCGATATGGATGATTGCTTTCAAATAATCGCCTTTGAGGCACCGTGGCTCTATTTGATAGTGGTAGTGTTTTCAAAGCCCAGAGTGCCAAGCCGCGTCAACCCTATTTTTATTACGTTCATCTGTATTTAGTCATAACCAGCAACTTCTATTGGCTCACTTCGGTCAGATGATGTACACTGCATTATCCCGTAATAAGTTCACGCTATGGAAAGCGCTTTCATCTTAGACTACTCCATTGTAGTCGGGGTTGAGATGTTTCAATATGGTTATTTACTAGGAAATTTCACTTGCATTTTCTTCATTTAAATCAAAATAATGTGTTGCATGAATGATCACAGCTAAAGAACGATGGGCAATGCATTGCAAAGGGGATAGCACATTCTCGGAAATATATTCAGAGGATACATTTGGATTGCTTCCTAGCTTTCAATAACCGGATGGCATGCATTATCCTGTATTAATGCATGGTCCATCGTTGCTTAAACATTCATTACACAATCCTTATCGTCATCTTTCAGACCACTCTTTTCAACCATTTACAGCGGGTCAGCGACACCTAGAGAATCTTTAGACAAAGCGTTGTAAGTAATTGTTTTATGTCATTAAGCAGTTTTGCAAAATTTAATCTAAGACTTTTATGAACAAGATTTAGATCGTCCGCTTCTATGCAATTTTGGACACAATTATTAATAATCAGTACGACACTCGTTAAAGGTTATGTAATTATTGTAGTTGTAGTTCTAAAAGAAAAGCGAAAACACACAGTTGTGATTCTAGAGAAACACGAAAACTATGCAACGTTGAGCACGTTCTAACCTTACGATGGTGTCAAATGTACAAAGGATACTTTGTAAGAAAAAAAAATCAGTTTTGCCTCTGTTTAGTGACGGAATGGAGCCATTAGTGTGGTCCACCAGCCTAACATCGTCTTCATATGTTGTCTACATGAAGTTTAAACCCTCATATTGAGTGAAATGGAGGGAATCAAGTTACAATCCAGTGAGCAACTATCCATGATACTGGTAACCAAGGAAATTGAAAGGCCGGAGGTAATGGACCTCAGTCATGTCCGACTTAACAGACCATTACTTGGCTGTCCGGATTCGTCTATAGGGAGCGATTTGGCAATGGTTGCTAGGATCAATGTTAGAGAAATTAGTCTCATATCTATTCATGCTATGCATTCTGCCCTAGATTGTAAAAACAGTGATTTATAAAACGTTTTCAAAAGAAAAAGAAGGAAAGGAATCACATTAAGCGTTTTGTCTTCCCTTTTCCACTTAGCCTATGCGATAAATGTATAAACAAGGGCTGCTGTATTTGCAAATTTTGCGCTGTTTAACACTCATTTAATGAAGAGTTACAGTATGGCAATTTTGGCGTATTCATATTTTACATTTATTACTTTGAAATATCCACATTAAATGAAAACCTAGCTGGCAGGAGCGTAGCAATGGGAGGGGTTTGCGGGTTGCAAGTAACGCTCCAACCCATGACGAAGAAACGATAACAGAAAATTGAAAAGAAGACTGATCACACCATTTCGTATCATTGTTGAATAAAACTGCTTTTCAGTTTCACGTCCATAGACACTTAAAGGGGAAAACGCATTCACCCCAACTTAAAGTAGTGTACCGTACTACTATAGACTATCCTGTGTCATGAGTGATTTTCAGAGTCATTTGATAACATTTTATCTGTTCATTTGGGAAATTTACTGTAAAGCCGTGTTCCCATTTGAGTGATCGTTGTGAATCGTGATTTTATTGCAACAAGCGGTGTCGAATAACTTGATCCAGAGCCGCGTTGCCATTTTCAGTGAGCGCGGTAAATCAACATGTTGTATGAAAAAAATTGCAAAAAAGGGAATGGGTCACCAATGTTCACCAGTCGGCCCACCATTACGTACCACAACCAGAAGGCAAGACATGCATTCATACTCGCGAATGGAGGCGGTCTAACGGTCTCAGTGAAATTAACAGAGATTTGCTAAATTTTAGCAGCTCCCTGATACGAGTAACAAGTAGTAGACTCGGATGGTGAATTTGTTTTAATGAGGAGGTTTGCGCATTTCAGAAAAGGATATCAGTGTTGAAAATTTATAACGGTGAACGTTAGTGATGGAAGGTGAGGGAAACAGAAATGTTTATGCTACAAGCTCGAGTTTTAGAAAAGTATATGTGAGTGATACGTATATAATGATGTTAAAATTGACTAAACAAAACAGGTAATGGGTGATATTATCTAATAGATCTAGAAAATAGTCGTGTTTTAGATTGCAGAAGAATTGTTTTATTAATTTTTTCCGGCCGTAGCCAAAACTGTCAGAATTCCACTCATATTAGGCCTATTGGAAGTTCAAAATATCAAAATTTCCTCACGAATGACAATTTCAATTTTTTTAACTTCCTTAGTGTTCTCACTATTGTTCGATGGCAGTGCTTATTACGGTTTCGGCAGTTCAACCGGATCACCTGTATATGAATGCATCGCATGATCACCAACAAAGCAAGCATATACTTACAGATCAGAAGAGATGTAACTTAGCTATCATCTTGGCTAATGAGGTTTAAGGGTAGAGAGAGATAACTACGGAGTCTTTTATTTTGTTACTCCCTTATCAAAGATCCCTCTTCCCATTCCTACTATAACTGTCAACAAAATAAACAGTATAAAATTTCTCACCAGCCTCCTCTTTCTTTGGTTGGATAAGTGCGCAGTTAGAAGGTTTTTTCCCCTTACAGCACGGTTGCTTAAAGGAACCGTTTAAAATTTGTCCTACAAGATTCAGACACCAATGAAAAAAATCTAATGTGAGAATATTTACAAAATGCAGAACAAAAAACTTTGGTTGAGGTTAACTAAGTTATTTAGATGCTGTTAAGCATATATAGCCATTCGCATGGCACATATTTGACTTTCCACTGAAACACATCAAAATCTCGAAATGACTGTTTTATCACTTGATATCATCAACTGTGTCATATGTCGTTCGGTTGATCATGTGGTCACCGGCAAAGCAAGTGCCTATTGGTAAGGGCGATTCAAGTTTCAGTTGAAACGTCTAGTTCAGAAGAAAATCACGCAGTTAATGTTGCGCAATTTTTGCATCCGAGAGACTACGTTATCTTATCCGTTCTCCATTCCTAACCCTCTGTGACGGTCTTCAATTCTGAACAAAATAAAATATAATTTTAGTTTGTCGCTCTTGTCACAGTTATCAGTTGCTTGATTATGAAAAGTAATCACCAGTTCAATGTTGTTCTTATAACAACGCCTAAACTTTTACGTGAACAGATTGCTCGGATGTTTCAACATGTAAGAAAAGAAGGGTAACGACCATGTCATAAAGAACGACAGTTGACAAAAACTATAGAAAGGGCTTCTGAAAACTCCATACAGTCGTTCCAAGAACCATGTAATTGAAATATCCCTGAAGTAAAATGCCTCAACGTGTAATGAAACTAGAGATATCGTTAAATAAATCATCTGTTTGGTTAACGCCTTTTATATTTACAAACATTTACGAAGTAACAAACCACGAAGCACAGAATCAAAAAACTGGAACAAGTCCATAAAGCGGCTACTATACTTCGAATTCGCTTGTAAAAACCGGAGATCCGGGTTCACTTGATCTACCATTGTGTTCCCATTCAAACTCTGATCCAGTGCAACCGATTTGATCTACCCCGAATGGTCGATCAGAATCGGTTGATTTTGATCTTTAGTGAGTGAGTGAGTGTTGTTAACTTGTCACCGTTCCCATATTAGAGTTTCCTCTACCGCGGTGGATCTTGATCCACCGCGCTCACTCAGATGAGAATACGGTTTCAATGAGTGACTGTTTGACTTACATTGAATAAACAATACTTTCATGAAAAATGAGTTTGTAACGATGAGTTCGTCCAAAAGGTCGCAACAGCCTCTTCACCCTGGAATGAAGTCCGGTTTTATTGGATTGGATGAATAAACGTTTATGGGCTTACTCTCTCACCACAAACTATAATATTTGTGGTAGTTCACAGAAATTCTGAATCGGTACAGCTCTTTGGTTGACAACTAGTGTAAAAATGCAGCATACCGAAGCAGATATTACACAGCATGTACTGTAATGAGAGTGTGTTGATTACACATTGAGGTCTTGTATACTTACCCTGAAGCAACAAACTGAGATCGTGCCTGAATGAGGATGAATTTTAGGCAGTTGTTGAAAGGGCTCAAGTAAAATTAGGTTCTTCAAATTGGAATTGTTTGGGGTGAGAGGATTAGGCCTTTAAACACTAAACAACAAACACGAAGATCTTGAGTCACTACGCGAGGGTCAATGACCCCTCCTTGTTCAATACAAGTGATTCACTACACTGTTAAAAATTTCTGTAAATTTACAGACTTTTTTTAACTTAAACTTTTTGTATTTTACTTTTAATAGAGATTTTCTGTATCTTTACAGACACTTTGTATTGCTACAACAAAAAAAGGTTGTTTAACATGTATTTTCTGTTTATTTGAAAAACAATTTCTGTCTGCTTGTTTAACCAAATTTTACTGCTTTGTAAAACTTTTTCTGTAAATTTACAGAAATTTTAACAGTATTTTATATTTTTCTGATTTCACATAAATATACTGTCATTTAACAAACATTCATTTTGTTTTTAAGCTGAAAAAGAAACAAAAATAAGCCCAAACAAACAAATAAGAAATAGCCAGAAAATTTTCAATATATAACATGCATCGTTCTGCGAAGTTTCAGTTTAAAAAAAAAAACATTTTTGGCAAATTTATGGCCCTATTTGAAAATTAACTTACATTTATTATAAAAGCATACTTAGTTATTACGTTTTTAGTTATTAATATCATACAACTGGTGTTTTGTCACACATTTTTAAGTAAAAAGAAATTGTAAGGCCCTAATTTCAGAGCACTGACAATTGGTATACTGATGTCAACTCATCGCCAGAGGCGCTCATGCACTTGATCGGAGCAAATTAAAAACGTTTCACAAATTTACTTGAAAGAGTCTGTAAATTTACCACTTTATGACGTAAATCTCATTTTGCATAAATGGGTGGAGCTTATTTTGTAGGCATTTTCCTAACAAAAGGATTGCTGTTGCTTTGAATAATATCTTCTTTGGCGTTTTTTAATCAGGAAGTGATAAACTTATTGTTTACCTTGTCTGGAAATGTTTGCAACCAATGTATTTCCATTCTTTGTCATATTTATTTTTAAAAAAACTATTATATTGTACAAAAAATGTGACTTTCCAATTAAAAAGTTCCTAGAGATAGCAGTCTACTTGACAACAATATGACAACAAATCATCCTCAATGTGATTTGATTAAAAAGAACTTCGTAACGACACATTACGTTGATAAGCAAATACCTGATCTACGTAATGGTGAAGTGTATGTTACGTAATAACATATGAAAGGTAAAAAAGCGATATTATAATAAATACTAAAACGTCGGGAATGAAAACAGTAGGCTGTAAATTCACATAAAATTAAGGTAAACAAAACAGAACAATTCTGTAATTCGATTTTACAGTAGACTTGTGTAAACTAATTTACATGCAAAAACTGTAAAGAAAAAACAAACCCTTAATGTTTTTTCATGATTACAGTCTGGCTGTAAAAAAAACATTATTTGGTTGGAAAAAAATTTGCCATAAAAATTATGTAAATTTACAGAGAAATTTTTTTAAAGGGGAAGGACGTAGCTCGAGTGCATTCAGCGACAGCATGCCTGTTCTAAAGCACTATGTCCAGAGTTGTTGAAATTTTGATTTTAATTTAATGAAGGGAAAGACATGCAACGTAATTTGTAAATCACCACAATAACCCAACCCTGAGTAACATTTATTAATCCAAAATGATTTTATGCCAGAACATTAGGACAATACACCACCAAGTGACATTTATGGACTAGTAAAATTTGAAAACTAAAAGCCAAGTATGAACTTGAATGAACTGAATCTTAAAAACAAAGTGTATAAGAATTTGGAATACAAAATATCACGTGTAAGTAAATGAAAACGAATGGCCGGCTCTCCAGAATTCAATGACATGACTGAAGTTATGATATGGTCAGGATATAACAGGTACTGATAATGAATGCTCGTATATGGAACCGTCAAATTACCATGTAACAGGACCTATAGATAGGACTAGATGAGATGGCAAACCAGGGAACAGGTGGGACTGTTTTAAATCTTATAGAGTGAATTAACTTGGTAGGGACAAAGCTAGCATGATATCGCTAGACGCGTTACAACCGTGGCAGACTAAGTGCACGGTCTCACCTGTATCGGTGTAGTAAAGTCGGAGGTAAAATGAAAACAAATTCCCGAGTTTTTTTTCATTTGACATGGTTTTGCTACTACTAAGTTGTCTATTGTATCCATGCACATTTAGACAGAGAACCTGCAATATGATTAAACTTCAAATCAGGCGCGTAGCCAGGATTGTGTCATGGGGGACATGAGGGAAAAGTATAAGGATAGGTAGAGAAAAAACCGCTATTTTTAGGTGTTTTTTGCATTGCAAGATTGGTTCATGGGGGTGGGGTTCTGATTCCCCAACCTCCCCCACCGTGGCTACGCCAAAACTTCAAATGGTGGAAAAATTGGTGTAAAATTTCGCCTTGTGAATGAATGGCTTCATTACTTAGACGTCACGTGAAGTTACTTCACATGGGGGGGGGGGGCCTAAAAATTGCTACTGCTTTTGTGGCTTTGTCACTAAGACTATTTTTGGTAGTTCATGTTTCCAGTGTGATCCTATCTTCCCCTTTATACAATTTACATTTCATATGTCTATAGTTCTCCTGTTCTTGTGGTATAGAATTTCTATCGAGGCTTTTGCACTCGAAAAAAACTTGTTGAAAGCAATAAAATACTTATTTTGCTCCCCTGGCACTACGTAAACACGTTAAATTGTATACATGATTAGCAATTAAACGCTAAACTTTCGGCAATTCAACGTGTGTAAAAGAAAACTTTTAAGAATTAAACGCATGTTCTTAGCATCTAAACGTGTATAATGTAGAAACAAAAAGGGGTTAGGAAAAACGTTTAATTCCTAAACGCCTTTTTACAGCATAAAAGTGAATAAGAGTTTAGTGTTTATTTTTTTTCTTTCCTAGGAGAAAAATGAAGACGTTTGCTCACGTGAGTTTCCTTTTTGCCGCTATAGGTGGTAAGTAACATTTGAATGTGCGAACATTTTAGTCCACATCTTACAATTCGGAAAATTCATTGTAACGAAAATGGCGACAATTACATTGGGAAAGTACGGTTTTCTTTAAATCTGAGCACATCCCTACGGGAACTGTAAAATTCTTGGATTCCGGTAGGACCATGGTATACAACCCTACTCGCGTGGCAAACGCATAGGTACAGGTTAATATCGAACTATGCAACTGCTAAGTAAAGGAAATATATTAGTTGTTCGTAGAAAGTAATGACAGTATTCAAGCTCCCGCTTAAAAATACCACAGTTAGTATCTTCACTATTTTCTCTGTTGTGCTACTGTTTGATCTGTTTTGAAAAAGGACCAACAATTCAGGTTTGTTGTGATCGTCAGTCCTGCTACCCATTACGCAACGCATGGTCTCACTGCCCCCTCGCCCTTTGAGGGCCTGGGACTATGCCCAAATCGAATTCTGCATTATTTATGATTGAAAGATTCTTTTTGACTTCAAATGACGCAAATGTAACATTAGATTAAATTTAACGTTAGTTACTTCAGTACTTCACTATTTTAAAATTTCTCAAACGGGAGTGGCACACCGTACTCCCCTCGACCCCTCCCCTAGGCAGGCGATCTGACCATGTAGTTGGCCACCCCGATCAAGAGTCCTGCAAACGCCATCATAGCATGTGTAATAAAAATACCCTACTCTTTCTCTTCCCAGTTCTGTAAGGCAAATGGGTGGGTAGAAAAACAAAATTGAAAAGGCAATTTTATCTCACACAATGCATAGCATTCAGGAAATACGTGAGAGCGCGCCACTGACTATACAGCCTCATTGTGCTTCTGACTTTCGTTGATGCAACATCAACTCTAGCAGCCTAGAGCAGGACCACACATGTTTGCCCTTAAGAGGGCGTACTTGTCCATTTGGGACGTTTAGCTCCTTAAGGGAGCAGAACCCCTCCGGGAGTAAATGTTTGGTTTTCGCCCCTTGGCTCTTCGCCAGAGAGTCGAGGGGACTTTTAGAAAAAAAAAAAAACTCTAGCAGCCTAGTTGAGTGTACATGCAGGGAGCTGCCATTGTCAATGGCAGCTCCCTGGTAAATGTGCTTTTAAATTAATTCAAAAGCACTTGTAAGACATAATTGTCTTCTCGCTGAATAGAATTACAGTACTTTTACGAGTAGACACAACTGTCGGTACTCACTCAACCTAGGATAGGCTTAAGAGCCTGAGTATATTTTGGATGTAATATTAAAACTTAAAATGGAGGAAGAACTTGACGTTGGAGAGGGCTTCGACTCTTCACCGACTGAGCCTGGTCCTTAACCTTTGGCTCTGTCTCAAAGTGATGCAGCGACTGGTAATGTTAATAACAATTTGCCGGAAGGCTTGACGCTAGAACTGACCACTTTTATCATGGAGGCCGTTAGAGAAGCCACTGCTTTAGGCAATGTGCCTTCTCCTGCACCTAAACGAGCTAGGCTAGAACTTGAAAAAGACATCGACGATGACGTTTCTAGCATTTTTAATGCTTTACATATTGCCAATCAAACCGATGTGTCTCCCAGTGTGTTAGGCACGGTCCTAAATTAACTAGATGGAGAGGATACGAGCCCGCCAATAGAACAAAAAGTGACAGATATAGTAAGTAAGGTGAAGACAAGTAAGATGTTTGAAGAAAAATCCAAAGAAAAATGTAAAAAGTAATGTAGACCGTCAAATTGTGACATGCTTCAGCAGATTAAAGTCAACCAGTTGGTGTGAGAAAAATTGAGAACCGCCTCCAGAAGCAGGGACATTAAGTTCCGGAAGTGTCAAACTGCTATTACTGAAAACGGCACATTGAGTTGGTTCATGAAATTCAACAAATTTTTCCAAACCTATTGAGTTTTCTTCACAAACCAATGACAAATGGTCAATCTTAGACAATCCCCATACCCTACACACAAATAACTGTTTTATGAGTGGGTGCTTAATGGTTCAAATTGGTTTTCAAAAATTCGTGACCAGACACTTTTCCAAATAATGCACAAAACCGTTACAAGTCAGGACACAACAAAATTCAAAATTTTAGGGTTTTCTGTGACTTTTGGACTTGAAACTTGACTTGTTATGCTAACTATAAGTATTGTTTTGTAATAGTTACCGTTTGAGACTCTTATTAATTTATCGATATCAACTCAATGAGCCTCTTTAAGGCAAAATTGCCCTCCTAGACACAGTAAAAGTGCTTCTTGCATGCCCTAATGTGGATAAGAGCATTGTTCATGGTATTTTTGATGCCATAACCCTGGTAGCTCAAGGTAACCTAGAGCTTAATCTTGCTCGAAGGGAAACAATCAAACCTGAGTAGAAACCTGGGTTGAAAAACGATTAAAATTGAAAAGGCAATTACAAAGGTGTATAGGCCTTATGAACATACGTCATTGCAGTGTTGAGTGTCTCCATGTTTTTCAATCCAGGCGTCCATTTTAAGACAATTGTTACCAAGGTATTGTTTGTGCGCACTACTTAAAACAACGACTACCTTTGACCATTTCCATCGAGTGAAATGCGCTGACCTCACGTGCGTAATCTCTGTATTGAGATTTTAAACAAAATGACAAATATTTGTCATCATTATTACGTGCACATGTACTTGTCTTTGCACAAATGTTGATAGTACTGTTCATATCCAAAGTCAGCGGGTTTTCTGCATATCAATTTATATTTTGCCAATTTATCTTCTTTAAAGGTAGTGTGACATGTCAGGAAAAAGCCCTGAAATTTACTTGGTAATTAAGGAGCAAGATCTCCTTAGGAAGAATCCGTTGGAATTCAAATGTACCTTAAGTCTAAAAATTAAAAAAATATATATTTAAGAGAATGAAAAATGAATTCTAACAGCTCAACTCCCATCTTCATATGACATTCCTGAGCTGAAATATAAAATGTTGAAGTTATTCTCTTAAAACAGATTGGTCGATTGCGTAATAATTTGTGACTTTCTTGTTGTACAACTCACATAACATGCTTTGTTTCCCTTTAAAATTAAAAATGTTTTTATGACCTTGAACATTTTCTGTTTGCTTGCATAGCATGTTGCACAAGGAGGGCTTAATTAATTATATCACCTCATAAAATTAAGAGTGCTATCACACCTTGGTACAAGGTGCAGTAGTGTTCGGAAAAACAAAGAAATACAAAGATTGTAATTTGAGTAGTACAAGAGTGACATCACAAATTATTGCGCAATGTACCATTTTAATTTGAGTGAATTAACTTCAACATTTTATATCTCAGCTCAGGAATGTCCTATGAAGATGGGAGTTGAACTGTTAGAATTTATTTTTCATGGTCTTCAATATAGATATTTGTTATTTTTTTGACCTGAGGTACACTTTTAGTCAATATCTTTTACCGTTCTCAAGATATACCTCTTCAAAGTTTTAATGTTTGTGAAGCAACTTGTTGGTTTAGCAAAAATAGTTATGATAAGTGTTGCACATGGTGACAATTTCTTTTGTTAACCCTGTTTATTGATTATTTCTTAATTACTTATCAGATTGTTTATGGTTTGGTGATTGATACTGATGATTTTCAAGGAAACAATTTAAACTTTCAAAGTAAACCCTTCAGGAAATACTATTGTAACAACTGCCCTTGAAATGAAGATTGCAAAAAACAAAGAATAAAAGTAGCCATATATGGCATGTCCCTCCCATGACATCACAAAATTTACATATTGAGTTCATATTTATTTATGTTTTAGTTCAAATTAGAAATTAACCTGTAAAATGGCCAATTTTAAACCGATTTTGATGGAAATTGTGGCAATTTTCTTGGTTTTTAATGCTGTTTACATCACATATTTGACTTAGTCATTTTGATGTCACACTATCTTTTAGCTAAGTATTGTAAAAGTTAATTCTAATTCTACAATTGCCTAGACCTCTGTTATTTCTTTATCTTCCTTTACCCCCCCCCCCTTCATCCACTTGTGACTAGTGGGGCAGAAGGGGCTCATTCACTGGTCAGTCCCTCTTTCCTATCTTTGTCATTTAACAGACAAGGCAAAATTCAACGCAGCTATTTTGCCTTTTGGCCCTGTCATCTCGTTATTCCTTGGTGTTCAACAGACACTCTCCAATCAACAAAACATTCCTTTGTAGATGCTGCCCTCTAATTCAATTTGTTTAAGCCAACGACGTAAACAAGACAAATGCTAGTTTGCTTAACCCCATGCAAAAAAAAAAAAAAATCACCGAAATGAATCATTTTCTAACGAGATCAGTGAGGTCCAGTGCCACCACATGTACTATTGTCCATTAAGTCATTTAAGTTTTATATTTGCTACTCTTTGAATCATTTATCGGTCGGAGGCCCTCTAGCGCTACCAACCTTTCCAAAACAACGTCTTTTTCTTACAAAAAATTACTATGAATATTCATCGAAAATGTCAGATTGTAATACATGACAAGTTGAAAGAATCATCAATTCCTTCCTAAGACAGCACGGAGAATTTAATTTATACAGACCAATCTGCTTCGCGGAAATAGGGGCCTGACATGCACATACTTCCAAACCAGCAGTTTCCGACCCCTTTTTGTAATTCTTACATCGGATTTTATGAAAGATCAAGTCAACTGTCAGTGATCAACGTAACCACCTTAATTTTTTTAACTCTAAAGATAGTTTCGAAACAAACTTCCGAAAAAACAATCTTCCCCTCGCTAGGCTACTAAAGAAAGACTCGTCCTGCAAAGACTTAATGTCGATAATCACACGCAGTCCAATGATACTTTACAAAAAAACTTAAAATTAGAAGACCCTTCTGAAAAGTGAAAATGAATGATCATGATACTCGGTCTCCGCGATTCCCATTGAAAGATCTTCATTTCTCAAAGGATCTAAGAGCTCTATCCGTATGGGTGTCTGTCGCCTCGAATTTTGCCCCATGCACCATGAACAACGAATTCTTTCGTAGAATCGTATCCTACACAGCCACTTCTTTTAAATGAATTTAAAAGAACAATACTTGACAAATTAGTTCTTGGTGGCTACTTGACACTCCGAACACAAAAGAAAGGACTTAGTCACTCTCTGATAGAGTGAAAGTGTGAATTCACTCCATAAAAATTCACTTATGATGGAGAACCTACAATGCATGGTTTTCATGAGTGATTACTCTACACTGTTACAAATTTCTGTAAATTTACAGACTTTTTTTTTAACTTAAACTTTTTGTATTTTACTTTAAATAGAGATTTTCTGTATCTTTACAGACACTTTGTATTGCTACAATAAAAAAAGGTTGTTTAACATGTATTTTCTGTTTATTTGAAAAACCATTTCTGTCTGCTTTTTAACCAAATTTTACTGCTTTGTAAAACTTTTTCTGTTAATTTACAGAAATTTTAACAGTATTTTGTATTTTTCTGATTTCACATAAATATACTGTCATTTAACGAACATTCATTTTGTTTTTGAGCTGAAAAAGAAACAAAAATAAGCCCAAACAAACAAATAAGAAATAGCCAGAAAATTTTCAATATATAACATGCATCGTTCTGCCAAGTTTCAGTTTAACAAAAAAACATTTTTGGCAAATTTATGGCCCTATTTGAAAATTAACTTACATTTATTATAAAAGCATACTTAGTTGTTACGTTCTTAGTTATAAATATCATACAACTGGTGTTTTGTCACACATTTTTAAGTAAAAAGAAATTGTAAGGCCCTAATTTCAGAGCTCTGACAATTGGTATACTGATGTCAACTCATCGCCACAGGCGCTCATGCACTTGATCGGAGCAAATTAAAAACGTTTCACAAATTTACTTGAAAGAGTCTGTAAATTTACCACTTTATGACGTAAATCTCATTTTGCATAAATGGGTGGAGCTTATTTTGTAGGCATTTTCCTAACAAAAGGATTGCTGTTGCTTTGAATAATATCTTCTTTGGCGTTTTTTTAATCAGGAAGTGATAAACTTATTGTTTACCTTGTCTGGAAATGTTTGCAACCAATGTATTTGCATTCTTTGTCATATTTATTTTAAAAACAATTATTATATTGTACAAAAAATGTGACTTTCCAATTACAAAGTTCCTAGAGATAGCAGTCTACTTGACAACAATATGACAACAAAGCATCCTCAATATGTTTTGATTGAAAACATCTTCGTAACGACACATTACGTTGATAAGCAAATACCTGATCTACGTAATGGTGAAGTGTATGTTACGTAATAACATATGAAAGGTAAAAAAGCGATATTATAATAAATATTAAAACGTCGGGAATGAAAACAGTAGGCTCTAAATTCACCTAAAATTAAGGTAAACAAAACAGAACAATTCTGTAATTCGATTTACAGTAGACTTTTGTAAACTAATTTACATGCAAAAACTGTAAAGAAAAAACAAACCCTTAATGTTTTTTCATGATTACAGTCTGGCTGTAAAAAAACATTATTTGGTTGCAAAAAATTTGCCATAAAAATTATGTAAATTTACAGAGAAATTTTTTAACAGTGTAGGCACTCCATCAAAGTAAGAAACGTTGCTCTTTGAGAGTGAATTTACACTCTGCTCTCCATGAGAGAGTTACTAAGTTTACTCTTTTGACTTTTACGGAGCTCCTAAAGTGCCATTCTGCATGTCATGGTGGTCAGATAAATTATCTGACCAAGTTGCAATCTTTTCCTTAATAAGTCCACAAGGTGAGATAATTTATGTTACCATTAGACATCCTGTGCTTAGGAAGTCGACATGGTTAGGTAAATTATCTTACCATGTCGACTTCAACTTGGTCAGATAAATTATCTCACCATTATGACATGCAGACTAGCACTCTAGGAAATTGGTTGGAAATCCGTAAATTTTAAAGTGTACATATTTTTATTTTCCTTTCTTGGAAACTCACCTATACAATGTGTGTATATATCTTTTTCTTTAAATATAGCGACGGCCGCTTTACAATGCTACAGCGTCATGAACTTTCAATGCACAGCCCATGATTCGAGTCTTACATCAGTATGCAGAGAATTGGAGGCGGGGAATTTCAGAACCAGGGAAACTTGCCCTCCGTCATCAGACTCATGCTTCGAACTTACATACTGTATTTCAGGTAAATTATACCCAAACGTTGCCGTATACCAGGGAGGTGTGATTAGTTACACCTCCCTGCTTATACAAAGATAGACCAGGACCTGTAGCACAGCACCACTGAAGACCATGAAAGGGAAATATTGCGTTACTTTGTAACCAACATTGCTTGAAGATGAAAATAATAACAAAATAAAAATAATAATAAAATATAGTAATTATTAGACTATGAGTTCTTACAAAAAATTCTATCAAGACTCAGCACCTTAACACATTATGCTTTAGAAGAGAAATAGAAACTGGCTCATTTGAATTTAAAAAAAAAATGGGTAAACAAACTACTTGTAAGCAACAAATAACTATATCAGGTAGTCTGTGAGAGACTGATTTCTTGAGGTTAGTCAGTCAGAGGTCATGTCTAGGCAGCATCAGTTAAAAACTTTGTTAAAAAGAAATCCACAGGAAAGAAATTTGGATGAATATTCCATACTTAGTATTGTACATGGGCGTCCGGAAGGGCGGGGGGGGGGCAAGGGGGGCACTTGCCCCCCCCCCCAGTCAAACTTGTGAAAAAATTAATTAAAAATTGGAATAAAAAAATTAAAAATAAATCATCAAAATATCTTCACTCACAGCGTCAGTTTTTACTCACGAAATATGCGGACATTTGACCAGGAATAGCAAAAGAGAAGATGGTATGCTGAATAATGAAATCGTAATTTGGGGACCATCATTCGTGATATCTATTGGAAATTTGTAATTGTAAAAACTATGCCAAAATTGTACCAGTTGTCAGGTATGTAGTGTGCATATGGCATCCGACTATTGATGAATGTGTTGGTCTTGGTTTGGTCCCGTGCTGATCTCAAGTGGCGACACGCGGATGTAACTGGGATATACAAGGTGAATATGGGGGGGGGGGGGGGGTATGATTCATAAGTGCGTAACGGATATAGGCCTACATAGGCTGTTTGACAGTTGTAAGTTTTATCGTGCGTAGGCGTGCGAGGCCGTTACCGAGAGGCAGATTTCCCTTCAACAATTTTTTTCATTGAAAATTCTAAAAATCTAAAAATTACAGACAGTCATGAAATTCCTGTTTCAGGGCTGGGTACATGCAGCTTATAACACTCGCCAAGTATCGTTTCCGGCCATCTGGAGGGTTTGTAAGACCCAAAATTTTCTTGTACGCTCGGCGCCAGCCTATGGTGGACCTCCGCTTAGATAGTGTACAACATTCAATCATCCGTGAATGACCTTGCCCCCCCCCTGTACAAATTTCTGCGGACGCCCATGCTATTGTATGCATTATGGCGGGCACGGTTAGAAAGACAAGGTTTTTTTTCTGGGGGGAGGGGGTCAAAAAGCAAACTTTCTCAAGAATTTCAAAAGTTCCTCATGTAGGAACACCAGAGGTTAAAACGCAAAGCTTACTCGAAAAAGGAATCCCAAGATCATCTTCAGAGGTCTGCCAGAGGTTAAAAGTCGAATATTTCCAAAAAGTTTTAAGATCATCAATTGCGTAACCAGAGTCAAAAAGCAAAATTACACCCAATTTCTGTGATCATTTCCGGAGTTACTAGGATTTGAAAAAATAGAATTCGCCAATTCTTCATCTGGGATCACCACGGGTCAAAATCGCAAAAATATCAGATTTGAACACAAAACTGTATTTTTTCAAAGGCATATGAAAGATATATTTTTGGAAAACAACATACACTTTATTATCTGAATCTTAATGCATTTTTGCATTCTGGTTTTGAAGAGGGGTCAGAGGTTGCATATGTTCGGCCTTGAAATTGTTGTCAAATGAACTGCACAAGATTTAGAAATCGACAGCCTCTATTTCCTTTCGGTGAGAAATTACTAAGCCTTTGGGCATTCTGGTTATATAGTATTGATGGTTATTGCATCATATGGTTATTGCATCTTATTGTTTTTGCATCTTATTGTTATTGCATCTTATTGTTATTGCATCTTATGCTTATCGCATCTTATGGTAATTTCTGAAACAGGAGGGGAGTGCAGAAACTTTCTAAACAACAGAAGTAAATATCAATTTTGCATAGAGAACCCTCTCAAATGATTTCAAACCGTTTTGAATGTCAAGACCAACTGTGATATCACATATGAACTAAGTACATGTTAACAAAACTTGGTTTTATGATTACAACAGTGACGATCATGATATAGATATGACAAGCTTACCATAAATGGTTCAATTTGAAAACCAGCATCCTATCTGTTGCTTATTGCTATTCATATCAGATATCAGAAATTCTGTAGAAATGGCGTTTTTTATTGACTATCAAAATGAAAAAAAAAAAGCTTAATGCTACATTTTATCTGTTTTTCCTGAAAACAGATTCGGGACGGTATACACTGGTTACAACGCTCGCTGGATGCGAGTATGGTGTCATTAATGGCTGTTACACCAGATCAGAAGCGGCCGACTTAGATCCAAACATTGAAGATGCATTAGATGACACAGAGCGTCTTCTCGGCTCCAAGATAACGGGTTTCCAAGCCTGTTTTTGTAATGGCACTGACCTGTGTAACACTGGACTGGTCAGCAGTTCGGTGATTGTAGAAAGCTCCTGCACGATCGTCAGTCTGTTGACATTTATTGCACTACTATTGTCTGTGTTTGGCTAAGTTGCCATCTGAAGTTACTGGCTGAGTTGCCATCTGAAGTTACTAAAGTAGTTTTAGTTACTTAGAATGTACACAGAGTTATTTTTGCATAAATCGGTTACAAAATGCGGCCACACGAGTAATAACCTGTAAAAACTGTTCAGACCATACTGAGAGCGTGTGCATTGCTGACGCCAGTTTGGAAGCAAAACACACCATCGACATAGAATTCACACGTTGGGCATGTTTTGGCATGATATAGTAACTAGACATAGACATTTCGCATCTACCGTACTGGATATTGCGACTCAAAAGACAGGTCACTTATATCAATTTTTCTTTTTGTGAAATCCACATTTTATATCCTTGCATCCTAGGTTTCTTGATTATAATAGACCGACCATTGTTGTAAATTTGTTTTTACAATTATAACCAAACTGTTCCGCGTGGTTGTGAAGCACACATTATTGAAATCTCAGATTTAGCGTTTTTAGCGATTTATTTCGGTAAATCTTCGGTTTTTTAGCCAGTTATCGCTGGTAACCCTGATTGATCAATGCACCCAAGGAGGTGTTATGGAAACTAAGATTATGAGAAGTAAAGTGCTGAAGCAATAATTATCAATTATATGATTGTATATCATATCTGCGCTGAACTGCTTGTGTCTGTTGGTGTAAATTGCCATCATGATGATACGGTCGAGCCTAGATGGGGCGCACTATAATTTCCTTTCTGTGAACGGCATTAATGACCATTATTGGAATGATCGAGTCTCACTTTCACAAAAGGTATATTTTAGTGCACCTTCATAGATGAAATATGAAAAATGTACACATTCAACAAGCCTGCATTTCAATAGCCTGTGTTGCGCCTCTGTGACTTCAGCCCCCTTCAGGCTACCGATTTGTTCGTAGCAATGAGCTGGACGAAAAAAATCGTCCGCCCCGCGTCCTAGCATTTCAAGTTTTGTCTACTTCGTTGTTACATGTACACCATCATGGCCGCTAAGGAGAATTATGATAGTGAAACGCTTCTTTTAATAACTTAGCTGACATTTCTTTACGTTGTTAGCAAATAGGTATTTCCAAGAATAATACATTCCTGAAAAATGATAACTCCAGTTAATGTGAAACCTGCAATTGCGGCAGACAGTAGATTACCAAAGTAAATTCTTTGTATGACCAAGGAGTTGCTAGAGAGTCTCTAGCAACTTTTTCTAAAATTCTCCCGACCCTCTGGCAAAGGGCCATTCAACGAAACCAAACTGTTCACTGCTTCCCGAAGAAGCTATTACGTCCACTTAAGGACAATACGTGACCAACCTTTTTAATCGTAGGTTTCCATTAAAAACTTGTACAAACAGCAATTGGATTATACCCAAACACCAATGTTATGTATACCACGTAAAAACTGATAGTACAAATTTCAATTTTGAATTTTATATTCAGTAGAAAAAGTTAAAAGTTGGTCATTTCGGCTAATTGGACTTCAGAGTTAATATTCTTTTAGCCCTGTGAAAAAAATGATGCCTGAAAATATTGAAAGTTGCCCCGCTGGAATAATTTTAGCCACCTCTTAACTCAGTCACCAGCATTTTTATTGTAATGAGTTGTTACGGCAAGCAATTACCTTAAGTATAATTTCAGCGCAGGTCACACTACGGCGTTATTGGAATGTATTTCGCTACGATTTTTGTAAGTTTCTCTTAAAACCTCCTCTATGTTTGGTCGGAAAAACGCAAAATTTGCCAACCTGTAGAAATAAAAGATTCATACGGCAGGAGTGGACTACAAAATAAAAATTATTATGCTTATTATTCGGTTACTGGTTACGTCACTCCCGCAGACAGATTCTAGCGGATACGCGTAGACCGATAAAAGCTGTTTTTCAAAGTGATGTCACGACATAATTGACATTTCATTTTCATGGTCCTCTCACAAATTAAATATTTCCACGGGTTGGCAATTTTTTTGTTTCTTTCCCACCAAATATAGAAGAACTTTTAATTGAAACTCACAAAAGTTGCATCAGAATGCGATCCGATATGGCTTAAGTGACCTGCGCTTGAGGCCATTGTAATTTTACATTGATGTAGAACTCGAATATTGAATTTTGCACTTTTACTCAGATGTATACCAGAATTTCAGTACATTGTCTCAAAGAGACTAAAGAACGTTGTTCCCCCTTCTCTAGCAACTCTCTGTTTTTAACCAGCTACTTTGTTTGTTATATGATACCCTTGGAAAATGTTGCTACCTGGAACCAGGGTGCTGCAGTGAAACCAACACGTAAGGAAAATGTGTATTCAGCTCAATACGCACTGCTTACATGGTTCATTGCCTCCCAAGCTGTTTAAAAGATTAGGCATCATGAAATTTTCTATATTTTTTTATTACATAAGCTGCAGTTTTGCCAAGTAAAATAGCCAGCTTTTTATTCTTTGGTCAATTTCAATTCAAGTAAGCAAGTACATCTCCTTGGTTTGATCACATTAATCAAGTTAATGTTCTATATTAACGAGAAAATAGGGTAGTGTAATATCTTTATTAAATTTAAGTTTGTTACTATGATATGTTGTTTGTTTTGTTTGTTTTTTATTCGATGAGCTACCTTCGTTCTACTGAAGCAAACGTTATGCCGGAGTTATGTAAGCCTTTCAATCCTTTACCAAATTGAGTAAATCCTAAATGTTCTCTTCAACCTTAAGCCCCGTCCACACTATGTGAAGCGACTTATTTCAACAAGACTGACGACTTACTAGTTTTAAGAGCATAGTCCCCACATATGCAACAAGTCGCAGGGCCATGAAGCGATTCACCCAAAATTCTAACGTTTAACATACTCTTTATTTGTTACGTTGAAGAGACAATGTGTTCTATCCATTTCGATAAACTAATCTTTGCGGGCTTCATTCGAGAAGTCCGTCATTATTGTCAGTTTCACGTATCAGTTTCATACGACCGAACTTTTTCGAAAGCATAACACTGGGTTGCCTGTCTGCCTGAAACTAGTTGCAAAGCATTCTACACTTTGCAACGCGTCTGAACAATCTCGTTGCGATGAGTTGCGTCGCATCGAATCACATAGTGTGAACGAGGTCTAAAGCCAAGGGTGGATCAATAAACCCACGTCATCCTTTTATATATCATATCGCAATCTGTAATGGCCATAGCTCAGAAATACAAGGAAAAACTACACATTAACTAAATAGAGAAGAAGGGGATAGGTCTAGACATCCCTTTGGGGATGGATCGCTTTTTACATCCAGCTGTAGCTTTTAGATACCTATAGAGTCGGGGGCGTAGTCAGGATTTTCTTGAGCGGGGGAAAAGTCGACTCATCGTCCCCAATCTTGACCGACAGGACTATCTAAGCGGAGCGTCACCATCAGTTGGCGCGGAGCGTACAAGAAAATTTTTGGTTTTAGAAACCCCTCAGATGGCAGGAAACGGCACTTCCCGAGTGATTTATGCTGCATGTTCCCAGCTTGGAAATATGGATCTCATTTCTGAAATTTCTCATTTAATGCAAAAAAAATCAGTCTATGAAACATGTTAATACATGTTTCTAAGTGGAGCTCTACCATCGATTGGCACGGAGCTTTCCAGGAAATTTTTGGCTTTACAAACCCATCAGATGGCCGGAAACGGCACTTCCCGAGTGTTCTGAGCAAGAATATGTTCAGCCGGACTTCGAAATTCTCCCCGCTTCCTAATTGGAGCACTTGACAAATATTATGGGGCTGAACATATCTTTAGCCACCACTTGTTTATTTTTCATCGCCGCCACTGGGGTGGGGCATTTTCCTTGAGGGAGCGAAGCGCCCAAGTGAGGAGCCGAGCGTAGGAACGGGGGCGTGGTTGTTCCCCTCCTTCCCCAAGGAGATTTTGCAATTTTACATCATAATTTAGCGATCTGGTGAACACCTAAGCTGGATTTTTTTTGACATTTTCAATCTTGTATCAATGTTTTCCTTATTCCCTCGAGAGTTAGTGTGTGGTTGTAAGAGAGTCAATGGGGCCCAGGGAATTGTGTTTAGGTCTGGGCGGGAGTAAGTGCGAACTATAAAAAGAATTTGTACTTATTTAAAACTTATGTAGGTCAATTGTCCCGGCATTTGGACCCTATCGGGCACAACTTATATTGTTCTTCCTTCTTCGAGTCGGAACCGCACGACTGACACAAGAGATTATTAGCTAAGTTTAGCGAAATGAGATGAAATTCCCGACATGGACATTAATCCATTTATTCTACTTATTAATTTACTCGAAAAGATGGGAAGGGTTTGCACTTTATTAGCTCTAGATAACGGAATTGAGGAAGAGTGTGCAAAGCGTAAGGAACATTTTGGGTTTATCGCAGAAATAACTCTTTTGAAAGCCAAAATAACTAAACCGACTATGGGAAAGCGACATATTATTCCCGACAGAGGGGCGGGCCATGCCAGCGACCACAACAGCCGACAGCCCCTATATCGAAGGGGTGATGAGAAGGGGATAGGAAGGAGCCTAACCATCCCATGTCATTGCAGCCTGGAGCACATTTTGCACCATATCACTTAATATTTTAAAAGCCGAGTTGCGCACTGATGGTGTTCTTTTGGGTCTGAATCGTGAAGTTGCAAAGCGCGCAAAGCGCGCGAAAATTTTTGGTGGGCTTACAAAAAAACAAAGCCTATGTAATCATTAAGAACAAAAAGAAAAAAAAATAGAAACTGTAGGGGTTGTAGACCGTATCGGGGAAAACATACGTTGTGTCAAAACCACCTGGAATACCCGATAAAATAGCCAAACTATGCTCCGTGAGTCGCTCACCAACTGACCTATCGCAGACACAGACAAGAGAACAGCAACTAGGCTTTGTGATATGGTGTGAAATTTACGACCTCTACGAAACCTTTGTACTCTGCCTTCCCGTTACTTGGTAAATTGGCAGGACTTACAATCCCTAGATATGTGGAATGGAAGTATTGAAAAAAACTGGAGTGAATCTACAGCGCGCGTAGCGCGCCGAAAATTTGGGGTTCTTATTAGGGAAATTGTCCCTTGAGAGCAAAAAACAGGTAAACCATCGGTGAGACTAGTCGCCGTCGGGGACTGCATACTTTATCGTAACGACTAAGACCCCCTCTCGAAAATCTGTAAAAAATGCTCCCGGTTCCCTCCCTCCTCTTGCCGTTTATCTTTTTTTTATTTATTACTTTTTGGGGCTCTCCTTCATTTTTTCAACATCGCCCATCGCGTCCCCAAAATTTCTCTGCCCCCCTTGCCCCCCGCTGGCTACGCTAGTGTAAAGAGTTGTCTCGGTGGTTGAGATGTCTCGCTCTGCATGACGAGTCGCCTTGTAGTACTTCGACATGGTTGCGTGCAAAGTTCACTTTGTTTTTCTCAACGTTTTCTCGTTTCTCGTTCTCGTTTTCTCAGGTTTTACCAAGCACAATACACAGTCCTTAAACCAACATCCCCTAGAAGACATGGGCTTCAATCCGTGGTGGGGTAGGGAGCAAGGGGAACAAGTCCCTCTCATTTTAGAAAACCCCCATTGATTCAAACCTTAAGACAGTAATTAAGACAAAAGTGGCTATACTCCTTCCTCATTGATTCGGGTAAGGATCGACGCTGCTGCTGCTAGTACACCTGCAAGGCTCAGGCCGTGTTGTCCTGTTCGGACGAGTTATCCATTACTTCCATTGCGTTTGTGTGTCTGGTACATTGCTTCACCTCCAGTAACGTACGGTGTAACCAACGTTACCTCGCCTTGTCTAAACATGTTCTCGTGCACAGTATTGGGATTCGTACACCTCTTCATATTTTATCCATATTTTGAAAATTCAAACCATTTTACCGAAAGTTTTTGTTTCCAAGCCATGCATCAAGTTAACATGTTTGGGTTTGGATTACCTCGGGGGGGGGGGGGGGGGATTTGACCTGTTCTTTCAAAATGAATGAATGGATGTGTAAATAAACTAGGCCGGTATCAATGGAAAAAGGCTTTTAGTTTGGAAGATGCATATCTACAAGGAGGACTTTGACCAATTTTCAAGCAATTGATCGTTCAATGACAGTACTTGATCTGATCGTTTACTCTTGAAAAACCTGAAGGAAAACGACTTAAGCCTGATCAATTGACCCTTCCGACGGCTTCAATTTTTCATACGCGTTCCACGCTAAAGTGCGTTTTCACTAAGAAATGATATATTGAAAGAATTTTCATTCCACAAATAACTGCAGTGAAGCTTTCCGTTGATAATCGTGAATTGGTTAACTGGTGAACTCGTGCGGTAAATGTTTTTTTGTTGTAAGTTTGAGCAGCTCGAATTCAGTCAAAAAAAAGCGAAAGACTTAAAGGAGCAGGCCACCGTCGAAAATGCCATGCAAATCTTATTTCATCGATTGGTATTGATAGAGACCGTTTTTCGGTAATTTTGATAATCGATCTCTTTTTGTCGAACGATCTCATTTTACGTATGCCCAGGGGCGGCGCCATTATATTTTGATAGGGAACAAAGCACAGTTGAGTGCTCCTTTTCTTCTTTTCCCCTTCTTTTCCTTGTCTTTTTTCACTTCTTGCCGCTCCCCACCCCCAGACGCTGCCCCTGCCAATAAGAAAGTATATGAGAATTAAACTGTTTGAAATGGACGGTGAAATAAGTTTAACTTGTATATCCTAAAATGTGTAATGGCCGAATACCCCATTTCCGTTTGGCAAAGGAATCTAGTTTACACAGCTACATCAGCAAACCGCGTGTATTTCAGTCAAAGTTACAAATATGACTACGGTGTATTCAGAAAAATCAGTGAAGCAGACAGAACATGCAATTCCTTTTAACGAAATAAAAGAAAAGAAAAAAAAAACCTTCTTTTTAATACATTGTTCCACCCAAATATGGATGACTACCTTCAAATGATTGCCTTTGAAGCACCGGAACTCTATTTAATAGTGTTTTCAATGCTCCTAGTTCCAAGCCTTGTCAAGTCTATTTTTATTACATTCATACATACTTTAGTACTTCGTAATAATCATAAACTGCTATTGGCTTACTTTGGTCAGATGATGTACTGTGCGTTATCCGGAGATAAGGTCTCGATATTGGCCAGCCCTTTTATCTTAGACTAATCCATTTTACTCGGGGTTTTGATTTTTTAATACGACTATTTACAAGCAAATCTAATTTCCGTTTTCTTCTTTTAAATCAGAACAATGTTTTGCATTAATGATCACAGCTAAAAACGATGGGCCATGCATTGCAAAGGGGATAGTGCACTCTCGGAGATAATTATTTGCACAGGATACGTTCGAGCTGCTCCCTCGTAAATAGCTTTAAATGAACCTGATATCATGCTTTATACTTTATTAATGCATGGTTCATCGTTGCTAAAACATTAATTACACAATCCCAATCGTAATTTTCAGAGCACTCTCTCAAACGACAGCCGTTCAGCGACACCTACAGAATCTCTAGCCAAAGCGTTGTAAGTAATTGTTGTTTTATGTCATCTAAGCAGTTTTCCAAATTAAATCTAAGACTTTTGTACAAGATTTAGATCGTCCTATTCTATGCAATTTTGAACACAAATATTAATAATCAGTGAAACACTCCAATTGAATAATAATCTCGACGTTCAAGCGTATACTTGGCGAGGGGCCGGAGTTCTCTTGGGGTAGAAAATAATTATGGTATTTTCAGGAAACATTAATATTCTCAGTTTTTGAATAAACATGCATTAAATTTTGGATTCAGACTTTCTAAGCGTTCGTTTTTTGGTTGTTGGTCATATGTTATTTGTTTTACTTGTCTTACCGTGTCCATTTTAGCCCGTAAAAAGGAAACATTTTACATTTCGTTTGATTAAATGTAAATTATATAAATAACAATATTTGGACCCTTAAAACAATAATGTTCTCACGATATTTCAATGTGTCATGCCAAGATCGTGATCCTTCTGGTAATGCATAAAAATATCTTTGTTCCATGGGCACTTGTTAAGCGTTGCCCATCTGTATACATGTTCATGAGATGAGTCAAACGGTATTAGCCTATAGACGAATCCGATTAGCGCTTGTGTTTAGTTACTGTAGGCGGCCATTAGAGGGGTCCATCAGCTTAGAATCGTCTTCATTTATTGTCTACATAAATTTCAAACCCACATATTCAGCGAAATTGAAAGAAGTAAGATACAATTTAGTGTACAACCATCCATGATACAGATAAGCAACGAAATTGAAATATTAAAAGGTAATGGACCCCAGTTATGGCGAACTGAAATAAGACCACCACGCTGTCCAAATTCGTATATAGACCGTTACAGACGACTCCGAGCTGCAGTGAAGTGTGCCATTGGTGGGGCACATCAGCCTATATCAACTTTTATTGCCTATATTGCAGTTCTAAACCCTCGTATTCGGTCAAATGGAGGGAATCAATAGGTATTTTAGTAAATATGACATAGCCGTTGATTGAGGGGGGGGGGTGGGGTTGGCGGGGACCGCAGGACATGTTCCTTTTATTCTTTTGAGGGGAGGGACGCTAACACATCCCTCTCTTTTGTAACATTAAGCTGAAAAGTGAGCCTAACCATAAACTACATGAAGACATTTAGATATGCTCAGAAAGCCAGTAAGTTCTGTACTTATTCTTTCTGTCACTTAAACATTTTTGGCGCATGCATCTTCACTTCTATTTACTGCTGCGACGCCCGCCTTTTCAAACATATTAGATTAACTCAAGTGACGTTAAAGGTTCCAAAATATTGTATTTGTGGTTCTTAAGAAATACAAAAACACATTGTAGTTTTGATTCTAGAGAAACAGGAAAGTGAAACGTTGGGCCTGTTCTTCCCGTATCATGGTTGCGATATACACAAGCTACTTTGTAAGAAAAAAAATGAGTTTTGCCGTTGAGCCTTGATGCCGGTAAAATAAAGAGTATACTCCCCGACGAAGACCCATGCACTCGTCCCCATCAGATTTCTTGGTTTGCAGTCACCCAGATTTACAGTAAGTAGTGCACATTAGAAAATGCTGTCCTTTGAAACTTGGGGTCACGACCTGGCCGATTTTTCAACGATAGACAACCGCAACGAACAAACTGACCTTGTAATTTCTATCTTAAACAAAGACTAAAGATAGCCACACACTATACGACTTTGCCAGTCGCAACTCAACTAAACCGTTGTGACCTAGTTTTGAATCGTCGTCACGATTTTTAGTCGCACGACAGGACCGCCCACACTAAACGACTGGCTATCGCACATCGTCAGTCAAACAATAAGGGAATGTACACCTACGATTGGCACGTCCGCACTACTGATATACATATTACGGTACAACATCACAGAACATATGGTTTGCAACTATACTTTAAGTGTGTAGCTAGCGTACAAGGCCTTTGCAAGTTTACAGCTCACCAGTAATGTTTACTGCTTCGGCAATCTCTTCAACGGTTTTTTCCAAGCATTCCTATAGGAATCGTTTTTGCTTCCACAGTTATAATGTACAGGTAGTTGCTCCCACATTTCTACGAGTTTGTCTTTTCTTTATACTCACCGTATTCGGTCCATATATCCATCTTGAACATGAAGTACGGTAATTATTGGGTATGTTTTCTTTTTTCAGGTATCAATAATTTGACAAATTGGTCTGGAAATTTTTCATGCTATTCCGTCATTTTAAATTATATTTACGTGCATAATTTCACTAGATCTGAACCAATTTTCATACTGAAAAAATCACTTGGTAGTAATTTAGCAAATAAATTTTACTTTTGTCACACACTTTATCCAAAAAAGTACTCTCAAATGATTCTTTCGAAGAACTCTTTTATCCAAACCTGAAATTCAGTCAGCGTCCAAAGGAACATAGATTTTATCCCTTTCATGTTTTATTTGAATATTCGATCAAAACTATTTAAAGACATTAAGAAAACCAGGTTTTACCATCAGAGACAAACGGGATCACCCCTTATTTTTTGGGGGGGGGGTGGGGGAGAAGGGGACAGATTTTTTCTGGAAAGTTCCTACGCGCAGCGCCCTATATTGACGGGCGCGAAGCGTTTAGGCAAATTTGAAAAAAAACGAGACGAACAGTTTTCCAGAAATTTAATTTCCTAGACATGTAAGGATATTCTAAGCAGTCGTTATTTGAGTTTTCGTTCGTATTAAAATTTTCACTCCAACAGAAAAATCAGCAACTTTCTAAATGATAAGAAGATAACTAGATGACATGTACCACTTCCATTGGATGAAATGGTCTTGTATCTTTTCGGGATAACTGTCTGACGGAATTGACAAAAACTCTACAACGGTTTTGGACCCCACTGCGGCTGTTGGCTAAATTCAAGATGTATTGAACTGATGAAATTGTCACGGTCTATAAATGTCAGATATGTCAAAAAGAAGGGAATATTCAGTAGATGATTTCTACTGTTTTGGTGGAGGTCAAATATCATTTGAGGTTACCAGAGTTTAAAAGTTTGAAATCACCACTGGACGCTTAAAATGTAATAAGTGTTCAATACAGCATCAGTGAGGTCGAAATTTGTATGATCAACACTTGGTGGTATAAAAGACAATATCGATGCTGATCTCGATTTTAAGATTCTTCATAACATTCTTGTCACAAACGACCGTCTTTACACTGTTAAAAAATTTCTCTGTAAATTTACATAATTTTTATGGCAAATTTTTTTCCAACCAAATAATGTTTTTTTACAGCCAGCCTGTAATCATGAAAAAACATTAAGGGTTTGTTTTTTCTTTACAGTTTTTGCATATAAATTAGTTTACAAAATCTACTGTAAAATCGAATTACAGAATTGTTCTGTTTTGTTTACCTTAATTTTATGTGAATTTACAGCCTACTGTTTTCATTCCCGACGTTTTAATATTTATTATAATACGCTTTTTTACCTTTCATATGTTATTACGTAACATACACTTCACCATTACGGTAGATCAGGTATTTGCTTATCAACGTAATGTGTCGTTACGTAGTTGTTTTCAATCAAAACATATTGAGGATGCTTTGTTGTCATATTGTTGTCAAGTAGACTGCTATCTCTAGGAACTTTGTAATTGTAAAGTCACATTTTTTGTACAATATAATAATTGTTTTTAAAATAAATATGACAAAGAATGCAAATACATTGGTTGCAAACATTTTCAGACAAGGTAAACAATAAGTTTATCACTTCCTGATTAAAGAACGCCAAAGAAGATATTATTCAAAGCAACAGCAATCCTTTTGTTAGGAAAATGCCTACAAAATAAGCTCCAGCCATTTATGCAAAATTAGATTTACGTCATAAAGTGGTAAATTTACAGACTCTTTCAAGTAAATTTGTGAAACGTTTTTAATTTGCTCCGATCAAGTGCATGAGCGCCTGTGGCGATGAGTTGACATCAGTATACCAATTGTCAGTGCTCTGAAATTAGGGCCTTACAATTTCTTTTTACTTAAAAATGTGTGACAAAACACCAGTTGTATGATATTAATAACTAAGAACGTAATAACTAAGTATGCTTTATAATAAATGTAAGTTAATTTTCAAATAGGGCCATAAATTTGCCATTTTTTTTTTAAACTGAAACTTCGCAGAACGATCCATGTTATATATTGAAAATTTTCTGGCTATTTCTTATTTGTTTGTTTGGGCTTATTTTTGTTTCTTTTTCAGCTTAAAAACAAAATGAATGTTTGTTAAATGACAGTATATTTATGTGAAATCAGAAAAATACAAAATACTGTTAAAGTTTCAGTAAATTTACAGAAAAAGTTTTACAAAGCAGTAAAATTTGGTTAAAAAAGCAGACAGAAATGATTTTTCAAATAAACAGAAAATACATGTTAAACAACCTTTTTTTATTGTAGCAATACAAAGTGTCTGTAAAGATACAGAAAATCTCTATTAAAAGTAAAATACAAAAAGTTTAAGTTAAAAAAAGTCTGTAAATTTACAGAAATTTTTAACAGTGTATAAGTATAAATGATCAGTTCACCATTATGCTTTTTATGAAATTCGGAAGAAGAAACGGTACACCACCTTTTCATTCACTGTCCAATCATTCCTAATTTTTGGTTTACGCTCACTTCAAAAGTTGGTACCATTATTTCTGTTTCGCGTAGGGAGGAAGCCACTCTCCTTGGTCTTGATTAACCAAAGAAAAACTGTGAGGGTGTCCTAATTAAGTAATTAATTAATAACATGTACTGATTTCATACGATCGTGTACTGATTTCTTACGATCATGTACTGGCATTTAGTAATCAGTACATGATCGTAAGCAGTTAGTATATGAACGTGCACTTTTACTACACCGCATTCGGTGAGCCTTTTGGCGGACTTCTGGTACGCCGAAAGGCTTACTCTGTATGGCGTGCGGAAGAGACAATAATAACATGATGATCTTACGTTTTTACATGTACAACGTGTGTTTTTAGATGTACAACATGTGATTTTACATGTACATTGTAACATTTAACATGATGAACTTATGGTTTTAGTACATGATGGTGTAAATTTACATCATGATCATATGAAGTGAGTACATCATCGTATATTTTTGGTACATGAACGTGTAATTTTAGTACATGAACGTGTATTTTTAGAACATCATGATATTTGGTGAGCCTTTTGGCGTGCCATATGATCCAGCCCAGCCGATTTGATCTACCCCGAATGGTCGATCAGAATCGGTTGATTTTGATCTTTAGTGAGTGAGTGTTGTTGGTCACCATTCCCATATTAGAGTTTCCTCTACCGCGGTGGATCTTGATCCACCGCGCTCACTCAGATGGGGATACGGTTTCAATGAGTGACTGTTTGACTTACATTGAACAAACAATACTTTCATGAGAAATAAGTTTGTAACGATGAGTTCGTCCAAAAGGTCGCAACAGCCTCTTCACCCTGGAATGAAGTCCGGTTTTATTAGATTGGATGAATAAACGTTTATGGGCTTATTCTCTCACCACAAACTATAATATTTGTGGTAGTTCACAGAAATTCTGAATCGGTGCATCGGTCTTTAGTTGACAACTAGTGTAAAAATGCAGAATACTGAAGCAGATATTACAGAGCATGTACTGTAATGAGAGTGTATTGATTACACATTGAGGTCTTGAATACTCACCCTGAAGCAACAAACTGAGATCGAGACTGAATGAGGATGAATTTTAGGCAGTTGTTGAAAGGGCTCTAGTAAAATTAGGTTCTTCAAATTGGAACTGTTTGGAGTGAGAGGATTAGGCCTTTAAACACTAAACAACAAACACGAAGATATTGAGTCACTACGCGAGGGTCAATGACACCTCCTTGTTCAATACAAGTGATTCACTAGGACGTAGCTTGAGTGCATTCAGCGACAGCATGCCTGGTCTAAAGGACTATGTCCAGAGTTGTTGAAATTTTAATTTTAACGAAAGAGTTTAGTGTTTTATTTTTTCTTTCCTAGGAGAAAAATGAAGACGTTTGCTCACGTGAGTTTCCTTTTTGCCGCTATAGGTGGTAAGTAACATTTGAATGTGCGAACATTTTAGTCCACATCTTACAAAAAATTCATTGTAACGAAAATGGCGACAATTCCATTGGGAAAGTACGAGCACATCCCTACGGAAACTGTAAAATTCTGGGATTCCGGTAGGACCATGGTATACAACCCTACTCCCATGGCAAACGCATAGGTACAGGTTAATATCAAACTATGCAACTGCTAAATAACGGAAATATATTAGTTGTTCGTAGAAAGTAATGACAGTATCCAAGTTCCAGCTTAAAAATACCACAGTTAGTGTCTTCACTATTTTCTCTGTTTTGCTACTGTTTGGTCTGTTCTGAAAAAGGACCAACAATTCAGGTTTGTTGTGATCGTCAGTCCTGCTACCCATTACGCAACGCACGGTCTCACTGCCCCCTCGCCCTTTGAGGGCCTGGGACTATGCCCAAATCGAATTCTGCATTTTTTATGATTAAAATTTTCTTTTTGACTTCAAATGACGCAAATGTAACATCACAATAAATTTAACGTTAGTTACTTCAGTACTTCACTATTTTGAAACTACTTTGAAATGAAAATTGCGTGGCAGTTCGTAACTTTGAAATTATGAGTAGCCCGGCCCTTCATCAGTCTCTGTCATTTGACTTAAACGCAGTTATTGTTACATATTATCAATTTCCACAACACGTTTGGCTCTTTCGTGGAGAAGTTTCATGTAATTCCTAGAGGTGTAACTTTTTCCTCGTTTTCCGCGTTTTCGACCTGGCTATATGGCCAGGTCGAAAACGCGGAAAACGCGGAAAAGTGTTTAACACATGCTAGACCTAAGCGAAAACTCCTTTATCACTCGTAGCATTTCCTATTCAGTGCAACAAAAGCCATGAGACCCGTTTTAGTACCTTGAAATGAAAATTGCGTGGCAGTTCGTAACTCTGAAATTATGAGTTGCCCGGCCCTTCACCAGTCTCTGTCATTTGACTTAAACGCAGTTATTGTTACATATTATCAATTTCCACAACACGTTTGGCCCTTTCGTGGAGAAGTTTCATGTAATTCCTAAAGAGGTAACTTTTTCAGCGGTTTCCGCGTTTTCGACCTGGCCATATAGCCAGGTCGAAAACGCGGAAACCGCGGACAGTTGTTTGGACAACCTTCCCGGTTTATCGATTTCCGTGGTTTCCGAGGTTTCCGCGATTTCCGAAAAACGATTAAAATTGAAAAGGCAATAATATCTCACACAATGCATAGCATTCAGGAAATACGTGAGAGCGCGCCACTGACTATACAGCCTCATTGTGCTTCTGACTTTCGTTGATGCAACATCAACTCTAGCAACCTAGAGCAGGACCACACGTTTGCCCTTAAGAGGGCGTACTTCCATTTGAGACGTTTAGCTCCTTAAGGGAGCAGAACTCCTCCGGGAGTGTATATTTGGTTTTCGCCCTTTGGCTCTTCGCCAGAGAGTCGAGGGGACTTTTAGAAAAAAAAAAAAAAAAAAACTCTAGCAGCCTAGGTGAGTGTACATGCAGGGAGCTACCATTGTCAATGGCAGCTCCCTGGTACATGTGCTTTTAAATAAATTCAACAGCACTTGTAGGACATTATTGTCTTCTCGCTGAAAAGAATTACAGTACTTTTACGAGTAGACACAACTGTCGGTACTCACTCACTCTAGTATAGGCTCAAGAGCCTGAGTATATTTTGGATGTAATATTAAAAGTTAACATGGAGGAAGAACTTGACGTTGGAGAGGGCTTCGACTCTTCACCGACTGAGCCGGGTCCTTAACCTTTGGCTCTGCCTCGAAGTAATGCAGCGACTGGTAATGTTTATAACAATTTGCCGGAAGGCTTGACGCCAGAACTGACCACTTTTATCATGGTGGCCGTTAGAGAAGTCACTGCGTTAGGCAATGTGCCTTCTCCTGCACCTAAACGAGCTAGGCTTGAACTTGAAAAAGACATCGACGATCACGTTTCTAGCATTTTTAATGCTTTACATACTGCCAATCAAACCGATGTGTCTCCCAGTGTGTTAGGCACGGTCCTAAATTAACTAGATGGAGAGGATACGAGCCCGCCAATAGAACAAAAAGTGACAGATATAGTAAGTAAGTTGAAGACAAGTAAGATGTTTGAAGAAAAATCCAAAGAAAAATGTAAAAAGTACTGTAGACCGTCAAATTGTGACATGCTTCAGCAGATTAAAGTCAACCAGTTGGTGTGAGAAAAATTGAGAACCGCCTCCAGAAGCAGGGACATTAAGTTCCGGAAGTGTCAAACTGCTATTACTGAAAACGGCACATTGAGCTGGTTCATGAAATTCAACAAATTTTTCCAAACCTATTGAGTTTTCTTCACAAACCAATGACAAATGGTCAATCTTAGACAATCCCCATACCCTACACACAAATAACTGTTTTATGAGTGGGTGCTTAATGGTTCAAATTGGCTTTCAAAAATTCGTGACCAGACACTTTTCCAAATAATGCACAAAACCGTTACAAGTCAGGACACAACAAAATTCAAAATTTTAGGGTTTTCTGTGACTTTTGGACTTGAAACTTGACTTGTTATACTAACTATAAGTATTGTTTTGTAATAGTTACCGTTTGAGACTCTTATTAATTTATCGATATCAACTCAATGGGCCTCTTTAAGGCAAAATTGCCCTCCTAGACACAGTAAAAGTGCTTCTTGCATGCCCTAATGTGGATAAGAGCATTGTTCATGGTATTTTTGATGCCATAACCCTGGTAGCTCAAGGTAACCTAGAGCTTAACCTTGCTCGAAGGGAAACAATCAAACCTGAGTAGAAACCTGGGTTGAAAAACGATTAAAATTGAAAAGGCAATTACAAAGGTGTATAGGCCTTATGAACATACGTCATTGCAGTGTTGAGTGTCTCCATGTTTTTCAATCCAGGCGTCCATTTTAAGACAATTGTTACCAAGGTATTGCTTTGTGCGCACTACTTAACACAACGACTACCTTTGACCATTTCCATCGAGTGAAATGCGCTGACCTCACGTGCGTAATCTCTGTATTGAGATTTTAAACAAAATGACAAATATTTGTCATCATTATTACGTGCACATGTACTTGTCTTTGCACAAATGTTGATAGTACTGTTCATATCCAAAGTCAGCGGGTTTTCTGCATATCAATTTATATTTTGCCAATTTATCTTCTTTAAAGGTAGTGTGACATGTCAGGAAAAAGCCCTGAAATTTACTTGGTAATTAAGGAGCAAGATCTCCTTAGGAAGAATCCGTTGGAATTAAGGTGTACCTTAAGTCTAAAAATTCAAAAAATATATATTTAAGAGAATGAAAAATGAATTCTAACAGCTCAACTCCCATCTTCATATGACATTCCTGAGCTGAAATATAAAATGTTGAAGTTATTCTCTTAAAACAGATTGGTCGATTGCGTAATAATTTGTGACTTTCTTGTTGTACAACTCACATAACATGCTTTGTTTCCCTTTAAAATTAAAAATGTTTTTATGACCTTGAACATTTCCTGTTTGCTTGCATAGCATGTTTTACCGTTCTCAAGATATATCTCTTCAAAGTTTTAATGTTTGTGAAGCAACTTGTTGGTTTAGCAAAAATAGTTATGATAAGTGTTGCACATGGTGACAATTTCTTTTGTTAACCCTGTTTATTGATTATTTCTTAATTACTTATCAGATTGTTTATGGTTTGGTGATTGATACTGATGATTTTCAAGGAAACAATTTAAACTTTCAAAGTAAACCCTTCAGGAAGTACTAATGTAGCAACTGCCCTTGAAATGAAGATTGCAAAAAACAAAGAATAAAAGTAGCCATATATGGCATGTCCCTCCCATGACATCACAAAATTTACATATTGAGTTCATATTTATTTATGTTTTAGTTCAAATTAGAAATTAACCTGTAAAATGGCCAATTTTAAACCGATTTTGATGGAAATTGTGGCAATTTTCTTGGTTTTTAATGCTGTTTACATCAAATATTTGACTTAGTCATTTTGATGTCACACTGTCTTTTAGCTAAGTATTGTAAAAGTTAATTCTAATTCTACAATTGCCTAGACCTCTGTTATTTCTTTATCTTCCTTTACCCCCCCCCCCCCCTTCATCCACTTGTGACTAGTGGGGCAGGAGGGGCTCATTCACGGGTCAGTCCCTCTTTCCTATCTTTGTCATTTAACAGACAAGGCAAAATTCAACGCAGCTATTTTGCCTTTTGGCCCTGTCATCTCGTTATTCCTTGGTGTTCAACAGACACTCTCCGATCAACAAAACATTCCTTTGTAGATGCTGCCCTCTAATTCAATTTGTTTAAGCCAACGACGTAAACAAGACAAATGCTAGTTTGCTTAACCCCATGCAAAAAAAAAAAAAAATCACCGAAATGAATCATTTTCTAACGAGATCGGTGAGGTCCAGTGCCACCACATGTACTATTGTCCATTAAGTCATTTAAGTTTTATATTTGCTACTCTTTGCATCATTTATCGGTCGGAGGCCCTCTAGCGCTACCAACCTTTCCAAAACAACGTCTTTTTCTTACAAAAAATTACTATGAATATTCATCGAAAATGTCAGATTGTAAAACATGACAAGTTGAAAGAATTATCAATTCCTTCCTAAGACAGCACGGAGAATTTAATTTATACAGACCAATCTGCTTCGCGGAAATAGGGGCCTGACATGCACATACTTCCAAACCAGCAGTTTCCGACCCCTTTTTGTAATTCTTACATCGGATTTTATGAAAGATCAAGTCAACTGTCAGTGATCAACGTAACCACCATAATTTTTTTAACTCTAAAGATTGTTTCGAAACAAACTTCCGAGAAAACAATCTTCCCCTCGCTAGGCTACTAAAGAAAGACTCGTCCTGCAAAGACTTAATGTCGATAATCACACGCAGTCCAATGATACTTTACAAAAAAACTTAAAATTTGAAGACCCTTCTGAAAAGTGAAAATGAATGATCATGATACTCGGTCTCCGCGATTCCCATTGAAAGATCTTCATTTCTCAAAGGATCTAAGAGCTCTATCCGTACGGGTGTCTGTCGCCTCGAATTTTGCCCCATGCGCCATGAACAACGAATTCTTTCGTAGAATCGTATCCTACACAGCCACTTCTTTTAAATGAATTTAAAAGAACAATACTTGACAAATTAGTTCTTGGTGGCTACTTGACACTCCGAACACAAAAGAAAGGACTTAGTCACTCTCTGATAGAGTGAAAGTGTGAATTCACTCCATAAAAATTCACTTCTGATGGAGAACCTACAATGCATGGTTTTCATGAGTGATTACTACTAGGCACTCCATCAAAGTAAGAAACGTTGCTCTTTGAGAGTGAATTTACACTCTGCTCTCCATGAGAGAGTTACTAAGTTTACTATTTTGACTTTTACGGAGCTCCTAAAGTGCCATTCTACATGTCGTGGTGGTCAGATAAATTATCTGACCAAGTTGCAATCTTTTCCTTAATAAGTCCACATGGTGAGATAATTTATGTTACCATGCGACATCCTGTGCTTAGAAAGTCTACATGGTTAGGTAAATTATCTTACCATGTCGACTTCAACTTGGTCAGATAAATTATCTCACCATTATGACATGCAGACTAGCACTCTAGGAGCTCCGTAAATTTTAAAGTGTACATATTTTTACTTTCCTTTCTTGGGAACTCACCTATACAATGTGTGAATATATCTTTTTCTTTAAATATAGCGACGGTCGCTTTACAATGCTACAGCGTCATGAACTTTTAATGCACAGCCCATGATTCGAGTCTTACATCAGTATGCAGAGAATTGGAGGCGGGGAATTTCAGAACCAGGGAAACTTGCCCTCCGTCATCAGACTCCTGCTTCGAACTTACATACTGTATTTCAGGTAAATTATCCCCAAACGTTGCCGTATACCAGGGAGGTGTGATTAGTTACACCTCCCTGCTTATACAAAGATAGACCAGGACCTGTAGTACAGCACCACTGAAGACCATGAAAGGGAAATATTGCGTTACTCTGTAACCAACATTGCTTGAAGATGAAAATAATAACAAAATAAAAATAATAATAAAATATAGTCATTATTAGACTATGAGTTCTTACAAAAAATTCTATCAAGACTCAGCACCTTAACACATTATGCTTTAGAAGAGAAATAGAAACTGGCTCATTTGAATTTTAAAAAGCTTGGGTAAACAAACTACTTGTAAGCAACAAATAACTATATCAGGTAGTCTGTGAGAGACTGATTTCTTGAGGTTAGTCAGTCAGAGGTCATGTCTAGGCAGCATCAGTTAAAAACTTTGTTAAAAAGAAATCCACAGGAAAGAAATTTGGATCAATATTCCATACTTAGTATTGTACATGGGCGTCCGGAAGGGCGGGGGGGGGGGGGCAAGGGTGGCATCATTCGTGATATCTATTGGAAATTTGTAATTGTAAAAACTATGCCAAAATTGTACCAGTTGTCAGGTTTGTAGTGTACATATGGCATCCGACTATCGATGAATGTGTTGGTCTTGGTTTGGTCCCGTGCTGATCTCAAGTGGCGACACGCGGATGTAACTGGGATATACAAGGTGAATATGGGGGGGGGGGGGTATGATTCATAAGTGCGTAACGGATATAGGCCTACATAGGCTGTTTGACAGTTGTAAGTTTTATCGTGCGTAGGCGTGCGAGGCCGTTACCGAGAGGCAGATTTCCCTTCAACAATTTTTTTCATTGAAAATTCTAAAAATCTAAAAATTACAGACATGAAATTCCTGTTTCAGGGCTGGGTACATGCAGCTTATAACACTCGCCAAGTGTCGTTTCCGGCCATCTGGAGGGTTTGTAAGACCCAAAATTTTCTTGTACGCTCGGCGCCAACCTATGGTGGACCTCCGCTTAGATAGTGTACAACATTCAATCATCCGTGAATGACCTTGCCCCCCCCCCTGTACAAATTTCTGCGGACGCCCATGCTATTGTATGCATTATGGCGGGCACGGTTAGAAAGACAAGGTTTTTTTTCTGGGGGGAGGGGGTCAAAAAGCAAACTTTCTCAAGAATTTCAAAAGTTCGTCATGTAGGAACACCAGAGGTTAAAACGCAAAGCTTACTCGAAAAAGGAATCCCAAGATCATCTTCAGAGGTCTGCCAGAGGTTAAAAGTCGAATATTTCCAAAAAGTTTTAAGATCATCAATTGCGTAACCAGAGTCAAAAAGCAAAATTACCCCCAATTTCTGTGATCATTTCCGGAGTTACTAGGATCTGAAAAAATAGAATTCGCCAATCATCTGGGATCACCACGGGTCAAAATCGCAAAAATATCAAATTTGAACACAAAACTGTATTTTTTCAAAGGTATATGAAAGATATATTTTTGGAAAACAACATACACTTTATTATCTGAATCTTAATGCATTTTTGCATTCTGGTTTTGAAGAGGGGTCAGAGGTTGCATATGTTCGGCCTTGAAATTGTTGTCAAATGAACTGCACAAGATTTAGAAATCGACAGCCTCTATTTCCTTTCGGTGAGAAATTACTAAGCCTTTGGGCATTCTGGTTATATAGTATTTTATGGTTATTGCATTATATGGTTATTGCATCTTATTGTTTTTGCATCTTATTGTTATTGCATCTTATTGTTATTGCATCTTATGCTTACTGCATCTTATGGTAATTTCTGAAACAGGAGGGGAGTGCAGAAACTTTCTAAACAACAGAAGTAAATATCAATTTTGCATAGAGAACCCTCTCAAATGATTTTAAACCGTTTTGAATGTCAAGACCAACTGTGATGTCACATATGAACTAAGTACATGTTAACAAAACTTGGTTTTATGATTACAACAGTGACGATCATGATATAGATATGACAAGCTTACCATAAATGGTTCAATTTGAAAACCAGCATCCTATCTGTTGCTTATTGCTATTCATATCAGATATCAGAAATTCTGTAGAAATGGCGTTTTTTATTGACTATCAAAATGAAAAAAAAAAAAAAAGCTTAATGCTACATTTTATCTGTTTTTCCTGAAAACAGATTCGGGACGGTATACACTGGTTACAACGCTCGCTGGATGCGAGTATGGTGTCATTAATGGCTGTTACACCAGATCAGAAGCGGCCGACTTAGATCCAAACATTGGAGATACATTAGATGACACAGAGCGTCTTCTCGGCTCCAAGATAACGGGTTTCCAAGCCTGTTTTTGTAATGGCACTGACCTGTGTAACACTGGACTGGTCAGCAGTTCGGTGATTGTAGAAAGCTCCTGCACGATCGTCAGTCTGTTGACATTTATTGCACTACTATTGTCTGTGTTTGGCTAAGTTGCCATCTGAAGTTACTAAAGAAGTTTTAGTTATACTTAGAATGTACACAGAGTTATTTTTGCATAAATCGGTTACAAAATACGGCCACACGAGTAATAACCTGTAAAAACTGTTCAGACCATACTGAGAGCGTGTGCATTGCTGACGCCAGTTTGGAAGCAAAACACACCATCGACATAGAATTCACACGTTGGGCATGTTTTGGCATGATATAGTAACTAGACATAGACATTTCGCATCTACCGTACTGGATATTGCGACTCAAAAGACAGGTCACTTATATCAATTTTTCTTTTTGTGAAATCCACATTTTATATCCTTGCATCCTAGGTTTCTTGATTATAATAGACCGACCAAAATTTGTTTTTACAATTATAACCAAACTATTCCGCGTGGTTGTGAAGCACACATTATTGAAATCTCAGATTTAGCGTTTTTAGCGATTTATTTCGGTAAATCTTCTGTTTTTTAGCCAGTTATCGCTGGTAACCCTGATTGATCAATGCACCCAAGGAGGTGTTATGGAAACTAAGATTATGAGAAGTAAAGTGCTGAAGCAATAATTATCAATTATATGATTGTATATCATATCTGCGCTGAACTGCTTGTGTCTGTTGGTGTAAATTGCCATGATACGGTCGAGTCTAGATGGGGCGCACTATAATTTCCTTTCTGTGAACGGCATTAATGACCATTATTGGAATGATCGAGTCTCACTTTCACAAAAGGTATATTTTAGTGCACCTTCATAGATGAAATATGAAAAATGTACACATTAAACAAGCCTGCATTTCAATAGCCTGTGTTGCGCCTCTGTGACTTCAGCCCCCCTTAGGCTACCGATTTGTTCGTAGCGATGAGCTGGACGAAAAAAATTGTCCCCCCGCGTCCTAGCATTTCAAGTTTTGTCTACTTCGTTGTTACATGTACACCATCATGGCCGCTAAGGAGAATTATGATAGTGAAACGCTTCTTTTAATAACTTAGCTGACATTTCTTTACGTTGTTAGCAAATAGGTATTTCCAAGAATAATACATTCTTGAAAAATGATAACTCCAGTTAATGTGAAACCTGCAATTGCGGCAGACAGTAGATTACCAAAGTAAATTCTTTGTATGACCAAGGAGTTGCTAGAGAGTCTCTAGCAACTTTTTCTAAAATTCTCCCGACTCTCTGGCAAAGGGCCATTCAACGAAACCAAACTGTTCATTGCTTCCCGAAGAAGCTATTACGTCCACTTAAGGACAATACGTGACCAACCTTTTTAATCGTAGGTTTCCATTAAAAACTTGTACAAACAGCAATTGGATTATACCCAAACACCAATGTTATGTATACCACGTAAAAACTGATAGCACAAATTTCAATTTTGAATTTTATATTCAGTAGAAAAAGTTAAAAGTTGGTCATTTCGGCTAATTGGACTTCAGAGTTAATACTCTTTAAGCCCTGTGAAAAAAATGATGCCTGAAAATATTGAAAGTTGCCCCGCTGGAATAATTTTAGCCACCTCTTAACTCAGTCACCAGTATTTTTATTGTAATGAGTTGTTACGACAAGCAATTACCTTAAGTATAATTTCAGCGCAGGTCACACTACGGCGTTATTGGAATGTATTTCGCTACGATTTTTGTAAGTTTCTCTTAAAACCTCCTCTATGTTTGGTCGGAAAAACGCAAAATTTGCCAACCTGTAGAAATAAAAGATTCATACGGCAGGAGTGGACTACGAAAATAAAAATTATTATGCTTATTATTCGGTTACTGGTTACGTCACTCCCGCAGACAGATTCTAGCGGATACGCGTAGACCGATAAAAGCTGTTTTTCAGAGTGATGTCACGACATAATTGACATTTCATTTTCATGGTCCGCTCACACAAATTAAATTTTTCCACGGGTTGGCAATTTTTTTTTGTTTCATTCCCACCAAAAATAGAAGAACTTTTAATTGAAACTCACAAAAGTTGGATCAGAATGCGATCCGATATGGATTAAGTGACCTGCGCTTGAGGCCATTGTAATTTTACATTGATGTAGAACTCGAATATTGAATTTTGCACTTTTACTCAGATGTATACCAGAATTTCAGTACATTGTCTCAAAGAGACTAAAGAACGTTGTTTCTCCTTCTCTAGCAACTCTCTGTTTTTAACCAGTTACTTTGTTTGTTATATGATAACCTTGGAAAATGTTGCTACCTGGAACCAGGGTGCTGCAGTGAAACCAACACGTAAGGAAAATGTGTATTCAGCTCAATACGCACTGCTTACATGGTTCATTGCCTCCCAAGCTGTGTAATAGATTAGGCATCATGAAATTTTCTATATTTTTTATCACATAAGCTGCAGTTATACCAAGTAAAATAGCCAGCTTTTTATTCTTTGGTCAATTTCAATTCAAGTAAGCAAGTACATCTCCTTGGTTTGATCACATTAATCAAGTTAATGTTCTATATTAACGAGAAAATAGGGTAGTGTAATATCTTTATTAAATTTAAGTTTGTTACTATGATATGTTGTTTGTTTTGTTTGTTTTTTATTCGATGAGCTACCTTCGTTCTACTGAAGCAAACGTTATGCCGGAGTTATGTAAGCCTTTCAATCCTTTACCAAATTGAGTAAATCCTAAATGTTCTCTTCAACCTTACGCCCCGTCCACACTATGTGAAGCGACTTATTTCAACAAGACTGACGACTTACTAGTTTTAAGAGCATAGTCCCCACATATGCAACAAGGCGCAGGGCCATGAAGCGATTCACCCAAAATTCTAACGTTTAACTTACTCTTTATTTGTTATACGTTGAAGAGACAATGTGTTCTATCCATTTCGATAAACCAATCTTTGCGGGCTTCATTCCAGAAGTCCGTCATTATTGTCAGTTTCACGTTTCAGTTTCATACGACCGAACTTTTTCGAAAGCATAACACTGGGTTGCCTGTCTGCTTGAAACTAGTTGCAAAGCATTCTACACTTTGCAACGCGTCTGAACAATCTCGTTGTGATGAGTTGCGTCGCATCGAATCGCATAGTGTGAAAAAGGGTCTAAAGCCAAGGGTGGATCAATAAACCCACGTCATCCTTTTATATATCATATCGCAATCTGTAATGGCCACAGCTCAGAAATACAAGAAAAACTACACATTAAGTAAATAGAGAAGAAGGGGATAGGCCTAGATATCCCTTTGGGGGAAGAACCGCTTTTTACATCCAGTTGCAGCTTATAGATACCTATAGAGTCGGGGGCGTAATCAGGATTTTCTTGTGCGGGGGAAAAGTCGACTCATCGTCCCCAATCTTGACCGACAGGACTATCTAAGCGGAGCGTCACCATCAGTTGGCGCGGAGCGTACAAGAAAATTTTTGGTTTTAGAAACCCCTCAGATGGCAGGAAACGGCACTTCCCGAGTGATTTATGCTGCATGTTCCCAGCTTGGAAATATGGATCTCATTTCTGAAATTTCTCATTTAATGCAAAAAAAAAAAAAAAAAAAAAAACCAGTCTATGAAACATGTTAATACATGTTTCTAAGTGGAGCTCTACCATCGATTGGCACGGAGCTTTCCAGGAAATTTTTGGCTTTACAAACCCATCAGATGGCCGGAAACGTCACTTCCCGAGTGTTCTGAGCAAGAATATGTTCATCCGGACTTCGAAATTCTCCCCGCTTCCTAATTGGAGCACTTGACAAATATTAAGGGGCTGAACATACCTTTAGCCACCACTTGTTTATTTTTCATCGCCGCCACTGGGGTGCGGCATTTTTCTTGAGGGAGCGAAGCGCCCAAGTGAGGAGCCGAGCGTAGGAACGGGGGCGTGGTTGTTCCCCTCCTTCCCCAAGGAGATTTTGCAATTTTACATCATAATTTAGCGATCTGGTGAACACCTAAGCTGGATTTTTTTTGACATTTTCAATCTTGTATCAATGTTTTCCTTATTCCCTCGAGAGTTAGTGTGTGGCTGTAAGAGAGTCAATGGGGCCCAGGGAATTGTGTTTAGGTCTGGGCGGGAGTAAGTGCGAACTATAAAAAGAATTTGTTCTTATTTAAAACTTATATAGGTCAATTGTCCCGGCATTTGGACCCTTTCGGGCACAACTTATATTGTACTTCCTTCTTCGAGTCGGTACCGCACGACTGACACAAGAGATTATTAGCTAAGTTTAGCGAAATGAGATGAAATTCCCGACATGGACATTAATCCATTTATTCTACTTATTAATTTACTCGAAAAGATGGGAAGGGTTTGTACTTTATTAGCTCTAGGTAACGGAAGTGAGGAAGAGTGTGCAAAGCGTAACGAACATTTTGGGTTTATCGCAGAAATAACTCTTTTGAAAGCCAAAATAACTAAACCGACTATGGGAAAGCGACATATTATTCCCGACAGAGGGGCGGGCCATGCCAGCGACCACAACAGCCGACAGCCCCTATATCGAAGGGGTGATGAGAAGGGGGATAGGAAGGAGCCTAACCATCCCATGTCATTGCAGCCTGGAGCACATTTTGCACCATATCACTTAATATTTTAAAAGCCGAGTTGCGCACTGATGGTGTTCTTTTGGGTCTGAATCGTGAAGTTGCAAAGCGCGCGAAAATTTTTGGTGGGCTTACAAAAAAACAAAGCCTATGTAATCATTAAGAACAAAAAGAAAAAATAGAAACTGTAGGGGTTGTAGACCGTATCGGGGAAAACATACGTTGTGTCGAAACCACCTGGAATACCCGATAAAATAGCCAAACTATGCTCCGTGAGTCGCTCACCAACTGACCTATCGCAGACACAGACAAGAGAACAGCAACTAGGCTTTGTGATATGGTGTGAAATTTACGACCTCTACGAAACCTGTGTATTCTGCCTTCCCGTTACTTGGTAAATTGGCAGGACTTACAATCCCTAGATATGTGGAATGGAAGTATTGAAAAAAACTGGAGTGAATCTACAGCGCGCGTAGCGCGCCGAAAATTTGGGGTTCTTATTAGGGAAATTGTCCCTTGAGATCAAAAAACAGGTAAACCATCGGTGAGACTAGTCGCCGTCCGGGACTGCATACTTTATCGTAACGACTAAGACCCTCTCTCGAAAATCTGTAAAAAATGCCCCGGTTCCCTCCCTCCTCTTGCCGTTTATCTTTTTTTTATTTATTACTTTTTGGGGCTCTCCTTCATTTTTTCAACATCGCCCATCGCATTTCCAAAATTTCTCTGCCCCCCTTGCCCCCCGCTGGCTACGCTAGTGTAAAGAGTTGTCTCGGTGGTTGAGATGTCTCGCTCTGCATGACGAGTCGCCTTGTAGTACATCGACATGGTTGCGTGCAAAGTTCACTTTGTTTTTCTCAACGTTTTCTCGTTTCTCGTTCTCGTTTTCTAAGGTTTTACCAAGCGCAATACACAGTCCTTAAACCAACATCCCCTAGAAGACATGGGCTTCAATCCGTGGTGGGGTAGGGAGCAAGGAAACAAGTCCCTCTCATTTTGGAAAACCCCCATTGATTCAAACCTTAAGATAGTAATTAAGACAAAAGTGGCTATACTCCTTCCTCATTGATTCGGGTAAGGATCGACGCTGCTGCTGCTAGTACACCTGCAAGGCTCAGGCCGTGTTGTCCTGTTCGGACGAGTTATCCATTACTTCCATTGTGTTTGTGTGTCTGGTACATTGCTTCACTTCCAGTAACGTACGGTGTAACCAACGTTACCTCGCCTTGTCTAAACATGTTCTCGTGCACAGTATTGGGATTCGTACACCTCTTCATATTTTATCCATATTTTGAAAATTCAAACCATTTTACCGAAAGTTTTTGTTTCCAAGCCATGCATCAAGTTAACATGTTTGGGTTTGGATTACCTCGGGGGGGGGGGGGGGGATTTGACCTGTTCTTTCAAAATGAATGAATGGATGTGTAAATAAATTAGGCCGGTATCAATGGAAAAAGGCTTTTAGTTTGGAAGATGCATATCTACAAGGAGGACTTTGACCAATTTTCAAGCAATTGATCGTTCAATGACAGTACTTGATCTGACCGTTTACTCTTGAAAAACCTGAAGGAAAACGACTTAAGCCTGATCAATTGACCCTTCCGACGGCTTCACTTTTTCATACGCGTTCCACGCTAAAGTGCGTTTTCACTAAGAAATGATATATTGAAAGAATTTTCATTCCACAATTAACTGCAGCGAAGCTTTCCGTTGATAATCGTGAATTGGTTAACTGGTGAACTCGTGCGGTAAATGTTTTTTTTTTTTGTAAGTTTGAGCAGCTCGAATTCAGTCAAAAAAAAAGCGAAAGACTTAAAGGAGCAGGCCACCGTCGAAAATGCCATGCAACTCTTATTTCATCGATTGGTATTGATAGAGACCGTTTTTCGGTAATTTTGATAATCGATCTCTTTTTGTCGAAAGATCTCATTTTACGTAAGCCCAGGGGCGGCGCCATTATATTTTGATAGGGAACAAAGCACAGTTGAGTGCTCCTTTTCTTCTTTCCCCCTTCTTTTCCTTGTTTTTTTTTTTTACTTTTTGCCACTTGAGGGGCAGTCGCCCCCATCCCCAGACGCTGCCCCTGCCAATAAGAGAGTATATGAGAATTAAACTGTTTGAAATGGACGGTGAAATAAGTTTAACTTGTATATCCTAAAATGTGTTGTGGCCGAATACCCCATTTCCGTTTGGCAAAGGAATCAAGCTTACACAGCTACATCAGCAAACCGCGTGTATTTCAGTCAAAGTTACAAATATGACTACGGTGTATTCAGAAATATCAGTGAAGCAGACAGAACATGCAATTTCTTTTAACGAAAAAAAAAGAAAAGAAAAAAAATCCTTCTTTGTAATACATTGTTCCACCCAAATATGGATGACTACCTTCAAATGATTGCCTTTGAAGCACCGGAACTCTATTTAATAGTGTCTTCAATGCTCCTAGTTCCAAGCCTTGTCAAGTCTATTTTTATTACATTCATACATACTTCGTAGTAATCATAAACTTCTATTGGCTTACTTTGGTCAGATGATGTACTGTGCGTTATCCGGAGATAAGGTCTCGATATTGGCCAGCCCTTTTTTCTTAGACCAATCCATTTTACTCGGGGTTTTGATTTTTTAATACGACTATTTACAAGCAAATCTAATTTCCGTTTTCTTCTTTTAAATCAGAATAATGTTTTGCATTAATGATCACAGCTAAAAACGATGGACCATGCATTGCAAAGGGGATAGTGCACTCTCGGAGATAACTATTTTCACAGGATACGTTCGAGCTGCTCCCTCGTAAATAGCTTTAAATAAACACGATATCATGCTTTATACTTTATTAATGCATGGTTCATCGTGGCTAAAACATTAATTACACAACCCCAATCGTAATTTTCAGAGCACTCTCTCAAACCACAGCCATTCAGCGACACCTACAGAATCTCTAGCCAAAGCGTTGTAAGTAATTGTTGTTTTATGTCATCTAAGCAGTTTTCCAAATTAAATCTAAGACTTTTGTACAAGATTTAGATCGTCCTATTCTATGCAATTTTGAACACAAATATTAATAATCAGTGAAACACTCCAATTGAAAAATAATCTCGACGTTCAAGCGTATACTTTGGGGTAGAAAATAATTATGGTATTTTCAGGAAACATTAATATTCTCAGTTTTTGAAAAAACATGCATTAAATTTTGGATTCAACTTTCTAAGCGTTCGTTTTTTGGTTGTTGGTCATATGTTATTTGTTTTACTTGTCTTACCGTGTCCATTTTAGCCCGTAAAAAGGAAACATTTTACATTTCGTTCGATTAAATGTAAATTATGTAAATAACAATATTTGGACCCTTAAAACAATTATGTTTTCACGATATTTCAGTGTGTCATGCCAAGATCGTGATCCTTCTGGTAATGCATAAAAATATATTTGTTCTATGGGCACTTGTTAAGCGTTGCCCATCTGTATACATGTTCATGAGATGAGTCAAACGGTATTAGCCTATAGACGAATCCGATTAGCGCTTGTGTTTAGTTACTGTAGGCGGCCATTAGAGGGGTCCATCAGCTTAGAATCGTCTTCATTTATTGTCTACATAAATTTCAAACCCACATATTCAGCGAAATTGAAAGAAGTAAGATACAATTTAGTGTACAACCATCCATGATACAGATAAGCAACGAAATTGAAATATTAAAAGGTAATGGACCCGAGTTATGGCGAACTGAAATAAGACCACCACTTGCTGTCCAAATTCGTATATAGACCGTTACAGACGAATCCGAGCTGCAGTGAAGTGTGCCACTGGTGGGGCACATCAGCCTATATCAACTTTTATTGCCTACATTGCAATTCTAAGCCCTCGTATTCGGTCAAATGGAGGGAATCAAGAGGTATTTTAGTAAATATGACATAGCCGTTGGTTGGGGGGGGGGGGGTGGGGTTGGCGGGGACCGCAGGACATGTTCCTATTATTCTTTTGAGGGGAGGGACACATCCCTTTTGTAACATTAAACTGAAAAGTGAGTCTAACCATAAACTACATGATGACATATATATGCTCAGAAAGCCAGTAAGTTCTGTACTTATTCTTTCTGTCACTAAAACATTTTTGGCGCATTCATCTTCACTTCTATTTACACGCCCGCCATTTCAAACATATTAGATTAACTCAAGTGACGTTAAAGGTTCCAAAATATTGTATTTGTGGTTCTTAAGAAATACAAAAACACATTGTAGTTTTGATTGTAGAGAAACAGGAAAGTGAAACGTTGGGCCTGTTCTTCCCGTATCATGGTTGCGATATACACAAGCTACTTTGTAAGAAAAAAAATGAGTTTTGCCGTTGAGCCTTGATGCCGGTAAAATAAAGAGTATACTCCCCGACGAAGACCCATGCACTCGTCCCCATCAGATTTCTTGGTTTGCAGTCACCCAAATTTACAGTAAGTAGTGCACACTAGAAAATGCTGTCCTTTGAAACTTGGGGTCACGACCTGGCCGATTTTTCAACGATAGACAACCGCAACGAACAAACTGACCTTGTAATTTCTATCTTAAACAAAGACTAAAGATAGCCACACACTATACGACTTTGCCAGTCGCAACTCAACTAAACCGTTGTGACCTAGTTTTGAATCGTCGTCACGATTTTTAGTCGCACGACAGGACCGCACACACTAAACTACTGGCTATCGCACATCGTCAGTCAAACAATTAGGGAATGTACACCTACGATTGGCACGTCCACACTACTGATATACATATTACGGTACAACATCACAGAACATATGGTTTGCAACTATACTTTAAGTGTGTAGCTAGCGTACAAGGCCTTTGCAAGTTTACAGCTCACCAGTAATGTTTACTGCCTCGGCAATCTCTTCAAAGGTTTTTTCCAAGCATTCCTATAGGAATCGTTTTTGCTTCCACAGTTATAATGTAGAGGTAGTTGCTCCCACATTTCTACGAGTTTGTCTTTTCTTTATACTCACCGTATATTCGGTCCATATATCCATCTTTTCAACTGAATATTTACCCAAAGTACGTCAAAAGTTGTCACCGGAACAAGCATCAGACCACTTTAACCGTATTTATGTCACGTGCAAATAAATCAGTAATTTTGATTGGTCATATTTTTCAGTCTCTTGCGACTGTCACCCTACAGAATCGAGAGAACCAACATGCTCGTTCCTCCCGACTGAAAGCGATGCCACTTAAAAACTGTTTCTGAGAGTGCCAGTCGCATTCGTTAACTCACGCACACTACACGACTGTTGGAGATCCGACGCATCGAGTTGAGTTGCAACGCGCAAAGTCGTGTAGTGTGCGGCTAGGTTAAGGTGTACCTTACTGCTGAAAATATCAAGAAATAATGTTCGTATGTAATTATAAAAACATTTTCCCTTAATTTTCGGAACATGAAGTACGGTAATTATTGGGTATGTTTTCTTTTTTCAGGTATCAATAATTTGACAAATTGGTCTGGAAATTTTTCATGTTATTCCGTCATTTTAAATTATATTTACGTGCATAATTTTACTAGATCTGAACCAGTTTTCATACTGAAAAAATCATTTGGTAGTAATTTAGCAAATAAATTTTACTTTTGTCACACACTTTATCCAAAAAAGTACTCTCAAATGAATCTTTCGAAGAACTCCTTTATCCAAACCTGAAATTCAGTCAGCGTCCAAAGCAACATAGATTTTATCCCTTTCATGTTTTATTTGAATATTCGATCAAAACTATTTTAAGACATTAAGAAAACCAGGTTTTACCATCAGAGACAAACGGGATCACCCCTTATTTTTTTTTGGGGGGGGGGCGGGGAGAAGGGGACAGATTTTTTCTGGAAAGTTCCTACGCGCAGCGCCCTATATTGACGGGCGCGTAGCGTTTAGGCAAATTTGAAAAAAATGAGACGAACAATTTTCCAGAAATTTAATTTCCTAGACATGTAAGAATTTTCTAAGCAGTCGTTATTTGAGTTTTCGTTCGTATTGAAATTTTCACTCCAACAGAAAAAATCAGCAACTTTCTAAATGATAAGAAGATAACTAGATGACATGTACCACTTCCATTGGATGAAATGGTCTTGTATCTTTTCGGGATAACTGTCTGACGGATTTGACAAAAATTCTACAACGTTTTTGGACCCCACTGCGGCTGTTGGCTAAATTCAAGATGTATTGAACTGATGAAATTGTCACGGTCTATAAATGTCAGATATGTCAAAAAGAAGGGAATATTGAGTAGATGATTTCTACTCTTTTGGTGGAGGTCAAATATCATTTGAGGTTACCAGAGTTAAAAAGTTTGAAATCACCACTGGACACTTAATATGTAATAAGTGTTCAATACAGCATCAGTGAGGTCGAAATTTGCATGATCAACACTTGGTGGTATAAAAGACAATATCGATGCTGATCTCGATTTTAAGATTCTTCATAACATTCTTGTCACAAACGACCGTCTTTATAAGTATAAATGATCAGTTCACCATTATGCTTTTTATGAAATTCGAAGAAGAAACGGTACACCACCTTTTCATTCATTGTCCAATCATTCCTAATTTTTGGTTTACGCTCACTTCAAAAGTTGGTACCATTATTTCTGTTTCGTGTAGGGAGGAAGCCACTCCCCTTGGTCTTGATTAACCAAAGAAAAACTGTGAGGGTGTCCTAATTAAGTAATTAATTAATAACATGTACTGATTTCATACGATCATGTACTGATTTCTTAAGATCATGTACTGGCATTTAGTAATCAGTACATGATAGTAAGCAGTTAGTATATGACCGTGCACTTTTACTACACCGCATTCGGTGAGCCTTTTGGCGGACTTCTGGTACGCCGAAAGGCTTACTCTGTATGGCGTGCGGAAGAGACAATAATAACATGATGATCTTTCGTTTTTACATGTACAACGTGTGTTTTTAGATGTACAAAATGTGATTTTACATGAACATTGTAACATTTAACATGATGAACTTATGGTTTTAGTACATGATGGTGTAAATTTACATCATAATCATATGAAGTTAGTACATCATCGTATATTTTTGGTACATGAACGTGTAATTTTAGTACATGAACGTGTATTTTTAGAACATCATCATATTTAGTGAGCCTTTTGGCGTGCCATATGATCCAGCCCAGCCGATTTGATCTACCATGAATGGTCGATCAGCATCGGTTGATTTTGATCTTTAGTGAATGAGTGTTGTTGGTCACCATTCCCATATTAGAGTTTCCTCTACCGCGGTGGATCTTGATCCACCGCGCTCACTCAGATGGGAATACGGTTTCAATGAGTGACTGTTTGACTTACATTTAACAAACAATACTTTCATGAGAAATAAGTTTGTAACGATGAGTTCGTCCAAAAGGTCACAACAGCCTCTTCACCCTGGAATGAAGTCCGGTTTTATTGGATTCGATGAATAAACGTTTATGGGCTTATTCTCTCACCACAAACTATAATATTTGTGGTAGTTCACAGAAATTCTGAATCGGTGCATCGGTCTTTGGTTGACAACTAGTGTAAAAATGCAGAATACTGAAGCAGATATTACAGAGCATGTACTGTAATGAGAGTGTATTGATTACACATTGAGGTCTTGAATACTCACCCTGAAGCATCAAACTAAGATCGAGACTGAATGAGGATGAATTTTAGGCAGTTGTTGAAAGGGCTCTAGTAAAATTAGGTTCTTCAAATTGGAACTGTTTGGAGTGAGAGGATTAGGCCATTAAACGCTAAAAAACAAACACGAAGATCTTGAATCACTACGCGAGGGTCAATGACACCTCCTTGTTCAATATAAGTGATTCACTAGGACGTAGCTCGAGTGCATTCAGCGACAGCATGCCTGTTCTAAAGGACTATGTCCAGAGTTGTTGAAATTTTAATTTTAATTTAATGAAGGGAAAGACATGCAACGTAATTTGTAAATCACCATAATAAAATAACCCAACCATGAGTAAAATTTATTAATCCAAAATGATTTAATGCCGAAACATTGGGACAATACACCACCAAGTCACATTTACGGACTTATAAAATTTGAAAACTAATAGCCAAGTATGAACTTGAATGAACTGAATCTTCAAAACAATTTGTATAAGAATTTGGAATACAAAATATCACGTGTAAGTAACTTAATGAAAACGAATGGTCGACTCTCCAGAATTCAGTGACATGACTGAAGTTATGATATGGTCATGATATAACAGGTACTGATAATGAATGCTCGTATATGGAACCGTCAAATTACCATGTAACAGGACATATAGATAGGACTAAATAGGATGGCAAACCAGGGAACAGGTGGGTCTGTTTTAAATTTTATAGAGTGACCTTACTTGGTAGGGACAAAGCTAGCATGATATTGCTAGACGTGTTTCAACCGTGGCAGACTAAGTGCACGGTCCCACCTGTATCGGTGTAGTAAAAATTCCCTAGTTTTTTAATTTGACATGGTTTACTACTACTAAGTTGTCTATTGTATCCATGCACATTTAGACAGAGGACCTGCAATATGATTAAACTTCAAATCAGGCGCGTAGCCAGGATTGTGTCATGGGGGACATGAGGGAAAAGTATAAAGAAAACCCGCTATTTTTAGGTGTTTTTTACATTACATGATTGGTTCATGGGGATGGGGTTCTGATCTCCAACCCACCCCCAACCGTGGCTACGCCATAGGTTCAAATGGTCGAAAAATTGGTGTAAAATTTCGCCTTGTGTATGAATGGCTCCATTACTTAGACGTCACGTGAAGTTACTTCACATAGGGGAGTCCCTTAAAATTGCTACTGCTTTTGTAGCTTTGTCACTAAGACTATTTTTTTTAATTCATGTTTCCAGTGTGATCCTACCTTACTCCCTTTCCCCTTCATACGATATACATTTCATATGTCTATAGTTCTCCTGTTCTTGTGGTATAGAATTTCTATCGAGACTTTTGCACACGAAAAAAAAAAACTTGTTGAAAGCAATAAAATACTTATTTTGCTCCCCTGGCACTATGTAAACACGTTAAATTGTATACATGATTAGCAATTAAACGCTAAACTTTCAGCAATTCAACGTGTGTAAAAGAAAACTTTTAAGAATTAAACGCATGTTCTTAGCATCTAAACGTGTATAATATAGAGACAAAAAGGGGTTAGGAAAAACGTGTAATTCCTGAACGCCTTTTTACAGCATGAAAGTGAATAAGAGTTTAGTGCTTTTTTTTTTATAGGAGAAAAATGAAGACGTTTGCTCACGTGAGTTTCCTTTTTGCCGCTATAGGTGGTAAGTAACATTTGAAAGTGCGAACATTTTAGTCCACGTCTTAAAATTCGGAAAATTCATTGTAACGAAAATGGCGACAATTACATTGGGAAAGTACGGTTTTCTTTAAATCTGAGCACGTCCCTACGGGAACGGTTAAATTCTTGGATTCCGGTAGGACCATGGTATACAACCCTACTCGCGTGGCAAACGCATAGGTACAGGTTAATATCAAACTATGCAACTGCTAAGTAACGGAAGTATATTAGTTGTTCGTAGAAAGTAATGACAGTATCCAAGTTCCCGCTTAAAAATACCACAGTTAGTATCTTCACTATTTCCTCTGTTGTGCTACTGTTTGATCTGTTTTGAAAAAGGACCAACAATTCAGGTTTGTTGTGATCGTCAGTCCTGCTACCCATTACGCAAAGCATGGTCTCACTGTCCCCTCGCCCTTTGAGGCCCTGGGACTATGCCCAAATCGAATTCTGCATTTTTTATGATTGAAAGATTCTTTTTGACTTCAAATGACGCAAATGTAACATTAGATTAAATTTAACGTAAGTTACTTCAGTACTTCACTATTTTAAAATTTCTCAAATGGGAGTGGCATACCGTACTCCCCTCGACCCCTCCCTTAGGCAGGCGATCTGACCATGTAGCTGGCCACCCCGATCAAAAGTCCTGCAAACGCCATCATAGCATGTGTAATAAAAATACCCTACTCTTTCTCTTCCCAGTTCTGTAAGGCAAATGGGTGGGTAGAAAAACAATTAAAATTGAAAAGGCAATTTTATCTCACACAAAGCATAGCATTCAGGAAATACGTGAGAGCGCGCCACTGACTATACAGCCTCATTGTGCTTCTGACTTTCGTTGATGCAACATCAACTCTAGCAGCCTAGAGCAGGACCACACATGTTTGCCCTTAAGAGGGCGTACTTGTCCATTTGGGACGTTTAGCTCCTTAAGGGAGCAGAACCCCTCCGGGAGTAAATGTTTGGTTTTTGTCCCTTGGCTCTTCGCCAGAGAGTCGAGGGGACTTTTAGGAAAAAAAAAAAACCCAGCACCCTAGGTGAGTGTACATGCAGGGAGCTGCCATTGCCAACGGCAGCTCCCTGGTACATGTGCTTTTAAATTAATGCAAAAGCACTTGTAAGACATAATTGTCTTCTCGCTGATTAGAATTACAGTACTTTTACGAGTAGACACAATTGTCGGTACTCACTCACTCTAGTATAGGCTTAAGAGCCTGAGTATATTTTGGATGTAATATAAAAAGTTAACATGGAGGAAGAACTTGACGTTGGAGAGGGCTTCGACTCTTCACCGACTGAGCCGGGTCCTTAACATTTGGCTCTGCCTCAAAGTGATGCAGCGACTGGTAATGTTCATAACAATTTGCCGGAAGGCTTGACGCCAGAACTGACCACTTTTATCATGGAGGCCGTTAGAGAAGCCACTGCGTTAGGCAATGTGCCTTCTCCTGCACCTAAACGAGCTAGGCTAGAACTTGAAAAAGACATCGACGATGAAGTTTCTAGCATTTTTAAAGCTTTACATACTGCCAATCAAACCGAAGTGTCTCCCAGTGTGTTAGACACGGTCCTAAATGAACTAGATGGAGAGGACACGACACCGCCAATAGAACAAAAAGTGACAGATATGGTAAGTAAGGTGCAGACAAGTAAGATGTTTGAAGAAAAATTCAAAGAAAAATGTAAAAAGTAATGTAGACCTTCAAATTGTGACATGCTTCAGCAGACTAAAGTCAACCAGCTGGTGTGAGAAAAATTGAGAACCGCCTCCAGAAGCAGGGACATTACGTTCCAGAAGTGTCAAACTGCTACTACTTAAGGCAAAATTGCCCTCCTAGACACAGTAAAAGTGCTTCTTGCATGCCCTTATGTGGATAAGAGCATTGTTCATGGTATTTTTGATGCCATAACCCTGGTAGCCCAAGGTAACCCTGAGCTTAATCTTGCTCGAAGGGAAATAATCAAACCTGAGTAGAAAACCTGGGTTGAAAAACGATTAAAAGTGAAAGGGCAATAACAAACGTCACTGCAGTGTTGAGTGTCTCCATGTTTTTCCATCCAGGCGTCCATTTTAAGACAATTGTTACCAAGGTTTGCTTTGTGCGCGCTACCTTAACACAACAATTTCCTGTTTGCTTGCATAGCATGTTGCACAAGGAGGGCTTAATTAATTATAGCACCTCATAAAAGTAAGAGTGCTATCACACCTTGGTACAAGGTGCAGTAGTGTTCGGAAAAACAAAGAAATACAAAGATTATAATTTGAGTAGTACAAGAATGACATCACAAATTATTGCGCAATGTACCATTTTAATTTGAGTGAATTAACTTCAACATTTTATATCTCAGCTCAGGAATGTCCTATGAAGATGGGAGTTGAACTGTTAGAATTTATTTTTCATGATCTTCAATATAGATATTTGATTTTTTTGACCTGAGGTACACTTTAAGTCAATATCTTTTACCTTCTCAATATATACATCTTCAAAGTTTTAATGTTTGTGAAGCAACTTGTTGGTTTAGCAAAAATAGTGATGATAAGTGTTGCACATGGTGACAATTTCTTTTGTTAACCCTGTTTTTGATTATTTCTTAATAACTCATCAGATTGTTTATGGTTTGGTGATTGATACTGATGATTTTCAAAGAAACAATTTAAGCTTTCAAAGTAAACCCTTCTTCATTTCAACTGCTCTTGAAATGAAGATTGCAAAAAACAAAGAATAACATTAGCCATATATGGCATGTCCCTCCCAAGACATCACAAAATTTACATATTGAGTTCATATTTATTTATGTTTTAGTTCAAATTAGAAATTAACCTGTAAATGGCCAATTTTGATGAAAATTGTGGCAATTTTCTTGGTTTTTAATGCTGTTTACATCAAATATTTTACTTAGTCATTTTGGTGTCACACTATCTTTAAGCTAAGTATTGTAAAAGTTAATTCTAATATTCTACAATTGCCTAGACCTCTGTTATTTCTTTATCTTCCTTTAGCCCCCCTACCCTTCATCCACTTGTGACTAGTGGGGCAGGAGGGGCTCATTCACTGGTCAGTCCCTCTTTCCTAACTTTGTCATTTAACAGGCAAGGCAAAATTCAACGCAGCTATCTTGCCTTTTGGCCCTGTCATCCCGTCATTCCTTGGTGTTCAACAGACACTCTCAAATCAGCAAAACATTCCTTTGCAGATGCTGCCCTCTAGTTCAATTTGTTTAAGCCAACGACGTAAACAAGACTAATGCTAGTTTGCTTAACCCCATGCCAAAAAAAAAAAAATCACCGAAATGAATCAAACAGTGCCACCACATGCACTATTGTCCATTAAGTCATTTAAGTTTTATATTTGCCACTCTTTGCATCATTTATCGGTCGGAGGCCCTCTAGCGCTACCAACCTTTCCAAAACAACGTCTTTTTCTTACAAAAAATTGCTATGATTATTCATCGAAAATGTCAGATTGTAATACATGACAAGTTGAAAGAGTCATCAATTTCTTTCGGTAAGCGAGACTCAGTGTTTCTTCCTAAGACAGCACGGAGAATTTAATTTATACAGACCAATCTGCTTCGCGGAAATAGGGGCCTGACATGCACATACTTCCAAAGCAGCAGTTTCCGACCCCTTTTTGTAATTCTTACATCGGATTTTATGAAAGATCAGGTCAACTGTCAGTGATCATGCGTAACCACCTTAATTTTTTTTAACTCTAAAGATTTCAACAAAGAAACAAACTTCCGAAAAAACAATCTTCCCCTCGCTAGGCTACTAAAGAAAGACTCGTCCTGCAAAGACTTAATGTCGATAATCACACGCAGTCCAATGATACTTTACAAAAAAAACTTAAAATTAGAAGACCCTTCTGAAAAGTGAAAATGAATGATCATGATACTCGGTCTCCGCGATTCCCATTGAAAGACCTTCATTTCTCAAAGGATCTAAGAGCTCTATCCGTATGGGTGTCTGTCGCCTCGAATTTTGCCCCATGCGCCATGAACAACGAATTCGTTCGTAGAATAATATCTTATACAGCCACTTCTTTTGAATGAATTTAAAAGAACAATACTTGACAAATTAGTTCTTGGTGGCTACTTGACACTCCGAACACAAAAGACAGGACTTAGTCACTACCTGATATAGTGAAAGTGTGAATTCACTCCATAAAAATTCACTTCTGATGGAGAACCTGCAATGCATGGTTTTTATGAGTGAATACTCTAGGCACTCCATCAAAGTAAGAAACTTTGCTCTTTGGGAGTGAATTTGCACTCTGCTCTCCATGAGAGAGTTACTAAGTTTACTCTTTTGACTTTTACGGAGCTCCTTAAGTGCCAATCTGCATGTCATGATGGTGAGATAAATTATCTGACCAAGTAGCAATCTTTTCCTTTGTAACGCGGACCCCGCGTCGAGTTCCAAGGGATAGGCTTATTCTGTTAAAAAAACACCAAAGAGAACTGTGAGAAGAGATTAGAGGACACAATGCGAAAACAGGAGACAAAGCCAGCAAATTTAAGGTTCAAAAGTAATCTGTTTCCTTCTTATTAAAAATTACATGTCAGAATTACAAATATACAAATGATTATGGCGATATGATTAAACGAATTGTGTAGAAATGGTACTTGGACCTCCAAGTCAGCTCAGCTATCACACTGCAGGCCTTAACCTGGAAACATACTTCAGTACACAACGAATCCCCCCACAGCTCGCTGATCACCAGTCCTTCAGTATGCTGACAAACTCCGCTGCCTCAACCCGAGCGTGCTCATCCACCAGTCTTCAGTGCAGCTCCCTGCTGTGTCTAACACAGCCGGCTCAACCACAGCGGGCCCAACTGCCGATGTTCAGTACGCTGACCACCTAAGCTGGCTCAACCAGGGCGTGCTCACTTGCCGATCTTCAGTATGCTCACAAACCCAGCTGACTCGACCTGAGCGTGCTCACCGGCTAATCGTCAGTATACTCACAACCTAGGCGGGTGTCCCGGGACTATCTCTGGGTACGGGGGGGGGGGGCAGGAATCAGCAGTTGATGTCCCGTTTATTGTTGGGAATTCCTTAACATTCGTCTTGGGGTTTACCAAAATCTTATGGCCTTAGATCTCGGCCTAATATCTTCTCTTGTGCTGTTGTTCAACGATGTAGTCCAGCACCCAGTCCTAGAAGCTTACCCTAGTCCACAAATACACCATTTTAGTCAGGGTAAGGTTCTCGAGTAGCATACATTAGCCCTCAAAGACAAAAGCAGTAATTGGGAGGTTTCATTAACTTCAGTAGTTGTTACCTTGTATATATGCTCGTAGGCCTAGGCTTATAGCCTAAGCTTCACGTTACCTACGCTATTGTAGCCAGCGTAGGCGGGACCCTAAGTATTACAGTCGGTTATTAACAACTTTTACAGCTTTACCCTTAAAATCTCCTGACTAGGTATCCTTAACTTCTAATAATAATGTAGCAAACTCCTCACCCAACGTTCTTCCCGAAAGGAAACGTCTCAAGGCAGTTATTTCTCACTACGGATCTCCCACTGCTCCTCGCCTTCCTTCTTCAAGGTACAACAACTGAGACTGTATGTGCCGCGCACAGCATGTCCACATGTGTTTCTCGCAGGCCGGATGTCACGTGGCTCGTGGAAGCGCGGGAGAACTACTCTGCTGTTTAAACTGACAGGGCGCCACCTCTCAGGAACCGAAGCCACCCACAGCTACGTTACACTACCCCCTCCTTAGCTTATGCGTCCCGCATAATCTTCGACCCAAAGAAAAACAAAAGGAGAAATTCTTCTGTACATGTAACACTTGTTTATTAACAACTTTTTAGGAAAGTACACATCAGAAAAACGGTGACCTTCACCTTTGTCTATTTACAAACTAACTCAAGTAAAGTACGGTTACTCAGGAATGGCGGTAAACTTCTTTTCTTCAACTTCAAAGACCCTGCCATCTGGATACACAACACGTTTTGTGGTTGTAATAAGTCTGAGTCCATCCGTCAGCAGGTATGAAGTACTTCGGTAGGATTCTCTAGTCCCAGGTAATCCAACTTCATCTCTTTCCGCCTTTTCAATTTCTCTCTCGGCTGTTGCAGAACGTTCTTCCAGTGGCGAACCTCGATCCAGAAGTTTCTGAAGAGACGGCATGTAGGACTTCTCTGAACCCTGGGTGGGGTGGGATGAATCACAGCCATGGGAGTCTTGCCCGCTTGTTCTGCCCTCTCGTTTTCAGTTGATTCTATGTCCATGTCATTAACTTCCTTTTCATGCCCTTTCGCAACATTTTCTGATTGTTTCGTCAGTTTATCTCTACTTGACCTTTCTGCCTCCAACTCCTTAGATGTGTGACTGGACTCCCCCTTAGCGGTGACTGTACCATCAACCTTTGCCTTCTTTCGCTCGCCCGTGGTTTGGTGACATTTCAGTTTTCGGTCGTCACAAGTTTTCTTTGGCCTTTCAGCTGTGTCCTCCTCCCTTACGTTCGGTGCCACCACTGACCTGACTGTACCCCTTCCGCGACACTCTTCGGGTTCTTTTTCACGCTTTCTTCGTTTTTCCTCTCCTCTTCCTCTGCACTGTTTTTCATGCTTGATCGTGTCTGATTTCCTAGGGCTGCTGAAGTCGTGGTAGACCTGGCATCGAAACATCCTGTGCCCATGCTGGTACTCGGCATGGTTCCTCATATCCTCTAAGTCATGGAAACGGCGAGGGCATTCGGAACACTTATACTCCACAACAAACAATGTCCTGTTCCCACTCATCTTCCTGCAAAACGAGAAAGAAAGACAAACTTGAGTGAACGCATTCACCATCTCGCGTTGACTAGAAAATTAAGGGGCTAAAAGGCCTCAAAAACCATATTAAAACTATATACAAAGAAAAGAACACGGGGACGTCATCTTTACTCAACGTTGACATCTATTTATTTACATATTTACACAGGTGACATTCAATTCTAACTGAACCCGTATCTCTGGGGTTCTTTTCGTTCCCTCTTCGGCCTTTGTGAGGGCTGCGAAGAAGACGGCTCCTCGCTCTCCTTTGCTTTATGGGCTTCCGTCTCTTTCGTTGATGCTGTTGGGCTGACCGTGTCTTTACCTTCATTTGAGTCCTCATTTTGTCCACGAATACGTGCGTTTTCTCGGCTTGGCTTATTATTCTCTTCTGATTTTTCATTCACAACAGTAGTCTTTTTCTCAAGAAAGGACTTCACCCAAGGTACTTCTTCTCCTAGATAGGGACGCAATCGGTTGTAGTGGATGACCTTCGGCTTCTTCTGGGGTCCCATTATTACTCGAAATAATACGTCGTTGATTCTTTTCAGAACTAAACCCGGGCCCTGCCACGGGCGGTGAAGTTTTGAAGTGGTGCCCTTCTTTACCACCGGGGAATGCACAAGAACCAGATTTCCTCGTTCATACGTTTGTTCTGAAGCTTTGCGATTAATTCGAAATGACTGTCTGTCGGTGGCCACTTTCAGATGTTCGCGTGCCTGCGTATGCATCTTCCTGATCTTTTCTTCTAACTTAGAAACGTACTCAGGGTAATCGGTTACTGTCTCTTTTTCGATCACCGGTACAATCACATCGAGTGGGGTTTTCAACACCCTGCCGTACATTAACTCTGCCGGTGAAAATCCAGTTGTCTCATGGATAGCGGTGTTGTAGGCCATAGAAAGATATGGCAACCACGTGTCCCAGTCCTTCTGACTTGTATCCACCACAGATGACAACATACTCTCAAGGGTGCGGTTGAAGCGCTCAATCATCCCGTCTGATTGAGGATGGTATGCAGTAGTTTTAGTCTTCCGGATCTGGAGCAACTCACACATTCCCTGGAACACATCTGACTCGAACTGTCGTCCCTGGTCCGAATGGAGCTCGTCGGGAATACCGAACTTGCATACGAACTCTTCAACCAATGCTTTCGCCACTGTAACTGCCTCTTGGTTAGGGACTGCTATGGCCTCCGTCCATTTGGAGAAGTAGTCTCCGATGACTAGGATGTACTTGTTTCCTTGTGGGGTCACTGGTAATGGACCAAGGATGTCCAATGCAACTCTTTGCAGTGGCTCACCTGAAAGATACTGAGTCATTTTTGCCTTCCTGTTAGAGTGAGACCCTCTTTTGGTAATGCACACTTTGCACCGCTTACACCATCTCTCGACATCTCTTGACATGCCACTCCAATATGCCTTTTCCTTTATCCTTCCTGTCGTTTTCTTCACCATCAAATGCCCTGAAAGAGGGTGCACATGAGCTGCTTCCCAAATATCTTTCTTCATCTCTTCTGGAGTCACGAGCTGCACAGTTATCTTTTCACCAGTTGGTGACTCAAATCTGCGGTAAAGTATGTCATTCTGTAAAACAAGACTGTCCCACTGCGACCAATAATTCTGAAGGGTTCTGCTACCTCCTGAAATGCTTTCCCAAGGTGGTCGCTTCTTCAACCGCTTCGCATCCAGTAAAAGGCTAATGTCTGGGTCTGCTGCTTGTAACCTCCTCAGTTCTTCGTTGGACCTCTCAGTTACCCAGCTTTTCTCTGGCACACTTGGGGCTTTGTTCCCATCCGCCCCATTTTTTAAAGAGTTACAAGTCATTAACGGGGTATTTGGAGTAGTTTCACCCTGTTTGGCCGACTTTAAAGCTCTCTCAGCATCATGCTCTTCTTCTCTATCACAGTGGCGGCAATCCTCACACGGTCGTCGAGACAAACTGTCAGCATTATTGTGAATTCTTCCTGCTCTATGCTCTATTGTGAAGTCGTAGGTTCCAAGCGTCTCCAACCAGCGTGCCACTTGGCCCTCTGGGCAGCGAAAGTTCAGGAGCCAACGAAGAGCTCCATGGTCAGTCCTGACGTTGAATTTCCTTCCATAGAGGTAATGGTGAAACCATTTCACGCCTGCTACGATGGCCAAAAGTTCCTTCCTGGTCACACAATACCTTCTTTCTGCTTTGGTGAGGGTCCTACTGTAATAACCGATGACGTGTTCTTCTCCGTTTTGAATTTGTCAAAGAACTGCTCCTATTCCATGATTACTTGCATCTGTGTCTAGAATGAAGGGATCACTCCTGGTAGGGTAGCTAAGGACAGGTGCAGTGGTGAGCCGTTTCTTCAGTTCACAAAAAGATTCCTCACATTCACCACTCCAATGGAATACTCTACCTGATTCTGTGAGCCTGTGTAGAGGTTTAGCGATCGAACTAAAATTCTTGATAAAGCGCCTGTAGTAACCACAGAGACCGATAAATTTACGAACTTCATGTACGTCTCTGGGGCTGGGCCATGTGGATACTGCCTCGATTTTAGTTGGGTCAGTGTGAATTCCATCTGAACCGACGACTTGTCCCAAAAATGTTATTTTTCTCTTGAACAGCTGGCACTTCTTAGGAGATAACTTCAACCCTGCCTCGCTCAAGCTCTTGATAACTTCCCCAAGTCTGCTAAGATGTTCTTCAAACGTTTTTCCGTGGACTATGACATCATCCAGGTACACCAGACAGCTTTCCCACTTAAGCCCTCCAAGGACTCGATCCATGAGACGTTCAAATGTCGCTGGGGCATTGCAAAGCCCGAACGGCATCACTTTGAACTGGAAGAGCCCTTCGTGGGTGGAAAATGCAGTCTTAGGGCGCTCCTGTGGCTCCCACCTGCCAATACCCGCTTGCTAAGTCTAGCGTAGAGAACCACGCAGCACCACTGAGTTTATCTAAGGTGTCATCAATTCTTGGAAGCGGGTAAGAGTCTTTGACAGTCACGTCATTCACCTTTCTATAATCCACGCAAAAACGTAAACTTCCATCCTTTTTCCTCACAAGGACAATGGGGGAGGACCATGGACTGAAAGATGGCTCGATGACGTCATGCGACAACATCTCCTTGATTTCCTTGGAAGCTTCCTCCTGTTTGTGCAAAGGCAACCTTCTTGCTTGCTGGCGTATTAGCGGATGGTCTCCTGTGTTTATACTGTGCTTGTCAAGGTTTGTCCTCCCGAGGTCCCCTGCACCCTTGGCAAACGCACCTTGCCACTTGTGCAAAAACGCCTTGACCTCATCCTTCTGAGCATTATCCAACTCCTCTGTACAAGTACCAAACAACTTTTCCAGGTGTGCAGGGAACAATCCCGTTCCCCTGTGAAGATCCTCGGTGGCATCAACCGCACCACCTCCGGAAGAAACCTCTTCCACTCCTTCACACTCACCCACAGTCGTACCCCGGTACACTGTCACAGAGTCGTCACTCAGATTGACAAGCCTTACAGGGACGGCCCCCTGTTCTACATCTATTACGCAGCGAGCAACCAAGACACCTTTCTTACCAAACAGTGAGTTCGACGGATTCATCATCTTCACTCCCTGGGCACCAGTCTCTTGCAAGTCCTTCACATTTCCAGCAATTAGCATCTCTGGTTGGGCTGGCAGAACTATCGTCTCTGAGGCAACAATACGGCAACAACTTCCATTAGTTTTTATTTTGTCTTCGGCATAATTGGGTCTCACTTCATTCTCCCCGTCGTCTTCTATTGTAACTTGGCCCTTTCTCGCATAGATAACGCAGTCCTGCTGTCTCAGGAAATCTAGTCCTAGTATACAATCCGGACCTAAACCTGCTACCCAGAACATGTGTCTCCTTTTCCTGCCACCAACCTCAATTTCCATCTCCGCTTTGCCATGAACAGGTACACTTTTCCCGTCAGCGAGTATCATGCACAACCCGTCCTGTTCTAGTTGAGGCCTATACTCACTGGGAAGACTGAAAAACACACCCGCATGAAGAAGTGAAATGTTGGCGCCAGTATCAACCAAAGACGACACGTTTTTTCCTCCAACTTTGCAGCTCAGGTAAATTCCATCCTTTTCAAGTCCGGGTAAACCATTAAGCACTGCTATGCAAGTGGGTCCAAGATCTACTGTCGAAGAGCGACCCCCATCTCCGACTCTTGGCCGTTTCCCGACGTTGTTTCACTCTGTTTTGCCGTAGTAACCTTTTCTGGGCAATTCCTCTTCACATGGCCTGGTTTTCTGCACTTGAAACATATTGGGGCACCTTCCTCAGTATACGATGGCTCCCCGTTTGATGTTTTGGATCTCGGCGGCCATTTTCCCTGTCTTCCTTGACTGCCATACTGTCTTTTCTCGTCCTTCATAAGCTGTAGATCACTCCGTATAGCTTTCAGTTCTGATTGCAACTCAGCCATTGACAATTGGCATTGTATTATTTCCTCTGCTGCAGTCCTTGTTGGCTCCTTTGTCTCAGTCTCGCTCTGCCTGACTCTACCTTCTGTTGCCCGGACCACTCTCTTTCCTGGGAAATTCTTTTGCTTTTCGGCCGTGTGAAATGCTTCAATTTCAAGGGCACTTTTCAGGGCATCTTCCAGGGTCTCAGGTCTCATCTTATACACTCCCAAACGGAGGTCTGGGTCATCCAAAGCATCAAGGAAATGATCCTTGGAAAGAAACTTCAACAGCTGAGGTGGAGCTGACGGGTATGCTCGCCTGGCTAGTCTCCTAACCTCCAGTGCAAGCTGGGGAAGAGTTTCTTCTTTCGTTCGCATCCGGTTCTTCAACTGTATCCGGAATATCTCAGTTTGATAGGAGGGGTTGAACCTTCGGGACAATGCTACGACCAACAACGGGTAGTTCCTACGAGAGCCTACATCCAGATCAGCTAGCACGGCTCATGCATCTCCCTTGAGGCTAGCCGCCAAGCACATCGCCATCACACCCTTGCTCCAACCGTGGAGTTCAGCAACTACCTCAAATTGGACTTGATAGTCCTCCCACGAAGTGCTACCATCGTAAATGCCTGGGCGAATCCCATAGATGCCTGAAAGTCCTGGCTTATTGTTGCTGGTACCCCGTTCCATCTGACCTGTCTCGTAATGTTTTACGGGGGAAACTTCTCGTGGAGTATTTGGTCTTCTGGACTCAAGAGGCCGGCTCTGTTCTCTGCCTTCGTACCATTCTAATCTCAGATCACTTCTAAAGGGGTTGGTTGGTGACAGTTCCGCCCTTTGTTGAATTCCACCCAGGTTACTCAGTGGGCTGCCTTTGCTAACTAACTGATCAGGGGATCTGACGTTTTCACCAGACGGGCTGGTCCTCGCCTCGGGAAGAGCACTTTCACGCAGGGGGTCCCTTCCTCTCCCTTCAGTATACTGAGATGGTGTTAGGTCAATCAGGTTCTCGCACCACTCATCTGAAACAATACAATCTCTCTCCATGTCTCTGGGACTCCTGATATCATCATCAAAATATTCTCTACTTCTTGCTGGAGTCTCCATTTCTGCGTACTCAGGACTGCTTCCTCTGAAATAAGCCTATCCCACCGCTGCCACCAGTTGTAACGCGGACCCCGCGTCGAGTTCCAAGGGATAGGCTTATTCTGTTAAAGAAACACTAAAGAGAACTGTGAGAAGAGATTAGAGGACACAATGCGAAAACAGGAGACAAAGCCAGCAAATTTAAGGTTCAAAAGTAATCTGTTTCCTTCCTATTAAAAATTACATGTCAGAATTACAAATATACAAATGATTATGGCGATATGATTAAACGAATTGTGTAGAAATGGTACTTGGACCTCCAAGTCAGCTCAGCTATCACACTGAAGGCCTTAACCTGGAAACATACTTCAGTACACAACGAATCCCCCCACAGCTCGCTGATCACCAGTCCTTCAGTATGCTGACAAACTCCGCTGCCTCAACCCGAGCGTGCTCATCCACCAGTCTTCAGTGCAGCTCCCTGCTGTGTCTAACACAGCCGGCTCAACAACAGCGGGCCCAACTGCCGATGTTCAGTACGCTGACCACCTAAGCTGGCTCAACCAGGGCGTGCTCACTTGCCGATCTTCAGTATGCTCACAAACCCAGCTGACTCGACCTGAGCGTGCTCACCCGTCGATCTCCAGTACACTGATTAACTCAGCCGGCTCAACCCGAGCGTGCTCACCGGCTAATCGTCAGTATACTCACAACCTAGGCGGGTGTCCCGGGACTATCTCTGGGTACAGAGGGGGGGGGGGCAGGAATCAGCAGTTGATGTCCCGTTTATTGTTGGGAATTCCTTAACATTCGTCTTGGGGTTTACCAAAATCTTATGGCCTTAGATCTCGGCCTAATATCTTCTCTTGTGCTGTTGTTCAACGATGTAGTCCAACACCCAGTCCTAGAAGCTTATCCTAGTCCACAATTACACCATTTTAGTCAGGGTAAGGTTCTCGAGTAGCATACATTAGCCCTCAAAGGCAAAAGCAGTAATTGGGAGGTTTCATTAACTTCAGTAGTTGTTACCTTGTATATATGCTCGTAGGCCTAGGCTTATAGCCTAAGCTTCACGTTACCTACGCTATTGTAGTCAGCGTAGGCGGGACCCTAAGTATTACAGTCGGTTATTAACAACTTTTACAGCTTTACCCTTAAAATCTCCTCACTAGGTATCCTTAACTTCTAATAATAATGTAGCAAACTCCTCACCCAACGTTCTTCCCGAAAGGAAACGTCTCAAGGCAGTTATTTCTCACTACGGATCTCCCACTGCTCCTCGCCTTCCTTCTTCAAGGTACAACAACTGAGACTGTATGTGCCGCGCACAGCATGTCCACATGTGTTTCTCGCAGGCCGGATGTCACGTGGCTCGTGGAAGCGCGGGAGAACTACTCTGCTGTTTAAACTGACAGGGCGCCAACTCTCAGGAACCGAAGCCACCCACAGCTACGTTACACCTTAATAAGTCCACATGGTGAGATAATTTATGTTACCATGCGACATCCTGTGCTTAGGAAGTCAACATTGTGCATATAATTTATGTTACCATGTCAATATGGTGAGATAATTTTTGTAACTACATGATGACATCCTTTGCTTAGGAAGTCGACATGGTAGTTAGGTAAATTATCTTACCATGTCGACTTCAACTTGGTCAGATAAATTATCTCACCATTATGACATGCAGACTAGCACTCTAGGAGCTCCGTAAATTTTAAAGTGTACATATTTTTATTTTCCTTTCTTGGGAACTCACCTATACAATGTGTGTATATATCTTTTTCTTTAAATATAGCGACGGCCGCTTTACAATGCTACAGCGTCATGAACTTTCAATGCACAGCCCATGATTCGAGTCTTACATCAGTATGCAGAGAATTGGAGGCTGAGAATTTCAGAACCAGGGAAACTTGCCCTCCGTCATCAGACTCCTGCTTCGAACTTACATACTGTATTTCAGGTAAATTATCCTAAAACGTTGTCGTATACCAGGGAGGTGTGATTAGTTACACCACCCTGCTTATACAAAGATAGACCCGGACCTGTAGTACAGCACCACCGAAGACCATGAAAGGGAAATATTGCGTTACTTTGTAACCAACATTGCTTGAAGATGATGATAATAATAAAATATAGTCATTATTAGACTATGAGTTCTTACAAATTTTTTTATCAAGGCTCAGCACCTTAACACATTATGCTTTAGAAGAGGAATAGAAACTGGCTCATTTGAATTTAAAAAAAAAATGGGTAAACAAACTTCTCGTAAGCAACAAATAACTATATCAGGTAGTCTGTGAGAGACTGATTTCTTGAGGTTAGTCAGTCAGAGGTCATGTCTAGGCAGCATCAGTCAAAAACTTTGTTAAAAAGAAATCTACGGGAAAGAAATTTGGATGAATATTCCATACTTAGTATTGTACATGGGCGTCCGGAAGGGCGGGGGGAGGGGGGAACTTGCCCCCCCTGGAAAGTCAAACTTGTGAAAAAATTAATTAAAAATTGGAATGAAAAAATTAAAAATAAATCATCAAAATATCTTCACTCACAGCGTCAGTTTTTACTCACGAAATATGCGGACATTTGACCAGGAACAGCAAAAGAGAAGATGGTATGCTGAATAATGAAATCGTAATTTGGGGACCATCATTCTTGATATCTATTGGAAATTTGTAATTGTAAAAACTATGCCAAAATTGTACTAGTTGTCAGGTATGTAGTGCGCATATGGTATCCGACTATTGATGAATGTGTTGGTCTTGGTTTGGTGCCGTGCTGATCTCAAGTGGTGACACGCGGATGTAACTGGGATATACAAGGTAAATATGGGGGGGGGGGGGGGTATGATTAATAAGTGGGTAACGGATAAAGGCCTACATAGCCTGTTTGACAGTTGTAAGTTTTATCGTGTGTAGGCGTGCGAGGCCGTTACCGAGAGGCAGATTTCCCTTCAGCAATTTTTTTCATTGAAAATTCTAAAGAATCTAAAAATTACAGACAGTCATGAAATTCCTGTTTCAGGGCTGGGTACATGCAGCTTATAACACTGGCCAAGTGTCGTTTCCGGCCATCTGGAGGGTTTGTAGGACCCAAAATTTTCTTGTACGCTCGGCGCCAACCTGTGGTGGACCTCCGCTTAGATAGTGTGCAACATTCAATCATCCGTGAATGACCTTGCCCCCCCCCCCGTAAAAATTTCTGCGGACGTCCATGCTATTGTATGCATTATGGCGGGCACGGTTAGAAAGAGAAGGTTTTTCCTGGGGGGAGGGGGTCAAAAAGCAAACTATCTCAAGAATTTCAAAAGTTCGTCATGTAGGAACACCAGAGGTTAAAACGCAAAGCTTACTCGAAAAAGGAATCCCAAGATCATCTTCAGAGGTCTGCCAGAGGTTAAAAGTCGAATATTTCCAAAAATTTTTAAGATCATCAATTGTGTAACCAGATTCAAAAAGCAAAATTATCCCCAATTTCTGTGATCATTTCCGGAGTTACTAGGATTTGAAAAAATAGAATTCGCCAATTCGTCATCTGGTATCACCACGGGTCAAAATCGCAAAAATATCAAATTTGAACACAAAACTGTATTTTTTCAAAGGCATATGAAAGATATATTTTTGGAAAACAACATGCACCTTATTATCTGAATCTTAATGCATTTTTGCATTCTGGTTTTGAAGAGGGGTCAGAGGTTGCATATCTTCGGCCTTGAAATTGTTGTCAAATGAAGTGCACAAGATTCAGAAATCGACAGCCTCTATTTCCTTTCGGTGAGAATTTACTAATCCTTTTGGCATTCTGGTTATATAGCATTTTATGGTTATTGCATCATATGGTTATTGCATCTTATTGTCATTGCATCTTATGCTTATTGCATCTTATGGTAATTTCTGAAAGAGGAGCGGAGTGCAGAAACTTTCTAAACAACAGAAGTAAATATCAATTATGCATAGAGAACCCTCTAAAATTATTTTAAACCGTTTTGAATGTCAAGACCAACTGTGATATCACATATGAACTAACTACATGTTAACAAAACTTGGTTTTATGATTACAACAGTGACGATCATGATATAGATATGACAAACTTACCATAAATGGTTCAATTTGAAAACCAGCATCCTATCTGTTGCTTATTGCTATTCATATCAGATATCACAAATTATGTAGAAATCACGTTTTTTATTAACTATCAAAATGAAAAAAAAAGCTTAATGCTACATTTTATCTGTTTTTCCTGAAAACAGATTCGGGACGGTATACACTGGTTACAACGCTCGCTGGATGCGAGTATGGTGTCATTAATGGCTGTTACACCAGATCAGAAGCGGCCGACTTAGATCCAAACATTGAAGATACATTAGATGACACAGAGCGTCTTCTCGGGTCCAAGATAACGGGTTTCCAAGCCTGTTTTTGTAATGGCACTGACCTGTGTAACACTGGACTGGTCAGCAGTTCGGTGATTGTAGAAACCTCCTGCACGATCGTCAGTCTGTTGACATTTATTGCACTACTATTGTCTGTGTTTGGCTAAGTTGCCATCTGAAGTTACTGGCTGAGTTGCCATCTGAAGTTACTAAAGAAGTTTTAGTTATTTAGAATGTACACAGAGTTATTTTTGCATAAATCGGTTACAAAATGCGGCCACACGAGTAATAACCTATAAAAACTGTTCAGACCATACTGAGAGCGTGTGCATTGCTGACGTCAGTTTGGAAGCAAAACACTCCATCGACGTAGAATTCACACGTTTGGACATGTTTTGGCATGATGTAATAACTAGACATAGACATTTCGCAACTACCGTACTGGATATTGCGACTCAAAAGACAGGTCACTGATATCACTTTTTCTTTTTTGTCAAGTCCAAATTTTATTTCCTTGCATCCTAGGTTTCTTGATTATGATAAACCGACCATTGTTGTAAATTTATATTTACAATGATTACCAAACTGTTCCGCGTGGTTGTGAAGCACACATTATTGAAATCTCAGATTAAGCGTTTTTAGCGATTTATTTCGGTAAATCTACTGTTTTTGGCCAGTTATCGCTGGTAACCCTGATTGATCAATGCACCCAAGGAGGTGTTTTGGAAACTAAGATTATGAGAAGTAAAGTGCTGAAGCAATAATTATGAATTATATGATTATATATCATATCTGCGCTGAACTGCTTGTGTCTGTTGGTGTAAGTTGCTATGATACAGTCGAGCCTAGATGGGGAGCACTATAATTTCCTTTCTGTGAACGGCATTAATGACCATTATTGGATTGATTGAGTCTCACTTTCACAAAAGGTCTATTTCAGTGCACCTTTCATAGATGAAATATGAAAAATGTACACATTCAACAAGCCTGCATTTCAATAGCCTGCGTAGCGCCTCTGTGGCTGCAGCCCCTTTAGGCTACCGATTTGTTCGTAGCGATGAGCTGGACGAAAAAAATTCGCCCGCCCCGCTGGCTAGCATTTCAAGTTTTGTCTACTTCGTTGTAATATGTACACCACCATAGCCTCTAAGGAGTATTGTAGCGCCGCGCGCTCGTCCGCTCTTAGATAAATTAGTCAGCACAGTTGACCACAAAGATGAAGAGAGGTTTTATCCTGTTTAATAATCACTTTATTGATCAAATTAATTACATCTGATTCGGATTGATTAGTGAGTCGAAGAACAGCACTGATTTGCAACAATTTCTTACTTTGCTTCTCTAACCTCTATATGGTTCTCTTATAGGCCTAAGTATACGTACGTGCGTATTGCATATACAACGGACCACCCTACTACTGCTTAAAAGTATACAGTTTACAATATATGAGCAAGTAAAACAAAATAAATACTGTAATTATTCCACCTGTCTCAAATTATATGTGCACGGAAAGATTTCTCACGAGTAATCCCCTGAGAGGAAGTAGGATAGGACCCCACACGAGCAAGTTCCTCGCCAACAGCCGAACAGCTTCTCATCAGCCGACCGCCTGTGAGCTGGTTCCCCTAGAAAGGTGTCCTCGTTAGTTGGTGACTCGGGAACGGATTCAGATGAGCAGGGACTTCCTTTGAGCAGGCAGCACGCCAGCAGGTATTTCCGCCGAGTAATCGCCCTGTGGGTAGTTTCTCGTGAGCAGGTTCTTCCCTCGAAGTCGACTCATGAGCAGCCTCTCCGCGAGCAACAGTCTTCTGAGTAATTGACTCGTGAGCAACCTCCCGCGAGCAGCAGTCTTCCGAGTAATTGACTCGTGAGCAATCTCCCGAGAGCAGCAGTCTTCCGAGCAGTTGACTCGTAAGTAACCTTTCCTGAGCAGTCTTCCTCACGGGCCTATACCTGTATGTGAACCCACTCGTGAGCAAACTCTCTCGTGAGAAAATAAATTCTAAGAGTAACCTACGTAACTGGATATGAACCAAAAGCTATTGTACCAAATTGAGTAACTTAATCCAAATAACACACACAAGATAGCGAGGATGAAGGTCAATACTCGTGTACAAGGAGCCTTAAGAAACGACGCCTGTCTAACAACTCCTAAACATTCCCTAGGCTTGAAAGTCAGTCCTTGTAATGTCTACACACTGCACTTAATACATGTTAATTAGTATAAGAACCAAGAACCAAGGGGGTCGCGTGTATCAACCTAAACTCCCGTAAAATAATTCCGTACCCTGATTCTAACGCACTCTAAAACTTTCTGTTAGAGATAATTCAGAATTCTAAGTAACAGTAGACTCATTAACTAATGCTTGTCTTCAAGGATTGTTGCCTCCAAATACAGGACCTAACCTATTCGCCTATTCCAACTGTAACGTAAGGACTATTCACAGACTAAGCATCCTAACGAGGCCTAGGAGCCTAACGGCCTAACCGTTACGTTAGCCTTACCAAGCAAAATGTGTCGTTTACTTTCTCTCCCTGTGAAGGTAATCACACGAACAAGAGATTGTCTTAAAATACTACAGATTATCCAAGTAACATCTAGATTACCTGCCATCAAAATTAACAGTAGCGCGCTGCGTGATCGGGTCAGCTAGAGGTCAAGTACTACAGTACAGCCTGTCACCCGGTGATTCCTGACAAAGCAAAGATAATACATAAACATTAAAGGTGATATAAATAAATAGAGGGCGCATACATAATTATCGTTACAGTATTATGATTGTGAAACGCTTCTTTCAATAACTTAGCTGACATTTCTTTACGTTGTTAGCAAATAGGTATTTCCAAGAATTATACATTCCTGATATGTGATAGCTCCAGTAAATGTGAAACCTTCAATTTCGGCAGACAGTAGATTACCAAAGGTAATTCTTTGTTTGATCAAGGAGTTACAAGAGAGTCTCTACCAACCTTTACCAAAGTCCTCCCAACCCTCTGGCAAAGGGCCATTAGGCAAAACCAAAACGTTCACTGCTTCCAGAAAAAGCTATTTCGTCCACTGAACGACAATACGTGACCAACCTTTTTTTAACTAAGGTTTCCACTAAAAACTTGTACAAACAGCAATTGGATTATTTTGTCAATACCCAAACACCAATGTTAAGTATACTACGTAAAAAATGATTTATTTTTATATTCAGTAGAAAGTGACCATCCTTAAAAGTTGGTCATTTCGGCAAATTGGACTTCAGAGTTAAGATTCTTTAAGCTCTGAGAAAAAAATGATGCCTGGAAATGTTCATAGTTGCCCCTCTAGAATAATTTTAGTCCGCCTCTAAACTCAGTCACCAGAATTTAAATGTGTAAGTTGTTAAGACAAACAGTAACCTTAAGTATAATTTAAGCGCAGGTCACTCTACAGGGAAATCGGATCCGATTTCTCTCCGATTTTTGTGAGTTTCTCTTACAATTTCCCCTATCTTTGGTCGGAAAACACAAATTTCCCAACCTGTGGAAACAGATGATTTCTAAAGCAGGACTACGAACATAAAAATTATCATGCGGATTATTCGGTTACGTTACATCCGCAGACAGATTCTAGTGGATACGCGAAGACCGATAAAATCTGTTTGTCAAAGTGACGTCATGACATAATTTGTTGGTATTTCATTTTCATGGTCCTCTAACACGAACCATGTATTTCCACAAATTGTTTTTTTTTTTCTTTCCGACCAAAGATGAAGGAGATTTAATTAAAACTCAAAAAATATTGGATCGGAACGCTATCCGATAACGCTTTAGTGTGATCTATGCCTAAAGCAATTGTAATTTAACATTGGTATCTAACTCGCATATTGAATTATGCACATTAACTCAGATGTAGACTTTACCAGATTTTGAGTACATTTTACTCTACTTGCACTCAATAACATACTCATAGCTTTAAGCTCATATTCAGAATACTTTTCGAAACTTCTCTTTCAGCTCTCATCTTCATAGCTTATTTCATTGCTGAGATATTACATGCTGAAATTTATTCACTTCAATCGATCACTGGCCAAGTAATTTTCAGGCGCGGACCAAGGATTTTGAAAAAGGGGGGGGGGGGGCACACACCGTCGGTCGAAGTCCGACGACGAGCACTTAAGGCCCATCTAAGAAAATTTTCATTCTACATGCGCTTAGATGTGATTTTTTAGCATCTGTGAAGCAAAGCATACTTTCCTTGTATATCTCAAACTCGTTGGTCAAAAAATCGTTTAATATTGAATAAAGGGGGTGTGCGCTGAGTACCCCCTTCCCCGCGTAGACCCTCTCCTGATTTTATACACTCTTCTTCAAATGACATTCGATGTTTTCACTTCCTTTTTAAACTAAATCGTTTGCGTGGCCATGAAAGAGACTTGTTCTCTTACGCACAATGTTTTCTGGAGAAGACTCTTATTCTAAGAAATAGAAAGACTGTCATTTGAGTAGTACAGTGAAGACGTGAAATTGCTTTGTGATATCTGTTATTTTATACCGAGTGAATAAACCTCTGTGTTTTATATCTCTGCGCATGATCATCCTATAAAGATTGGAGTTTTACCATTTGAATTCATCTATTTAGCTTTAGCATATTTTTGAAATTTCAGAATTTAGGTAAACTTAAACGTCTAAAGTGTTCCTCAAGTCTAGGATTTTAAAAATGTATATTTTAGATGTTGCAAAATGAATCTTATATATCTAACTACCGTCGTAAATGTTCAAAGTTATTTCCTTAAAACGAATTGGTCTATTGAGCAATACTTTCTGTTGTACAACTCACATCATCTGGTTTAGTTCCCTTTAAAATTGAAATGGCTGTCATAACCTTGAACACTTCCTGATGGCCTGCAGAGTATGCTGCACAGAGAGGGCCTAATTAATTACATCACCCTATAAGAGAAGGAGTAAAATTTTTAAAAAAAAACACACACACACACACACAAAGATATCCACGCATTGAAATTTTAGTGGTAGAATAGTGACTTTAAAAATTATTGTACCATCATGCAGTGGTGGCGCCAGCGGGAAGCCGGGGGGCCATGGCCCCCCGTCGGAGACCACTGGCCATCTCTTACGTACAATGTTTTATGGAGAAGACTCTCTATAAGTAAAAACGTGATCCAACCAGACAGTTTGGCTGGAGCTGAAGTAAATCTCCGACAACCATGAAATAGAAAGACTGTCATTTGAGTAGTACAGTGAAGACGTGATTTTTTTTTTTTTTTTTTTTGTGATATCTGTTATTTTATACCGAGTGAATAAACCTCTGTGTTTTATATCTCTGCGCATGATCATCCTATAAAGATTGGAGTTTTACCATTTGAATTCATCTATTTAGCTTTAGCATATTTTTGAAATTTCAGAATTTAGGTAAACTTAAACGTCTAAAGTGTACCTCAAGTCTAGGATTTTAAAAATGTATATTTTAGATGTTGCAAAATGAATCTTATATATCTAACTACCGTCGTAAATGTTCAAAGTTATTTCCTTAAAACGAATTGGTCTATTGAGCAATACTTTCTGTTGTACAACTCACATCATCTGGTTTAGTTCCCTTTAAAATGGAAATGGCTGTCATAACCTTGAACACTTCCTGATGGCCTGCAGAGTATGCTGCACAGAGAGGGCCTAATTAATTACATCACCCTATAAGAGAAGGAGTAAAATTTAAAAAAAAAAAAAAACACACACACACACACACAAAGATATCCACGCATTGAAATTTTAGTGGTAGAATAGTGACTTTAAAAATTATTGTACCATTATGCAGTGGTGGCGCCAGCGGGGAGCCGGGGGGCCATGGCCCCCCGTCGGAGACCACTGGCCACCTCTTACGCACAATGTTTTCTGGAGAAGACTCTCTATAAGTAAGAACGTGATCCAACCAGACAGTTTGGCTGGAGCTGAAGTAAATCTCCGACAACCATGAAATAGAAAGACTGTCATTTGAGTAGTACAGTGAAGACGTGATTTTTTTTTTTTTTGTGATATCTGTTATTTTATACCGAGTGAATAAACCTCTGTGTTTTATATCTCTGCGCATGATCATCCTATAAAGATTGGAGTTTTACCATTTGAATTCATCTATTTAGCTTTAGCATATTTTTGAAATTTCAGAATTTAGGTAAACTTAAACGTCTAAAGTGTACCTCAAGTCTAGGATTTTAAAAATGTATATTTTAGATGTTGCAAAATGAATCTTAAATGTTCAAAGTTATTTCCTTAAAACAAATTGGTCTATTGAGCAATACTTTATGTTGTTCAACTCTCAACATTTGGTTTAGTTCCCTTTAAAATGGAAATGGCTGTCATAACCTTGAACACTTCCTGATGGCCTGCAGAGTATGCTGCACAGAGCGGGCCTAATTAATTACATCACCCTATAAGAGTAGGAGTAAAATTTAAAAAAAAAACACACACACACACAAAGATATCCACGCATTGAAATTTTAGTGGTAGAATAGTGACTTTACAAATTATTGTACCATCATGCAGGGGTGGCGCCGGCGGGGAGCCGGGGGGCCATGGCCCCCCGTCGGAGACCACTGCCCCCCCCCCTGTCGGGGAAGGTTGCCGGTTTCGTCGGGGAGGCCTAAACAGTAAAAAAAAATAATAAAAAATAAAAAAAAACCTACATGGACTGAAGTTACTGGATGGGCGATCTTGAACATATCTTTTTGTTTAATAATGTTATTTCAATACATATCACAACCGATTTTCAATCACTTTATAGCTCTGTTGTACCTTAATCCATGTACATGATCCTATCTCCTCCTGTCGGGGAGGACTGCAATTTTTTTCACGGAGGTCTTAAATTGAAAAACGTGAAGGGCTGAAGTTACTGGATGGACTATCATGAACTTTTTTTTCTTCTTTATGAACTTTTTTCTTTTGTAGCGCAATTTTAAAGCGTGTCTGAATCGGTTTTAATCACTTCTTACTAGCTCTGCTAAGAAGAAGTGATTAACACCGCCTCATCCCATCTTCAATCCTTGTGCGCAAGGTCATGCCCCCGTCGGAGAAGGATACCTTCCCCTATTGATGAGAAAATCCAGTTTCGTCGAGGAACCTTCATCTACAGGCCAACGATAAAGGATGTGGGCCTGGTAAACTTAGTTACAAGGACGATCTTCTTTATTTTGCTTAGAAGACCAGATTCTTCAAGGAAACTCACAATTATTCTGAATTTTCCTTCCAAAATCGGATGACAGGGTTGTTCATGTGCATGCAGTGCCCAATGGTCTGCCATCTGGCCTGCCTCGACAGCCAAATTCTAGCAACGGTAACGAAAATCAGCCATGTTTTCAGCTACAAAAATGATAAATAGTAGTTTGAGAATGTCTCTCCACAAGTATGACTGAAAATCCATTTGAAGCCACCTTGTAACGTGGCATGTTTTCAATACGTTGGAAGTAAAATCAGTCTGAAGTTGGGGCAGTCACGTAGAAAGTTTCATCTATTCGGTGGACCTTACAATGGAGTACAACGAATTAGATTATTAATATATGAATCAAAAACATTAGTATGTTTTCAATTCCGTTGCATGGTTCCCCGAAAAGAGGCAAGACCATTACATCTAATTGCAGCAGTAACTTTTATCTGGTAATTTTCCGATCACTCCGCAAGTTGTTTTTTTTTCTACTGAAGTGAAACTTTCATTTCAAAGGAAAGCTCAAAATAACGGCTGCTTCATTTCTAGTTACAAGTCTGAGAAATGCCATTTCCGGCTGTCTTGGGGGTCAGATACTTTAACAATTTTCTGTACGCTCCGCGCCAACGGTTGTGTCACTCGGCTTAGAAAATGTTTGGTCAAACAGATTACTGAACAGAACAATGCATACCTGCACAAGTATTCTTCGTTTTGGGGCAGTATTATGAAGTGTAAATTTTGTTGCGAAAGAAAGCTCAAAATAATGACGCTTTGTTTCTAGTTACGAGCCCGGGAAATGTGATTTCCTGCTGTCTCGGGGTTCTCAATTTTCAAACATTTCTCTGCGCTCCACTTTGATAGACTTTCGAGCAGGATTACATTTTTCGGACAAAAAAGACAATTCTGCCCCCTCCCATCCTGAAACGCTCCTGTACGCCTATGTCAATATATGAAACATATAATATCAAACGTATGGAAAGCCAAACTTTTTCGGCCGGAAAATTTTCCAACATGGTCCGAAGGTCTTAATCTGAATGATGATATTCGGTAAACCCCCAAAACTACATATCACCCCTAATTGATTTTTCTCATAAGAATGGTAAGATTCTTCTATAAAACTCTAAAATCTGTCATAAAATTGCAATTTTCTCCAGTATGGCTTCAGATTGTTAAAAGGGGCAAAATTTTCCAGTTTCTATGGATAGTCGGTCCAACAAATAACCCAAGCCAACTTTGTTAATCACCCCAACATTCTACCTTATTTTGCTCTGAAAGGCATGTTACTTAATAAAAAACCCAATTTTTTCATCATAATCTTACCGAAAAACCAAATTTTCTTTCATTAAAAACCAAAATTTCTCCAATAAAATAAGTTCTTAATTTTCAAACCTTCGTTAAAAAAGGGAAAAACTTTCCGAGCGAACTAGAAGTTTCGTCTTGAAGCCTTAGTACGTAGGCCTAGTATGTTTGAATATGTAACCCCAAACGAATTTCAGCTTTCACCTATGTACAGCTTTTGATTTTGCCCATATGAAGGACAGATTCCTCACTAAACACCCCATTTTTTTAATGGCCTTTACAAAAGCAAAATCTCCTTCAAAGATTTTAAACGTTTTCTCCAAATAAACTCTAGATTTTTAAGTATTTGTTAAAAAGAAAACCATAGATTTCCGCGCGCTACGCGCGCCTCAAATTCTGACAAGTCACGTCCCACCGGGACGAACTCATCTCTTTTGTCAGGGCTTTGAAAAGCTGCCCCCCTGTCGGAGAGCTTGGCCCCCCTGTCGGGCAAATCCTGGCGCCACCCCTGGTACCACGTACTGCCATGTACCATTTTAACTTGAATGAATAAACCTTTTTTAATCTTAGCTCAGGAAAGTCCTATGAACATGGGAGTTGGACTGTTAGAATTAATTTTTCATGCTCTTAAATAGACATTTTTGTAGCTTTTGACTTGAGGTACACTTTAAACTCATGGACGTATTCATTGCATTTAAAACTAGCTATTTTTTGTATTATAATACCATTGGAAAAATCCAGTGGTAGGCTGTTCCCTGGAAAGAGGGAGCTGGCACTTACCTGTCAGGAACACTTTTATCTCAATACGAACTGCTTATGTGTTTCACAGCGACCCTTGCTTATGTTAAAGTTTAGGCACCATGAAATTTTATGTTTTTTGAATAGAAAAGATGCAGTTATGCCAATAAAAACGTATAGCCGGGATTTAATTCTTTTGTCAATTTTTATTCAAGTAAGCAAGTACGTCATAAGGGTCGGGGTTTGGGGGAAGGGCATTACCTCATTTAAAAAAAAGGAAAAAAATCTGTGAAAAACCAGTCGATAGGCTGTTTTCCAAAAACTCAGGGGTACATGTACACTGCGATGAGACATTCACCCGGATGAGAGCGAAAAGTCACCCCGAAAGACCGATATTTCACATATAAAGAATCGAATATCGGTCTCGAAGTTTCACTTCACTTCACTCCAATTACCAGTGGCGTAGCTACGGGGGAGGGGGGGGGGCAGGGGGACAAGTTTCCCCCCTGGAAAATAATTTAGGGAAATTTCATGAAATTGGGGAAAGTTGATGAATTTTCTTATTCTAACAAAGATGTCTCAAAATTTTTGTTCGAATAAGAAATTGTGAGACATTTTTCGTACATAATTCGTATTTTCATGCAACAAATTAACCCAGATTTCGTCAGTGTCGCATGAACCGGCCCTACTTGCGTTCCACAGTAACGTCCTCGCCGCGTAGCAGATTGAATGTTCTTTTGCATACGCGCGGGTGTTATCATCAGTGAATTTCATTGCACAGGAAGCTGTTATTCAGGAATTTAACAACAGCTGATTCAATACAACTAACACTGAAAGGCTGTAAACCCCAACTTATCCCCTTTTACACAGTCTCTGCGTTGTACACTTTGGGAATTCAGTAAAAGGATGTGAAAACTGACAAGTCCCTAACGTAGACCCCCCCCCCCAGGTTATTATATTACCGTACAAGCTAGAAGTAGCTATACCGATTTTACACTGAGTACACAAGGATGGATGGAGCTGAAACAATCCATGGCCAATAGTCTAGAAATTAGAATGAACGAGATGCATTGGCATACTTTTCGTTTTGTTACTTAGACTAATCCTTGGAGGCTTACAAGCTAGTTAGGGAAAATAGCTTTCTGCTCACTTGGGGTGTAACAATAAACGGGTCCATGAGTACCTTGTAGCCTTCTACACTTAACAGACAACTGTTCTGACAAGATATCCTGTGTGATTGAGCCACTATTAGGCCTCCTTTTAGTGGTGTACGAAGGGGGGGGGGCATTTGGCCATGCCTCCCTCACAGAAACCATTTTTCTTTGTTCTTAAAAATACGTAGACAAACTTTGGTAACACAGGTTTTACTTCAAAAGATAGCATAGTTATTGCACCAGATTGCATATAAGGACACCCAATTTTTCAAAAATTTTCAAAGGGGAAGGATTCTTTCTGCAAGGTCCCTCAGTGATGCCAATTTTTACAAACAGGCAAATTCTGTCAAATTCCAATTTTTACTTAAAAAGCTAGACTCTGTATCCCACTGGTGGCATCGATAAAAATAAAGACTACATGTTTAGATTCTCTTAACAAGCATGAATACGCTATTTTTGACCATCTGAGGGGTTTGATTTTTCGAAATTTTCTTTACGCTCCGCGTCAACGAATGGTGGCCCTCCGCTTAAATGATCTTTTTGACAAAATAACGTTTTGTGGCCAAGAAAAACCACAAAGTCTATACCGATCACTGCCCTCTTATTTGACTCCTAAAAGTGTGCAAAATTTAATGTCAAGTTTTACTTCGTAAAGTAGCATAAATGGCATGAGAATGCATGTAAAAACACAAAAGGTTCAGTTTTATCCTCATGAACCACTACGATTCAACTTTTAACACTGTTCTTGTCAAAGTCGAAAATCTTGCACCATTTTGCAACTGGCTCCTTGAAAACGTCAAAAAATTTCAGGACACCCCTCCCCTTAGACCCATACTACATGCCCCCCCCCCTTCAGAGAAATCCTTCGTACGCCACTGCATTAGTACATGATGAAATCCAGCCCGATGCTCTCCATATAGCACCTGCACGGTTGCTTAAGTGAAGTGTAAATAATGCTCTCAGCTCCGACTGACCACTCTGCTCATTGACTGACTACACTGATATAACAGCACAAAGCTTCCTTATTTAGTCACACTATGTTTCTGTGGAGAAGATTCTTCTGGCACCCTATCTGCAATTTCATGGTCAACTGGGACAGGGAGTCTTTATCTTAATGCGCAATTAGTGAAGTGGAAATACCCTCAAAAAGGCCTCAAAATCCGGGTTTTTGGAGCATCGGAGGAGTTAGCCTAATGATGCAAATAAACCAGATATTGTTGAACAAAAAAATAAACTAAGAGTTGTTATTTCCAATTGTTCTTTGTTATACTTTAAGATTAAAATGCAGGTTATATTACATAGTGACATGGTAATGATGTTGTCATACCCTGTACTTGTAAATTTGCATATTTCATGTAAAAAACAAACACATTGACCGGGAAAAGTGTTGGGGAAATTTCATACCTTTGCCCCCTCTGGAAAAAATCCTAGCTCCGCCTCTGCCAAGTAAAATTCACTCTTATATGTCTCAGCGTAAGTCTAACATATTATGGCTTCCACGTGCGTTGCGTTTTGACGATAGGGACCACAAATAAAAGGCTCCCGATCAGGCTCCTGGATCAAGGTGGCGTAATTTTTAACATATCCTACTGCACCTCTTGTCCTTAGCTACTCTGTTATTTTAGCTTTTATTATCAGAGGTACATCAGTCACTACCAAATTCATCAGTCGTTGGACATTTCAATATGTATGATTGCCGGCATTCAAACTGACAAAACAAATATGATAGTGGATTTTTCCATATTCATTTCCAATTACATGTTTTACCTTCTTTCATAATGTTGTAACAGTTCGACTTCAGAAAAATGATTTCAAAGTTGATTCCATGTAATGGAGAGTGTCTCTGATATTCACCTACTTTTTGTCGCAGCGAATTTGCTGTCAGAGCGTTTGTTAGAACTCACACAAATAAAGTTAATACAGTATCCTACATAGTCAGTATGCATTTAAATCTGTCTTCACAGAGTTAACCACTCAGTAGCGAAAAACCACCAGTTTCATCAAGCAGGCATGGGATACTTCTTCTTTTTACACTATTTGATCTTTATCGTTTTTTGCTTGTCCCCTTCATATTATTCACTCATCTTTTTCGCGGCAAAAACAAGAAAAATTTCTGTCATAACTGTTTTTGTAAATCTCAGCTAATGATCTTGTACAAACAGCCCTAGAAGTTCTATCCAATTAGAAGTCTGCATTATAATGACATCAATACCACTGTAGGGACCCTTAAACGAGCCTCTGGACCTCATCCAAGCGCCTGCGTCTCCTTTTTAGAAGTCTTAGCCTCTTTCCTGATTGAGAGATGGCAGAATGTAAGGGTTAATTTTAGTGTAGTATTAGAGACCACATCATCTAGGTAGACCGTGGACAGATTCTCGATACGATGACGCATATTGAAAGGAGACTTCAGTACAACAATACGTTGCATGTTCACCATTCATTATCTTATGCACAAACTCTAAAAACAGTTGGGTAAAAAGCGTTGGGAAAAATCCAAAATGCTCAACACGGGCAAATTATTTTTAAACAAATAGGTACACAATCTACCCATATTTGTTGGGTTATGTAAGGATGGGTAAAATTCAAATGTTGGTAAAAATTTGGGTAAATGTAATTGACTAAACAGATGATTAGTAAAAGATCAGTCCAATTTTGCAGATTATTATTTAAATAAATTTTTTAACCGCCTCTCTTCCGAGGATATTTCTCCTACAACATTTCACTCCAACGAATCCTACCAATGACATTTAGCCCTGAGAGAAATCCTCACCATAAGTATTACATTGTTGATGTTGGGCATTTTCAAGTATTCAGGGAGCAAACCACCATTAGCGGAACGACTATTTTAGACCATTGTTGAGTGTAACCACTTTCGTTAGAATAATCAGTTGGTGCTTACTTTTCATTGAGAAAATGTTAATGTGTGAGTGATGTCAAACTCAGACGGATTGAAGGTGATTTTTTAGGTGGATCAAAGGTGCGTCTTTGTCTACAGAAACCGGAGGGTCTTCTTCACCTGATTATATACCTGTACACCCTTTCCGTTCCATGAAATCTGGCATCTCAAACCTGTTCTACAACTTTCGTCAGATTTTGTAAAACTTTGTGTTGTGCAAGACTAAGAAATGAGGTTGAGTATAAATTGTTTTTCCAAAGCTGTCAGATTGTGCACCGCATCTTTTTGAATTCTCAGCAAAATTGTTAATTTTTTAGTTTTAAGTTTTTATTTTTTTTTTTTATAAATAAGAGCAGTTAAATAACAGAAAAATGAAAACTCCATACATAGGCTACGGAGCGGGGAAGGGCAGCAGAATCTGAAATTCTGGCACTGGCCTGGAATCGGGGAAGAATGGAGACAATGGCTCGAAGACCTTTACTTTATTAGGCGATTTTCTGATCATTTTTCACCATTTTCATTGTTTTTTTAATTAATTAACCATTTAATTGAAAAACGGAAGCTTAAAATAACCACTGCTTAGATTCTACTGAGTACAAGCATAGGGAATACCATTTCCGGGAGTCTGAAGGGTTGCGATTTTTCACCTCCCCTCCCCCCAAAAAAATTAAAAAAAAAATTGAAATGCGTCCGTATGCTTGTGGCCCCATAAACTCTTAAAATAGTTGGGCAAAGTTTTTACCAGCTCTTTGAAGCTATGTAGCTAAATATCCAACCAACTGTGACTTGAAGCTTAAACGTACCACTCATCAGCTTCCAAAAAGACACTCAAACTAACTGTTGTACAAACCGTACCCATTAGTTGGTATTTAAAAACAAAAAGGCACAGCGTAGTTGGGCGTAAGGCAGCTTTTTTCAACGAATTACTGTAAAATCACCGGTGACCAAGACGTATGAACTGCAGTTTATATCTTTTGGAAAATACGACTGCAAGTATTGAGGAACAAACATTAATTTAGTACAAAGTCCTTTTAATACAAAAATACCACATATCCTATGAAGGACCCGGAAAAAGTTTTGTGTTTAAATTGCTAATTCACCGACTGCCTCGGAACCAATTGGAATTGCGAAAATACCTCTGGTTTGCACTATCGGTGTTATGGGCAAAACATTGCACTTGATTGCAGGGAAACATTGTACATTGTAAATTAATATAGCAAAGGATGTGAAATTCCTGGACAAATTTGCAAATGCAAATTTTATACCAGCTTAAGTTTCACGTGATCGATAAGAGACCGCGGAGACGGGGGAACGGGGTGGATGGGAGCTTTAGCCCCCACTTTTCATGCCGTAGGCCTCCTTACATTTCTATGATTAGTTCAACATATTGGGCCGCTTTGTTGATTAGCTCTCACTTCAAAATTCGTTCCGCTGCCCCCGACGATTAAGTTCTCCCCTTATGAAAATAATCGGCGATCATTACAAACTTTTTAGTCATGCTTAACCCTTTTTATTCATCCACATCATGAATTAAACATTGCTCTACAGAAGTAATTAGTCAATTATGCTTGATATCCTACCACCACACCTAAAAATCTACACACGTGACCAAAACGTGGAAACAAATACACTTGAAGCATTGAAAACAATGATTCTCGGAAAACAATCTTTTAACCTCTTTCTACAGTTGGGAAGCAGATCTCACATTTGTGACTGTTATTACGCAATTTTTACATCCTCAGTACCCGCGGTGAAATGCATTCTGGAAGACCGTACTCGAGCTAGCCTACGCAGAGCGAAAATGGACACCGTTAATAACGTCAATAATTCTTATTCAAAGTCTAACGTTATTGGGTATATTTTGACAATGGAAGAATAATAGAAAGTTAAATATTCATAAGAAACTCGTTTTAGTAGATAGCAATTGTCATAGGGGTGAACTTTGGCTGGAGTCTTCGTCATAAGCTTTCCGAAAAAAACGAAGGAGCGAGATCTCACTTGTGAGGTTTAAAACTGCACATTTTCCGTCTTCAAGGTGAGAATATGTTGAAAAATCATTTGAAAGAGAGAGAACAAATAATTTTTCCAAAACATAATGGTACTTTTATTGTTACCCTTATATCTTCACTAAAAATGCTATAAAGAACCCATGTTTCTTTGTTCTGCTTCATCTATTCATTATATGTACATACTTTCGTATCACTTACGTATGTGCACGCCGAATGTATGGCATTGTGTTGGATCTTGTATCGTAATGCTGCAATATGCTAGATACCAATCATGCATTGCGTCTCAATTAAGTTGGCTTACTAACTAGCATGTGTACTGCAAATAGATTCCTCGCATAAACAAAGCGGGATTGACCGTCTCCAGGTAACTTGGAATAATTTATTAGAGAAACTATGTAGAAAGGTATATTTCGTGAACAAATTTGAACATTTGGTAATTGTTGGACAGCTTCGGGATGATTTCGGGACAAGTGCGTGGTTTTCACTAGATTTTCACATTTTACGAAGAGTTCTGATAATTCGCTCCAATTTACACTTTTATCATTTAATATCTTAACGTATTTCAGGTTTTTACCAGATCCCCGTTGTGAGCGCCAAGTGTTTGTGCCATTATCACAAAAAATACTTAGAGCAAGTCTTACCCTCGTTAACTCACAAACCTCCTAAAGTGAACGATCAATTTCAATATCTGCAGTGCCCCGACTTGAAACGCACTTAGTTTCCTTATCTCTTAATATAGCTTCTGCCTTGTATTATGAAACCGACCAAATAAAATCAATCATAAAAATTCATCAAACTTAATTAGTAAGATGGGAGTTTTATGACCCAGTTTCCAACCAAATGGTTCAAGTCCAGCCGGCCACGGCCTTTAGTTTCCAGTTGTGGCCCACTAGCTTGTTTCCTGAGCTCCATTGTTTAGGCTGAGCACCAAACGCAATTCTACCATTAACGGCTCGTGAGAAAATCTGTCCGTTTGAAGAATGGCGGAGCAAACTGGCCGACCAGGGAACCAACTGGCCGATTTTTTGACGTCGCTTAACCACAAGAGATTGTTTACTTAGTCGATGCAAATATTTACCCTGCACGAAAGCCAAGAATTAACCATTGTTCTGTTGCAATTTTCGAGATTAATTTATGTATTATTCCACTAAACCTGGACCAATTTTCCTCGTTTAAAATTCGTTTTAATTTCAACTTATCCATGAAATTCAGTTTTAGCAAATAATTTTATATAACTGCGAATATTACTTCATTTTGCTTCGAGCCACTTGATGTCCACTGCAAGTGAGTTAACAGCAAAAATGTGACATCTGGAGATATAATACCTAAAACAGGCGAGGGCAATTTTGTCGTTCCTTCAAGGGGACGAAATCTCTTATGCTGAAAAGTGGGAATGTTACATCTTTTACACTCAAATCATTTACCGCCAAGTGATGATGAGCTATCAAACATTTTGCTACGTTGTGTAGTTCTAGTGCCAAGTGGAAACCTTTTATCGCACCTGAACACGTTAGTCCAATTGACACTACGCGTTAAATCTTAAAACTTCCTCTCGTCGTTTTAAATCTTTTGACTTTAACCTTTCTGCTAGCGTTACAACTATTAGTTCAAGCTGGTTAGTTCAAGTGCCTGGAAATGGAATCGAATGGTACAAAGTCCACAACGGAAAAAGGACTTTTCCCTCATCACAAATACGGAGTAAATAAAGCATACGTAAATAGTGCAATGCTGCATGATCGAGTTCGCTTTAAGCATCAGTTCCTAGCAAATACACACACAAATTTTCTAAGGTCACAAATTCCGAAGTTGGAGTTCTGCCAAAAGCAACGGTTGCATTTATGAACTATGAAGCCTAAGAAAATACCACTATCTCATAATCGTTTAAAAGCAAGCTGAAAGCATTACTGGAGTTAGCCCACACTGAGCCACAGGTGAGACTATTATTAAAACATCTCTTAAGATCTATCTTGATACCTGATGATGTCGGCATATCACTAATTTAGGTGCCCGCAAGCTCTATCACATACGCTGGTCTGGTGAAACATGGCTCTTTCGACCCCGTCCCACTGAGGACGAAAAGCAATTAAACCTTACAAAGACATAGAACAAGTTTCCGAGGCCGATAAGAACACTAGCTTTTAATCATGTCAGTCCGGCGAATTTACCGTCCCCCACCTCCCAATTACCGAGCACCGTCCACTGAACGGGATTCTTTTTTCTTAGAGTGGAACACTAGGTGTAGGCCAGATACCTGTAGGCTTAAAAACTTAGTCTGATTCGCCTTTATTTTGGTCCCGTGAGCGTAGAATTTTGATCTGACCATTTCGATTCCCATTTCCATTAGTCTTCCATACCGTGTGATTTCCTTCCATTAGGGCCTAAGTCATATCCAACTACGTTTACAGTTCAGTGACCCTTTCAATCGTTTTCAACAATCTAAGCCTTGCCTACATAACCCAAGGATGATTGTTTAGAAATACTGATTTGCCGTGACGTCATGGCAAGCCTATCTGGTAGTGCTAACCTACCTCAGGCTTGACTATCAGTCAGCGCGCCTGTCCTCAATGGATTTTTGTTCTTGAATGTTTACAATTAAGTACCCGAAGGCATTTTCAGACCAGGGATGAGTCTATCATATATCTAAAGTGCTTTCCCCGACGTAATAGCTTCACTCCATCATTTTGGAACTGTAAGTCTCTTCGACATTATCATCGTGCTAGTCATATGTAACGTTACTTCCTTTACCCTGCATATATATGCACATTACACATAAACGTTACGCGCCAGACGACTTCACTATACAGGCAGACAGGGCTTCGTATCATTACACACCCTTACCATTGTAAACTTTAATACTTGGCACTGACTGACAACTCATTCTAGTTCACAGGGTAATTGTAGTATTTGTATAGCATTGTAGGCCTAGTTGTTCATAGCAAAGTCGAGGGTCTATAATTCTGAAAATTTTCAACACTTTGCAAGTAATCTAACCTAGGTTTACAATATATTATACGTGCACTTGGGGTTTTCTATTATAGCACACCTCAGCAAGTTTGCAGAAAGTCAATAAATTAGTGGTATCGTGGTCAGGCCTCCTTCAGTTCGGAGTCACTATCATAGGGTTGTATAACATATGAGAGTCGTCCGTAACTAACTCTTCCCAGCTTCAGGAATTTATACTGAAACTTTGGAAAAATCCTGTCAAATTTAATGGCCTAGCATTATATAGCATAGCCTAGCATTATCATTTAAATGGTGGTCTGTATTGCTGCATTATTAACCCGTTTAGGAATATTGCGGTGAATATCAACAACTGAGGTATTGTTGTCAGAGTATGCAGTACTGTACTAAAAATGTTGCTATTCACTGAGTTTGTCCTGTACACACAGTTTATTCATTGAGCTAGCTGCACACTACACGACTTTGGACGCCGCAACTCAACTCGACGGATCGTCGCTACAACTGTGATTGGAAATGTTAAGACCAGTTTTAAGTCGCACCGACTCCAGTCGGGATGAACCATCATGTTCGTTCTTCCCGACTGAAGTCGGCGCGAATGGTCTTGCAACTTCTAATCTCAGTGGTAAACTCATGCACATTACACAACCGTTGGAGATACAACGATAAGGTCGAGATGCGGCGTGCAAAGTCGTGTAAGTGTGCGGCTAGCTTAAGTCTTAATAGTCATTAGCTATTAGTTCATATGTCTGCACAACCTGCGATCACAACCGCAAAATGCCAAACACCTAATGCTCCGACTTTGCTCTTTTGGGAGCACATAGGGTCGGTGGCATAGCTAGGAGTTTTTGTTGGGCTGGACACTTTTGTAGGGGGCTGGAGTTTACTATCTAAGCGTAGCGTCACCATTAGTTGGGGCGGAGCGTACAAAGAAAATTTTGGATTCTAACACCTCCCAGATGGCTGGAAATGACATTTGCCAGGTTTAATTGTCCTTAATTCTGCAGAGAAAATAAGTGATTTTTTTTCTTAGATTCAAACGTACTTTTGAGAAACTGATTAGCTAAGTCCAAATCCGGAATTCTGCAGTGTGTTGCAAGCAGCTGTTGCAGTGCATGCCTTAGCAAGGTATTTCCATAGGCGTAGGGGAGCATTTCAGTTTGGGAGCAGACAAATTTTGCACGAAAATGTTATTCTTCCCGTTAGAAAGTCAAAGCGGAGCGCCACCACTGGTTGGCGCAGAGCGTCCAGAAAATTTGAAAATTCGTACCTCTCAGACAGTCGGGAATGAAATTTCCCAGGCTTATAAAGGGGATCCAAGCAGTCGATATTTTAAGTTTCAATTGCAGATAAACGTTCAATCCAAACTAAAATTCAGCTAGAAAGACTAAGCGGAGCGTCACCATTAGTTGGCGCGAAGCGAACAAAATTCTTGAAATATCCGCCCACAGACAGTCGAAAATGCCATTCCCGGGATTACAGAGGGGTCTAAACAGTAGCTATTTGATCAGAAAAATTACGAGATAAACTGTACCCCTACCAATCGATGAAATGGTCCCGCATATTGTCGGGGGAAAGCCATAAAACGGATTTGAAAAAATGCTGATGAATTTTACTCTATTGTAAATCTGGGCAAAATTTAATATATTGATACAATTGTGTGACTGCCCGAACTTCCGACTATATATGATTTTACTTTTGAAAAAATGTAACATTACCATCTGTGTTTAAATGAATTTTCAAGCAGACTTATGGAAAGACATTCTCACACTGAATCTTTAAAGTATCGAAGTACAAATACCCGGTTTTCATAACCATCGCCCGTATTTGGCTCTAGAGCAGGATTGATGGCAAACTTTTGGGCACCTGAACACCCTTCTGTCTGTCCGTTGAATTAATTTGGCAATTCGAAAAGTCACAGCATTTTTTTAACTCTGCCCGAATATTTGACCATTTCGGGCAATTTTTGCAAGACTACAGTAAGACTGTGGGGGTGATGAGAACCTTTTATTTACCCACATGCGTCGCAGGTCTTTGTTCTTTCCCATGAAAATTTAAATTTAAATACAGCGTTATCTGTTTTTTGGCAAAGATCTGAAGCTATTAAAATAATCGGCCATTTCGAGTGCGACACAAATGCAGAAAACCCTGAAACTGCGTGGATCTATCGCAAGTTAGTCAGTCGGGCGTACCTGTTTTTTCTGCTGTTTCGTGCAACACAAAAGGGGATTACTGGGGAACAACCCAGAAAGGAAGATTGTAGTTTTCTCATCACGAAATGACTTTTCCCCACGTTCAAAAAGTGCGCAGCAACGAAAAAAGAGGCAAAAACAATGCCAAAGTTTTATCTTAAATCTACTACGGATCGTTTGGTCACCAGCCAATCACGTATCAGGAGAGGAGGAGACTGACCAATGACAAGGCAGTAGCATCCTAGTTACACAGAAGAAGCAGACGACAAAATGGCAGCCCCCCTGCCAAACGCTGAACCCGGTGAAAATCCGGAGTTTTGTGCCATGCACATTGTTTCCAGTGCAACAACCAACTTTAAACCATTCACAAAAGCATCTTAGGAAACGTTTGTTAGTTATGAGGCACAATGGAAACACTTCAACTGCCCTGAAGCCGAAATTGTCGACAGTATGGCTACGAGTCTTGGTTTAGACTTCGACAACATCGGAGAATGCCTCCAGTTGTTTTTACAGGTACCCGTTGCACGAAACATCGGGTACCACCGAGATTGTTATCACCGGTTTTGAGACAAAGGTAAAATTGAGCAGAAGAAACGTTCATCACAGAATCAGACTAGCGAAGATACGTACATCTATTCTTCTATAAAATTTTTAATTTGTAAACTAATCGGCTAGCCGGATGAAAATAAACATGCTAGCCTAGCCATAGAGTGTGCAATCAATGCATGTGTGGCGACCATAGAAGTCCCACAATGGTGCAGCAATACTTGAAGTCAGTGCTCTACGCTGCCTCACAGGGTGGCCCACCTTGCCCCTATTCTCAGAATTTAAAATTTTTTATGTGGTTCCTGGGGTTGTCTAAATTATTAAAAGTGCACTGTGTGAATAATGGATTGGGTGACTGCTAACTTGAACTGAACCAACACACAGAGTTACATGCGGTCATTAAAGAATTGAAGTCAGGCATGTTTGCTGTGCATGGGCTTCAAAACATAGGAGTGCAGCATTTTACATGTGAACGTTTGTCCTTAAATTCAATCTCCTCCCTCTTTTCAATGAAGCTAGGGGTCTTATCTGTGTAGTATTAGCTCCCAATCAGTGCCTATACTAGTATGATGATGCTCCATTATACTACGTTCTGAATACTACACGGAGCAAGTGACAATGGAGGTTAGTTTGTAGGGACTGAGTGAGGACTAGAGTAGTATGTGCTACATAGTGTATTTTACTAAATTCCAGTCATGTGGTGGTGATGTAAGTTGATATACTGACTAACCAGGGAGTTGTCAGGTTTGAGTGACAATTCAGTGTTCTCCACAGGTTGAAATTTTGTCCGGTTGCTCCAAAGGTTGAAGGTAAACAGTGATCACTGTCTTGACAAGAAGTCTAAAGAGAGGGAGCATCTCTCTTTGGAAAATGTTGGTTAAAATCAGTGATGCTTTTTATTATACTTTTCTCTGATGACTAGGAACATTTGTGATTATCATTGCTCAATGTCCACAGTGAGATTGCTGTTTTCTCTGTTTCGAGATTTCAAATAGATAATTTTTGTCTGGGTGGCTGAACTTTTTGTCCGGGTGGCACATTTTTCGTCCGTGGGTTAAAAAAAACCTCTGCAGATTTTGTCCGGGTGGGTCACCCTAACAAAACAGCCAGTAGAGAACACTGTCATTATGCCTTTTTAATATCCCTTTCCTGTTGTAGCTGCTGAATTGTAACCGGGTGGAAATACACTGACGCCTATCTTGTGCATTTGGCAGGAGCCTAAACAGCAACTCTCTTGTCAGAGTGTGTGACTGCGGGCAGAAATCTTGATAAAGACTTAATGTATCCACATTTCTTGGTACCTGTAAGAACATTCTTTCCGTTACTTTCCACCATATAGGTGTACTAGGCCACTTTTATTTGGAGGGGGTAGAGCCCTTTTAGTCTTTTACCCAAAATTTTAATCACCCATGCCTGAAAAATACAACTGTTTTGTCTGAAAATAGTAATTTCCCAGCAGGAACAGGGATGCAGCCCCCAGCCCTCCGCCCTATACACCTATGTTTTCAACAGTGCTAGTATTCCATTCTACTTTGACCCACTAACCTGAAACTAAGACATCTCGTTTGAATATGAATTTTAGCAGTTTTGAGCTTCCGACCCTTCAAAACTGCAGGAATTACGGTACGTAAGTATTGTGCATTTGAGTTGGGGGAGGGGGAAAGATGTTAAAACAAAGGTTGGTCAAGTGTGGTTTCTATTTAAGTTCTTTTTGTTTTAGTAAGAGACTAACATTATCATTTTCCTAGCAACAAGCCATGGTTTGTGGAAAGGGGGGGGGGGGCTCGTGCTCATATATACTTATTGTACAGACAGGTAGACCCCATAATTTCCATTATTGCCTCATGATAAAAAGCACTGTTTTCTTTGATTGATAGTTGAAAGAAAGCGAGAAGTTTTTGTTAAGTTCCTTTCCGTGCCTATAACCTTTAAATCTAAACCTTCCTTCTAGAAGAAAAAAGTGTTTTAACAGAATGTACCCCAACCCTTTCATGTAAAAATCTTTGGTGAATTACAAAATGAAAAGTTCCCTGTGTAACTGTAAACCCATCAGAGCATAAAAATATTGCAATTTTCCTCTGCAAAGTTGTCATTCTGTAAAATTAGCACTGCCTTGCATGAAAACCCCTGATTCTATGTCAGTTTGCAAATTCGGGGAGGGGTTCTGGGCCCTTACCCCCTTGAACCCTTTACAGTAACACACCCCTTACCAGTAGCAAAAATAATAAGTTTACCCATATTAGTGAACATATTTTAATGAAATTATCATATTTGCACCCCAATAACTTGAGGTGTCTAGTTGTATGTTATACACAAATGTTGGGAGGGGGCTTCTCACAGGATCCCTCTCCAAGACACCTTAGGTTTTGCATGTCCCGAGGAAACCAACTTAAAATTAAAAAGAAAATAAATGTGCAAATGCCAGAACAAAGACTTGACAAAATATTGCACAGTTTTCACATAAGATTCATTTGTTACACACAAATTTTGCAAAGGAGAGGGGGGGGGTCTGACCCCAGGAGACGATTGACCAACATGCATAGTTCTACCGAATTCGTTTAAACCCTTCTGTAGTGGTTCCATGGACCTACCAGGTAAAGGTCAGAATGAAAACATAGTTTACACTATTGTTACATTATTGTGTACATTATTCTGTGTATTGCTTTAATTTGAATAGCGCCCTCTATTTATGTTTATGCCTATTCCCTGACCCTGGGAGTGGTCAGTGTTTGCAGAAATAGGTCATGTGTGAGTGAGAAAAGATTGCGAGGTGTCCTGGACCAAAATCTGCTTGTTTGTGGCTTGAATGTGTTCGTAACATATATTTTTCCTTCAGTACAGTAGTCTATGGGACTATGGCGGCCATTTTGTCCATAAAGTCAACAGGGTGCAACTTTCAAACGTGGGGAAAATCAAAATATGAAAATTTATGTTGTAAAGTACAACTGGGCGGATTTTGAGGTAATCCCCGTTTGTGTTGCACGGAATCCCATTTTTAAAGCCTTTTTTGAGGTATGCCCTACTGACTAAGTGTATCGATTTCATAGCAGCCGGGTAGCCCGGATTGAATATTATCATCGGCCAACATGAATATCATTGTTTTTTCGTTATCGAGATATTTTCATGTATAATTTTGAAAAAAAGCATTGTACCGACTGATCTTAGAATCATTCGCTGGTTTCGTTATCGAGATGACATTTCGCTACTTTACAAAGGCAACATTTCGGAACTCTGCTCACTAGTGAAAAACATGAATAAAATTCACGAAAGGATTAAATTCAAGATGGAAGCGTCTCACGAATCAGTCACATATCTAGACCTAACTATTTTCAAATGCAAGAACTTTGAATCCCACGGGCGGCTGGACACAAAAGTCTATACAAAGCCTACAGAAACCTATCAATATCTTGATAGGACTTCTGCCCACCCACTCTCAACCTTTAAAGGGTTTATAAACGGAGAAATGTTAAGATATGTGAGATTGTCAAACAATGCAAACGATTTGGTCTCTAAGAGGAACGCTTTCAAAGAAAAGCTCATTGCACATAACTACACGGGCCAAGAATTTGATCACGCCATTAAAGGCATTAATTTTAAAGAACGATCAAATTATCTTTTGCCCAAACCACGTGAAACAAACATTCCACTAGTTTTCAAAATAAAATATACACCCCATTTGAGAACCAAAGAGCTAAAAGAAAGCCTGCTAAGACACTGGCACTTATTATCGGAAGACCCGAATTTGTGCCAAATTTTTCCAAAGCCACTGATCCTAGCCTTTGAGAG